>OY757213.1:22978333-24467500 GCA_963583965.1 Nomada ferruginata | reverse complement strand
CCCGTCGAGAGATGAAACGCCGGAAAGCGGCGAGAAAGGCAGCGGTGGAAGCGTCGGAGACAAGCTCGAGGTGCACGGCCCTGGTCGCTAAACAGACGAAAACAGCGACATACGATTTTCTTGGTGCGTGACCTCTACCGGCAGCCAGTTTTGTAGCAAAGGGCCCAGCATAGTCAACTCCGGTGTGTGTGAATTGGCGAGAGGGCTGCGCGCGGGGAGAGGGGAGATTACCCATTCGCTGATGCGCCGCTTGGGCGCGCCAGCGACAACAGACGATACACGCAGCAATCACGCGGCGCACCGCGCGACGTCCCGCCAATATCCAGTATTTTCGGCGTAGAGTTGCCAATGTTAGCTGAGTTCCGCCGTGAAGTACCCGGAGGTATGCATCCCGGATGACGAGCGTCGTAAAGTGTGCCTTGGCAGGAAGTATCGCTGGGTGTTTTTGCCATTCATCGAGAAGAGAGTGCTTTAGACGACCCCCCACCCTCAGCACGCCATCGCCATCCATGAATGGCGCCAGCCTGGATGTCGGTCCACGAGTAATCTGGCCGCCATCTTGCAGTAATTTCATTTCCGTGGTGAAGGTTGCCCTTTGGAAGCATCGGAGACAGGCAAGTAAAGCGTTATTTATTTCATTTACCGAAAGACGATGCGATACTTGCGCGTTTGTGTTTCTGTCCCTCGCTGTTCGGCAAAATCGGAAGCACCAGCCAACCGTGCGCAGTAATCTATTGAGTGTTGAATGCTTGCCGGCAAGATTCTCAAAAAACGAGCAGTTAGTAGTGGTTGTGAGACAGGTCATTCTCGTGGTGCGAACCTCCTGGTCTGTAGTAAAATTATGAACCGAGTGATGATCATAATCATATGACCTCAAGGAAAGGAAGGGAGGACCCTTCCACCAAAGCGAATGGTCACGCAGTGCGTGGCTTGCCATCCCTCGAGATGCCACGTCAGCGGGGTTTAAAGAAGATTTTATGTGTCGCCACGAGGCGTCTGGAAGTGACGTTTGAATACCGGACACCCGGTTTGCCACGAACGCCTTCCATCTCGAGGAGTGACCTTGCAGCCAACTCAGCACCACCGTGGAATCCGACCATAAATTAATGGAGCAATTTTCCAAATTCAAGTTGTTTCTAACACCGAGAGTCAATCGTGTTAGAAGTGATGCAGCGCAAAGTTCAAGCCGAGGCACAGAAACCTGCTTCAAAGGAGCGACTCGCGTTTTTGAAGCAACGAGTGAAACAAAAGGCATTGCATTTGTGTGCGAGGAGCGCAAGTAAATAACAGCAGCGTATGCTCTCTCTGAAGCGTCAGCAAAACCATGAAGCTCTAACCTGTTATTGTCAGTACGGTTGAATAACCAACGAGGAATTCTCAAGGAGGAAAGTGAGCGTAGTTGCTCATAGTAATTCTGCCAAAAGTGTGCTTGTGAAGGGGGGAGCGGTTCATCCCATGAAAGTTTTAGCAGCCACAATGACTGCATGAAGATTTTGGCAGTAATAATCACTGGAGCGAGAAACCCTAGTGGGTCGTAGAGACTCGCCACTTCCCTAAAAACCATACGTTTCGTTACCGGTAATTCTATTTTGCGTGGCTCAAACGAGAAGTGAAACGTATCCTGTGCCGAGTGCCAACGGAGGCCAAGAAGAGTGGAAACGTTATCGAGATTGCAGGCAAGTTCAGGGTTTTCCTTACGAGCGTCGAAAGGAAGTGCTTCCAGTAATTCTTGTTTATTGGACGTCCATTTGTGCAAGGTGAAACCGCCCGCCTTGAACAACAGTAACAGCTCTCGTTGTAAAGCAAGAGCCTTCGAGATGGAGTCTGCTCCAGATATGACGTCATCAACATAGACGTCATTGGGTGCACACGCGGCAGCCAAAGGAAAAACATGCTGTTCGTCCTTGCACAGCTGCTGCACTGTGCGAACAGCGAGGTACGGGGCGCAGGACATCCCATAGGTGACTGTAAGCAGTCGAAAGTGACGTGGAGCTTCTCCAGGATATTGCCGCCATAGAATGCGTTGAAAATCACAATCTTCTGGAGCAAGTCGGATTTGCCGATACATCTTTTGGACGTCGCCCGAGAAAACTACGGCATGTTTTCGCCATCGTAACAAAATAGTAAATATTTCCGGTAGTAGATTAGGGCCAGTATGAAGCAAGTTATTGAGTGATACACCGGACCTTGTTTTCTGAGAAGCATTAAAAACAACCCTCAGTCGCGTGGTTATGCTAGCATCGCGCAGCACGCCGTGATGCGGCAAGTAGTATGCCGCCCGAGAAGATTTGGAATCCGATGGAACGGGTTCCATGTGCCCCAATTGAAGATATTCTTCCAAAAAGGAATCGTATAATGATTTCAGTGCCGGCTTACCCTTCAATCGCGCTTCGAGTTTATGTAGTAACACCGATGCGGTGTCGAGCGAGTTGCCCAATTGGGCCGGGGAAGAAGCGAAGGGAAGACGCACCTGATATCGTCCAGTGGTGTCGCGGGAGTGTGTGGAGCAGAAGTGCTGTTCGCACTCACTCTCCGCCGAAGTAAATGTACGGGGAGGATTGGCTACCTCCTCCAGTACCCAGAAGCGTTGTAGTGATTCAGATAAGTCTGTATCGCGAGTAACGCATTGCAAAGTAGCCGCTTCACGTCGTGAAGGGTTCGAGTAAGAAGTGGAGTTGCAATGCCCAGTGTGAATCCAACCAAGAGAAGTACATTGAGCCACCGGACTGTTGGGAGGACCCTTCCGGAGGCCTTCAAGAATTATTTCCGAGTAAACATCAGCTCCTAAAATAATGTCCACTCTCTCTGCCGAGTGAAAGTCGGGATCGGCTAATTCCAAATCCCGCAAGTGAGCGAGAGACAGCGAAGCATTAGAGGTTCGAGTGGGGGAATAAGAAGACAGTCGCGGCAGCACGTAAGCCGTAGTGGAAAGGGGCTTCGAAAGTTCACGAGTAGAGGAGAATGTGAGCGTCACACTTCCCCTCGTGTAAGCTCCCGTCGAGCCTACACCGAGTATTGGAAACCGCGCGGAACTTCGTTCGAGCTTCATGGTTTGCACCAACCTCTCGGAAACGAGTGAGACTTCGGAACAGGGGTCAATCAAGGCTCTCACAGCAGTTTTCTCGCCCCGACTTGACCTTACCAGAATTTTCGCGGTCGCAAGAAAAATGACCGAACTAGATTGAGTATTCGACCAGGAGGCTCGCGCACAGTGCGAGGTCCTTGAGTCCTCCACGCAACCTTGTGGAGAGACCTGTCGCGAAGATTCCTGCTCCGATTTTACATGTAACATTGTATGGTGCTTACCTACGCACAGTTGGCAGCGCTTTGTGGATTTGCACGAACTAGAATGGTGACTTCCGAAGCAGTTGAAGCACAAGTTTTTGTCCGCGGCTAATTTCTTCCTCTCGAGCGGGGACATCCCTTTGAACTTAGCACAGAACAATACGAAGTGTTGACTGAAGCACAGCGGGCACTTCGCACGTCTTTCTTCGGTGACCGATGCGGTGTGCGTCTTGAATTTTGCTGATCTTGTATTATTTTTTAGAGATGACCCGGAGGAAGGCGAAACTGCAGCATCCGAGACAGCTTCTTCGACTGCTTCCAAGGCACGCAGGTGTCCAGTGAGGAACAGCTGTAATTGTTCGAACGAAGGCGGATCCGTAGTGGCACCGATTGAAGACTCCCACGCCAATCTTGTCTTCGAGTCCAACTTTTGCACAAGCCCGAAGACCAACCAGTCATCCCAGTGCTCGACTGGCCGGCCAAGAGCTTCCAGTGACTGAACGGCGTCCAGCGTGCCGTTCAGAAGAGGTTTTAGGCAGCTTGCCGACTCCTTCCTCATGGACGGCAATGAGGAAAGAGCCGTGAGATGCGACTGGATCAAGATGCGTAGATTTTCGTATCGCGCAGCAATAATCTTCCACGCTCCAGCAAAATTTGCCTCGGTTAGGCGTATATTTTTAATTAATTGCGCGGGCTCGCCCGACAAGCTGATTTTAAGATGGTGGAATTTCTCCACCCCGGACAGATTCTTGTTATCTATCACCAATGATAAAAACAAGTCGCGATAGCTTGCCCATTCCTTGTAATCGCCAGAAAACCGAGGCACGTCTATCCGTGGAAGCGAGCGTTGCGGGGGGTTAACGATAGGAGCCGTTGACGGTTGCTCCAACGGTCTGCGGAGATCGAGTAATGCGGCTTTGTTTACGAGATATGCTTCCTCGCAGAGAGCCAGATGATCCGTGACAAAGTAAGGCCAGGTTGCGTACTCGGGGGTCACTATGTCCAAGAGTTGATCGTGACCCTCCGTGAAGGTGTTCCAATTCTTCTCAAGTAGCTCCAGCCGCGACGTGATCACGCCTTCAGTAACCTTCGCGGCTCCTAGCTTCTTCATATTAGTCACGGTGTTGGAAATACGTTGAAGCAAGGATAGTTGCTTGGTCACATATTTCTCCATCGTGCCGTTTAGCCGTTAGCAACAGTATCGCACTTGAACTTAGAGGAGGTCGTTACTCCAAAAAAATGTCAAAAGTAACTTGAACCGCGTTCGACAGACGCCCGCAAAACGATAACAATCGGGGTCGAACGGTTTTTCGCGCACTTTAGGTGTAACGGATTTTAACCAACGGGATTAACTCGATTTTTAGTCCTTTTGTAAATTCCGTCCGTTGAGCTATCCGGCTCGAAGGACCAATGTTTCGGATAGCTGCTTAAGATCTTAATTTAGTCAACGGATTAGGTTTATTTTACAAAAAGGCACAATTCACGAGTAGCACGAATCACATATATTTTACAATCACCGCACAAGAACAAGTAATGTACAATAAAACGCAGAAATAATAAAGTACGAATGACAAAATGGTATATAGTTTAGTTTTCTCCGCACGACCAATAGCTCCTATTTTTAGTACCAGTTTACACGGTTGTAAATCGTATAAACTCTGAATTGCAAATCTCTCTTAAAACCTCTTATCTCTTGATGAATATTAGCAAACCGACCATTTGTATGCCCGCGCAACGGTATTTATACCGATGCGCGGGGCAAGGAGCGAGAAGAGATAAGTGGGGGAGAACGCTCGCGCTTGACGCCACGGAACAGCGCTAGGCGCGAAGCTAACGAGCGCCCTCCCTAATGGTGAATCCGCAACAAAGTAAGTACGTAAGTAAGTAAGTAAGTAAGTAAGTAAGTAAGTAAGTAAGTAAGTAAGTAAGTAAGTAAGTAAGTAAGTAAGTAAGTAAGTACGTAAGTAAGTAAGTAAGTAAGTACGTAAGTAAGTAAGTAAGTAAGTAAGTAAGTAAGTAAGTAAGCAAGTAAGTAAGTAAGTAAGCAAGCAAGCAAGCAAGTAAGTAAGTAAGTAAGTAAGTAAGCAAGCAAGCAAGCAAGCAAGCAAGCAAGTAAGTAAGTAAGTAAGTAAGTAATTAAGTAAGTAAGTACGTAAGTAAGCAAGCAAGTAAGTAAGTAAGTAAGTAAGTAAGTAAGTAAGTAAGTAAGTAAGTAAGTAAGTAAGTAAGTAAGCAAGCAAGCAAGTAAGCAAGCAATCAAGCAAGCAAGCAACCAAGTAAGTAAGTAAGTAAGTAAGTAAGTAAGCAAGTAAGTAAGTAAGAAAGTAATTAAGTAAGTAAGTACTACGTAAGTAAGTAAGAAAGTAAGTAAGAAAGTAATTAAGTAATTAAGTAAGTAAGTAAGTACGTAAGTAAGTAAGTAAGTAAGTACGTAAGTAAGTAAGTAAGTAAGTAAGTAAGTAAGCAAGTAAGTAAGTAAGTAAGTAAGCAAGTAAGTAAGCAAGTAAGTAAGTAAGTAAGTAAGCAAGTACGTAAGTAAGTAAGTAAGTAAGTACGTAAGTAAGTAAGTAAGTAAGTAAGTAAGTAAGCAAGTAAGTAAGTAAGTAAGTAAGCAAGTAAGTAAGCAAGTAAGTAAGTAAGTAAGTAAGCAAGTAAGTAAGTAAGTAAGTAAGTAAGTAAGTAAGTAAGTAAGTAAGTAAGTAAGTAAGTAATTAAGCAAGTAAGCAAGTAAGTAAGCAAGCAAGCAAGTAAGTAAGTAAGTAAATAAGTAAGTGAAGCAAAAACGGAATGAAGCAAAAAAGGGAACGAGAGGGGAAAGTGCAATGCGCAGTCAAATCGCTCGAATTATTTTCCACATAATTATCAAACGTCTGTTAAACGTTTAATAATTATACGATAAATAATTGATTGCCCGGGTCTCACCACGTGGAGGTTACTGCGCATGGAGACCCACCCTAGCCACGGCCTTCCACCCTCCAATTACGCGAAAAATTATTCTGATATAGCTTGTGAGAAAGAGAAATCTCCTATTATTGTCAATTTGTAGAACGTTCAGTAATTGATCGTTGTTGAGTACGAATATGCTCAGACGAAGCTGCCGAGCCGTATCCGATCTCTTATTGCCGCGTTAACGCGTGGTTGGTTAAATCAAATTACACTGATGGAAAAACGGTTAATAGTGGACTGTATTTAAAGTATTGAGTAACGGATGGTACAGTGACAATATATGGTTGATGTTCTTCTTTCAAGCGCTCGTTTCGATCTGATCTTCGATCGCATAATCGCCTTGCAAGAAAACTCGAAGACACCAGTAATTGGTCGACTTAAAAAGAGTGGGTGAAAATAGTCAAGCCCACTGACTATCGGAAAATCCATGGTGGGAAAGGGATCCCGTCGAAATAACCCTGCGATATCGGAACTGCGTTTCTGAACGCTCGCGTATCGCACCTCTTGACTAACCTAAACAAGGCACCCTAAACTCGAACTGCGACGCCGGCCGAGCACTCAGCGTCGTTACAAATGCATAGATTTAACAAATACAAAAATAAGGCTATCGAAGACGCGCAAGAAAAAAGAATCTATTCATGGCTCAACATATCGCCCGCCTTGAACGATTGCGTTCTAACAAAAATAAAATCAGATTCAACTGATAAACGATAGTAGAAAAAACCTAACGTATTAAGTATAAACATCGAGAAAACTTGAAACCATCAGTACAGATCAACTTAGATGCTAGATATACATAAAAATACGCAATACTGAAAACAGTACTCGACACACAACACACATAAATGATATATGCCGCAAATGTATATATAAAAACAAGAAAAAAGAAAACCCGAAAAAACGCAGGCATGACATTTACATTAAAAGATTACAAATCTTATGAACGATAACAAAAAATACATAGTCAAATCAATTACCGCAAGCATTGTATCACTAATAGAGAGTATAAAGAACGTCACTAACGTTTTATGTAAATGCAATAAATCTATTTGGATCAAGTATCCAAATCCGGGCTTTCAATCGGAAGTGGTGAAAGTCTTTTTACACTACGCTTATAAGTCCCATGATTTGTCCGAACCGTGACAACACGCACAATGTTATCTTCTCCTGGGTGTATGTCCACAATCCGTCCGAGCTTCCATTGAAGGGGTGGGGTATTGTCTTCCCTGATGACAACCAAAGCTCCTTTTTTGAAAGATGTACTATCTCCAAGGTGCCATTTTTTCCGAGTATGTAGAATCTGTAAATACTCTTTGTGCCAGCGTGACCAAAAATGCTGCTTCACCCTTTGAACGTGTTGCCAAAAGGACAGCCTATTAGTTTTAACGTCTAACAAATCACTCTCCGGTAAGCTGAACAGCGAATCGCCGATTAGAAAATGGCCAGGGGAAAGAACAGTTAAATCATTGGGATCCGAGGACAATGGGATCAATGGACGTGAGTTCAATATAGCTTCGATTTCTATTATCAAGGTATTAAATTGTTCATACGTGAACAATTCCTCACCGACAATTCTGTAAAGATGTGTTTTAAAAGCCTTTACTGCTGCCTCCCAAAGACCGCCGAAATGCGGTGAACGGGGGGGCGAGAAGTGCCAATTTATATTTTCGTTACTTAAAAAATGTTGAAATTTCTTCCGATACTCGTCGGAAGTCAAAAAGGCCTGAAGCTGCACAACTTCATTTTTAGCACCCACAAAGTTGGTGCCGTTGTCCGTGTATATATTTTGCGATCTTCCTCGTCTAGCAAAAAAACGTCTAATGGCAGGTAAGCATGCCTCTGTCGTGAGGTCTGTGACCAATTCCAGGTGCACGGCCTTCGTCGCGAAACAGACGAAGATTGAAACGTAAACCTTCACCCTTGCGCGGTTACGAACCTTCTTTTCTTTAATATAGAAGGGACCGCAATAATCGATTCCAGCATTTTGAAAAGGTCGGGACTGCGTGACTCTATCTTTAGGTAAATTTCCCATAATATAACTCGGTATCCTGGGACTCAACCTGCAGCACCGAACACACCGATGAACGATACGTCTCGTCCCGTTTCTGCCGTCGATCGGCCAATAATTTTGTCGCGCGGCATTCAACGTGGTCTGAATACCAGCGTGAAAATGTCGTACATGTTCGCGCCGAATTATCAAGTCCGTAATGGTATGGTTACGAGGTAATAGGATAGGGTGTTTTTGTGCGTAAAGCAACGACGAATGCTTTAATCTACCACCGACCCTAAGCAAACCATGTTCGTCCAGAAACGGAGCTAAGTTTAAAATTTTACTTCCCCTCGGAAGCGGAATTCCCTTCTTCAAATTACCGACTTCTACTGAGAAAACTTCGGCTTGCATTTCGCGTAGAATTACTCCGTGGGCCTTACGAATTTCTTCTGCCGTTAATTCACCCACGATCTTCGTTGGATGCCTAACGTTATGATAAAAACGTAAGATATACGCAACGACTCTATTCAAGAGGCTGATAGACGAAAACCTAGTCAGTAAATCATTTGACACTTTACTCAGAGTGAGTGTAACTATAGTTCGCTTTTCAGGAACAGTAGCTAGCATGACATTACTGACGGGCCAAAAACTTTCGTCCCGAGCAAGCCACTGAGGTCCGTCTAACCAAATCCTATTATTTAGAAAATCTGACGGTAACTGCCCTCTGGAAATGCAATCTGCTGGATTATCGTGTGTAGCAACATGAAACCAATCTTGCGGGTCAGTTTCATTTTGTAACTTGGTAACCCTATTCGCTACAAAAGTCTTCAATACATGTGGTGCTGTTTTGATCCACTGTAAGGCTACGCTCGAATCTGACCAAAACCTAACCATATCAAACTTAATATTAGGCAATGCCTTTATGACTTCTGTGTATAATTTAGATAATAATCTAGCTGCACACAGTTCGAGCCGTGGCAATGATATAATTTTCACCGGAGCGACGCGTGACTTCGCACATAAAAGCCTAACGCTATGTTTAAAATGACTCGTACTGCTTCTAATATATATACATGCGCCGTACGCGCTCTCACTAGCGTCGCAAAACCCATGAAGTTGCAAATGTATAGCCTGATCAAGAATTACCTTTCGCGGAGCAGAGAAATTATTTAAACAATGTAATTCGTTTCTGAATTCAAGCCAAGACTGTTGTAAATTTTGTGGAACAACTTCGTCCCATCCTACATTGGCTTTCCAAAGCTGTTGCATAAAGATTTTTGCCTTGATAATGACTGGCCCAAGTAAACCGAATGGGTCGAACAACTGAGCAACTTGAGACAAAATTACTCTTTTTGTGAACTGTTGCGATCCCGAAAAATATTTGATTGAATAAAAAACATCGTCTGTAGATGAATTCCAAAAAACTCCTAGCGTCTTTCTAACCATTGTAGCATCTAAACACAGAGCCTTCTGATTACTATGATCCTGTAAATCTTCCACTAATTTAGAGTCATTCGAAGCCCACTGCCTGAGATGGAGCCCTCCCAATTTTGCGAGTGCAATCAACTCATCTCTTAATTTCAGTGCTTCCTCGGTACTAGAAGCCCCCGTAAGCAAATCATCGACATAAAAATCGTTTTCGAAAATTCGTGATGCGTCCGGAAATTTCCTCGCCTCGTCAACCGCAAGCTGCTTCAAGCACCGAACCGCGAGAAATGGAGCTGACGTAGTACCGTACGTGACCGTGTTTAATTTAAAAGTTCTAACGTGCTCATCTACTGAATCACGCCACAAAATCTTTTGATACTTAGTGTCTTCGGGTCGCACTAGAACCTGTCTATACATCTTTTCGATGTCTGCCGTTAGAACAATAGTATGAAAACGAAATCGCAATAGGATCGTCCACAGGTTATCCTGAATTGTTGGACCGGTCAACAAGACATCATTGAGAGAAACCCCGGTGGTGCTTTTAGCCGAGGCATCGAATACCACCCTAACCTTCGTGGTGGCACTCGACTCCTTCACTACCGCGTGATGCGGCAGGTAAAATCCTGACTGATCTTCATCTTGAGTGATCTCGATCATATGCCCTAACGCTGCATACTCTTGCAAGAATTCCTTATACTGCTTCAGAAGAATTGGATTTTTCTGTAACCTACGCTATAGAGCGTAAAAACGTTTGAGAGCAGCGCTCCGCGACTCACCGATATAATCCTTCCGTTCATTGAAAGGTAGACTAACAATATAGCGACCTGATGAATCGCGTGACGTGTGATTGGCAAAGTGCTTCTCACATTCCAGCTCTTCCACTGATAAGCACTGCTTCGACGCTACCTCTTCAAACTCCCAAAATTGCCTTAAACTTTGTTCTAGTGACGTGATTAAATGACAAGTTTTGATTGGTTTCTCATGTGAAAAACGTCGTTGCCAATCGCTGGATCCCGTTACTAACCAACCTAATCGCGATTTCTGTAATACGACCGAGCCTCCACATAACGTGAATTGACCGGAACGTAACAGCCCATAAAACAAATTATTTCCCAATAACGCATCAATGACCCCTGGTTTGTGAAATTCAGGATCAGCTAATATCAGTTTCTTCGGAATTTTAAGTGGGCTACGATCCACTTGTGACGACGGTAAATATCCCGTAATGGACGGAAGTGTAACAAACGTAACTTGCGTTTCAAAAGTACTGTTTCTAGATTTGATGGTCGTATTAACATAATGTTTCGCACGTGTCTCAACGCGTGACAATCCCGAGAACGATAAATCGATGTCATGTTTTTCCAGACGCAACATATCCGCAAAACTCTCAGTCATTACATGAGCCTGAGAGCCACTATCGAGCAATACACGGCAAAGCTTCTCATTGCCGTCCCGATCCATGACCTTTATGACCGCGGTTCCAAGTAGGACCTCTCCTTCCGCGATCACGCTTAAAGTGGTCCTTTGTACAACACCCACCGAGGGTGCAGCGTCCGGAAACGCTTCCTTAGTTTCCGAAATCATATCGCGCGTCTCCGCCGATAAATGTAAAAGTGTATGATGCCTGCGATTGCATTTCTTACACTGTCCCAATTTGCAATTGTTTGCGAAATGACCAGAACCGAGACAATTAAGACACAACCCTACCCTTTTAGTAGCGTTTATCCTTTCCCGAACTGAAAGCTCCAAAAATTTTGAACAACTATGTATCTTGTGATTTCCCGTGCAAATGCTGCACGATGCCGACCCATTGATTGCGACATAAACTTGTTCGCGTTTCGACACCCGTGGCCTCAAATTTTTATCGAGTCCCTGTTTCGCAGTTTGTGAATATTCCGATTCACATTCTTCACCCCGCGATCGCTTATCAATAAAAGAAATCAATTTCTCGAAAGCGGGCATTTCCTCGTTCTCTAATGTACGCTCCCACGATAGACGAGTCCTTTTATCTAACTTTTTAGCAATCATATATACTAAAATACCGTCCCAATATTGCACTGGTTGCTCCAACGATTTTAGCGCGCCCACGTGCATTTGAGCCTGTTCTGCAAGCAAACGTAAACTCGCAGGAGAATCGCGAATAATCTCTGGCATCTCAAACAACTTCTTAAAATGAGCGTTTATGATCTGACGAGGTTTATTGCATCGACGCTGCAGCAAGTCCCAGGCTACCAAATAATTATTCTCGGAAGCGTTAAGTGGAGCAATAATTGACGCGATATCGCCATGCAGTGCGTTCCTCAACAAATGAAATTTTTGAACTGATGGTAATTCGTCATTGTCGTGAACCACCGACTGAAACGTATCGCGAAATGTGTGCCACTCGAGGGGGGTTGCCATCAAAAGGTTTTATTTCAATCTTCGGTAAAAGAGAATTGGCCTCCCTTACTAACACCGTGTTCGGGGAATCTGTATTTCGCGCCACAGGAGCAGTTTTCCAGGCGTTTTTTAACGCCGTAATACGCGAGCTGATTAAATCCGACACCTGATAGTATTGACACTCAAACTGTTCACGATCAGTCGCATGCTCAGATACCATGTCTTCCGATTCGATCGCGAGTTGCACCTGCGAATAACTTTGATAAGCTTCCTCTAATTTCGCGGCGCGCGTCTCTAACGCATCGATAGGAAGATCCGCGGTACCGTTCACCGCGTTTAAAATGCGTGTCACTTGACCCTTGATGGTCGTACGCTGCCTCTTATTAATCTTTAACGTGGTAGATTCGGCTTCGAGAGGCATGATAATTGAAATCGAAACGTAGGAAAGGAAACAAAAGTAAAGGATAACGATTCGCTGAACTCACCCAACCAGTGACTCGAAATGCAAACGTAAAAATGCCGTCGGCGTGGTCCAGACGATCCCTGATGTATCCAACTTCGTTGCCCAGGAAGCAGGTTTAGCCACTGTTCCGTCGGAAGATGTCCGCACGGCCGCGTCGTGGTCCCGCTACGACCTTCCAAATGGCTCCTTGAAGATCAATCCGAAGTTCAGCAATAGACCGCCCGCTTAAGACTGAAGACTTGTGTCCGATGCAGGCGATGAATTCCGGTGTGTACACTCCAGTGTATTCCGCAGATGGAATCCGTTGGTAGGACCCGTCAATGGAAAACTCCTGAACGTGATCCGATCCAAATATTCGAAAGCGCAGTTCGGAGTGTAAATTCGAACTGCGATCTGCACTGTACTTAACCAATCACAATGCACTGTGTAATCTACCAACCACAATATTCAACGTATATCCGGCTCGAAGGACCAAAATGTTGAGTACCAATATGCTCAGACGAAGCTGCCGAGCCGTATCCGATCTCTTATTGCCGCGTTAACGCGTGGTTGGTTAAATCAAATTACACTGATGGAAAAACGGTTAATAGTGGACTGTATTTAAAGTATTGAGTAACGGATGGTACAGTGACAATATATGGTTGATGTTCTTCTTTCAAGCGCTCGTTTCGATCTGATCTTCGATCTGATCTTCGATCTGATCTTCGATCTGATCTTCGATCGCATAATCGCCTTGCAAGAAAACTCGAAGACACCAGTAATTGGTCGACTTAAAAAGAGTGGGTGAAAATAGTCAAGCCCACTGACTATCGGAAAATCCATGGTGGGAAAAGGATCCCGTCGAAATAACCCTGCGATATCGGAACTGCGTTTCTGAACGCTCGCGTATCGCACCTCTTGACTAACCTAAACAAGGCACCCTAAACTCGAACTGCGATGCCGGCCGAGCACTCAGCGTCGTTACAAATGCATAGATTTAACAAATACAAAAATAAGGCTATCGAAGACGCGCAAGAAAAAAGAATCTATTCATGGCTCAACAATCGTAGTACAAGTAAGACAACAAGAGGAGTACTTGGAAAATTCACGACCGAAAGCTAAATGGAATATCAGAAGGAAACCTGAAAGAAAATCTGCAAGAGAATTCACGTTCCTGAAATAAAACTGTCTTAAAAATATATCCTATGATCTTAAAAACTAGACAACGAAATATTATTGCAGTGGTGAACACTGCGGGCTTAAAAGCTAAGACATAACTTAAAAATAAACCCTACTTTCTTAAATTTTAGATTAGATTCGAATACGCCCTGCCTGACTAAAGAGCTAACTTAAGACTAGAATCTCCCTACCTAGTATAGCATCTAACAGATCGAATAAAAGAACAATTTCAATAATATCCTATCTACATAGGACTGTAATAGATACTATCCCATACTCATGTAGGTATGAGTATACATATACTTAAATCCTCTTCGGTTAGTCCGTATTAATCTCTCGTGGTCCATGGTGTCCTAGAACAGACAGAAACCCGAACCAAAAAATTGCAGCACCTGCCAACAATATTTGGTTTTATAAACCCTGCGTAATTAAAAGTCTAATAATTTAAATTCGTGTAAAACCTGCCAGTATAAAGATCTAAGATTGTGTGTTGAGACAAATACTACCTACATAAAGAGCTAAATGTATTGTTCGATTTATATTTGGGCCTGCCTAATTAATTGTCTAACACCTGTAATTAGTTAATAAGGACAGGGGTTTGGGGCAGGGATGGGGTGAGGGTGTGTTCGGATTATACATTGTTTCATGAATCCTCTTCTTTTCAATGCTTCTGAAACATGCACAAACTCGAAATAATTAGTAAAGCATTATAAGAATGAATTCTTAAACTCACAAATTGAATCGACGAGGCTGGCTCTTGAATTTTATAGTTTCCAATCGTGTCTTTGATAATATTTCTGGATCTGTATTCTATATATGCCACTCTTGAGCCTCTGACGTATGTACTTATGTTTGTTTAATATAGCATATTTGGGTTCATCTGTGAATCTGTAACAATCTCAAGCATTGGATTAGTGACATCCCCAAGTCTTCCCATTTTATATCGAAATGAAGCTGCTTCTAATTCGTAATAACTGAATTTTAGCAAAGTTAATAAATCAGAATTGATATGGGAAATGCAGCTACTTTTTAATAACAATAGGTAATTGGATTTCGGCCAAAGTGATGTATTCTTTTGTACGTTTTAGATCAGTGATGAGCAAACTGCGGCCCGCGGGCCAAATTGGCACGGCTGCCACAGACCTGCGGCCCGCGAAAACATGTGACCCGCGGGCCACGCGTGATTTAAACGTATACCCTTTTACACTATAAGATGTATTGTAGGTATATTAGTATGTGTATGTTAAAAAAACAGAAGAAAATTTTGCTACAAATCAAATAAGAAATGGCTAATTTGCGTCTTAAATTAAATTATTCGATTACTATATTTGAGTATTTAATATTGCGGCCCGCGTAAAGTAGTAGATGTCAACTGTTGGCCCACTGCGGGCCAAAGCTTGCTCACCACTGTTCTAGATCAAACTGAATGGTGGTATCAATACCATTAAAAACTTCAAAATGAAGTAGTCACATTTCACTACAATTGATTCTATTTTGCTTCTACAAAGAAGCGACAAACGATTATTCGGAAGCAAAATATCAAACTTCCACTATCACTATGCCGAGCCACAACTACGGCCAAGAACATTTTTCGTGCAAGGATTTTTGTTTACACATTTACGGATATCGCGAGTGAATTTCAATTTCTACAAAGCAAGCTCGAAAAGTTATAAAAATTATCTCTACTAAACAAAGGTAAAAATACAATTGCAACGATTAGGGGAAAATATTTAAGAGTTAAACTCCAATAATGAACAGTTACTAGTACTGAATCTAATTGAAATCTACTATCTAGAATTATTATAAATTTATCAAAGATTCTACAAATTATTTCTTTTTATTCTTTTCTTTTCTTTCATTTTTATCATTTATTTCCTTTTCTTTTCCTTCATTTCGTCCACACGGTAATATACTATTATGTATGCAATTTTTTAGCAGTATTTCCATCAACAGACATTCCAGGTAGTATAGTTATTAAGAAAACTAAATAAAATGAAACGCTGAAAAGAAAAAATACACCATGTAGAACAATAATTGACAATGAATTGGCTCTAATAAAAAAAAAATTTTAAAAATGCCTGAAGTAACAGGTGGTCAGAAGGGCCGCCAACAAATTTATATTATTTAAAGAATATTTATGTAACGCAACGCTAGTATACTACTTTTGAACATTAGAAAATTCAATAGCAACACAAATTTGTAAGAATCAGACGCGAGTGGTGCTTCAATATGTCAAATAGCAACTCTAATTCAAGTTAATCATTAATAGTATTAAAAATCAGCAAAATCGCGATTGGACGCAACACTAATGAAAGAATGACTCGATGCTCTATGCACCAATTGTCTCTTTAAACGCAACACTAAACGCGCAAGATTCAGCTATAGTCTTTGGCTGATGATGATGTGCCACACCAGGGTGGCTCATGAACAGGCTTCCAATTGGAAGCAGTTGGGGACTGGTATTTGCAACTCTAATTAAAAACACGATCTTTAATCAACGCAACACTAATGGGAACTCCGATGCAATCATTTCGCTACACTATTTATTAAGGCTGATAGAAAGCAAAGAGTAAATTATTTGTAATATCAAAAAGCAATGTAATTGAAGATCCTCTGTAAAGTTAGCTGAAGGCTCAAGACGCGAAAATAATTTCCGCAACACTAGAAACTTTCTCATATGTAAAATATATTATAAAATACTACAATTTAACTAACAATAACCACGGCAAGATTGCAAGAACCATCGCGATATCATTGCGAAACGCTAAATCAATCACGATTTTCATTTGGTCGCAACTCTAATTAAAAACCGCGAGTCACTTCGCAACTCCAAGAATACGCGAAACACGTTTTCTTTTTCGCGACACTACTTGAAAAACCGCGTGGCATTTAACGCAACTCTAATTCGACCCGTTCTCAAGTTTTTCGCAACTCTAAAACAACGCGATATTTGGGAGGGCTGCATCGTTGGGCCGGAATGTGCGTCGGCCAAGTACAAATAAAAATTCTACAAATGAAAATGCAAGCACAGTGACAAAGTAGTAACAAAGAATGATTCCCCATTCTTAAAAAGAATGGGGAGCCATTAGTAGTTGCCCTCTTGAGTGACAGTTTGTCGGGCCTCTTCGGCATATAGCCTCTTCTGTTCGTTGGACCCAAGGGCCAGCTGAAACTTAAACTAGGCTCGAGGCTCTAATCGAAAACCAAAGAAAAACTTATAAAGGAGAAATAAAGAGTTTAAATCGCGGAGCTAAATGGAACACACGTGGCCGAATCACGATGAAATAAAATCGTAAAATTGTGTGTTCCGTCCTTAGACGGAATTTTATATCTAATTTATGGGACGCCGTGTTTATTTCAAGGCGCCAGGATTCTTAAACAAGGCGAGACTTTTCATAGTCGAGGCGCCAATTTTCCTGGCGTGCAAGCGTATTTCAAGGGCCTCTTTTGTACACAGGCGATAAGGGCCTGTGAGGCCCGATGACAGACTTGTGGTCCTGCGGCGGACGCTGGCCGCCCGCGTCGTTGGGTTTCCCACGACGCATTTTCCCTTTCCCTAATTATTTAGGGAAGGTCTTACTTGGCACCCTTGGTGGGAGCTATGCCGGATTGCACCAATAAAGTGGCAGAGTATTAAAAAACGTTTGGAACTCCACCCACACGGAGTCCACCTTGTACGGCATTTAGAGCCTCTAGTTTAGTTTACCACTAACCAGCGTAAGAACAAGTACTAAAGCCTTTCCACATTACCGTTACCTATCCACGGATAACTGTATCTCTTCAATATATATTATACAAAACTGATTAGGAGCTACTGTGTCTACAGTTCTTCAAAGCCTCTCTAATCGCCTAAAAGTTCCCGCCGCCATTAATTTGCCGTCGGGAAGCACGGTCTAGGCAACTTACAATTGTCAGACGTGCGCCGTCGTTGCTACTATTAAAAGTAACGCACGGTCGAAACATTGTGATTACGGAAAATCGCAAAGATTACGATTAAAATTATAATCGTTCTTCGTTCACACGTGCAGCCTCGAGCATAATGTAACACGTTTCGTTTCGGAGCCTGAATCGCGACCACGACCGCGAAGGATTCGAAAAATCGATAGGCACAGCCAGAGGCGAACGCATTTTCGTTCGGGCCACAGCTTCACCGTCGGCTTTTCAAATTAGATTTCCTGAAACAGGTTGAACACGCGAATGTGTGCCTACCCGATCAGAGACTGTGTCAACCTGCCCGGCCCCACCTACTTATGTCTATCAATCACACCAGAAAGTATGCTACCTATCCTACCTGGACCTACTTTTAAAAAATGGCAAACAGACACACCAACACACGACACTCCACGGTTCTCAGTCAAACACTTGGGCGCAAAAGCCTACACTAGGGAGGCGTCCCGGGACACCCCCGACACCCAAGAACTGTCGCACAACTTGCACACTCTAATGTACGTACCTATCCTCATATAATATAAAACAGTAAAAAAGTTACTACTCATGAGTATATTTCCATATACCCATGGTCACAGTGCTTGCCAGAAAAAACTACGTAATTACAACCAGTCACTCGTGTCGGTTCGGACCTTTCGTCCCGCGACATGATTGAGTGACCAGAGGAACTTTAAAGCATGCCACTCACCGGTTGCAGACTCACCAGGTGTGCGGTCAAGCTCATCGAAGCCATGGAAGCTGCTGAAACATTCAAAAAGAGCAAACAACATTAAAATCTATGTATTTTCAGTACTTTTGGAATGTGTTAATTATCAATGATTATTGCAATACAAGATTAAAGAAATACAGAAGTACTTACTCTTCAAGTTGATGGATGAAAGCCCGAACTCGCCAAACAGCCTAGGTGTTGACTCTAATACCGGAATACTAATTGCGATAAAAAAAATAAGATAAAGGACTACTATCGCGCGCGTTTTATAATTGTGATCGACGAACAAAGTGACTCTATTTTTCGCGAGAGCTATATTTCGAAGCAAACACTGACTCTACTTTCGCGTATCTTTGCTACTATTTATATTTAATTATAATTATTAAGAGCGGTTGCGCTCAAAAAATAATAAGAAGAACTTTAACGGAACAAGCACTGAATCTACCAACCGCATTGCGCGCGGTCATCAAAATTTGCTGAAAGAAAATCTGTACAAGTTAGTAAATGAGGGGAGGAGGTAAAAATTAAAGCAATACACATGTGATTTTATTTGTTTCTTTCTTATTTCTGTATGTCTGTTGAGGAATTACTGCTTTGGTGTTTTAATAAAGTACTACTGTATTATTAATTGTCTATTCAAGATATATTATTATAGATTAATATAAATGATTTATCAAAAGCGTACTGTGACTGTTCTATGTCAGAGTTTTAAAAGTGATCATGATCCTAGTAAGTAAGCAATATCGCGCATTTATAAATTCTCGTAGCTGCTTGTAGAAATCAAGACTCGAAACTATTTATCATGCTTCAAGGGCATGGCAACAAATACGTAAGTACGTGGGCAATCCTGCATCGAAAATTCAATTTGACCGTACTTGTGCCAAGTCACAGAGATAATAAAAGTGTCAACAAGAACACTAGTGAAGCTATAATAGAAATCGCGACCGATATGCAGCGAAACATGAACGTCGTTCAATTTTTCGTTTAGAATTAATGAAATTTGCTGACTGTAGTTTCAATCGCGAATGATATATTGTAAATTCTATTTGAAATGTTTTCATTATTTAATGAACATGGATATACGAATAGAGAGAAGTAAGTATTGAAATCTATTTACAATAATGAAAGTGTTCAATAACTTTCAATCGAAATCCAATCGCCAGATACCAAGATACAGTAATGTCTCCATTAGTGTCCAAAATTGTGTCTCCATTAGTGTCCTTTTCCTATCCCCACCACTTGGGGTGGCGGCCCCCTGAGTGAGTTCGGGTCGCCTTTGATGTTGTGGCAGTCGAGGCTCGAGGCAGCGTCATAGGAAAGAGGCAAGATAAAATACCCGTGTACGTGAGACAATACTAACGCGATCAAAATTTAAGAATAAAACTTCTGCATTTTTAGTCCGTTTTGAATGAAATTTTACCAAAATGTTCGTTACAATCTCCCGATTAAAATGACACCAAACACGATATGGTTTGAACAATTTTTACTTATCATGGTATTAATAATTCTATTCCTCTTTATTATTGCTTCCGATAGCAACCGGAATGTGTATATTAGTTGTTAAGAATAAGGTAATTAGTAGTGAGATTATAAATTTCAAAGTAAAATTTCGATTCCATGTCTCCTTTAGTGTCCCTCGCTCGGGGACACCAATGGTGTGCAGGACACGTTTCTCGAGCGTCGGGTCGCCTTTGATGTGTGGCAGCCGAGGCTCGAGGCAGCGTTATAGGAAAGAGGCAAGTTTAAATACCCGTGTACGTGAGACAAACTAACGCGATCAAAATTTAAGAATAAAACTTCTGCATTTTTGGTCCGTTTTAAATGAAATTTTACCAACATGTTCGGTACAATCTCCCGATTAAAATGACACTTATACAATTTTTACTTATAATGGTAGTAATAATGGTCTTCGAAATAATCAGTCCCACGGCACCAATCTATGTCGTGTTTGGTGTCATTTTAATCAGGAGATTGTAACGAACATGTTGGTAAAATTTCATTTAAAACGGACCAAAAATGCAGAAGTTTTATTCTTAAATTTTGATCGCGTTAGTTTGTCTCACGTACACGGGTATTTAAACTTGCATCTTTCCTATAACGCTGCCTCGAGCCTCGGCTGCCACACATCAAAGGCGACCCGACGCTCGAGAAACGTGTCCTGCACACCATTGGTGTCCCCGTGCGAGGGACACTAAGGGAGACATGGAATCGAAATTTTACTTTGAAATTTATAATCTCACTACTAATTACCTTATTCTTAACAACTAATATACACATTCCGGTTGCTATCGGAAGCAATAATAAAGAGGAATAGAATTATTAATACCATGATAAGTAAAAATTGTTCAAACCATATCGTGTTTGGTGTCATTTTAATCGGGAGATTGTAACGAACATTTTGGTAAAATTTCATTCAAAACGGACCAAAAATGCAGAAGTTTTATTCTTAAATTTTGATCGCGTTAGTATTGTCTCACGTACACGGGTATTTTATCTTGCCTCTTTCCTATGACGCTGCCTCGAGCCTCGGCTGGCACAACATCAAAGACGACCCGAACTCGCTCGAGAATCGTGTCTGCGCCCCGTTAGTGTCCCCATTCGGTCCCGAGCGAGGGACACTAATGGAGACATTACTGTATATACATAAACCGTTGGGATAATAAGTTAAATGTTACCAATCCTTCATCATAAGTCATCGGACTTATTGTTATGCATCGCAGTAATTGTATCTCAATACTCCATTCTTGCAGCTTCGATATATTATTCTTTACCAACCAATCATCCATTGTACTTGCAACAAAAAGAAAAGCAACGTGATAAACCTGTGCTAAAATCAGAATGGAATGCAAAGTTGCGAAAGGATATATGTAACTGGGTACGTAAGTGACATTGCAAAGAAAATAAACGCAACCTTAACACCGCATCGAATCCGAATAATCGTGTAATAAAATATAATAAAGATTCGAAGAACCGTTCAAACTGATAAATTAGTTAACGCGATGTTACAACAAACGACTAGTTAATCTCATATTCGTTCAGCAAAGGAAACTCAAGAAAGATTATAATCATTAAAGTTTAATGTACTGTTGCGATAGTAGAACGATTGTTAGTTAAACGCGTATTAATTAATAGAGGCTAATAATGAAGCGAACACAATGGTAAAGTAAAGCCTGAGGTGCTATTGCGTTGTAGTGTGAGGTATGTCGCTAACCATCAACACCGTAGACGACCTTACGCTGGGACACTTCAATTGAGAAAGAAGGGGCACGCGCCGCGCGACGGTCGACCACACTCCGCAAGCCTCCCCACTCCGCTACGCGCCGGCGCGTCAGCTGCGCTCGGCGGTATTCGCTATTTCCGAAAATCTTCGACGGTCGTCGATGGCGACCGGCGGTCTGCTACCCCAGGGTCAGACCTACTGGACTTCCACTATTTCTGACCAACTTTTAGCCGGATCTATGACTCCTAGGGTCGAGCCTATTGGACTTCTACTATTTCTGGCCAACTTTTAGCTGGACCTACGATCCTCGTTAAAGAATTCTTTTGTTCTTTGCCGCGCAATGAATGCGGGACAGCACAGGCGGGACGCTTGACGTGACACTGTCAATTTCATCGCCCCGATGCATCGCGATGTGGTTTCGACTCAACTCGAGCCGAGCCAAAGTGCATCGCGCGACCAGGCATCGTAGCTCAATTTTTCTACCGAAACGTTGCCCGAGAAATAGCTGTCCTGATCCCCCCAAAGCATTTACATATATTCAACAATCGCATGAATCCCGTCCCCGCTACTTCAGTAAAGAATAGTTCTTCAAGTGATCACTGTTCTTGAGCAGAGTACGCTCAAATCAGCGTGGGATTTCTGAGTCGGTATGACAATCACGCTGGGCCACGAAAGTCCATAAGATGTCTTGTCTATTCTTATATCTCGTCGGTGTCATGGTAACAATAATAACTTTAATAGAGTAAGATTTTGTGGCGACCGGTGTTTACCGACGTTGGTCGCGGAGTAGCGACCATTGTTACCGTCGGTGGGCGCACATATTTGTAACTAGATTTAACTAGGCTTAGTGTTTTTATAGTTAGTTTTAAGGCTAGTTCTTAGTTCTAGTTCTTTAAGTTATTTTACGTTAAGACACTACTTTTTAAGTTCAACCTTTTCTAGTCAAGTAGCGCCTAATTTAGTATTAAGAGAAAAGTGTCCGCAGAGAGTGGTTCGTTTAAGAAAGCGAACTCCCGTTAAATAAATTGCATACTGGTGTCGGTAATTTAGTTTCCATATTTATTACCTTCTCAACAATTGGCTTCACCGCTACAAATTGGTGCCGAAACTCGCGTTGAAGAATTATTTATATTTTTTAAAATAAAAAGTGAGTGAAGTCGTTGAAGATGACGACGCGCAGCCAAGCCGCTGCAGCCGACCAGAAACCAGCGACGCCAAAAGCGACGCCAAACGAGAAATGCAGTTTGGACATGGAAGCGGGAAGACTCCGTCACATCCGGATGCCGCCGTTCTGGAGCGATGAGCCAGAACTCTGGTTCGAGGGACTCGAGGGCCAGTTCGAGTCGTTTGAAATTTCGAACGACGCGTTGCGACGCGCCGCGGTGGTCCGTAGCCTGGATCAAAAGGCTATGCGCACGGTCCGCGATTTGATCCACGCGCCGGCGGGAGCGTCGTACAGCGCGATTAAGACGGCGTTAATCTCCCGATTAGCGTCGTCCAAAGAGTCAAATTTAAAACAGGTATTGGCGGGAATAAAGCTAGGAGACCGTAAGCCATCTGAATTGTTACGTGAGATAATTCAGATGGCAGGTCCCGAGACTAGCGAGAACGTCGTGCAGTCGCTTTGGCTCAAAGCCCTGCCAATACCTACGCAACAAGCGTTGGCCGTTTTGCCACAGGAGCTTGCGATCGACCATTTGGTCAATATGGCGGACAAATGGCACGATCGCACAGCAATGGCGCAAACGGACGCCATCACGGATCCTGTTTTGGCGCCGTCTTCATCCTTGGCGTCTTTAGAGGGCGCTATCGCGGCCTTGACAAGGAGGCTCGCCAAGATGGAGGCCAGCGGACATCAGCAAGGACGTCAGAGGTATAGGTGGCGTGACGATCGGTCCAAGTCGCGCCGACGAACGGGATCAAGGAGCCGCAACCGAGCGGATGCTAGCGGACATTGTTACTTCCATGCGAAGTTCGGGGCGAATTCGTTCCGCTGCAGGAAGCCCTGCGCATGGACAGCCCCCGACAAGAGGTCGGAAAACTAGCCGCGACGTTTCAAATAGAGGCGCTTGAGGACGTTGCGGAAAGTCGACGCCTATTTATCAGCGATAGGAAAACCGGTATAGGTTTTCTTATCGACACGGGCGCAGATGTTTCCGTCGTCCCACGAGATTTTGGTAAGGGGTGCATGCAGCCGTGCACCTACACGCTTTTTTCGGCAAGCGGGGCCGTTATTAATACATATGGCGAGAAATTACTTGCACTTAGTTTCGGGTTACGTCGCGATTTTTCCTGGCGATTTGTTGTAGCCGACGTAGCCAAGCCCATTATTGGCGCAGATTTTTTGCATAATTTCAATCTGCTAGTCGATTTGCGACGCAAGAGACTAGTAAATGGACATACGAACTTGTTCACTAACGCCACTGTAACGACTGACAAGACGGAGACAATTACGACAATAGACAGTACCAATAGATTCCAGTCATTGTTAAGAGAATTCTCCGACATTACCAAACCAACCGCCAGGAAACATGTTAAGCACTCAGTCGTGCACAATATTTGTACAAAAGGACCCCCGATTGCCGAAAGAGCGAGGAGACTACCCCCAGAGAAGCTCAGGGTGGCTAAGGCAGAATTTGAGCAAATGCTCAAAGAGAACATTTGCCGGCCATCCATGAGTCAGTGGGCTAGTCCGCTCCACATGGTGCCCAAGAAAACGGGTGAATGGAGACCATGTGGAGATTATCGTAGATTAAATGGCTTGACCGTTCCGGATAAATATCCGCTGCCACATCTTCACGATGTGGCACATCAATTCAGCGGATGTACGGTGTTTTCGGTGATAGATTTAGCCCGGGCATACTACCAGATTCCAGTAGCACCCGAGGACATACCGAAAACAGCCGTCATCATGCCTTTCGGGCTTTTTGAGTTCACGGTCATGCCATTTGGTCTATGCAATGCAGCACAGACTTTCCAGAGGCTCGTGGACAATATGCTCAGGGGATTAGATTTTTGTCACAGCTACATTGATGACATCATAGTAGCATCCCCTGACGCAGAATCGCATGAGAAGCATCTGCGCATAGTGTTTGAAAAGCTTCAAACAAACGGGCTGATTATTAATTTGGCCAAATGTCAGTTGGCGGAATCTGAGGTGAAGTACGTTGGTTACAAGGTTTCTAGTGAAGGGATCGCCCCGTTGGACGAACGGATTCAGGCGATCAGAGACTTCCCTAAACCACGTACGGTAGCCGATTTGCGGCGCTATTTAGGTGTTCTTAATTTTTACAGACGATTTTTACACCGCGCAGCACATTGGCTCACTCCTTTAAATGGACACCTCAAGGGAGCCAAGAAAAGGGACCGAAGGTTGGTTAATTGGGACGATGAATCCGAAAAAGCTTTCGAAGAGAGCAAGAGGCATATGTCGGACGCATCGCTCCTATGCCATCCTGTCGAGAATGCTCCAATAGCATTGCGTACGGACGCATCGGATGTTGCCATAGGAACCATACTGGAACAATGTAATAACGGTAGGTGGGAACCACTCGGATTTTTCTCGAGGAAATTGGAGAAGGCCCAGATAAAGTATAGCGTGTACGACAGAGAGCTTTTAGCCATCTACAAGAGTCTCAGATTTTTCAGGCATCTTGTAGAAGGTAGAGATTTGCGTATATTAACGGACCATAAACCGTTGGTGTATGCATTTCTGCAGAAAGCAGACAAAGCTAGTCCAAGACAGACACGCCAATTAGACTTTATCAGCCAAATCACCACCGACATTCAGTATATCAAAGGCGAAGACAACACGGTAGCCGACGCGTTTTCTCGAATAGAGTCAATAGAAATGCCTTGCATCATCTCTACAGAGGAGTTGATGCAGGCGCAGCAATGTGATGAACAATTAGATAATATTATTTCCGAACAACCAAAAGGTTGGAATTTGCAGAAAATTTTCTTAAATTCGGCTGATAAATTTCTCTTTGGCGATGTCTGCAAGGGCAATATCCGACCCTATGTGCCAAAAACACTTAGGAGACGGGTTTTTGAAAATGTACACAATCTATCGCATCCTAGCGGAAGAACAACTAGGACGTTGATAGGTCAAACCTTTGTCTGGCCAACGATGAATCGAGAAATTGCTGAGTGGTGTCGCACCTGCATTGCGTGCCAGAAAAGTAAGGTTCATCGTCACAATAAGCCACAGCCGGAGGAAATAGAGATCCCCAAGGGTCGATTCGAGCATATACATGCAGATTTAATAGGTCCATTGCCAATAGTTAACGGATACAGATATTGTCTCACCATCATCGATCGTTTTTCCAGGTGGCCTGAGGCGGTGCCATTAACCGACAGCTCGGCTGAAAAAGTCGTCGCAGCGCTGTATGAGCACTGGATAGCCAGGTTCGGAGCACCAGCAACTATTACGACTGACCAAGGGTCACAGTTCGAGTCGCAGTTGTTCGAGTCTCTGATGCGACTGATAGGTTGCAGCAGGACGAGAACAACGGCGTACCATCCCCAGTCGAACGGGATGATTGAGAGGTGGCACAGGTCATTGAAGGCCGCAATAATGTGCCACCAAGATAAAAATTGGCTGGAGATTTTGCCAACGGTGTTGCTGGGACTTCGAACTAGCTACAAAGCTGACATTAAAGCGTCAGCAGCTGAGATGGTGTATGGTACCACCTTAAGAATACCTGGAGAGTTTTTCGTGAGCGATGGTGACGAGGCAAATCCTCATATATTTTTAGAAAAATTTAGAGAGGCCATTAGGCAAGTTAAGCCGACGCCAATGGTACACCACAGAAGGAGGAGTAATTTCATCCATTCCGATTTGTACACTTGTACACATGTATTTGTTCGAATCGATGCTGTGAGGAAACCGCTTGAAGCTCCTTATGAGGGGCCATTTGAAGTAGTAGAGCGCATTTCTGATAAAACTTTTAAAATTCAATTCAAAAATAGACTGACCGTAATTTCAATAGAACGTTTAAAACCAGCTTATCTGGAAGAAACTGAAAGAACACCTAGGTTAGCGCCAAAAATGTACTCTGGCCCAAGGCCAAATAAGATGATTAGCTTCGCGAGTTTGAAGTAAATAAACTCACTCGGGGGGGAGTACTGTGGCGACCGGTGTTTACCGACGTTGGTCGCGGAGTAGCGACCATTGTTACCGTCGGTGGGCGCACATATTTGTAACTAGATTTAACTAGGCTTAGTGTTTTTATAGTTAGTTTTAAGGCTAGTTCTTAGTTCTAGTTCTTTAAGTTATTTTACGTTAAGACACTACTTTTTAAGTTCAACCTTTTCTAGTCAAGTAGCGCCTAATTTAGTATTAAGAGAAAAGTGTCCGCAGAGAGTGGTTCGTTTAAGAAAGCGAACTCCCGTTAAATAAATTGCATACTGGTGTCGGTAATTTAGTTTCCATATTTATTACCTTCTCAACAATTGGCTTCACCGCTACAATTTTGATACCTACAGTGCCCTCTATATGAGATAACTCTAATCATAATTGCAAAATCGAAAATTTACATACACAGATATAATTGGTTAAACTTTTGTTTCTTTTGCGCTTTACTCAAATAAATGTGAGACGCTTTTTAACAGTTAGCATTGTGTGAAAATACGTTAACGATTTGTTTGCAGCAGAAGTTTGATCAACTTCCGTTCCCGGTAGATGCTTCGAAATATGTAATGTGGCATTGCGGGCGCAGTATAAGCAATCAACACGCACACATGAATGTTCTGCCGTAACACTGCAATACATGTACATCATAGCCTATGGCGAGTGCATGCAATTTACTTTGAAGCGCATTCCAATCAGGTGCTGTTTGTGAGGGCCACATGTATGTAGTTGTTGCGACTGGCACCTGCCAGTAAACAGGTGAAAGAATTACCTTTATACAATGACATACACACATACCTTTTATCAATTTGTTCTAATATTCATTGCGTTGTATCTAATGTGTTGTTTGTGCACGCAGAACGGTAAATGAGCTTCAGAAAACGAACGACCTGATGTAAACGATCGTCGTGCCGCTTCGATTGACACGATTTACAAGAATTCAATCAAACGGGGCAGTACGTCGAGAAATATTGTATTTCATGTGTAAAAATGTCCTCGGAGACTTCCTCAAACGATGTGCCAAATGTCGTTTCGAGACTGCAAAATTTGCGCTTAGGTCATGAAGACAGCGATGAACCACGGCAAAATGTGCATCTTGTCGCATCTGGAGATTCGTCTCCAGAGTTTGTACAGCATACTCAACCAATTAGTAACGTTATTCTTTCCCGTGCAAGGCATGCCCTCAATTTCATTTATGACGAGGATCAGCCAACATCATCCACAGCCAGAGGCGGAGAGTCCTCATCGTCGAATGGGGACAAGTAAGTAATTTAATGACTTGTTTATTGTATATTGCATTTGAGAAGAAAAATGCCTATTTTATAAAGTTTATATTTATACAGGGTACTAATGATGTTAACATGCTGTATCAATAATTTTGTTAACATTATGTTTCTAGTAGGCCTCCAACAAATGCAGCGAATACATTACATTTAGAAGGAAGACCACAAAATACTGCTGCCTTGGAAAATACATCTACAAACAGCCAAGCAATAGTCGCGTATAATTGGCAGGGTACAAAGGCAACAATGCGCGAAAGAATAGTCTTTCTTTTTAATAATGAAATATTGTCAGACGTAAGCTTCATAGTGGGTAGGGGTGCACAAAAGCAGCGTATACCAGCTCACAAATTAGTCTTGTCCTCTGGAAGCGCAGTTTTTGATGCAATGTTTAATGGAACGCTTGCAACAGCTTCTTCGGAAATAGAAGTACCTGATGTAGAACCTGCTGCCTTTTTAGCAGTGCTTCTGTTTTTATATACAGATGAGATACAAATAGATCCTGAAACTGTGATGACAACATTATATACAGCTAAGAAATATGCAGTGTCCGCTTTAGAGAAGCACTGTGTAGATTATTTGAAAAATAATTTAACCAGTGATAACGCTTTTCTGCTTTTAACACAAGCTCGCCTTTTTGACGAGCCTCAATTGGCCGCAGTATGTTTAGATACTATCGATAGATTTACCACAGAAGCATTGAATGCCGATGGATTTACAGACATTGACATTGATACATTAAAAATTGTTTTGGAGAGAGATACACTCCGTGTAAAAGAATCTAAAATATTCTGTGCAGTTCTGAGGTAAATGAATATAAATATATATATAAAATTATGTACTTAGTGAACGAAAGTATAATTGTTTGCCGATCAAAATAGATGGTCAGAGGCAGAATGCATAAGGCATCAATTACCAGTTACGCCAGAAAATCAACGATTAGTTTTGGGTAGTGCATTTTCATTAGTTCGTTTCCCTTTAATGTCAAAGGAAGAGTTTACTGCTGGGCCAGCACAATCAGGACTTTTAAATTATTCTGAGGCTAGTATTAGAACTGTAAGTGAATATATACTGTACATATGTTGATGAAATCATCTAAATATAAAAATATCTTATTTCAGGTTCTGTCACTATTTTCATATTTTATACTAAACCCAAAACCAGTAGTTGGATTTCAAACAATGCCCCGGTGTTGTATGACTGGTAAGGAACAAACTGTATGTAGATTTCAAGATACCAAAAGTAGATGGGGATATAATGGGACAAGTGACCGTATAAGGTAATTTCCGGATAAAAAAATATATATATATACAATATATACATATATAGTTTCATAATTATATTATTATGGGCAATCTAACTTTTCATTCTTCAGATTTAGCGTCGATAGACGCATATTTCTTATTGGCTATGGTGTGTATGGTAGCATGCACAGTCCAGCAATATATGAAGTATTAATTGAATTAATACACACTGCTTCGGGAAAAGTGATTGCTACAAATTCAACAAGCTTTAGCTGTGATGGTTCAAAGTACACTTATCGTTTAATGTTCAAAGAATTAGCCGAAATTTTACCAAATACAATTTACACTGCATCAGCTACATTTAAAGTTTGTATATAGCAATTTCTTTATTACCCACTTTTCTTTGGATTCAATTTATACTACTACATCATAATATTTTCAGGGTCCTTATTCGCATTATGGAACTAAGGGCTTGAAAACAGTCGTGGTAGATACTGATTCAGGAAATGGGAAAGTTAAATTTGAATTTAGTATTGAAGCTGGAGATAATAATGGGACCTCCACTGATGAAGGACAAATTCCTGAGCTTATATTTTACACTTAATAATTCGTGTACATAACAACATTCCTCTTGACAGTTGGCATTGTCTTTCAAAACTTACTACATTAAATTGAGTTGTGTAACGAATTTGATATATTAGTTTCTGTGAATTATATAATTATATTTTCAGTAAGCACAGTATTTTAAATAAGAAGCACATTAACAAGTTTTTCGAGCTCTACTTATACTGCAACTGAAAGACAGTGCTTTGCATCTTTCATTGTATTCAGAGTATGGAAAATGAAATTTGTGGATCTCGAAAATGGCCTTATTGGGAGAAGAGACTGATTCGTGCTACTGATGTAAAATTCAAATTGAAGTAAATCATTTATATTTTAATTAATTTATGTAATCGTCGATTTCGTCGATACTCGGTAAAACTTTATTTCCTATTAAACCCTGGTAAAAAAAAATACTGCTGGGTTCTAAAGGTAAATAAGTTTTAAACGAGCTTGAAGAAAATAGCCATACATTGAGCAAGTTGCAGATGTTGATATTTATGACTAAAGCCGATCTATTTTTCTATCCCTTCAAACAGTGTACATGAGTGGTAAATTTATATATGTACATATAATAGTCATAACTTTGCGTGAAAGTAATACTTGGCTTCTCATTATCATGATTTTAATAATGTTGTGTCTGATCATTTTATTCTGGAAAACATAAAGTTTGATGAAAACGAGGTTCGTATTCATAATTGTCAACATAGTGGGAGAAGACTATAATAATTGTCTAAACTTATTAAGTATTTTGTAGAAGAATTAGCAATAAAAGCAGTTGAAAATCTTATTAGAAAACAATGTACTGTTTGTACATATGTATATGATAACTAACTAAGTAGCAGCAAATATATCGATAACGATATATCGTTATCTTTCTATAACTATTGAACTTCGAAAGATGTGTGATATTAACGAAAATGATGAATGTATTTTTTGTTATAGTGTTTAAAATAATGAATCTTCCAAGTTTGATTTGTGTATCGATTAACTGCGCAAACTAGTCAAATATGATTGATCTGTATTTGCACAATAAAGAATATATGTATATGTATCTCTATGATATTTTGGTCTATGGTATACAACTAATTACTCGTATTTTAATTCTATTGCAGTACAAGAAGATGCACATATCAGTATATTAAGGAATTAAATCAATTATTTATTCAGCAGAGGGGGCCTTATATTGGCAATATTTCTCTGCTGTTTTTATTTATTTACATTTTGGTCCATTGCAAAATAATGACATCATAAATACAATATAATTTCAATCTTTACTATAACATTAAAAATTACTATAAGAAGATTATTTCAACTCAAAATATCTTTACAATTAGTAATAATTTGCTTGTTATATAATTTGAACAAATTTTTATATAATGGTATTGAAATTCAACATTCAACTAATGGTAATTTTACAATATAAAATGTTTACAAAATTCTAAATTAAACAGACTGAGAAATGAAGAATTTGTTTTTAATATTAAAATTAACATGGCAACTTCGTTCTAGTACGCGCAAGCCTGTCATTGTCACATAGCGTCTCACGTACATACATGTGTAGTGTTCGTTAATATTTTTCCGAAATTACTCTAATATCAATTCGTTATTAACCAGTTAGAGTGCGTATTCGGCATGAAATCATAAATCGTGGTTAGATTTCATTGTATGATCTGGTACGTATAGCAATACAGTTCGTCATTAGCGCTTAATAGGTGATTTATTACTATGAATCATAACCTAAAATTTATACGGTTAACGGGGCATTATTTATAATTTTGATGCAAAGCATTGCTTTCACGAATATACTATAATGACCGATTTGTTTCTTTGAATAGAGTAAGAAAACGATTCAATGGTGATAACTGTTTCTGTGTTGACGTTATGAAAGAAAACATATTTGACAAGGTTGTACATATTTCATCTCTATGGCTAAGGGAAAATTGAGGGGCTCAGATTCAAATAAGGTACCCTTCCGAAATTATTTAGCGTTTAATAGAAACATATTTTAGCTAATTATACGTTTTATAACAAACAGCTAGCAGCTTCGAATGCAAGTTTCAAAAATGGGGAGACATATACATCAGAGTTTGAAATTAATGAAATACCACCTAGTGCCCGCACATTGCTTACAAAGGGTTATATACAAGATGAAATTAATTCTTATTCAGGTATATTTTTATAATTGGCAATATTTTGTTATATATTTTTTCTATACGTTTGTTCATTATATCAGTTATATGTAGAGTATTCTAAACAATTTCCAGGCGCCACAGTCTCCACACGTGGACGTTTTATGACAGAGCAAGAGAAGCTACGTTGTCCCAACGAACGTCCTTTATATCTTTACATACAAGGCCATACAAAACACAATGTAGACTGTACGTTACTTTGTCTCTATATCTATATCTGTTTTTTTTCAGCTATTTGTAGTTTGGTAATATCTATTACATTTCCATTTTGCAGTGGCTATACAAAAAATTAATGAGATTATTAAGACAGAACATCAAAGTTCTTTAAACAGACCGAGTAGATTTACTAATGCACCACCGCCTCTTATGAGTTTACATTCCGGAGTTACATCTGTAGTATGTTATACCTTCCGATAGTATGTAATCCTTTTATATTCTTTCATTGTCAATATAAGTCTAATTCTTGCAGGAAAAAATCTGTGTTGGTATAGAAAATGCTCCTGAAGGGTTTGATCTAAGAGGCAGAATTATAGGTGCTGGTGGAGCTAATTTGTTGTATATAAGGGGTGAAACAGGTGCAAACGTAACTTTAAGGGGTAGAGGATCGCAATTTGTTGATCCACTTTTAGGTACCGAATCTCCAGAACCATTACATCTGTACATAGAGTAAGCTTATTTATAGATGTGTTTATATGTTTTTTTGGGGTTAATTTTGTTTTTATACTTACAAAGTTTATATTTTGTTTACATAGGCATCCGAAGCAAGAATCATTGCAAAATGCAAAACAATTAGCAATTAATTTGATTCAAACAATGCAATCTGAATTGCAATCGTATATACAGCAACAACCACCACCGGTACAGTCGCAGCAAGTTATAGAGCAGTCACAAATACAACAAAGTATGAATTAAGTATACAGTCGACCCTCGAAGTTAGGGCACAATCCGTTTCAGGAGACGGTTCGATCTTCGGATTAAGTTCTCCCATTTGAAATAATGTAAATTGAATTAATCCGTTCCAGACAAATTTACTGAATATAAAACATTTTTAGTGTCCATTTCGAAAGACAATATTGGCAAATAGTAAAAAAAACAGGCTTAATAATCGTTCGTTTTCATTTACAATGGTACATACATATACAAATGTCTTATAATATTAATTAATTAATCATTTCCTTGCAATCCACTAGTTGAGAGTTGTAGTTCATTATTACTCTCATTTAACGTTTCTTTGCTGAAGTAGCGGTCAAATGTCATGTGTTATTGTTTACTTTGTAATACTATTCTCAAATGTTCCATTACACCATCATTAATATTTGGAGCTATTCAGGGCGGGGAAGGGAAATTACCAAACTCGGGTATAATAGTATTCATCCCCACTAGCGAGGATAGAGCTAATCTACAAAAATACATGAAAGCAATATAAAAAATCCGAAGCCCAAAATGGCCATCCTAGTTAGTTATCCTCCCGGAACAAACTGTTTGTCTCTATGTTCAAACTTGGAGTTTTCGTTCGAACTTAGAAGCTGACTTTTCCCTGATTTTTGGTTCGAATTCCGAATTGTCCGAACTTCAACGGTTCACTGTACTCAATAAACATTGTATCTAGTAATATGTTATCATTTGTTACAACTTTCGTCTTTTTTTTAGCACAATTTCAAACCATGAATATTGGCACTTTGGGCCAGCCTAATGTTGTTACTATACAACATCAAGGTAGAGCAGATGCACTAATAGTCTATGAACGTCAGAAATTCCGTCTGTAACTGTTGTATTCTTAACAGATATCATACAACATCCTCAAAGTAGTGTAGTAACATTGCCAGCAACCATTCTCACTGCTACAGTAACTGGTGCCCCAGGATCTGGCATTACAGTTCCACCACCTGGAATACACATTCCTCCTCATCCTGGACCATTAGTACCACCGCCGCAAGCCCAAGTAATATTTAAATATGGGAATGCAATCAATAATTATTAAACTTAGTAATATCTTTCTTATAAATTTAATATTTTGTGTGAAGGAAATACAAACATTTATGCCACCACCACCAGTTGGGCAAGTGCAATTAATTGGTCCTCCGTCGACTGTAAGTCAAGTGCAATATCAAATTCATCCTGGACAGCCATTACAAATTCAAGGGATCCAAGCTGGATCACAAACATCACCGCAACCTGTGGCTCAAATGTATGTTATGAGTCAGCCACCACCACAAAGTCCAGCCCAACAAAATTTCATTACAAGTAGTAGTGCGCCAGTTAGTGGTGCAGTTTCTTATGTTTATACACAACCGAATGTACAAAGGCCTTCTACACCACCGCAAGGAATAATCGAAGCAGTCAACGTGAATTTACAACAACCACCTCCAGCAACTCCGATTAATATAACTCAACAACCGCCACCACCGTTATTACATCTTCATTTTCCACCGCCAAACTTTCCTCCGAATCAACCACCACCTCCGGTACCGCAAACTTACCAAATACAGTACCAGCAAGTGCAGGCATCTGCGTCACAGTCCCAAACACAGTTTGTATTACAACCTGGGGAACACATCGTTCCATCACAGTTGCAGCAAAGTCACGAACAATCTCAAGCTGTGGGTCAACACATGTTACCGCCACATTTCGAAGGTCATGCACCTCAGTTTCATTTACAAGTACCTCCACCGTCTACGCAAACATTTTTAGTCCCTAATGCTCAATCGCCGCAACATCATCAACAACATCCTCTTCCCCCTGGAAGTGAAGTTCAACAACAAGAAGGACCAGTGGATCAAGGGCCACAACCACAACCGGTACCTCCACCGCAAATTGTACCACCGCCTGCAGCTCACATGCCAAATTCTATGAATGTTCTAACCAGTATACCGCCGCCGACGCAGGCACCACCTCTGCAAAGTGCTCCATGGTTATATCAAACACAACAGCCCCAACAAATGTTACAATCACAAAGTCAACTACAGGTAATGCAACGATTCTTACATATTTTTATTAGTTAGTTTACAACGGTGCATTGGCGACAGATGGTTCCTTTCAGACTTTTTCTCAACTTTGCTCAACTCTTAAACATATTTAACGTTAGTTTTTATTGTTAGAAACAATTTTGCGGCAACTTATTTTATCATATGTCCACCGATGGAAAGGTGTACATCCCTGAAAGCCGTCACCATTACTTTTTATACACCTTGTAATATTTATAAGAAGATTTTTATTATTACAGGTTCAGATGCCACCCCTACATAATGTACCTCCACCACAAGTTCAAGCACAGATACAGTATCATGCCCAGCACATGCAGTATCAGAATGGTCATATGCCACATCAAGTACATTATGCGATACAACCACCTCCGCAACAATATGAACACAAACCAGATTCACCAGAACAGAAGTCTCATGGTGTGAAAAGAAGATTTTCAGATGTTGAAGTAAATCCGGTTAGTTTTCGAAGTTTATTTTATTCTGCAGTAGAGGATATTTATTTCTCTATAGTGTATTGAAATGTCGAATAAATTTTCTCATGTGAATAATAGGACGCATCACCATATCAGTGTGGTCCACTACCTGCTCAACGTCATGGAACTGGGTAAGGAGAACTGTTGAAAACTTTCGTTTATCTAGATTTATGTTTAGTATAGTTATTCTGATTATATGTATGAAGCGAAGTGTTCTCGCAATATGCGAAAGAATTAAAATTTATTACGTGAATAAAGCAGGTTTAATGAATTTTAATTATAATGAAATATTAATTCAAAACAGAAAATATACATGTTTTTTTGTAGTTAAAATATTATAGCTGAAAGAAAATATAATGTTGAAATATGTGTAGGTATACTCGTTTAATGTTAACAAACGAATTATATCTTAATTAGTAACTGCAATGAAATCCTTTACTTTATAGAGGTGGCTTAATTTATTAATTGCTTAGATATGAGAATTGTAAATTGTATAATAGTCAATTTACTGTATGCTGTAGTAAGCTTAAATGCGGGCATTGCGATAAAATTAAATTTTTTTCAGAAACCTGCTTTGATCAAGATGTACCAAAAACAATGAGTAAGCAGGGAACTTTTTTAATTGTTTCTTACTCATGAATACACGACCATAAAATATACAAAAGTATTCGATATTGTAGAGTACGAAACATTGATTTGTTGGAAGTTATGACCCGCTAATGAAAATGCTACATATTTACTATCAAATTTCTTTAAAGCACCAGTTCTATGTGCAACAAAGTTTGAAATTTATGTAAAAGTATATTTGAGTAAACAAAATACTTAAAAGTAAATAATTGTGAATATAACTACTTTTTCCACAGAATATTATATTGAATATTATTCGCATATTGCTTGAGATAAACATAATATAAAGAACATGATGTATATTGCATTTTATTTTATATTTTATATGTTCTTCTGCCTTGAAGATTCTACGTCATTCATTTTGTAATAGATTGCGTATAAAATGATTGGATCTAATTTTAATATTATAATATTCTATAATATTATGTTGTAACACAATTAAGTACTTCTCATATAAAGTTTGGTATCATTAACTACAATCTGGAGTTGCCAGGTATTTTTAACATTTCAGAAATATCCATGGCTGTGCATCAGGTGATATTTGCTTAAATTTTGAAATGTACATTTATAACAACCGATTGTGAATTAATCATTTGAAACTGAATTGTTTAAGCAGAGAAGGTGATCGACAGCAGCAAGCCTTACATGGTCCATCATCAACAGCTGCGGGCCTACCTCACGGAGATCGAAACAAGCTGCTAATGCCACCTCCACATCCAGGTCTGTAACTAAGAGTATTCAAGGTGAAAGAGTGCTGGATACCTTTTGAAAATTTATCAATTATAATGTGTAATTGGAATATATTGGGTTTGTTAACAATAAACATTTTTCAAATAGGTTTAATTTTATTTACGCGTTAATTAATAATTTTTATACTCAGAATTTCGTAATGCATTTGTATTTTTATTTCAGATGGGTATCTAGCATTGTTTCTTAATACTCTTAGATTGTAGTATATTATTTATTGTAAATATATACATTTGCTAAACCGTACGATTTCTCTTCTTACTCCTTAATCCATGCATCATAGCGGTTTGTTTTTTCATGTATTCATTGAAAGATTTTTCAGATGGGCCATGAGCAATGTCTACAACGTGTATGATGCTATAGCGTAGATTACTTTCTATTTGTCTTTATTTGTTATTATTTAGAATGAATACAAATTTCGCCATGTTATATTGCGCCATTAAAATAATTAACTCAAGCATCCTAATTTGAGTGCTTCGTCATATGTTTTTTTATTAAAGTATATATATGTGTTTTCAGATCTCTGCAATGAAGTGATTTTATATTTCAGTGATTACTTTTAACCAATATTAACTGTAATTATTATTGTTCGAGTTCTGTTGAAATGTGTTCTATGTTTTAATCAAAGTATTTTAAGTTAAACGATTGGAATATACAACTTTTTGCATCTTTGGATCAGATCACTGAAGACAAATGTGTGATCATATGGAGCAGCAGCGTCCATTATCATAGTAACATTAATGACTCCTGGTTTGTAAACAATTTTTGTAGTTCTCCATGTATAAAGAAAGCCTGCAGAATGGGGATGTTGAAATTTCGAGAGAAACTTATGTGCGATTAATGATATTAGTCATTTTTCAGGTAATCCAGTGAAAGTTCGAGACAGAACTGAACCAGTATTTTGGAACTTGTACATAAAAATATACTTTTAATATAAAATTGTATTTTACAGGTCAGAAGTTAAACGAACAATATGTACTATGAATGTTATACTGTAAACGTGAAACGATAGGTGATACCATGGACTTATTTATTGGGTGTTTTCAGATACATTTAGCTTGGCAATCAGTATTCTTTTTAGTTATAAATGGTCAATGGCGTGAGATATTGTTATTACACTGTGCCATTTTATAATGGCATAGAGCAATCGTTTCTTAATAACTAACTTACAGAAATGGTATGCTATTTTGGCGCGTTGCGTTTGCTTGAGCAGAAAAATGAAAACCGGTTGCAGTAGAATAAAATAGGTCATTCGAAATATTATAAATGGTGCAGTAGCGTGTTAATATTACTTCAGTCTAACAAGCGCAAATTGATTACGTTTGTAAAAGCGAATAATTTAATCGGTGTACTACAATATTTCATCACGCTATTTGCCACATTTAATTCTACCATATACTATATGTATAGTTGTTCCATATAATTTTGTACACGTTGTTTTATTCTGGGAATTTTCGTTACTTAGGTGAAAAACGCAGCTTGGACCAAAAACCTACAGGAATAAATTCAGGTATACTTAAACCTCATTGTGAAACATTTATTTCTATATTTTCAAAAGTTTGAAGAAATTTCATTGTTTGTAATAGGGAATGAGCAAAATGCAATGGGAGATTTAATAAACATACATCCCGGAGGTGGCCCACCATTGCCCCTACCACTTCCACTACAAGCACCATGGCAAACTCACCATGTTAGAGTCCCATGGGGCAGACCACCACCAATGCCAAGAGATGGGGAGTATCAAGGAGTGTGTCACACATTACCTCCAACTAACATGCCACCACCTCAAATTAGACCCAGAGGTATACATAGAAAATGATGAAAGCATTGTTAATTGTTTAGATGTACACGTTTATAAATACATATAACCCAAATGATTTTGGCTTCAACGTTTGAATTACACGAGTTTTAATATGGAATAAAGAACTGTTGAAAAAGGCTTGCAAATTATTATGCGACTGGCTTAATATTTTTCGAATTAGTATTCATTCATTTGAACTATTAAGAAATTAATCATTTGGCATTGATCTCTCCAAATAGGTCTTGATTAATTTTGCAATTCTCTTGGAATTTTTCACTTTTATACTTCACATTTGGGGGTGCAATGTAATTGATTGATTGTTTCCGTGATTATTCAGGCCACATTGAAGGTAATCGTTCGCCCGTACAAAATGCGATGCTGGAGCATCCGTTGAATGTCGAGTACAATCAATTGCCACCGTATACAACAAAACCTCCTCCTTACAATTCACACCCATTGATGCAATCCATTTGCAATCCACCGCCACCACCACCGCCGCATCACCAGCAGCGACCACAGCATCCTTCTCAAACTGTGCAGCATTATCAGGTGCCAATTTCTCAGACATATCAACCACCGACTTCCTGTCCACCGTGGATGAATTAAACACGTAGGATAATACGATGAGAACGAAGTTTTTACACTAGTACCTTAAAGATGACTGATGCAGTCCGTCCGATTTCACGTCGTTCAAACAAAAAGTTCACTTAACTACGAATACATGGTATTTAATTAATGTCGTTAAGTCGGCACGATGACTACAAATGGATGGCATTGCATTACGTTGTCTTCGTTGAATTGTTCCTTGCGATAGTTGAGTCGCATTCAATTATTCATTGCGGACATGTTGCTGCGAGTGATGCTGTTCTGTGTAAAAAGTGTGCATACGTTGCAAATTATTTATAAAGAACGTCTGTCTTTAAGGTTTAGGAAGCGAACTATGATAATGAATTTGTAAATGCCGCGTTACGGGCGTGCAACGAACGCGATATACATACGTAGGATAAAATTAGATCAATGATATACATTACAAATACGTAACATGTGAACTATGATTGCTTCAGAGGACTATATCGAAGGAATGCAGAGGGGTGCTCTCGATATTCACGCACACACATACACACGAGACCTTAGGAATATAATTTTTTGTAACTGATAGTTAATGTAATTGGTCCTGTCCAGAATTTATCCCGTGCTGTCTGCCTCCCATTATGTTGTCGGAACTCCCTTGTACGTACCGTATGCTATTTATTTATAGACAATATACATACGGTGTATGCGAGTTTGTATAGAAATATGAATAAATTGTTGCCTACGGCTCGACGGGGCGTTAATATCAAATTTGCGGAAATTTCTTCCGCTCGAAAGCTCGCCGTGATCCTACTCCGGATCGCTCTTACGTAATGAGTAAATTCATTAATTGCCGTTATAGTACACTATTTTTTATTTAAATATTAAACAATGAGGGTTAGTGTTGTCAACACCTCTCGTCGTTATTTATGTCTTTACGATGAGATGATTCGGGATGCAGTATATATTTATTGCTGTGAGAAGATTCTCAACTGATACGCGGAATCTTCCACCCTGGAATAGGTCATTAATTTTATGGTTTAGTTATAGAAATATATTTTGCAATGAAACATAATGTTTCGAATAAATTAATTGAATCACACTGAATTTCCTCTCCGTCTTATTTTACGTGTGTACGTGCGAACCCAGAATGAAATTCAACATTGTGATGTTAATTTAATATCTTCGCAATTTATTTCGGGGAAAAGATTCTCTTTTCTCTCTATTTGTGACCGACGTTTATTTGGGACAGAAACTGAAAAACGGAAACTAAAACTATAATATAACTATAATTCTGTTCAAACTCCCTTTTTTGGGACAACCGCTTAATTGGGCAAATTGGTCCGGTCCCAATGCGTCCCAATTAACCGGAAACCACTGTATTTGTACTTTTTGCAGAGAAGAATTTATTGTTAAATAGGATAAAATGGTGTTCGTACAATTGCGCGATATCCTTTATGGCCGTATCTGACAAGTTACTTCTATCTGGAACGATTATACGGATGGGAATTGTCAGTCTGTGTGAGATCCCCTGCTGTTGTGTACATTGGCTTATGGACACTATGATTTGAGGGCTCGATATAGTATAATTCACGAAAATAATAGTTACAAGAAGCACACTCGTTTATTCCTCATTTGCACAACGAATACAATATTGCTATTACCTTCTATTTAGTCGGTACGATGATGTACAGATATAATGAAATTACGTGAGCTATTCAATTTCTTCATTCAATTGCGTTCAACGATCGTTGTGTTTTTAATCACCAACAAATAAATAAATTCTTCTAATTTGTGCGACTGCGTACCACCTTTTATATGACTAAAAACGGTATTGGGGAAAAAATTTGCACATTTACCAAAATAATATTCTATGCTTTGTGATATAACAAGAAAATAATTTAACGATTACTAAATGATTATAAAGGATTATACGTACACCTAGTAGATTTAGGTTTTCTATTTCCGATTATATTTCTTGGTTGCATATAAAATTCATAACGTTTACTGTTTCCTCTCAAGTACACGTTCGTTTCGCGTATCGATTTCACGGATGTCGTTAAAACCACCCCGTTTTTGGTACCAATCGGCCATCGTTCCAATTAAAGTCGTTGAACGTTCCACGCGATATACATACGTGGTGATCGAATGTTGGCCTACGTTTTCTGATGGAGTCGTACGCTGGCTGAATTTTCTATTGTTATACGGACTAGTGCGTGGTAAACGCTATAATAGAGTAGAGTATCGTAAAATGGTCCTGGTATGTGGTAGGATTTGTAATAATTTATAATAATAAATTTAACAAGGGAAACTTGTTGCTATTGAACGTAATGCAACTGATAAATTGCATATTCGAATATATCTAATATTATCTCGAGTTGAAAATGATCGGTAACTATTTTATTTTGATTAGTATCGTATTTATATCGATAATGGAGACGAATTCGAATTTTTGTATAAATTATTTGTGAAGGACCGTGACTCACTTCAACGCTCAATCGCCCCTTCCCCACAGCAAACTTAACCAATTATTTTCAATTGCGAATTGACTTTTTTTTAAATCAGGGGAATGATCAAATCAGCTCGTACTACGTTTTAGCTATGTCACAGATTTGTCCATCGTCTTCACATCAGTTGGTCGCTGCTGCGATGGCTTTTCGTCTCGCTCGGCGTAAATTTCCAAAAAATTATGGCCTGTATTCCAACCCCGAAGAGGCAATGAAGCTTGATAAGGTAATTATCTTGCGGATCCTCCTAAAATGTGCACTTGTGTTTATCATGTAGTAGAATACACTTGTCCCATTTACATGTGTTTTTCAATTAAAACGATTAAATTAAATACTTCCTTTCTGAAAAATATTTTACCCTCATTTTTATAGGACCGCATTCTCCGCTTGATACCAAACAATTTGGTTCGCAGTACTTTATCTAAGAAAGGATAGTAAAATTGACATAAACCATTTTTAGTCCTCACATTATCATAATTAGTATCCTTTCTATTCTATTACTTACAAATCCTGCGTAATAATAGAAAATTCGTTTAATGTCCAGCCGTTTTGTACTATTTTTCATGATTCTATTATATATAAAAGTGTTGAGAATGATTAACAAATAATTCGTAATGAAACGAAAGCGTATAATTATTAAGGTTGAACCTGATATTAAATTCTTGCTGAAATTCTTACCGGCGATGACGATTGAAATCAGACCGAGAGTGTATATCGTAACGAGGATACAAACGATCGGGAGAATTTTCCGCTTTCATCGAAGAAGCCTTCAAGCGGGAAGTCGAACTACGTCGAACGAAACACACTTTGGAACGATGAGTGTGGAGAAAACGCCTCGATCAAGGAAAACTTACTTCAGAAGCCAATAATCTGCAGTTGCTGCCGTAAACGCAACGAACAGTGCAGTGCTGGAGATACACTCGATATCGTGCCGAGCAAAGAACACAACGGTATCGCGAAGAAGAACGAATTTTCCAGGTCGGATCCAACAGAAAGGTTTTTGCACATACTATGTGAAAAGCCGATATTATATACGGTTCTTAATCTCATAATATTTTCATGCTTCGTAAAGATTAATTACAAATTTTACGATGGTTCTATTTAATTTACAATTACAACGGGGCGATTCAATTTTAATTGCAGGGCAGACATCAGTCAAAATTCAATTCCAAAGATAAGATTTAAGTCTATTCGACTCTAAATACACAATTAAAAAAGAATTGACGAATAATGGAATGCGGATAATAGAATTATTTTGTTTTCCTCATAGAATATTATTTATAAGCATTACACATAAGATGTGGCTTTTTCTTCTTGCCTCAGCTGTGACTCAAAGGCGACGAGATGTTCCATTATTCAGCCCCAAAATTCTAGTCGTGGTCGTACCTCATATTCCCATTTAGGAAGGCGAAGTCCGAAAGAAAGTTCGGGCAAATTGGATTCCGTTAATCTTCTGTACGACAGAGACCATGCTGATGTGAATAATGTTAAAAGTAGTGGATCATCCGAGAGACGAAGTGAGTTCGAATTCTGTTCGTTGCTCGGCGATATGAATTATGACAATAATTTCGTGCAATTTATATTACACTACAGACGAGCGTGATTGCAACGACGGACGAAAAGTTTGGAAGTCGATTGATCGAAATTCACGGTGCACATTTGCACCGAAAGAAGATAACTCGTTGTCGTCCAGCACCTCACGAACACGCGATTGCCATTGTACGAAACATTCCACTCTTGATTTATTGCGACCCCAGCGAAATTGTTGTCGTCAGAATCATTATCGTTGCTGTCAATCGCATGATCACTCTCATCACTGTTGTGGCAATGAGCATAACAGGTGGGTCATAGTGGGTCATTGTTCAGATTTCTTGAAACTAATAATCACATGGAATTATTGTTAATGTTCCGTTAATTCTAACTTCTTAAACAATACCTGTAGTTTTACTCGAGCATCAAATAATTGGCATTTCTTTGCTTTTTTCTTATATTAAAATTAACGATAACAAAATATGTTTGGTATGAGGAAGATGAAAGACTTGAAGTCAATCAATTAGACTTGGGTTTAAATCAAAGACACCTAGAAAGACACATGTCTTCCTAGAGAAGTAGACGATTAGCCCTTTACCCTTTACGTGATTTTACAAAATCATGCCAAACGATTTATTATTGCAACTTCTTCTACAGCAATTGCTCATCGAAAGAAAAGCGCCTCGCGTCAGACACTTGTCTCTGTTCCTCGAATTTCAAAGATAAGAGTAGAAACTGCTGTCACAAGCCGTATCGAAGAAGCGACTTGATCTGCAAGCATGATTACTGTGAGAAAGATTTAGAAAAGATCTCTGCAGTGCCGGAGCAAAACGACGAGGAATTGGATGACGCTGTGGGCACGATTTATCACAAGGACTCGTTGTGCATTTTGGTGGAGAAGTACAAGGCAAATAAGAAGTGCAAACATCAACAAAATTTTGAAGAAGCCGAAGCTTCGGAGGATCGACTTAAAGATGAATGCAATAAATCGATAACTTCGGAGACCACATGCCAAATGGATGACACGATGGCCACGAAGCAACGGGACAAATGTTCGGAGAGCGACAATAGTCGATTTCGAGATAATCGCGTATCGATAGGAAAAACGTGCAGACATGCTTGCGGGCAAGTTTTCCGCGAGGAGGATTGCAATCAATTCAAAAATCTGAAGTCCCGTTTAATAAAGACTGGAACTTGTTGCTCGGCGAAAGGCACACCATGGAGACACACGTTCTAGTTTAAACAATTGTTTACACTACACTAGGTTCTTTTTTATTTACATTATTACTGTTTCACAGATTTACTACATTCCTTTCTTTTAAACATAAAACAGCTTGCGTAGGTGTGTTCATGCATTTTTCGTTCAATCGCCACGATTGCTGAAAACGTTCGATTTAAATAAGAGAAATATACAAGAGGTGCAAACAAATTTGAAAGATGATTTATATCTTCGGATTAGACAAAATTAAACTCGTTTAATTTATGATAAACTCTAAATTGATTTTTTTCCGCGTGTTCTGTTACAGATTTTATGTACGTACATATGCTGGATATACTTCATACGAATGCGTTCCATATATTACTCGAATTTTCATTAAAACTACCATAAGTTTCCCAGCGAACGAATTTTCATTCTAAATTTCATTTTCGCGCTCTTTGTATCAAAAGGGCGTGAAAGGGGACGCGACAGAAGTGCAATTTCGAGGTTCGTGTGAAACAGCTCCACGGGAAGCTTATTTTTTCAAGTATATTGCGCTAATAAAGTTAATAAACTTATTTTAGAAGTATATTGCTTTAATAAAGTTAATAAACGAGCACATTTATATCATTCTGCCACGCCGTCACTGGTCTCTGGGGCAGCTTTTGTCTCTTTTTCCTGTATTTCCCCATGTTCTGTTTCCTCTTCTCCTTCCATGGCCATCGTATGCTCCTCTCTAGCCCCTTCACTATGTTCTTTCTTCTCTTCTACAACTGTTTCTTCCGCAACCGTTTGCTCTTCCTGCGCTTTGTTTTCATCCTCTTCCGTTTCTTTTTCGTTTTTAATAAGTGTAAATGTTTTCATTATTTTTAGACGTTGTAACCAGGCCCGGAATTATTATTACTCTCTGCCTCCCTTCTTACCGTCCTCTGTGTCTCCCTTGAATTCTGCATCGGTTGGAGGTTCCGTTTCCGATTGCAATTCGGGACTGGCGGGCAACCGCTCCGTTGTAATGTCACTGTCCGAAAGTAGTTGTTCCTCCATCGCGTCTTCTTTCGGCAGACGTTCTTCCACAGGACGAAACTTTGGCTTAACAGGTGGCGTGGAGGTTACAAATTCTTCTACATGCGATTGAAAGTCAAATTGAAACTTCTGAAGCTAGATTTATGATTTAACGTAAGACTTCTGGTTTGAAAAGGAATTCCGTCACCTTCGTCTGTTCCTTCTTCTTCTTCGCCTACTTCTTCTTCTTCTTCTTCTTGCTCTTCGAATTCATCATGGTCCGGGCGATCTATAGAATTGAAACATTGTGTAGGCGTATGTGTACGATCTGAATGATTAAACTTGTAACGACTAACTTCTTTTCCATTTTGTATCAACGGCGAATGTATTAATATCAAGCAAAGAATTGTCCAATCTACTTAAGTTTCTTGCAGAGTACAAAATGCAATAGAACAGAAAGATGCAAAGCAAAGCCCATACCTGCTACCTTTAAACGAGTCATCCTTAAACGTTCTTTGAACATGAACTGAAGTCTTGCACTTTGGCTCATCATTTCCATACGGCTGCCAAACTCTTTGGGAATGTCATCAAGCGATGATACTTTTGTGAAAATCTTTTGATGTACGTTATCAAGTACAGCTTCTGCAACCATAGTCTTAGCGGTCTCAATTTGTTGCACGTCGTAAGATTGATTTCTTGCTCGATATTTTTTGTAGGCCCTCTACAAAAAGAAAGAAAAGCTACACTACTTATTAAAACAAACTAAATAATAGAACATTAATTGAATTATTAATTGCTAAATAGTAATTGATAATGTATGTACATAGGTTAAAGTTGTATGTAAGATATTCATATACAATTTCAATTGACGGCAGCAGTGAAGATATAGTTAATGTAGACTATAGGGTAATTACTATACACACCTATGTACAATAACTTCAAAATTATGTTATTTTGATAATTGCTTCACGGAATAATATGTTTTTGATAATGCATAACAAAAACTGTTCAACGTAAAGAAGAATAATACATATCAAAAAAGTTTAGAACTTTCGTGCATGTTTGCAACACGCAATCAACAAAGTATGTCTAAGAATTAAGTAAAAAATCTGTTTACCATCGCAAATACATATGAAATTTTCTTTCTTTTATCTCAACCCTATCTATGACTATTGCAAAAAAAGTAGTATAGTATTGATTAATTTTAATATTGCATAAAATTCTGCGTGTTTCCTTGTTTCTTCTTTTGAAACTTTTTATAATGGAAATCTTGTGTACAGCGCAAAGTACAATAGGAAACAAGCGTAATGGAATATGAGCAATTTTCCGTAAAATTTGCGCAGGCAATTTAAACAATTAAAAATTGCAATAAAAGTCAGTATAGTGAAATTCATGCAACTACAACAATCAGCAATGAACTAATAGTTGTTCGCGTAATGGAAAAGAATAGGGAAAACGGAATCAGCATAGTTTCTGAGATTTCACCCTGGCAGTAAAGGGTCAAGAATGCATATCGTTACTTGAATGATTGAAGCCGCTTCATTTGCCTTATCTAACGTTAAGCCAGAGTCATTGTACATCATTTCCATCCACGCGACCGCCTGTATCGCTTCAACGGGTTCCAGTATACGTTCATCCCTTTCACCTGTTTCCTTCTCACTTTCCGCTGTAAATACCGACATTATTTGCAAATATTCTCATCGTTCGTGTAAAATTACATTGATTTGTCCTTACGTCCGTCAATCCTTTGATTTCTTCTTGTATAGTATCCGCGATAGGCGAACTGCGAGTAACATTCGCTTTAATAACTGCTACTCATAATTTACATAAATAAAGAGCATTACTTTTATGTGCCTCACTGCCTTCGCAATTTCGTATGGCGTGGCCCCAGCCTTCTTTAAGATGTCCACGGTGTTTGACACTGCCCTTTGCCATTGAACATTCCCTTCGGCCTCGTTTAAAGCCATTCGTTCATAGTGACCACGAAATGCGGCCTAATTTCGGTACAAATTGAACTCGACAATATTGCTCCGAGAATAGTTTCATTCTAAATACCGACTTGTATTATTGTTGCTGCACGTTCTGCATCCTCGTATGACGCCCCCGTGGTTTCCAGGATTTTTCGTATCGATATCATGGATCCTTCTTCGCAAGTCTGGTCTATTTTTTGAACGATTCACAAAGAACTAATTTTTTTTCGTAATTTCGCAATAATACATTGTATCAATGGAATGATACATAAAATTCACAATGCGTGACTCTGTTTAATGTCTTAATGCCGTGTTTAACACAATTAGACGCAAAATAATGAAAAGTTGCGCTACTGTTGTGCTTCCTTTAAAGAAAAACATTATTTAGAAACTCCTACATTCATAACTTTTCCTGAAAGGCACATGTTATTTAATTTATTCACAAGAAATTCATAAATCAAGCACACCTATCGAATTACTCTTCTACGTTACGTTTACATATACCCCCTTTCACTCGCATTAATCATCTCGCTTTTACCAAGGTTAATAAAAGACCGTTCAATCTAATGGATTGCTGCCTCTCTATCGACACGAGCCACCGTTACCAACGAGCCACGGTGTATCTAGTTTTCTACAGCACTTTACTATTTGCACACATACAAGCGTGCTTTGAGATAGCCAGTTTGAAATAATAACGTTTACCAGTTCGCTTCACGATTCATTCATTCCTCTCTTACCGTCGCATATCTGTATCGGTCGCATGTCAGCCGCGTCCAGGTACTCGCGGAATGCTTTCTGCAGATAAGAAATAAATAGGGAACGACGTAAAAAAGGCAGAGGAAAGAAGGGTTGATCGAAGATATAGCGCGTGCTTCGACAAGGGGCAGGCACGCGATAATAAAATTTACTTGAATCCGCGGAGCCGCGACGGTAATTTGCTCCAAAGTGAAACCGGTCCGATAAAGTATGCACAGAATGGCCTGGCTCCCAAGCAGTATGTTATTTACGACTTTGACCGCAACTGAAACGATAGAATGTGCTTAATGATAAAGGCATTCGTGGCGAGAATGGAAATGGGATACGAAAGGAATGGTTCGTATTAAAAGAAAAACAAATCCATCGTTGCTAGGTATGTATGTATGTACTTTTCGTATTTTCCCGGGTGATTAGAAGCGTGTCCACGTATTCGGCGATGAAGGCGTACATATTGGCAGGTTGTGAACGTAGAACCTGTTTTTAATGAATATTTATGGCGAAATTTTCGATTAGATCGTTGGACAAACGATTGAAGCTGAACGTTTTATTGGATATACGTGAAAATAATTTAGGTAGAGTATTGTATAAATACATTTACCATTAATGAATAATGCATTTATTAGGCGATGTTATGTAAACTCTATTCAATTCAAAACGAGCAGGTTTTTACTCCATTTCGAGTAATCGTACTAAAATTACTATCCTTTTGCAGCTTCAGTTTATGTTCGAGTATATTGGCTATTTAAATATACTGAAAAGCAGACTTCGTAGAATACTAACAGCAATGGAAATAATAATAATTGCGAGAATCAGTAATACTTATATGTTGGGAACTTGCATACGATAAAAATGTTATCAATTTTAATTTAAAAGCCTAAAGGAATGGTTGAATGTTCAGTGACAAGAACCGTCGAAAGTCATAACAAAATTATGAATAGAAATCGTATTTCTCTATTTAATAATAACATGTAATCAGTACACTGACAGCTGTAAGTTCTCGTAAAGTGACACGCGTACTTACCTCCCGCGAAATGTCAGTGCACAATTCTCGCAACCCTTCCGGTACCTTGTATATATGCTTAGCCTCATGTTTCTGTAGTGTTACATTCATTCTTTAAATTAACCTCACGGCCGAACCTAAATACCAATTGAGATCTGACCTGAAAGTACTCTGTCAAAACGTTTGCAGAGGTTGCATGCGATTTTTTAGCCGATGCCCCACGCAAAATACAATTCTCTTTTGTTTCGCGAATTGCATCGTGACTGCATTCAATTCGCGTTTTAAATACCTGGCGAGATTGCGATGTTAACTTGGCAATCACCACTCTGGTTCTATTTGATACCGAACAAAAATGTTATTTGCTTTCCCGGCGGCGCAACGTTCCTAAACGGTGTTACGCGTTGTTCCATTTTTCTTTCTTCGCAGAATTTTCGCGAAAAATCAAATCACAACCGCCAGTTCGTTGTTATTTACTAACGGTGCAATCATTTTCGAAGGACCCGTGCACTCTATTCGGTCGTGTCTTTCCAAAGAGGTTGAAACGTTCAAACGATTTTTAAACGACAACAATCATCGTCGTGACTGTGTTGAATCCTGTAAATATATTATATAATTTATAATTACTTATTTAATCATTATATTATTTTTTTTTGTATTTAAAAATTTTTTTTATTTAAAATTTATTGTAAGTCGTTAGCGATGGAACATCTACGAATATGTACAGATCTACAGGTTCACACACGATACAACGGAGGTACGGATTCTCATAGACAATTACGTGGCGTTTAATAGCAATCAGTATTGCGCAACGGACACGATGTCATCTAGGAACAATTTTATTCGGAACTAATAACTTCTTTGAAACATCGATTACCGTTGTAGACAAGCGTAACAGTCATTGTTACGTTGCTATTCACTGAAACAAAATATTTGGCGAAGTTATTGTGCATTTTTTCATTTCTAAGAATATGTTTGGGACAATATTTCCATTGCAATAGAAACGTACGATAACATAAAAAGGTGTAGAGCAATTATCCAAATACAAGTTGACTTGATGGAACAAAATGCAATTTGTGGTCGTAAGATACAAATCATGTTATGGTATTTTACTTGTGCAAGATGTGTCCGAGATTAATCTCGTAATTTTTGCACCTCGTTCAATATTCTTGGATATCTATTTCACGTTTTTTCGTCCAAAATTGTTACTAGAGCACTTACAATTAGCTACTTGTATGAATATTATGATTTACCATGAATTTCATATAATAATAATGTCAATATATATGTATACGTAGGTGTCCATAAGTATAATTTTGAAAACAGCTGTCAATCTGGCATTTTCTGATACAAATTATGAAATTTTTAAAAAAAAACTGCATTTCGTTTACACTTCTCGGTGTTTTATCATACAATACGATTACGTTATTCGATTATACTTTAATAACGATCGACATATATTACGAAAAATAATGAAACCTGATCACAGAAAACGTGCAGATATTCCACCGCTAGATTATCATATTACCATACTACTCTTAACGAAGTAACTTATTGAATTCCTCAAATATACTGGAGGTCTTACTTAAGCCCTTTCCCCTTCCTCGCGCAAACTCACTTGCCATCGTATTTTTACGGGCAAGTTCACGCGTTCATGGCCACCGTGATATTTCCAGCTCAAGGAAATCTTTCAGCCCGGTTCGATCTTTTCGTTTTGTCCATCGTGCCTTGTACAGGCGACCGGTTCGTCGTTATCTTCCAGCGACTTTTTCGTGATCTCGTGGAACCAGTCGCACCTGTCATTGGACGGTATTCCTGTGGCGAGACGAGGTGAGTCTTCCGATCGTCACAGAGCAGCACACTCATTTCCCGACTGTCAACCACGATCGCTATAGTCCCGCAGTGCTAGAGTAGTTATGAGTGCGCACGTTGCACTTTCTGTGACCTTTTCGTTGATGATCGTTTTATCGGCGTCGCGTGAGTACTTTGCATTACGCTCGATTTCCACGGCCGGTCTGCCATCGAGCCACTGGGAAAGGAACGCGTGCATGGTGTGCATGGGATATATACGGGCCGTGGAGGTTGCTTTTGAGTAGGAGCACTGAATATGCGGTGCAGAATTTGTTTGGAAAGCCTTGATTCTGAAAGTGGAGCTCATGCGGTCTAATTATAAAATGCGGCTATGTGGAACATGTTTTCTGTGCCGAGTGATCAGTATGAAAGTGGTTCGGAAACAATTGTACAATATAGAAGCGTGATTTGCTTTCTTAGGGAATGTGAGAGTCTGAGAAGATTTCTTTTTATTTGCAAATTGGTTTTTATTTTTACTAGCGAAAGCTTATTAACAATAGAGTTCATTCAATGTAGAGAGCTACAGTTGTTGCAGTCAAATAAGGTTCTTGCATTGTTAATGTATTGACTTTTATTTTTTATAATTTTTTAGAATAAAGATGCTGGTCAGCGATACCTGAATGAGCAAGCAAGAGCCAGTCAGTCTTATTGTTATTGTCTTTCAGTTTCAGCTTAGAAAGACACGATAAAGATCGTTATTTGCAATAATTTTGTTACTGTCGTGTTCAACTTGAATAGCAAAATGTTTCTGTCGGTTAAACTTTGAGCTCCATGGAATACATTCAAGTTTCTCCATCTGTTTTTAAATCAGCTTACACATTTTTTTTCATCGAAGAATTTGAACATGGCCGGATAGAATGAAGCAATTTCCAGTTCTGTATAAACTTATCCTTCTCAAATATACGAGACGATACTTGCTCATTCTAATTAACAAGTTCAATATTCAATTTAACAGTCTCATCACCCAAAACCATTCCTATTCTTAGGACGCGTATGGCGACAGAAACTGTGTGACAAAATCGTCTGCGTTTCAAGACCACACAATATTTACTCGATGAAATTCAGATATTTATTCGATCTAATCGTTTCCTTATCGTTAGTGGCAGATCAGGACAGTACTCGAATAAGGAGGAGAGCAGATCCGCCATGGGCTCGTAATAAAAATAATGGGCCCCCTGGCCATAACAAATATGGAGGCCAGCCGAGTTTTGACGAGCGAAGAGGTCCAGGTGGCGGAGGTCCACCTGGATTAGGAGGCGGTGGTCCACCAGGATTAAGCGGCGGGGGTCCACCGGGTTTGAATAAACCTGGTAAAGGTCAAGGAAGGCCGGATTTCGATTACGATGGTGATAAACCAAGTGGCAAGCCTGGAGGAAAGCCAGAAGGAAAGCCAGGGGGAAAGCCAGGTGGCAAACCTTCTGAAGAAGATAAACCGGATGATCACGATGATGTGGAGGCCACGAGTCTACGACCTCCTGAAGAAATTCGTTGCAGGTGAGCTGATTTGTTTTCCATGTTGATTGAATAGATGGGTAAAATTAAGAGGAGTGATAATGTAAGATGGGGATTCTTTAATTAAAGATATGTATAAAATTACTACAATGGATATTGATAGTTTTCATAAGGGAGAATGTTTTGAGGAAGAAAAGAATTTCTTGTCTTATCAATTTGATAGTTTAAACTTTAAAGCTTTGAGCATTAACATAAAGGAAATATGTTACAAGACGTACGCGACTCTTATAGTTGAAAGACTAATTGTGTAAGCGTTTGCTTGAGAATCTTAAGTTCAAGTATCGAAGTATAATAACTGGGCACGTGTAATATATTAGATGTCTTTTTCATATACATGATATGAAATTTACATATGATCCAGTGTATTTGTTCGGCAGACATTTTTCTACATTTTGCCACATGGAATACAGCTTTAAACATAAACCAGTATAGTTGTTTTCTAGAAGTTCTTTGCGTATTACACATCTGCTTTATTACCATTATTGTGTTTACCCGAGCATATCTAATGACCGCAATTATAAGATAGACAAGTACGTTATATGTAAAATATGATACCAGATTTAAAAATAACAGCAATGACTAAAATCCTCAGTCGGTTAAATATTGGAATTTCCTACGTTTGCTTGTAATTGCAGCACGCATTAATATGTTAAAGCCGCTGTTGCCTTTTTGAACACTTTCTACACATTCATTTTAATATTGAATCAATATCTAATTAGCGTCCAAAAATTTATCGCGATTGGTTTTATTGAAACAATTTTCGCAGCAAGTGAGCCGCTTGTCGTTTTTAATACAGATGAATCGTTTCAATAAATGAAACATATAGAACGAACGGTAAATAGACAAACAACAAAACGTGTAACAATTAAATGCTGTGCAATATCATATCGTCGCGCGCGTATTGCGGTTTGGAAAACGTGTTTTCACCAATTGAAGCACTATGCTGTATCCAGTTATGAAATACGACAACTCGTGATGCCCTAATAAATTTCAGTTAACTAAAAGTGACAAATGCGCTAGACTGAGACTACTAATTGAAACTGTGCATCCAGTGAGGACAATATGTTCTCTAAACTGACTGTGGAAATAGGTGCACGTTTCAGGGCTGATTCCTAATCGTTCGCTTTGCTTCATGTTAATCGACATTGTAATTTCTGCAACTTGTATCTCTGAATTTTCTTCTATTTTCGTATTCACTTTATTGACTGCATACCAGACGAAACTCTGGAATCAAAGAAGCACCTTGCGTGCGGCGCCTTCAAACACGTTATAAACGTTTGTTGTCATTTCGCAAAACAGGAAAAACGAGTTCCGTTGTGGAAGCAAGGAGTGTTTACCGGTGACAGTAAGGTGCGACAATAAATTCGATTGTCGTGATTCAAGCGATGAGCAGAACTGTTCCACGTAAGTCAGCTTACACTAACAGAAAAGAAAAATCGAATAAAATATAACAGATTACGAATAAGAAATATATCAAAGAAAGAATGTGAAGCATTTCACGAAATTGTCGAGCATTTCGAATGTCGAGAATGCAACAGACTTGCATGAAACTTAACCGTGGAACGGCTAAGAAAATAGCCGTGGCCGTAATGAATTCAATTATTCTCTTATTTGCACGCGTTTAATTACGACGCCGTTAATTATTCGTGCCGGACATCGCAGAAAACCGGAAAACGAACCCGGCTGCGCCCTTCCCGAACAACCTGAAGGTGGAAGTTACGAGCTGGGTGGTTGCGGTAAACCTTGCTCCAAGCGTCCCGGGGATAAAGTTCCCAGAAACAGCATTCTGACTTACACCTGTCGACAGAATTACATTTTGAACGGAAGCTCTGTACCCGTTTGCATCAACGACCAATGGTACAACATGCCCACATGCCTCAGTAAGTTCATTTGACAACGTATTTTGCCATAATAGTGGAATTGTTTAACAGCAGAATTTTATTACTTAAACAGAAGTTGAATATTGTAGGAGCAAATTGGCGAATTATAGCTTTTGGAATAATTATTGAGGTACACGACTTCTACTGCTGCGTACTGTTCATTACGATATTTTGTTATTTCATAGATATACATAATATATTAGCTGAGCAATGATCATACGTTATTACGCGATCATTAGTAATGAGTGTACAGTGGCAATGTAGTCAAGCGTCTGCGAATGTTTAAGGGGCACCGGTATCGATCGAAACTTATAGGGGTGCTAATTAAAAGTGGGTAATATGTGGTGTGATTCAGTAGCTGATTTTTAGTAAACTTTATACGAGGTTACAAAATTTGAAAGTAGTGGAAAGTAGTAAAATTGATTGGAAAAGAGTAGTGGCTTTTTTAATACGCGAACATGAAAGTCTTAATGACAGGGCATCTGGTAGAATTTTAAACTTGAAACCCGATTAAGCTTTTATTGATGGAGTAGGTGGTTAAGTTACTGCACAGGTGTGCATAAAACTGGATTTTATTAAAGTATGGTGGATTTTATTTCGCAAAGGGTATCATAATACAGGGGGGTTTCAATTATAGAGATTTATTGACCCTCCTCCTCGTGTACCAATAATTTGAATGAATAATAGCAATTAAATTTCAGAAAATGTATTCTGTATTTACGAATATTCGTTTGATTTATCTAGATTAATATTTGAGCAGGACTAAATTTATACAATTCGCCAATATCCCACTAATCAATTGATTAATTACTAATTATTTCGATTGCGGGTCATTCGCTCTTTATCGAAATCTTTGTCCCCGCAATTTCCTACACACATATAATACACGTATTTAAATAGTATTTGATATTGATTCGAGTAATGAAGCTTTTGGCAATTAAAACAATAGCAGTTTAATAAAATATTCAACAGATTGCGTTTCAAATCAATTTTAAGGTAGAAATCTATTCATAAGATATTAATTGACTTTTAGGTATTCAATATCTGTTTAACGATAATTATATATTTATTATTCATCTGCAAATTAGTGCTTCAGTGATTCCTTACTGTGTTTAAAATTTCCCTACAACAGGAATGTGTTCTTCATTAAACAGCACCACGGTGAATATTTTATGCTCATACCAAGGAAACGAAGTGTCTTGCACCGATCGAATTAAGCCGAGCACAGTGGCGACTTTGTCGTGCAAACCGTCCTACAAATTGCCCGTGACGAATGATCCAGCGTATCGTACAGTCACTTGTCTCGAAGATGGATTATGGAACCGTCGTCTCTTCCGTTGTCTTCCAGGTAATGATAATTTTGCGTACCTTGTTAGTTTCGACAATCTGATTTAAAATCTTAAATAAAAGTGTATAAAAAGAACCGATGAATTTCACATACTTACGAAATTAAAAGCGACCGATAAATATTTATTTCATTCTCCTTTAACAATATCTTATTACTTTCTTTAAAAAGTAAAATACTCCGATTTTTTTTAACGTTCCCACGTTTAGGAAATTCTTTTTTCTCCAATCATAGTACTGTTCGATAGTTGTAAGAAAAAGTATTGCACAATTTTATGCTATTGGGATGCAAGGGATGTCATAGGCAAGATGTATTAAATACGCATTTCGGGATTGAACATCTCTTACTTCTTAAATGTGATTAGTTTACGTGCTGTTTATAATATATTTGGTTTCTAATCTAATCCATTATGCTTCGTCAGAGTGTGGAATACCCATTTCTCAAGGTAATACGTTGGTCGTGAACGGATTCGAGGCTAAGCTCGGAGTATTTCCATGGCATGTTGGTATTTACAACAAGGAAGCCGGAAACAAGTACGAGCAAATTTGCGGAGGAACTCTTATAAGCAACAATCTAGTCGTATCAGGTAATTTCCTTTGAGGAAAATCATTTTTCTTTGGGGTCACGCGAGCTCGCTTGGCGGTTGCGTTTTATAATTCGTTTGGCCATTAATTCTCCTTCTTTTTCGGTCAGTTGATACAGCGAACGTTTCGAGAACATTAAGACGATTTTAAGAAACGATAAACGAACAATACATTTCCCGATTGCTGAATGGACCGCCATTCTTTATTACGTGAAAGCTGCTAGTGTTTATTGCTTAGACTTTGAAAGTGTTCAGTTCATTTAACGTTAAGCTTGGCATTCCTGTTTGACGTCTGTTTTCGATTAGAATTACTTTCACTTCATTTTCACCGGACAATTTACGAATGATAAACAAACATCTTTAGTAACCATCTCAAGAGTGCATTAATTTTCCGGGCAATTAACATCTTTAAGATAAAAATTTAAACACTTGCCCGTGCTAAAAGTACATATATCATACCACAACGAATGAATAATATGCATATGTATACAATTCCCATAACAATAATTTCGAATTAACAATTGGACAGCAAGAGAGGCAATATTATTAACATTGGACATTGGTGGTGTAGCGTTGTCCTGGTGAAAATGTAATTAATCAATTTGCAGTACAAACAATACGTAACGTCATAAGTAAAAAGCAAATGTTGTTTCGATAGCCGCCCACTGTTTCTACGACGAGGTTTACAATAAAGTGCACGAAACATCGGAGTACGCAGTAGCCGCGGGCAAACACTATCGCGATTGGAATGCAGAAGAAAATTACGTGCAAAAATCGATAGTGACAGAGATCTCTGTACCGGAACGGTACATAGGGGCAAGGGGGAATTTCGCTCAAGACATAGCCATATTGAAATTGATCACACCGTTCGTGTTGACCACTTTGGTGCGACCGATTTGCATAGACTGGGACAACACGAACGAACGAAAGCAACTGCAAATTGGCCAGAGTGGAAAGGTAAGGTCTCGGTTATTAATTGAAATTAGCGAACGGCCAGATACGCTGTTGTACCTGCTCTGATTAATTTCAGCTGTCGCGTTCCTGCAACGTTTCTTTCCCGTCGGACTTCTGGCCTTTTTACGTTCCTTTCCGTCGTCGCGGCTGGTTACAGCTGACTAATTAAGTCACGCTGAATTATATTTCCGCAATTAATTCGCACAGCCGTTCCGCCACGACATTGTTCTATTTCAGCAATTAATTTGTTTCCATAATATTCCGCGTTTTATTTTTCTGCCCCGTCACGGGATTAATAGCCACGTCTGGCTCATGAATACTTTCAACGTTGAATGCTTGTTTGCAGTCCGTTGGATGGGGCAAGACGATTAGCGGCATACCGAGTGAAACGCTGCAGGAGGTTAATATGCCATTTGTACCGTATGATCAGTGTTTGCATGCGGTACCTGATGATTTCCGAGGATACATCACGTCTGATAAATTTTGTGCTGGCCGATTGAATGGTAAATAGACGCGTATCAGGCGTTTTATTATTGACGCGCGAAAGTTTGTAATGCATTGCGTTGTTGCGCCATTTTTACTTTCTTCTTAAAGACTCAGTATATGTCTTATTCAATTTTCACTGTTGACATTTAAATGATTTAATAGTCCACGTTCACAGCTTGGGCGGCCAATTTAGTTTCTATCGAGGTTAAAATGACAGAATACATTTTACCATTTACACGTTCCAAGAAGATACAATACACCCAACGCAAAAAATGTATATTCCTTGTCTATTAATTCTGGTCGTAAGCAAATCGATTATATCATCGGAGGAAATTCATTTCTATTGAAATTTAATTACTTCTCTTAAGCAATGCGCCACGAACATTTAACACTACAACTACCAAGGTGGCCAAAATGATTTGTTTCAGATTTCTTGTTTTAGAATTATTAATATATATATGTATATGTATCGTTGTAGCAATTTATGATGAGTTTTAATAAGACAGAATGACAATTATATATCTCTATTTAATGTCCATTCGACGACTTTCGTGTTCATCATCTGTCTAACGTATGCTATCTGAATAATACCAAAATGTATCGGTAGTTCTAGTGTCAAAGGCAACATGATCTGAAAGTAAATTATTCCCTATGCTTAGAAAATTTCGATGAAATATCCAAAAATAAGTCAATGATACAGCGTTTCGTAATAAACTGTTCAATTAATAGGTTCCAGCCTCTGCGAAGGAGATAGTGGAGGAGGTCTGTGCTTCGAAATGGAAGGAACCTGGTATCTACGTGGCGTTGTCAGTGTCAGTCCAGTCAAGGACGACAGATGTGATTACCACTCTTACACGGTATTCACTTCTAGTGGTTATTTCCGAGATTGGATTCGCGATGCTTACGTCCGCGCGTAAACTGCACAATCGTTCGTTTCTTTTTCTTGCAAATTTTGTTACGCGCTCGATCACCAGTCGAGAATTAATAAGTTGTGATAAACTGACAGGTATTGTGTTCAATATTGACCTCTGTCAGGAAACATTGATTTCTACAAATGGCAGGAGGAAAAGTTTCGTCGTCATTGTTATACAGGGATATGTAAATTTTTCACACAAAACTGACTTTCGTCACAGCCACGTATTACACAATAAATACTCCGTCCATCAAATTGAACCATTCAACATCCCGAAACACAAACCGTACTCAATAGTAATTAATAGTAGTGAATCATAATAAATTATATTCATCTGTGAATAATTGTTAGTCTTGATCTCGTACGAGTCATACTTCCTGTTGTGTATGTGTATACCTGTACTGTACAAGGTGACGCGGAAAATGCGACACTTCGCATGATGTAATGAATCTTATGAAATGTAAATCGACAATGAACGAAGGAAGGCATTTTTTAAATAAAACATTCTACTTTCGGCAGAGACACTTTTTATTATTTCACGAGTTTAAAGTACGGTTGCTAATTTGTTATGGCATTGCGGGTATTGATTCACAGATAATACCAGCTACTCTATTCCACACGGCGCTTTAAATATTAGGTTGTCCCAAAAGTTTCTTTCGCCTTCTTAATAGATATTAACTGCAAACAATTTAACGAAGAGTACAATATTTTTAAATGATGTACGATACGTTCTTTTTCATCATTCTCCTTGATCCGTCCGGAAGCATCATGATATCATGTCTTAACATTTTTTGTATGTTGTTGCAAAATATTGATCAACATGTTTTTGTCTCATTTAAAGAGTTCAATTTTTTATAACGAATGGAACTTTTTAAAGAAAGAAATATGTAATAATCAGAAAGGCAAGATTGAAAGGCGTAAGAGGGGGGAAGGCTAGAATATTCCAAATCAGATCCAAATGCCTTCTCTGCTTTCCATCTTTCGATACACGCAGAACGGCACTGAGAGTATCGATTCAAACGACATTATACTATTGGAAAGCTAGAAAACAACAGAGTGCCCTACCATCAACGAAAAATGGATCAATCAGTGTGATTGACTAAACGTTGCCCAATAAAACCGAGCCGTCTTACAGCGAAATAAACTTTTGGGACAATCTAAAATCAACAGGGCAATAATACAAAGGTGCAAAGTTGTTTGGATGATTCATGAAAAAATCCTGCACGTTCAACGACAAAGTGTGCCAATTCCCGATGAAATGTTCTGCCTGGCTTTGAAACGAACACCTCTGATATTGGCTATATCCAACCGGCGATCTAAATTAGCAACGGCTCGTTATTTATATCGCAACCCTGTTATTTATGACGCGAGCTCACCGCGGCGTGAACTTTTTTCGTTCGGCTTTCAAATGTATTGTATTTCCCGCAGGAATTTCCGACTAGATTATTTGCGACGGCGTTCTGCATCGTAATCCACGTTGGCTTTCGTTTCGCGAGCCCGCCGAGTTCTCCACCCCCTCCGTGGATGAATTAAACTGCGAAATGTGTTTGCCTTTGATATATTTTTTAATCAGTTTGCTGTAAGAGATTTCGGACCGCGTACGCTCTACCGGGGCATATGGCTAGCGTCAGCACGGGCCTCGAAAGCGCACGTACCCCGCGGATATGATGAGCCACAAGACGCACGTGGCCAAGGCCCTTAAGCCCCCCCTACACGATGAAACATGTCGCGATGCATGCATCGACTCCTAGGTTTCATGAAACCTGCGAGAGTCTGAGCGCTGCATCAAGCACCCTCCACACGACCGATTCCTCTTATTAGTTTGTCGTGTGATGCCAACGCTGAAACACGTGCGTGGAAATGTCGGATTCTGTTCCACTTCCAGTCTTATTGGCTATCGCAGGAGGTATGTTAATTGTCCAATTAACATACGCAGGAATGGCGCCCGGGAAAAACCCAGACGGCGCGTCCTTTGGCGACCACGATGCAGCGAGGACATTCTTGCATCGATCGCCGTTCGGAGTGTAGTCCTGACTGAATTAGTGGAATACAATAAAGAATAGTTCGAGTCGAGCATTTTAATATATATCTACCGTCTATTCTGTTACCTTAAACACCTCTCGTTTAAGCCTTATTTAGTACGTCTTACATTACCCTAGAGAATACGCCGTTCCAAGAAGGAAATTCAATAACAGTTATACAGAGGATTATATTTCCATATTTACCCGAATAATATTTCACGGTTGATGTTTTCGTCCCAAAAACACCATCTGGAATATTTGATAAAAATTGATTCAAATATTATCGAATCATGCATATTGATTATTATTAATAATAATATCATGGAATTTTTTTGGAATCGTAAAACTCTTATGTCAAGATTATCGATCATGTAAATATACATTGTAACGTCATGTCTTTTAGAGGTCTGATTAGTTTTCCGGTACGAGTGGTGGTGGAAATGGTACGAAAGAATTAAAACCAAGTGAGTTCCTCTAAAGAACTTTCGTTCGTATATTTATGTAGGTTCCAGAAAATTAGTAGGTAGGAGAGGATGGTGCTTCTCTAGGAGATGCGGATGGCGGAATCCAGTACTGGCCAACGTTGACTAACGTTGTCCTCGTCCTGGTGGGTAGGTGGGTGAAGTAGGATCCTGGAACCCCAGGATACTCAGTCTCGGGAACAAGGTTAAAACTGGCCACACTTTAACTAAAGTTGTCCTCGTTTCAAGGGCTTGTTCCGTAGCTCACTAGTCACTAAGCTCAAGGTTAAGACTGGCCAACTTTAACTAAAGTCGTCCGCGTGTTAAGAGCTTTTGCTTGTGTTGAGTAGGTCGCTACTCCTGACTCTTCTGACATTCCTTTTTTTTTAATTATTCCTTGGGGGGTTGGGTAGGCCGTTCCTGAGAGCGTTGCTGCCCTCTTACCGGCGGTACATGGGCATTTGGTGGTATTACCTGCTGGGAATTAAATTTAGAGAAATTTAAGATGGGAGGAGGGGACAAAATTTGCAAAAAAACCCCTAACATGAGAGAATGCCCCGGAGAGATCTGGAGCATAGGTTGAGAAAGGTAGAGAATGGATATGGTCTATCAGGGGGATAGGTTGGCTTGGGTGGTGGTGTGTGAGATACGTTTTTGAATCAGTTGACAAAGTGTTCGATATGATGGAGATGTGGGAACATGGGTTTAGCCTGGGTCGTGGGTTATTGATCCAGGGAATTTTATTTTGGGGTTGTATGGGATATGGTTTGTCTTGTAGAGTCCAGTTTGCCTGACGAGTGGGTTTGAATGGTTTTCTACAGTAAGTTTTTGGCTGAGTGAGTTTATGTAGGAGTTTATGTCCTCCACTTTTAGTTCTTTTAAAAGTTCTCGCGTCGGGTAGTCACGCGGTTTTCCGGTTATGATTTTGAGAATACGGTTTTGTGTATATCTCAGTTTGATGACCGTAGACTTTGGGGCAATTGCCCAGATTTGTGCGCCATAGGTCAGGACTGGTCGAAGACAGACCTTGTAGAGGGAAACTCTAAGATTTTGGCGGATGTGGGAGGCAGCGCAAAGGTGACGCTGCAGGGCTCCGGCTGCCGCTCTGGTTTTTTTAATTCTGTCTATTACGGCAGGGGCCCAGGAGAGGCGTCTATCTAGTATGACTCCTAGGTATTTCACTTGGGGTGACCAAGGAATGCTAGTACCCAGGATTTTGAGATTTAGGTCCTCTCTGGGTCTGGTTTTTCTGGAGACAAAAATATGGCTTGGGTTTTGGTGGGGTTTATTGTTAATTTCCAATCCTGGAAGTAGGATGAGACCCCAGTAAGATATGACTGGAGTTTTTTAGTTAATAATGAAAAATTCCATGAGTATTCTAGAAGAATGGTGTCGTCGGCATAAAGAGCAATGTTTCCCGAGGTCGATTTTTCTTTGGGTATGTCATTTATGTAGATGTTGAAGAGAATGGGGCCAAGTATAGATCCTTGGGGGACCCCTGCATTTACTGGGAGTTTTTGGGAGTTGGATCCGTTTATTGAAACAGATAGTGTCCTATTGGTGAGACAGGATTGAATTATCTTGACGAGGACGTCAGGTAGCCCAATGGCTAAGAGTTTGTGGAGGAGGGCATCGTGCCAGACCGTGTCAAATGCTCGGGCGAGGTCAAGAAGGACCATGGCCGCGTATCTGCCGACGTTGACTTCGTGAGTCACAATTTGAGATACTCTTAGGAGTTGATGGGTGGTTGAATGGTGCGTTCTGAAACCGAATTGCTGGTTGATTATTATATTGTTACTGTCAAGGTGCGTCATGAGGTGTTTCAAGAGGCATCGTTCGAAGACTTTGCCAAGGATTGATAGAAGGCTGATAGGACGGTAGTTGCTGGCGACAGTGCGGTCTTGTCCTGGCTTTGGGACCGGGACAATCTTTGCAGTTTTCCAGGTGGTCGGGAAGTATGAGAGAGAGACGCAGCTGCGAAATATATAATAGATCTGGAGCAGGGTCCTTCTCCCAGCGTTTTTTAGCATTAGAGCATCTATGCCATCGTATCCAGGTGCTTTTCCCGTTTTTAGGTCTTTAATGGCTGAGTGAATCTCCCTTGGTGAAGAGAGGGCTTTTTGTGTGGTGGGAGACGGTGTCGAGTGCAGAAGGCGGTGGAGACTAGCTTCGACTTCTGGGGATTTTGGGGAGATAAGTCTTGAAATGCTATTGTGGGTGTTAGCGAATCCTTTGGCTATTGCGTTGGTTTTTTCTAGGTCAGTCGTGGTGTAGGATTGGCTATTGTCACGCCTGAGGGGTGGGTATACTGTTTTCGTGTTTTTCAGGGTTCTAAAGTTACTCCAGAAGACGGGGTCCGTTTTGTTTAGGGATTTGATTTTATTTTTCCAGAATTCTGAACGGAGAGTTTTTATCCTACAGTTGATCTCACGCGATAGGAGACGGATAATCTGTCTGTAGTATTCAGCGCCGTATCGCTGATAAAGCTTCCTGTGCTTTCTTCTGTCGGAGATGTAGGAGTTCAGTGTGGGGTCAGACGTCAGTGGTACAAGGTCAGGTTTGTCCTTGGAGGAGGACACTCTTCTCCTGCAGCCAATGAGAAACGATTCTAGAGATTTGACGCAGTTTTCAACCTCTTGTTCTGCACCGAGATGGGTATTTAGGCGAAGATTTTCAGTGAGGTTACGATACTCATCCCAGTTTACCGTGCGGGTTTTGTTGGGAGAGTGGACGGGCCCTTGGCAGGTGTTTAGAAGTACCGGTCGGTGTTGGGTAGCTGCATCGTCTGTGGTGAGGCACTCGAAATTTGATGGGTGGTGTACTAGGAACATGTCTATAGTGGAAGGGCGTTGCCTAGGGCCACCAAAGAAAGTGAAGTTTTTTGGTGAGATCAGTCTGTAGGGGGCTCTGAGAGAATGGTTAAAGAGTATATTTCCACTGGAATTATTTTTGAAATTGTTCCAGGTGGTGTGTCGGGCATTGAAATCCCCACCGATGATGTATGGAGTAGGGAGGCCTGTCATTTGGTCGATGGTTGTATTGGTAAGGCATGTAGAGGGAGGGGCATATACAGCAGCTATAGTTAGTGATGGAGTGTGGAGACGGATGGCTACCATTTCTAACCCAGAGATAGGGACGAGACCGATAGTATCGAAGGTTAGAGAGTGGTGAATTGCAATAGCAACTCCACCATGTCGGGAGGCTGGTCTGTCGAAGCGAATCACTTTGTATCCGGGTAGGGAGAAGTTAATGCCAGGCTGAAGCCACGTTTCGGTAAGGAGAGCGATGTGGACCTCATGTTTTTGGAGAATGAGAATAAGTTCATTCCTCTTTTGGGGAATAGAGTTAGCATTCCAGAGCATTAATCGAGGGAAGATGCTACCGACATGAATGCTTGAAATTGCTGGCTTTTGGAGGTGCATGTGCGCAGTTTCTGGAGGAGTGTTTCGGCAGCGCGTAGCATCGCGCCTACATCACAGATCTCCGAGATCTGCCTGAATATGTTGAGGGTCTGCTCGATAGTACCAGACTCCTCAGAGGGTGGTTGGGGGGAGAGAGGGGGGTTGGTGATACGCGAAGACTTAGCTGTGAGGGCATCACGGTACGATATATGAGGCTCCCGGGGAGCCACGTATGGCCTATCTCTGAGAGGCTGGAGGGGGAATATGGGGGTGGTGGGGGGTGACATGGTGGTGGGAGTCAAAGCGGGAATTTTTGGGATAGTTCTCTTGGAGAGGAATTTTTCCAGCGCAGGACATTTTGAAAAGTTTGCAGTGTGCGGCCCACTGCAGTTTGCGCATTTTGGTGCTTGCTCTCTTGTTTTGGTGCACTCATGGGTAAAGTGCGGAAGGGCACATTTGACACAACGGGGGGCTAAGTTGCAGTTGGCTGATGAGTGGCCAAAAGCCTGGCAGCGGAAGCACTGCGTGTATGTTTTGTGGGACATGAATTTGTCCCAGTAGATGCGGGTATGGAACAGGAAGCCGACAGCCTTGACTGATTTTACTGGGGTGCCCGTGGGGAAAGTGATTTTATATGTGCAATGGCGTATTTCTGTGGAGTCTTTTTTTGCGAGCGGAGTGCACGCGACAGGGGTGAGACCAGCAGTTTGGAGCTCAAGGGTCAGTTCTTCGGTGGACATGAGGGGTAATCCTTTCAGGGTCAGAGCAAGGGTTTTTTCGGAGTTTAGAGTGAAAGTGTGGTACTCCTTATTGCTCTCTTGGAGCTTGGATTTGAAGTGCAAGAAGTCTTTTACACTGTTGAAATGGACTCGGACCTTTTTTCCCAGGAATTTTAGCGTGAAGTTATCTCCGTATTGGGCCTGGACAGATTTGGAGAAAGGGCTGATTTTCCCATCGAAATTGGGAACATAGATTGGGGGCGGACGGGAAGTGATGCCTTCGCGGGGGGTCGCGTTACCTTTTATTTCTACGTGTGGTGGGTTTATTGCGCGCTTGCGAGGAGATGACGGCGCTTGCTGGGGGAGATTTTCGGCGCGTGCGTCTGTGAAAAAGCTGAGGGGGCTAAATTTATTTGAGGTGGGTACACTGGATTGGATCTCCATTAGCGTTTCCTTGGAGCTGCTAGAATTTTTTGCCAGGAGAGGGGGGAGGGGGGTGGCACTTAGTGTCAATTTAACTTTTTTTTAGGGGGACCGAGAGGTCGCCATCGTGGTGGTGGCTTTTTTGGGGGTGTGGGGAGATGCAGGAGATTCAGGAGCTATACTACCTGTTCGGCTGAATGTTGATGTGGTCGGTGCAGCGTCACATTGGGGTGTTGGTTTGGTCTTCTTAAGGACCGCCGGGAGGCTGTCTTGTAGGCTTCTGAGGGCCAGCGTTGATTTTGCAATCTGTAGGACCTTCCTACACTTGGGGGGACGGATAGTTCTCCTCCATGTGATGGAGGGAAGCGTGATGTTCACCCCTGGGTCGGTGGGCCACAGAGTTTCTAGCACTGAAGCGTAGCACTGATTTAAATTAGCACTGATGTTCCGTCAGAAGGTTTTTGTCACAGAGTACACACGAGTTCACACGATTTTTGAACCTTGTGTCGATGTCGATTTCGTCCGCACTAGTCAAGAGACCAACGTGGAATGGTAGAAAACTAGACTCTTCTGACATTCCTGGAATTCCAGGGCCCTTTTATACCCGCTCGCTCGGGCGGGGCGGCCAATGGGGTCGCTCGGCGGTGTGGTGGGGGCTGTATTCATAGTGGGGGTAGGGTGCCTGGGCCAGCTACCTGGCCCAGCGTACTGGCGCTCGGGGTAGCGCGTAGCGTCAGGGGTAGAACGCGATGGCGGAAAATACCGTCGCGTTACAACATTTTAATTATCTCACGGGAATTTAATTTTTCAAACAATTTATCACCGATGATTGCTTTCAGTATTGCTTGTGGCACAGAACACACATTTTATTATAAACATTTTGTAGATTAGTAAATGCATATTTATGATCATAATATCGTAGAGCTTACAAAAATGATTTGTAGAGGCATCCAGAATATTTTTAATACACTGTGGCAACCCGAGAGAATACATATGTTAATTAAATCGTGCCCGCATGAAATCGTTGCAGCATTCTGTGGGACGATATGCCAATTACCATAGGATGCCTAATATGATAACAATTAATTATTTAATCAGCCCGTTTGCCATCGTTAATGTTGAACATCAGCGGATTCGTATTCATAGTGGAGCATCGGACGATGTGCGGTACAAGGTATGTATATGTTTGTCGAAACTGATGTTTGCACATTCATACGTGTATGGCTGACGCACGTTTGTCCATTTCTGAACGGGCTTACGAGCGTGTTACTAAAGGTATCGTTGAACTGATCGATACAATTGGTAGTCGCGAATACTGCAAATAAAAACCTTCACTATTTCTCAAATTCAATTTTCGAATGTGCACGTATTAACATTGTGAGCAACTGTTCATATAATCGGTCAAACATTGTAACGATTGAAATAGAAAAAAAGCTCGACCTATAGAGTCGTTCGACAGGCAAAAAATGGCTGGAACCACGGATATACAGGTGCGCTAACCTGACCGTAAAAGAGACAAATGACCAGCGTGTATTTATATTTTAAAACAAAGTAATGTCAAGGTTTGCATTCAATTTTTACGTCAACTTTTTGCCTGAAATAATTCGCGAAAAAGTTTGGAAATTAAATTTTGAATGTTAAATAAGCAGGATTGTGTTAACATGGTCACATTTCTTATGCTACTGGAGGACATAGTGGAAAGTGGTCTAGTATGCAGAACGAAATGAAAATATTTTTCGGTTTGCTTGCTATTTGGTCGGTTTTTGACATACTCGAAGTCTTCGGTGTGACTGGGTTAAAGGATCCCTCTTCCTCTGTGGAAAAGAAGTAAGCGTGCATATTGTCGTATTGTGCCACCCGGTGATTTGTTACATAATAATAAAATCGATACATTGTCGATTGGGTGTTGAGATCGTAGATTAATAGAGAACGCTTGGATGATGTCGAAGGTGTTCTTATAAAGGCAAACGATTTATTTCACAGACTTTCAGCAAACTAACAGAAGGCATTTCTCATAGGATCGGCAGTTTAGTCAGCACTACCTATAATGTAACCAGAAATGTGCTTGGAGATGTGTTAACCACGCTTCAGAAATTGCAGTGAGAAGTGTTTCGTCTCAACAATAAGTCAACATGTTCGTTTGTATCAACGAAACGAATTCGTGTATCCGTGTTCACACCACAATCATTTGTACGTATTTAAACATGTTTATTATTTAATACAATTACAGTAACAATAAATATCCTGCAGTCAATACATTTTAAGCTGTTAGAAATAAATGATCCTCTATTCAAAGGTGTAAAACACAGTGTCGTGAAAAGACGACGAAGCAAGAAAGTTATTAGCCAAGCGTCCGTTTCCTTCAATTACCACCTGCGATTTGCTCTCTATGAATCAGCTCGGAACAAGTATTTTAGAGGCCTCTTAGGTGGGCCAACTGGTCTAGGCGCGGCTGTATTTTTCTTTAGGCTTTTAATTAGTCCAGTCATTAATTAAACACAACTCAACCCGATTCGGGCCCAGTTCCCACCGCCGTTTCACGTCTACCAGTACCTAACCCGTTCTTCCAGCACACCGCCCACCTTTTCTGGCCCGCCGTGCTACAGCTGCACACGGCGAATTTTACCTACCGTGTCCTTGACGTGTAAACACGCCGACGCCAATTTATTTCACCACCGGGGACGTTTTAAAACCGAGGTCCATGGGCACGGTTTCTCTTTCTCTCCTTATCGTGCCGGTTCTCGTCTGAAATTTTATTCTTCGCGCCAGTTTCTCGTCTTCCTGTTCCAACAGTTCTCCATTCTCCATCGAAGGGCCGCGCTTCCTTCGTTCTCCTTTAAACCACGACCGCCACCTTCGTCTCGTCCTGTTTCTTTCTTATCAACCGACGAAGTGCAGGTACTCGTGCACTTTCCACGCTTTTTACTCTCCGATCGACCACTTCTCTGCCTTATCAGTCTCACCCTTTATCGTTGACCACGCGTTTATGTGTTCTCCGGCTGTCTATCTTTTACCGGTGTCGCGTACCTCGTTTTTTGTTCCTCTTCTTTCTACCTCCTTTCTTCTTCTCGTTCCCCTTGCGTCACGGGATTTACGGGGGCTGCGGGAACAGCCGCAGGCTTCGAAACGGAGAAAGCCCGGTCGGATAACTGGTCGTTTTGTGTCTACGCCGGTCATAGGATGGTATTTCTTGTTCGGTGATTAATGCCGAGTTTTATAGCGGCCGGTATTACCGGCGAATATAATATTTATGTAGGGTGTCGAAATGGATGTTGCACCGGTTCTGAGATCGTGCCTCTTTGCTGTAGCGGCAGAGTTCAACGAGGAATTTTGTGGATCGAACTTGCCCGCGAACCAAGGGCGTTTATGGTGCTATTGTTCTTGCGGGACGTGTTGTTACGGGGCGCAAAAATTTACTCCCAAGTTTTAGGATCGTTTTGGTGTGCATAGATTATCGAAGGAAAAGGGACTAGCAGAAAGTCGATCTGGGCCGGTTTTGATTTTATTCAAGATATACGCAAAATTATAAAAATACGCTAATTTATTCGTAAAAACATAAAAATAGTAACGAAGCCTTTTTGACGAAAATATTGATACGAATATACATAGTTTCTGCGATGTTTATTAGAAACAATCGCAACGGGCACTTTGAAAATGTCGTCGAATAAGATCTTTATTCTTTTAATATCATTACAGAATTGCTTGAGCCTCGACATATTTATTTCCACAGGAAATAAAGCCGTGCTGCGGCTTGGAATTTTCACAATCCCCTCGGCCAATCGGATGGTAATTAACTTTACCCCGTTTAGCACTTGCAGTCGATAGCGTGGACTGTTGTAGTCCTTTCATTTGTTCTTTATAGGTAAACGGGTCGAATGGAACAAAAGTTGCGTCGTCAAAGGCCGAACAAATATATTTTGCAATAATTTAACGATCTTTCCTTCCTCCCGTGCTCTTCAAGAGGCAGGGTCTCTTTTATGTTCTTATCCTTTGAAATCTTTTAATGGAAATTTTCCCCACGGAATGCAAGGTGACTTAACTGACTGATAATATTATTGCGAGCTCGTGGAGCTGCAAGAACTTTTGATAGGCAAGTCTAAAATGAATCAAGTTATTTCAGAAGGAAAGCTGACTCGAGCTCCATGGGCATCGTATAACCGATTATAAATTGATTTCTTCATTATTATATTATCGGTGTTTTCATTATTACTACGTTCGAGTACGTCCCGGCTGCCTTGCCCTTCTACTTTGATAATTAACTGGATAATTCGAAGCTGGGTTGGTGTACCGATCCTAAATAATGATTGACAGCTCGAAAGTATTTACTTTTAGAGGTATACGGCATAAATAAAAGTGTTAGCTTATGAATCGATGCCGAATGAAAGTTTTAACTTTTACAGATAAAATTAATTTATCTATTTTTAGGCTACAAATCGTTTCAAATATCTTACATCAACACTGTGACTAGAACTCTCAAGCTTCGTTCACTTAGAAATGAATTGAATAATAGCCAGAACGAACAGAATATATTTTGAAATTGTTTTTCAGAAACAGAGACGACAGCGGAAGAATTACTCTTGTTTGAAAACTAATTGGAAATTCGTCCGCCATCGACCGGTCCCCGCCTGAAAATAAATGATTTCAAACAATATCGGTGGTCGAAACGATGTTTAATTTTTTACTCTTAATATCTCTGGCACATTGGAGCATATTTTCATTTAGTTCATCTGTCGTTTTCACTCAATTCGCCAACAGCATTTCCATTCCGATAACAATGGCCAATTAAAAAAACAGATGTCATATTCACGCTATTATCGATCACACTCTGGGACACAAAAAACGTCCAAGCACAATTCCATATCGAATTCAGTCACCGATACTTGCTCTCCTCGAAGAAAAAAGTATACGGGGACAGTGGACGCGATCGATTTCTGCTGCTCGATAGTTCGCGCCGCTATATCGAATTCCCCGTCGCGTCGCTTCGATAAGACAGCGAAACAAAGTGGTCTATCGGCACCCCCGGCCCCCGTCTGCCATCGAAGAATCGCGTTACTTTTGTCAGTCTTATTGTGATTTCCGATTCCGTTCGATTTGTCGTCTGAGCCGATTCCGTTCACTCGCTGAACTTGCAAATGCAGCCAGGTGCATCGATCGCGAACGCTCGGGAGTACGACACGGGGGTGCGACCAGCCTCCAACGCAGAGGGAAAGGGGCGGCGATGGAGTACCTGTGCAGAGGAAACGAGCGAGAGAAACGCTCGAGTGAACGGGAGGGTTGCATGAGCGGAAACAGAAACAAAGGCAAGAAGCACCGGGCGAGCGAAAGGGAAACAGACAAAAAGAGAGAAAGGGGGTGGCAGCCCCCGTTGAAGAAATGTAGATGAAAGAGCAGATAAAATGGAGGAGAACGAGATACAAATGGCTGTGCAAGGGGGACACGTGTAGAATCGGGAGGGAGACAGCGAGTACAACGAAATGTAGAGACGGTGATCGTTTAAAGTTTAAAGGGACGATGGCGGATGGCACGATCGGTGAACGGGCAGCGGTCGATGCAAACGAAAGGTAAGATAATGGAAAGTGAGAAAGAAGGCCGGTGGATTGCCGCGGCCCGGAGACAGGTGGAAATGTAAAATGGCAATACTTCAAATTCATTTGCCCGATAATCTCCGGTTCCTTCTGCCCGACCGAGCGTCGGGTCGCGTAGCGTCGATAAAATCAGAAGTTCGCCTGCTCGAAAATCGGAGGGGCGATACCAGTTCGAGAGAAGATCGTGACGAGGAAGAAATGTAACGCGTCGGGTGGCACGAGAGGTATGGAATTGTTGAACGGAGATAGTAGCAGAGAAAGAGAGAATCCAAGTGAGAGGTAGATATCATTGATCTCTTTTGGTCGTTCTCCGGTTTGTTCGCTGCCACGATTTTCCCTCAAAATTCATTGGGCGCGGCGAGAAGGAAATGAGCCTCGCCTCTCTTTCGTTTACCTCGAATCGTTCGTCTTTTTACCCTCTCTCGTAACGGCTACCTTCTGGGACATCCCCGTTAATCCGACGGCGCTGAACGACCTTTGTTCGATAATTTATCCGCGTCATTATGAGACTTACAGACTGCGTACCGCGCATTTTTCCGATTACGCCGATCGTGGAATGCGAACCTCGGTAACGTTTTGTCCCCTCGTTTTATATTATTAAGCTTTAACGCGTTTTACAGCTTTAATCGCAATATGTAATTGTAAGTAAAGGGGAATAAAAAGTACTGTGCTTCGTTATTCGATCGCATGCTGCGAAGGGAGCAGTGCACGTTTTAAAAGTATCGAGGTTTATTTAGCTTTTGTTTCTTGCTAACAGGAACGGCTCCAATTTCGCTTCATTCGCCTCCCCCACGGTTACCGTAGCCACGAAATTTTCGTGCAAAGTCGAGGCTGCCTTCGCAGGAAGAAGCGGGACAAGCGTGAATCAAATTACACAGGCACGCGGGTGGATTTAAACGCTAAAGAGGGAAGAACTTTCCATTGCCCCGAAAAAATGACATTAACCAAATCCTTGGTTCTTTCCATTTTTACCGTTCTCTTCCTTCTCCCGTCGCGATTCTTTGTTTCCGTCAGTGCACTGCCCTCTCTTCTCCCATTTTCCCTCCTCCTCTGTCATTCTCATTTCCCTTGCTCGTCCCGGTGCGTTCGTTTTATTACACCCGGCTCTCGTTCAACGATCCACCAGCTCCCTTCCGACCTTTTCGAATTAACGTTTCACCACGAATCCGCAAATAAATTTCGCGGGCCACTGTTACCGGTCCGGCAAGGAAAGGAAGTAAATCTTCAGATAAGAGGAAATGACCACCGAGGTTATCGTTGAAGAATTTATATGCTTTCGAACAGCCACCGGCCACTTACCTTTGAAGGTACATATCGTTTTGGTGGAAGGTTAACCGGTGGATAGAAATTTAAGTTAGTATTAAATATATTGATATCGGTTATTTGGAAAGCTGTTCAATTGCAATAGTGTTCGTAGATCGTAACACATTTTTATGAAAAACACTCTCCATATTCATAAAATAATCTAGACTAGGTTTAGTTCCTGTGAAAATATTCGTCACAGAGTCGCGTTAAATTTTAGCAGCACATTTACGTTGCACGCGTTGCAAACGGAATAATTAAGCTCCCCTAATTAATATACAATATCTGTATGCGTTTATGCGCACAGTAAAAAATAAAAAGTTGATACAACGGGATTTCAAACAGTACCCGATTAATTAATTAATTAGGACCACCTTTTGACCATTAATACTGTGAACATGAAAAATAGTGTACTTTATCAAGCGTTCTAGTTTTCGACGCAGGGAGCATTTATTGTAAGCTAGTGGTTAAATGGCTATTTGTAATGTTCAAGTACATTTTTGGAACAGACTTGGAAGAGAAGTGAAGACACAAGGAGGAGATAGAATATGGAAGATTGAGCAAAGGTGGAGGTGAGAATTTGCAAGAAGAGAGCGAGAGAACTATAGAATTTTCAGTTAGGGAAGGCACAGTTCGTTCAGGCCGAATGTTCAGGCGACGTACGCAAGTAGAATGCGAAATGTCAATTACGCCATTCGCGCTGTGCTTTATTAAATTCCGTTTCAGTTATTAGAGTTTCCAGAAAGTTCTGGGAATGCTCGAGATACGATACTGCTTCACTAACGCGGCGCAGGAACGTAGAGATGTCGATCAATGAGTGCACTTTAAAATAATTTCCAATTTTCCCTTGAACAAACTATGCATACTACATGAATCGGTGGTTCAATTAATAAAACTACAGGAAAATCATATTTCAAAATTCCGAGTAAATCATTTATTTCTCTGATTATTCTAATGTACTTCTAATGTACTGAGTTAGTTAGTTCTAACATTTCAAACCCTGTCTAATAACACTCCTTAAAGCATTTGTACATGTTTCAAGCATATTAAATGTACAAAACAGTATACATACAGTATCCGACGATTTTGAATTATATAATCCATACAGCAATAATGTGCGACACAACTTCTAAAGTATAATATAATATAATTATAATATTTTTGAATATATCGTTTTCTATAACAGATATGTGTACACATTATGCTTGTGGAAGAATAAATGGTAAAAACATTGTGTTTAGAATAATGAATACTTTTTATATAAAAACACACACATTCTACACGAAGCAGCGATCAAAATAAGCATAAAATATGTTTGTACAACGATGTTCTTCTAAGAGAACATTACCAAAATTTCGTGGTTTCAGAATTCTGCGGACTGTTTCCCTTTAGCCAAACCTTTATAGGGTTGGAAGCAACTAAAACTTTTACTGGGAAGACAGCCACCTTCAATTACGACGTACAAAGGGTTGGACGATGTCGTCCGTTGTTCTTGGTCGACGTTTGTTTGTCCTCGATGAGTCCGTCTGGGGCGGATCTCCATTGTTCTTACGGATTGGGTCCTTCGTAGGGATTAATGAGACCGGTTTCTAGTCTCTCAGACGTCCGATCGGGAAACCTATTTTAATAAGTTAACGATCGTCGGCCCGAATTTTTTAAATTTACTCTAATTAGTCCTCGTACAAACTCGAACATTTTGCATGCGATTCTTGGTCATTCATTTTTCCCTTGATCAATGAAGTTATCGGAAATTATGCGGAAAGGTTTCAACCTCAGGAAATCTTGTAATAGGCAATGCAGTAGTTTTCGATTCTTAAATATTTGGAAGTAATGCTGAATGCGCTACTCGTTGGTAGATCGTAAAATTATTGTATATTATAAATACACTTGTGTAAATAATATATGTATATTCTTATGCAGCAGAGCTATGGAATAATTATAATCAACCAGCTATAGAATTTATATTGAACGTGTTTTAAATGTGAATAATGGAAAACTGTTTCTATAGTTTAACAGAAATGCGGGCAACCTATTAGCAAGCTATAGAGTAACCATTTTTGTGTGCCCAATTTCAATAAAGCTTTCAGCACGCTTCCTTCATACGCATGAACTCTGACTTTTACACCATTTCAACTCTTTTACAACGGCTGCTTTACGTGCCTGCCCCGAAAATGTCGGCAGTAAGTACTTTACTTAGTATCCGGTGTCTCGAGTACCCACAACTTGCGCTCTAGGAGGAGTACGAAAACAGTGCACATAGCTGGAGGAGTACGTACACATAGGTATAGGTATATATGTATATGTATACAGGGTTTGTGTCGTTAGTTGACAAATTTCGTTTTCATTCTTCCTAATTGCGTCCAATTTAATGCTCCTGGTAAATTAAAGCAGTATTCATTCAGTTTGAAGTAAATAGACAAAATATGAAACATATCCGATATAACACAACTTTTCACTTAAACAGTCACTAATTGCAAGGTAAAGACAAAACTGATTTTTGTAAGATTTTTTCAACTATCATCAATTCCTCTTAATATTTGCACGTCTGAGGTTCCAATGCTCGCCTTATTTTCTTTTTTATCGCGATACCCTTTCATGTCAATTTAATTTAAAAATCAAAATGCTGGAAAACTTTTTTCTGGGAAACATGTAAGTTAGAAATAGAATTAAACAACAAGGTACGTAGCAGTGTGTCAGGCCACAAATCGAAACCAGAAAACATGAATTCGGTCAATGCAGCAAGTAAACTGTGTGTGTCCCTGCACGTTTATTCGTACACAAGCAGCCGGTATGAACACCTGGCCTCGAAGGTCGGGGTGTCTGCGGTTCAGCCGAAACCTAAATTACTGGGTTCATGGAAGTCTGGACGTGGTTGCTCTCCTTGCAAGGAAACGGAAAACGGAACAGCAAAAGGCATTTCACCCTCTTGGATGTTGAGAAAAAGAAGCAGCCCTTACAGAGAAATAACCGGCACCTCGTACCCTTTGGATTCGCGCTACTTACATTCACAGAACAAATGTGCGCAGTGCTTAATTATTTCGCTCTGTTATTAAAAAGAAATAAAACGGTAGGTTACATTGAAGTCCCAACCAGAAGAACGAACGAGGAGAAAAATTTCATTCGTTTTTCCATTCTGAAAGTTAAATATCTCACATTCATTGATCGTCCAATGATGTGCGCATAGTGCCTTGGTGATTGACAACCAAGCGTAGATAATAATAATTAACTCGAACCCCGAATCCAATACTAAATAGATTGAAGACAGAGTTGTATTTAAACATTTAAAAATTCAAGTATTGATCTTTAAATATTGTTTTTCAATATAGAGACAATCAAATTGAAACTGAAATTGTAATTCGGGTTACACCAAAATCATTCAGTGCGACTCGGAAAGTAAGTTAACGCTCTTACCAACAGTTTTAATGCATGATAATAATTATAATGTATATATTATTATTATAATGTATGTTTATATGTTTCAATGCATTCTTTATAGTATAAGTACATACAAAAATAAGTTACAAACATATACATATATCCTTTTCATTCGTACAAAAATGCCAACCGTTAACTTACTTTCCGAGGCGACTGTATATCAGTACGAAATCCTTCTTCATGCTTTATTGTTACATATCTGTATTTCTCTTTACAAATACCTACGTTCCTACAAGAATACAGTAATTCTTTCCAAAAATTTGTTACCCTTCCCACAAGCTGTTTCAAGCATTAAATTAAAATGATATGTTTTAAGGAATATTCAGGCTTGATATCAAAAGTCGCAAGGGTGCCGTCGTTGAACGGCAAAGAAATGCTCCCGTCTATTACAAGACCAGCGTCGAATCCACAAGATCGCACGGTAAGCGCGTTGCACATTCGTCTTTCTGGGCAACACGTCTTCCTCGTGCAACGTATGGTATGAAGCATTTCGCGGATCGCATACGTCATTCTTAAATTCCCTGCAAAACATTTGAAGCAGAATCGTCGGTCCTTTAAGGAGATAACACGAAATACGAATCCCCGTTGCCGTTCCTTTCACTTCGATTTGCACGTTTTACCGCGGCTCCAATTACTTTGCTCAGATTCCCGACGGATCAGTCGGGAATTTTCAACCCGTCTTCCGCTTTTCCGATTACAGTTAATAACGTTTCGCGATTTAGTTACCTGCTGGATATTGGAGAGCTTGATGGTATTTGTTCAATAATTCGTTAGCTTCCTCGGGGCTTAATTTCTTGCCCGTGGCTATTTCCACGATGTTTTGAACAGTCTCGTGGCATTGAACGTTCATAGATTTGTACCAAGTTCGCGAACCCGACCCTGTGCAAACGCATACACCCGAGCATCGAACACGGTACGTTTCTTCATCGTCGAATTGTATGTTCAATGTTACCGGTCTGGCTGCTAAAAATTCTCCCATAAATACCTGATCACCGCGTTGGAAGATATACACGGGATTTAAATAAATACAATCCGTCCGACTATGAACGTTTAATAGTTAAAGGCATGTATTATTACAAATAGGCGGGGGTTCGACTAACTTCGTTCAGCGCTAGCCAAGGTAAAATTCTCTGACGAGGTTGAAGAGCGTCCGCTATTTTCCTCTGCTTGGTTTTGATAAGAGCTCTGCGAAATCCACCAATCTTAATTAACGGATTTAATGGGATTGATCAATGTTTAAAGGTGTTTGCATTCTTTCCTTTCTCTATTTGCTCCCGGCAAGAAGGTGAAGAGGGAAGGGCTTCCCGCGGGCGAGCAAGAATACGAAGAACGAACAGGGTAATTCGCTCGTAGAAATCAGTTTACATAGTTTCAATAATATTAATGAAGAATAAACGATGAGGAGAGGGAACAATTTTTGCCGAGGATTAATAAGTAATGATCGCCAATGACGAACACTCAATGTATTTAGAATAACGAAGCTACGCAGGAAACAAGGCTGCATTAATATTGAACCCTTCGATGTTGAATAGGGGGCAAACTTAATATATGGGTCGTTTATTTGGAAAGTGGTGCAAGTCCATTTTTTGTTGCTTTTTGTACTAGTTATAAATAAAAAGTTTACACTAAATTAATCACAAATTATGTGATATTTCATTTAAAAAAAATGGACTTACACCACTTTCAAAATAAACGGTCCATATGTTTTGATTTTTTCACATTCCTTTGTGTGGTCCATTGAATAAATTCAAGATCGATCATAAATTTATTCATCAAAGTCTATAGGCGTTTCACAGACAGTGTCCATAAAATTCGATACATTTTTTTCATTGCCCTGTATCCTTTCTGCAAATTATGGCTTGTCGTAAAAATCTCGTTATACGGAATTAAGAAATTGCGACTTCTTCGCGTGAGCCGTAACTACACTGTTATTGTAATTTACAAGTTATAACTGCCGAAGTTTTGGCGTATAGAAGGTTATAACTCGAAACTACTTGTCTGCGAGGGCCAGCCGTGAAATGAAGACACATTACGGCCTTTATGAAAACGCAGAATCGGCGATACGTACGGCTTACTTAAAACTTGAGAGAATAGATTGCTCGGAGGAACAACCCTGTTAACCGTGTCGGTTCAAGAGACAAACAGTTTTGTTGCGAGCATTCTGTTCTTTTTCCAAACGTAATTTCAGACCGGGAATCACCGAAAGAACTTTACGATAAAAGTCGTAAGATAAACTGAAATTATGGTGTAAATAATGAATTCATGGAAATAATCAAATAAAACTGTTCCTTGATTCTACTGTACACTGAAAGTTGCATTGTAGTTTCGTAATTATGTTACAAAGTGAAGAGAAAACGTATCTGTATTGTGCTACTTGTTTATATAATATTTGATGTCACAGTATTGCATTACGAAAGCGGTTAAAAAGCACCGTTGACAATATACATAGAGTTCAGAGTGTATTAAATTACTTTGAGTTTTGACACCGCGTGCTCGGTAATGTTTTTGTATGGCGGAAACAAAATCTCATTGGATTAAAAAATGATCATAATTTCACAAACTCGGTGCACACGATATACTGTATATTTATTATACTGCGCAAGTAAAACTAAATAATGTGGATACATTCTTGTAAAATGTAAATTCTGCATGAAATTAGTTTCCCTTCCGTCTCTATATTCCTTGCAGCAAATATTACATCCATTTTTGAAGTATTACATAAGCGCATAAAAATTGTTCGGTGGAAATGGAAGTAGGTAGATGAATATCGTGAGACTGCAGAATATATTCAGAACGAAAAAAAGCGTCGAGACTGGATAAAAGTAAATTGCCAACGAAACTTTCCTTGCAGTTACCGCAAAGGCGAAGCAATGAATAAAAATGAACATACTGATTTCAGATAGTACAGAACGAGACTAAATCAGAGAGGAGAAATCTTCCATGACACATCTACTCACTCGTTTCTTCTCTCTCCCTGTGTACGACCTTTCTCGTGTATATGAAAAGGTTGCGTGTAAAGTCCTTCTCCATTCATTATTGTTCGTATGCGACTACGCATCAAATACGTGTACTCCCCTGTAAGAAGCTTTTCAAATATACTCTCGATATCGGCCACGTACTTCGACGGTAGCGGAAAGATGTTTTCTTTATTAGTGACGCTTGGATTGATTCCGAACACGGGCTTGGTGTTGTCTCTAATTAATTTCGACGCTAACGAAAACGTTCCGTCTCCGCCGATCGGGATCACCAAGTCCGCCCATTTCACGCATTTTGTCGCGTTTGTAATCCTGTGCAATAAAATACAAATATCACCTGATGAGAGTTCATCGTGGCAGAAAATAATAATTAATCGCGACAACAAAAGAATGAGGCGCGCTAAAATTGAGAAATAATTTAGAAGTAAATAGTATTTGAATTGGTATTAAAGGGATGTAGGAGGGAAGAGAGGAAGAAAATGGAATTCGTCAATTCTTATCTGCCAGCACTGACGAATACTTTATCTTTTCTCAATTAGGTAGCACAGAACGATGATTGTATTGCACATTAATAGTTGGCAATCATTTAATTATCGACAGCTGCCAGCACAGCGTCAGGGAAATGTAAAGAAAAGAAACAAGGGGAGTGCAGATTTTTAAAGTACGCGCCACCTTATTTTCCTTTTGTTTTTTATACACAGTGCAGCTGTTCCTTCTGGCATTAAAGTTTATTACGTAATAACCCTTTCACTACCTTTTCGTGATACGGAAACTGATGTCGAGTTTCCTGAGGACCGCCGCCAGATTTTGCTCGAAAGCAATCTGCTCTTGATGCTCGGCAAGAATTTCCTGTGGATCCTTCCCCTGTTCTTTCATCTTCAACAATATTTGATCTTCGTTCAGATCGGGATTGCGAAATCGCAGAAACTCCAACAAGGACAGTCTCGAAACACCGAGGACCCTTTGCGGTCGATAAGGTTTATTGTTTAAACAACTTAGCAGCCTCATGATTAACGCCCACCAATCTCGAACTTGTGTAACAGCGTCGGTTTAGGTTAGATTATTGTCTCCGTTGGCAAAATATTGAAACATTTTCGTGCAGTACGCGTCCCAGTTGAGTCAGATTGATACTTATTAAACGGGGAAATTAGTTTGATCTCGTTATGATATTAAATATTGAATCAAGTGATTGTTTGACTGCTATTGCTTTCAAACTAAACGCACGACGCACAGTGGTGCCATTTCCCGAAAAGCTGGCCAAAATTCAATTTTTGAAGTATATAGCAGCTGTTTTTTAGTATAGCAGATTTGTTGTATATATATCAATGCATCAAATGCCGCTTGAATTTTTTAAATATATTGATTGGTTACTGAGATATAGGCCGTCAATTATGATGAAATTTCAAGCTCTTGCATATCTTGAAAATTGGAGCTTGTTTAATGCGCGAGGGAAAGTTTATCTTAAAAAAATTTATATGTGAAACATTTTATCATTAAAGTAGGTGTTATAGATATACATTTCCCACAGAAATAAAGTAACATATCTTTGAATTTATCCTTGTAATTCCGTTCTCAATATATCATAAATATTACCCATATCTTAATGAACCGGAAGGAAAATAAACATGTTATTCACGGAAATTCACGCTAAGACAAGTTTCTTGATATAAAATGGCATGTCAACTATGATATCCAGTTGAGAAACTTTGCGCCTTTTTGCGCCTTTTTAAGATATTTAAATTTTAAAGTATCAAGTAGGGGTATCTACGGTCTGTCCCTCTAGAGCGAAGTGGCGATATCTCGTGCAAAGGTTTGAATATGGAAAATTGAATATGATATAAAAAAATCTAGCGAAAACATTAATACAATAATAATAAATAAGTAAGTAAATAATAATAAATAAATAATAATTAATAATAATTAATAATAATAATGATCGGTCCAACGTTATAGACGACTAGCAACCCCAAAAATATAAGAATATCAATTTTTATGAAAATCGTGTGAGATTACGAATTTTGGCCAGCTTTTTCTGAAATGGCACCACTGTGCGACGCGGCGTTTAAACGTTCGCGAAGGTTCATTTTAGTGCAACAAATTGTTAACCAGTTTATTCCGTTCGCCGGGCGAAAATTTTGTTTCAAGCGGTTATCTATTTGCATTATCAGTTAACAAATTCCGGTCCAACTATATGTATATATGTATTTGCACTGCTATGTGAACCTCGATTTGCAGCTGTAGTCAAACGATTTTGCGAAATTCAATGGTTGATCTCGCCCGAAAGAGAATACACCAATACCTTGCATAGTCCGGCTTCACATAAAAAAACAGGACTATAGTCCGGTTTGAATTTTTAAAAAAATAATTTTTTTTACTTTGAGAGAAAAAAAAATACATACATCGTTTTATTTATTGAAAAACAGGGCAAAAAGAATATTTGGAACCGATTATCGTTTTTTGTATGTAGGTAGTTCCTCAATTAGTGCGGTTTCTAATAGTCCAGCTAATCAGTGGAACCGATTGAATTTACGAGTAGTATAATAAATAAATTCAAACTACGTATTACAATTCGTTAACAACGTAATCATATTATATTGTTCAAACCTGCTTTATTAACAAGTCGAATCAGTGAAATTGGAGACTTCATCTACGTTTTGTATATTTCTTTATTTGCATCGTTGTTTCCAATTTTTCTGTGTAACTGGAGAAAATATAGAATAAACAGCAATTATACATCGCACCCTCCGTTAATTAACATTTTTCTACATTATCCATCATCCATTTCTATTTCACGGAATTCTCACTTCTCGAATGGCAACTTCCTTTCCTACTTAATATTGCAAATCGTGACGCGTCTCTGCGGCTCCGTAACATCGAACGATGCTTCAACTTGGACACCAGAGGGTATTCGGTGCTGACGACGACGCAGCAGCAGGCAAACATGTTCTTCAGGGTTACTCGTGTGTCCTAAGTGATACCTGGCACTCAGGCGGTAGCGATGGCCGCGTATCTTCCACGCTTGCCTCTGCTGAACTTCCAGACAAACTTCTCCGAAATTTTCGTTTCAATGGACACTGACCATTAAAGCCACTTAAGGTACTAGGATCTTCCCTTAAGCTCGCTTGTCCGGGGATGTTTCGTCGGCCACGAAATATTCTAGAACAGTATACTGTGGAGATTTTAGTCGCGGGCCATGAAGTGTTCTCGAGTTTCCTTGAAAGCCATCGTTTTATGAGTTTCGTGACATTTTTACCTCTTCCCCCATATTTCCGAATACGTACCTCGTCTGGACTGCTTGCAGCCGCTATTTCTGGGATCAACGTGACTATGTACTTGGTGTCGCGTTCCTTTGGAAAATAATAAAATTAATACGTTCGCTGGAAAAAGGAAGAGTTGGCGCGTATACCGCGGCAGGTGCGCAGAGCTTTCAATAATGCATCCTGTTCAGTTTTTCGTCGGGGCGGTGTGTACGCGAGTTTCTGGTAACTGGAAGACGGAAGAAGCTCGCGGTGAACTTCGTAGAAGTTTTCGTCTCGAGAATAAGCTGACCACAAAAGCCATTTACTGTACCGGAATGTTCTCTTAAGTCTCGTTGTCGCGAAATATCCAACTGTTTTATATTTTACGAGCGCTGGAACTTTGCTCAAATTCGTACAGCTTGTTGGATTCACGTGTGGGTCCATACAAATTTTTTTTTACGATGGTTATTGCTCCTTTATAGTGCATATTTATTATGTTGACTCTTCGTCAGTATTTCACAATTGTCTCATCATCATCATCAGGATAAAATGAAAGTAAAGAAGAAAGCTAAATAGTATGCAGTAATTGACATTTTATTGTTACAATAGTAGCAAAAGAAAGGGATAAATGTTTATTATTGTTTTCTACCATTTCTGCAAATACATTTTATATCAGATAACTTAAATTTTCCAATTGTTCTATCATTTACTTTTAAGACCTGGAAAAGAACGTTTCTACAGCAATATAGTTAACGCGCATTAAGATGTAATTCGATTTTGTATCCAATGTAATTACTCGCACTTGTGTAGCAGGTTTAAAAACGTACCTCTTTTTGAAATAAAAAAAGCACCATGTCTTCCTTGCCCCCCCCCCCCCCCTTGCAATTTACTAAATGTCATGCATATGTAGCGGCAACGTTTAAAATGCCTTGCTAATGCCGCTAATGCGGGACACGATAATTGTATTTCTCCAGAAATTTTTATTACATCCAGCGACATGACAACGAGCCACCCGACAGTAATTACACGTCGTACACAGCTTCTAGCTTGGAGCGGATGCACCAGCCTGAGTATCTGGTACGTTGGCCGCCGACGAACTTTGCAACAAACTTCTACGTTCTTTCCTTTCCTCGTGTTGCTGACCAGGGCACTTATGGCAGGGCCACTTATGATGCCACGGCATACCCTGTGGGAAGAAATTTGTTTAACCCGAAGTTTTAAACTTACAAAAGAACGCTTCAACTTCTATCTGCTGTATATCACTTTTATTCTAGCTGAAATTCGTGTACTATATTAATGCATTTTTCGCTCTTTTTAATTATATTTCCCGTTCGAGGTATGCAAGTAATTGCAAGTAACGTACATACATCGTTGATTTACGATTGGCCGTGCTTTAAAAATGGCCAAAGAAAATATTTCATATAATACTATGAAAATGTAATACTTTGTACATTAAATTATATTAGAAATATATAGTAATTTATCTGAAAAGGGAAGATATATGCGAATGCCAATAACAATAATTTAGAAGATAGAATTTTACGTAACACTGAGAAAACGTAATGCCTGTATAAAGTATTGTAAAAAAATGCCAGCTTCATTAATTAAAGGAACATCTATTTTAGTTATCATTTTACTTCCTACATATAAAATTTAAGAATTCAATTATTACCATACCAATGCTATTATAAACCCATTACTACTTACTACTTACATCGAAGATGTTGAACCGTGTCACTGGGAATAATTACAGATTCAACCAAATATGAATATTTCCCAATGACATTCTTCAGTACCACCCGTTGAAAGAGGAATAGTAACCAGATGGTGAATAGTATCCCGACCAACTTCCGGTGGAAGGGTAGTGCGTAATCCCGATATTATACCCATTGTTGCAGGGACAGTGTCTTCCAAATGGATTGTAGGTTCTATTGAAGTTTAAGTAACACGGACGGTACGTATTGTCACGATACCAACGATTCGGCGTACAATTCTCGAACCGTCCTCCAGCTATCGAGTTCCCGTGGGTGGTATTATTTATCCCGTTGTGCTGATTCGTAAATGACTCTTGAACCGGACTGAAGCTCTGTCTGCTTTTCGGTGCCCAGCCATTCGACGCGCACAACTCGTGCTGGTTCGACTCCACTCTGTACAGATGATTTTTACGATCGAAACAACGGTCACTATGGCATTCGTACGGCCCGCTGGAGATCTGTCGTTCGCTACCTCGATAGCCCAACGTGGCGTTGCTTCTCACCGCGTTACGTTGCAGCGTGCAAAGATTCGTTAACGGTTGAACAATGTTCGTGCGGCTGGTATAACTATCAAGCAGTGTAGGCTCGCAGCAGAAGTTCGAACGGCTGCAGATTACCCGACATCCCCTAATCAAATTTGTCTCTAACAGGCTCGCAACGTTGCACAGATTCGATTTCGTTTGGCGCAACCTTCTCTCGGCATCTGCGTACATTGGCAGTGCGTCTGTTTCTTTGGCAGCGACACTTTTAGGTGTCGCAGCGGATCCTGACGCAAAAGCACCAGCGGTCCTTTGGTATTTCCTTGGCCTTTTGTCGGGACCCACTGATTTTTCTGCAACACTTGGACCCTCGTATTCCTCCTCGTATTCCTCTATCGTTGTCAAGCTCGCCCGATCCTCGGAAGCATTCAAACTTTGTTGCGTACCACGACTATCGTCGTCTTGCTCTTCCGGTTCCTTGTGTTTGAATTCATCGACCGTTTGTATATCTTGTGTTGCGAGCAGATTCGGGCATGTCGCCTTGCATCTAGCAGTACCGGCGATTCTTATGGGAATTTTATCTAGCTTAACCGGGACTATTCTAAGTAAGTTGAACGTGCAAACATTTTCACCTTCGAACTTCTGTTCAGAACTTTTGCTTAATTCATCCAATGCCTGTTCATCGAGACACGATATGTACGTGCAGTTCGATTGTTGGTTATTATACTCGGGTTTTTCAATTGTGTTCACCCCTTTGCACCTGTAAGCACGAAGTATAATGCATTGTCCCTCGTGGTATTCCGGTATGATCTCTCCGTGCTTGGGTTGAGTGCGTGCGTTTGGTGGCAAACAGGCGGGGAGTTCGTTCAGTGAATATATTTCACAAATTGTGTGCACGTGGTCGACATCGACAGACGATTCGGTTCCAACTTCTTTGGTGGATGGTGTTGCAGACTGTTGACTGGTCGGTTGACTGTATTCGGTTTCTGATTTTATTTTTATCGAATTTCGCTTGCGTCTCGAGTCCTGAAAGACATTTCCCTTTGAACCTTTGTTAACTTCATTCTTAAGGGGAGATGCAGTTTTACACTTACGTACAGTACTTATATCCATTGTAAATCTGTCTAATATATTTACTGTGTTCTTTATTGAATCTGAGCGTCACGGTACTGCTTGGTTTTATGGTACAATATAGTGGTTCAACAATTTCGTGGACAAGGTATTTTTGAAATTTGTCTCGCTTAAAGACTGTTATACGAGCCGCACATTAGCCAAATCGGTTAACTCCGCAAAATAAAATGTGGATAAAGGTGATTCAATAGTATACATTGATTATTAGAATTCTCTTTTAAATAGGAGATCCAATAACCATTATAGAATGTATTATTATTATTATTGCAGAAAAACCATTATCCATTTTAAACGATTTATACAAGCGTATGGAGTTAACCACATTGGTTTCTGAAATAAATTGCCTATTACTTTCTTGCCAAACAAATTTTTCTTATTTCGTGGTATTAAACTTAATAATAAGGAAATTGGCATTACATATAAAAAATTAATCAAGCGCTTTGACGATAAAATTCAAAAAAATTCAAAAGGTGGAATCAACAGATTTGGCTAATGAGCACATATTGCACATATAGCATTATTGTTTTTATGAAATTTCTTACAGTACATACATCTCATAGAGCATATCTGAATCCATTTTGTCAAATTTGCTAAGTAACCATTTTTCGCTATCACGATTACATATACGAAATCCTATTTTGCAGTCGTAGTTTAATTGAAATCAAATTTAGACATTGTGAATTACACACACACATTGAATTTAAAGCCTTGAGGTTATGGAGAATTGTACACAGTGAACTTGGATATATTTGGTACCTTGCCTCATTTACGTAATGAATGCAGGAATTGGTTATAACGTTCTGCTATCACTGCATTTATGAATATCACCTTAAAGGAATAGCTCAACATTCTATTTTTACGAATAGTCGACTGATTGTTTGAATTAGAAATACGTACAAAAATTAATTCAATCTAAATCGCGCACGATTAAAGTTAAAAGCACAGCGGTCTAAGAATGAAAGTGAATTTATTACGTCGATTTTTGTAACATTCAGGAAGTAAAACTATACTTGTTAGTGGGGAAGAAGATTTTCCACGAGCGAGAAATATATTGAAAGAATTCTTCGCTGTGTCCATAAGCTTTCCAAACATAAATGTTCACGTGACACTCCATGTGTGGAAATAAAATCTGCTTTCGGCTACACAATGCAAAAGTTTCTTACCAACGTTAAAGCTATTGGTGTTTCTTTCTGCCGCATGGCCCTTTGCACATATTATGATACGAATCTGAAAATCAAACATTCTTTACTGTAATCACAAAGCATAGTTCGTCATCCATCGTACATAATATATCACATTTTTATAATATGGATCCCATTTGCCGCAGTTGACTTTTCGTCAACTGTGAACGGTGGAACCTGCTGTAATAAATAAAGTAATTAAAGGGAATGAATTTCTCATTCAACCACTGCATTTTTATCTAACAGAATATATTGTTCACACTAGTTCGTGGGCATGTGATGAATGTAAAAAAAAAAAAATTGTTTCACTGAAAACATTCAACATTTTATTATCTCTCTCTGTGATGGAAATATCATACAATTCAACTCCCTTTTCTGTTGGGAATTGTTTGTAATCACCCATACCGCATAAATCGGGCTCCTCTTCTCTATAAGCCGGCGCCGTTGGACCATTAGTTGTTCTCCGATTCGTTGATCTATTACTGACAGGCTGATTCGTTTGTCTCTGTTGGTCTCTTCGTGAGTCGTTATGCTGCGGAGGCTGGCGCGTTGTGCCCTGCATTAAACGTTCAATTTCATTGCTGTGTCCCGATTGACCATTAATTTGCAATCCTACTTCCGCAGCAACGTTATAATTAACGAACATTCAGCAAATTTTATTCGTTGATTCGTTACGTTGGAAGCAAGACACGTCAAACAGCCCAATCGTACAGTATTGTTTCTCGATGCCGATGGTTGTTGTTGACCGTTCGCAGCAGCATTGTCGTCTGCATTCGTGTGGACCTTGATGCTCATCATAAGTTGCCGCTTTTTATTGCCGACTTGGAATTCCGACAAGATCTTCGTTAATATTATGCTCGATGTTTGCATCTCCACGGTCACGCGCGCCTCTTTGCCATTGAAAATTTTGGAGATTTCGATCGGTTGCTGTTCTGCCGGGCGAACCAGATCCACTTGTGGCACTTCTCTTTGTGATTCTGGCATGATGTATTCGGTAGTTTGGGTATCAAACGACCCATAATAATCTGGCAGCGAATAATCAACGGGTTGCTGAGGTTGAGTGGCTGGCACCGCTACCTCGAGCCCCCCACTATCTGATGTCGTTGAGTCCAATGGGATAGTTTGAGTTTCAACGTCTTCGGGATATTCAATTTGAGGTTCCCTTGGACTTGTTGCATTTGCTGGTGGAGTTGTTCCGCCCTGTGCGTCTGCACTTTGTGTCGTAGGTTGTTCTGTAGAAGCATCTTGCCCCTCATCTGTAGGTTCAATAACACTTTCAGTGCTAGGTTCAACGTCAGTTTCAGGGCTAGGCTCAGTAACACCTTCATGGCTAGGCTCAATAACACCTTCAGGACTAGGCTCAACGACATTTTCAGGGCTAGATTCAACAACATTGTCACTAGGAATAGGCGACGGTTCGGGTACATCCTGAGTTGTAGGCGTCTCTTCAGGCACAAATATGCCGACACGTTGCTCACGTTGATCACGTATGCTCGCAGGTGTACTTGCAGGCACAGGTTCAGCAGTTTCTGCCACTTGTGCAATTCCTGCGGATGGATCTTCAGGTGCCGCAGGAATTGCTGCCCCGTTTCTAGCAGCTTCCGTTGTTCCGACATGTTGTGGCGTTGCTGACGTTGGTTTACACACGCACAAGGTATCCGTTTCATTAGTAGCCTCGGCGGAACCCGGAGGAGCGCATACTAATCGAAGATCCTGAAGAATCACGCACTGAACCGCTTTGCCGGGTATCGGCGTTTTAGCATTCGATCTATCCGGTCTAGTTATTTGTCTGTCTCTTTGATTATTTTCTTGTCTTGGAGTTGAGTTCGAGGCCCTAGATGTTCCCGGTTTTCCGTCTTTCAATTTCAAAGGTGCAGATGTGGTCCCGGACTTTGGAGTCGCAGAACTCTGTGCATTGTTTTTTTTTGGTGCGGATGACTGCTTTTTTGTGGCAGGCCGTGCAGGATGCAGCGTAGTATCTACTTCCTGAATCACAGGCCCCCTTTGAGTATTTTCATCAGGAAACGTGTCAACCTGCCTCACAGTTCTTATTCTCTTTCTGTATGCCAAAGTCTCCGTAACAACAGGAGCATTCGGAGGGTCAACTATCGTACGAATGCCACTTGCTTGAACGCAGACGTCTATGTGCATAGTGTCACGGTCTAATTGTTGATCGCATATTGTCGAAGATTTGTCTGCTCGTTTGCTGATTTGATTCCTCGTATTATTGTTTTCACGTTGTTCGGAAGGGCCTGAATTCTCTCCTGCATTTTGATTGGGACGTCTGTTTGAATTCGGTGGTTTCTTCTTTTGATTAGATTGGTCGGCGCCACCCCTTTTCCGTACAATGTTATTCTTGGAACAGACTGGATCTTTAAGAGGTATCATGTAAGTAGGTTGTACGTTTCTCTGAACGTTATCACTGGGGTCGAAGTGGTAGTTTGCTTGTGATAATAGCTTTTGCGTATTGCCTTTGCATTGCCAACAATCGTCTGAAACAAATATATCGAATGTGAGAGAAGACTAGTCTCTAGAATTGATCAGAAGTTTCGTGACTGGTAAATGGCACTGATGTTATTTAAGAATAGGAAGGTTTGTAAGGTTCCGGTAATTGGACAAAGGTAATTTATTTCATCTCATAGTTACAACATTTATAATTTTCGATATATTGTCATTTCACCGCATTAGATGTTAGTTTCACCCTCACACTGCAATCCTGGATCACTCGTGTCCCTTCGATTTCTTCTTTTTCTTGGAACTTCTACGAGTGCTTACAAATTCCCTTCTACGTGTACCCTAAAAAAAAGGTCAACCAAGGAAACCACCATCATCAATTTGTGCCATCAATTCGTGCTAAAAATATGGAAAAATAATTGTTTCCGATATTAGAAGGGGGTCAGAACGAAATATTCTTTTTTGGATATGCAGTGTGAGGGTGTCAAATACAAATTTTAATCTAAACACCTACTTTGGCACATAGATTTTCGACATTCGGGCAGTCCAGCGATGCTGTCGCAGCAAACATTTGAACAGCAATGTATATCACAATTATTTGAAGCGTGTATCATTACTTCATCCCAACATGATCCCTCGTACAAACAATCATTGCATGTTCCCCATTGAGTGAATTGTTCGGCGCACAACAAATTTTCCTCGCATTCCTTCGTGCTCGTTCCACACGTCAGACGATCCTTTGTTGATTTTTTTGAGCGTTTCAATTTGGAAGATTGTTTAACGATTTGTTCGAATCCCGTCGCCGCCACTTTTACGAAACTTTTATACGTGTCCTGTAGTTGTACCCAAATTTTTCCTCTTCTAATATCGTCCCACAGTGAACGCTCGTCCGTTTCACATTGCTGATTACAATTCGGTCTTCTGTCATTGATGTCCATGTCACTTTCCATTTGTTCTCTAGGAAATGTTTGCAAAAATTTATCATACAATTATACGTTTCTCTTTCATGCCAAAATTTATGCACATGCCCTTTTTGTATATATAAACTTATTTGCAGAAGGAAGAAGATACATTATACCGCCACGAAAGAAATTCTCATTGCAGAATTATGTAGTAGAATGTAATATGCGTAAAATAAAATTGCAGAAATACAAGACTCGACTACAGTGCATTCACTTTGTGACATTCATACAAAAGAATACAGAACTTCATATTTGCGAGAGTAAATTTTTCTACCATTATTCCAATTCATTAACGTCCGCTATTTTTCGAACTATTTTGACCAAAATTATACAACTATCTATCCCTCACAAAAATGGCAACTACAGTGGCAGCCAAAAGCTTGTCGGCCAAACAGTAATTTTAATATACCCCTTAAGTAACCATTAATAACCTTATTTTGACACAAGACTTGATAAGTGGTATTATAAAATCTAACATGGCAACTACAATCACAAAACGAGTTGTCATGTTTAAAAATATTTAACGTCAGCGATATAACGAAATTACATTTCGGCCGGAAATGCCCAGTAACTTCTGTACATCGCAACAGACATTATTCAAATGACATATGCTAAAATATAGCTTACCCGCCGCCCTGAACTTCCTGAAAGCTCACGTGCGACCTCGCGTTTCCCAGAACTTCAGGGCCACGCATTTCTTGATCTACGGAATAATCGTCGAGCCTCGCGTCCGCGGACGCTATTCTATCCGAACGAGTGCGGGCCACAGAATCCGGTGCACCTTTACAACTCGGGCTGCACCTTGGACGACTTCGTTTCTTCGACTTCCCTCTCAAATTATCCAGCCTGTTCTTCTTCACGGTACCATACACTGTTCTGGCTCCGCAGTCTTTCAACGATTCCATCGATTCGGCGCATTGATACGGCTGTATGGATGTCAGGTTGCACACGTCCGCAACACTTTCGCCGATTTCAACGAACAAACTCGCCTTGGACGGTGTACATTTTCTGGAGCAGAATGAGCAGGAGGAGTGATCCTTTTTAGGTCGATCGTCGTATTTTGCGAAATGAACACGCTGAAGGTAGTGTTTGCTGGGCGTGTGGCAATCGTCAATGATGAAATCACATTTTCCCTCCCGAGGGGAGGAGCTGCAATTTTCGCCCTCCACGCAGCCACCGCAGGAGCCTTGCGGTAGGACGCTGAGGTTCGACGAGTACACTCTCATTTCCCGTGGACAGCAACAGTCCTCGAAGCACGTGTTCCCCGAGTCGAAATCGCTACTTTGCCAGTTTTTGTAAGCGTTGCAGTCGTTGCTCGGAATTTCCACTATGTAGGACTCGCAGTTGCCGCAACAGTTCTCGAAAGTGCAACGATAGTTGGGTTGGATGCCAGCACCTTGGCCGGCCACTTGTTGAATTGACAATGCGTTCTCGTTTCTGAATGTAAATGCGACGACGATGACGCGTTGAATTCCTTCAGGTTATTGTATAACTTTGTCGCGGATAATTTTGTAAGATACATACTTGTTCGGTTCTAGTAGCTTGAACCTTTTTGTGTTGCTGCAACTCGTGGGGGGAAATTTTCTCCGTTTGCTATTGCACTTCGAATTGTTGCTGAAACAAGGTAGGTTTGGTTGCTTCTTAGATATTTGGGCGTCAATCGGAGGCTTCAGTCAAAACGTTAAATTATTTCAACAAACTTTAACAAACATAAAAATTGTAATGTAACATAATTCTTTTAAAGATTGAAATTCTGAATTGTTACGATGAATTCCATCTTGGTGTATTGCCTAAATTATCCTATTATTATTATTATTATCACCATTATTACTACGATTGTTATCAAGTGTTTTAAAATGTCGTGCTCACTTATCATAGCAGCATTTGAACGAAACGCTGTACGTCGGTTTTTCGATGTCAACGTCCTCAGCCTCAGCTTCTCCCCGAGAAACGACACTAATATTGATTCCGCTTTTGCAGTTTCTATGTGACGTGTCAGACTGATTCCCGTCGGATCCAGTCACAGAATATTCTTTACCATAATTGTTACTGCGCTGATCGGGAGCTTTCTGTTCCCCAATGTTTTCCCCGGCAGAGTTACCCGAATTTCCATCGGGGTTTCCTTCGTGCTTTTGCTTTCTATCGTGCTCGCACATTTTCTTGCAATTACCACCACGCTGTTTCGCCTTCTGATACGGCTGATTTCCCAGGAATTTCAGAAAACCTCTGCTTTTCGACGAGTCTTTCGATCCCTTCTGAACGTTGCCCGCCGGGTCGCTTTTATCTTCGTTTTCTATTTGCTGAATTTTTTCATCGCCATTCAACGTGTCCAGTCGCGATTCTTCCGACCGACCGCGTTGCTCGACGTGAACGTTCCCGTTGAAATCCATCGAGCGGCAGCCCTGCTGAAATCTACCGATGTGCACGTTTATTTCGAGCGGCCGTGCGATTATCGAACGGCTGAGCGATCATAGTGCATTACCGATATTATCGAACCGGGCCAAAGGGCATGCACAAATGGTAGATAATCTCTGAAACAAATTAATCAGGGATAATCGGGACAGGGTATGCTTGCAGCTGAAGTGCTAAGAGTGGTCCAGCCTGATCGTCTGCTATCGTGGATGATTATTTGCTTTTCTACTGCGCCATCAGCACGCGTCCGTTGAGCTGTTTCGAGTTCATTGTGTACGGCGAATTGTGTAACATTCTCTGGAAACATTTATTCGTACATGGTATCAGTTGAAATATCGAATACAGACTATAAGGGACTTTTTCAATATTTGATGCGTTAAGGAGAGTCGTACGAGTTAATTGTTGGTATTAATTTATTGTCTACGTATTTGTAGCAACATTTTATTAACGAATTATTAAGCAATTACCATGGACATTCAAGTTTACAAGCGACTAGAGACATGAATATAGGAAATTGCTGTATTCTGTGAAAAAGAAGATAATCAGTTTATCTATTTAGAACAGGCAGAATACGTTCAGTAAATATTATTTATGGTCCGTCAATTTTTTAATCGTCGACGAAGGTATTATGATAGGGTGGGAAATCGTTACAGTGGTTCTGTGTAATGTAATTTGAAAATGTAAGTCATTCTTTTTGACTATATCCTAATTTTAGAAATTTTTAATAATTAGGGACGGGTAGCACGGTCGATCAAAAATATTACGAGTCAATTGTTGGTATTAATTTATTGTCTACGTATTAGTAGCAACATTTTATTAACGAATTATTAAGCAATTACCATGGACATTCAAGTTTACAAGCGACTAGAGACATGAAAATAGGAAATTGCTGTATTCTGTGAAAAAGAAGATAATCAGTTTATCTATTTAGAACAGGCAGAATACGTTCAGTAAATATTATTTATGGTCCGTCAATTTTTTAATACTTGTACGAGACACGGGTTATACTATGCGTAACAATGTTTCAAGCTTAGAAAACTCTAATAAGATCCCTACCATTCCTCATGATTCAAAAAACTGCTTTCATCCCCAAGAAGCATTTAATATCATACAAAATACCCTTAACTGTAAGATAAGAATTTGCGCGAATGGCCTTGATCCTGTTCTTCCAGCCAGTGACTGAGAAATGGCAGAAATGGCAGTATTCCGTGGCTCAGTTGTATCGAAAAGTTCGTCGACAATGAACAGTTCGAGTCACATCTTCGAGTAGCGACGGCTTTCGAACGGCGACAGGTGTGTGAATTACTGTGAAACTTGTAAAATTTGGAATTTGCCGGGGTTAGTTGTCATTGCCGAGTCGAGGAAGGCCGGATGCTTGGTTATGAGATGTTCAGAAACATTTGCGGTTGCATCTTGGTGCGTAATTATCGTCCGATGCATTTTCACGCTCGCTCGTATACCGCGGAATATTCAGAGGGCACCGAAAACAAACGTGACGCACGGCCAAGAATATACATATTCCATATTTTTGTAACACGTTCGGTAAATATTTTGAATGTCTATCCATCGATACGCTCAAAAGATGAATTCCATGAATATTTGTCAAGTATTGCAAACATCATAACCCGGCGCTTGTATCGCTTGCGTACGCCGAATGCGATCGCGTGATATGAATACGTAATACACATTTTCGTAGCTCGAAAAATGCTCGTAATTACCATGGAACTGCCCGTCTGCACGAGTGCAATTAATGCTCGTGCGAATTGTGCCACCGATATGTGGGGATTGAAAATACTGCAGTGATTGTTTAGAATGATTTCGAGTTGCGAAAGAGATGTGTTTTGGAACTGAGCACTTAGGATGATCGTGTGAACGTGACCGACTGTCGCCATGGAATGTCTGCGGTGTGTATTGTAAATGTGTGAGATCCAATGAGGAATAGAATGGGAGTTAAACTAAGGACGATGCGTGCGCTAGGCCGAATTGTTTGAGGGTGCATGGAGAATCGTTTGAGAGTAGAGGATGAGGGTTGGTAGCAAGTCGTTGTATCGAGAAATAGTTTTATTGGGAGAGTTGTCGTGTTTCGATGTTTTATTAATAAACTAGTTAATATTTGAAGCAAAACTGAAGTCTTATTACCATCCCTGTTTCTCTCTCTCACTTACGTGAGATTTACTAAAAATAATCTCTACAGATATGCAAGCGTTAATTTTTCACGCGAAATGCACAATTCTGGTTACGTGTAATTTCGCGAGTATTCATAGTGGAACAAATTATCGTCTTGAAATAAAATCAAGCTGAGTTTCGATCAGGCTTGTTTGTTGGGTAATTTCGATTTTTTTGTATTTTCCTTTGTTGTATAATTCATTTGATGTACGAAGATATTATTTGTAGTTTGGCTTCTCGGTCTGTTACAATTTTTTCGTTATGCCGATTGAAGGGGACAAGATTGATAACATTTTATTTTCAATTCTGATTTCAGTGTACGATTAATATTGGGGGATATTGAAAAGGGGTGGGAATAACTTTCAGGCGAAATTGTATGGTAAACACGACTGGCAAGAAACCTCTTGCGCTTTCACAAAGGTAAGTTAGTCTGGTATTTCCTCAAATACACCACACAGTCTCGCGGTACTCCCCGTACATAATACAACCTCGTATTTCCTTTAATGTACATGCGTTATGGTAGTGCATACACGAGTATCAATATTTTCATATATTGGGCAAATCCCAGATAAAACGATATTCGTATCAGAATCATATTATAAAATATATTAGTTAATCCACTTTCATCAGTAAAATTAATACAAATATCCTTCCATTACGCGTTCCGTTCGCATGGACAGGAATACTAATAACTGAACAAAACTATTGTTTAAACCAGACATAAGCGCATTAATACAATTGCAGTTGGCAATCCGATAAACCTCGATCCAAAGATATAATCCATGTAATTAACATTACCCGCAAGTTCAGCATCACAAATAAATCGCCGCCGAAGCCGTTATTTCATTACCAACTTTCCTGAAACAACCGCAATAATACGCTCCCCGCGTAACTCAACAAAGAGAACGCCTCCTTGTTCTCCCATTAACGCAGCAATCCTGAACGGGGCATCGCGATGTTTCTGTCGGATATATTCGACGCATCGCATCTTTTTCTCCATTGTATCCGCCATTCTTTCCGCTCCTCGCACTTCTTTCTTCTTATACGTTTTGGCGATGGATTCGCCAATGTTACGCGCTCACAATTCCTCGCCGCACAAAGGCCGCGGCTACGAAGCAGAAGGGCAGCGCATCGAGGGAAACACGAAAAGAAACGGCGCACAGTGCATTACGCACGGTCGCATTGTCGCGAAAATTGCCAAAGGAAATGAATTATTTAAGGGACTTAAACGTTCGTGGCTTGAATGTTTACCGTTGGCAGGGTCAACGAGCGTGGAAATAATACTGGCGTTCGCTTCTAATTAAACTGGCCGATACACAGGCGCATGCGAGTTGGCTGCTTAAAAAATTTACATCAACATCGAGGGCCCCTGTTGTGCTCTCCGCCACGGCTTGACGTTCTCGTTCGTGCACGAGCTGCGAGGCGAACAATGCTGGATATTTCACGGTAACGAAGAGGTCTGCAGTTGCATACGGCATCGGCAAAGGTGCGTTTTTACGTTCGTTATAATTCCGCATTGTTTACCGCTGGATAATCTGACTTCGATGAACAAAAAAAAAAAATAGCCGACCTTTCACGGTTCGGGCGAACCAGTCGTATTATAATTTACGGCTTTCAGATTTAATTCACCGCTGTTGCACTGCTGTGTCAACGGTTGCACGGCGAGATTTGTTGGCGAGTTACCTTTTTCAACAGAGAAATTGAAACTGCGACACTGCTATGCGCTCTGCGAACGCCGGGCACGTGGACTTGAAACGGTAGCGCATGATTTCGAATTAGCAGTAGTTCGGAGATCGAAGCACGTTCTGCTTTGCATTTGTGCGAGAAATTTGTGTTTGTTATTCGCGGCTAATCGTCGACGAAGGTATTATGATAGGGTGGGAAATCGTTACAGTGGTTCTGTGTAATGTAATTTGAAAATGTAAGTCATTCTTTTTGACTATATCCTAATTTTAGAAATTTTTAATAATTAGGGACGGGTAGCACGGTCGATCAAAAATATTACGGCGCGTATGAAAAGCTAAGCAAGTAGGGAAATGAAAGTTTAAATATTCAACGTTTTAATTTATTTCCGCCATTTTTTCGTAATTTTTCCAAAGTCCAAGCAAGATTACAATTTTATTCTTGTTGAAGCATTTTAGATTGGAATTCAGTCACTATTGCACCACACTTCGCCCCACTTTGTTAAAATAAAATTGACCTTGCAATGGAGTTGTATTCCTTGAAACTTTTATATGGTTTATACTTTTATAAACTTTTATTTTTGATATACTTTTTCCTTTCTTCCTGTACATTGCCAGAAATCAATGTTGCTCTAATTTTCTTATATTTCGTGAGCGGAGCAGAGCTACGTATCTCCCTCTAATGGAATAACATAATGCAACGTTTGAACTAAATGTAATAGTAATATATAAGCGAAAAAGCTATTGCTCCTCACAAAACAAGAAGGTATTAAACATTATAAGTAGTGTTCCTGATTTCTTCATATTTTTCGTTTCACGAGAAATGCGAAGTCAGATTGCATTTCTCAAGAATTATAAGTGAATAAAATTAATTTCTTTTTGATTTAACAATCTTTCCCTTATAGTCGAATTTAAATGCCAGATCACGCGTGAGGAATCTGTAGGCGATGCGTAGTCTGGTAGGTTTATAGGAATACCGTATAGTCTGGCACGTCGATAGGGGTTGGATGGTTCGCTGTCACATATAGTGATGGATGTCTGGAGGTTTAAATTTTGTGGAATTTCTGACGCGTCCTGGCTTCGTCTCCCTTCGTCGCGAGCACCCCTTCCGTTTGCTCTCTCATATATTTGTGAATCTATCTGCCAGTACATTTGCACCCTTCGAAGTGGCCTAACCCACGCGTGGGATTGGATAGACTGCGAGGGAGGAGGGTCACGCGTCACAGAAAGAAGCAGACGTTCTTCTGTCCCTACTTTTCGTTCTTTTTCTATTCATCTTTTTTTCATCCCCCTCCCTCCCTTTCTCTCTCCCTCTCTGTGATGTTCGTTTCTCTTTTCCATTCACGTTTCCACTCCTTCGTCTAGCAAAGGGGTTAGCGACGGTCTTTTTTTAAAAAGCCAGCCATGAAATTTTATTCCACGTGTTCCCCGAGAGGGGAGAGGACCAAGCCGTCTCCGCGAAATCACGGAGAATCCTCGTGTATTTTGTAAGGGTAATCCGCGGGCGCTTTTCATCCACGGAATGAAACGTCTCGAGAGGACGAGAAAGCACAGGAAGCTGGATAAATTTCATCCTGCAGGTGCAAATCCAGTGGAAGTTCTGTATCTGAAACGCGAGGACCTTTGCTTATCCTTTTGTTTTACGTATAACGTGTAATTCAACTGATTCGGGGTGGGGGACGCTCGGAGTACAGCGTGAGTAAAAATACTGAGATTAATTTGATAAATTTAAGACTTTTTAACAGGTGTTAATTATTACGCAGTTTTATATTTTAACATCGACTGCAGATTTGTTATCTAAGCTTTTGTACTTTACTAAACACATACAGAAATATATTTAATAATAAAGCTTTCTTTCCGTCCACGTTTCCATTGCCCGAGTATCTTTGATACCCACTATACAAGTCAACCTACTATTGTATACTTTCATAACATTTTTATGGTCCATTATATTTTTCAAATCACAGCTTATTATTAGCCAAAGAATAAATTAAGGTAGAAGTTGCGGAACTACTTCATTCATGCGATTAAGAACTAGCGTGGTTAATGTTACGCGAAAAATATCCTTCGCTATTTACGAGTATGCTTATTGGTACGATCCTTAAATTAAACGGTACTGGACGAAGATTGCTTTTTCTGCTAGTCGAGACCACATGAATTAATCAATGAACAACCAATCCCACGCTCTGTGCGTGTTAGTGTATTTTATCGCGGACATGCATGTTGATGCGCGCAGATATCGTATGCATATGTATATGTGCGTACGCTTTAAGGGTGCGCATTTGTCTTAACGCAACGCGTAAGGGAAGAGCTCAGGGATGTGCATGGTACAGCGTAGAGTGGGGCTCTTGAGACACCAGACACCCTCTCGCTGTCTGGTCACACGGCAACCCTTTTTAAGTGGCGAGTATTATGTCACTCTTGTGCTTTAATAGACACCTACACCTCTGCTTACCCTAGCCTACGTGTTCAGACTGCGTGCAAAACTGCTTCCCTTTGCGAGCCGAAAATAAAACGCGCCTCGGATGGGGCGAGACGACCGGAGTATGTCGCGCCTTCTTTCTTTTGTGAAAGACACGGGGTCCCTGCGTGCCGTTTTCAGTTACCTTCCAGCACGCTTTTTAACGTCAACACACCTGAGGACACGTAAGTCCGGGCTCGTTTTTCCCGTCCTGCGCATCGTTTGACGTTCATGGTGTACGCCGAAGAAAGGACGGGTCCTATGTAGCCTTCAGCAGAACCTGGTGAAAACAACACCAAGTTATTCAACTTTTCTCTTCACCAGATTGCGATGTTACAAAACGGTTTATATTTAATTTTTGGAGTAAACGTTTGAACTTCGATTCAAGGCAAATGATAGAAATATTCTGCTCGTCGTAGTGCGCATGTATCCAAACTGTGAAAATTATGTACAACAGATAACTATATCGTAGAAATTATTGCACGAATATAATATGTTCTACTATTTAAAGATTTTTTCTCTGGAACTATTCGCGTACTGTAATTTTCACGCTGTTCCCTTGAATTTACAATATCCGAAGCATCCATCCATCGCACTGAATGCAACGGCGCGTGTGAAAAATGCCGCGTATAAAAACAAAAACTGACACGGAAAGACGAATCGAGGACGAAAGGGATGACGCGGAGAACGCTGTGACCGGTTCGCAGGGCATGAAATGTGCAATTTTCGTCGTACCTTTGAAGGGCAGTTTTTAGGAAGGGGGTGCATCGACGCGAAGGAGGGATTTAATACTGCAATTTGAGTGATGCGGCAATGGGTCTCATGGTGGGGGTAGAGAACCTGTAGACGGGAAAGGGAGAAAGTGGATTGAGGTGAGTAAGCTGCAGACAGGGCGGAGAGATAGATAATCAAGGTCAGACTGGAGGCCAGCCAGACATGTTAACCAATCAATCGCGTACGTAGCAGGGCTATACCATTGATGGTCGTACCATGCGGGGTGATTCTGGTGTGTATGGGGGTTTGCTGGTACGATGGATGAAGATCGGAGTCTGGGTGGTGGAAGCTCGATGCTCAGGCAATTACCTAGACCCGATCTAGCCACAGTCCCCCGAGCGTAATCACCAACACGTGCTGCTATTAGGCGTGCACGTGATCGATGTGTTGGACTGCACAGAAAATCGACAGTCTGCCGGGATCGGCTAGATTTTATCCGACGGACAGGGGACGCGTGCGACGCGTATTGAGATCTGTTCATATTCTATCAGATTTCCCGAATAGTTCTAATGGAGACCTCTGACGGTCAATATGTATTGTCAATATTTCGGGATCTTCAATATTATTGCACCTATAAAGGGAATCTTGGACTGTCACATAGGATGTATAGTTTTATTGGAAACGATGGTACGATCTAACGAGGGATTAAAATTTTGAAAAAAATGTTAATAATATTATGCAGCGTCAGTGGTCAAAGAAGCTACGGGAGCATCAAAGTTGGGAACAGTTGGAACGACTCCTTTTGCCCCTCTTGCTAGATTTCTTTCTAGCTCTGCCCACAGGGTTCAACTGGCGATGTCTGACTCGTCTGTATCTACTTTTTGTCATTCTGTTGCACGGAATGATATCATGTACGTAGGTCATTGTATTCGTCTCAGCATACGCCGCCATAATGCGAAGAAAAAACCCACAGAGTCCCATTTAAAAAAACTTGACTTCGATATTTCTCTCACCACTATACCGAACGAAAAATTATTTATACCATCTAATGTACCGCTTCGTACCAAATTATTATTGAGAACATTTTTTTCAACCGCACTTGTTTTAATAAATCTTTATTTGAATAAAATTTCTTACGAAATACAAATGATTTTTTAGTCTAGTTTCATGAAATGAAGAGGTCTGTGCCCGAAGCCAGTCGCAAGCTAATTGTTCTACCTCTTCGTTGCTGTTGAACCGTTGTCTAGAATTACGAGACGTGATTTTTTGGGTAACGAAAACCATGCTTCCATGATTAACATTAATTGTTTATTAAATACGTACTATATCAAGCTTAAAAGGTCACGAATCTGCTAATGCATTACAATTGGATGTACGCAATATTTGGTGTATATTTCTTGTTGTTTACAGGTTTGCCGTTTGGCAGAAATAATTGGATCCTGACGTGGCCTATGGAATAGATCGAGGTGGACAAAAATTGGGAAAACAGAAAATGTTTATTTAACAACATGCGAACGCCGGCTCGCGTCGGTATTTTCCCTGTCGACGTGAAAAAATGCAGTTTTTTTTTCTTTCAAACGAGTGATACAAATCTAACACATACATATATTCAATTAGCGCGCTGTGATCGCTCAGTGGGTTTGGCACTCTGAAGGCTGTAACGATTCAACAATTTCCTGGGGTTAACTCGGATACAATTTGGCCGCCGTCCAATTGTGAAGCGCACATTTAAAAGTTTCCTATCGTTTTCGAGTGAAATTCAGCGTAATCCTTCCAGCAAAGTGGCTAATTTATCGAACTGATTTTAATCTTCTTAACGTTCACACGCGAACAGCGCATAAAGTAACACTGTGCACAAAAACACAGAATTAAGTAGAAAAAGATAATCATTTTTTACATAGAAATAGTGGATTAATAGACGTATAGTAAATGAGGCAAAATGAAGTGAAACGGAAGCCGAGTAATCGAAGCTCAATTTAATTTGTCATAAAAGTACCTGACAGTACTCGCAGATTGTTACTTCAGGGACACTGGGTACGTGTTAACTCTACAACGATACAAAACGTACTTTATATAACATCTGCGAACATTATGACACGAAAAAGGCAGCAAATGGGTACGATTATAAATACTAATTAGTACGCAGGAACGTTGCGTAATGATCCAGTTCGTTACCCTTTCCGCGATCGCTTTGTCGCTTTCGTGCGCTGACAAATGAAATTCCTGGAAATTTAGTACCACTGCCGTGGTGTGCGATTGTTACATTTCATAGCGTGCACCGGTGGTGGTCTACTCGTATGTTCCAGCAGGTTTTCTTGTTTTCGCTAAGGAGAAAGTATTGCCAGAACTGTACAACAGGATTACGAGGAACCGGTTGTTGCGCACGCTTCGAAAATTTATATCAATGCTTTTTGTTGGCCCTACGGATTCTAAGGCGCGAGCAAAGCTTCGGCTATTTCAATCTACAAAAACGGATCGGGTCTGAAATATTAACCGTGCCATTGGTCTGAAGAACTAGAAACTGCTGAACAACCCAACGGTGATTTCGGACGCTGATTAATTTGATAATATATTTGGCGTTTGCATTCAATGCTCGTGAAGAGATTGTACAACGCGAAAAGCTACATATTACGTTCTTCACGACGGGTCGTTTAGATTAGTTGAAATTGGTTTTCCTACGATTCGAAGGATTTTCTCGTGATTATAATTTTCATAAATTTACTTAATTTCTAGGAGAGATGTTGTAGATTTTAATCAATTTATAATAAGTATTTTGTATGGTTTCCAGTTCGTTATAATACAAGATAGCCATTCGGACTTGCCTAAGGTAGAAGTAAGGCACAATTTTATCAATTTTTTATATCGGTATATCAAAATTTAGGAAAAATGAATCCACTGTTATTTAAGAAAAACGCGTGAATCGTCTCAAATAAAATGATGAAACTTGTCTACGTTAAATTTACACACGTTATTTAATAATAAATACGTGACCACACGTTAGTGTGATGTTTGAACACAATAGGGTCAACGGCGCGAGATTAAGTAGATATCGCGTCTGACTTGCGCGGACTAATACTACTGTCGCTAACCTACACTCCGGCGGCCTTCGCCGCGAATACGCCACTTTCATAGCCAGTGACGACGATTTGCATATATTTATTGTACTTTATATTAAGTTTCGTTTAAATCCGTTGCCTTGGTCCTGAATTTTTAACTAGATTCTCGACGCCGAAGACTCTATTACATTCGTACACGTTTAATGCCAATTGAACTAATTGTATTCCCATCGAGTTACCTGTTGCAGTAAAGTCAGTATATCCGTATATTTACTAAAAAAAGAATGAAAGAAAAGCACGTAATACGAAGTTACTATAACAATGCGGTAACAAATGATTAATAATAATTATTGTTTCCTATGTCATGTTATTTAATTGAAGAATTATATCATACGCGAAATAATATTATTAATTATCTAAAATCAATTGACTAAAAATTCTAAGACAGACCCCCGTATTACATCCAAACCTCTGCAAATTCGAAGGTTATATGCACGCTAATGTACCATGGGAATTAAGGTATGCTGCTCTACTCGGATTCCCTCTTTATTGCGAATTCTCGTTTTAAATCGGACGTGAAATTTCGCTTTTCCACGCAATTACTTGACGAGGGGCCAAGGTGTCTGCGCTCCATCGGCGTGGATTCAAACGTTGGCGCTCCAGCAGAAAAGCATCGTGGATCTCACGTTTTCCTAGCGCGCACCTCGCCTATGCTTGGCTCCCTCGCCGCCAAGGCGAACGATGAAGAATAATCATTTGAACAGAGCGGTTCGGATGAAGGAGCAAATTTAATATGCAAATAGCGAGGTATTACGCCTCTTTTATTCTATTCCGCCCGTGGAAATGAAAGGTCGAGGAACGGGGCGATTCGTTCCGTAGCTAGAGACGGGAAAAGGCTCGAAGGAAAGGACGGACAGCTGGAATAGAGTGAGTCAGATTAAACGAAGAAGTGGCGGAGACAGTTAGATAAAAGGAAGGAACGAAAATGGAGGGGGAACAGTGAGATGGACGGCTGTGAAAATAAGAGGCGGAGTCTGGGCCAAACGAGACGTTCTAAGTAGTTTTGCATATCTGCTTCATTACTCTGAAGAACACGAAGGAACCCTTTATATTTGGCTCTCCGAGTCGCATTACCCTTTTCTACTAGAGCTGACGGTTCAAGCATGCGCCAGGTGAAACGACTACGTCTTTTCCTCCCTTTTTGAACAGTCCAGTCGGTGAAACGAAAAGGGTGACAGGCAAACCGAATTTGTTGGAGGGCCGATGAAATCTGAATTGCTGTAAGGTGGCTGTAAGAGGGATGTAGGTAGACGTCTGACGAACACCGTCGTGCTGTTATTTAAATTTTTTAATTTAATTACAGGTGTTAATGCAACTGCATGCCGTTCTCGTTCGACCGCGGAAGCGTGTTGGGAATGATTAACGTGTTTGCTGGTACGTGGTTACCTGGACGTAGACACGTCGATGACGTGAGCTTCAGCCGGTCGTTCCCTCAATTTTTCTCATTTTTTCCTCTTTTTTCTGACTCCCCTGCGATTTTTTTCTTGCGCGTTTTTGTAATTTTATTTTGGTACTCATGTGCGGTTCGCACGCAAGGCAACCGAGCGTGGCCGAAGGGTCACGTTTCCTTGATTTCTGCCTCTCGAAAAGCTTGTCGAAAACGTGCAAACGCGCGCCCGGAAATTTTCGTATTGACGCTTTAATTGCGCTCCGCCCTTGGGCTGGTCTGATAATTTAATAATTATGTCTCGTTCTTCTCCCGCCGTCGCATAATTATTTGAAGAATCGTTGACATTATCACCGTTGACATTATGCTTCTTATCCTTTCCTGCGTTTCAGCATCCTATTTGATTGCACAAACTTGGGATACTGCATAATTTCACAAACGGAACTGTAATAAACTATTCAGGTAATTTTGTGATAAAATATTCTCGAATTTATACATACGCGCAGGGTTATTTTACTTCGTATAAGAATGCTTTACTGTTGTGACGTTAATATATTTTATGCATCCTTCTTCGATAAGAAATTAGATCTCTCTCGTAACTTTTTATCCCATATGTATAATATATAATTTTATAATACAACCATTTTTACTCAACAGATTTTTCAGTTGCAGAAGATGTTCGCTAAAAAATTAATTCTCAAAATGACATATACAAACATGTGCGTATTTCGAAAATTTTACTTATCTCTTAATCGAATAGTAATCTTCATTTCATACGCAGGGGACTTTCAAGCATCAACAACAACAAAAATGTGTTCGCAGCTTTGAGCAAATATTCCAACGTCGATGCAATTTACCAATCTCCGTCATGTATCTCCGTCGTCAAATATCTCGCTGTATACACCAGGATAATACCTTACCGATGATACTATAAAATCCCAAATACAGTTTCCCATTTCCAATGCCTCGAGTGCTCGAAACTGAAAACCTGGTCCGTTATCCAAGACTGTTTGACGACTCATTTCCGTGCAGCTCTCAGTTAAATAGCGAGTTTCGAAAATGGAGGGGGGGGGGCGGGTCCCGGGAACAAAAGGAGTTCGTGATGCGCGAGTCGAGAAAACAGCGATGACAGCCGAACGTCGAGTGAACGGGAACGAGGGAGTACAGCGCGGGAACCGGAAGTCAGGTCTCTCCCCAGCTTTTTCCGCCCTTTTGTCATAAAGCTTGAGGTTGACGGCTGGCTGCCTCGTGGCGGGGTTCCGTCGATCGAACAGAATGAAAGGCTCGATCGACGTTTTTGACGTTCTATGCGAGAGCCGGCCAGCACTTACCAGATGAGCTTAAAGCACGAGAACGATAAAACCAAATGGCGGTGCCAAGAGAAATTCAGAGAACCGCCGCGAGGGGGGATCGAAAGTGACTCTGGACTGGATGAACCGGACAGAGTCAGTTATTCGTTTTATTAGGTACTTTGGGGAACGGTGAATTTTGCCGTTCTTAAAATCGCCAAAATCGTGTCTCGCGTTCCGTAAGACCGGACTGTGGGGTCTCCGAGCGAAGCTTTCGAGTTCCGATAGTTTTTGGGGAATTTGTTGCGAGGACGATAATGTACGCTTTGTAGAGTGAATGTGAAGTGGTTGGAGAGCCTTACTTATTTAAGTTCATACGCGGTTGCTATCTGTCGGGGATATACTTTAGGGCACCTTGCTGTTGCAAATTATTATCTTCACAGCAATGAATCCATTCTAGGTAAGTTGCAAAATTGAGGATAGAAAATAAAGTAGATTATCTTAGAGTCTATCCCCAGCCCATTATAATTATCTCATATTCACGTGAACTGATTTCATTTGACCATTCATGTATCCGGAAAGCCCTTATTAGCATTTGAACTTCATATTAATGCTTTCGAACTTTTCTCGCCTTTGAAAACCAAGATCGATTCTCCATCAGTGAAATTATTTCCCAAGTAAGAGCATTCTACAACGTTGAATAAATGGTAGATACACCTGAACGAGCTGTTTACCATCACCGTGAGAATTCCATACAATAAAATAGGCGTACGTGGCCATGTATTAAAAAGACCATGCATTCGTGGAAGAACGAAGGATCAAAGCATGCTCGAAAAGGACACTCATGCGTCTCTGTGGGACCAAACACTTGCATCACTCCCATACGTGGCATTATATCGGAATGAAACTGGTAATCTTCATGACAGTGCATGTCTGAGCGAAGAGGGGTAAAGGTAGTAGCCGTGCGCTTTTATTCACAGCCGCAAAAGCATTCTCTTCCTGTTTGCTTCACCGTCCTTTATTCTGCTGATCAGCGCCCCCGTCGAGAGTAGAGGAACCTCGAAATTCAGACCGGACGCGAGCGCTGAGAAACCCTTGTGGGCAATTCGAAGATTTCAGCAGCGACGAATCGTTGAAAATAATTCGATATTTGTGAGACGACTTCCTCTTGACACGGAAAAAAAGAGAATAGGTGGAACAAAGGCGTCGACAGTGGAAGGTGACGATTGCAAACTGGAACAGGGAAAAGTTACATGGCGAGTCTGCGGCTTGACGTCCGTTCGGTAACTTCTGCGAGAATAGTGTTATTGATTTCTATCTTGGGTGCGATAGAAACAGTGTTCTTCGGCGAAACAATATTGTAGTAAAGCACAAAATTGGATGGGTAAAGGAATTTCTGTTTGTTTTCGTTGAGAAAGGTATCTGTTACTAGTATTTTTATTTCTTTACCTCGTATCCATTTATTGTTTATTTAATTTTATTCCTCCGTTTTTACTATCTTTCTTAATTGATTAATACACCGTGCAAAATATTCTTGGCCTTTGGGTACAATTCAAGACCCATCGACTATAAGATTGCTCGAGCTTGAAGAAATTGAAATTCTGGATACGATAGCGTAGTTATTAACAGATCTGTAAGTTTCTTCCTGTCACAGTAATTTCACAATAATTATTAGTCGGTGATACAGAAACCGACACGAATGTTGTGTTTCAGTGTCACGCTTTACTTATGCTGGTGCTATAATTTCCATCGAGTTCCAAGTATAAAATTATGGCAGAACAAAACCTCAGGGGGAAATCATTAGGTGGTCCACGTACCATTTGCACGAACAAAGTTAGTCCGTTTAGCTGAACGAGAGAAATACTAAGAGATCAATCCGGAAATTCGAACAAGCCCTAAGACTCGAGTGTAACCTTCCTAATGAAATACCGTTCATTTCTTGATAACCACAAGGGCTCGTGGTCAGGCATCTCGTGTAGGGTAGACGAATACGAGTAAGTAGAAGTCGGACCCCTCGTTTCACCGCTCGTAATTCGATGAGGGAGATCCGGCTTTCGATGAAGATCGCAGCACGAATCAAAAAAAAGAAGAAGAAAAGAAACGAAAGAAAAGAAAAGGAAAGGAAAAGAAAAAAATCGAATCGGATTAGGAAGAGAAAAAGAGATAGAGGGGCAGAAAGCGTTGGCGATAGAACGTGGCGAGTCTTCCAGGACTTGCGGTTCGACCAGAAGATTTAACCTGACGGGTTACGAAATTTATCCCCTTCCCCAAGGAAAAGACCGAGGCCACGGCATAGTCGAGAGATTGAGAACTAAACCCTAACTGATACTTGAAGAAGCGCTTTCTTAGGTAATTTGTGTGGGAGCCGCCAACTGTGTCCTTCCCTTCCAACTCACTCGCTCACCTCCACCTTGCGTATACCGTCTTTTCCATCTTCCATCGCCGATTCCCTCTTTTCTCCTATTTTCTTTCGTCTTATTGTAACCCTCTATCTTTGAAACTCGCATCCACTCGACCCTCTTCTCCCGTTTCTACTCCTCGATCTCAACCGTTCGTGGGTTACGTGCTTCACCCTACATTTCCCCCTCCACGCCATGTTCCCCATCGAGGTATAACTTACAGACGCCATTAAATGCCAGCAGCAGGTTTAAACCTCCCAAACCGTAGAGCTCTTTGTACCAGGGTGTAAAGATTTCGAGGTCTAGCAGAAGCTCGAGTGCCAGCTGTACTATCCTTTTCTCTCGTAACTTCCGCCACCCTTGCTACCTGTCACCCGGCGAAATTTTGACAATCTCCTGGTTGCGCAACGTATACTATCCAGGCAAGGAGGGCGAACCCCCGTTTCAGTCGTTCGAATCAAGGTGAGGATCCTCGAGGAACTCGTGCCGCGTCTCCTCCGAGACGAGTGTAACGAAATTGCATAAATGCATCGCGGATCTGCAACAGACGTCTGAGATGGGCCGATTGTCCCGTAATAATGAAGCTGCTTAACGGGGAATTAATTAATTCGAGCCGAAGTAATTTTCGTTGGTTTGCTTCGACAAGGTAACAGGGGTTGAGAATGTGGGGTTAATATTTATTTTAAGGCTCACTGGACTTTGGTTCACTGTCGCCATCTTTGCCATGTGTATTTTTGTTCTTTTGCCGGAGAGAAAATAGTTAAATTGTTAGAGCTTTACAGTGCGAACATACGAATGAATGCTCGGGCGATTTGCGAAATATATTTTGGAGGACTTACTGGAAATTCTGAGAGACAATTACACGTGTGATTTCGATCGCAACCCGAGTCGATTCCCCGATGCGCTTTATCTCGAATTAAACGCGCGTACACCCACCGCCGGGAATAGCGTTATCGATCGACAAGGACGACACCTCATATCGACAAGAATGGCATCTATTTCAGTGTGCTACTTGAACGTGGTATGAATTAAATTGCACCGCCTGTACGTATAAATCCTTTCGCCACCGCTGTGCCGCAGATGTTTCGTAGCGATTGTCCCCATAAAAAAGCTTTGCGTAGTCCGCGATAAAGCAGCCTAAGGTCTGATGGAAATTGAAAAATGCAAAGAGGCAGGTTCTTACTTGTCTGTATTCCAAGAACTTCGTATGTAAGCCGAAACGTTGCTTTTCTTCGAAAATATAAAAGTCTCAGCGTGGATTTTAATGCCACAATCCCCCGTTCCTTTTAACAGTTACAATTCTTTTCCCTTGAAATTCAACCCACAGCCCCTCCATAAGTAATGTGTACTATTAAATATTCTACCATTAGTCTCAGCATGATATCAATAAATATGTGAAGAAGAATTAAATGTTTGAAAACAAACGTAAAGAGTGTATGGAAATGATGTATGCAAAGTCTTTATGCGGATTAAATCGTAGGTAATTTTATTGCATAATATAGTTAAAAAAAGGGAGAGCATCTCATACATAAAATATATAAATTAATAGCGATGCCTTGCATACTGTTTGTACAATATGAGCCGCTCATTGGCTACATCGGTTAACTCCGCAAAACAAAAATAAGGAAATTTATTTTAAACATGAAAATCAAACAAGCGCTTTGATGATAAATTTTAAAAAATTCAAAAGGTAGAGTTAATCGATATAGCTAATGAGCGGCTCATATTATAGCCAATAATTTGTCTAAAATATTATAAATCAACGCTAGTTTCATGACAATGGTAACGCAAAAAAAAAGAAATATAATATTACAACAATCAATCATGTTATGTAAATACATTGTACGTCACATAAGAATGAAATTTATGAAACGTTATCAAGTCGTAATTACATAAGCTTCACATGACTTCGAACCTGGTCGTGAAATATAATGATCCTGGGGTTAACAGACTTCATTATCTATGACCCTGAGATAGGTTGACCTCACTAGAGATGACCCGTGGTCCGTGGATCCTTCGAAGAACAACGGAGGGGTTGGTGCTATTCTGGGAATGGTGCAGAATTGGGCGAATTTCCTTCAGAATCTTTTAGGATCCATGTACTTTGACCGGGGGTGATTTAGGGTTCTGCACCTTACCCTGAATAGTTTTCTGATCGATACACTTCGTTAAAAATGTCTTCAAAATCGATGGATCTCGCATGAGGGTAGATCTGACATCAGTGGACCTCGTCAGGAATGGCCCTAGAGCTGGTAAATCACGTTAGGGATGTCGAAAGGGTCGAAATTTCCTTTCCAAGATGAACCTGGGATCGTTGCACTGTAACAGTAAGGGCCAGAAAGTCGGTGGACCCTGCCAAACGTGGGTCATAGGCGCTTATTGACCCTTCGATGTTCACCACTATGTTTCTATATATGTAACTTTGGTTTCACTTTAGTAGACGTTTTAGTACTTTTGGTTTACGATAGCGAGGCCTTTCTTTGTTAGGGTATTATCGTCTCCATATCACATTAGACAGGTTCTTTTACGATTACCCAGTGAAAGATGCTCCTTAACCCTAACGCTGGGCCAAATTAATTTCCATTTCGAAATCATAAATTAATCGTTTTAAGGATTCTTTGCTTCAATCTCTCTTGTACATTAATTTACCTGTATTTATCTACAAGACTGTTTCGACACTCAAGGCAAACTATACGCAAACGGTTCTACCCTTGCATTCTAATTTTATGCATTAAATACTCCTATCATTACAACGAACCCAAACGATCCATTTCGCCCTGGCCTCTGTCCCATGACACCAGGTAAACCATGGCTGGCCATTGTAATAAGTAATATTGATCTTATAACACATATCTCGCAAGGGTTAGCCCACATTTCTGCCATGGGATTGTCGCCTACCGGTCCTAAATCAACACGGACTCACGACTTTCCTTTCGCGTCATGTTGACACCGGCTTTCTGGCCCGTTTACATCACTTTCGCGATGCTTCTCAAGAATATACATCTCGGTATCGAGCAATCTCCCATGGACCGGCTGCGAAATCGAGTTCGCGAATATTTCATTTCCGACGATGTCGGGGAACGTAATCCTGAAATGTGCTGATCGAACTTTGAATTAGAAAGCGCTTTCGCCGGTATCCTCTAAATCGATCAGATTATCCGAGAGTTATAAGCTCGCGTATCGTTGTGCGTGAATATGGTATCACGGCTTGTACGCTATCATCCGAGAATAAATTTCGCGATAACTCTAGCGATCGCGTGAAAAATTCGTTGCCCGTACGTTCGACAACGAATTACGCTTCGAATGAATCAACTATTAAATTTTTATTTAACTCCGCTACTTCAAACGCTTCGAAAATTCCCATTTTACATGCAGACCGAGCAATTTATCAAAATTCCTTCTAATTCGATAGAAGCATAGGAATTATTCGAATAATTTTACTTTCGGAAACGTGATTTGCTAAGCGCACGATAATAAGGGGGGGAGTTCATGAAGATGAGTTTCTGCATCATTTATCAGGAATTTATTGAGCAGTTAGCATACCTGAGGAGAATAATAAAATTTCGTTACTGCGATTTTATCGGAATTCGGATCTTCTTTTTGCATTTTGTTATAAATTTATCGTCTCCTCCAACTACAGACTACTTCGTCTATCATGAGTCGAGAAATGAAGAGAATTTTACCATTAAAGAATCTTCGCATAACATTGTAAATTACGAAAGAACGAGAGATTTACAAAACGACCAAGAGAATCCCGTTGAACACCGACGCAAGGCACGTCGACACGTTGCAGAGCTTCACGTGCGTTGTAGCATGGCACGATGTACCTTGTCTAACCAGTTAATCAATTTCACGTGCTGTACTCCTATTTTAGGGTACGTACATCAGTCCATTTGAATTGCGAGGACAATTAGAGGCCTTCTATGTAACGGGATCCCGGATCTGTCCACCGCCTTGTACATCACGGTCGTGTACTATTATACACGACGTGACGCTACGATGCAAAGCTGTAACTGATTTTGCGTCGCACAAGATAGCAAATTTCATTTCAAGTATTTCCTTCGCCGTAACGTTCTATTAACACAATTCCTTATTGTTACATCCCTTTTATCATCATACCGGAGGTTAATCATTGGAGTCCAAAATTGTTCTTTCAACGCAAATATATTGCTACAAAATTTCATATTTAAATATATACGCACCTTTCGATCATATCGTTTCCCTTTTACTATACTATCACCGTTTTAAGAACGTATCGCATCGCAATCAGGACATTGCAGGGACCAAAGCGAATTGGATCCCTATTAATTGAAAATGTAATATCTCACAGAAATTTCTGGCCGAGAACCGAACCAGTTAACAAGTTGAAAACTCGTGGCGTGCATTCCAAGCGCTGGTTCCAATATTTTCCACCACGATCCCCCGCCACCTATGGTCACGGCAACCCCTGTGATCTTCCGCTCCGTGGCAACCGCTTATACGCCATGAAACACGCCACCCCGACGATTCACTGTACTCACATGTGCCTGTGTGCGTTGGCGAGAGCACGAGAAAGATACACGCACGCGAGATTAATTTTCGCTCATGGCGCTAAGCCGGACTGATAGCGCAGCCACTCGAGTCACTTGAGACATACTTATTCGCACCCTCATCAAGGGCATCATGCACCTTCCTCTTTCAACCGTCAACAACTCTTTTTCACCCCACCCCCGATCCCCCACTGTTGCAGAAATTTTCTCTAAGCCCCGTCTGAGGTAGCTCGCCGTCTTTGAATTCGGTCCGTGTTGTGGAGTGTGCATCGACGCATCTCTATTGCAGCATGCAGCCTGGAAAAACGAGCGACTTCATGGAACCGCGAGTGCTTCATGGGCGCGACGATACGATAAGTATCGGGTTAGAGTGCACGACGCGTCGTGAGTAACCAGGAGGGCTGTAATTGCGGCCCTAACTATTCTAAAAGAGCGGACCTTGGCGTTTTGGTGCACGATATGTAATATTATGTTGTCTAGGGTTGCAGTGTTCATATATGATGGAATCGCTAAATGGAATTATTGACGAGAGGCAATAGAGTGGTCGCGAATTGGCAAACATTCGATATCAATTTGCTATACTAATTGCAATGGAAAATATCATACAATCATGAGATATGGGATATGGTAAATCGAAAATTCAGAAAAATTTGAAACTATGCACAAATGTAGTTCGTATTATGCTAACAACGGATCAATTTTTGTTTCCTGCTAAAAAACGGTCCTAGGGGTTAAAACACACCTCCAAAGAAATCTTGACTTTTCGTATTATCGTGAATAATTAAGAAACTATTTGAGCTGCAGAAAATAAGTTTAATTAAAAGTTGGATGGCTCTTTATGGTCTATAATACGGATGACAGAAATTTTGAAAAAATATTTTTTGGGGGAAATTTCTCACATCCGTATTATAGATCATAAAAAGCCATCCAACTTTTAATTTAACTTATTTTCTGCATCTCAAATAGTTTCTTAATTATTCACGATAATACGAAAAATGTTTTCACCCGTAGGATCGTTTTTTTTTAGCAGGAAACAAAAATTGATCCGTTGTTAGCATAATATGAATTACATTTGTGCAAAGGTTCAAATTCTTCTGAATTTTCGATTTGCCGAAATTCCCTTGTGAGTTGTATTAACCACAATATTCTGAAGTGTAACTTTATTTTTTTAAACTTTCCCATCATCTCCGGGGTAAACAATTATGCGTTTCGAGTTCCTTGAGACACGCAGAACCGTATCTCATAAAAACTTTTCAGGTCCAGCCAGGTCCAAAATTGTCCAATATCTACCGTTGTGCTTTAAGTTAAAAATTCGTAAACTTTCTTTAACCCGAATATATTTTACAAAATGCTACAGTAAATCTTGGGGAGTTTTTTCCAGCTTCATTTAATATTAATTAAATATCGTTCCGTGTTCATCGCGGTTTGTCCGCGTTGCTATCGAGTATTCAACGGTTGGAATAATGGCGTCGCTATTCTTCAGAAGTATCCGGGGTCCTGCAATCGCTTCTATCATTATGTAATTAATAAAAGTTGCTGCGGCGGATTGGTGAAAGCGGTATAAAGGTGGATCGCAAAGGGGACGAGAATTCAGCGGAAATGAGCGTTAGCGCGGTCCGTTGTTGGAAAGAGATTGAATCCTTCGGAGAGGCGGAATCACCTGTTAGGGCAACCGTTAAAGGACTTCGCCCTGCGCCTTTCCTTCAAAGGAAGCCGAAAAGAAAGGAATCCCGACACTCTCATCACGTCAAATTGCCAGCCCCATTCCTCTTCCTCTATTAGTGGCGCAAAGAAAACCGTCTCAGGCTGTGTAATTAATTTTGAACGGCTTGTCTCGTCACGATGCGCGCCTCGCCGTCTTCAAATTGATAATGCACTATCATTTAGATGATCAGGTGTGTTTATTTTCATTTAGCATAGGTTGATAAATGATTTTTTGTAATATTTATCAATTCTAGAAACACGAATGATCATCCGTAATTGAATTAATGAGCACAAGTGTAATAAATATGTGGGATTGGAAGTTTTGATGAAATTAAACCGGTGTAAATGTAATATATTCAACGCTGATACACTATGTATTTATTAACAATACGATACACTATTCCTTATACTTATTTCTACACTGTCTACGCTATACTACGCTGTTTTACTACACTGTTCTACTACGCTGCTCCTCGATCTACTCTGCTCCACTCCTCAATCCACACTATGTATTTCCATTCATACATCCATTCGTCCTCAGTCATTCTCTCCTCTCTCTCTCTCTCTCGCTCTCCCCCCCCTCTCTCTCTCCCTCCCTCTCTCTCCCTCTCTCTCTCTCTCTTATCCTTAAAGATATCCTTAGAACCTAGAAAACAGGGAACACGGTTCTGCAGGCCATCGCTGCTCGCCTGCAGACCATCTGTGTCTCAGGTAGCGCGGTCATAAACGCCCTGTACCTGGACGTCGGGCGCTTTGCACTCCCACAAATATGATAAAAATCTGCTTGCCATCTGTAACCTTGAATCTATCGGTTATTATTCAAGTCTCATACTTCTGCAGTTAATTAATTACATTCCAACATAAATGTCAAATTAAATCGATTGCACAATGAGACTATATCACTAATTTAAACGGTAAAATACGTAGATATTACTTCTGTACACGTACATGTACTTAAAACGTAAAATAAATAAGCATGCACGAATGGTCATAAGAATATACCATCCTACCAACGTTATTAAATTCAAGTCATTACGTAATCATGGAAGATACAAGTAGAAAGTTATAAACCAGCAACTATGCTGGGCTTAGAGTAAGTAGGTATGTATGTCATTAGCTGTAGGATTAGCTTTTCATTCAAAACGAAGCATGATAAATGAATATCTCGTTGTGCTGCGGGACAATATTGAAGCGATGCTAACAACCCTTATGGCAAACGACGCTCGTCTGAACTATCGAGTAACGGTACTTAGGGTCTCATTACTTGAAGCGTCCTATTACGTCGTACTGGGTTAACGAAGGGCGCCACAGATTATCTGTCTTCCGTTACGATCTTCGCATCAAGATCTTCTATCCATTTAGCTGAATAACGATGTTACCTGTCCGACATATATGTGAATATAACTACGATATAATCCGACTTTAGGAACTATATTAACCCTGTCTATATCCGGTCTTCTGTTATCTGTCTAACTTTGTTGGTAACTACAAGCCTAACAAATGACACGTAAAAATTAAAACAGTGATGTTGACCTCGCGGAATGTGCCCGCCATAAGGATTAAGAATATTTACAATTCACGTTAATATAATTAGCAGGGCTTACTAGATAGGCACTTTCGTTCGCCCGATTTTTTCGACATCAATGGTACATTTTGAGGAAAAATTGTCGGCAATGGTTAAAGCAACGGGGCATCGTCGAAGCCTGTTCAATTTTTCCTTGCGTCTGCCTATGTATATAGACACCGTATACATTCGACCATGGACACGATAAAATTTAAAATATGCGACGACATATACACAGCCGCGAAGTGGCTTTAAATTTCCGTTGTACGCTTGCCTAGATATTTCGAGTTATAGACTTCTTTCTGATCCGCCTTACGCTTGTCATTTGTTAACCCCTCCCTCTGTTCACGACATCGGGGCCCGACACTTTTAATACTCACCCTACACATAACCGCAGCAGTCTGCGCGCTCGTTTCCATTCACATCCATCTCGGAAAAATTCTCTGTGTTCGTTTCGCCGGCGCAATTTATCCCTCGCCGCCCCCGGATAAATTTCTCGTCGATCGTTCCGTGAAATGAGATCGCGCCCCTGACCGTGTGGCCAGTGAAAATTTACGTGCTTTCGGTATTTGTGTATGCACACTTGCACGCGGAACTATTTCGGGGATTAATCTTTTAACAGTCACCTGCGGACGAACCGACGACAGGTAAGACAGGCGCGAACTGGGCGTAAGAGTTTCGACGGCGGTGAAGAATTAACGGACTGCACTCGTATCTGTGCAGTCTGTGCGATCATTAAATAGCTTTAATAGTGTATATACACGTTGCAGAAATTCGGGATAGACTGATTGGATTAGGGATGACTTCCTATTACTTCAATTTTAGGAGGGCCAGAGCAGCAAGTGCTCTTAAGGGGTCGTATAACTTTACGTTAGGAGTAGTCAAGTTGTTACAGTTCAATCCGTCTTGCACAAACTTGATGAACTAATGTCCATGGAGCAGGGGCAATGAGTAGATCTAAACGGTTAGGGGCTTTCTATTTATGGAAGCAGAATATACTATAATTACGTGTTTCATCCTTTTTTTATTTCAACGAAAATTAATGCGCGGACGTTCTAGAACACGTGCATGTGATAATTAGTGTCGTCTTTTCGGTACCTTTGAAATATAAAATTGTGATTATAAATTTAATCGATCACTTTTCTGTGTGTTACACCAAAAATAGTTAACACACCAGCCAGTATTTTTGTTATTAATATTGATATTTCTACATCTACATTGTCATTGTTCAAATTCGATTACAAAATTCGACATAAGATTACTGACGAATCTATATAATTTATATAAGTGCTTTGATGAGCCAAGTATTTTAATTCAATAAAGTTCGTGCAACATTTCCATTGGAATGGTGTACTGTCTAAAACATATTAATCAACTTTCTAAATATCGAAGCGCAATGCGGCCTCTCTATATTTTCATTTCCTATCGGAAGCACTAATCGCTATGCGGCTATCCCCGTGCTAGTTTGCAATTAGATGGAATCGAAGATCATTATCTGGTTTTTGGTTAACGATGATCCATGATTCTAATTTACATACAAGCCGGCGGACACGCGCGCGAATGACATTAATAACAATACGCTTGGAACGAGACGACGGGGAGGGTGGACGAATAACGAGCTGCATCCAGACCGGCCACGGTCGAAAAATTTTCTGGATCGAACAATTCATGAGCCGATTGTTCGCGTTTGATAGATGGTTCCAACGTAAATAGATGAAATTCCGGCAGCGCGAATGGCGCAACTGTGCTTATGAAAGTGTCACTCCGATTTTGCTGATTGCCACAAATTAACGGACTATTTCTATTTTGCGACCAGATAAAATTTCGGCTTATTAGATACATTGATTTATGATTCGCCGCAGCTGAGTGTCGAACGATTATTGCACCTTTCGTTTCGTTTCGTTCGTTCGTTTCATTCATGGACATTATCAGCAGAATTTTCTGCCCGTATATGGTGTACAATCACGTCACATATGGAACGATTAAAGTAGATACTTCTAACTCTACTCATAACGAGAATATCGTGTTGCTGAGTCATTAACTATTTCAGTGATCCTGCTTACATCGTTTCGTATTCCGATCACGAATATTTCATCATAATTCGTCAGTGCAATGCATATACGTACATGCACACGAGTGTGAAAAATGTCAGTTTCTGACACAAATAGTGAAATGGAATAAAAATATGTTTCTCGTGGAAAGCTGTACCCTGCATGAACATCAGAATATCACTATGAGCCAGCTTATAAGCGAACGGAAGCTGAGCAACGGTTACTTCACGACGTCGAGACATATTAAAAACTAGACTGGCCTTAAAGTTAGTCGTAATTAAGATTTAAGGGGGCTGTAAACGAGCCACGCTACATTACAGGATTGGTTGAAAGCTCGCAAAAGATATTACAACGAAACCGTTGGCTTTCCGCCGCTTTAAAGGTCTTATTCCGCGGGAACGGTTATTAAAAAAAAGGTACGGGCCACGATTATCGAGAAACATAAGGCAATGAGGGTCGCTTACCCTATTTTAACCATGCACCCTGCGCCCGTATTTCTTTCAGAAAATAAAAGTATAATGGCGGCTCTAAACGGGAGACGGTATTAGCAATTTTTTCTCAGTAATACTATATTATTGCACGTGCACCTCTGGTCAATTCGTAAATCAGGCAACGAATGAATATTTATGACATAATATTAATGGAGTTATCTTGTTGAGGCTTATTCGTAGAGTATGGTCGAGGGGAGAAACTGCACAATGAGGTAGCATAATGCAGTGTGCGGTATCCCAATACTAATACCTCACTCCCACGTAGTAAATATCATAGGGTAAGTCCGGGATGGTTTGATCATTTTTTGGAAAAAAGACTTTTGTGCAAAGTTTTAAGCGTAAGTTATAGATGTTTAGATTCGGTTTTGCGACAACCATCTCTACGAGATCGACTCAAGTTCTCCTTTTATTTTAACTAAACGAGATATGGAGCCCCTTTGTTGAGGAGCGAGTATTTATGACGTCAGCATAGAGGCCAAAAAGGTTCAGTCGCGTATCGCCTTGTTTAGGTTCGAGGGTACGCGTCTGGATTGCATCGAGTTCGAGCGTAGGGCTGTTGTCTTGCGTTTCGTTCCGGAGGCTCGAGTCATCGCCTCAGCCGGACCCAAGTGTCTCCGGGCTTTAAGGGTCGACTCGGGTGGCCTCGCGTTTGTTTAGTTTTTAGATTGTCGCCAATACCAGCCAGGAAGTCGTAAATTGTCCTTTCATGTTTGTACCGTAGTTTCCATATTTGGTAGAGTTTCCCTTTCTTTCGCTTCACGACCATCTTCGATATCGACACGCCTCCACCAATCATCAGTTTTCGTTTTACCACTTCCTAGTTGTTATTGATCCAATAGTTTTATTGCTTATTCCCTTAGTTTTAAGACTCCACCCCTGCAATGGGTTTCGTAGGCTTCCTTTGGGGAAGTTGGTGCCGATGACGGCAAAAGCATTTGGGAGTCACGGGTAGAAAGTAGTCAGAATAGCACCATCGAATTCTGCTTGTCGAATTCACCAGTTTAAAATATATCAACAGTATTATTGTTAAACGGTTGTGTCTTCATTCCTTCACCCACGACTTGCTCCTCACCGTGAACAACAGTTCATACTTTCGAGGCTCTTGCACGACACCAAAGTGCAGGAGAATTGGCAGGGAATCGTGAAGATTTACAACCTTCATCAAAAGCGACGCCCTGTCATAACATATTTTGGTCCTTCGAGCCGGATACAAGCGCCAGGAGAGCCTTGATCCATTTTCGTTGACTTGTGCGGATGCAAGCGCCAGGAGAGCCTTGATCCAGATCATCGAACTCTGTTTGCGAACAGAGGGTTGTTTGCTGTTTGGGATTCATCGATCAGGGTGAGAAGGAAGTTCCACTCTGAGTCGTCATCAGGATCCAGCAGATCACGAAGCCGCCAAGGGAACCCAGGAGTTGGTGTCCATCGGCGCATTGGGAGTGCAACGTCTGTCAACCCTGCAGCTGACCAGGAATCGGTGCAGTTCATCAGCGATCTGTGCGAGGCCAATCGCACAGGTACGTCGAGTCGTTCGGCGTGGACCACACCGAGAGCCTGCAGCCGGCCGTCGCTAGCAGCTTTTCAACAGCATCGCTGGCATCGAGCGTCATCTTATATCAGGCCACAGTCATCGACAACGTAAGTCTGCACTCAGTTGTTTTGTTTTTGAGTCACCAATTGAAATCGGTGCGAGTCATTTGATCTTTAGTTTATCGTGAGCAAGTTCGATAAAATCATTAGTATGGCGCCGCCGACTTTAGAGGAGCGCGTCAGGAATTTGAAATTGAAACGTGAAGCTTTCAAAGTAGAAATCGAGCAGTTTGTTAGCTTATTGGACGTGTATGAGCCTGGAACCTCAGTTAGTGAGATCAGGATACGTTTTGAAGAAATGGAGTCGGAGTATGCGGTATTTTGTAAAACGCAAGGCGATTTAGATTCCGCAGATGAAAGTGGTCATCTCATGATGGAGAGGATCACATTGAAAGTTCGGTGCGCGACGTGTAAAGCGCGTGCTATAGACATCATACACCGTGGTGATACGGCCTCACGGTCAGGAAATGCATCGGGCCGTGAACCGCTTAGCATTCGAGAATCGCCGGTTTCGCACGTAGAGACAGTTGACGGTGATGTTCGCTTACCGAAGCTCAATTTGCCCATATTTTCGGGAGAATATGAAGATTGGCCAGGGTTTTCCGACCAATTTAAGTCATCGGTGCACGACAAGGTGGGTATCGATGACTGCAAAAAATTGATGTATTTGCGGTCGTGTTTAAAGGACGAAGCAGCAAAAGACATAAAATCGTTAGGAAATTCCGCTAGGAATTATACAGTCGCGTGGGACATTCTTGAGAAGCGTTATAATCAGCCCGCAATAATAGTCGCCAACCATTTGCAATCGTTGTTTGAGGCACCGCTGTTGCAAAAGTCAAGCCACCGTGATTTCAGAGCATTTATAAGTATGACCGAATCGCATTACCGGTCATTGCAGGTGCTCAAGCAGCCAACGGCAGATACCATTTTAATTCACTTATTATTGTCAAAATTGGATAAAGAAATGGTTGTAAAGTGGAAGGAACACAAGCGCGAGGATCCATTTCCAAGTATGGACACCTTTTTTGAGTTTCTGCACGATCGGTGCAATGTTAGTGAACCGCTCATCAAAGGTGAAGCAGCTGGGGCCGCACCTACCTCACAGGCAATGAACAATCGTGCGCGTCAGGGTTTTGAGGGTCGCAATAAATACGCAGGTAGAGAATTGCGTTCAAATACTCATGTACTACTCTCGCAAGCGACAAAATGTAGTTTTTGTTCAGGGTCCCATTTGTCGCATAATTGTGAAAAGTTCGGGAATTTGTCGGTCGCCGAACGTTTCGAATTGGTACAGGAGAAACAATTATGTTTCAATTGTTTGCGCAGTAATCATTTAGTTAGAGATTGTCAGGCAAGTACCTGCCGAGAGTGCCATAAAAGGCATCATACCTTGCTGCATGTTGGGTCTGGCCAAACGCCGCAGCCGGTTCAGGTATATAGCACCTGTTCCGTCGGCACTTCTCCATCACAGGTTCTGTTCGGAACAGCGGTCATCGACATTAGGGACAAATTCGGAAAACTTATCCCGTGTCGAGTTTTGTTAGATTCGGGTGCAGCCTCACATTTTCTGTCCGAGAGAATGTGTGAGTTGCTCAAATTGGACACGCAGCCGAGTTCCATTCAGCTACGTGGCACGAACACGATGTCGTCCGCTGTTAATAGGGTAGCAGGCGCGGATATAAAGTCACGACATTCAAATTTTGCTCAGAGCGTAACCTTTCTTGTGGTAAAAGAGGTATCCCAACCGTTACCACAGGAAAGGATTGATCAGAATGCGTTACAGATTCCAGCTGAGATTCAGCTTGCGGATCCGAGTTTTAATGTTCCGGGAAAAATAGATGCTTTCTTAGGGGCACAGCTGTTTTGGGATTTGCTAGCCGTTGGGCATAAAACGTTAGCAAATCAAATCACTAAATTGCAAAAAACTGAGTTAGGCTGGATCGTGGTAGGACAGTTGCCGATTAGTCAGCCTGCCACGACAACTATTTGTCATTTGACGCTTGACACTCAGCAAGCAGAAGTACATAGATTTCGGGCGATAGACGAATGTCCGTCGATAGAATTGTTCTCTCCGGAAGAACAAGCGAGTGAGGATTGTTATGAGACAAGTGCGGTACGAGATTTCAGAAATGGGGGATTTATTGTGAGTCTTCCGTTTAATGCTAAGAAGAACCGTCGTGTGAGGAAATCGGTCACTTCTATTTTATTTGATCAGATCGTACTTTTGCCTAATTCGATGATTGCATTGCATTGGGTCACTGCATCATCGCATATTCTGTCTAGTGGTCTACGTGCTTGCGGTAGCAAATTAGCGGGATTGTGTCCGAGGCAATTTACAAAAGTGTGGGCTACCTGCAATCGACCTTTTTTAATTATCGGTGCGTCTCATTATGGTTCGTTCTGTATTAGGGAGGAAAAACCCCGATATCCGAAGCGTGAAAATGTTTATGTCACAGTATTAGTATTCGTGTGCTTTCGCAATAGGGCGGTTCATATTGCATTTGTTAGCAAGTTAACCATCGATGCATTTCTTGCCGTGCTAGACCGTTTTATTGCAGGACGAGGTAAATGTCCTGACATTGACAGCATTAATAGCACCAATTTAGGAGCGTTTGATCGCGAAGTGAAACCGATCCATCAGGAGATTTCCGCTAAAAACTCTGTTGATGAGTTTGATAATTATTTGTTTAATCAGCATTTGATAGAATTAGAAACATTGCTAAATTTGAGACCGCTGACTCCATTGCCGTCAGATCTGAATGATTTGGTTCAGTTGACTCCGAGTCATTTCATTATTGGTGATTCACTAACGAGCACGCCTGAGTGCGACTTAACGTGTGTCCAGACAGGTCGCCTTTCTTCCTGGCAACATCTTCAGCAGCTTCGCCAGCATTTTTGGACCCGTTGGTACAAGGAGTACCTGAATGAACTGACGGTCAGGAAAAAGTGGCATGATGACCAGGTAACCAGGATCGCTGTAGGTATGCTGGTTGTCCTGAAAGAGGACAATACACCACCTTTGTGTTGGCCTATGGGTCGCATTACTGCTGTTCATCCGGGTGAGGGTGGTGTCATCCGCGTAGCAACCGTTAAAACAGCAGGTGGCGAATATAAACGTAGTGTGAAGAAATTAGCTCCACTATTCGCTGATGAAATATAATGACTTTATTTTTTGTTTGTATTTGTTTTGCGAGTGTCTTATATATGAATTGCGTGAATACTTTATGTTAATCCATCTTATTGTTAGTTTAAGATTGTTTGTTTTGTATGTCATTCTTTTGAGTTTTCGATGTGAAAGCGGATTCATATATCATATGTACTTTGTATTGTGTAGCATTATTGTGTGTATATTTTCGTAGTTGTATTTGACCTTCGTACTTATGTTAGTAATACGTGTAGGTAAATCACGACTTGTAGTTGCGATTAGCATTATTTTTGAACGTGACCGTTCAAGAGGGGGCGGCATGTTGAGGAGCGAGTATTTATGACGTCAGCATAGAGGCCAAAAAGGTTCAGTCGCGTATCGCCTTGTTTAGGTTCGAGGGTACGCGTCTGGATTGCATCGAGTTCGAGCGTAGGGCTGTTGTCTTGCGTTTCGTTCCGGAGGCTCGAGTCATCGCCTCAGCCGGACCCAAGTGTCTCCGGGCTTTAAGGGTCGACTCGGGTGGCCTCGCGTTTGTTTAGTTTTTAGATTGTCGCCAATACCAGCCAGGAAGTCGTAAATTGTCCTTTCATGTTTGTACCGTAGTTTCCATATTTGGTAGAGTTTCCCTTTCTTTCGCTTCACGACCATCTTCGATATCGACACGCCTCCACCAATCATCAGTTTTCGTTTTACCACTTCCTAGTTGTTATTGATCCAATAGTTTTATTGCTTATTCCCTTAGTTTTAAGACTCCACCCCTGCAATGGGTTTCGTAGGCTTCCTTTGGGGAAGTTGGTGCCGATGACGGCAGAAGCATTTGGGAGTCACGGGTAGAAAGTAGTCAGAATAGCACCATCGAATTCTGCTTGTCGAATTCACCAGTTTAAAATATATCAACAGTATTATTGTTAAACGGTTGTGTCTTCATTCCTTCACCCACGACTTGCTCCTCACCGTGAACAACAGTTCATACTTTCGAGGCTCTTGCACGACACCAAAGTGCAGGAGAATTGGCAGGGAATCGTGAAGATTTACAACCTTCATCAAAAGCGACGCCCTGTCATAACACCCTTTATATTTCGATATTAAAAAAAAATAACACTGACCGGTCTCATCTGGCGGTCGAAGTGTCCCAGAATTGTCCTACATAACGTCGTGACACGACTTTATCATTTTTTTCTTTTCTATTTAATGAAAGGCATAAATGCCCCACGATGATGCCAGGTGCTTACCGATCAGGCTTTTACGATTTTGATTGTATAATGATAATTTAAGAAACATAATCTATGAGGAGGATATTGTTATCTTAGAAAGACCCCATTGGTCAGAGTATTTGTCTAGTCTAAATACTAGTATGTACTATACAGTGGGCCAAAAGAGTATTGTTACAGTGCATAGTTTCGCTTGCAACTTGATTATTTTGCTGACAAGACAATTATTCCTCAAGCAATATTCATGGATATGAATGTATCATATGCATGTATATTGTTTGAGGAATAATTATGTTAATGCCAAAATAATGAAGTTGCAAGTGAAACTATGCACTGTATCAATACTTGTTTGGCCCACTGTACATATCCTGATGACCCAACCAAATTGTTATATTTATTTTACTTTCCCAATTTTGCCATCGTAGCCTCGGGCTATATTGCATGGCAATAACTTCAGACGAATTATCCTTTCAATATCTCACTTAATAATCTCGCGATTCAGCGCAAGTGGAGGTGATGCGCGCGATTACCGATCGCTTGTTTCTCCGTTAGACATGTTTCCCACTCTTACGGCTATGCGAAAGCAGAACAAACGTATCCGCTTTGGGCATCGGATTGATCGGTCACTTTGAGCGATCGATGGTGTGAGTATGAAATTGAAATAGCACTTTCAAGTGCACTGTGGTGCGCAGCGACAACATTACCGGCGACCCTATTTGCGTTGCCTTCATCTATCAATCAGGAACAAAAGGATTCGCGGGTCGTTGAATCCATGAGATGCGTGAATTGTAGCCCGTTTGTATGTAGTTCATTCAACGGCCATTCCAAAGTGGTACAATCGACATTTTATGTCATCGGAATTGGTAGGTATAAACGTAAATGATCGTTGCGAGCAATCAAAAGCGAAATATCGTATGGTACATGCAATTCGGTTTGATCGAAGTCAATTTATCGACGGCGCGATAATGTTGCGTGCAATACACCTTGCATTTTTGTTTTGTTTTACGAACAGCTTTCTCTCCTTTGGTACTTTCCTTCCTCTGTAAACATTCGAGTACATTGTTTTCGGAGGGTGCATAAAATATACGAAACATATTGGCACGCGACGATCAAACTGCACAGGAATACCTGGTTGCAAATTATAATAATTTATCGGCCACTTTAATCTGCGTGATAAATGCGTGCTCGTGTAATGATGAGATTTTAACACACACAGAGAGAGAGAGAGAGAGAGAGAGGGGGGGGGCAGAGGGAGACGGACAGAGGGAGAGAGAGGGTAATTTATAACTAGGATGTTTTAATGTATATTATCATCGTTGCAACGCAGTAACGCAATGCCTAAAATATTCCTGTTATTACATTACGCTAAATTAATAACGCGTCAACTTAATCTTGTAATATTTCAACTTTTCAAAAGCACACTAGAAAGGGAGCTATTATAATTGCTCCAAGGAATGTGTAGGAAATATGATTAAAATTGTTTTAATACCTGAGTAGATTGGTTACGTAGAAAACACCGATGCGCAATTTATCTCGTTACGATATTAGCTTCATTATTTTACTTGATAGTGCGTTTGATCAAGTAACGCTGTGGAGACGCTGTTTGTGCGACTAAATTGGTTGGATGCTACTAAATGGAAGGAAGCTGAGGCACTTGCGCGTGAAACCAAGCTTGATGGAATGCAGTCAGCTTGGCAGGGGTTGAACGCAGAATGGATAGCAATAGAAACGTAGGGAACAACTAATGTATCAGTGAAGTGCCAAGTTGCTTTTTAAAATTTAGATGACTACGTAGAAAACTCCAATGTTAGAAGAAATGAAGTAAAATGTTTGATTATATGTCACAATTATATTTAAACCCTTTCTATTTCAATTAGATATTCCCATAATCTGATTCACCTAGTTCTTTGCCACCGGGCACGAATTTAAACTTACAACTCTTAGTTTACGTTGGAACAGTTAAATACATTTAATAACTTATTGACTAGGCAACTTGTTATTTCAATAACTTATTCATTTATTAATTCAATAAATTCTCGATTTATTAATTTAATAACTTAATACGCAGTGAAAGTATTCCCGCCTGATTTGCCCTCGAAACCTTAACTCATGACGATAAAACGAATGTTTAAAATTTTAGAAGCCTAATTTCAGAGTTCAATGCCACATACTAAAAAAAATTCAAATTGGTTTACATATATGAACTGTATCTATCCTCCACTTCTTACGCTTGAATTCATCTACATAATGCCGTTTGAGTAGATTCCATAATATATTTTAGCATGACAGAATCGTTTCTAGTTACAGACGTTCATACGAGGAAATTTCATATCCTAAGATCGACGTCTTTCTAGAATCAAGTTCTACCCGCACAGCCAAGGGATCCTTCGAGCTTCAAAGGGGAGGGTAAGAAATCCGAAATCAGACGCGACGCTTTTCTATATCATTTGAGGTAGAAAGGATCGTACTCGTATCCCATACTCCCTGCACACCCATGGAATAGGGGGTGTAGATACTGGGGTTTCTGCTTTATATACGTTGGTGCAAGGCGTGTAGGTGTGTGCACGGCTGAGTTCGTGCGAGCAATCGGTTTAGAGACGGTCGACCGACGATAACAAGGCTGGGCTCGGTAAAAGGAAACGAAACATCGCGGAATATGCGTGCGGAATTTTTCATGCAATCCCATAAATGGAACGGCATGGCGTATATACACCACGGAAACCTTTACCTTGTCCTACGCGAGGCTGTCTCGCTCCCGTTGATATAACTCTGATTGTCTTCTCCTTTTTCATTTGTACGAGAGAGTGGTGAACACACTTCGTACACTGGTTACACGTCCCATTGCGCAAATGCGCCGTTTGGATTCCACCGTCGAGCGCGTTTCAGAGATGTATTTTATGGCCGGGCTGTGCGCTATGGTGTACGCGAACCCCGTAGGAAGTCCATTCCTGAATTGTGGATAAAGGAGGCGCGGTGCCGCCTCCGAAAGTAGCTGTCCCTCTGATTGTTCTCTCGTTTAATTGGCCACGATGAGATAGAAAACCTTCGATGCTTGAGTGCCTCGAACTGCAGTGGATCGCTTTTCAGATTGAACTGGGAACGCTTGCTTTTATTACATTGTTTTCTGCTGGGTTATGGTTGAGCTAACGATCTGAATGTTCGTGTTCCTTAGTTATGTGGAATATCTTGGACAGGTTGTGTTAATAGGTTGGTGGTGATCAACAAGTTTCTGTTTTTTCGTAGGAATGATTGTATTTAATTGTTTCACAATTTTATGGATATGGAGTCTGTATTACGGTAACCCCAGAAAGGGTTTTCCATTTAGGGCAATTCGATCTGTAGAATGAGACTTTCTGTCATTATCTTATCTCGATTTTTATTATTGTGGGAGTGCGAAGCGCCCAACGTCGGGGCACAGGACATTTTTGACCGCGCTACCTGGGACACAGATGTTCTGCAGGCGAGCAGCGATGGCCTGCAGAACCGTGTCCCTTATTTGCTATGTTTTAAGGATACGAGAGAGAGAGAGAGAGAGAGAGAGAGAGAGAGAGAGAGAGAGAGACGAGAGAGAGAGAGACGAGAATGACTGAGGGCGAATGGATGTATGAATGGAAATGCACAGAGTAGATTGAGCAGCGAAAGAGTGTAGAGCGAGGAGCAGAAGAGTGTGGATTGAGTAGCGGAATAGAGTAGATCGAGGAGCAGCGTAGAGTAGAACAGCGTAGTATAGCGTACAACAGTGTAGAACAGCGAAGAAGGAAGTGTATCGTATTGTTAATAAATATATAATAGTGTCTCATCGTTAAATATATTACACTTACACCGGCTTGATTTCATTAAAACTTCCAATCCCACATTATTATCTTTTGTATTATAATATTTATTACAATAGTATTGTGATACTATTCTGCTATTCAGAAAAAGGTTTGCAAGAGAAAGAATTATGCACTGAAACGTTAACCTCGTTGAGAGATATTTGAATCTGCAGTAGTTTATGTAGGTATCATAAAATGGCATTCTTGTAAAATGGTCCAGAGTTACCTCTGTTAATCCTACACAGTAGTTTCAGAAACATAGGGTTGTCGAGGTACCCAGTTACATCATTACCATAATTAGTTGAATTCGGTCGCGGCCCCATGCGCTTTCGGGGCTTATTGGCTTGTCGTTGTTTAATCAATGCTGCCAGCACGCAGGATACGTTTTACGGTTATGGGATTCGCGAGATGAAGAGACAAAACGCGATCTCTGTCCACAAGGGTGTGTAACGATATTACAAACCAGTTGGCGGCCAATGAAAGCTACAAACACAGATGTACATATGTACTAATTAACGCACAGATAAGAATCGGTGCAGGGAGGTTTAAATAATGCAGTAATCATGATTTACTATTTTCGCTGAAATGCAATGGTACACGTCTGCTGGCAATAACGAATTAAAGCACGATGACAAGTTTTCCCGTACTAGAATAACGAGCAACGAACATGTTGAACCACTTAATAGTTTATTAATTTCATAGCAGTATTTCTATATTCGTTTGCCTCGAGGAGATATTATTTTTGAATGGCATCCGATGAAAACATTTATTTTCAGTGAAAAGGAAAAGTTACTTAAATCCTGTCCCTGGAAAACCAGATCACAGACATGCTATCAGGGTGTTCTTAACTACGCAATATCATTTTTGGCAGATGCTACAAGGTGCATTTCTCTTATGGTCATATATCACACATCACAACTTATGGGTTGGGACCTAACCAAACCTAACCAAACCAAACCTATGTTACGTTACGTGTATATTAGAAAGCTATGATACTGGTGCATCGTAATAAATATTTTTTAAAGTAATAAGGCTCTATTACCTAATATGTAATAACTCCTCAGCAATATCCACGGCGTGATATTTCTTTCGGCGGAATTAACGCGTCTTGCGACGACACCATGGATGCCCGTAGCGAGCCATGGACATTTTTACGCCAACACTGAAGGCGAATGAAGGGCGAAGACAACGGAATCGCTGTGGAAGGCAGCACATCCTTCCCCTGTTCGAGGAAAATCGAGGATGGTGTCGTAAAAAGGAATTTACTAGACGACTTATGCTCCCGTAGAAGAAAGGACGGCAATGACACCGGTTAGGGTGAAACGGGGGGGGGGGGGTAGGAGTTTAAGGGATTCAGAGCATGGGACGAGTTTCCCGGCATGGTGTCCGAACCCTTTAATTAAGCCCACTTGTCGCGGCATGTCGCGGCACCTTGAATTTTGTAGCCTTCCTAATTAGTAAGGTGCGTGCCTGTGATACTTTTCTAATTAAAAAACTTTCGACCGCGAAACAATGTCTCGTTCGATGCTCTTCCGACATTCTTGCTGAAGTAATATCCTAAAATTTTATGTGGAGAAAGAGGATTTGTTCAATGAGTTTTCGTATAACAGAATGATCGATGTGAAGAAATAAATAGTAGCAAATGGCGCGAAGCGAAATGTTGTGCCGTCGGTGAAAATTGATGAACGCGTCGATAATAATGGCATCACTTATTTGCCTGGGTAAATGGGTATCGAATAATAGATATTTTGAGAACAATCGAATCCTTTGATTTATTTACTGAATTTCAGTGCACGAAGAAATCACTTTTGCACCGATTCAAACTTGCCCTTATAGCAATTTTTAGAACTGCCACGACACGTTGAAGGTCGAGACGAAACTTTTGGATGCTCCGTCGTTTTTATTGCATAGAATTTCTTATCGTTAGATAACAATTATTATAACTGAACGTATACCTACCCCTCGTGAATGTAAATTGGCAATTAAGAGGGAAAGTTTCGGAACGACACTTATACGTGGCGACTCGAAAGGGATTCAACTTGCGGAAGAAAGTGAAGAACGACTCAAAGCGACATCTTGAGAGTTTCTCATTCTTGTTACTTAAGTTTGCGTTTCAGAGGCAGGCGGAAGGGTTGAGGGGTAGAGCCTCTTCATCTATCAGGTGCAACCAGTTATCGAGTTACTTAAAGGGTTTCTCCTTATTAACTCATCTTCTACGATACACTGAACCCAGATGAGTCACGGTGAAAAGTGTTCGTGGTAGAACGCGGTGGTTCGTGCAATTCTTGTTAAGAACTTTTTTTTTTTAGTAAATCCTTAAACTGTTTAGGTATATAGGGCGAAGAGAGTGATCTTCTTGAGCCATTCCTTACATTTCTTAGTCATTCCTTATATAGCACGATAACGTAACATCGCGTAACTGGCAAGAGTAATGAGTTAATTAAATTTGTGCTCCAGTTACCCGTTATTTAAAGATTTTCTCCTTATTATATAAAAATATCAAGTTAGCGTCTAATAAAAACGTTACACCGTTGGTACAAAGGGATTTCGTAGAATATTTGACGTGCAACGGATACTGATGGCCTGTGCGCCCTCGTTAACCTGTCGTTACGCCAACAAAGGAGCTTTCGAATATGAAACGCGTATACGTTTATGTAAAGCTGCAAAGGAAGAATAAATGTACTTAGCTGCAGATGAAAACTACAGGGCGCAAAAAAAAAGAAGTCCAAAATCAGGTTATCTTTAATAATAGATAAGCGTAATAAATTGTTTTAAAGTAATCGAAAAGTGGATTTAGTTTCTTCAACATTGAGCCCAGAGACAAGCAGGAGGTGGGTGTATGAAGTGAAATTCAGCACTGCGTCACGATCCCTCGAACAAAATTCGTTCGATGGCGGTAGTTGAGGGAAGTCAATTTATATAAAGCACGGGCTCCCACGTTTTTACGATCTGTCCCAATAAAACAATGACAGATAGCTCGAAGAGTGAAAAGGCACGGATCAAGGTTGCTGAAGAAATCAGCGAAATGGAGTAGGAATATGCGGACCAGCGGCAGCCCATCGGCTACGAATAGTTTGGAAAGTTAGGAGGTTGTTAGATAGCTGTGGCGTGACGACATTAATAACACCTTATTAGCCCTAGGCGTAACTCGCATACCGTCTGAAGATTGATGAGATTGCAGTCTGCTTTCCACCGGAGGCTGCTCGTCTCCGTTATCGAGTCGCAAAAGTGGAGAATGCATTGTTCGCAGTACAATGATTTGATTTTCTTCTTCATCTCAGATGAATTGCAAGTAATTAAGATTTTTTCATTTCATCAATTGAATGAAGCGGAAAGACACTTTAAACCCTGGATGTTAGACTTTCTGTAACGTGTTCAAACGTTGAGGAACACGTTTGTACGGGATTAAATATTCGAACAGTGAACAAATTGGAAAGTCGCTACTTCGATTCTCCAAAGAAGAAGGCCAACCTAAAACGCTTTTAAATAATTTTATTCGCAATGCAATTAAGTAGAATATTATTTAAAAGAGAAGTAATAAGACTATTAACACGTTCCGTGCCAGACCGATTTTCGGTAACTTTCGTTAACTTAAATTGTGCAGCAATTATGACGACAATTTGTTAAAACCAAATTGTGTACACTTTCTGTACTGCATGTTAAAAGTCATATCTTTTTCTTGTTCATAAGGATTTTTGCACTTTAGTGAATATTACACCGCATATATGTTATAAACAATAATGTTGGTCTTGACAGCATGGGCGCATACGACCCACGTGGTAAAAGCCGTCGCAGTTCCTATCACAAATGATAGCTGTAAGTGTGAAACTGATGCAGATGCATATCCGTGCAAAATCTTGACGAATTTACGAGCAGCATAAAAAGGACACCGCATAACCGACACAGAATAGGACTTTATGAAGCTTTTACGAGCTCGAGTAAAAAATATAAAATTTATACAACGGCGGTCCTGAAAGGCACAATTTTGTCGCGTCCTGTTTTAATGTCCCGCTTTACGATTAGACCCACCCAGCACCGTATATTAAATTCTACAGTATCGCTAAGCAAGCACTCGTCACTGTTCATTCGACGTTTACTCTATCGAGCTGCGCAATCCATTCCGCAGCTACTAAATTGAAAATCCAAAGCGATAAATATTGACGATCTAGCCATTGTTCTCCAAAACCAGAAACCGCGTTAAATCAAAGCAACGCAGATACAGTTTTACGTGAATCCAAGCACGGTATCCTAACAGACCGTAACGAAGCATCGCGTCTTCAAGATTCCAGAAGCTTAAATATTTATACACCGTCGCCTACTAAACAGAACTGGATCGTTACGTTCAAGTTTCTCCTGAGCGGCGGGAAATTTCGCAGGATTTCTTTGCATATCTGCCGCGGCAATTAATTACGATTAGCAATTCACGGGACCCATTCGATCAGAGATTCAAGCAGACGTGAACGCAGTATAGGCGTGGACCTGTCGTCATTCGCTGCTGGTTTACCAGGCTCGCAAAAGTTCGTGCCAGGTCGCGAAATGGCGCTGGGTGGACAGAATCAAATAACAGAACGCGGTTTGTTTGCAAGCCACCCCCAAACGGCTGGCAGGAACATACAAACCATTCCCCCCTGAAAACAGCAGGTCCAGCTACGAGCTCCACGTTCGTCACTCACCCCCTATGGAACCCCTTGTCACCCCCTTCGAGCCGAGCAATGCGACTGTAGCAGGACACAGCAATCAGCGCGAACGACAGTAGCAACGCACACTGCATATAGATACCCACGGTTTTATTTAGGGCTTTCGGTTAGAAGGTATAGACAAGTACAAACACGGCCACGTATAGGGCAATCCAGTAGCTATACGACGTGACTGTATTTATATATATATGGTGGGGGAGAGGGAGAGAGAGGGGATCATACATAAGCATAAGTACGTGTATTTGTGTACACACAGATCTGTCGTACAGTTGTGCTCCACGCACCCACAAGCCGGTGGAAATTCATTTTAAGTTTAATGGGGATTTTGCGGGTCTAATCCGACTCTTGAGCGATTTCGCCCACCAGGGAAAGCTTTAATTAAGGACGTTGCCAGGTAGCCGACGTGTGCATGCACAGAGGCACGGGGACGCGTGTGTGGTCGGAGACGAAATTGTCCACTCCGACTATTTTATCGGATAGAGATAACCCGAGGGCCGGATGCATAATTGAACAACGCCCCGGAACGGAAGCCGATTTCTGCACGCTCATTAGTTCAATTGCATTTTTATGATTTAAATAATGGAATTGTCTCGTATTAATTAGCCGGGCCGGTGTTAACATGTACGGATAATGCTTCCGACCGTGGCCGAAGTGAATTAATTGTCTGCATAACGCGCGAGTGTTTAAACGTAAAGTTTCGAAACGTGCGAAATATGAAATATTGGATACATCGAAGCATTTGTTTGTCAAGCATTGGAACTATAATACAAACATTATCTTGCAGCCATTGCAACATATTCCACTAATAGACTATGCATCGAAAATACTGAAGAAAATATGTACCGAGAAAGGAATGAAAATGAGGCCTTGCTAGGATAGAAGGAAGTCTGCGATGTCACCCCGTAAAATGTCGAAGCAGACGATTTTTCTGTTTTCACTAATGCCCGTTCTGTCGAATGGTGCTTAGATCGATTCGGAGTTGGCCTCAAAGGAGTCGGGGCCCTTAAATATAGAATGAACTGAAAATTTAAAAAAAAAGAACGCGAGTTAAATGAACCACCGCGACCACGTGTACGAGTCTCATTATTCGGTTCTTTAATACCCACCGTTTACAAAGGCTTGAAATCTTCAGCCCGTAGCGGAACGTTCCATAATTGATGGTACAGCGACAAGAGTAATTCGCTTCGTTTACCGGTCTCACTCGAAACCGGGCACTTTTCGCCGGCGAATAATAATCGCCCCACGACGATTTTAATGAATCGACCCTCCGCTTAATTATTATATGCAGAAGGGCAGGTAATGAGATTGCCGCGCTCGATACATTCAGCTAGTGGCGAGGTTGGTCCTCGAGCATTTCGTAAACCCTTAAGCGTAACACTCGTGTTGCCGTTGAACACGAAGGACTCACGTTTACCTGGTGCACGTCTACGGCGTACCTGTACACGCTTCGTGCTCTTGACGTTAAAGGTTCTCGAGTGGCAGATACGTCGAACGACAAGCATGTCGGATCGCGTTGTTTCCGACTCGAAATTCGAATAAACGCCACGACCATCGACGATGGTCATGGTTACCATAGAGATCGTGTTAGTACCGTGTATCCCACATCGTCTGATAGCGAGAAACTTAATAAACACAGACGGTGGGTATTGCAATTTTGCACGTATGATGCTCGTCTCGCTGAGTGAAAGCCAACCCAGGACGATGGTGAAAGGATGGGGTAGAGCCGTTAGGTAAAGGGGGATAGCCGAGACGGGGCGTGGACGGGGAAATTATTAAATTCGTCGGATACCTCGTTTTGGTCCCTTTTACTTCCCTTGGCTGACTCTTACGCCAGTTTCGTTCCCCCCTCGCCGCAAGTATCGATGTCTTTCTGTAGATCAGCCTTTCCTGCAACTGCATTTCCCGTTAAGGTGAAATTCCTAGCCGGTGAGTGGATATGGAACGAGGTTTTGGCCGGATGGATATGCGGCGGCGTGGGTTACCACATTTGAGATGGAAATTTCTTTGCGCTTTCGTCTGGTCGAAGATCGAGTAATATATGTATAACTGTTGCTTGCAGTAGACGTACGTTTATTAGTGTGTGGCGTTAAATCGTTTGAAATATAACAAAGGCTACAATACAATGTTAGGTTACTTTAACAATAATCTTTTTCCTTTAATTCGCAAGTATAAATTCCAATATTGTGGGAGTGCGAAGCGCCCAACGTCGGGGCGCAGGACATTTTTGACCGCGCTACCTGGGACACAGATGTTCTGCAGGCAAGCAGCGATGGCCTGCAGAACCGTGTCCCTTATTTTCTATATCTTTAAGGATACGAATGAGAGAGAGACAGAGAGAGAGAGAGAGATTGATCTGCGAAACAGTGTGGATTGAGTAGCGGAATAGAGTAGATCGAGGAGCAGCGTAGAGTAGAACAGCGTAGTATAGCGTACAACAGTGTAGAACAGCGAAGTAGGAAGTGTATCGTATTGTTAATAAATATATATAATAGTCTCATCGTTGGAAAATATATTACACTTACACCGGTTTAATTTCACTAAAACTTCCAATCCCACAATATATTATTTGTCAATCACGTAGGCACATGAAACCTGGAAGTTTCGAATTTTTTCAACTGTCTGTTCGAAATGTATATTTTATTGGAACCTTACGATTATATGTTGAACACGGTGAAGAATCTTTAATGGAAATGCCGTCGACAGGCTGGGATTTGTGTTTGTAAAGATTTCTTGGTTCAGAGCCGCCAGCAAGTTGTAATATCCGGTAGAGTAAAAAATTCCGGCGTGCTACGATGACAAGGATTCGTATGCACGAGGAAAAGGTTCCAAGTTTCCAGAACTTTTAATTGACTCCATCGTGGAACTTAACAGACACGACTTTGATCATCTTCCTTTCGTTTATACCGCCCCTCAATATTGTGGAGAGACTTGGATTTGACAAGTACGAGAAATGAGAAACAGGCTAGTATTGTATTTGGACTCCTCAACAGAATTTAATTTCCTTTCTAAACACAATTACGAAAGACAATACCAGCGTATATTTTTGTACTGTAAGTAGCCACGAGGGGTATTTCTACAAATCTACATTTCAATTTATTTAGATACTAGATTCTTCACAGATTAATTTTCAAGCTAAGATTTCAATTGCTGAAATGGTTATATAGAATACATTTGAATGCATAAAACATGTAAATTGTAATGAAATATAGAATATTAACAAAGTATATAATCTTTGTTATTATATCATGACAAAATAGTGTCGTATTAAATATTACTAACGAAGCGCCAGATACTATCGGACCAGAATTACAACAAACCTTCATGAAACATGACGTTAAAATAATCTTGTTTACTTTTCTTTTCAAAAGGGGATCAACCCTTCTAGCCGAAATTTGAAAATTACAATACGTGAAGCATGCAGTGCTTGGTTAAATCCGATTCTGTGTTATGTGCGATGTAACGTGAATGCAGGAGCTACCGTAAAGAGTTTGAATTGCAGAGGAAGGAGCAGACAGAAATGAAAAAGTGGAAGAGACGAAATGAGATAATTATATGTGAACAGATTGCAGACCGGCAAGTAGAAACAAACATAACAACTCTTTTGTCTGGTAATCTTTCGTAATCGCTTTACTTCGATATTTACTTGAACACGAGCTTAAGCTTATACACGAAATCTACCCAAATATTTTACAAGCTCTATAATATTTTGAAAGAAACTTTAATTAAAATGGCTTCTGGATACGACAAGTCATACAAACGTTACTGCTTTTTTAAATATAATTAATACTCCAATGATAAAAATAGTCATTAGCGCTATTATATGGTCTGTGCTTTTTGTTAAATTTTAAAAGAAGATTACACGTAAACATGATGGACGTGAAGAACGACGTGCCACGAGGTTGTACGAGCTGATGGGGGCAGAACGTAGAACACATAGACTCCGCGAAACTGCTTCTAGCAAAGAGGGAAGTAGAAGAAAATGGAGGAGAGAGAAGAACTGGACCAGCGTAAATAAATTTTGCCTCCAGCAAGAAAGGTGTTGTCTGTATACACTTTGACTGCTTAGGAGTAGATTAAAATTTTGGCATACCTGCAAGCTAATATTCGTAAATTTCCCATACGACGTGGAAAAGAACTCCTATACGTATTTGTCATATCCTACATTTTGTCAAAACCGAACAAAGAAATATTGTACAGTGTAAATGTATTGTAATTTGGTATACGATATTTTCGTATGCGTAACATGCACAGATAAACAGATTATATTTTATCAAAATTATGAAAAGAATTTTATAGTATTTACAGTTGAGCAACACTTTTGAAGGATCGTTTGGAATTTTAAGAATTCCTGGATTTCTGAAAATCTTATTTTTGGGATCTTCAGGTAGTACTGGAGGCATTACTATATTGTTTGCTCCTTTTAAAGTCATGAAACATCTTAAATTCTGTAATATTATATTTCGTCATTTTATTGCTTCTTTTATATTTACCAGCGAAGCAATAAAAGGTGAATTCGAACCAAGAACGTTTCTCTGGAAATGGTATGTAGAAGGTAGGCACTTGCTACACATACAAGGATCGCATAGATACACTCAGAAGAACATCAAGGAAGTAGGCGGAAAAGCAAGAGTACGAACTGGGCCAGCTTGAATGAATGGCATTCTTGATAAGAATGTACATCGTACAAGCGATAAGAATTTACAGGGCGTTAGCATTTTGATGTGCTGTGAATTAAAAGCCATAAAATTGCACGCAGCATAGATATTACCTACATTAATATTTTGTATAAAATCTTCGAAGCATATCATTCTTTATTTGCTTATCGATCTTCATATTAAAATCTCCCATTGTATTGTTGAACTTCGTTCGTTTTCATTTCGCTGATGATTCTTCAAAATTACGTCCAAAGTATTCATACGTGTAACTAAACAGACTGGTCGTGCGTGCTGTTATTCTATTTCAGAAAGAGGAAGTTATTTCAAGTCGGCAGGGAAAAAGTACAATACACAACTAGGTCGCTGTGAATAAACTGCACTGCCCGTAAGAAGAACAACTTATATGCAAAATAACTAGGCTGAGATTCTCAACTATCTAAGGAAACAGTCGTAAGGAAATGTTTACAGGTGTACGTGCAACAGTGGCAAAGCATTTTCGCAGATGTTGGAAATGGAACACTTTGTCGCATTTACTTCTTTCCATGCAATTGCAAGTTATCTCTACCATACAACCTACTTCCCCCTTCATTCCATTCGAAGGCTCCTTAAAATTTAAATTTCACGCACAGGGACAAGTCTATTTGTATATGCGAGGAAAAAAATATATTACGAAATATTGTATTTATTGTTGAGGTAGTCAAATGCAATGGGGTATTTTCCGAAACATTTCTTTGCCTCTTGTGTGTTATAGATTGCGTTATCGATTTCTATATCTGAAAGACCTTTCGGGTACACATGTTCAAAATAAATGCAACTGTTACGAAACAACGTTTTACGCATCCCTACCATAAAATAACAGAGGAATTAAAAAACCAATGATTGACCGAACAGCTCTGATACTGTTACTCGGCGCTTAACTAAAGCTTGTTACGTTAATCTTCAACGCGTTAACTTAACGGAGGGTTCCCGCGCGAAACGAACTCGCGGCCCGATGCCCTCACAAATCTAAAAATAACACCGTTGAACAAGTCGGCAACAAGGCGACCAGCCAGCACGTCATCGCAACCACTGGCCGTAAGACAGAGGGTAATCTAAAGCGTGGATGAAACAACGATGAATACTGAAAAGCTCGCAGGTGAGTTCAGAAACGAAGATAAAAGGAGGATGGTAGATAGCGAAGGACGTGCTAGAAACTAGGGCATGGCGAATAGATTGCAGTGAGGATAAGAAGAGCAGTCCATGTGCATTCCGTCCGGTCAGAGACAAGCGAGCGGCTATTTTCTCTCGAACCGCTGGCTATCCAGCTTCGCAACCACGGCTCAGCACGAATGGGGTAACACAACGGCACGAAAGCTGGCACTGGCAAAATATACGAGCGGCTCGTGGCCCCGGCTCACCCCTTCGTCCCGGTGCTAGCAACACTTGCATGCTAAGGGCCGTGCTCGTGCCACGAGAACGCGGGGGAGAGTTCGCTGTACCGCCAAAGTCGGTACCGCGCAGCGAGCTTTAACCCGTTTACCGTTCGGTACCGCGTTCTTAAGCCGCTTACGTCGCTTTTCCGCGCCTTTCGGAAAAACCTCCGAGTCTAGACGATACGTACCTGCTCGTCGGTGGTCACGCGTAGATAGTGTTTTCCTCTGCATTTCGGACCACGGATGGGGCAAAGACGTCTGGCGTCGTGTGCTTTTTATTCGCCTGTATGGTGAATCCTCTTGATGCCGTTGGGCGCGCAACTTCGTTCGAGAATCGTTGCCTTGATGCAGATAGCTCTTTGTCGCGGCGGAAGATGGAAAAGCGGAGTTAGGAGATGTTTCTTACTTGTGTTCTTACTTGGGGGGCTTTGCACGGGAATATCTTTGAATTCGTTGAATGGGGGAAAAGTAGTGTCGGGCTTGGGTTGCTCGGGCAGACTGTAATGTACACCGATGTAACGGAACCGAGGTGGAATGTACGTGTTAAATAAGGTACTTGATTGATTTTTCTACTTTATAAGTTGCGTGCAGAACTGTTGCGGCTTTTGTATATATTATGCTAAATGCGAGTGCGGTTATTTATTGGTGAAATTTAACGGCCTTAATTCACCTGAAATATTAATTGTGAAGCTTCCAAAGATTTTAAACGTACGGGCAATGCGCTTGATAAATTAGTTTCGGGGTCTAGAGTAGCGTACCAGTTGAAAGTATTGAACTATTGGCCATGTTGGAATCCAACGGGTTCTTCTTTGGAAAAGATTGTACGCCTGTTTCTTTAGAAGCAGTTTGCGCAAAATTACTATCACGTGACATTGGGACGAGAACATTGAAGATCCATGGTGGAGATACGTGCTCGCGAGCGTGTGAAGATCGCAAGCACGTTAAGCTGCTGCGAAAAAAAAAATTGCGACATGCTAGCACCGTCATGGCAGCGATAATACCTGCTTAAAGTCGATTATTCTGACGGGACTGCCATGAGAACATGCATACGCCTAGTTGAACGCATGTAAGATACAGAAGTTGCTTGTGGGCGATATCAATTTTCACACGATTGCACGCAGAACACTGGGAAGTGGTAGTTGGATTTCTGGTTGCATATGCTAATGTTCTTGACTAACTTGGCGCTTTGAAACAACATTAATCGTATGCTATTGTTACATACATACGTTACATATTTCGTCCGGTCGATTTTCCGTGGAATAATTGTGCGATGTCAAATTAAAGTACACAAAAAATATAAAATTACAATCTTCAGATTATTGAATATGTACGTACAACATTGGGTCTGATATATTACGTGTTTTTTTCACTAGAAAGTTACCTCTAGCTTTATTATAGTTTTTCAATGCGAATTATTAACTTGGAAAATCTGTTCCTTTCGTAGTAGAGCACCAAAAGTCTAAGTTAAAGTTTCCGGTTATTAACGTCACGAGGGAGCGTGTCTCGAGAGTGCATAACTTGTTTTCCTGTTCTGCACTCTTGAGGGCAATATAGGTTGAAGTTCATAAAACTATAGATAGTGCGGGTTTAACTACTTAAGAGTAAAAGGTTAAAATCTAAGCGACCGTAGAACAGTTTTACTAAATTTAATTCTTTTAATTTAATCCTATTTATATTTGGTAATATAATATGAAAATTGTTATAAATACTCCATGTCTATAAGTCCATACACTTGAAATTTGTATCAAAATGTTATATCATCAAATTATATTAACAAAGTTCGTGTATGATTCACAATCATTGATTCTCTGTTACCTTTTTAATTAGACAGAGATCGTATGATTATAATTTTCATGATATATAATATACATGTATACGCACTGTTCTACTGCACCCGTAGATCACGGAATTGTCTAGATTCACTCTACAAAACCACTTCAGTCCAATATAAATTATTAAATTCTTAATAATAGCTATTTTGAAAGCGACAACTCCCGTCGCGGTGCCTTTGATAATTTTGTTAGACACCACGAAGCAACCCGACATCGGTACCGCAGCTCAATTGGATTAATCCCTTACTTAGTAAGAGCTCTGGCCCGTCTAAACAATACAGTTATCAGGAACAGACGGTACTGGATAGTGCAACGATGACGACGATGTTGGCGACGACCTCAGCACGTCACAACGAATCTATTCGGTTGTTACAGCTGTCGAAACTATGAAATTCAATGTATCGAATTTGCATGCTAATCCGACCGCTGTGAACTCCGCATATATGGGGCACGTGAATCCGTCTAAGTTGTAATTCAATGAAGACGCCAACGTTGCTGGATGTAACCGGATAACTCGGTTAATTCGTGCACGTAATTACTTTAACAACCTCTACACAGTGAAGATTCAACATGCCCCATATACGAGGTCCCGATAAAAGTTTGCCTTCATCTGCCGAGTTTCATTCTCTATAATTTTATCGATCTGAAGCGGGGAACCTCATTCTTACTTATGAAATATAAACAGCTCGGAACAAGCGGTAACGATCTGCAAGCACCGTCGCCGTTGATTTTTCCCCGATAATTGTCTTTCGCGGAAAAATCGTTTCATCGCGTGTGTTCGTGAAGAAACTCACCGCGGAATACGAATTGACGTTCAATTACATAAATGATCATACGTTTATTAGCAACCTATAAAGATTTGATTAGCGGGTTTAATTGGAGTGCTTGGATTATTGGAAATTTATAATATCCAATTTTACGAATAATACGGTGGCGCGGTATCATTAGCTCAGAGTGCCAATGTTACGAAAAATAGATGTTTGGATAAAACTTTGATAGAGAAATACATAGTTATCGGTTGAAAATCTATTTTACAATAACCCGTACAGAGTTGCATGGTGCAACGCGAAAAACCATCAAGCCGATGTAACAAATATTCAAGTAACCCAAGATGTACTCGCAAATTGTTACCAAAGACTATCACCGCTATATGGCACGATATTTTCGATCAATTCGATACCCCAGGGATCACTGAAAAAACGTTGGATCGATGTTTGTCACGCGAGTTGCGTGCAAACCGAGTACGCCTTGGTAACAATTGCGATGATTCATCTATCACGCCAAACTCTTATTACATAGATTCGTTGACGCGATAAAGCTCATCCCAGCAGGCAGGTTAACCCAGGCCAAGGTATGCCGATGGAATTCCATTTAACGTTAAAGCGGCGGTAGAAGGAAAACGTGACTGGACATACGGTTGAAGTGGGATAGCTGTCTGAATTATGTTTCTCTGCTCACGCTGTCTTATTAGCCGATACGAAATCGCAAGAGTTATAATAACACTTGATAAATACATTTAGATATTGGACGATATTTCAGGAAGCCTGCAGTGTGTTACAGCGATCACTCTGTTTCTAAAAAAAAAGTTGATCTTTCCGACGTTTCTTTGCTTTTTACGCTAAACGATAGGAAAAAAAGAATAAATAGTTCCTGTTGCGCGAAATATTCCAACGATTGCGCAGCCGTCGCGAAACGCAGGCGTAACTATGCTCTGCTTGGAACAAGAATGCGCTACTGAATATTTTGGAGGATTCGCAGGATGTTCGAAATCGCGTGCAATCCTTTCTTTCATTTTATGCTTGGAAATTTGAGGAATCGGGTCGTTTAATTCGAATGGAAAATGTAAATGCAATGTGAATAGAATGGTGCGTAACTATTCGGTATCCCTTCAAGTTATCTTAATCGTTTGTGAACCTCTATGATCATAAAATGTTCGGAATTTATGGTTTCGGAGCCACTCTAAAAAAGATGCGTAATTCTAGTTTCATTAAAATTAAGTGTTTTATATTCCTTTCCTAACTTCACTTTTCTACAAGTCTGTCACGTCCCTGAAGTATTTCAAGCTATTTTCTAGCTAAATAATTTTGGACTTATGTCAATTAGAGCTACAGCTTCTATCGCTGAACATCATAGTAATTTCCACTTTGGATGGCGCACAGACGAAAAGTGTAATGAAAATGTCATGAGGGACTTAAAGGAAGGCCTTTAGTGCGACAAACGAAAGAGATCCGCCAAGGCAGAGATGAAAAGAGGAAGGATGAAAGAAATGCTAAAAGAAATGTGCAGATAGTCCATTTTAAATGGGTATATTGAAAATGTATTTCCATTTTAGTTCAGAGCTCAAATAGCGAAAGATGTGTAATGTACATGATTCTTAAATCCTGTACAACATAATATGAATACTATTTTATTCAACTTAAATTAAAGTTAAATATACTATTTATGCAGATTATTTATACTTATTTCGTTTAATTGTTCTACATACACGTATTTATCTGAAGTATTAATTTCAGTGAGGGAAATAATCAGATAAATGATAATAGAAATAACACATTCATAATACGATGTTCTGAGTGCGAATTGCAACACGTGAACAAACTTTTTATTGCAATATATTTGTTACCGGATTTATTTACTCAACTGCTTTCAGTTAATAGCATGTATTGAATGTGATATATTTTCAGCGCTTTGCAGTTTTAAATTAAATCATATTTGCATAAAAAGTGAATAGCATACGATTCCATTAACAAGTTCGAATTTCTAAGTAGTATAGGAGGCCGTTATGTCAGACAACGCGTGTTAGAAGGTATAATATATTTAATTCTTCACCGCTTTATCCCTTATTTTGCTAGATCTCTGCATTTAGCGTTTTAATAATTCATCTGTACGTACAAATGGAAAGGAAACTTCAATTACAAGTAATTTCAAAATAAAAGTAGCTGGCCTCTCTTGTTTCATTCTTTAATTATTTTCGTGATGGATTCGTATAACATAACCGCTACGCCGAATAACAAAACACATGCAATTTCCAGTTTCATACTTCCACCTGGAAACTACCACGGTAGCAGTACAATTGTACTTATCGCTTTATTTATAAACTCGCAATATATTCTTTCGTCTCTGCGTTGCAGATCAATCGCTGGACACATATGCAGCTCCTTTCATTATACTACTGCCACTACAATTATTATTCTCAAACGGTCTGAAATTTATACTTTGCAAGCAGCAAATATTAATTTCATTATTATTCAAATAATACGTCACACGTACAATATATACTACTTTCGATTTGGTAGACATAGTACTTATTTTTTACAATTATCTGCTTTTTGGTTAGATGCACCGTGATCCACAACTCCCACCCAATACGTGAGCTTTTCCTTTACGGTTTGTTTATGTCGCATGCGCACTGTTTGCCTCAAGGGTTGTAGACGCTCGGCCACTATTCCAGTCGTCGGGAAGCGTGCGGATGTTTTGCATCTCTCGTGATTCGTTCGTGAAATTTGTCCCGCGACGGATACTAATATCTATTTGCGAATTTATTAAGGTCCTACTGCTTCCATGCTATTCCTGGCCTGGAAGAAGTGTATCGCGGCGTGTGTCGTGTGAGTTTTTCGGCGGATATCATTTTGGCGCGAATGCCCTCAGTATTCTAAAAAAAAACTGAATATTGACAGTCTAGACACTCGTGATTGAAAACTGTTCTAAATTTCGTGAGAAGTGTATTTTAGTGTTAACGTGATTAAAAACCTAGCAACATGCTTGAACTCTATATAAAAGTTACAAATGGATAAGGGTATAAGTCTATGAAATACGGTTCGGTAGTATATTTTACATGTGTTTTTATTTAACACATATATTCGTAGTTAAGACACCTGAACTGTCTATTGTCTAATCTTGACAATTGCGGGATCGATTTATTCACTACTTCCGAATAGATAGTTCTTCATGAAGGATTAAGTATCTGCTAGCTGTTAAGCGTGGACTACTTGTTATTAGATCGGAATGAAATGAGATCGGACGTTATATTACATTCCGATGGTGTTTGGTAAATTATGTAGAGAAACTCGCCGAGTCCAATCCAATTATATCACGAAATGTGTGTGAATTGATGAAACTTTACGTGTAATACCAAATTACGGAGGAAGCTCTAGAAATTAGTACAACGTGAAAGGATTACAAGGATCATTGTGTCGAGACTGGGTTCAAGGCGTCAGAGGTATGTTACATTGCGTTTAAATACCTATTTATTTCAGTAGCAAAATTTGGTGTACTTTGCGTGCTTTTTTTTAATTCATATTCATTTGTTTGCTTTGACCACAATATCGTAACTTTTATCGACATTCGCAGTAACGATTTTAACAATACAGTATTTCCAAATACTTCTACTGATTTAACAGAGGTGTATAAATATAAGGATTAAAGGAGTGAATATTACGATCTTGCTATGCAATCGTTTAAACTTTTCAGGTCATTCAATTTAAGTATGAAATAATGAATGATTATACGGTAATAGAATAAAACATATTTTTATTAAGAGGTATTACACAATAATACCTAAGTATTTTTCGCGTAGAAGCGGTATTTAATTTCACATAAATCGTTAAATTTATTAAAATTGAACCCACATTGATATTTTTAGATCTTGTTCACATGCGTTAACGTTAGCCATCTGTGTCTAACTATACATTCTCATAAGAATATAATATTTTCAGTATACGCAGAAGCCCTGCGCAATATCGCGCACCATTAATAACATGTTATAATTAACAAATAATCAAGGAGTCGAAATTTTGTCGAAAAATATCGCAATAACATCCAAGAGGCCCTTTATACCGAACTTTCTGTTAGTACGTAGGCTCACGAGTTTCAGACAAAATGTTTGTTCGTTTGATATCACGCTTATTAAATACAATGGATTTCCGGTACGACTCGACAGTGCGCTGTGGGCAAATGCCAACTCTACTCGCTAAATTATCTTTTCAATCAATTAAACGTTCACAATGCCCTGAATGTGTATGTACAATTCAATTTTTTTTTTCAAGTTCAGTATTAACGTGTCTGCGGCGCACAAAGCGTATATTTTTCAGCGACACGCGTACCTTTTGGCCATACAAGTAGCGTTATTATCGTAGTTCAACACAGGCCCCCGGCTAATTGAAATTCGGATAATGGACGAATGGAAGTGCTGTATCGTTGCTTCGGGCGAGAATGCCGTTTTCGTCGATATTGTTACGCGAAATTTAATTTTCCTGCCTGGCTAATGTTTCCGCGACACTATGTGCACACGCTCGCCCTGTCTCGATCTCTCTATTGGTTGGCTGAAACGTGTTCGTGAATCACGGACGTTTCTTCGTGCACTTTTACTTCGATTCCATAGCATATCGCTTACAATTATTAGTTTTCAGCCGTAATGATATTTCATGCAGTGATTGGCTATGCTATGGGCGTCGCTGGGTTGATCTATTAAACCGGCAAAGTTGTTCCAGAGGACCGACACCTTGGGGGTTTCGTTAACACCTTTACTTTACTACGATGTTATTGATTAAAGAGTGGGTTCATTGATAATAATATTCATCCGCTCAATCGAATCGGATGGTAATATCTGGGCTGGCTGATCTTATTTATTAAAGGCGTGAACACGAGTTTGTCTGTCAACTTTTGGTACCGTTTAATCTCGTTAAGCATACAATGCCGAAAATGGATTTCGTTAACACTCATTTTAACAGTGTTTTGTAACAGAAAATATCGGTCTAAATGCTTCGAATGCACGTTTTAAACTGACGCATGGCGGGAGGATACTTCTTGAAAGGCATAGGAGTTTCCATAAACACATCGCCGAAACAAAATACAGGTTTATAAAAAGTGCGCTAAAGAACGACACGCCTTATGGAATGACCTGATACAATAATTTTAATGATTCACCATCGTGCATAGGAGTATTTGGTTATGTATACGTATATGTATGTATTTTATATTGTATATATATTTGTATTAATACCGTGACGTTTATGCTGCAAAATTGTTACGCACGTCACCGTGGCTGTCCGCCGGATACCACGCAATTACAGAAACCGTCGCTAATTAATTAAATTTACAATCAGGGCAATATTCAGTTGGTGTATAATGAATTAATAATGTGCCATTATCAGCGTAAACTATCAGCGGTTGCTGGGGCTTCTTATATCTAGAATTATATTCTCTCAGCATTTCTGAACATTGGAAAATCCTACAATAACACGTTGACATGAATTCGTGCATACACAATTGCAATGCGAATAGCACAAGCGGCAGCGTACAATTTCCAAAAATGAACTGTACGAATTGTTATCGCAAATTATATCAGCGCTACCAGTTTCGCCGTGCATTCGCGCCATTCGTCGAGTTTCTACACGAAAACTGTTCAGATGGGCCATCCACGCGCACACATCGCTGCTGTGTTTGCACTTAGACACGACAATTTCATCTTACTAACAGCAACATTACCTCGGGGTATCAACGATAACTATACGATTAATTCCCAGCGCTGTCCTCGTGCGACACCTGAAATTCACGTACGCAAATAACGTCTGAAAGTGAGGGCCGATTTTGCAACTACGACTCGACACGTTTAGCGTCTTCCAGCGTGCCGGCGTAATAAAGAGCTTCATAATTTAAAGTGACCTGTCTAGATAGCGACTTATAAATTGTTTCGGTTGGCAGAACGGTCAGTATTATCGCGTCATCGGAATTACGAATGCTGGGAGGTTTCCCCGTTCCTACGTCCTACTCTTCCTTCTATACACACCCTTCGTGGAGCATGGCATCTTTATTGTTTTCGACGTAGCCATGGTATCATCCCTCGTGCGTGCACGGTATTCGAATGCGAGGACCATCGCCTGTATAGCGGCGTTCGAAGTGAATCGTTGCGCGAGATAGCCGACCGTTTCAATAGATTCTCGGTGCATTGCATACAGGTAATTAGAAGCAAATATTCATACGCGATGGTGGGCGATGATACACGACAGGTTTAGGAAAATTGCGTGTAAGTGTATATGCACAGGCTCTTTGAACTGTTTCAATACCGATTTCGCAGGAGAAATAGCGAAAAATTGTCTATTTTGGTGCACTGCAAGCAATTTTAGTGCGACGATTCGGTTATCGGAATTTTAGAGGGTTATTTTTGTTTCTTTGGTAGCTATAATTTGAAAGATGTAACTGGTGGCAAAGTGGTTGGACTTAGAAGGCCAGAATAATATTCCGTGTGACCCGAATAAACTCATCGCACATGAATTCAATCTGTGACAGGCATTCGAAATGAATGGTAAAATCGAATCACGAATATTCATCGCTTTCTTTTCGGCAAGAAAAACACGTATTTCAAGAAAATATTATACGTCAGGAAATAACGTTTACTATTTTAGTCAGTTTTACTGTACGTAAGAGGTACGTGTGGGTTTAAAAAATATTTTAACATTTATCGACGAAAACGCGATGGGCATGCACGTGTATATTTGCGAGTCATACAATGCAAAATGGTACCCCTTTCTTCATGTTAGCTTTCATACTCAAAAATGCATCTCAATAACATTACGATCGTTCCTGCTAGAATTCAAATCGAAGGGACGATCGAGCTTTTAAATATGCATCGATCGTGCCCCTTTCCCGAGAACTTCGAGCTTGGGAGCGAAACGCATGAAAACGTAGACGTCTGACGTTACGCTGGTGTAAGCGATAAATTTTTCATAGCTTTACGAGACTGCCCAAAAGCATGCGCGAGTCACACAAGGGAAGCCGTTTATACTCGAAAGAAACATCTTAAGGCCCAAGATAATTCGAAACACCTTACGCGCGAATTGATGCATATTCTCTTCTTACCTATACCTCTTACCTCTTCCGTCACCGTTGCTCTGTGTAAGCACCCTTTCAACTGTAAATACACCTGTGCTTCTACTACGTACTCGTATCTGAAAATTCGCAGACTTGTTCAGTCGCTTATTTTCCTCGCATCTAAATACCATAATTTGTTAGTTAATAATTCCGCGGCTAACTCGTCTGCGCTGTCGTAAATATTATTCTTTCTCCAATTCTCTTAACAAAATTCCTCCATTTTCTGGGAGTGATCGGGGAGCTGAAGTTTTCCACGCCTGTACAGTTACCAAATGCAAAATCTCCGTCAAGGATCGCCTACTTTCGAAGGTTTTCCGCTTTCTTCGGCAGAGACACGACGAGGAACCAGGACTTCGGGGTTCCTTCAGACCCGCCGTGTTTGCGGGTGACTGCTGGAAAGGAAACGAGTTCGGCGAAGTTGGACGGAGAGGGAGATGCTTCAGTCTTCTCGTTGCGAAAAGTTCGCCGATCCCCGAGAGGTCCTGGAATCTGCGTTCTTAGCCCGAGACGTTTCCATTGAAAGCTTTCTTTTCGGGTCGCACCTGACGGATCGACTTATCGCAAGTTTTGTCGTCCCTTCTCTGTTCGACGCGGTGGAGAAAGGGGATGGGCGGCGCGAACGAGTTCTCGGGGTGAAAAAAGCCGCGGGTCTCATGGAATACGAATTCACCGGGTAAGAATGAGATCTGGATACCCAAGGTCGACGAGGAGCTAAGGGCGAAGGATAAAGTTAGTTAGAAAATGCGAAAAGGAGCGAAATATTCTGGCGAGATTGGAAGAATTCCAGGAATACGGGAAAGCGGCGAGCCACCCGCTGCCCACGGCGAATAGATTAAAGATTAAAGGAGAGGTGCGAAGAGGATTTCGAGGTTTTATTAAATATTCAGCTACCCACATTTATAACGTAGATATTGGTTATAGAAAGAGTGGAGGTAAGTTAGTTATCTACAAATCTTCATTACTCCGAGTTCTTCAGAAAATTGAAATTTAAGCCGAGTTCGTTCGAAAGGGGATCTTGGTTAAGCTGCCGTTGCTTTCTTATGTTCGTTACCAGGATTCCGCAAAGTTATTCCTCTAATGCAACGTCTCTATCGCCATCCGGGAAAGATTATCGAGGTACTGCTACTTCAGGATTAATTTTCGTAATGATCAAGTACTGCCTTGTTTTCGTATGTTGAGTATCGAAATAAAAAAAATTAGCAGCTGTCCGACTCCAAAATTATATTGCAACTGTCCCACTAAAATTATTAAGGTTGCATGTAATGAGACAAATTAATGTGAAATGTATTTTAATCTCAGCTAGACCACGTGCGAATATTTTACCCAGCAGGTCGATGGATTTAAAAATATTACAAACGCATGTCTTAGAATGTATCCTTGTGTAATCTATCCCTTTAACCAGCTTGGCAATCAAATGTGAACTCAACGAAATAGATTAATTTAATTAATAACGTGATCCAAAAAAAAAACCCTCCACATGTCACTAATATTATGTACAATTTATAACTTTCTTATCCGATTCGATACTCTATGCCGAATTGCGTTGAATTTCGCCAATTGCATCGAAGTCTTCATTCCCAGAATAGATCCTGAGCATGCCTTTGGGAAATATTGACACGAAGGATGTTCTCGTTCAGCTTTTTGTAGCACGCATGGAGACCTCAAAGGTCTCGGCGAAGGACCCTACACGTAACCTTACTCCTATCGTAAAAATGCAAAGCGTTTTGTGGTAATAAAAAGCCTCCCCCCGATCGGCGTGAACCTCATGAAAGTTTCAGAAGAGGTGACTATAGCGTGGACAAGAGTGTGGCGTGTGGAATGCGTGGACGATGTTGCTTTTTCTCTTATCATTTTTTCTTTCACATTTAACAGTTCATACCCATTAGAGTGTGCAGTCTTCTGCTGCAACGCGAAGCGTATTCATACTGATACTTTCTCAATCAACCATTCTGCAGTAGAATTTCTGCTACCGCGTGCTGTTTCCTTTCAGAATTTGGTTCCCTACTATCGTGGATCTTATTCAGAGCCTTCGCAACATAAATGAATGGTTTTGTTCAAGGGGAATATATATTGTCGTAAATTTAGTTGAACCGTTTTTTCTTTATTAAACGTTGCGCTTCAATAATTCAATGTTATTTTATACGTAAAAAAGTCTAAAATTTGTTCAATCTGTTTATTCTTTCTTTGCGTGACTTTTGATAGATTGTTACCTTGCCTAGGGCAAGCTATTGCGATTAACCGGTTGACATGTGTAGTTCATAGTATATGGCAGCATAAAATTAATCCATTTTTATTTTTATACGTGCTTTGGTTTAATAGTTTGTTTTTTTTATTTAAAAGTATCAGGAGGATTTCTTGTTTCACGATAGCTTCCTCGCCTCTCGTGAAATCCGTGTTCTCCGCGTTTGATAGATACGAGTGATTTAGCACCATTTCTTTTCTATCTACTCAGTCGATTTCTTTATTTTCTCGGGGTCGACGGCGATTTGGTTAGTCGAGGATCACGGATTACCTACATTAACTTCCATTCTTGAGATTCGCAAATCTCAATCTATTCTATGGTGTATATTGTTTGGCCAAGGGAATGGCTGCTTTCTTTCTGTTTTATTCCTAATGCAATAAAAAGACGAGAACTGTGACGTATAGTACTTGGAGGAAATGGAATTGCAAAATTTAATTTCCTTATTCGTTAAAACACAGAATACACCAGTAAATATAATTATGCGAAGAACTAATTTCATCGTGTTTTAGATTTACTTAAACAGCATTAATTTACTTTCTGCATCCTTTCAACGTTCCTTCAAACACACTTAGTTCTGAGTTTCTTCAAATACATTTAATCAAAGGCATCACGCAACGTTTCGTTACTTCTTTTAGAAATACTTTAGAAGACTGCAAAAAAAAACACTTACAATTAGCGAAAGGATACTTGAACTCGAAGGGAGCAATGATAACGGGAATTACGTTTGTCTTTCTATTCCCGTTTCTTGGTATCTCATTCGTCTTTTAATTTAAGATCAATGTGGCGTACTATCTTCATCTTAACATAATAAACTGTTACACTAAAATTATTTATAAATATGGAGTATTATTTTCCGATCAATAATACTTAATTTAATTCCTTAATCCATAGTTCTTGTTTCATTTTTCTATAAATTGAAAGAAACCAATTTTTGTATTTTGTGACCCAAGTTATATAGGTCCGTCTTTCCTATTCGACAGATCTTGGACTCCCTTTTATTTCCTCGAGACCGTAACCGGAAGTCGTGGAGCACGTGAACCGTCTCTCATGAGAAACGTGCTAACCCTTTCCTCGGTATGTGACAATCCTATATCGCGCAGGAAAGGGATTGCAGACTCAATGCTGGCAAAGATGTCGTGTGCGAAATTCTTTCTCCTTTGCCTGGTTCCATTCCTTCTTGTTACTGCCTGTCGGTGGATGACAGGCTTTCGTGACAGACCTGCGCGCGATAATCCTAATATTCGGGCATTCGACCAAACCCACATCCCTGTTCCTTTACTGTTTTCTCAAATGATGAAAACTATTGCGGAAAGCACCATTAAGAAGGAATTATTTTTTATGAAGTCGCTCTTTTTTCAACTCGAACTCCAGAATGGACTGATGTCTATAGTAATTGAGATAATTTTTCTGCCATTACATTGTGAGGGACATTTAAAGTTGCAGCGAGGTTAAATTCGAACAGTACAAAAAATGTAAAACCCAAATATAACTTCCAAGTAAAAGGAAACAATCTGCGACGGTTAACACGTCTTTCGTTCAGACTATAAATAACACTTCCCCTACGACCCTAATTTCCCGCGTTTAAATAAGTTGAATGGGGTTGCGAGGCAATTTCTTTTTGGAGCAACAATTTCTTTTGAAGATCGAGCGGCCCACCGGTGGGGCTGAACGAGCCAATGCGTGGAGCTAAGGCAGTTAAGATGTTATCGTATTTCGCTGCGGCTAACACAGGGGAATATCCTCGCTTCTAGTATCCCTCTTGTTCTGTTTCCTTTCTCGTTTCTCTTGGCCTCGGCGGGCCGCTACAGCCGCTTCGAAACAGCTAGTCCGATTCTTATCGATTTTGGCCTCGCCACCTCCAATCGCAATGGAGTTTCGCCTTCCTTTTTACCTTGATTCCCGTTTCTATCCATTGCTCCCCGAATCGCACTGAATCTTCCTAATGGACCGCAGTACAACGTATTAATGTCAGATGCATTGGTTTAGGCTAGGTCTGACCTGGTTTTTGATATATCGATGCCATCATTCAGAGTGTCTTGCTTTTCCTAAATCTCGGAAAACACAGCACTCTTTGTCTTGATGTACAGTTACACGTATCCGTATAATTCAGCCATTACACAAATTTGGATATTATCATTTCTTTCCCCTTTCTCTTTTTGAGACACTTATTCTTAGCCGGATGCTGCATCATCGAGGTAAATAAATACCCATGAGGTTGTTACTTGATTCACATGTTTTACCGCATAAAGGATTTTGTTAAGTGTAGGAGAATTTATCGCGAGCAACGGACAAACGCTTGGAATTCAAACTGTCGTGAAAGTAAACTCTGACAATTTTTATCCTCGATCTTACGAGGACACTACAGATTAATATTTCACTCCTTGCTACTGTTATCTCTGTCGAGTCTTCTTAATAGCCAAAGGGTGAATGTATCTCTTCGTGCAACGATCATTATTCCTTGCCTCTACCGAGCTTCCACAAGATTTTCATGGATATAGAAGCGAATACCTTCCTTGGATCGTCATAACTCGGGATTAAAACGGTGATTCAAGGCGATCAGAGTCAAGTCAATCGGAAACTACACCCTCCCTTGATTCGTCTTTTTATTTTTTATCAAAGACTTCCCTACGTATAATCCTAAACGGTTTAACTTCTCTTGCCAGGCCTCGTTCTCTGTTCAAGCCGCAATAGATTTTGCTACAGACGAGAAGGGTCTTTAATGGCTGGATTCGATCAAAGACTATCGACCTTCATTTATATCATAAATCCCACGCCCACTGTCTAGACTTTTATTCGAGTGCTGTAGAAAATTCTGTCATATATATTTTTGGTACTTTTCTATAGGGTAAGAAAATATATATTTTCAAATTATAGAAATATGCTTCTTTATAGAAACTTGGGTTCAAAAATGAAAGTGAAACGCGCAGAAACTTATTTTCATTTTGGGCCGATAATTTAGCTCATCGATTACTACAGCAATCCCAAGATTGAAAATTTAAATGCTAAAGAATTAACGTATACATTTATGAAGAACTGATTCACAAGAATCATTTATGCAACAATTTCTTATACTCGTTCTAAATTTACTTTCATGCTTTTGTTCATATGCGATACATGTTTGCCTCGTACGTATCTCTATCACGTATCAGGATAATTCTTGGGCAAAGTGATTGGTAGTATGGACGTCATCGTTTTCCTTAGCAATACTAATTCATGTCTGTGGACTACTCGTGGCTATGGAAACCTTGGAATACTCACACGCCCTTCTCTCCTGTGTATGTATTTCCACGATGATTTAAGGGCTCGAATGCTCATGATCAAAGGGCTTAGAGAGGAATCCTTTGTGTGCTGCAGTGGATGATTAAAGCTGTTCGAGGATGTCTCAACTTTCAACCAATGTCGAATCAACTACTTTTTCGTGGAGAACATCTCTATGAAAAATAATACGGTCCGTTCTACAATACTTTATTCCTCAGCTTAATGTTGTGATACAATAAAAGGCAGACTTGCAATATAAAAAGGAGGCTAGTTTAAATCAGGAAATTCATTCGTTCGTTAATGGAAGCAACACACGGTTTCGCGTTTACGAGAGGTTTATATTTTATATCTTTGGAAGCCTAAGGCAATTTATATTAAGGGAAAGGGGAAGTTCAAGTGGCGGGTGTAATTCCCGTGAGCGACTTAAGACGTAGGGAAATGAGTTTCCACCCCTTTGTTATTATTCACATGTAAAGATTTAATAGAACTTTAAGCGAATAAACTACGTGTTTCATGCCTACTTGCGTATATTTAAATATCACGTATTTTCCGTAATTAAGGCGCCACTATCAATCTAATTGAAACAGGAATTTTTGGGAGTAATTAGAATACCTGTATTAACGTATATTTAGTGTTGAGTATTGATATTATTAGATTTTATGTACGATTAAGCCGCTAGTTAGCTAACACACTGGATCGATCTAATCCTAAGTACGAAACACAGAGGATGGAGGGAACAGATATAACGATTAGCAAGCTGTACCCAGGAAGTGAAAAGGCGTGGTCAGATAAAATGGCTCCGATCCTCGTTGCAACACAGAGCTGGACTACGTACTGTCTTAATACCTTCGATTAACAGAAGCCAAGTGTTCACAGCGCCTGCCGTTGGATTTACAGTAATGCTTCAATACGAGATAAAAAGGTTAACTTCATAACTTAAATGTTTGAAATTAAACGTCTTTCAGAAGGCTCATCTATTCAGATATTAGATTAAAGAATTCGTAATTGGTCCGTAAATCGATAAATTATATTTGCACAAGAACGTGACTGCAATCCTAATTCGAATATTTACAATATTTAAATAGAATATTTTACGTCGCAGTTATATTTGATCACAAGGATTGGAGGAAAGAAGATTTGGATCTTATTTCTGGTATCTCTGTGGAATCCTGAAAATCGTCCCGCTTTAATAAGAACCGATCCCAGTAACATTTAACGATTACAATTTGTAATTGAAGTTCGATTCAGCTGGAGATGCCTTCTCGCTCATGCGATCCGGCACTAATACGTCGTTCCAATTTCTGCACGCTTTAATGAAAGGAGATACAGAAGGTAGATAGGTAAGATTAACGCAACGTCACAGATACACCGAGCAAAAAACGGAAATGAAAGTGCTCCACTGTACAACGAGTTAACAATTTTCGCTTCGCCGACGCGCGAAGAAATATGTAGAGCTCGTTTAAAAAATCTTTGATGCCTCCCGTGAAGGAAGAAGTAGGTCGGTGCTTCGGGGCAAGAACCGAGGAGAATTAAACTCTCGCCTCCTTTCGCACCGCCATTTTTCTACCCTCTTGCTCGTCCTTCGTTCGTATCCCACTCGCGAGCTTGTATGTATGTGCCTGAAACGTGCCCAGTGGCGTTCATTTTGCAGCAGAATTTCGAATTTACATCTCTATGTTAGACTTCGAATCATTGCGTCAATTTTTGCCGTGGTTTGCACCACTTTAACGATCGATTGTATCGCTATGGAGCATTTGCAGATTTTTTTTTATTAAAAAAAAGCAAGACAAAATGGAGGAAGAAGCGAACACTGTTTAGAGTGAAAGGAGAATATGGAACGTTTTATAGAAATATTTTGATATAAGATTTTCGTTCATGAATGGTAATAAACATTGGGTTCAGCAATTTGAATTCACAAGCTGCATAAATAATTATTTTAGCTTCTGGTCTTTTTTGAGTACTTCACTAAATAAGTCGTCGAATAAATCGTTTCAATAATTCGTTGAGTAAATCGTCTGAACAATTGTTTACTTCAAAATGCGAAGCACGTATGATAGCATTAATTTTGATATCCTTGGGCCTGAGATAATTTAATTACAATTAATTCAAGGAAATCCAAATTTCTTTAATAAAGGATATTTTATATATCTTATAGAAAGGAAAAATTTAAAAAGATATGGCAAAGTTAAGTATTAAAAATCCTTATGAAACAATTAATACCTGATCCAAGAATATAAAGACTTCTTGAAAGCTCGCTTGAACCATTTAAAAAGAAGCTATCAACTTTAAACACATCCTTGATCCAATGCGAGAAGCTGCTTTTAGATGGTTTTTATACGCCGTAGAACATCATATAGGTAGATCGTTGCATTACTTAGAACCAGCTAGATGTTTGCTTTATGCAAAAATCACGACCGCAAATCCATTTATTCAGTGGGCCAAAAATATGCATACAGGGCATTAGTCTCACTTGCAACTTCATTATTTTGGTGTTAAGACAATAAAACAATATACATGAATATGAAGCACATCAGGTAGACGTTTACAGATGTGCTTCATATGTATATTGTTTTAGAAATAATTATCTTAACACCAAAATAATGAAGTTGCAAGTGAAACTAATGCACTGTATGAATACTTGTTTGGCCCACTGTATGGCGAGTTCAGATCAAAGCAATTGTCGACATCTAAACGACAGTTTTTAAATAGAAATGTGAATATTAATCTTTCGCATCTTCGTAAACATGTTTTCAAAAATTCTTGTTAATTCTATAGTTTCTATTATTTCAATCAAAATAACATCCGAATAATCGTGTGTATCATACATATACATATACGGCCATATACATATATGCAATCTGCTCCTTTACTATTCAAGCACCACAGTCTTGCTTGAAAAATATTCTCTTTCCCCTACATTTATATACAACAAGGGATCAATGCAGACAGTTTACGCAATCTCCATCTGCTTTCAATAAAACCACTCCTTAATGCAAGTTTGAATTTCATTTGTCTTACTATTATACATAATACATCTGTATCTGTACTATTACTTTACTTGAAAAGTACCCGCTGCTTAAAAAGTCCTACATATGACCACTCATAAACGTTACCGACTCCGCAAATATGCCACTTCAGCGTGCGGCTTATTGTGCAGTTTAATTCGCTTCGGATAATTTCAGAGTCCGCAGACTCTATTGTTCCTCATCCACGTGTACCATTTGATGCCGTCTTCATCAACGCGTACAGGTATTTCACAGCGTACATCATTCTGACTGTGGCCTTTCTGTCGTACAACGGTTTTCACTGGCAACGAGATTAACTCGATATGCCGAACGACAACCGGCAGATGAAATAAAACGTCGCCCACTTTAGTGGGATCGAGCTCGAATGTTTGCACGTGAATAATTACGGCGCGGCGTCGCGACGCGAGCATCTGCTGCAGATACTTGTAAAAACTGACGAAAATACGTGAACGATCCCCGCGATGGGTAATCCGTGTAATACGGACTACAGAGAACAGATTTTCTCCCCACTTTATAAAACGATCGCGTGGATGCGATGTAAATTCACTCGTCAAAATTTCTGTACCTTCCTTCTTTTTTTTCTTATTAACGTTTTGTATTTAATTGTGCCGTTACCATTTATCGTTTAATAGAGGTAAAATACTCTCTGACGTTACCCAGATTTTCTGATTTTCCCAATATTTAAACGCCGCGAGTGTAATGAAGTTGACTTTTTGCTTGCTGCACGGGGATTTAACCTTTTTGATATTTAGTCTCGAGCAGAGCTGAATGGGGAATTACTTTGGAAATTCCGTTTCTTTGACGTCGTTGAAATATATAAAATTAATACTTTTTAATCGTTAGTCAAAGTTTTCCGCGCGAACACGAGATCCCTTCGTCCATTTCACTTCTCATAATTCCTGATATTATTAATTAAATGGAAGGAGATATTCTGTAATACTGTATACGCAAATATAAAAAATTTAGAGTTATCTATTATATAATATTTAATAACTTCCCTATACCTGTTACGTCTATTATACAACATTTCGTAACCCCTTTTTTAAATAAATTCGTGCACCTGCGAAAGAGCATTGAAAAGGTAATAAACATATTTGTATATGGACGCTTACATTATACGATGACAAATAATAGTAAAAAAGTATAACCTTTAATAATAAATAAATTAACCCTTCACCCTTAAAATAATTATACAAAAAATTAACCCTTAACCGTACAGTTTTCTCATTTAAATGACACGTGATACTCCAGAATTATGCAAGATTTTCACGTAACCCCTGCGTCTAAGTTCACAGAAATTCTTAGGGGCTGTGCAGGCAGAATTGCAGTATATGCCAAAGGAAATACCTCTGTAGTCTCGCACTTGTACTGAGGCTGCTCACTTAACAACCGATACGTGTTCCTTACGTACCGTTCCAATCGAACAAGCCGTGTCTTGCGATTACAGTTTCGTCGAAGCTGCACAAAGAGGGCAGAGGTTTTTCACTGTAACGATGGCAGAAAGTTTCTGTATCGATACTTGCACGTATTGCTGACACACCGATATACTACAAAACTTCGCTAAACTCTTTGCAATACCACATTGCAGTTCTCCAGTGTATAAAATCAACGTCGTCCATGGTTAAGTGTATATTTCGTGACGTATTAGTCGGTCAAGTTTCATGATGTTTCCTTTCCTTCCCAGAAGTTATTTCGCTGGGCTTCCCGGACGAGTCTTGGAAATAACGATTTTAGCAACATAGTCGAGCCGCGGGGGGTAGCTCGGTACTTTCTTTTCGTATTTTTTTTTTTGTTGAGAATTCAACGCGAAGAGAGAAACTTCGTTCGTCCATGGAAGTACGCGGAGGAACTGGTCATTACCTGAGAAATCGACGAGCGAGTTTTAGAAGGGGGAAAAAGGAGGCAGACGAGCGCAGGAAAGAAAATGAAGAAGACTTCTTTGACCTCGTTAAACGGTACGTTCCTAGGAGTTGAACTAAAAGGATGGTGTGGCCTCTGTGTTGAAAAAATTGCCGCTTGTTATTTTTTGTAACCAGCGTTTGTAGTCATTTGTCGCCCTCGAGAGCAGAATTTGAATATAAATTCATTTGCATACTGTGGAATATTTATTCCCTTCATTTCACTGCGAAGCAAATTGATACGTGACAATTATCGCAAGTCGCTGCCATGGAGTAGTAGATTGTAAGAAAAGGCATTGATAATCGCCCGCTTGTGAGAAGGATAATTAATTTACGAAAACTCTCATTCAGTGGCATAAGGAAAGATATATTTCATGAATAATTTTATTCTATAAATAACCAAGAATATTTTATCGGTCTCGTGCTTACTCGCTATTATACCATATATTTCTTCAGAATTGCATAAAGCGGAAGATGTGCAGCAAATGTGCTTGTGCGTTTGGATCAATTCGTTTCGAAATTTATGCTCCTCGAAGGGGAACTCTCTTCGGGGAAAATTCTACGGCCCGTTTTTGTGCGAATTTTCTATGCAGAATAACCACCTCTCAGTTTGTACCTTCAATATAATATATGCACGTTTAAAAATGCTGATAAGAGGTTCTTGTATATGAATCCACTTAAACTTCGCTGAAAAACTTTCCGCGTGGACGTAAAATCCTCCAAATACTTTCCACGATAGCAGTAGCAATTAAATTATTAGGGGATGAAAACTAACGGTTAGATCATCTATTCGCGGTATTGGCAAAAACGGGCAGAACTTAGTTATTAGCTTTCCTAAAGTAAAGTTGCCCGACAAATTTTCAGAAATGAGCTCGATATGCTGACTTCAAATCGAAGCCACTCATCTCGTTATATCCTCCCCTTATTCGAACGCATGGAAAATCATATCTCAACGATATTTCCCTAAGTAGTCCACTGCAATCAGTGATATCGTCGCGTACGATTCGGCTCCTTCGAAAATCGAAAACAATCATCGTCGAACCGGGGCAAAATGTACGAGGTTCTCTCTTGGATTCGGTAAGAAGTCTTCTTGACCCGTCTCGGTTTGACCGCCCTCGTATTTTTTTTGTCCCTGTCGACAGGCCATCGAGAGATAATACGCCCGTGAATCTATAGACCGAGCGGCCGAAGTATAAGCCTCGAAATTGAAGGTAAATTAATGATCGCAGCAGCCAGAGGATTCGTCCAGCAGTAATTACCGATCCCTTTGGGATTCGAGTTCTCGGGGATCTTATAGAGACAGTCGAAAGGAAAGAGGGACGAGGAAAGGGGAGGAAGGACTATGGGACAGACGGTGCGGAGGGGCAGACAGGGTGTAAGAGAAATAGAAAGGGAAAGGGAGCGGTTGGAAGCGAAAGGCTGGAAGAGAAGGTGGAAGAAGGAATTTAACCAAACCTCCCTGTAATTTCTCGCTCATCCCTTCGCAAACTCGACGGTGCCTAGGGTTATTCCGAAGGAGTCTCAAGGTGACGGCGGTGGGCGAGGGCTGGCGGCGAAGGAAGCAGAAACGGGAGGGAAAATGCGAGTGAAAGGGAGGGAACGAGCTACGCCGTTGCTCCTGGAAGCAGCAAGTTCCCTCTTCGGAGGCCGGCGTGCACTAGGTGAGTTATTGGCGTTACATTAGACGTCACATGCAGTGCAGACCTGGCAAACCTCCGCTCGAGTGCCCCACCGGCTTCCTATCTTCGGCAAGTAAGACGCAACGTCAGATGCAAGACAAACATCTCAATCCTAAGCAGCTGAACGTGTGAATGATAACAGTGAGACTATTGCGAGATAAATACCATTTCTGTATGCTCCTTGGTGTTGGGACTTGCCGTAAGAAGCAATTATCGATTATCGTGGGTCGAGAGAATGCGCGTGCATGCAGTTTACTGATAGAAAACGAGGAACGAGTGTGAAAGATTGCATCATCCGAGTACAATGATAGGGAAGGTACAGGGATAGTACAGAGAAGTGCGAACTGTTCCCTTTATCCCGAAGATTTCAAGTGAAACTATTCAATCAATGGAGAAAAGCAGAAATTGTGTGATTAAGAAGTATGTTAGTGACAGCAGCTCTAAAACTCAAGCCTCGATAATTAACAGCTCTGAATGTGCATAAAATATGTTAAATAAAATGTGTTGTATTCCGCAGAGCTTTATTTATTAATTGGATAAGTACAATTAAGCTTTACGGACACTTAGACGGAACTACGGGGCGGCGAAGTACTGCTGGTATTCCCCGTAACAATTTTACTCGAGTAGAACCACGTGGTGTACGGTCTCTAGTCTAAGGGAGCTCTGGTTCTGTTGGATGGTGGTCGAATATATTTATGATTGTAAAAATGGGGGAGTAGGACTTATCTGTGGTTTAGTAAAGGATGGAAAAGGGAGTTTGAAGTTCAAGGATCAGAGGATGGTTAATGGGTAAAGGTTGGGGTTGTTGCGTATCGCGAGAAGACTTGGAAAATTTGGTATCGGGGTGGAAAGGACTGTTTATCTAAAACTAGCATGCGCTATGACTAATTCGTAGCTTGTCATATAAGCTGATTAAAAGTAGTGAGTAAGTTGGTATGTTGGATGACCAGCCCTTGAGTCACCGATGATTGTAAGGCCCGCGGATCCTGGCCTAGTCAAAGTCAATATTTTGCACTAGGGCAGTAGTCAGCGATATGGCTACTGCCAAGGGCCAGACTCCGCGTCGGCTAAGGTGACAACAACAAGGGCTAAGGTCAGCCTTTCCCCCCTAAAAACCACAATATATATAGTAGCGGAATAACTACTGTAACCAGAATAGTTTTGGACGCGACCTACACCGTTACTCTGTCGCGCACACTCGTCACGGTACTCCTTATATATTAAAACTCTCATTGCAAAATTAATTGTTGAAACACGATTTCGTTTAAACCCCGGAATCCAACAGGTATACAACAAATGTAATACGGTCAGAGGAACTGTTATATCCGCGAGTGCAGTAAATTTTGAATGCTTAACACGAGTGACTGAAAATTTCCAAAGCTACACGCGCTACCCTTCTACATCGTCTATGAAACGTTTAATAATAAATAAAATTGATTTCCGTGTGCCGCGTGCAATAGCAACCATGTTTTACGCGTAATCCGTTTTACGAGAAGGACAATTCAATCGTATTGAAGAGGAAGCAACGACACAAGAACAAGGACGTATAGCTAGAAAATGTGAAGAGGAACGAGGTTGCATTGTTCTCTATTGACTTCCTGATCGTCACAGCCGTGTACTCGCACGCCGTGGTACATGAGAAATGTTGCGTTGCCAGATGAATAAGGAAAATGGGCAGCCATTGCAACGGCTGTTTCTCTTGTGTCGCGGAGAAGAATGCGACATTGTTGAGCTGACAAGCGGAATATATCGATAGTCATCTCTGCCGAACATTGAAAAAACGATAACAATAATTTGACGGCACGTTTTGGGGGTTGTAATTGGTTTTCAACAGAAATCGATAGAGTTGTACGCAATTGATAATCATGAGGAAAATTGAATTCCTTTCTATTGAATTAACTGGATCGAGTATGCACTCAAAGTCTAATTGTAAGAACAAAAATGAATCCAATATACATTTGGACATCCTTGATATCGGTTCTAAGAAGCAGGGGGCGATATGATCGCTAGTAAAAACAAATGAATCGAAATCGCGGGCTCATCGGTTGTGACCCAGTCAGTCTATTGAAAACCTTATTGAAGAGAGGGTGTCGTTTCTCAGCTTTATTAAAGTATTGTTAAGTAGAAAATTAATTGCCTTTTCACTTATTGCTTCCATCCTTTAACCTTTGCAATACTTTCGTTAGATTTGACAGAGTTTCATCGTTCCAGCGGTGATTTCTGGTCTGTGAGAATTGAACGAATTATATTTAATGATAATCAGCATCAAATAGGTTTGGTGACAGTTCACGATAGAATTAAACACGCTGACTTGTGCGAAACACGGAGCACGACGCAACGCACAGTGGCGTGACACGAAATAACGATATGTAAACGGTTTCGCTGGACGTTCTGTTGTTTGTATTACTTTCCATTTCTTCGAGTCGATAATACCGTGAATAATCTTGTAAGGGTCGATTCACGCTCGAGACACGAGGAGAATTTATATTCGACAATTAATTACGCGTCAACGTGTCCACGAGGTTTAATTAATCCTCGAAGAATCATAAAAACGAAACGTCCACGTGTATTTTCATTTCATCGTGCTGCGATTAAAATTTGTTCGACGACAACGAAATGAATGTTGCCATTTTTATTAATTTGGACGTTTCGTTAAATTTTGCATTGATGTGGCTATTCAATTGTGTATTGTTTTTTTTTTACTCGTCGTGTTTAACGAGAAACAGCATTGCCGATCGGCAAAGAGAATTATCGACGTTTAATCGCACGAATACATATAGTAGCGGCGTTGTTGGTAATCGATCAAAGTCAAAGGTCGATTGGGGGCTGCCAGTGCTCTGTACAGGTGGAGAGTAGGTATAGCCACTACTTTATTTGTTCCTGTCGATACGACGAGGTGGTTACAGTGTATCGTGAGTATCGTCGTATCGGTCTCGCCAGTGAGTTTCTTATGTAAATTTTTGTTTGCAAATAGGAAGCCGCGGCAATTTGTAACCTGTCGTCAACCTTGATTTTTCTATGATAAAGGAAGAAGCAGAAAGGCAGGATGCTCATACCATACTTGTTTCGCGGTAAATACAAGCCACATAACATTTACAAAAAGTCGTCATAAAATGTTATGAGAACATGCTAAAAGAAATTGGGTGAAGAGCCTAATCTTAAATTTGCAGGGGAAAAAGTTGAAACCGTATGCAACTGAATCCGTGAATTATTGCATACCAGTTGTAACGTTCTACGATGTTTACTTAGAACCTCCTCAGCTATGCAAAAATATTCCGGGAATCCCTACGGTAAATTTCATAAATCATTCTCTTCAAATGCCGTTGAATCCTGAAGCACGGTTTCTCCATTTTACCTACTCCACATAATTTCCCTCCCCGAAAAAAACCACCTGGAACAGTAATAATAAAATTCAACGCGAGTCGCTGAAAGATCGCATTCACTCGCGTATTGTCGTACCCTCGGCATTATGGAAATAGGATTACGCAGCCGCGGATAGGCATACCTTTTCAATACTTGCGGCGATCTCCTTTTAAGCAGCCTGGATCGATTTTCGCGCTATTGGCAACGTAAGCAAATCCTGGACATTATCGTGAAGCATCGATCCAAATCGCGTTGAATGCTCGCAGCGGAACCGGCCGTAATAACACGTAACCCTCCTCGACAAGCCGAATAAGAGCTTATTCAAGTCGAAGTGCATTTATCTTGGGCCGGTGGCATACCGTTGTAAAGTAGAGTGCCGAGGAGGAACCAGCCTCGATCCTGTGCTGCCCTGCTTCCGGCTTTGGTCCTTGATGGAATACGTGCGTGGACTGCGTTCCGGCTTCGACCTCGAAATTTTCGAGGTTTTTACGTAAGAACGACGCTCTCATTTCACGTTGACGACAAACTTTCCGGCTCTCGAGCACGATTAGCGTCACCGTCGAAAATCGAATTCGCCGGGTGAAACGTCGTCGTTCGTGACACGCTGCTGGCGTCCGATTATTCCGCTTTGCCTTGAAATTTGTCAAACTGAAGGAGGGGAAAAAAAGAAGAAATTAAAGATGCACGAAGTGGGGGAATGTTACTAATTCAGGAATGATCGACGTGATTATTTGTCGTTATTACTTATCGTTTGGAAATTCTTGTTTTCTATAATTGGGTATAGCAACATTATCGAAGCGGATGCCGAGAGAAAGAAATGTTCGATGTACTTCCTGAGGGTTCCTGATCGGATCTTAAGCTTTTTTATCTGTTTCAATGGTTTGGGAAGGAGCGGAGGGATATTGCATCGGAAATAAGTGAAGCCGTTCAATAAATATCCTTCTTTTCCCAGTTAATCTTTTCTTTATGCGAATTGTTTGGAATAATGTTGGTATCAATTAAATGGAAAACAAATTGGAAGAGGGACAAAACTTTTAGTCTTTTTACTTTCGTAGGAGGCTCTGAAGAAAATCGTATGAAAATATATCCTTTATTTCTATCTTCGCAGAACAACTTCACGTTCCTTCAAGCGTGACTGGAAATATGAGAACGAGTTCCCCAGATAGGAAACTCATATAGGTATTAGGGACAAAGCTATACTGAAAATACAAAAAATTCTTACCTTGCTGGAAGCTTGATGGGGGAACGGAAAAAGAAAATTGAAAGAGATGTCTGCGTATTGTTGAAATGTTTTATTTGGATTCCAGAAATTTGATCTATACCCAAGAGAAAACAGAAATCGAAGATTTACGCTAGAGGCGCCGACTTTTCGCTGGTGTTGGAAGTCAACACGTGGTGATTTGTTATCGTAACGTCACTATGCTGTTTGCGTAACAAATCCTTAACCAGGTCTACGCTTCGTACATTCCCCTTAACACTTCAGGGTCGCTCGAGCCCGAGATTCCACCCCTTGCAAAAACACCACCATACCATGGTTAGAAATCAGCTGCTGTTCTTCTTCGCCAATAAATCGGTTGAGCGATCTACAACAATCTACAGTCGTGTATAACCACTTGTCGGAGAATTGAATGCTATATTCGTGAAAGAAATTGAATGGCCGTTCTGTTGATAGATAATAGTGACAAAAGTTTTGTTTTGTTACATTTTTTCTGATGAAAATTCAGATTTTATCTAAATTCAATATAAACGAGAAGAATGAATCAGGTGCTGCAGTCTCTAATGATTGATATGCTATTCTCTACTATCTCATTTTAATATTTTTTTAATACGTCTCGTCATGCACTGACTGTTCTTTTATTTATTTATTCCTATTTATACACTGTCAGAGTCTCTTTAAATGCATGCTTCATAAAAATCGCACTCCCAGAGTAATGCTCATACCGTAAACCTAACCCTGGCAATTTTGTATAATCAGGAATTTTATTACCGAGTTCAGGTTACGTTTTGACGGGAACTCTCGTTTTATTACGTCACCATTTAAATGGATATTCAACCGGAATCTTAAACGGAGTTCCGTCCTTGTCGAAGTTTAAAGCAATTACACGCTGAAAAAGAAAATGGACCGTTCGTAAACAATCTTTGTTTTTCGGTTACTGCTGCTACCTAAGTAGAAGTTGAAAGAAAATTGTGCCATGACCTCGTCGCGACGAACTGGCATCTTCCGTCTCAGTCTGTAGGCCACATTTTAAACAGCAATAAATCAGCTTAGACACCGGAAATTGACGCGCGACCCGGATCTTCCGCGGCTATCAGTTCTGGTAATAGCAGTGGTAGAAGGGTTCCTGAGCGGCGGCCAGAGGAGCAGTGGGGTAAAAAGGGTCGACACTGGAAGTGGACGAAAATGGGACGAAGAGCGAGAAGGAGACGAAGGTTAAGGGTGAAGCGACCTTCGCCAACAGACGTCATAACTCATCCAGCTAGAGGCATAGAGCATCGATCCCTTCTGCTCTGCGAATACTTTACAGTGCAGACTTTATCTTCGCATTTATCTATTTTTGAATGCATCCACCTCGATGACCGAGTTTTGCTTAACTCCTTCGTACTCGTTATATCTCGTGATACCTCGTCAAAAGCGATTTATATCTCGTCACCTAGCGCCAATGGTTTCACACTATAGACGAATAGTTTTTACAACTAATTCTATTCTTATGACGGAAAGGAAGAAATTAATGCATATTTTATTAATTTGTTGATATTAATTGTATTTATTTTCTACATGATGTAACTCGATACATTGTGTTATGTATAAAGCAACATTACACTTCTGACAACAATATCGTGTTTCCCCACGTTTTCCGTTTCCTTTGCATACGACGCACAGTGCGGCCTCCAATGGACAAAAATCCAAAAAGTCATGTTTGAATTTTGAACTTTTTATTCAAAATAATCATTACTCGGTAGGTAAGGAATACGAATGTAACAATTATTACTGTAAAAAATTAGTAGGGGCCCGGCAATATTCATCTGCTTATAATAACTGAAATTGACGCAACGTTTCGCTGGTCATGGAGACGCAAAAGAGAAAATGCCCAACGTGTTGCTTTATGCATAACACAATGTATCGAGTTATATCATGTAGAAAGTTAATACAATTAATTTCAGAAAATTAATAAAAATTGCATTTATTTCTTCCTTTTAGTCATAAGAATAGAATTAGTTGTAAAATATATTCGTCTATAGTGTGAAACCATTTTGGTGCTAGGTGACGAGATATCTCGTCAAAAGCGTTAATCGGCTAGTATCTAGTCGCGAGATATATCGTCAAAATCGTTAATCGGCCAAATATCTAGTCGCGAGATATCTCGTCCATGGGTACGAAGGGCTTAATAGCAATCCTTGTGAATATCCTCTCTACTTGGCGAACATAGTCAAACATGATAGATGCATGTTACTCATCGTTGTTAAATAGAACTGCATGCAGTCGTTCGTTGCCACGATTTGTTTGTCCAGACAAGTGTTTGCACTGAAGAGCTGGAGGAGCTCGTCGAATATTCCGACGTCATTGAGAATTTTGTTCGAATAAGTTCGTTTCAGTCATTTCTTTTCACTTATTGCCTTTTAGCATTTCTTTGGAAGTTGTTCTTTTAATACAACAGTTAATTTAGCGACCCAATTTCAACGGTAGTGTACGCATGATTACGTGATCACGTTTAAACAGGTGCACAGCCCGCGCCAGCGAGTTTACTTCAGCAGGTAGATTGCAGTTTAATATCGTCTGGCTGTAACTACTAATTATGTGCTAATTTGGAGTTGGCTAATAACGCAGCACTAGACAACAGTGGCCGGAGTAACGTCAGCTGCCTTCATTGGTATAATGGTGCAGGATGGAAACGAAAAGCCTTTTCTCCTAATGCGATCTTGCTCGAGTAATATTATATTTATATGCACAATGTCTCCTTTCTTCGATTATTCAAATGTATCGAATAATTGCTTTCGAAAAACTTGTTACATATTTTTGCATATTTTGAACTAGCATTTCTATCTCTGTTACAGTTTTAATGGTCAATCACTGGGCAAGGAATTATTAGAACTTTCGTAAAGCCTGCGTTAAAATACACTTGACATATTTCTTTCATTTTTGTGAAATTCTCACCACTCACTACTTGTAACATACAGCCGTCGAAATGCAGTAAAATGTCGATGATAGTCAATTCAGCGAGGTAAATACGTATTAACCCTTCCGACCCGGCGGCGTTTTCCGAAAGTCGCTCGCTATGTCCGTGGCCGGCTGACGAGAATTGGAGTCCTAACATATCGAATTGTTCCTAAAGTATTTGCGTCTTTACCATATGCAGTATTGTACTGGATAATTAAGAAATTCATTAAGTTTTTACCTAAATAACAGCTAGTAATTCAGCTTCGTGTGGTATATTTCGAAACACTTTTCTAAGCAAAGTCCAACATCACATTCGCGGCGCGAGAACCTACTATCTTTCGTTCTTCCAAATTTCGTACATACCGCACATATTCTTTGTTGTGTTTTTGTTTTTTCTGTTGGGGATATTTTTGTTATAAAATGTCGTTCGTGTAGTCTAGCTACTGTATTGTCTGATTGATGTCTTGTATCTACGTGTCGTCGAGGATCAAGAACTGTGTCTGCAGCAATAAAGAAAGCATTGCAGATTGTTTAGCTTAAAACTGAGGTCTTGTGTATCTTCAGGAGATACATATGTGATACGAGATAAGAGATACGCATTTATACATAAGTGCGTGTCGAATTCGGATTTGCCTGACGCGCGAAGAAAGCAGTGATTCATTCTCCGGGTCAGTACGCGGTACTGATGTCGGCCGCATACGACGGCTGGTGGGTCAGTACGCGGTACTGATTTCGGGTCGGAAGGGTTAAAGTAGCATTGTAGTACAAGCGTTATCGTAATGTCATAGTTACCAGTGTTATGGCAGACATGTGTCGCGTGAACAAGTCCATCTACCTGTAGAATGCAGTGTCGTTGCTGCTTGAAAAGCTGTTCGCAACAACACTACGTCGTCAGCCGTCATAACGAGACTCGTAATGCGAAATTTATTGCGCGAACAGCTTTAAAAAATTAGATCTCATCGTTCTAACGTTTAGCGCCTGTTGTGTTAGATTCTTCACATGTATTTGCTTCAGCTGGATTCAGTGTATATGTCTGCAGTAATTGAATTTTTATTGAGCGATAATTATCTTCTATCATTGATACGTCTGAAATCACAATTTCATACTGTTCTCATCACTCATGAATCGAGACATTAGCAACTCTACCTTTAGAATTTTTTCAAATTTTATCGTCAACGCGCTTGATTGTCTCTTAACTTTTTATATTTAAAATAAATTTCCCTACTTTTGTTCCGCGGAGTTAACCGATTTAGTCAATGAGCGGTTCAACTACTAATGCAAATTTGATATATTAGAAAACAGATGAAGGGTTTGTACATTATTAAGCCATGGCCAAAGTATTATTATTATTGCTTTTAACTTAATGTCTAAAATAATCGCGCATAGACGTCGATATGTTCGATTGATTTAGGGTTATGAGATGTTGTCCGACACCTATAAGTAACGAGCCTATGCGATAAACAGCTATCAGCATTTCTGGACATAAAACGCGTTGCACTAGTGAAGGAATGTTGCGTCAATTAAAGTGTCTCATTACTGGCCTCGCCTCAGTCAGGCACGGGAACACAATCACCATTCTTGGGCTCTGTTCGTTGCTCGATGAATTAAACCACCGATTTATAAATGTCGCCGCGGCATTTTGAAAAGTAACAACGCACGGACCGTCGGTGAACGTCGAAATGGGGAGGAGTTCAGGTAGTTGGAAGTTTTTAATTAACACACGCAAAACCCCGTACAAAAGAAAAGCCTCGAGCTAGCCTTTCGGCTCTTGCTCGCTATAAGTGAATTATAAACGCGATAGCACCGGGGGAAACCTGGATATTTCTAATTTTCTCGGTAAAACTGGTGGACGAAAGAAGAAATTACTATGTCCCGCGGTGCAGGCAAATTTTTGCCCTGATTTAGTTGAAGAATAAATTAATGGAAATGTACGAATTGCATACAGCGTACTGCCAGTCTTCACAATTATTCGTCTTCGATAGGATAACATAAAATCTTTCAATAAAGTACAGTTGTCCGTGAATATTTTCTGCGTTGAACTTCATTTTAAATTGAAATATATTTTACGACTTAATACAATTTTCGTGAACGTTAGCGCGAACGACTTCAATGTCAAACTTAACAAACACCATCAAAGATTTCGCAGTAAATATATTTATATATCAGAAATCAGACAAATATCTACATTTGACAAATATTGATTCTAGTTTAGAAGCGAAGCAACTCATACAATTTGGCAACTCTTTTCATCGGTACAAAAATTCTGTTTCACAAGCACCCATTCAAGGAATGAATAAGGTTTGCGGTAAAAATATTCTGCCATCAGACGAACGGAGGAGTGGCGGCGTCCTCGATACAGAGAATCGCCGGTATTATACATGAGTACCTACAGCATAACAGATCGAGCATAGGATCTCATGAAGCGGCCCTCGTTATAGGTTCCCTTGCTCGCCATCGATCTCTCCTTTCAGAGTTCCCAATTATTTTGGCCGATCGTAAAACTCTCGTAGGCTTGATTTTACGAGATACGGTGTCGTCAATTTTACTAGTATCCGATAGAACATTCGCTAACCATTGCGTGTCCACGATTTCGCGGCACAAATGCAAACTTTCGCCCTTGTCACACTCAGCTGCGCTCGTGGAACCCGCAATTCAAAGTCCTTGTTTTGCGGCCCGTGGAAACGTGGTAAACCGGAAGAATTGGATCCCGTGTATTTCCGACCGAATCGCAATAGCTTTCCACTTTTATTAGTCGCGTTTGCCCAGCCGTTCTCGCGATTTTTGCGTTTATCTCATGACGAAAATTAAAAACGGTCTGCACGTGGACGCGGTGCCAGTTTCCACTATTTCGAATTCAATTATAAACGCTGAGGCGCGGCATGCTCTGAACGATTTAGTTCCACTCGTCGTGATGGAATTTAGAAATTAATGATACAAAAATTAATTTTTCGTACGTTGATTTTATGGAATCCAAAATTGTACGGCCTGTATCCTGGCTGCGTTATAAATCACTTGACATGTGCATTGTATAAGGCACTTTGAAATTAAGTTGTCAGGTTCATCGGTCCCGTAAAGGGAGTTGGCAAACACGAGAGATTTCTCTCTTGCGTGTCCCGAAATTCGACCATTCTACTGCCAGTTCACAAATATTTGCACTTGTATGGAAAAAAGTAGGAACTCAATTTAATGAATCGTTACAAATACGAGTTTACATAACGAAATACGTTCTCTGACGGAAAATTTTACTGCGTCTGCCCCTTCTATTCGTTTTTTGTTTCTTTGTTATTATACTGTAGAAGTTCTTTTCACAAGGGATCTAACTTCACAATTCTCTTCCAACTCAGAACTAACCACTAGATTTTCAACCGCCGCGCCGCTCGAAAGCTTCCGAAAATATAATTAATACTGTCGTTGAAAATCGCACCAGTTCTCAATGTATTTTGTGTGTTTCGATTCGAACGAGCGCCGTGAATATATCTTCCAATGTGCGTCGCGGGTAATAAAATTGCATTCCGTTCGAGGCGAATGACGCGAGCAGCCGAACATGTTTCTCAGCTTCGTCGGTCTGTGTCCGCATTACGGTTTCCGGAATAGCAACGCGGCTGGCGCAAACATCAAATCGGGTTTACAGTGCCGGTACGCGTACGATACATTAGAGAACACCGGATTGAAAAGCTATCTTGGCATTTTCTCACGGCACATCCTTGTCTCAGGTGCCTGCAGCTACGTCTGGCAACGCGAATGGAAGAACTCCGGGAGCGATGATGATTTCGTCTGACGAGAAAATGTTCGCAAGCCAGTGGCATGGAAGCTCCAAGCTCTTGTTCAACTTTGAATCGAACCGGAAACTATTCGTTGTCAGTTGTAAAATTCGAGTGACTAATTGCACTATTTCATCGAGCATCTTTTTCAGTTCACAGTACAGTTTGAACCCACTGGGTCGCGAGGGGCTTTGTAGAACGTTGACTCACCTATAAATGTTCCTTTTTCATATAATCTCAGGGAATCATGAGTCGGTTTTCCTTTAGTATGAATAGAACGTTTTATTGTATTCGTTAGACGGGGAATGCGTTGGTATTTTCTATCCTCGTTGTCGTGTTTCTTGAGTTACTGATTTAGAATGTTGGAAGATTGTGTTTGGCGGAAATACATTAGACATTTGTAAAGTTAAAATTATATTCGAATCTGGATACGCTGAATAAAATAATCGCATTGAATTATAGGTATGGGAGAAAATAAGGCCTTTAACAAAAATTATAAGCTAGTTCTTCACGTTAATCCTCTAAAAGTTCGTGGCATTGAAGGTTATTCTTTAGGCGTCAAGAAAGTGGAAACCCACCATTATTTATTAGCAAAATGATGGGAAGGTTGTTTAAAATCTAGATAAAGTAGAAAACCCATACAGCCCAAAATATTTTATTATACTGCACAATGAAAAGGAGAAATACATACACGCAAACATTGCGTGCATTATATTCCAAAAGCCAACCCCTGTAAAATAGCTTTCAGTCTCTCCATTATCCTGAGGCACAATACCCAATACTCCTCTTAGACCCTCTAATATAACACCAACCTTATTCCCGTACCATTATCTCTGAACGTCTACTAACGGCAAGCCCGTCATTCGTCACAAAACTTAAAAAACACTGAAAATTTCTTTCGCTTAATTAAACGTCACGGGGAACGTCCGCATCGATCAACTATCAGCCCGTCTTATCAGCAGGGTTGCGACAAAAGGATTTGCGGGGCAGGGGGCGAGACAAGTGGCACCGGTGAGTAACGCCGAGGGTGGCGGAAGGTTGATGTTATCGAAAGGTATCGATGCAGAGTGCGGCAAAACCACGGCCTGTCGAGTCGAGTCGTTTCGGACCCTCGGGGCTTCCCTCTGTGTTTGCTGTGTAGGAGAACGTGGCAGCCGCCAAGCCAGCGGTTCCCCGTTTCTCCCCGCGAACGAGTTGTTTAAGAACCGCTCTCTCACTTCCTTCCTCCCGCATGAGTGAATTGCACTCTTACATAGCGATGGGAACAAGACGCTACGGGTCTATGGTCAAAACTTTCCCCGTATCCATTCGCGAAAATGTTCCAAGTTGGTTAAATTTGAGGAACCAAGCGCGAAACGTGTCGTGAAAATGACAACAACCTCGCGCACTCGCATTTTTCCACGGTGCTGTTACGCGGAATTGCACGAGTTTCGAATTATTTGCAAACAGCAATTTTCTGCTTGCATTAGTTGCATCGTCGGCTGGATGATGTTTCGTGAACTTATGGTTCTGGAGTTTCTGTGTGCCGTGGGCAAGAGTAGCTAGTGCGTTGCATTTTTTGGAGATGCGCTTGTCAGCTTTGTATTATCAATCGCAACGCAGTGTCCTAAGTGTTTCACACTATAATAGAATCATTGGGATTTCGATAAGACTGAGCGTAAACGCGTGCAACACTTTTATTGTTTCAATTAATCACACGGGTAATCTCAGATAGAAAAATACACATACATAGATCACTAGTTATTTGTGAGTAATGAAATTCGACGTTACATTATTATAGTTACAATTTAATACATGGAGCGTACAATTGCATACTTAGTAACACGATTGACTTTCGTTTCAAACCACATTGTTGAAAGATTAAAGATCAACAGGTCCAATACCACCTACACACAATTGCAACGAGAAGAAAAATACTTCTCTCAAATATGACTTAATTCTACAAATTAATATATCCTCATAATTTCACTAGCCTTATCCCCATCTAACAATCGTATGAGCGTATGAGCAAGAATCAATAATAAATGATTGCCAAATATTCGCTCAGCGCGTCGAGCATATTGAATCGTTCGAATTCGATCGCGAACCATGTTCGGTGCGGAAAAGCAGAGCTGCAGACGTTCGAGTGGTTAATTTGATCCGTGTTTGCGTGCAGTGCATCGAAGACCCATCGCTGCTGGCGTGTGTACGAATGCGCAATCTTGTTTACGCGGCGACGGGTGTAGGTGTAGGTGAGCACGTGAGCACACGTCGACCTGTATGTTTTGCCTTATTGTGGCCTCGCCGGGTCGGGGGGTGCGGCAGAATGGAAATCCGCGAGCCCACCGTCGAACCCCATCAGACGTCTGCGTAGCTGGGGTGTCTGAAGCAGCCCTCCACCGCCCCTTCCTCTTTCTCTCTCGAGCGACTGCCTACCACCTTCTCGTGTCACACCTCATTATGCCACTGCTTCGTTAGTGCTGGCCGACGACGGGATCATCGTGGAACAAAGATCGCACGATCGACGCCGAGTAATTTGTCGCCGGAGCTCGAAAGATTCGGCGGTTCGTTGAACAAAGCTGCTCGTCATATTCGCGCGCCGCTTCCGTCGACGGTGCGGTGTGCGGCGGACAGAACAGGGAGGTAAAAACCGCGTTGCCACGCGTTTCCACTGGCACGACCAAATCGGGAAATAACAATCGTGTCTCGTGTTCGAGGGCCGCTGGTTTAGACGTCGGAAGAGAATTATCGGCGGACTGGAAATTGAAGAGTAATTCTGAGTTTCGTTGAACTCCTGTTAACTTGAAGCAACGTGTTCGACGCGTTTGATACATTATTAGGCTTTGTTAAGCTGACGCTCGACAGGTATCGAGTAACGTGTTTGTTAGGAATGCAGCAATCGTGCTTGCATGTTCGCGAAAATTGTATCCCTGTACGGTACATCTCTCCATGCGCATCTTTTGGGAAAAGTAGAAAATATAAAAAGAGTACGATATAATACAAGGTTCAGTACAATTGATGTAACATTTCAATTGACGAAGGGGATTAATAAAGAGGGAAGGACATGTTGGGACCTCTTAACACTATTATATCTAACGCAATTGTGAATACAAATTTATGTGAATATAATGCAGAGTTAAATGGAATATGGACGAGAGTATGAGCTTCAATATCTTGTCTCAAAATTGGCCAACTGAATTATAATCGAATACAAAATGTAATACTTTTGCAATAAATAATAAATATAGTAAACTTAATGCTTTTGTCCCCGGAAAAAAGTTGTATCTTATAATGCAACGTTCAACTCTGATTTGCGTAAACAGCGAATACACGCACGCACATGCAATCATTGCAAAAGTAAAGCCACAGTGAGATAAGCCAGCGGTCTGTACTCATAAACCAGAAACTTGCGCAATCACAAATTGGCAAAAGTCTACCGGGAACGGGCGCGGCTGGAACTCATAAAACTACCGTAATGGTAAAACACGAAAGGGTGGAGGCGGGGCCGAAAAGCGGTGGGTGGCCAGCGTACGCCGCGAGGCTCAAATTGTGACGTATTTCACTTGTTGAAATGGTTAGTCATCCCCTATGCTACATCGGTTGTCACGTCTGACTTAGACAATATAACCTGTGTAGAAATAACAATTATAATGCCAGATTACGAATATTTCAGTCAGGCATATGTAGAACAAAATTTTCAAAATCCGTTCATACTATATGCAAGAAATTTAACACGCGATCGACAGCAGGCAAATTTGCGAAATGCAGAATTGTGTAGTGGGTTTACCGAGGAAAACGGACGGAATATTTGGAAAAAGCCAAATCGTTTCACTTCAATGGACGATCTTTGGAAGTTCGAGTCGTTTATATCGAAGCGAAAGATTCTTAAAGCACGATTTCCTTTTATCGGAAGTCGATATTCCGTTCCGGCCAAGTAAAAGCTTCTGCGGGCGATCTCACCGATCTACTTTCTTCGCCAAATCTGGACGAAGGCTAAAAGGACGTGGCTTCTGAACGACCTTCTGGCCAATGTCCGTTACCTTTGGTCAGTGCTGCTAATGTCCCGTGTCCTCGTGGTTTTCCTTCGGTTACTTTTATCGATGTATCGCCTGTATACCGTCTGTATGTTGGACACGTGCAAGAGCTTAGTTGCAAATGTGTGTACACGCATACGTGTACAGAGAATATTAATTTTTTTATCTAAACGATTAAAGGTATGCACCTACGGGAAATTAGAAAAGTCTAGTACGAAGGGAAGCAGACACTTTTGTACAAATACAGTTATGGTTTCTGTACTAATGTGGTTGCTGTCGTGTTTATTTAGTAACTGTTCCTAGCTTTTATCTTTCAGCTGGAATTCTAATTTTAATAGTAAATATGTATAGTACAAGAATAGTAAACCTATATAGTAAAAGAATACTTTCGTATTTTTTTGACCATAACTTTTGCATTATTTGTTCAAAATATAACTTATGTATTTCTATTTGTGGGCGCAGTAATTATTTTTCATTAAAATTATGATTTCCGGAAAATTATATCACCTGCATCATTTTGTGCTTAAATTATCCACTTATATTTAACGTCAGTTGCACTAGATTTCATTTCCACCTGCTTCTGGAATATTGAAAGAGCAGTGTTTTTTTTATCGTTCCAGTAAGTTGACTATTTATCAAACTACATTCACTTTCACAGAAGTAAATAAATTCGTTTTGGAAATTCTCGGTTAGCAGGTGTGGGGAGGAGCGCATGTCAGGTGTACAGTAAAATCCGCTATAAACGTTTGAAGTTTACAGTTGAGGTTCGTTCGTATTGAAACGTTGAACAAGAAATATTCTCTTGAATCTGAAAAGCAGAGTAACTACCGGTTAAAATACAACAAAAGCATTTCGTTCCTTATGAAAGCTGCGTATGAATGGATCACGTTTATGAAGACTTGAATCACGTTCTATGCGCGAGTGTACATTTTACGAATCCATCCGAGCATTTGTGAGACTTTTTTAACAACTTACTACATAACTTATTGCTATGACGAATCACAGATTTACATAACACGTGCAATTTTTCTTTGCAAAGCAAGGGACATTTTATGGCCACGAAGGATTAAAAGACGATGTTTTTCTTTTCGCGTGGCTGCTCGGTTATTTGAAGTGCTCAAAGGGATCGTTCTGCTGTATCTACAGCATGAATACGACAACATTCATTTTTTCACCACGGAAAATGTTATATCTCTCAGACAAGCTTTGTTTCCCTTCCTAAAAAGTAACCATTTACTTACTGCACTTGGGTAAAACGAGTCGAGAACTTTGCAAACTTAAGCCGACTTTCCCTTTTTTCTCTACTTTCTCTTGTGATGAAGTATATCGAGTTAGTTAACGCCCTTACCGATTTTTCGATCGGCGGCGCCCTCGGAAGTTAATACGTAAGGTGTAACGAAATTTAAGAACTTCATTACAAGTTTCGCCACGCTCCACAGTGGGGCAAAACGCCAATTTAGGGTTGCAAAATTAAAAAACGAAACACGGAGTAGGTCCTTGAGGCTATTTCCAATATCAACATAGATGTCCGTAGGAGCTAAAAACGATATTTTCATTTCTCAAATCCATTGTTTTTAAGCTTGGCAAGAGATGCAAAAGTTAAAAATTAAAGATGGCATAAAAATGAAGTATGTTATTTTTATCTGTTATCTAATGCTTAGGACCTTAATGGTTGTTCTTTTTGCAGAAACTGCATCAACAAGGATTAGGAATGCATAAAATTCAAAAGATACATTTTTCAGAAATGTTTAAATAATTTATTTCAAGCATGTTAGAGCAAACCAATTTTCTAAACTTTCTTTTATGAAATACTTCCGAAATTCACCTGAATTCGCGTTCATTTTTATATACACATGTAGAATGGGGTATCTAGTTTATGTATTATCAAATTTGGCTGCAGCCGACTGCAGCTGCACAATATATTGAATTTTTTCTAAACTAGTTCGATGCGGAGAACGCCCGCACGAATGCGACTTACAGTAGACTCCCGGTGATCGGGCCCCGCTTTCTAATTGTAAGTAGTACACTTCGTAAAAGCGGGGCGGGCGCTCGCGTCAGTGCGGGCGTTCTCCGCATCGAAGTATTTTAGAAAAAATGAAATAATTTGTTCAGCTGCAGTCGGCTGCAGCCAAATTTGATAATACATAAACTAGACACCCCATTCTACATGTGTATATAAAAATTAACGCGAATTCAGGTGAATTTCGCCATTATTCAATAAATTTTTTTATTAATAATTTACAAATTTCCGAAAAAGTATCGTTTTATACATTCCTAATCCTTGTTGACGCAGTTCCTGCAAATAGAAATACGATTAAGATCCTAAGCATCGTTTTATTAATTTTCCAATCCTAAATAGGCGTTTTACCCCACTGTGCGCTCGGGCCATTTGTCGGCCAGTTGACCCCAGGAATCTTACATTAAATTGTTCACCGAACTTGCTCTTTCGTCGCGTTCACATTGCTTGCTTATTGCAGCTGCTTAATACGATGGAAGGGAATTCCAACGAGGATTACGCTTTAAAAGTTCTATTGCAAGCGCGCCGTCCGTCTATACAGCTCCTTTCGTTGTTTCGGCTAAAATTTCCGCGAGAAAGAACCGAGATAAGAAACTGTAGAAACAATGAAAAATTTGCAACCAACTGCGTGTCGAAAGTTTTACACGAAGACGTAAATGTAATAAAATAGTAAATCAAGCCCGTTATTTCAGGCAACAATTTACGAAGGGAAGTAGCAAGGGAAACACGTGGAAACGAATAGGTATCGCAAGACACTGACACGGTATGGTGATACGAGGAAATCAAATCGGAAAGAACGTGTTTACTCCCGACGACAAAGACGAGAAAGGAATGAGTGGCCCGTTGAAAATAATAGGCTCAAATACGTCTTACGCCCTGATACATTGTTACCTCGTTCCTCTGTATGCATTCAACCCGGGAGCTGTTTTGTTTCCCCTCGTGCTCCCTGAATCACAGGCGCTTTGGCATTTGGCCCGCATACTGGTTGAGACACAATCTTAGGTTTCTGCACGAGCTGAGAGTTTATTCGATAAGCAGGTGGAACGCCGGTAAAGGGGTTTTTAATGGCCTTAAACTGAGAGTCGGTGGGAAATTAAATGTTTGCCTGTAGCACCCCTGTCAACGCTATAGAGTTCTTGCTCGAAATTAAGGATACTCCAAGTAATTGTGTTGCATTGGTGTACACAAGGAATATTGAGGGATTTTATTACGACATCGAATTGTTTGGATCATATGGGTTGACAGTTAATGTGTCCAATATACCATAATTTCTTTATCAGGGGGTAAATATTCATTTAAATGACAGGAATGACGTTTCATTTAGTAGTTCAACTACGATCTGTTAAGTATTATTTATTCAGGTGTACAAACAATTATGTTACTGTGAACATATTCTGGTCCTTTTATAAATTTTATTTGCTCGTATTTCTGTTACCACGCCCTGCCATTCCATTATATTCCATTCCGAAACGCCGTGTGCATTTTATGTGGGTATACACGTTTGCACTTCTACTTTTAAATTAACATTAAATTAGTGCTTCTTGTGGAATTTTCACGAATTACATTGGCATCTCCATGCCATTTGTAATAACAACTTTTCTATTCGTTAAAATTTATTTACATAATACATTACATTATTTCAATTATCTATCATTTCGATTTAAAAGTGCTGCAGGAAGCTGTATAATTTATTCATTTCTTCACGAGGCCGTCTATTTCAAAATCAGCAAATCCCTTCATGTATACATGTGATTACAGAATAGACAAAGCTTCACGGAATATACATACAACATGTTCACGAAGGGCTTCGTAAGTCCTGGGGCTTATAAGTTTTCTGGCACGGGTTGCTAGCTTTCGTTGAGTTCGTTATATGTTCTCGTCGCGGCGCGAATTGACCGAGCAAATGGGACGGCAAAATGAAAGATTAGCTGCGAGGGTGCGACAATATCCCCAAACGGAAGAGAACCCTCGAACGTTTCGAAGATCTTCGTTCTGATAACCTCAGCACCGATCCACGGGGTCGTTAGATGTGCCCCGGAATTATTTAGTGACGCGTAAGCCCCGGGCTTGCTTCGAAGCAAGGTTAATGGCTTCGATTCCCAGTAGTACGTTTGCCCGGCTCTCGAACTTGACGTTACTTCACTGGATCCCAGTCTCAAGTTGCGTAAATAATACATAATGTGGTACATGCTCAGTTAAGCTGCTTGCGACTTTATTCCTCTATCGAAATTTACGGGCAGCCTCGGCACCGAAATCTACACGTTATCAAAATCTTAGCGGATATTAAGTTTTCGTGCGCTTCTCAATATCGATCCTAATTTGATCGCGAATGTAACAGTAGAAAGCCAATGGGTTCTAGTCACATATCCTAATCTACTTACTGTCTTAAATGAAAGATTAAAAAATACAAAATCTCTCAGACTGTTATTTAAACACTTGATTCGTTCCTGGCCGAGTGGGTCTCGCAGTAATAAGTGGTTTCGTGGAGTGTGAGCCGATACGTTTCCATTGTTTCCAATCTGTTGGGAATGAATTATAATCGCGTCACGCTTGTCACGTGAGAAATCACGATTCCACGTCGATCCAGAATTTTAGTCTCACGTGAGCACAAAACTGGAAGAATAACGATGTCTATATTCTATAGTAAATAGTTGTCAACCTTTCAACGTCATGCAACTATGTATCCTCACCACGATGTTGCCGTGCTGTCGTCTGCAACGCGATGACGTGCGATTTCACGCGTAGCGATATCAATGCGTTTCTACCTTCAAAGTCTCGAAACGGTGAAGCAGCCATAGAAATAGTTCAGACAGCTGATCGTTTTTGTTAGAAATTAAGCAGAACATTGTGTAGGTTTGATTACTTATTTTAATATGAGGAATAAAATATGACATCATATATATTAGTACACTTATTTTAACATAATGAATAATATTAGACTCGGTTATGAAAATAAACTTAAAACGATATTTTGGATTACTGCACCGACACCCAGTGCTAGGTACGATACGAGAAGACTTAAAACTATAGAATGTGGCAACACAAAAGAACATTTGAACAAAGGAAGAAACGCGCGCCACATTCAAATCGCATAGATGCAATTCTGCAAACGAATGCAACCTCATAGTTTTAACAGGAAGAGTAGTTGGGCACACGTTTCGTAGCCGCGACACGATAGCGATTCAGGGGCACTTGGCACGGGAATTTGAAAGTGATTTGTAGATATGTACTACATAAATTCGGGAATCGGCTTGGTAATTTCGAAATTATTAGGCACCGGTTTATTTCACAGGCCAGTCGGTTTGGTATGGTATACGCCGCAACGACAGCATATGGTAGCCGCTTGGTCACTAAACGTCAAATCCGCCTCTAGTTCGGGGCGGATATCACGTTCGTTAAAGGCAACGTGCATGAACGTGCACTCGCACATGTGCGGTCGTACATACATACGTGAAATGGCGAGAACGGCTTCGTTGGACATCAGAGTCCAGCACTGCAGAGAACCAACGGTGAACAGGCTTTCCGTCCAGAGGTCGACCAACTGGTCAGCACGGAGAAATCCTGGTGTGCACGATAGAGAAAAGGGCCGGGCACTCCGTGCGACGAGCACCGAGAAGTGGCATTGGCGAAGGTTAAGGGACAGAAGGAGACGTAGGAGGAGAGCAATCGGGTGGCTTGGTCGGCATTGAACGGCCGCCTACACGGATAGCGTTTGTGTTCACACCGATTAAATCCTAGCCGGACTAAAGGCGAGACGTTTCATTTCTAGTTTTCGTTCGATCAATTACTGTACTCAATAGTCGACGATATACGAAACAACACGGCTCGTAGAGAAGAACGCGCGAAGGAAGGACAGGCAAATAGATGTACACGGTAGACATCTCATCGTTAACAACGAACATGAGCAGTATATTGTGGTGCCATGCGGTTAAATTGAATTCTCGCATCGCCGCTTTCCGGAAATAATATTATGTTTTATGTGCTCGGCACCCGCGGAACCCTATTGGAATCCCTTAATAGGAATTTTTCACATTTTCTGCCCGTCCTCGGCGAATAAGACCAGCGAGACGTGGCAGCATCCATTGGCACAGATTCCGATGCGCCAGAGGCGGGAAAACAGGAAGGAGAGGCGAAGGAGAGCTGCTTTACCTCATCCTATCCTTTTTCGTTTCATCCTTTTCTACCTCTCGCTTTTCTCCCTCCCGCTATCTCATTCTCTGTCTCTCTTTGCGAACGGGAACGAGTGGACAGATGGGCTATGGGCACGTGGGGGTGGCAGACTACCCCTGTTTGCTTTTGCTCTTTGCTTTTTTCCATGGTGATGGAAGCAAGGAAAATTCCAACGCTGCCAGCATCAGCATTCACCGCCGCTATCAGCTTCCACCACCATCGCCACCGCCACCGTCGACGTCGCTACCGTCATCATCATCGCCGCAACTTTCCACTACCACAGATAAAAAAAAGAACTCGGGGAAGCTCCGCTTTGCGAGGTGGCGCGGTGCACGCGGCGCTCGATAACACTTCAGAAGACGAAGTTAATTCCCGTCGAGCAGCTGCTTGCAAGCTTCGTCGCCGTGGTCAACCCGGGAATATTCGAATTTAATGACGTGCCCGTCTATTCCCATCTTTTCGTTATTCTTTTCCCTTTTCCTTTTGACTCGTCTTCTTTCTGCTGGTCCGTTGCACATCTTTCTAGCCGGTGAAATAAGCTACTAGCATGGTTTACTCGTGTACTGGTTCGCGGCGAGAGAACGTGCATGTGATTGGAGTTGTTCGTTTATGAGCCACGTCTGTCTGGATTGATAGAATACGGGGGAAGAAAGAGGAAACGCTAGCACGGGAAATATATTGCTCGTTCAATTGATAGAAAAAGCTGTGCTGGGAAATGTAAATATGTAGGTAGGGGATGGTATTTAATCGAGGCCAATAGATACGAGTTGGAACCTGAAACGTGGATAGACATCAAGAATTTGCTCGACGTGTGTCGAAGTTACTCCAGTTGCGTACCCAGTTGCAACTAGCTTTGAACTGTACGCTGAGATGAAGGATTGAATCATTTCATTTATGAAAGAGGAAAATATGAGAGAAGTAATCTTTGCTATGAAAGCAAGAATTGAGATGCAATCATTATTAACCTGATATGTTGTTTCATCACAGTAACGCAAATTCTTTCCTACTTTCCTCCAAGTTTTCGAAGATTTCGACGTTGTAGCATTTAATTAAAAATATGGCAAATGTGCGAAATATAATAGAATATCCAGAAGATATTTAATTCGATACACGCATTCTACCCTTTACCACGCTCAATCCCCGCAGCTATAATTTAGTCCTTAAATGTATGATAATAGGGAGAACGTTAAATAATTCGTGGAACAATGATACAAACGGTGCGAAAATCGGGATTCTATTGAAAGGGTTGCAGCGTATTGAATCGCGGTGTGATGAAATAATTCATGCCGGAAATCGTTGATGGAGTGCGAAGCAAAAATTTCAGTTTATTCGCGATCCGTATAAAAGCGTTGATCGGGTTAATGCAATCGTCAGAAGCGTTTGCAGGCTTCGCGAATGAATATTTCAAGCGAGCACGCCGCGCGTGTTGTTTTCAAGCAAGCATCTGTGTACACAACGGTCTCGTAGTTAAATTCGCGAATCGCGCTATTGCAAACAATGCAGCGAAGCTTCTAAACGATCTAGCGATCTGTTCGAAACTCGAACGTGAATTTTTCGGGCTTTCAGATGTTTACTTACTAACCGGGTCATGCTTTACGCGTCGATCGCTTTGATTATCGATTTTCGTTTCTATCCCAGCTATCGGGTTTTTCATTATTCGAGGAGAGGGTTTTGCAATTGTTTATGTTCCTAACGCGTAATGGAACGACAAATTAGTAATCGACGTAGCACGGATTCTGCCTTATTTTATATAAAGATTTGTTCTCTATACGAGATAAAACGAGTGAGTGCAGAAAATATTCGTACACCAATCAATTTCAAACGGGACCTCATTAAATAATTATTTATTAATTACTTATTTATAAACAGTAAGTATATACATATTTTTGACAATTTTTAGAACAGGTACAATGCGGAAGAAATTAGTGTAATGTGCGAAATTGCCAAGTAAAGATAAAAAATTGACAGAAGTAGTTCAAGCAATAAGTATTATTGTAAATTATTTTAAATTTTTAAAAATGCATGTAAAGAACTTGCCAACAAAAAATGAAGGTAAACAGTTAATTCATATTTTGTACGATAATCCCTTTGATCTTATAATTGCTGCAATTCCTTTATGCATTGAATATGGATGTACCAAGATATGTTACGCCCGTTACGTTCATTATTCGCCACTAGAATGTAATTCAACAACGGCGACGTTACCACCTGCTACGCGAGGTTCAATCTCGAGTTTCATCCAAGCATTCGATATCAACGTGTACACACCCGCTGGGTACACCATATGTCCGTTATTAAGATAATAACGATGCACGGTCAGTTGGAAAATAATGGTAAAATCACCGTACCATTTCCCATTTTAACTGCGCGTTCCTCTAAAATACCAAGCTCTTATGCAACTTTGATAATTGTAGATACATGATTCTATAACTGCCAAGACACTGGAATTTCTCCTCCACGTTTCACATGTGTCCGCGTTGTTACTATGCTTCTATTGCTTCTATGCACTATTATTCAACGTGAAAGAGTATAATACAAAGAAAGTTTTCATGGCGAGCACTTCGCACGAACGCGCGACCAGTTCGTCACGTTTGGACGGGACAAATTTTTGGCACACGCCACTCGAATGCCCCAGTAACTGACCACCATGAAATTCGTCTCGAGCTTGCCGGCGAATCCTGTTTCAGCTTGAAACTTTCGGCCACGACGCGACAGTTATAGATGCGCCAAGAATTTTGCGTTTCGAATGAGATTCAAATGTATTCTAAAGAGATGTTTCTACGGCGTGGAACGGCCCGCTACTTTACGAGTTCATCCGTTCCGAGCGCCGTTTAACGTATTTCGTTTCCTGGCGGCGGAATAACGGCGAACAGGAAGATACGCGTCGGAATTACACCTTGATGTTTTCATGAAACTTTATTGTTCGCCTCCGCGGGCGTCGGCCGCGTGAAGTGGTCGACGTTAATCGGAGGATTATGCCCCTTTAAATATTATATTGCTACTGCGCTACGCAAAACGTGAAAGTTTTATTTGCGAGGCGATCACTCTTCCCGTTGAGTGATGGATACGATTACGCGCCGCGAAATTTTTGTTCGTGTGCCGGTCGTACTTTATTGCAGATGGAAAAAATGACGAACGTCGCGATTCTGTGATTTGCTCGTCACGAATCGAATTATCGCACTTTGTCAGAATTCCTCGCGCGATGACATGCATGAGGGACCGGGGTTAGAGATAGAGAGAAATAGAGAGTGTGTTTTATAAATGTTGTTGCAGAAATGTTATTGCTAAAATGCAAAGAATGGAAAGCGTTCTCAAATTGAAAATAGATCATGTTTTGTAATAGGAGGAAACAGTTTCGTGTTCATCTTGCGTTCATATTTGTTTCCCGTATTTACAGAAATATGTCTGGAATTTTCCAAAGATAAAAATGAAGTAGGACACGATTTGAATCTTTTGGGAAAAGGTGGTCAGTGTATAGTACTTACGAAACTGTTCTTTCAATAATTAATATTCTACTTATTTATAGTTTCAATCTTGTACGCTTTTAAATGGCAACAACTTCTTTACCATTTTTTTATTTACCACTATACACTCAATTTTAATATTCCAATTCAGCTGTAAATATTCGGATAAGTATTAGGAATATATATTTACTTCCTCATAATGAACAACTTCGACAATAAAAACAGATTCTCAACAAATATGCGAACACCGATTTCAGAATTCATTTATCCACACGCAGAGCGACTGAAAAACAGTTTGTTGTCTGTACTCGAGGTAGAGGTGCATCGATCGTAGCACAGGTGCTTTAATACCAGCATAAATGGAACGGTGCTAAATCAGAAAGGTGCACCGATCGGGTTCGCCCGATCGGACCTCATAAACGTTTGACTACCGAGCACCTCAGCAAAGGGGTGGGAAGACAAAGCAACGGGTAAAAAGTAAGAGCTTATGATTGCGTGCCAAGGATTCGTGAAGCACGTTCGTTGCCGTGAGACTTAGCCAACTATCGACTTTTCCTCCAAAGATTAACACTCCCTTTCATTGGCCCAGATTAAGAAATATCCATCTCGTTCGTCCATAGGCTGATGGCCGGTTCCTTCGATGACTTCGTTCCTTCGTTCATTTGTGAATGACATATGGAAATTACGAGAACGAAGCATTTGCAACACCTTTAACTTCTCCCTTTTCCCCCTGTTCCCCCTATTTATTTCGTCGTTCCCGTTCTACATTTTGCTTTAATTTTGCGTTACTTACGAAGAAATCCGTGGCGACTGCAACGGAAGCATTTTGTCAATTGTTTAACATTGAATAGTTACAATTGCTCGTCATCCGTTGCGCTCGAGTGCAAAAGTGTTTAAATGGTAAATGTTAGCTTATCACGATTTCGTTTCATCGTGCTTCATCGTCTCCTCTATTATCGATTTTCGTACTTGCCGCTTCTTCGTTTTACATTCGCGCTGCTTTCTTTATCGTCGCCTAAGAGAGATTGCAACTGCTCGACAAATTCTATTTGTCCTTCGATCAACGAGATATTTGAGCGTCCGTTGTAGTTTCCAATTTGTTAGATTACGATATGATAGATAACGTTTTTTCAACGGTGAAGGCGGATTACAAATATACGTTATTTAATTGTTTAACAAGTAAACCGCTATAATAACGAAACTGCCGTCTAGATCAGGACAAACATGCTAAATCCCGCCATCATTTCGCAGCCATTTGTGCTACGGCAAAGAGAAACCGTTGACGTAATTAAACGTAAACAGTAACAGACGAGACAAAATGAAACGTCGAAATTCATAAATTGCACACCGCAGGGGGGTAATAATGTATTCGCGGTATTCTACCGCGTAAATTCGCAGACGTTCAACAAGAATCGGCACACCAATCGAGGCGTATTGATTAGAAAGAAGACACGCGAAGAAAAATTGTAAACGCAGTGAAAACGTCGCACATTGGTCCGAAACCGCAAAAACACGAACTAAATTCATAGCACTGTTATTTCCACATTATTCGTTATGAATAAAAAGATTTTAGGTACTTTTTGAGTTATAGAATATAATTGCGATAAAAGATTCTCTTATTATAATTATTTTAACAATTATATTTGATAAAATGTTGTTTGGTCGAAATGGTTCTGATATTTTCTGTGGTGTGTAGTTATCTCTCAGTTAGCAGAAAATAAATTTTGTCAGCCGATATAACGACTCTTACAAAACTGATTTCATTAATTAAAATTTAATTTTCAAAGATTTCATTTAATTGAAATTATATAGTTAATATGGAAATAATTCGACAATGGGATGTAGAATCTACACATCCAAATGCGCGTTTATGATGTTATTTAATGAAAATGAAACGAATATGTTAGCAAAAGATTTAAAATAAAAAATATACACAAAATTATTTAAACAAATTAAATTAAATAAAAAAGTTTTGAAAAGAAGAAAAAAGTTTATGACTAGATTTACATTACCCTACATTTCATCTTCTGATGAGGTCACGTCAATTGACCGTCACCACATTGAAGTGGAAAAACGGCGTTCTGACTGCACATATATTGTTATAACTTTCGGAATTGCAAATAATTGCAAACAAATTTTATGCAGCCTTCTTAAGTAGGTTCTAATAAATACTTCCATATAAATTTCATCGGATCCCCGAGTTTACCTCCCTCTTATAAACCATATTGAAGTGGAAAACGGGGGAAAAATAGGGATTCGCGAAAAGGTATTTTTCAAAGGGTGTAAATACTTAGATACCTTTCATGTTACATGTACTTGTAGCTGGAAGAACACTCTTTAAAAATATATAAGCAGATTTGGGTCAGCTCCACTCTGTAAAAAAATATAGCACCGCAAAGTATAGGAAATTCAGAAAGAAATGGGATCGTTCCAAAGTGGACATATTTTCCCCCTCTTTGAAGGTGTCTCAGGCAATTACCAGTGCCCTGCGGCAATCCATTTTTTGCCAAAGTGTAGTCTATACATATAAGAAGCTATGCCTAAAATTTCATGCATTTCGGAGGAGGTCGAAAAATTGAATTTAGTTCGTGTTTTTACGGTTTCGGACCACTGTGCGTCGTGCCGCTGCATTCGTCATCTCCGGTGATAAAACGGAGTTGCCGCGTTGCGTCAACGACACCGGAATTGCAAACATCTACGTGCAGTCTGCTAGTTTTCCTTGACTTTCATCTCTTCTCTCCGTCGTTCTCGCTACCCCTCCAGCGACTACGGCATACATATTTCCTGCATTTGACTCAGCTTGTTGCAAGCGGCTTGACGAGAAATTCTCATTTACAATGCTACGTACGCGTTGTCGTGATAGGAGACCTCGGTACTTGGTATCATTCACGCTCCTTCGTTGTACATAACAAAGCCGAATATTGATTAAACCGTACCGCATACTGACTGCGTGCAGGTAATTAGTAGATGCACGGAGTTTTAATGGCCCTTTAATAACACGCAACATCAAATTAGAAGGGTGGGGTCGTAGACCCTTACCGTTCTCCTGCTGGTTTTCCATCTTTTCCCTCCCTTGTATTTTTCTGGACATCGTCATTGCACGCGGGCCAGTTATTATCGTGGCCTTGTGTAATAACTCCAGCATGGACAGCCATTCTTCTAAGTTATTTCGTAATAGAGCCGCTACAGGAATCGTTTATTAACCCGCATGCGTTCTTCCGTTTGACTATGTACCTACGGTTTTCGTGTCAAAGATGGCCCGATTGTATAGAACACATTATTGGCATTTATAAATACTATACAGGGTGGATCATGTAACATTATCGGCTTAGAATCTTCTATTATTGGTAAATTGATTGAAAATTTATGCATCTGGTGTAACCCTATTTGATGAATGCCTCAAAACGATGAGAAATGATATAGTAAATTGTCGACTATTTTAATCAAAGTTATCGAGGTCATTTTCAGTTCTTTTTTAAACAAAAAATTTATTATATTCAATTTGCAGCTCTAATTAAAATATATTCTGCTAAATACAAAAATGTTCAATCGGCCCACCAACAATAGAATAATCTCGGTTAACCGCGATTCGTGGTTGATATCATACAACCATATTAATTGCAAATTGCAGTTATTGCAATTTATGTAGTGAATACAGGTAATTGTACAGGTGAACTTGTTATTTAATTCCCCGAGCTTCCGAAAATCTGGTTCAGGTATGGGGCAATACCGACTACATAATATTTTTCGGTGCACATTGTAAAATAGACCGCTGTTGCAAAAGAAACGAACTACCGGCGCACTCTTTCTGCGCCCCTCGGAAAAATGAGGAAAGCCGAACCAAACAGCTACTTAATTGCATGAATTTCGAATAAAGTGGCTGGCCGGAACGTTTGTTCGCAGTGTTTGTTCAGTAAGGTACGGCTCTTTGTGCCGCTATAACTTGGCGTTGCGTTCGCGGTGCAATTATACACTGTGCGTACCGTGTCATGAAAGAAATACATTAATACAACGATGAAGCTCGTAAATTATTAAGCGTACAAACGTCCAACGAAATAACGGTAGAACGATCCACGACGCTGAACACCGTGCCGCTGTGAAAATTTAATAACGCAACGTTCGTCGTATCTGATTGCAACCCAATTAATTACGCACGGATATTTATTAATCGATCGTTTCGGAGTTGCGGATCCCACCGGGCTTATTGCGTTTGCTTATCAAACAAGGAAAATTGCAAAATGGCCGTGGATCCGACAATTTTTCTTGCTTAATTTTATTATACATATATGCACATAGTAGAACTCATCAAATGCCTTCAATAATTGAACATTTAATAGCACAATACAAATGCAGCTTAAAATAATGCTTCAGCATAGATGTACAGACGTCGGATATGTGCTGGTTACAGCTCATATAGGTAGGAGAAAAGTTATTATTCCGCTGATATTAGCTCGTTCTTCATAAAGTAGTCCCTTGAATGTAGATAAAGCTTCTTCGCGTGGATTAAATAAAGATGACTGCACGATATTTATCATTTGTGTATTTGATGCTTGATACTACATAAATCGACAAGCAGATTATAATACACATGTACTTAATCCTATCCGGAAATTTACCAGATTCATTTTCGCGGCAAGAAAATAAATCTCGTAAGGATCCCGTAAAGGAAAGATTAACGACGACCGATTGAAATGTTTATATCAATTTACATCGCAGTTAAAAATTATGTCACAGCCGTCCAAATTTGTTAAATTATGCCATTGATATAAATATATTGAAGAACAATATACAGAATTTACGGAGCAAAAGTATTCTACTATATCATTATGTACGTGAAAAATACGTGATCCGTTTCGTATAATACTTTCGTATTTCGCCTAACAAGTGTACATACGCAGCCCCTTCCACAGATTTTATTCCTTCTCTTTCACCTATTTCGCCGACTCGTTATACATTTTTGTATCCATCCACGATTCACAAATAGAATTGGTCAGGTTCTCTCTTTCAAGCGTCATTGACCGCCGCACTTTGAAGGTATGCTTAAGGTGCATCGTTCCTGCTGTTCGCAAAAAGCGGTATCCGATAATTTCAAATTTATATAGCACGAATAGGAACGGCTGAAGTTGAATGGAGTCGGATATTGAAAGATGCGCTGAATTTCCATGGACTAGCAGTGGATTATACGATTTTATCTCGATACGCTGTCCATGCCCGTCTATAACCTGCCGCCGTTTCATTTTGCAAAAGCCGTCTGGACATTTTTCGATTTCTACGTATGCGATAAATCCGATGCAGACCTCTATCTCCTTCCCATCGTTCCACTTCTCCTTCTCTTCCGTATTTCAACTATAGGGAAATCAACCGATTACCACCGATCTTATCGATTAGCGCCGATTTGCTAGTGCTGCAAGTCGAGTTTTCGATGAATTGCGGAGTAGGTTTGCTCGAGCGGTTCAGGCAAGAACTCGAGGCGAGTTGTGCATCGAGTGACTCGTTAATTGGCAATGGAGAAATGAATTTGTCTGTTAAGCGTTCTGCTAAGCATTAGTCGTAACTCGTGCAAAGTTAATCCATCATTTAGCCGCTGCTAGTCTCCACCGATAATCCAGCCATCGAGGACTGTTTTAAACTGCATGTAGTTAAATATTATCGTGGAACGATTCGAGAACCGCGACGGAACAAGACATCGAATTTGACTAGCCGCTCTGTAGTAAAATCAACGGTAATTTGAGGAAGAAGAGAGAACGAAACGGAGACAGGCGGCATTGTAGAGGAGACAGTAATCTCGTTTCGCGCGGTTCTGTCTCGTGGATTATTATTAATTGATTCGGGGTTTCCGCGACGGTACGATATTACTCGTGGGCAAATCGTTGACGAAGAATAATTAAAACGAGAGGTTATTATCTCACCGATGCGGCTGCGGCTGCCGAACGGTACAGGTTACGAGCAATTCAATCCGGACCGGGTTCTGTTGTTGTTACCTGGTCGTTTGATCTGCCCGTAGAACAAACCTGTAATCGGCATCGACACTTTTGCCGATCGGTGGTATCACGATGGTATCCCCTTTGATAATTATTACAATGCCGTTTGACAAGGTGGAAAATCGCTGTTTATATTCTCGTTTTTAATCATTTGCGTGCTGATGATTGAACCGTATAATAGCTGTAGGATTAATGTGGCGGTGATTAGAGGAATGCGTGTGAAATATAATAATTTGACTTTATCTCTGCACTTTGTACATTTTCTGCGGCTTCGACAAATTTGATAAAATATCTGTTCACCTTCGATTAACAATTATACTGCGCGATATTACTGTGAATAGTAATGCAAATTCAAAGTATGCAAACGCTGGTAATTAAATTTATTGTCAACATACGACGAATATGATAATGTTGTTTTTATTTCCGCTTAATTCCTTTATTAGACATACAAAATGTATAATTAATTTGCATAAGCATTTTATGTATAAATAAATATTTACCCCGAGGAATTGTGTGTAGATATATTTGTATGGAATAATAGATTGAACAGCGTGTCATGAATATGTACTTTGTGATACGAGGGAAAGGATCGTGATGTTACATTGAAAAATTACTGCAGTGAAACTAATTTTTCTTGCAAGTCAATTTTTTTAGAAAAATGTTCTATCTCTTTATTTTAGATTTATTGTCAAATGTAATAACATAATGATAGTTATCCCCATCCCTGTGTTTCTTACGTTCCTCTATCCTTCAAATAAATGTTAAACTTAAAGTATCGATATGTATAATATGATTTTTGCTATGAAAATTCTATTGTTTTTCTCGTGATACTTTCAATCGATCTACGTGTCAACGTATCCACGAATACACAATTGAACATCGAGTCATCGCATAAATAATGCATGTACCTGGTAGTGTACACTCATTCAGCAAATCTGCGGATAGTCTCAGTCCTGAGATATCGGAAACGCTTGCCCAATAGCGATCAGTTTGTCATTCCGGTCTCTCGTAATACTAATTGGTTTAATTAAGTTGCCGAATTGCTGTCGCTCTCGCGGCTCGCCCTGGATTAATGTGTAATCAGATATGGAGCAGCGTCTTGCCTACGGGAGGCCTTCGTGAAATGTGTTACGCGCTATTTGAACAGTCCATCAACTCATAAATTCGGTCTATTAATTACCTTCGATGTTTTGTTCAATGATTGAACGTCGTTTAATTTATGAGCAGTTTCATGTCTTCCAATATACGAGAAGTCTGAGTAGCGAATGTGTACTAATTGAATAATGTATCTATCTGTATCTACATTATTGTTGGAAAAGAAATAATAGAACGTGACGGTTAAGTTTATTTTGCGTGGATAAAATGATCTGTATTTAAAACTATTAATAGGCACCACTGAACACGTAATTCTGATATAATTAAAGGGTCTACGATTTAATATTAGAATATTTTGAAATGCTCATATTGTCACGATCGAGAATCTGATTCACAATAAAATTATTTTCCAGTCTGGTGATTGGATATTCTATGATATTAAAGTTATTGGTCAAAGAGTGCACGAATGAATTTCCATTGAATGACTAGCGAAGATGACTGCGTTTCGCCGTTAATGAAAACTAATTAAAATTAATAAGCGTTACAGAGGAGGTGTAAACCTCTCATTATTTAACTAATTGATTTATTTAATGGTTTTATTTAATTGGCAATTTGTATTCAATCGAAAACGAGAGACTCGTTCACTCGTTAATAATGCGGTTCGTTCTGACAACCCTGAAGCAGCATGTTTGGGGCTGACATTCTTGTCTCCATGCGCCCACAGAGTTTCTTGTCATTTTTATTTTCACGTTATATTACTATTAAAATTCTTTGACTATTTAAAGTTTATCATCTGAATTTACTATCGAATCAAGAAATGCAAATATTATTTTACCTATGCAACGTGTTTTGTATGGAGACAACATTTTATACCTGTTATAATTCCGAGGGTATACGAAAATTAGAACGTATTATCAAAAGTTTATGAAGATGAGATAAGGGATTCGGGGCGAATGAAGTGTCACAAATATAATCTTTGCATTACGGTGCTTGCTTATGGAATGCAACTATGTATACGTACAGCTTTCGCTTGGTTCTTCATGGTTTCGATTTTACGCCGGCGCTGGAGTTTCGCAGGATAATTAAATTACGTTTACGACGCCATCCACGACCGGGCCGAAAGAAATACAGAAGGTATTTTTTAATACGAGCCAGCTTGCTTGAATCAGCTTTATGCACCGCGGCTAAGAAATATAATTTTCTTTAATACACCCCGGCTTACTGCGGGTACCTTGAAAATTCGCTTAATTAAATCTTCTGCAAGAATAAAATTGCTCTTTAAGGATTTTTTCACCCCAATAATTATCGAGTTTGCGACGAATTCTTTCTCCAGCTTTATTGTTTTACCGTGCGTATCCCTAAAGCACGACCTAGGTTTAACACGATAAATATTCGCAGGCTGGATAAAATGTTGCTCACTAATTTAGTTCTTGAAATAATTCTGGTTTCCCTATCTCTGCTTTCGAATGTCTTATTAATTCTTTCCTTATTTCTTTCTTAAAACTTTCCGTTTTCAAGCAACATAACGAAGGGAAGAAAATCTAACGAGTATGTTTGAAATTATATTTTATTTTGACATCGAGGTCAGTGTATCGCTACTTTCCTATAAGCTATTTATAGACCATCATCCCTGCTTCTCTTTTTATCGATTGGCACGAGCTACGTGATATATTTCAGACGCACTTAACTTGTCAATCCTCTTAACAACGATTGCTATCACGTTAGGAAACAAAGTTTCTCCCCCAATACATTTTGTTCTATTATTCTCCCGATGCATACGCTGCGACACAGATATTTTCACTGGTGAACGCAATAATGATTTTCCGGACACCAATTTAATTGCAAAATAATCGGCATCGCGTAAACGGCAATTAGAATGCATCACAGTTAATGTCCAATATATCTACACGATTGTTCCCCTGTTACTTGCGGCAAAGTGTTCTTTAGTCGGAGATATCCTTCATTTCTGAATTCAGGACGCCGCGATTCGAACGATTTCGATCGAACATTTCTTTCAACAATCAAACAGAGTTAAAATAACTGCAGACGAAACACTATCCGGTCGAATGGGCCACGGACAGACACGCCTCTGCTGATGTATCCGCTTCGCTCAGCCGTTCACGAATGAGAAACGATCCTCTGCGCATTTCGGAAACAGGATTCTCACGAGGCGTCCTGATATCTTGCCCACGCGTGATCCCATACCGCAAAGACTGTCAACCCTGGGCACTACGCCCCGTCGTCTTACAGTTTTGATACGCTATTCCATCGCCAGTGATGCGAGATAGGAGAAAGGCCAGGTTCGCCCGAGGTAAGGTATGGAAGGTAAGAGCAAGAAGAAAGAGCTCGGAGAAGGAGCATCTCGGGAAATAAGATTCTGACTTTCTTCTTGACGTATCTGTCTTCAGACGACGGGTCTGCAGATGTGTAACGGCGTAGAGTAACCGTGGAAAGGGTTCAACGTTAAGGTGTAAAGAAGATAGAGGAAAAAGTGGAGGAACAAGGGACGGGAGAATAGTGGAAATTCTTCCAGACGGCTGATGCGATGCATTGTCTTTGTTTGTTCAGTGTGGTGTGCGACGAGTATGCGTATATCTGACAGAATTTGCATACGTGTTCTTTGTGGAGGACTCTTTTACCCAGACCTGAGAAAAATGTGCGGATCTTGATGCAGGATATTCCGAAAGTACGAGTTCCGTTGCCTTTGGAATTTTATTCAGCGGATCGGTGCTCTTGGATCGAACGTCTTGATCAAATTTTCGGGACTCTCTAAAGATTCGCTGTGTGCGTCTGCATATGCTGATGTGCAGGAAGTTCTTGGCGGGAAAACTGAATTGAGTGCATTATAAATGCAGGTTCTATGCTAATTTTGGAAGACTTGTTCCTACGTCTACGATATATTAACTATAGTTTATGGGCACATCACACCTGTACCAGTTACGGTACAATAAACTAGAATCTGGGTCTGAAAAAATTCATCCTAAACATGACAGAATTTTTGTCTTCTTTTAGATACTTACCTAGTTCCACTCCTAAACTTCCCTCAATAAGCACGATCGTTCAAACACAATATTTATTTCCCCCTTTTCCGTCTTACATTTGATCCCATCGACTAATATTAGAACAGATGCTGGCTGTCACGCAATTGGCACGGACAGTATTTGTTATACGATTGGAAATATGGAGGTACTTAGTGTAATTAGTACCTATAACTTAGTAGAGAATAGAATTAAAAATAGACGTTATGCACGTAAAAGTAGGATCTAATTGAAAAAGAGATAAATCAACTGGACTAATTGCTTTAACATCAAGTTAAAAAGGACATTCACAACAACTTATTTATGTATCAATACATTACAACCATATGATAACGATTAATAATTAAAAAGTTTAGAATACTATGCAACATAAATTTAGTTCTGTCCAGGAAATCTAGAGTAAAATATAATGACTCTACAATATCATTCATTATTCTCGAACGGTTAACCATGTGTTAATTACCTTTACAAAGTTATAGAACGTCTACCCCACTGATCTAAAATTAGATCTTCCGCATTTGATGCTCCTTGTCTTCACCTTTTCCGCGGGTATCTTCTTCGTAAACTCCTGCAGAGCAGCCTTCGCCGGAGGGTTAACCAGAGTTGATGTATTGAAAACAACCCTTGTCCGCTATCTGGACAGCTTATCATATCCATCATTCGACCCTATTTGTACCGTATGTATGGGCCGGCCACGCATGCAGAGAACACAGATTGGCGGTGTATGTTGTATGTACAAACAAAATCGCCGCCCTCTGACTGCTCTGTTTTTCACGCTTAAAGCCCAATCCTGCCCGGAGCCCGAGTTTTTATTTTCCTTTCACGATCCACCGCGCGAGATTCGTGGAACGGATACAGTTAATTCGGAGCACAAGTGTTTCGTATGTTTAAAGGCGCGCTTTAATTGAGACAACCGGAATAATCTGTACGAGCGTGGACACCAGAGAGATGGACGATGACGTGAACGGGGACATGAAATTAATTAAATGTCGCAGAGTCGTCGGGTGACGTTCAAAGAAACGGCTGACAGAGTAAACCGACGATTCGGGTCCGGAAAATTGTTCGGAAGGCGATTAACAAGTATACCTCTGATGTGAAATTGCATTTTTAATAATCGCCCTCCAAACCGACGAAAGCTTATTAACTGTAGTGCCGTGATTTGGACAGAGTATCCAGCGCGTACCCGGCTCCGTTTTAATTTCATTTAAGATGAGAAAATTCCATTTTGATCGTGCCCAATAAAAGTATAATTATTTTTCTTCCCTACGTTCGACCATTTTCCGTGTCAGACGGGCGAGCACCTTTTCTTCTTGCCCTATGGTTATCAGCAGAACACGCTCATTATTTCCTTTTATATCGCAATGGAACGTCTGTTATGTCTCTCTCCTGTTCGCTATCAGTAAACACATTTAATATCTTCTTCTTCGCGAGCCGTACCGATAGAAAATAGGAAAGCTCGTGAAATGATTTTTCACGAAACCGTTACTCTGTGGTGGCTGGAGGGGACCAGTTAAAAGGGCTAGGAAATATTCATTCTTCCGTGTGTTCGTTAAATATGACGAATATGGAAGAATGGTATACTACTGCACGATGCATAAAATGCCAGTTAGATTGTAAAACAAAATTTATAAGTAAAAGTAGTTCAGAAGTGCGGAGACTTCGTACATTTGTATCCATTTATTCTGAAATAAAGTCGGCGTATGCATGCTTATAAATATTAATAAGAACACCTCGTTATTTTACATTTTGAGCCCGTAAGCTATATTTACGAGCGATGCCCCTTTCCTCATCCGGAGAGAAAAATTTGGACCTTCTGTGTCTCAACTAGGCGCCTGTAATATTTTCATTCTATTGCCTATTTTGTGTAACAGATCCTGTTGGTGATTCTATTCTCCAGCTATTATTGTCGCCCATATTGTGTCCAAAAAATCATGCACGAACGACTTAATATCCAAGAAATTTTTTCGATTAAAACACCGAATAAAGTCGTTCGATAGTGCCATGTCGAGATGGAAAAATCGGAAACACAAACAGCGTCCTTCCGGGTTGTATAAATTTGATCCAGTAATACACATAGCCGGCGAAGTGGAATTCTCGTGGACAGAAAATAATAGAAAGAAGAAAATGAGTTCTCTGGACGTGGCAGCGATGAAAGAAAGATTGTGTAGAGATAATCTAAACGCGGTGTGATGGAGAAGTAGCAGGTCAGACTAGACGAGTTGTCAGCCCATGATGGATGGACGCATAACACGTAAGAGCGAAGATTCTCTTCCCTTTTTGCACGGTATCCGCCTTATGTTCTACCGTGCTCCCTTTTCTATCCCTTTCTATACCAGCAGACGCTATTCTTCCTCCCGTTTCCTCGGCCTACAGTTCCTTGATTCCTCACACCCGCCAACATATACCAGCTTTCCAGACCAATTTCTCTCTGTTCAGAAGAGAAGTGTAATAAAAGCATCGCTATACGTGGCATATAAAGAAAGCTTGTAACCTTCTGTGTATTTTAGAGTCGAAATGCGGTGTAGATATCAACGATTTAAAGATAGAAGATCTCGGGGAAGAAAGAAGAAGGTAAATGTACCTCGGAGCCTGACGAAGAAAATTCTGTTGAACTGGATAACAATTACATTTCCATTTGCCTTCGACTTTCAAATAAAAGATGATTTCTGTTGCGAATCATATAATATTTCAAACTTCTCCGTACCAGCCAATCGTACAGTTATAAAACAATATCCGATCCATGTCATAATTGAATCGGATATCGCGAAATCCTATGTGAAATATCTCCACGGAAGATATAGCTGTAAAAGAAAATATCGCTGTTCTCCAGAGTTTCTCCGTTCTCCGTTGCTTCGAATTCAACGTGCCGAGACGTAGCTAGATTACTGTGGCATCGTTTCTATCCTCTTCTTCTACTGCGTTCACGAGATCCTCATCCTTGGAGACGTGCAGTACGTTCACGCCCCAGTTCTCCACTTCTATGCAATCGACGGCGAAAAGGACAAGCGCAGCAGAATATCAGAAATATTGCAACAATATACATGCATAAAGTTGCTTTGTTTGGATCCGTTTTTGAGGGTCAGCCGTTCTGCAGGAATTTTTGCCATATTCTTGCGCTTTGCCTCCGCATTGAGATGCAAACGCTATATCCGGCATACATACGTATATTCCTTAGTCGAACCCCTTTCTACGTTCCCTATTTCTTTCCATAGTAGACAGCCCTATTACGCGAGCACAAACCTTGTCCTAACGTTTCTGCTACATTTAATTATCATGCATTTTCTTCACCAGGGATACTAGGCACTCACTTTCACGGCCATATTTCTTGGATTCAACTAGCCGGGAAATCCTTGCCAGGAACCCGTATGAATTGAATCGTTAAGAGTTCTCCATGTACCACACCTTTTCTTTCATACTCGCGAATATATCTTCGCCCAGACCTCTGCGTCCTCCAATTCTTCACACCCTGAACTCTGCGTCGTATTCCCCTTTTGATCCCCCAAGGTTTTTCCACTCACAAGGAAACCCTGTATCTTCCAGCGTATGCTGTCCACACTGTTTGAGAAATTTCAAATTTCTCAAACAAATAAAACACAGTTTCCCCCATCCATTTCGATGCTCCAGTTTAACAACAAGTATTGCACTCTCCAATGTGAACCGTATCTTCTTCCAGAGCAGGTCGAAGTGTCCAATCTAGCAGCGACAGGTAACGATCGATAGCTGCTCGACGGGCCATGTTACTTTAATCAACCTGGATAAGCTAAATCGCGACGGTTTCCTGTACGCTCGTTTCCAGCTAGATTCCAGACGACTCGCTGACTTCTGCTTACGCGTTATTCCACGTCCGCGTGCGCTCATCAACGTCCGTGTCTCAAGACAGACGATATGTTCACGCTCTAATTCTCCAGCTATGGTAGCTCTGGTGCAGCTGAAAGGGGTAGGGCAAGGGCAAGAGCGGAGGTACATCTAATACCCCCTTTCCTTGGTGCCTAGAGCGACAGTTAGAAACCACGTATCCCGGTGTATATACAAAGGCCGTGCTAGCCGTGTATACCTGGTCCTATTCGCACACTGTTGCCTGCTGCTACAAACGAGAGTCCAGTCGACCGGAAGGCGGGCTCGCACGGAGCGTCCGCCTCAAGCCTGCAAACGTGTCTACCGTTTCCGCAATTTGTGCTTGCGGCTTCTCCCAGACGAAGCCAGACGTACGGGTAACGAGCGTTCGTGCAAGATGACGAGCACGAGCGGATTTTTCGCCGCGCCTCTCGCGACCCCAAAACACGTCCACCGCGTTGTTCCGTGATGCATCACCGGGGAAACCAGCGGAAAACGTTTATTAAATGTCTTCGAGATGCATCGTGCTGCTGTCCACGGGCAGCGTACTTGTGCTTTATTGTTGTACACACGCGAGGAATCTCTGCCGCACGAGTTGTTTCGTAGATTAAGTTACGAGTGTCACGGGGCTGATTTTAGTAATTAGGGAATACAGATACGTCGTTCGTATGATGCTTGGATTGACGTGTCGCGCCCAGTAAGAATAATTGATGAAATTTGTTTAATGAATTTCGCTGTTGCAACTGAAGGATAACTTGTTCGATTTACTTCCAACCCGGAAGTAACTTTGTGCAATTTTTGTTTTACTGTAACCTTGTAGCAGAATCTTCAATGGAGCACGAGTGATTTCTATTTTTTGCTTGTGAATCTGTTCCTTGTTTTATTTGGCCAGGAAACAGTTCATCAATAATATCTGCAAAGTGAATAAATTAATCCAACATTATATGTATGTATATGTATATGAGAACAATTCTGGATATAAAATACTTCCGATTTTCATTCGTGTAAAGAAACCCCCTCGATTTGCGAATTTATGCATGGACATTGTAACCTGACAGTAGCAAACAAATGTTCATTATTAAATATAAAATTAAAACTGTATATTCCGCAGAGAAAGTTTAAAATTTAAATCAATTTTGCAGAGAAAGCTGTACGCTGTCCTCAATTGTTAATAAATAATTAATTAGTAACACCATCTACGGCAACAGTATTCCACATAGGGCATTTACATACACCTGATTCGATGCCAGAAAAAAAAGATATCAGTCACAAGTCACAGAATGCAGCACAGTTTTCCAAAATAGTCTCAACGGTTTCAACCACACGACCGTTCGTCATCAAAAAGACCGCCAATCGGATCACCGTTTTTCACAGGTGGCAACAGCTTTTCGCTTTCTCGCTTCTTTCGACAGTCGGGAAATTTGCCGCGGCGGCCATTATACTATGTAGTTTCATCTGGATTACACTCTCTCCTCAACGGGTACGGGTACGGGGCTAATGTTTCCCTTGCACCAACGAAACGGATTTAAAAATGCAAAAGGACTACTCGTAAATGTCCATTCTGTGCCTGGGGTAGCGTCACGAAACATAGAACGACATGGCGACGGCAATGAGGGGGTTCACGGGTCGCCGAGGGTTGCGTCATGGCGGCGGGGGGATGCTGGTCGGTAAGCGCCGTGTTCGCGGCGACCCCCGTAGCACGGCAATAAATTTGTTTTAAAAAGCGCTTTTGTTCGTTCTGCCCGTACGTGTGCATTACTCTCTCGCTGTGTGGCCACGCGGTAAAAAACGACCAGGACGAGCGCTAAATCTCGGTACAAAATACGATCTGCCGTGCGTAGACCATGGGGGTGGAAGAACCGGCCACGTAGGAACTGGCGATCAACGTATGCGGACTTTCACGGACATCGCTGTGGCATTATCCCACGAATGAATTCGCACCAACCTTCGGGAATCGAGGAAAGGACAAGCCAACAGTGACGATATTTTATAGCGATTCGCGTGAGTTACCGGCGGCTAACAGGTATAAATTAAAGTCCAGCGGAGGTTAGGCTCTGTGTTGCTTAAAATGCTTGGCGTTCGACTTGCCGGATTAGGTTCGATGGACAGTGCGGAATTGTACCTGCCGCTTGCAGTGTCGGAATGAACTGTTGTAATGTAAGGAGGCGGAGGGAGAGTAAACTAATCTATTTGTTCATTTATATACTTTATTGTGCGTGCGCTGCGATACGTCTGCTTTACGATCGCGTCTGGGCAAGACTGCCTTTGTTCTCAAGAATCGAACCGTCCGTCTTCCCCGTCGATCGTCAGGTTTGACGTCACAAATTCGACGACGTCGGACGGTGGTTCGGCTCGACACTTACAATGTATGCCCACGAGGTCATTCGTTCGCTCGTTCTGAGCGAAAACCTTACAGTAATTATAAGTGCACGTGTGCAAATGTTAGTCAACTATGTAAATTATTAGTGCTAAGCATTAGATGATTCTGACTATCTTCTAAGGAGATTGAGGTGCTTAACATCCTCGCTGCTTTCGAAGGTGCGATGAAAGCGTAGAGATTGAGGATCACTTACTTTAAAGTGTCCAGAATTTTTTTATATAATTTGTTTAATTTCCAGTTACTACTAGGACATTCGACTGATCGATGAAACAAAATTATTCAGCTGCGTGCAATAAAACAATCATCTTAGATAAAACGAAGCTGCATTTAGCTCGCAACTCTTTCGCGAAAACTCTGTGGCAAACGTCTCAGAAAAGTAGTTACCCGTCATGATTTGCTGGATAGATAAGGTGCGATAGATAAAGGATTTTGTGGGAGTGACAGATAGAGGAAGATAGAGAATGGCGGGAAGTACGAGAGTCAGCATGAAAATCCCAGTCACAGTTTACTTAATAACGAAAGTTCCCTACCACGGTGAACGAGTCTTGAGGTTTCGCAAGCTCTTAAACCCGATTTAAGGTGTACAGAAAACTGTGAAATCCCGGCCGCGGCGCCACGTTAGTCCATGGAATCGGTCTGGAATTTGCTGCTGAAAGTTACGGCCGATTTGAGCACGATACGGTCGTGTCTGGATTTACTGCGAATGCACACATTATTCGAGTACGTGCGCACGTCGCGGCGACGCGGCTGATATTAAATATTCGAGAAAATACTGTGCTGGGATAAAATATGAACGCCACGGAAGCCACGTACGGTTTTTCGTTTTGTAATGCGGTGCATTACGCGTTCACCGCCGTTGCGAATTTTGCATCGTTCGAGGTGCACGTTAGCGATGGCTTCGCGGGATATTTATGGGAGTATATTCGAAAATTTGGCCGAATTTGTGGATGGGGGGAATGTGAATGCCGGTAGTAAATTATTGTCAGAAATTCTTCGTTTTGCGAAAATTGCGTCCTGGAAATTGTTTTCGTAGTAATTAGAATATGATACACCTGGAGCTGCAAAAAGGGAATTAGAATATCGTATGAACATTTTCTACCGTGTCCAATGTGCGACATGTGTAATTCTCATTGCGTAAAACTAGGCGTTATCTATGGAAAATTGATATAATATATTGTTTCTGCAAGCGTTCAACTGTAAAAATTTTATTGCAATCATTATAATGTGCCGCGGTATGAGGGGGTTAGATTTTTCGACAGATTTATGATTGTATATGGGGCTTATGCAAATTGAAAATAAAGGAATTATTTTTCGAACTCAAAAGTTTCTCGAGTTCATTCTTCGTAAACGAAATATTTGAGTGCAGAATTATTTATTGGAAATCAATCGTCCGACATATCGATGCCCATTAATTTTCTTAAATTCGATACAACTTCAACTACTGTTAATTAAATAGTAAATGTTTCAATTGCAACGTGTATAAAAATACGTCGATTCATGATTCCTTGATTAAAATGGAACCGCGTTGTTCAATATTATGAATTGATATATGCAAATTAGATCTTTATCGGCTGAAGCTATGGTACGCTATAATCGTTGCGATTCGCTCGTGCCAAATTAAGCGGGGAGGCACATTTATGGGCCGTGCATATCGTGTACACTCTTAATTAATATTTATGAGTTGCACTTTTGCAAATGATACTTCATTGATGTACCGTTCGAAATATGTCATTCGAAAATATTCGTTTCAAATTACAGTTGTCACAACTTATCGCAAAATTAATTGTATATTTTATTGTACTACATACGAAAGCATATCTTGTGAAAAATCAATATTCACTCGCCATTCTGTTACACAGAACAAAAAAATAATTTTCATAAAAAAAAGTTATAAGGCTGTGCTTAATTCGATATACAGTTTCTCACCTATTCCCATAATAATCGAGTTGTACTTGTTATTAGAGTGAATACGATACTGCTACTTGCAGCACCATATATCCCATAAAATCCACCACATTCCAAGAAACAGCCATTTAAATTGCTAAACATCTCCAGAAGTAAACGTGACTGTACGCAACCCGAATAAATTAACCATCGCAGTAAAACAATAACCCTCCGTTACAAAAGGTAGACGCAAGCGTGTCGCACGTTAAAGGAACGTAGTCGCTTAATGCACGTAGCCGTCTAAAGGGGCAAGAGTAGTATCTCACAATTACGATGGCTCGGGAAATTCACTTACGCGGATTATCCCCAGCCGGATGTGTCGAAAGTTCTACGCCGGTGTAATATGTAGAGGAGGACGAAGTCTGGCCGTGTAATACAGCGGCGATAGAAAGCCGCCATTTTCGTCGGACCCGGATGCCATCCCTGGAGATGGTATAAGGAAAGGGGTGAATCCCATCAAAGTTGAAAGTGCCAAAAGTTAACGCCGCCCGTCCAGCAGACTCGGTTTGGTTCTCAGTTTTTCGCCACGAGAGACTTCTTTCTTTCTATCCGCCTCTTTGCCATCCCTATTTCTCGTTCAGACCCAGACGAGGCAGCGGAAAGTCGTGGGCGTAACTTCGATGCGGTGACGAGCTGCTTCTCGTTCTTTCTCTGGCGAACTGTTAAGGAAGCAGGAAGGATAGGGAGGAACGAAGGAAAAGTGCCGCAGGGGAAATAATACGGTCGAAAATCTTTCTACCCCCGTCACGCTCGCGAGAACGAAATAACAGCGAGTTGCTACGGCGGAAAATTCAGAGTCAACTACAGCGTTATTGTTTTTCAAGAGCTTCCGGTATGTGGGGGTAACGCGGGTCTGGAGGACAGGGGGGGGACGTATATAGCCGGTTGTGGGACACGGTGGAAGTGCTTGGGAGCAAAGACGACGCCCTTTTGTAGCGTCGACGTATTCAAGGTAACGCTAGTTAAGCGTGCACCAAATTACTTTGATACATCGTCGGCCTGGCGAAATATCGTTACGCTTTCTCGCGATACCTGCGAGGTGAAAGGGACGGAGTGCGCGGCATCGCGACAATCTACCACACCTGATGCGTTGACGTCGTGCCATGATATTTAATAACGACGTAACGGTCAGGTTTTGTCAAATATTCGCGGGTCGTCTAAACGGGAGTCGATACTGAACGGTATGAAAGGATGGTTTAAACTTTGAACAGTTGAGCGATAGTAATGTAAGATGTGTAAGGTGCGTTTGAAGTGCAATAGTGAAGAAGGATACACTTCTTTGCTGTATTAAAGCTATGTTAATATTGTTAATAAACGTACGTTTGTGATGCAAATATCAGGATGAACATTGTCGGTAGAAAGAATTCTCTGATTGATTTTAAGTGGATGAACAAATTATTCCCGTTAAGGGATAGTGTCTATTTGATATGAACGAGATAATTCAAATGGATTTCATTGAATATGATTTGAAATATGCAGATGAATGTTTACAATTTTTATTACGACTGCTTTAAATGCATAGACATATAAACAATAAATAGCTTTATTTTTTTATATTGGAGTTCACTGACTCTCATCCTCGTAAATATTTCTGCAATTCATTATAAGATTGTACCTATATATTATTGAGAGGATAATTTATAAAATCGCCCTCCCATAGAATTAGATCCCCCATAAGTACACCTAAGAGAATCATTATATTTTATTCTTTTTACTACTATATATTTTAAATCAATATATTTCTTGTAGAGAACAATAAATATCAATTTATTCTTTACTCATCCTTCATTTTAACGTTATCGAAATGGCAAAATCCTACAATGACTGTTAATCAACAAAACAAGTTCAATAAAATAAAAAAAGCTAGATGGTTTTTTATACGCATTTTCGAATAACCGAAGTGCCAGGGCGCACCTTCCATTAAATTTCGAGAGCTCTAGAACAGCTTTTAGTTCTATCCGATTCGATTAATCGTATTTTCTCTGCATATTATGTATTTTTAGCCTGAAAATATTTTTACAGGATCGGAGGAAAACTTTGTTCTCGTCAGCACACAATTTCGACAGCCTGTATGAAACAAACACGATATACAGGGTGGCATGTAACTGGTGGTACAAACGGATAGGGGCTGATTCCAGGTCGAGAGATAAGTCGAAAATATAGAATAAAATTTGTTCATTTGAGTGATATCACTATAGACCGTTGTTAATGAACGTTCTTAATATTTTTATACTATTTTAGATAAATGGAATAACGAGAGCATAAGATATATTACTGCTTATTAGACATTAAGATCCGTTGAGTTGACACTTTGTCGAGTATACGTGTACCAAGTAGATTTTTAAAGTCAATTCTTTCGAAAACGAAAAATTAAATCTTATGTGAACAAACTTTATTCTATTTATTATGTAAATTTATTCCATTTTGACGTAGAATCAGCCCCTATCCGGTTGTACCACCAGTTACATGTCTATGTAAGAGCGGCCAATGCACCCTGCAAAATTGTCGAAAGATCCAGCGTATTATTCGCCCAATTGAATATTCCATACATTCGAAACATTTACGACAATCGCGATCTCCCCCAGCGTATCTCAAACAGCAAGCAACACTAAATTGGTCCAGACTTTCCAAATCGCATCCATCCCATCTCCACCTGACTGTCTACCAAATAAACCCACGTTGATGTTCCTCGAGCGCTGACGTCCAAGCTATAAAATAAAAGAAAGACGGTACACGCACAATCCGACGAATATTACCTTGTCCATTTTGTTTGATCGCCGCCGAAAAGCTTGACGAACCCTTTGTGCCGCGTCGTGGCAGCAAGGAGAGAGTGAGGGAGAGATAGAACGAGCATGAGAAAAATAGGTTGTACGAGGGCTCGTCCTTTTTTTTCAGCAGTCTGCAAATAACTCGCGCACGTTCACCGAGAGATTCCCGGCCTGTCCCCGTGGGAGACCGCATCTAATCAGAATGAATGGCCTCGCCTAGTAGCCGGAGCGTATCCGCACCGGCGACTTACGCCGACACACTCTGCCCACCCTTGGCATTTCACTCGATTCCGGGCCATGCCACGGTTGTCATCGGTCTTCATTATAAAAGAGGTCCACGCCCGCTCAGAGGATAAATCGGGTTTGTATGTTTGTCGTTCGCGACGTTCAAACCGGTTTACACTCGACGAAAATCAGCGTTTCGGTCGAGGGGCGATCTCGCGGTTAGAGAGGTCGGGGAGGCGCGATTACGGGCAGGAGGACCTCTACAACTTTACGCCTGGAGTGTTATCTTGTCGATTGTCCGAGGCACGTGATGCGCCGATCAGTTCATCCCGGCAGAGGGATTGGAGGAACACCTGGTCGAAAGAAGTTGGCGAAAGAAACAGAAAAGAACGAAATGAGAAAAGTGGGCCAATGAACACGCAGACGCGTGGCGGTGCCGATCGATTTTCACTTTCGTTCCCGGAAATCACGGGGGTGTGCGTCGCCTACGGTAGAGAGGGAGCGATCGTTTTGAGGCGGATCATCGAACGAGGGAATTTGGTAAACCGCCGCGTATCCGTCTTTCTGAGTGGCTGCAGTGTATATTGTTTCCTGTCGTTCTTCTTTTTTTCTGAATCTTTTTAAGGGAAGAATGAATTGCGTTGTGGGGCTTTAGTTGCTTAAAGATTGAGAAAGGAAATTTGAAGATTCGTAGGTTGAATATAGAGAAAGGAAAAGATTAATCGATCGGGTCGCGGTAATTGTATTGAGGTGAACAAAGAGTTTACATTGTGGTAATTGATGCCTATTGCTTTTGACTATTGTTAATTTTTATCATTTTACAATTTGCAAATTTGTGTTTCTTATTATGTACCGCAATGGAAATTGTACACATGCACAACAGATTTGTAACCACCTGTTCAAAGCACTTGTAACACCGATTACCATCAGAAACAATTAATACATTATTATCTTGTCGACATTTCAGTCAAAGAAATTTCAATTTACCAATATTACTCTTACTTTCACAGACAAATTATTATAATAGATATCAATTTATAATTACTCGCCGGCACTTATTCGAAAAATTATTTTAAGCCTAATGTTAAAACCATTACTCATAATTTGATGCTATCAGCTAATATCATCTTTATCTCGAAAACTGATTTCTCCACACCAAGGCATCGTACAGGATTAAGCGACCTACGTTAATAAATTAAGCGTACGGCGGTAATGCACACACATTGCTGTAAATCCCCGACGGGTTCCAGGAAGATGCTAGGAGAACTGGCGTAACACACGAAGATTTGGCAGATGTTCACGAATAAGAAAACAGAATATCAGAGATAGTGAGAGAAAGAGAGGAAAGTAGGTTAACGGTGTATGCTCGGGGGGGGGGGGGGTTGTTTTCGTCTCTCGATGAAATAGGGTGATTCGCGTTGCAATTCAACAATCGTCCGGAGATGTCATATTTCACGCGGCCGTTGGTGCACTCCTTCGTAACAATCGTTACCGCCTGGGGTGAATATAACAATTGATGAATAAAACTTGCTGAATACCTACTCAGCAGCTTCGCCAGTAGTGCCATAACGTAGACGTAAAGCATCGAGCGCTTACGAATCTACCCTAACTTCATCCTCATTTATTTTATCGCGATGGCCATTGTATATTTTCTGTGGGGTTGCTGGTTGGGAGCAAACTATATTTTCTAGTTGACGTGTAAGCCCAGATGTTAGGTTCGGTTATGCCTGTAAGGAGACCTCATCGAATTTTTCAACCATTAAGTTTTCCTTAGGAATTTGGAAATTATATCTTATGGTCGAAGCAGAATAAATTCAGGGAATCACAAAGATACGATTAATTATTAAACACGAATGAGTGGGTGACGTATGCGATAGTATCGTGAAAGTTATTGTATTGGTTTGTATTCTATTACCGTTAAATAGATAAACGATGTGGTTATCAGTTACTGTGTAAATACATATTTTATATTCTGAATTTTGTACATCAATATCAGGTTACCACATAGAAGTAGTGCGAATATTTGCACCTTTTTAAGGATAATGAACTACAGCAGTTTATTTAGAGCGATTGCCCATTGGTATTACTTTTAGTATACATTGATTCAAAATTTTTCTGTAATTGAGCTGCTTTCCATAATAGATAAATGTAATTTAGAATACGATATTTCTTGCATTCCTATATTTATCTCTTAGATTTTACTGTATTATTATTACTATAATACTTTCAACGGTACAAATACACCCTAATTTTAATTACACCGCCATCATCCAAAACGAAAACACTTGTCTGTAATTTCTTTTCGTCTAATCTACGGTGTATCCCCCAAACCTATGAACCCAATATTTCTATGTAAACATCGTAGCAATCACGAAAATCATTCGATATTGGACACTCGAAATCCGGTGGATAGCAGAAGTGACCTTAGCCCACTCGTTTGGGGAAAACTTTACGTGAAGCGGCTTTTGTTAGTCCTGAATGGCACTTGAAATGGAGTGTATCCTCTTCCCCTACTGTCTCTGATAACAGAGGGGGGAAACTGTTCGGTTCAGGCTTTTTCCCAGCCTCCTCAAAAGTATCTGTTTCTTCTTCGATAAGTTTCTCCCCTTGTCCCGTGGCTGCGCGTAGACCGTCGGGGAAAATCCTTAAATCGACTGTCAGTGTCAGGGGGGAGGGAAATTTCTTCGCCACCAATCTTCATTCACAGCAGTCGTACGTGAAATGATGTGTTAAATTTGCGAGTTGAAGAGGGCGTGCGAGGAAAATGGGATATCGAGTGGGGTTCAAAAGATTTTCGACCGTTCGAGAAATCAGTAAATTTTCACGGAACTCGAGAGTGCTCGCAAATCTATCCGCCGGCATTGTGTCTGAATAACAGTCGAAAACGATTGGAAAGTGGACGGAAATATGTTATATTATTCGACGACGTTGAGCGAAATCTCCTTAGGATTCAATTTTCTAGTTCTAGTTAGATTTTATTTTGAGAACTTCATATAACCGTGGCAAAAAAAAAGGGGCCGGGAATATGGACAGTTGGATAATTCAATTATCATTTATTTGACGCCGATTCATTCTGCGTGAGAATTTTCTATAGCGAACAAGGAAATGAAGTGCCCTTAAGAAAGCGAGGCGGATCCCCGACGGTAGTCATTTATAATCCTTCTGTTTCATTGCTTAAATCCTTATTAAACGAACCTAGTGGCAGGTACTTCCGTAGACTTATATAATTATTTACGTCCTAGTTCGCGCTCGTTACCGAGGAGAGACACTTTCCACGAAAGCGGGAAGCGTGTTCTGGACGAACGACGAATCGGGGCGACGAATTAAGAGTCCGCCGGGACGATTAACCCCGGAAATTTAATCTCGCTGAAAACGAGGGACGATTTAGATTGGTACGACGCCCTTAATAGTTCCTGCAAAAAGAGGCGAATAAAGTCGCAGCCCCCCTCCCTACACGACATCCAGCTCGAAACACTCTTTCCTTTGCTCTGTTACTCTCACCCAGTTGGATCTCAAGCTGGCTGAAGCACGGTTAATTGGCAAAATTACTACGATTCGGAGGAGAAATAATAAGAAGAAAACACGTTACAGGATATTAATTCGCGTAGGCTGGGCAACGTGGCGTGGCAGTTCGCGGAGGGAAACAAGAAAAATTCGTAACGATTCGAGCGAGATTCTCCTGGCTGAAGGGAGCTCGCATTTCTTGAATCACAAACGCGAGCGCGCGAACGAACGCATTACGAACGAACAGTAATTAACATGTCCCACCTTTTTTCATCTGTTCGCATTTATTATTCGCTTCCTCTTCCCCGAGCAAACGCGCGTAGCCCGCCTCGTAATCACTGGAAGAGGGAAGGCCCGAGGAACTATGGCCTCCAGACACGATTCCCGAAAAAGATTATTCGCTCCGAAAAGCGGCCGTTAGGATGCATCACGCAGCCAGTTCTCATAAACAGACTAATAGTGGGTTAAATGGTTGGAAGTTCTCGTCGTGCCGCGATTAAGTTAACAAAGTGCGCGGCAGTTTACATACATTACAAGTAACAGGCCCGAAACTTTCGAGACTCCCTTTTCCTTCTGCTGTGGGCGCAAGTCTGCCTGGGTTTCGGAAAACGGTGCATGTATAATTAAAACGACGCATACTTTCAATGGAATCGTACTGTTAGTCTTGGAAGATATGGTTTGCGAAACAGAACGGCTGATTTGTAACTGATTGATTTCCATTGGTAACATTCCTTTCTTTGGTAATCGATCAGTGTTTAAAGTGAAACGAAGTTGTATTGCGGCAATGGTTTTGTCGTCAGAAAGTTGAATATATGAAAACAAACGGCGGACTACCTAATGCTATCATGGAATTTCATAATTTCAAATGTTTGCAGTCTCATTTGTATGTTAGTAGCACACAGTTTCAATTAATTTCATTCGTTTAGTTTTAGGTGTTGAAGTAATACAGTGTACTATAGTATTTATCATGGTTCTACAATGCTAGTATTAATGTAATAATGTCAGTTTGATAATTGAAACTTGCAAGATAGCACAATTCTCAACGTATTTTATAAATCCAAAATGTACTAAAGGTTGCAGAAAAAATCGAATGATTACATTGTTTAACCTGGAACAAATATGCAGGTTTGAATAATTAATTAGCATAAAATTTCTGTCTGTTCCAAGCAATATGTGCTTTCAATCGCTACTAACATTTTACTTTAGACGTTGCGTTTTTTAACATCATAATATTTTTAAAGAACGATATAGAAAACGAAATTAAGCGAAGAGAAAAAAAAATACTTGCTATCCTTTTCGCGCACTTCGTGGAAATAGTATCTTCCGCAAGTAAAAATTCATACGTATGCCGGCACTGGTGATAAATTATTAGTACCATCGACGCAAAATTACTTGGAGTACAGTTGCTTGTGCTCGAGGTTAATGACTAGAGCGCTTCAGAATAAATTGCCGTCCCATTTTCCCCGACGAACGAGACTCACCCGGGCTACATAATTTTTAGTTACCCTCTGAGGCAGCAGAATCTGCGATGCTTTTGTTCCGCGCATCCCGACGATTATCCACGACAGCAATCAATTATTACGTTACATTACTGCGGGCGTAAGAACGTTTCTTAGAGCATGAAAGATAATACGTCAGAGATTGTTTGCAAAGTTTCAAGGAGTATATAACACAAGGCCAGGGGCTGTGGTTCCCACTAACAAAGCTCTTTAGATTGTAGTAGTATCACTAAGGGCTACACTACTGCGGTTAGAGCGATTAAATAATCGGGTCAAAATATAAAGAATAGCAAGGATATATACAGGGTGTCCCTTAAATACTGTAATATCAGGAAATGGGGGGTAGCTGGGGTGATTCTAAACGACTTCTTCCTTGACCAAAATGTTGTTTGAAGCTTCGGTTTTGAGTTATTAATCAAAAACACTGGCCAATGGGGGCGCCGGTAGAGCGCGCGGCCAGGCCCGTACTTCTCTACTGCGCTCGGTCGTGTACGGGGGCATCGAGGGTATCCGAGCAAAGCGTACAGCAAATGTTACATCGTCTTAAATTAAGGGTAATATGGAACTATTCGTTATTCATGAATAACGACAACGACCGAGCGCGATTGATTAAAAGAATAACTAGTTTATTTCTTATTAATGAATAACGATGTAACATTTTCCGCACGCTTTGCTCGGATACCCTCGATGCCCCCGTACACGACCGAGCGCAGTAGAGAAGTACGGGCCTGGCCGCGCCCTCATTGGCCAGTGTTTTTGATTAATAACTCAAAACCGAAGCTTCAAACAACATTTTGGTCAAGGAAGAAGTCGTTTAGAATCACCCCAGCTACCCCCCATTTCCCGCTGTTACGGTAGTTACGGGGTACCCTGTATTTAACGGTACATACGGTGCATAAGATTGCCATAAAGCACATAACGTCGCTCTCTGCCATTCGGTAGCGAATTGCCGATTCTAACGCGCGACGCTCGGGCCCTGCGTTGACGCAGGTGCGTAACATCATTTATAGTGACACCAGTCGAGTGTCACTACAAAATGTAGCTCTTGGCAATCTTATTAATTTCAGAAGCCTTCTGTAACCTCCATAATGGGGACCGTCGAGATGCGTGCGTATTTTTTCATACGCTTTAATGTGCAGCACCGACCGTAACGTTGCGCTACGCGTAACGTAAAGGTACAGCAACATTCATTTAGGCCCCACGGAGCGAACACGAACAGAAGTTTAACTATTAAGCCACCAATACGGAAACATTGGGGCCCTTAATGAATAAGTAAGGGTAATCTTCAAAAATCCCATAAAGTTTGCAATCCCCGACTGCCGTAGGGATGTAATTACGCGCTAGTGCTCGCGCTCACGCATCTATGTACGTGCAGCGACGCACTTTGAACCCAGCCCCTGGTTCTCTACCTCTGATTTAAAAAATTCATTAACATTATGGCGGGCATGGTAATTTTTGCAAAGTGTCCCACAAGTCATGAATAATTTAGGCAATGGAATGGCTTACCACTCCGAGAATAATTTCATGCGCATGCCGCAGAGAATTTCTGCCTCTCGCATCATTGTATGTATTATTTCCACGTACATACATATTCGCTTAAATACGTTCGCCCAGAGACTATCATGTCGTCTGTCTCTCGCTGGTGAGACACGTCAAACGCGTCACGTTGTGAAAACTATCGTGCCCAATCTAGTCACATTAATGGTATTACCGGGAGCATCGCGGTGATAAAAGAATTCGATATGATTATTTCCGGATTCTTCCTAACTTATCCTTTTATCGACGCCCGTGATTTTATTCGATTTCGTAAATTGTATCCAGGAGATATAATATCTTGAAACATTTTTTAATTGGTTAAGATTAACGGATTGAAGCAAACTAAGCAGCTCGGCAGGGATTGGAATAGTTCAAAGGGATTAAGGTGACACGTGACGAGGGTAAACGGAATGGGGCTGTGTTGAGTTCTAAATAATAATTGAACGAGCATCCGATATATGTATACCCCTGTCTGAAACGATCCAATCAGACGTTTCCAAATCTAGGCTCACTGTATCTATTGTGTCGATAAAATTAAAAGAGAGAGGGGACCTTCCTCTGACGGATAAATTAGAATGAACTTTCCTGGCGTAGGCGCTAAGAAAAATTACCCTACGAAATTTTACCCTCGCCTCCATAATTGTGAAAATAATATTACAAGTATTACACAGAATATTATGCAACTCTTGTGCAAAAATTCTGTTCCCCATTTTGGTCTAATGTTTTCATGCAGAATCACCACCTTCTCGGATGTATAATCTTCAACTGTATCACGTGAATTCATCTTCTTCCCCAAACGAACGGCCCGAAAATTTTTTTCGACAACATTTTCCTAAAAGACATTTCCATTCAGAATCGTCAACATGGAATGATTTCTAGGAATAGAAATCAACTCGGTACTCGGCCGTTACATTTTTCTTCGCCCGGGGAATACTCTGTACACTTCAAAGTCCGAGCTTAACAGCCATAGTTGAAAACTGCAGTTAAACCGCGCACAGTATTTAACCGTAGTTCTCCGTTCCAGGGAAAAACGTAGGAGTGTTTAATGCCAGTTCGTGTCTTCCTGTGCCTCTCGGTCTTCCGGCGTTGCACGAAGCCCAACCGCCCATCTGTCTATCCCCATCGCTGCAACTTCTAGCAGAAGGTGAATAGACCTCATCGAGGTAAGTCCTTGTCAGACCAAACCGTTGTAAGTTCACGGTACACCGTAAGGGGGAGGAGGCAGGGGTGGCGCGGAAGGGATGTAGGAGGGCAGGTATGGGAGCAGACTTCTGAGAAGGGCTTCGCGGTATTATGCTAATCTCGTTAAACTGAGAACGGGTCAGACGGTACTAGACCTTGCACTATCGTGTTAAGATAATAACAATGAAAGGGTTGCCCATGACGAGACATCGGCCGGCGTTGTTGCGTTATTAGCTCAACCACGGGGTACCGACGTAATCTTCTCAGCGCTTACCCAATATGAACACCGGATGTTCCACCAAGCGTACCCAATAGTAAATCGCTCGTGGAACTTTCGTTGCTGAAGATTTGTGAAATTGCCCGGTTGTTTTCATTGCGTGTCCACGCGTCGTTGACTGCCGCCTTGCAATCGTGGAGATGGGGAGGATTTGTAGTCTTGATTGAAAGGGGTTTGAGGTTTCGGTGCGTTACACGGTTGACCTATTTTGGATTGTTTGTGGCGTTTCTGTGGTCTCGTGATTTGGACGGTTCGGGCGGTTTGACGAGATCTTTCTATTAGTGAATTATTACGGGTCTCTGTTTCGTTGATGCCGAGAAGTCGAGGAGACGAATCGATGGTTAAATTTAAGGATATACATTTCTATGATATAAAAGTGTATAGATCGCTTATAATCGTAAGCATAGGAATATATTGGATGAATAGCACAGTTTAACTTCTCGTTTTTCTTCTCTTGTTGCGATGGCACGTACCTACGTTTCATGATTATTTTGAGTTTCCAATGGTAGCATTTTAATTTCGATTTTATTACATTCTTGTTCTCCAATTCGTTTTACACATTTTCAGTGTTCGCCGATGTTTGGTAAAGCTTGCAAACTTCAGTGCGAAAGAATTTGCCTTGTTTTGATGAAATGTATCGTTCGACAGCGTTACAGGACTGACGGTGTAATTGCATTCTGAAAAGTTTTTGCGGAATGTAAGCAGAAGGAACGTGGAAATAAGACGCCGAAGAAAGTGCAGCAGCTGGTGTGCGAAGTGGAGCGAAGAACATCGAGAAACCGAGAAAAGGGTTGGATGCGCATGGGGATGAAAGTTTTCAAATGGTCCATGAAATATCATAAACTCTATTAAATATGTTTGAGAGAAATATTTCTAGAAACAGCTTCACGGAATAATTTGCATAAAAGTGATTCAATTATTCGCAGTGCGCCGTGAGCAAAAATGTATAAATCTTCAGTATTTTAAATGGGAGTGAATGATATTCGTCCCAATAATTTGGTTTTATGCAAAAAGTGTTATCAGTAATAAAGCGCGTACAAAGTTAACAATTTTATTACACACGTGGGATCCACGGCGTCCGTACTCGCGCAAACGAGTTACGAAATAAGGAAATAGTAGAAAAGTGTGAACTACCTTAAAAATTATTTGCAACGTTCATGTATTTTGATCAACTGAGAAATGTACAATAAATCGTGGCTATTATTCAAGTAAATTTTTTCTGTATTGTCTATCACATTTGTTTAGCACCTATACATTGTGTTTACTATTTTTATAATTATCGTATCGTATACAAATATATTTATAAATGAGAAAGAATTGAACGTGAACTTTATCGGAATATCTACGGAGTCTTTCATTCCAATCCGATAAAATTCGTTTAAAAATTGCAGCGAGAAAATTACAGATTCGAGCACGTATGGTCTCGCCTGATACCGCTTCCTTCATAATCGAAATTATATTACAAGCGAAACGAAAGCGGGAGAGGCATCTATTCCCTGTAGCCTCATCATCTTGGATTCTGATTAATAATTACGTTAAAGCCACCGAGTCCTCGAGGCAGTGCTGCGCCATCCGACAGATTATGATAATGTAGTCCGTTTTGAATTACCGAGGCAAATTTTCCGCGAGAAGTGCCGGTTCACGCATAAATATGGAAGAGGCTGATTGAAGGGTGGCAAGGGAGGGTGGATATCCCGACGCGTGAGCTTCGTGTTGATTCAAAGGAACAGGGAACAGGAATAGAAGATGGAAAAGCGAAAGAGAGTAGGGCTACGTTAAACCACCCCTCTTTCCCTTTCCATCCTACGTCCCTATGAACCGAAAAAAAACGAAGGGTTGAAGCTGGTCCGATTGGAACCAGGTGCGACTTCATTCCAACGTAATATACGCAGCTTAAGTTCATCCAACGGGGAGATTTATCGCTTTAACGCAGCCGCCGAATTTCTTCCAATAAAACCGCGGACGTGATGTCGTTTGCAATCTCGCGAATCAGATCCTATTGTACCTTGATTCTGAATCAACAATTTCAGCAGATTCGCTTAGATTCCATTTCGCCGGGATCGGAGTGACTGACGAGCTCATTTCACGTCGTATAATGGAAGGAATGGGAACAGTTTTTTCGTCGCGAATACGTGGCCACCGCGATCGATTACTTCGAAGCGGCACGGAACTTGCCTAGAACCGGGGTGAATGGCGAAAGAGTGCTGAGAAAAGTGAAGCGTATCATTGCTTCGCTATGAGAATCTGTCGGAATAACGGGCCACGAAGGTGTGCGAATGGCCGGTAATTAATTGGTTTACCTAATCGTTTTATAGTATACAACAAATTTCTAGAAATTTTGTTGCGCTTAATGTATGGAAATTGAAACGATTATACTAGCCAAAGGGTAATTTGCATAAGCGCCAAAGGCATTCAATTTGAAACACAAACGGAATTATTTAATATGTGGCACGAAAATTGAAATTATGCTACCAATTAACGGGTGACTTGCATGTATGCCAACGCGAACCCAAACATTGCCCAAGCTTTTGGACATTGTTTTACGGTCAAGGCAGCGTGCAATAAAATTGTAGACGCGTAGAGTTGCGTAATTTAAGCGGGGTATTGTGTTTTGAACTTTGACAAAATTATTGTTTGGCATTTTCTTAAAGTATACAATATCTTCAAATGTTCTGTATCACAGTACCGCGACTCTACACCTGCGCCCTGCAGCCCTCCCCTCTCCCAAATAAACAGTAAGACGATTTACCGCTAATCAGATCGCGAGGACAAAGCACATGATACATTGTGCCGCAGATTGCGGGGAATATTATTAAATGGGCCACGTTCCTGAACACGAAGGTCTTCCCTCGAGCTCTTTAGCTGTAGGATTAAGTAAAACTCTGGACGTTCCTATTTCGGTGCAACAGGTGAACCTCTATGTCATTTTTTAACGGACATCGCTAAGCATGTGCTGCGAGGCGATTCATCGAAAATTTATGTAGCCTGCTCGCGTAGAAAATGCAGAAAAAAAACCAGCAACAACCCGCCCTTCTCCACGCAAATAACACATCGTTCACGGTTTAATATTATATTAACGGTCCATTTGCTGGGATAGTGTTTCGGAAGAAACCATACAGCATGGCGCCGCGCGAAATATAAGACGGGAAATGTAGAAAATCTTCTCGCCTCGTTGCCGAATCTAAGACCAGCTCAAGGCACGTCAAATCCTGTAGGATACACGGGCGAACCGCACGTGCAAGAAAACACAAGTCGGCAGCAGACTAAGATGAACGTTTCCCGGATAATCTATTAATGGCGGAAGTCGTCCAGGTGCGTTTAAAATGCAGGAAGCCTGGCATGTCTGTGCAGGGATTGCAGCTGGCCCCCAGCCAGCCTGCTAAGTGGTCTAGGTTCTCCACTGGTACGTCGCGTCAGTCTCCTTATATTTCCCGTCCCTCACGTTTCCAGCCTCTGCAAACCCGTCTTGCATTCGTACGCATCCGCACGTCCCAGTCGATGCACTTTTCGCATCGGCAAGTGCCGTCGCGTTTTCCCCGTTTTAATCGGTCACGATGTATACCTAGCGGAAGGAAATTAACTCGGCGAGGTCGCTGCGCAGGCACCCTTGATTTGCATAGTAGCACGCTACGGAGGTTCACGTTTGTATTGTCCCGAACCATAGCGTTTGAAATTAAACAGTTTCTCGTTAACGGCAAAGAAAGCAGGGGTCGTAGAACACGGTACTGTTATGCTGATTAGCAAGTTGACGGAGCTGATTTTCGTAATTGCTGGACGCCGTCGAGTGGAAGTACTGCGTGATTGAGGACCTTTCGTTCGGTGGGTTTGACAAAAAATGTTAATGATGAATGACGTGGTCGAATGGTAAATTGGAATTTAGATATCTTTTGTATTAAAAGTTTTGTACGTTCATATGTATAATAATTGACGAATTTATATCTCTTCTACGTTGTTCCTAATAATTGAATACCAATACATTCTTATTTCTTTCTGTCGTACACAAAATATTGCAAGGATTACAAAATTTTAGGATAGGACGAACATTTGAAATTTTATTTTCAAACACACCACTTCGTATACGCTGGCCTGATATTAAAATTGTATTTGATAAAACGTATTTGTTAAAAAGGCAAATGTTTCGACGAATCCATTGCCTATGCGAGAATCGAATATCCCGCATAGGTATTGCGCAAATGTCGAGCTAATTGGATGTGGGTTACGCGTCGTAGAGTTACAGTAGAGGGAATTAGGAATTGTGGAAACAGCGACGTCTAGAATGAGGCGATATCCCGCATCCTAATTAGCATCGCGTACAGATACACGCGTTTGCAGATTTCCTCGTTAGGTGCTGCCTATCGTGTCTTTGTTATCGTTCCAGCCGACAGTCGGATGCGCTCAAAGATATTATGCATAGTCTCCCTCTTATTATCATCGGGCGGAGGCGCATCCTTTCACTAATTACACTCGAAATCGATTAAACGTAACTTCTGAGAAATCCGCGAAGTAGATAGCGATGAATTTAATCACGCTTCACGTGCACTCCAGGTGTAAAATGTAATCACGCCACGAGCGTGTAGCTAAAGTCATCGCGAGTTTACACTCCACCGGTTTGTTTGCTATAGTTACACGCGGTGCCTGGATAATCGGGACGTTTGCAATTAGTTTAGAAGACGTGGAATACCGACGAACTCCGCGTATTATAAATTTCAAGCGCACACTCCGAATTATTGGTTCCTTAATGGATGACGTAGCGAAGTTGAAATATTATTCGCCAAAGGAAAGAAAAGTAGAAGGTGATTCGAGCATGAAGAAATTTAATCTCTATTGAACACGAATCGATTCACTGGTATTTTTTCTTTTTAATTAGAATGATATTTCAAGTGAAATTATTAAAAAAGGTAGAAATAATTTTCTCTTATAATATAGCACTGTGCTTTAGTGGAGTGTGAACCTGAGGATAGCTCACGTTTTTACGATATAATCCACAGAAAATGAGATTCGAACGTGTGTAACAATTTGCCTGGTAGTTTCTCTTGCGAATAGAAATGGCTGAAGTTTGTTGTTCGTTGTTGTTTCATGCCACCGGAATCGCATACTACTGTAATGGTTAGGCAAAAAGTTTTAACGAGATTGAACTTAACTGACTAAAGTCGGGATCTTCGAAGTTGCCCGAATCATGAAAACCTGTTCACACAACTGCTTCGAAGAATTGTGTCAAGAACTTGCATCGCTTTTCAAATCATGTTTCTCCAAACTTCAAAACCAATTGAACAAATGGTGTTATACAACTTTTATATTTATTTCATATTTATTTAAAGTTTAGTACCCAAATCGTGCCAACTATAGAACGTTATTATACAAGTTCCAACTTATGCATGAATTAACAAATCGGATAAAGCACCCAGGCGTATTATTCCGTTGACGTATATAGGAAGCTGCGCACCGCGATCAAATAATTATTTAATTAAGAATTGTTCCAATAATAATCATTAAGCATCCAGTTGTGGTCACCGTACTAAATAATCTCTTTGAATTCCTAATTCAATTTCGACGATTTCATTGTACTATATTTTGCATAAAAAGCAGGAGAAATTTGACTACTTGTAACAGTTGCACGTTCATAGGTGGCCGAACTAAATCGCCTATAATCTATATTCCTCTTTATGCACATTACGTTCTCATATTTCAACTCTCCCGAGCACGCTCGATTACTGATGTAGTAGTGCATGAATAACCTTCGAATGGAATAGCATTTTGGAGTAGCGTCTCGGTTGCTGGTCCGCATATCTATTGGGAGTTTCACATAGAGAGCATCGATGCGTGCATGTGGTGCGTTCGCGGACTTTACACGTGAGCAATTATTCGTGATTATATCGACGCGATTGTGCTCGCGTTGAACGGTGGCTGCGAGAAAACGAGGGGAAAAGTCTTCGTCTCGGTGGCAAAGCCTGGATGGGAGAATGAAACCGTGCTGTAAAATGAAAGTTGATAAAACGGGCCGGAGAAAGGTCGTTCTTTTTCTTTGTCCGCGAATAATGAAGTGTGGGGTGATCAAAGTTTTAGTCGAGGAAATAATATGCAGAGGAGAACAGTTTTCATATGACTGATACACTGCTGTAAATGGAAGTGATTATTTCCAATTTGTTTAAATATTCTAGTTGATAATATACAGAATGAAACGTTGTACATTTTATCGGTGACTTTATGGTGCAAAATTTCAATTTTTAAAATAGACGTTTTTAACAAAGCACAAGCATTTACTTCAAGCACGGTATTATTTAATGAGATTTGTAATTTTGGTAATTGATATGAAAGAAATGCAACATTCAGTATTATGAAAGGAACATTCTAATTCCGATGATAGTTTAAGATTGCGTGTTTATTGAAAGACGTGGTCTTTTCAAATTTTTCTTGAAGCTCGCTGAATCTTCGTGATTTCTACTGAAAAGCCATTGCAGTATAGACCTATTCTACTAGCCATACCCGAGAACGTCTAGGAACTAGAACTACTTCAAACCATGATTTCATTCCCAAACAACTTATCTGATTAAAATGATATTTACATCGAGGCAATTCTTAAAATGAAGCAATATTAGCAACAAATTCATCTATATTACACTCTAATTTAATATATGTAATTTTTAATACACTTTCTTTTCTATTCGAAATATACTTAATTAAGATTGCAAATATCAGCGGAGAAAGGTCTTAAATACTAACCAGTATACAGTCACAAAACAAGTATTCCTCGGACGCAAGCACAACACTATAATTACATTTCGGCCGTCAGAATATTCCAATGTGTCAATACAACATCGAATCTACATATTTGCATGGTAGCAACGAATGTCCACCGGTATCTAGAAAGCATGAGAATCGGCCGTATTTCCATAAAGCAACAATAATAGTCCTTGGCTCAGACAGGAAAATCTGCTTAGCAAGCATTGCGTCTCAGTCGATGCCAGTTACATATGAAGCATCGTCGAATGTATCTCATCGATTTTACAAATTCGCATCGTAGGACTCGTTTGCCACCGCGTGCAAGAGAAATGGTCGTAACTGGAATTAGATTACTGAATAATCAAACGACTAACAGCGATCGTAGGAATGATTGTCTGGACGCAATCGTAGTCGTCAGCTTCTGTTTAACCCGCTGTGGCCGTGGGATGCTTTCAATTATCGTCAAAGGTACCAAGAGATATTTCGTGCGAGTTGAATTTCTAGCAACTGTAATGCGATGTGGCACGGAGCCACGTTACATTAGACCTGTCACGTAAATGGACTCGCAGTAACGTAGATATCAGAGACGTGGTCGTCTCTAAATTTCGATGTGACACGGAACTATCGAGCTCCAAATTCGGTCCAAACGAATGGAAGTTGTAACTACGTTTGTCTCGGTAAATGGATTTCCAGCGAACGGTTTCGTTTGCGGAGAACAAATCAGAATTTCGACCACATTCCTGTGCTTTATGTTTTTCAACCTTCAAGCCCTTTATTGCAATATTTTTCGATGGAATGGAGATGTTGAAAAATTATTCATTGCTATGCATGAAATGAAGATTTCAAGGGTTCATTCGTTGCTGCAATCCGTGCAAATATAATTAGAGCAACTTCCTCGGTATTGTCAATATCGGTAATACGTCGGAACCCTCTGTTCTACGCACGCTAGCCAGCAGTGCCAAATTACAATACTTAGGTCCAGTTTCCAGCAATGCCCTCCATAGTAAACCTACAGATCATTCGCAACAAGACAGCACGCTACATTGTTCTGAGCATTCAGTAGAGCACGTTAGCATCCCTTTCACATAATTCTATATTTAAAATGCTCCTAGATTCCAACGAAACCTATACACTAATTATTTTACACAAATAGTCAGCTTTTATTCAGCAATGTTATTGTACAATTGAAAAATTCGATACTAGAATAATTTTTAGCATGCACTAATATTTATGATAATTATAAGAGTAAGTAAAATATTATTCATGGCACAACTATTTTTTCCAAAAACAATAACATTTAGTTCTGCTGTCTAATTTAGTCAATTACGTATTTCACAGTGAGATATTCCATTAGATTGCACAAGGTGTTTCTCGTGTATGCTACAATATTTCGCAGTACCTACAAAGGGGATAAAGTGCATAAAATATTGCGTGATGTTTAAGGAAAAGTAATTACTGAAATAAAATGTATTACATGAATAATAAATTGAACTGGAGTTTAAGAAACCAAAGGGCTTAAAAGCCAGAACAATTATGAGCGGTATTTCTCTTGGACAAAAGTTCGCTCGAAATTTCTCAAAAAAGCCAGAGAACCAACGAATCCCTTGGAGAACAGACTTTGCAACGGGATACATTTTGCACAGGTGCTGGCGAGATTTTGTCAAAATATGTTGTATCGTGTTACGTGGCGAGATGAACGCGGATACATGAAACGACGGCGTCCCTCAGCCAAATTCCCCTCATCCGTGCCAGCTACGAGTCGAATAGTTTTCATGCAACGAGGATTCAGCCTGCGTTGCTATTCGCAGAGAAATGACGTCTAGGGCGTGTTCGAGCAACGATGGCAATTGCAGAAAGTTCCTTTTAATTACCACGATAGGGGGAGCACGAAATGTCGAAGAAATGGTGGGACGAAGAGATTCAATTTAATTAGCCGATCCTGTCGATCGATTCCGTTCGGTCTAACAATCCGGTCGTTACCGAACAGCAACGACAAGGAGGCCGATCGTTAACGAGATTCGAACTCAGCAACGACGTTACTCCCCCGAATCCGACGCGATTGAATCGAATTCAACCCCGATCGGTTATCCTCCGTCCGAGATAGTTAGTTTCCATGGACTTTAAAGATTCTTTCGCACAGTTAGTTGCTTCGAATCAGTAGCTTCAGTCGGTCAAGAGTGTTCGATTCAGAGTTTCAAACTCCTCGCGATACGTTGTCGTAGACGCAACGACACGGCCGCGACGTTTCTCTCCAATTCCTCTAACGAACCTTCGATCGCGAACTGTCCTTTCATTATTCCGTCTCTGCTAATGGAATTTCGCTGGAAACGGCTAATTGCCCTTTTCCGGTACCACGGACGCACGCGTCGGCGAAATAACTAGTCCCGTTCCACGAATCGAGAATATAGAAGAGCAGCGTATGTTGCCGCTTTGATACGTCGATCAGGAAGTAATTTGCAAAGCCGCGATTTCCGTTCTTTGTTCCGTGACTCGTTCGCGAGTGTTCAGGAAACGTTGATGCTTAGCAAGAAACATGAAACTAACGTTCTTACGAGGTTTCGCCAGCGTTATTCTACATTTTCTTTCGGATAAACGAATTTCCATTTTCCATTTCATTCGTGTGCAGCAATTTACAAGTTCATAATATACCTCGATTAAAAATAAAATCCCGGGGACAACGTAACATCATCCCATTCTGGAAAGTCGTATAGAAACAAGAATACGAAAGAAGCATGGCAAATTTTGATTCGAGAAATTTCTGTTCAACGTTTTACCGTAATCATTGTATTGTCCAAAAATCAAGTGTGTCCGAAAGCAGATGGATAGGGTAAAAACCTAATCAGAGGGAGGAGTGTAATCAAATGGGAAACTAGTGGCGTGCAGCGTGTCACTGGCGGGCTGGGAAGAAAGGTACAATCAAGCAGTGGCTTGGCCAATTAGGGTTCAGGAAGAGAAATCAGCTTGGCTAACACGGTTAGGTCGCTTTTACGGGATTGAAAAGAGCCCGGGAAAATGGTCGCGGGATCGCGCGGAGAAATCTAGCTTCGGATATTTATTTGCGAGACTCGCCAGACTCGGTGAATAGGGGGGCTTAGGCTTTCAAATGAAATAGCATACGATCGTTAGAGAATTGTCACGAGCAGCAGCTTCTTTCGCGTGGATATGAAGTTCGGCGGAGTAATTTTTATCCGTGTTAATATTCCACGAAAAATTCGCGCAATGGTTGCGTGGTAACGAAATAACGAAATGTGTAATGGGAGACCGGTGGAAGAACGGGAAAGGGACAAAATATGATACGTTCGTCTGGGCTTATGAAACGTTTCTGTACGGTTCTTTTTTATATAACGAAGCCTTTTACCTGCTCTTTGGCGGCTGTACTTTTGATATTGCTCCTGTCAAGTAACTTCTGAAGCGACTTAAATAAACACGCGGATAGCCGACTTTGATTAAGAGAAGGTAATTAATATAAGTGCACCTTAATCCTTGCTCTTGCCTGTGAGTATTTATTTTTTCCGTACCGTAATCGCAATCCATTAATATCAGTTCGACTCCAAGGCAGAAGTATGAAAATAAAAGTCCACCTTGAGCTATTTCCTGATAGACTACGTTGGATTTAATTACGTGGAATTATGCAGACGGGAGCAGAAGTAAGAGCACGGATTACGGTAATGTAGATTCGATACTTGTAAGTAACGAAGTGTATAAATTGATTAATACAGCATATACTTCGGATCGATAATGTATTCGTGTGTCTTGCTGCGAACATACCGTCACCGCAGAGCACCACTAATACACCGATCTCGCGTTAAGTGCCACGAAAGGAAGACACCAGCATACCCGACAAAGCGGAAATAATGCTTCAGACGTCGTCTATCCAGCCTTCCTTCGCGCTCTCGCACGAACTACAATAATTGGTTGGATTATCGGTAGGATATGGTTATGGGAAGTGCGAAACCCCAGGCCTCGTCGGGGTAATCTCCACTCTGATTGCGTTTGACGCGTCATTGAGCGGAATGATGGAGGCGCGCCTGAATCTCGGCTATCACACGTCACAACGGCTCGTTCTTGTGCTCATTATTCCTCGAGCATTGTAATTTTTGACGCCCCTAAACGCCGAAAACCGGATCAATATTTTCTGTCTTCCATATCGTTCATATTTCCGTCTATCATCCTGGAAGCATTTTACGGCATCGGTGCAGCTTTAAACGTCCTATGAAATTGAATATTAAATTGATTTCCAGCCGAGGGCTGTGATTCAATTTCATAATTTTTATGATCACCGATTATTCCACTGCGATAAAAAGGTATTGAAATTATATATTAATTTGTAAATATTGGAAACTTGGTTTCCGATATTTAAATGATTCATTGATGTTTGTATGTGCACGTATTCACATACTAGTGGTTTCTAAAATTAGATCGGCGATTAATCATGCTGCATCGCACGTGTGTAATTTTAAATTCGCAGCGGACAAGTACTTTTAAATGTTCAAAAGTTGAATGCCGCGCTTAATAGAAAAGGAATGTATAAATTGCTCCCGAATTACGCGCTCCAAGCACGCACGTCAATAATTGGCAGAAATTTCGAAATTGTTGATAATAAATGGTGGCATGTTGTAGACTCACTTTGAATTCTACGCACGAACATTACGCTACAGTTTGCATTAAATTACCAGTTTGAGGCTAAACGTTTGATAGTTGTTTATCGCGTCCTGAAATCTGTCCGCTCACTTTCTCGCGCTGAACGTCACCGATCTACCGGCTGTTTCAAAATCCCTTCCACGAACCACCTAACTGTTACATCCTTCTAATTAAAAACTTGCGCCCTATCTGATCCCCACAGGGTAGTACAATTCTCCCCGCTATTCCACGTTTCACGGAATAAGCGACCACGTTAAGAAGCAACTGCCTCGAAACGCCGTTTCCCCCTGCTTCTTTTGCCTCGTCTTTTTATCGTTTCATTTTCAACGACCAAACTGTACTTTTCTTCTTGTCTGCTGGTTCGCCAATAAATTGAGAAGTTTCGCGATATTAATCGTCCGCCCGGGCAACCTCGAATAACGAGATTTCCAGGTAAATCAGCCAGGCAGATTTCTGTACGATTGGAGCCGCTGAAATCGAGCCGTGGTTGCTTATTCTCGTCTCACCTATTGCAGCTGTCCGACGTTTCCCCGCAGGTTCGATAGTATAGAGTGGAAAGGCGGGAAAGGGTATCGCCTTCAACGGCCAGTTTTCCAAACCCACCTCGACGAAACGGAACGGGAGCAGAGTCATCCGAATCGATCGAAAAAGTTCCCGGTCCTCCATAGACTTTTATCTTTTACGCCTCCCCCGGTGTCGTGCCGGCTAGCAAGCTCCTTTCGGTTTCTTTGTATTTTGTCTGGCCAAGACAGTTGCCTCACGCGAGCGGACTTAATTAAATCGACACGATTCGTTTCAGAATTTCAACCGACAGGGTGCTAACTTGCGGCCGTTTTATTAACGCGTGGCTGAAACGCAGCACGACGACGGGACGAGTATCCATAGAGATTCAGCTCGGTTTTTGTAACTCGAAAGAACCGTTTCCCTCGCGACTGCTCGTGACTTACCGTTAGAGAACGCGAATTTAATTCCGACGATGCGCGTAATGTATTTGTGCACTCGAGATGTACACTATACAGAAGCTGTTGCGTCGTTGTTCGACAGTTTCATTGTTTTTATTGCGATGCCTCCGGAGCGGAAGCACAAAGAAAACACAAGCCTGCAGATCGATGGCTCCCGCTAACAAAGCAAAGACAAGTCGCTGGAAAGGACGCGGCAGATTCCTCGGTGTTGTTAAATATTGTTTCGAGAAACAACTTCCCGCGTCGCTATTTATAGGGTGAATATGTTAGCAACCGGAGTCGATCGACGTGCTTTGACCCGAGGCATTAAGCGTGCGCGACGTTGCATCGCGTGATAGAAGGCAACCTCGATTAATTACCTATTTATCTGGAGGATTATCGGCGCACGCTGAAATGTATGGCGTACAAGAATATTAGCGTATCGTGAGTTTCGGGACGCATTAGTGTAAGATACCGTGGTATCTTCACTCGAGGCTTCTATGCTTTTAGTCTGCTGATCGAGCACGCTATCGAATAATGTTTTAATTACTGTGTTAAGTGGATAGTAAAATCTCTTACACAATTTTCATGTTCTCGTGATGATCCAGCGAAGATCAATAATAATACAGTAAAGGAATTAATATAAGGAATTGGTTAAGGAATTTATGAAACTGAGATAATCTTTTGTTTTTAAATTTTTGAAACTATTTCAAACTATTTTAAACTGTTTTAAACTATTCTCTCCGAACTGAGAAAGCAAAAGAAACCTCTTAATCCCGTTTTAGTATAGTTCATCTTCGCATAACTAATGTTATCACAGTGTCAAGTGCGCACAAAGGTTTAACACGCGTAACACTGGAAACTACATTGCCAATTAAATATTGCTCAAAATAAATCTATTGTTTAACCGAGAACTGCATCTACCGTGTCTGCATGTCGACGCAAATATGCAGCAAACATACTTTGTCCGAAAAGTTCGTCGATCCGCGATCGACGGCGCGACAGCGGTCGTTGCGTCTCGTCCACGTAATTTTCTGCCAGTTACACATCGACGACAAATAAATGCGTGAATACGTTTCCAATCGCGGCTGGCTCTGTATGCGCAGCGTTGGCGGCTCGCAAAGTAACCCCCGATCGGCAAATCTATGGTACCGAAGTTCCACAATCCTAACAATGGATATTGGTTCATCCCTTCGACGCACTTCCGACCTCAATCAAAATCCCAAACTACCTTCCCGTCCACTTCTCTCTTCCTATCTGTAAACGAGAGTGAACGAGACAATCTCGTCCATGAATTCCTTACAACAATGCCCCTCTAATCCGTCATGTTTGCTGTGGCGTCAAGTACACGATTGTTGCTGTCGCTGTTCTGAAATGTTTCGATAGCGTCAAACATGCCTCCACCTTGCATGACAATTCGTTCTCGATGCTCCATTGTTCGTTGATTAAACGAATTGTGATAGGAGCAAACGCGGGGTGGGCCCAGGCCCGACGGAGCACGACCGTCAGCAGAAAAACGCGAACGTCCCGCGCGTCTACGATTCCGATTCGAACGAAATTTACGTCCGATAGGTTTTTTTTCACGCTCGTTTTAATCCCTTCTTCATTTCATGTTCAATCTATTACACACGCGTGTTTGGTAAAACTACTGGCGTTATCGTGGACATTTGGCGAAGAAGAATTGAACAAAAATACCTTTTGCCGAAACGCGAATGGAAATGTAGAATCTCCGGCATTATCTTTAGAAAGTGGACCCTGTGAAAGGACGGGGACGTCCCGCGAAAAACGGAATTGGCGAAGAATATTTTCCATTCGGCCGCTTTATGTCCCACCCGCCTGGCTGGAACGGTGATCTCTGGCAAATCGTCGAGTTCCAACTTTCGATTTTGTCATTTTCCCTTGTTTCACGAATCGACGACAATTGACGGGAGTTTACGAGTTGTCGCCTGTTCGACGTCCACCATTCTGGCTGCGCGGGCCCTTTGTCGAAAAAGAAAAGCTTGAAGGTAAGGCGCCTTCATTGTCGAGTGCTGACTGGTCTAGGTTTTTATTACTGGCCCTCGGGGGACGCGGAGACATCCGAGGCTCTGGAAAAGTAGGTTTGCCATTTTTCCGTACGTTTGACGAGTCCCAAAGGGGACATAGGTAACCTGACGGCCCATCTACTCTAGCTCTTACATTTTTCGTGTGCCGCTAAGGCATCTGCACCTGAACATCAACAACTCCCCCACCCCTCGTGTGCAGTAAAAAAAAGTAGTGCCTTAAGTAGTACCGTGTTTTGGAATGATCAAAGTTCACGATCGCGTATAAACGATGGCGGAACCAAGAACTAAACTTTATTATCCTCAATCAGCTCCCTAATTTATGAGTACACTGACTGAAGTTATCGGTTTCGTTTCATTCCTCCGAAGTTCCATCTCTGGCGGCAGTGCAGCACACTCAAGAAAATTTAAGCTGAACCGTCCACTTTTTATTTACCGGCACACATTTTTCACCCGAACTTTCCAACACTCAGTGCGCGATTCCGGTTGTGTTCGCAAACGTTACACGATGTGCCCCGCACGGAGAATCTTCTCTACAATCTGACTTCACCGTCGAACAGGGAACAAAGTGTTTCAAATAATTCGCTGTTAAAGTATTCAGGCACTCGCGTGTGTACACGGTCGGTCGGCCATAATTAAGATTCATCCCTGAATGCCGTGCAAAAAAAAAAATAAGTAGTCAGACAAAAAGTGGCCGGCTTGTTAATCCTTGTAGGTACTTAGGTCAACACGCTAACAGCCGTCTCGAGTGGCCGTACGATAGCCCAGGGTCTGTTAGTCCGAGCGTGCTGCTTCACTGCACGATCATGTGTAAGCATATGTATGAGAAAACGTCTGGAACCACCACGAACTCACGTCATCCCGCGTACACTCGCGTGTACATTCACGTGTGTCTGCTTGCATACACCCCTGGAATGAATGTCATGGCACAATACGTCGCTAAGCGTATCATGCCGTCGTATCTTAGCTACTTTCAGGTCGTTAGAAGAACGTACACTGTACGTTCTTCGTACAGACATACATGTATGTACGTGCATACAGGTAAAGCATTATTTTACGTCAAACTTGCCCCGTGAAGTACACCTCGGGCAATATCCAGTCGAGTAGGTTAGCGAAAAACTAACAGACAAATCCCAGCCCTCGTGTACTCGAATGATCTTCGTTACTTTCGTGCAGATTATTCCGTGGCACGATGTGCACGACGAGACGCGGCGTTTATTTCCCGATATTTATCCGGGTACTCTTTCCGGTTGCTTGATTCTCTGTGAATTTATACGAACCTATTTTAAACAGAAAATGCCTGGACCGCTGCACAGAACGACGTGGAAGTAACGTACTTCCGCGAATGCCTCCTCGTAAATCGTATGATTTCTCTTTGCGCATCTTACTTTTGAAGAAAAAAGGTCTGGCTGAATGAAAGTAAACTCGAAGGCAAGCTTGTACGCAAACTATCCGCCGTTTGCGTTTCCAAATGCTTATTTTTCAATTGTTTCAGCGTTGTATACTATTGAATGCGTGCCTCGGTTTCGTGTTATAACGGACCTATTCATTAAGACATTCCAATGTTTCCGTATAATGAAAGTGCAATTGGGGATATGCAAAACGTCGTTTACGTCGACGATGGAAAGTAAAAGGCACGAGACTAAAGATGCCATTTGAATTGTGAAATAGTTGGAGGGATTCCAATATTAACTGGTGGAACGTCGCTGAAAATTATGGAAAGGAAATGGTGCTCGTGCTGACGCTGGGGAAAACGGCTTTTCGGGTTAAAGAAGTGGATACCGTGTGTGCTCACGGTGTATCGGTGAAATTCTATTGCGGGTGGAGGGAAATGAACACAGAAAGAAAAAAAGCGACAAAGAAAGAGGTGCAGTTGCAGGCGAATAACACGGTACACGGTAAAATAATTTTTGCCTCAAGCCAGCCTGGTAACGAACCTGAAAAATTTCTCGGAAACTATCGTAACGTTCGTTTCCAAATAACGTGCAAACGAAATTCGGTTATCGAGGTTCGCTTACGCGGAAATGTGAGGCGATTTCGTGCTAGTTGTTTTTATCCATTACTCCGAATCATGCTCTGCACATGTATAAACAGCGAGCCATCCGGTACGCGGGGCACAAAATATGTAAACCGCGTTTCAATAATTATCAAGAGTGTGAATCGTGTCTCGAAAATGTTTAAAGACTGTGCGGAACACTTCAACGAAGTTGGAACACCGAGAGTTTGTGCAATCTATCATGTGGCATCGACTCAACAGCTTGTCATGAAATAAAGGGTACGACAGGGCAAAGAGTCGGGCCGCGATTAACGTTTTTAGTCGAACCACAAATTTGTTGGACATTGCCAGAAGAACCGGGCACATTGATTTATTTGCGGTGTCTTAATTTTTGTGCTCTGCTGAGCAGGTGTCTAGGTGTTCTGCGGTTTCTCCGCGCAACAAATTTCGACACCGTATATACGTTGGGAGAGAGAGAGAGAAGAAGACCGTGAAAGAAACCATTGCTTGGTCATGGGAAAAACGGCAAAAAGAAATATATTAGAACAACTGCGGTCTAGTGAAGACGGGAGGGCGGCTTTTTCTTTAGTTCCACAGCCTTTTTGCTAGAAAGATTCTCGGTCTTAGTTATAGGTAATTGCGTTTGTCTGACCCGGTGCTCTTGTCCAGGTTAAAATAATTACAGGACGACGGGGTTTACTGACAATTGTACAAGGAACGGTTCTTTTTCTAGCGTTTCGCTGGCGTAAAATCAAGTAAAGCGCGATGTTCAAATCTGAAGTGGCGTCAGAACAGAAGTATTTGAATTTCACAGTTTGAGAATAATTCTGCCATCTCTATTTGCGTAAGTGAAATGAATAAAAATTTATACAAGGAAAGGAACGGTGGAGATTGATAAGGTTGTACGCCACGCTTCATATTTCAGAAGGGAACGCGGACGGTCGGACAGAATGGTTGGAAATTGCAATTTCGGATGCTACGCTCATTCCAGTTATCACATGTTTTTCCAGACTGATACGTCCCTAAGGAAGAAAGCCATCACTTTAGTGGCTTCACCGTCAATACATATGCAATCACATTCCTCTTCCAACCCAACGTAGCACAGTGACGGATACGCTTGGGCAAGGGTCGGGCCTTTGGGCTATTTACCTAATCAGCGTCCAGGGCGAAATCGAGGGAGCACGAAAAAGGGCATCCGCCCGTTGCGGCCAGTAGAAGTCGTAAACTCTTGACAGGCAGCATTAAATCGTGCAGAATCTAGATAGGTTTGTGGTTACGAGCGGGATATATAGTTGTATAAATGTTGACGACTGCAAAGTAGTCTTCTCGGTTGCGCCCCTAACGTTGCAATTCGAATTCAATTTTTGCGCCACAAGTTTACATGCGACGCAGAACTAGTTTGAACGACGAAATATTAGTGTTAAATTGATATATTTAAATGAGACACGCGATCGTTTCGAAAGCACTCGCATACAATTTAATCGTTACAACTTTGCGCGATTCAATTGAACGTGCAAAACGTGACGAGTGTACTGCGGATATTTTCAGGTGAAATATGTATTACGAAACTGCAGGCGATAAATTCTATATGGAGACTGTTCGTTCGAGAATGAAACTAGAATGGGGGGCGTATATGCAGATAAATCTGACGATTAAAAGGTTAGCCGCAATATTTGTTGAAGAACGATGGGGATCGTTTGCGGCATTCACAGGAGGAGGCAATCGTAGATAGGTAAATCCGGCTGAACACGTGTAATCGAATGTGGTTTAATTGAAAGTTGCATTCCTTTGTTTTGCAAGCAACGAACGTCGCGGTCACCGAATCGGCGCACGCTTGTTGCGTATCCGGGCGAAGACCCGCTGGAATCGTTTTATTTCTGATACCAGATTCTATCACGAGTTGTGGTATTCCAACGGCGATACATAGAAAAGCCACAGGGGGCCAGAGATTGGAAGACGAAAATAAAATCCAAAAAATACCTTCCGTCATAGAACGAAATTCTGTTCGCTTTTGTGGACGAAGAGTTTTATTCGCCCGCCCCGCAGTATGTTGTAGAGTGTCGTTTGATTTTGATAGGTATCAGGCGATGGGGATATCGCACGGGACACGAGAGGAATAAATGAAAACAATGAAGGGATGAAAATGTTACGACTTAAGAAGACCGCGATACGACGCAGCCTGATTTCGTTATTTGTACGGGCAATAAATTCAATCTGTATTAAATGCAATGAAACCAATGCATCCTGACATTTCCAAAGCTTGTGGTGTTCGAAGATTTATCCACGCGTAAGCTATGTACACGTCCCGCTTACGTTACCCGACAGATTAACGCTTTGCTCGTGAATTATTCACACCCATTTGTGGCGTCGATACTTTATCGATGTAAAATAACATGCCCAATGCTTGCTCAAAAGATACTACGCTATTAATAGACCAATGAAAGTGTCCCTCACAAATCGTGCGGAATAAAACAATCGAGGGTAATAGTAGAGTTTTCGCTACAGGTTCACGATTTATCAGCGATTCATCGCATGTGCTCTAGCTTGTCGATACCCGAACGAGGCTCGTGGTCGCGACCGAGGAACACTCGTCATCGTTTAAGCACGACGCGAATTTATGTTGCACGCTCGTTCGAAAGTGATATCGGGGGTGCAATAAAACATCGTGCACGCGTTGCCAAGCGGACTTCCTGTATTTGTGGTATACATACTCTGATCCCGTGTACCGTGAGTCGAAAATTGATAACGCGATTCTGTCACAAGCCATCGATTAGAGGATGGAATAGCAAGTACACTACGTACGGTCATCCACGACCAACGCTCTCGGCGCTGTCATTATTATGCTTCCGGTCTTTCATCCGTTGTATTACGATTATCGCGCTTGTATATACGACGAACGACGGCCACGGGGAACATAGAGAGGCGCTGTCGGATGAGGCCCTATTGTCAGCCTCGACTAGACATGTTCGTAACGAGCTGGTTGTTGCTACAAACTACGCGCTCGTAGGCCACGGGTGTATCGTGCAATTCACCTGGTCGCAAGCTAATCGATATCTAGGCGAATGAAGCAAATGTAGCAAATGAATTGATTTAATCGGGCCCGTTCACTGATAGAAGGCGCGATTTAACCATGCGCAACGAAGATTATACGCGTTCAGTTATTTATTATCGGCTTTCGCCATTAATAGATCCATTCGGGAGAACGCTGAAACAATATCAACGTGTTAATCGTGAATGAACTGATACACAGCATGAAGCATACGATGGGTTGTATTATGTTCTATTTCAAGCTGCTCGTTAATCATTGGTTCGAGATGGAAGGTTTACTGCAATAAAAAAAACCTGTAGTAAAACGGTAGTACAAACGTCGACTTCGATGCTCGAAAGTTTTTGCTGATATTTACTAACGTATTTGCGTGGTATCTATGTGCACAATAATGACAGTTTTTCTGGCGTGCATTTTTTTTTATACAGCTCTATCTACTCCTCTATATCCCCTCAATCGAAGCGACTTTGCCTTCGCCATTACGCCAGACAATCCCACAAAGGGATTGTAACATTTTTTGAATCCCATTTAATCCCTTACACTTGGCGCTCGTAAAAGCTTATTCGTATGTCGCTGCCTCAGTTAGAAAATTTTAACTCGCCGTGGCTAAATGCAGCTCGCAGCATCAATGCTCGGCTGAAATGATTAATATCATATCTATTACCGGATTGCCCGAACGAGTCGAATATAGCGAAACTTTATTGCACATAAATAGGACCAGTGGAAGAAGAAAAACGTGGACACTCGTACAGAAAGAAGAAAGTATTGCCCGGTCCCACGGGGTAGAATATTTTACTCCTAGCCGGCAATATCGAGCCTCCTCGCGGCCGCATCTTCCTGCGCACCCTATATCTTTCCCCGTCTATGGAAACGTGCGCAAGTCCCTCATTGGCGTGATACACTTTCCCGCCTCGGCCGCTGCGAGAACAAATTAATTTATCATTTCGCAGTGTTACGGTTAACAGCATTCCGGAGAAATAATGGGCAGTAATAAAGGCACGCAGCGGGCCTAAGGAACCCCGTGCGCCTTCGCAGGAAGATAAAGAGAGAGAAAGGGCGAGCCACGGCGAAACGATGAGAAGTGTGCGAGGGAGGCGACACGAGGAAGAAGAGAAACCGCGTGCGTGGAAGGGAGAACGAATATGTCAGGGTAGACAGACGAGGAGGGATGCAATGAAGAACGCGGGGCGCATGCGCCCGGCATGGGTGTATCTTCAACCACCCTTTCCAGTTACCCCCACCGTTTCGAGACACTCGCCCGTTTCCCTCGTCGCTCGTCCCTCGTCCACCGCTCGATTCAGTCACCGGCCGTTTCGCGAGCGGAGGGTTTCCGCGCCTTTTCTCTCCGTGTCCTTCGCTTTTTCGTCGCCCGACATCCGTAAAGTAGTCGCGTAATTTGCCCCCCACTCTACGCCCGAGCGGTAATTCACCACCGTCTATCGGCAGACGGATGCCGGTACGTGGGTGTACGCGTGCCGTTTTTTCAGCTAGAACCCACCGGATGGCCCAGTTTCGGTACAGTCACATGTGTACATCGTGTCGCGAAGTGTCATCGACACGGGAACACTCGCGACGCTCCAGACTCCGAATTAACCGAGTGTGTGCACTTCACTGAACCGTGATTGTGGTGAAATTACAGTGCGAACGGTACGCGGTACTCGTGCGAGTTATTTCGTTGCGATTGCCTGAGCGGCCGTGAAACGTCGACGGCCTCTGCAACAATTGCGACGCTCTTGGCGAACGGGGCGTACAGATTTGTTACACAGTGAATGGAGCATGAAGGTAGTGCGCGGGAAATACGCGAGCAACGGGGATCCGACGTTCTCTATAAGAATTGCTTGTGACTCGTGACAGTCAGGACTGACACCGGACTGTCGCCGCTGGCTGGAGGGAACTTGTTTTTGCATCTCGATGGATCGCCCGCGGCACGTTGCGGGTGTTTTGGAACGGGCTTCCGTTGATTTAGCGTGAACGCGTTACAGAGTGACAGTGTGATGTTTACGTGACAGAGAGTAAGAAACACCGCGTTGAAAGCGTGGCGGGTGTTTCGAATGTGCAGCCGATTCTAGATGCAGCGTGACTGGTGGCGTTATGCCAGTGCGACGATATCGATATAACGAAAACGTCGTTAGACGGTGTGCATACGACGTCGATAGTGTACACACAAGCCAAGTGGGCCTTGGCGCGTAAACGCGTTACCTTGATTGGGTTACATAATTAATTAATCATACCGCCGTACAGTGGTTCACAAGCGTTGCATAATTGAGTGGCGCCGCTGGAAGTCGGGACGCGTTGCTCAGCACGATCTCGAGGTATGGAAATTTGTAATTAAGGGAAAGACCCTCTTAATGTCGTCTAGTTTTGTGTTCCCGTTGAATAAATGGTTCGGACAGATTTGTTCGGAATATTTCCGGTGGCTGTGAGGCAAAGGAGGGATTTCAACGTGCAAGACATTCAATTCAGGGTTGGAACATAATTGAAGCGTCAACTCAACGCGGTGCGTTTATTATTCAGTAAAATTATGTGATTTTGAAACAGTAGAGTAGTTCGAAATCGTTTGCACAATTTTTGCACAGATCGCAGGAAATATTCGGGGCAACGATATTACGTTTCCAGTGGAATATAACTGTTTGACAAATGTTTGACTTGCATCAGTTACGGTAGATATATTTGGGTGGAAAATATGAAAAGTATCCGGTTATCATGGCGAAACAATTTGAACAGTTTGAAGAACGGTAACGTTATATAACGTGGAATTTATTTTTCGCTGCCCGTAAAACAGTGTGCGTAAACCAGCGAAACAATTGAATCTGTGCAATACTATATTCCGGTAAAGTCAAGCGAAACAAGAATGAATAATGAAAACGCGTTATCCAAACGTTTAAAATTCGTACAGCATATTTTTTAAATAGCCGCAAAGTTGGCTTCGTGGCAGGGATTGGTCTGAACACGTGTTTCCTTAAATGCCTGTAGCAATATATTCACGAATAGTAAGGACCATGTGAATTTTGTTTTCTTATTTCTGCTGTCACGTGGTTGAGTCCAACCCATATTTAGGAACGTCCAGGAATCCTGAAAACTTTTCCCTATAACCATCGTATTTACCAAAGAATGTCGCATTGCGCCTACGGCGACACGTTTGCATCTCGGATTTTTCCCTGAAATTAGTCTCGACCGGTTTACTTTCCTGTTGCATATTCTTTATCCTTTTTCTTCCCTTCGGTTCATTTGTTTCTCGAATCTTTATCCTTCATAAAATATGTAGAACATGCTTTAACAGTAAGTGTGCAAAATGATTTTATTATAGTAATGTTTAATTAAGAACAAATATAGAAAAAAGATTGATGAAAGTATTTCTATGATTGCGTTGGTTTTACAGATTCAATAATTTTATATTGACATAGTCTAATTTAAGACAGTAATGTTTGAAATAATTTTTAAAATAAGAAATTTTATACAAGTTTGTTTATTGAGGCACGGATAATACTCAAAGATATTGCTGCAACGCTTCACGCACCACTTCGAGCAACAAATACAGTGAAATTGTTGTATTCATTTATAATATACTTTATAATATATTTATAATATAGCTACTCTAATCCAACAAGTTACATAGATACAATACCTGGCCGCAAGCAAGTTCATAATAACATTCCTGGTCAATTCCGATATTCATCCGAAACTAATATATCTACAGAGCCTTACAACCCTACCCACAAACCAGATTAAAAGTTTCTTATTAAATTATCATCCACTTGGGCAGTATACCATCATCACAAATAATTCTGCTTCACGTAACACCTCAATCTCAATTATATCGAATTCTATAAATGTTACCAGACAACATTATGTGTCTGCACCCTGACAAACGAGCAACAGTTCGAAATGGATGATTCATCAGGGATGATCCCTAATAAAAGCTGGTTCAGATCCTCGTTTAATTTTACAACTAACGTGGCGATATACGTGGGCGAAGTTGTCAGTGACTATGAGTGAACAACATCTATTGAAATGATATCCTTTCTGGTGACAGAAAGGGTGGAGTTGCTACGGGGCGAATATCAGATTTCAGTGTATCTATCCCGCTTATTGCTTGACATATGTACCTATGTATTAAATAGCCCCATCCCGTGCCACGTGTATCGAAGCTTTTCATACCCCGGACTGAGAATGGAATACGAAAGGTGGGAAGGGGAGAAGAATATAACCCGGCCGTGACTACCTTTTAACTCTGCGTTCTTGCGCGGCAACGTGTACCTCTGCAGAGCACGCGAAGTCGCGTTGTACACGCTTTGTGAACGCACCATCAGTTATTCACCCCGCCGATCGTTTCAACGTCGACAGACTTTCCATTATTCGATACATCTTGCACAATGGTGTCTCTCCATTTTGTCCCTCCGCCGTTTAATCATTGCTCTGCTCGATGCACTTTTCTGATTTGCGCCAACTTGTGGGCGGTTCTGTTGCTTATGAGTGATATAGGATGTTCATACATTTTCGAGTAGTACAGGCGAACTTTTATGTTAGAAATGAAATTATTCATGCTGTTTATGTATGATGCCAAGACTGTACGATAATATTAATAAATCTCGTTAACGATAGCTGTTTAATGGGAGGATTAAGTGAATCACCCTCATCACAGACTAACGAAGATGTTTTCACTTGTCAAAGAGTACGTTCTACAGAAAATGAATATGCTTTATTCTCCAATAATATTTTATATGCATTAAGTCAGGTATATTTGCCAGTGCTGAACAGACGCCTGTTGTGCTTTCCTTTTCAATATCAACGATTTGTGTATTATATTTAATTTCAACGTTATACTCGAAGCAATATGATAAACATATGTATACATATATAATAATTTTATTTAAGTATGGTTTTTACATATTTATAATATAATTAAATATTATACTACAGTTATAATAATTTCAAACTAAACTGGTACTTTATTATTGTCGAGTTTCATATTTTCCCGTGTAATCAGCAGGAATATAAACATGAGCATCGAAATTTCGGTTTATTCGTGCCTATTACAGCCATTCCCGATTTATCCGTGGGTTCAGGCTGTGCAGAGGTGGAAGAACCCGAATATTGGTGCTACTGATATGCATAATCCTTTTACTTCAATATCACGGGGCAAATGCCGAAATGGTCGATACACACGCCCGTCTGTACGTTCTATTATACATGCAATTTCAATTGCGTATTGCCAGAACGGATCGTGGGGCGAATTGCTAACAAAGTGCGACAAAAACTTCAAATGCGTCGGCCCTACTGGTATATTTTCTTTTTTCATTTTGTTTAGCATGTAATACGGACGTGCCTTTTGAACAAAGAAAAGTCTACGTTGTCCGAAACGTGAAAATATTTTCAATACCCGCATCGTGCGCAGCACAGCGAGTCGTATAAATAATATTATTGCTCGCGTACGAATTCAATTACGAGCGTATCGAAATTTTCAGAGATGTTTAAAAATTACTCTCGTTAATTTCCTAATAGAAGAGAGTTTTTCCGATACCCGTGTCTGAACGTACTTCCGTATAAACGTCCCCGATATTCCGATTAATCGAAGCCCAGTTTCTGTAACTAATTCTATAACTGAAGAACTCGACCGAATTCGTTTGAAAATCTTCAAGTGACCCTCTCCCCGTTTCTCCCTTTCTGTCTTCGTGGGTGGGTGGAAACATATCGATTGCTATCGATACGTCTGGCGGTGGTTCTCATCGTCGTTGTCGAATTCTCGACTCGAATTTTCGTTTCATCGACGACGTTTAGTTGAGTAAGGATTTTTTTCAGTTCTCCGTTTCGGTCGTGCTGCTATTTCACGAATTATACTCTTACTTTTTCATCAAACGTAAAATCGATCTTTCGTTGGACGGGACACGGTGGCATCGTCGTTGCTAAATCGATTCTCTGCAGATAGGTAAGTTCGAACGAATAGCCATGGCCATTTCGTAGTAAAGACGAACTCTCGTTAGTCAAGCTAGTAATCAAGAGTTCGCTTCGATCTTGCTTCAAATTGCTTCTCGTGCCTCCTTTGTTAAAAAAAAGAGAGAAACTTTTCACGGGTTCGTTCTGCGAAGACAATGAGCAATATCCGGTGCTTCTTGTTCGCAGTTTAACACAAGCACAAACACGTATTGGTCAATTCATTAGAACCATTGACGATAATGAATGATATATTTGTTCTGTGTTTTCTATATGAATTTAGACACCAAAATTGTGCTATACATATAGTATTTGTGATTAATCATTACTTACTAGCGTCAGGAATTTATCTACCTAGGTTAAAGTTGAAACTACGTTACAATAAATTATTATTCTCGTTAGAATTCTAGTTGGGAAAAAATTAAGATATAGGGACAGCTTTATAATCTCTGTAAACAATCCATATAGCCAATGTTCAGGATTTTGTCTTCTTATACTTTTATGCTAATTATTTTCTTGCGAAGTTTTAATTTTGGTTCATTAAGAAACAGAGTAAGAGTAATAAGTGTTACACTTATAATAGTTGAGATAGGTCGTGTTGAGATACTAACAATTGAGCCGGACAATAGTGGGCTTTGAATCTTTAATTTGATCTCGCGAGATGTATGAAAGTTTGATGGAGAAAGCTGCGATCCACGTAACGAGATAATTAATTTGGTGAAGCGAAAATGGCTTTTAGAACTTTGCGATTGGGCAAATAACGCTCTTAACAGAACATCGTTTCTGTTATATTGATCATACGATATTGAATATACATATAGATATTTATACATATATTATTGTGCGCTGGTGCTTTGCTTTATTAAATGTAAGTTAACTAAACAGCATATATTGAATACCAACAAATATTTCAATATATTACATGGTAGGCAATAAATTTTTGTTAACGCTATTTAAAGAATTTATTAGTTTCCGGTTTTATACTTTAATAGTATTTTCCATAATAAATGTTTTTTTGGTAATTTTGTATTAATTTTAATTTTTCAGCAATAAAATGCGTGTCGAAGAAACATCAAGCTACGTTTGCCATTCTATTAATATACATATAATAATATACAATAATTTTTTAAATATAATTGCCTCAATCAGTTTGTGGTAATTGAAAACGAAAAATCTGTTTATAGTCTATGTCCAGGTAGATGAAGAATAAATTCAATGGGTTAATAAACCGTAATAAATATAAATTAAAAGTCGTTCCATCTTCCATTTCGATCAGAAGAACGAAATGCTATTCGCAGTTCATTGATTTCCTTGGCAAATGCTGCACGACAACGAGGCCAAGTGATCTGACGTGGCAGGCAAGGGTTAATCCTTGCAGGCAGCTTCATGGAATGGAATAGTCGTCACCTATATTACCTATAATATTTATACATTGAGATTAGTTTGCTCCTTTACAAATTCATTTACTTACAATAATTTATCTTAAATGTTTTTTTCCACCTAATACAAGATCCCTATTATAAACTTTCCACGAATTTATTACATGCACAGATATTCAAGATAGAACTTTCTTGCGGAAAATTGCACAGCAATTGCACCTAATTATAAATCCAGTGCTGATATAACTTAACCATTTGAAGTTCTTTCATTCCACTTATTGCGAAATATATATGTACATACAAACGTTAACAGGCCACATAAAATGCAAAGCATCCGCGTAATTGCGCTTTTAATGTCCGTATAAATCTTCCGTACCCTCGGTAAAGTTTGACTGTCTATCGGAACAGTGCCGAAATTGCAATCTCTATAACATTTGCGAAGTTATTTCGTGCTGTGCTTATACGATAAACTTCCCCACAAAAAGATCGCCCCTCGTATCGGAAGAGCCCCACGCGAAACAACTATTCGTTCTCATCTAATCGCATCAGTGATTGCATAAAGGTCCACATTTGTGTCCAAGTGCAGTGGTACTGCCAGCATTACAGTACGGGATGCATCATTCGATCTTATCCGACTACGTACTCGTTACGCTCGCGGGATATTAATATCGTAATAGCGGTTTCAAAAGATTGCGCCGTGGTATTAGTAGTTAATTCAGTTTTCCTTAACAAGACTTGCATGCCCATAAACGACAAGGGAGAAGCGCAGATTGATACCAAATGGAGCATGGACGAACGTTTTTGCGATGCTGTTACCATTCAATTTTTCATTAAACCTGTATCATGGAATTGGCATAATAACGCTAATGCTGATGAACGAAAGTATTTAACAAAAAAATGTATCAGTGAGAGCGGAGGAAATGATACGGTATTTTCGCATGACTTTCATATATGAAGTTATTTATTTTTCCAGTGAGTCTTCAAAGTTCATAAAACGCAGGATTGCAGTCGTTATATTTAATGCGCGTTCCACAGAATCCCGACCATCTGTTGAATAGCCGAAAAATAGCAGCGAAACATTTCATATATCTAGATTCGACTCCCGTTTATATGAATCGACATCAATTACTCGGGTTATTTTGGCTGAGAACGGACTTTTGGGTGGGTTTCGACCAACCGACCCAACAGTATTGAGAATTCCCCAATATGTAGCCACCCATGAAACTCTAAAGCATGTAAACTGAACTGTGCTCACTGTAGCCTAACTTCGCCAATCGCACGAAAGGCAGTTCGCCTCACGTTTGAATGAATTAATTAATAACCTTTGAATTGTTAATTTCGTTCACTTAATTACCATAGCTACGATTTTCACCTGTATTACATACAGTCGCTGTGCAGACATGCGCAGGCACTCATGAATAACGTTTTACCATCGCATGAAATTCGATGGATTTCGTTTGATTAAACTGTTACGGTTACTCATTGTCAGCCGGCCGCGTTTATCCCTTCATTTCTCACACCTTCCGCATATAATCGGTCGTGTCCTATTTAAACATGCTAATAATAATCGGAAAGCTGGCAATCTATTGCACTCCAGCACGCAATCTCTTCTAAATACAGTCCGAGGGTGTTTCGAATCAAAACACCATGGTGTGCACGCGGCTGCTTTGGTCGTTGGGCTATTTAACCAACGACTGACTTCAAAGTGTGCATGTTGGAAGCGTTTACTCGGTAACGAGAGAAAGCTCGGCAAGCTCGCCCGGGAAAGGGAGATGGGTGAACCGAAGGAGGGTTAAAACGTAGCGGAAAGACGAAGGAGAGCAAGAGTAAGCTACGAGCCGTTTGGGAACAGTAGAAACGTTGCGATTTACACGGACGCACCGCATATAATCCCCGCTGAGGGATTATTGCGAGCGTAGGCGAAAAACGAGAGAAGCTTCAACGAAGGAGACACTCTACCTACTCTTGTTCTCTCCATATTTTCGAATTAATGGCCAGATGATAATCCGGTGTTAGTGTTACACGGGACACACTAGCTTTGTCCGGATTCCGGAGGCTAGTGCGTATCTCGTGACACTGGTTCTTCGTACTGCTTGAACTTAATCACTCGGGTGTATTTCATTTTCTGTAAAAACCGTGCGATATTATCAGCGATAGGATACGAGGATACGAAAAACTTTCTGAGGATACGAAAAATTATGGAAGAATCCTTTTTCATTTGGATAATAAATCTTCACATAATATGTGACCGCGGTTACAGGGCCTGCTGTACACGAATGTTTTTAGGTTTATTTAGTAATACATTTCAGAAGAATGCGATGTGTAAAGTGTGTGCAACTAGTTCATGAATTAATTTGCTGCGTTATAATTATTAAATCAGTCACAGGAACATTTCTGGTACAGATTAGTCTGTTAAGCGAACGCAGCTGCCAGCTGAATTTAACTGTGTTAATTTCATTCAATGTTTCAAGGTGATCTACCTTCGTCAGAACGATTCGATATGCATTTATTATAGCGCATAGATTTACAAATCACGTTACTAATACTGATTAGTCGATTGATTATTCGTGATCATCACTATTCACAGGTATTATATGTATCAATACTACTAATGCGAGGCTGAGCTCGGCGCTGGAATTGTAAATTATTGTATACGCGGTGTGATGGATAATTCGTCTGAAACCGTGTCGAAAATTGACAACGTTAATTACCTGAATGCCATTTAATATCACTACGTTGATTTTTTACCAATGGATAATATAGTCCATACGATTACATATATTCAAAGTAATTTTTCTATATATTCGCCGAATAAGTTTTTATTTCTTTCCGGATTAAAATTCAATTTAATGAAATTCTCAGAAGCTCGTACATTTGATCTGCCTCTCATTCGGTTTAGATATCTTTTTTGTCGATTTTGCGAGGGCGATACAAGTGGCCATCAAAACTTTGAGTCAGAATCAGAAGATCCCACTTCATCGAGTACGGGAACACAATGGATAATTCTCTGGCTAATTTCACGAAATGCCTTTCCGCTCGTTCGTACATAAAGCCACTTGCATTCTCAGAGATAGCGGCACGAGCATAGAAGTATTGGAAAATAATGAAGAGGTTCACCCTCGCAGCTATCGAGTCTACCCGCGGGTCAATGGTGGTCTGTCGATGACAACGACGTAATTACTTTTCAAGTAGCCGACGTGCAAATGAACGACGGTTTAATCTGCCGATAATATTCCAGCATCACTGCTATTTTTACCTTACCCTTCGTTCGAAGCATCCCAAAGATATTTGCGTTAACGAATAAATTTATTGCTGTGCTTGATTCGATTCGCGTGCATGAAGAGTAACAAACGAATCACTCAGCGTTAGCAACTAAATTTAATAATATAATGATAACTCCAAGAAAAACCGTTTGACTAACTGTGTTTGCACCTTTTTATTGAATTTTCCAGTAAAGCATTCATACCCTTTTATATAAATTTGCAAGAACATCGCAACTAAGGAAGATTACATAAAGCAGCAGTAAACACACTTCTGTTACTGGAACATGACTCGAACGGTAATCCCTTTTGATGACTGTTTTGCAAAATAAACTATTCATTATGTTTGGAATAAGCTGATTCTCTGTACAGTGTTTTTATTTCGTATACCCTGTTCGTGTATTATTATATGCGACTTAGCGTGCTAACTAAAACGGACTATTAAATAAATACTGAATATGTATAAATGTTTGTCAGATTGAAAACTAAACATTAAATAAATAGGAAGTATAAATTAAATGACTTGAAGATTCCTTGTCACTTGCGACTGTATTTTATTACGCTCCCTCTATTTTACCAAAGGAGACAGTACATGTGATTTATATGTATAAGTCTCATAATTAAACACACACCTAAATTGCGAATCTTGTTTCTTGTCGGATTAGAGATAAAACGAGCCTTTATCGACAAGCATCTGATATTTATTGCCAGTTTACGCGCAGTGGATATCAATTTATATCGTAGCAATTGCAACCCCAACAATATAGCTTGCAACGTTCCACCTCATTAGGGAGATAATAACGAAATCCGAGTTATTTACTTAATCATCACAACGTTTCTGTCTCATAACTATGTTTCATAATTCAAGCAATCAATCGAGAGCTTAAAACTCCGCCTCTCTACTAACTTGTGCCACCGCAAATTCTCCGTAGTCAGAAAAATCTCCACGATTCTCACGAACATCGGGTCGTTCTCAATTTCGCGACACGTAATCCCATCGTTCGTCGTGCTCCGTAAGAAGTTATCGCGTTGAATCAAACGAACGTGGCCCATAATCGGTGTGAATTTCTCGCCGACGAACGCCACCTTCGCCCCGAATTAATCTCCCACCCGTGGCCGGATTATTTTCGCCGTTTCGCGACTTCATGATGACGTTTCGTAGCGAGGTGAACACACCGGGGTCGGCGCATTATTACGGCAAAAAGAATTTAAAGCCCGCGCGTAATGTGTCTCTCGATAAATCATGGCTTATTGAACGCCCGGGGCTCACTTTTGATGCCAACCAACGGGGGTGGGGAGGTCACGGCGTTGTTCGTTCGCCGTGATACGTCATAAGTCACAGCTGGTAGCACATTGCGACGACATCATCCGGCCATCCACCCCTTCCGTCACCCCTTCTATCAGCCACCCACCAGCCCCTTGGTGGTCTCTACCTCGCTCGAGTTTGGCCAGCCTAGACGTAATAGTGCCATTAGCTTCTGTATCTTAGCAACCCAACGGCCCCTTCCTCCCTGGACCCGTTTATTGCTTCCTATGATTGATACTGTAAAATACGGCGTTCACAGGAGGTCGGCTCAGTCGACGTTTCTAGATCTATCGCCTTGTCGTGTTACGCTTCGGGAACACAGCGAGTACAAACAGATATTGGTCAACGTGCAGGCGTAGCTGTGGGTCAGCTTGTAAGCTGCTTGTGCCTAACGTGGTGCGTACACGTACACTTCCGTTTGTTCCTTTCTATTTTGTTGTTTAGAGGATTGATGCTTTTTGTAGACCGGAGGAAATTTGTAGGGGAGAACGATTGATGTCGATGCACGTGACAGGGAAGTTCATATATCATGTGTATGAAGATTAAAGCTTTGCCGGCGCCCAGAAGGATCTAATTGCATTTAGAAAGGTGAATGGGCCGACGATGGTTGTATATGACCGTGTCGGATACATGTGCCAGCTACCCTTGAGGGGTTTACAATAGAAAAGTGGACGGCGTGGACTTTTTATACCGTCGTCATATTTTATTTTCTGTGCCAACCTGTTTTTATACGTTCTGTACAAGTCGACGCGGCCGCGCTTGTTTCGTCGTTAACTGACGCTTCTCTTCGCGTCGCTACGCGTTTACTTTGTCCCCGTAATAATTTCTATCGTACCGAACACTAGGTCATCAACTTGCAGTCACAAATCTACTGTTTAATGGTTTCGAAGTTTGTGTTCCCGCTGGTAGATTGAAAATCAACGATGTCCTGGCGATTGTTGCGAAAAAGTTGGGGACAACGTCAACGATAGGAATGCTGGAATAATACTGTCGACCGTGACAGACAATCGTAATTACGCTTCGACCAAACAACGAGCAGGCAAGTTTACCGAAGAACTGTGTTTGTTTAACGTATTGCCCGAGCAAATAAATGTTCTATGTTCACCGCACCGACCTATCTGGTATTTTGTCGTTTTTATAAATACCGGCAATATTTCTCTTTCATTCATAAATCGTGCTTCACGAGAGCGGCGTTTACCTTGCCACTACTTTCGTCGCGAGCAAAGCTCTTAACGGCAGTCATTATAAAATCACATCGGTTGTACAAGCGTACACAGGGGTTGTAAGGGCCGAAGGGTTGAACCCGTATTCTGGTTCGGAAAATCTCGAAGGCCACGGCCCCCATTCTATTCGTGCTTATATTATACACCACCTTGAAATCCCTGTAACCATCGATCACGCTGTAATATCCATACACGTCGCCGTTTTTCGTGCTTGTTGAACTTCGTTAAAAGTGTGTAACGCGATTCACGGGAGCATGTACACATTGCAGCTCTAGGTGCAACGAAGTTCGAAGAGATTTGTGCTTACGAGAAACCAATTGCTCCTAGCTATTTCTGGAGGTAATGGAAAAGTGATTGATTTTATATGGAGGCAGTTGCTTTATCGCAAGATGACGTTTTAGTTTTGTGTGATAGTTAAATTGCAGTCTAACGTGAACGCTTACTAAAATATACAGATGTATAAGATTCGAGCTTAATTAATTTTGTACTCTTTTTATTTTCTGTTAATTGAATATCAAATTTAGCTTTTATTTTAATTAATATTTTTTATTCTGCCTCGACATGATTCTTGTTCTATGCAATGCTAAGAATGTTAACAATTACAACATTAGTATTCGTACATAGGCTGCGAAATTGCCAACAAACGACCATAAAATGTGTTGCATTAATCATGACAGGCAAATATTAATGATTCCCAAATAAGAACTAAATTGTATTGCTCCATCGTATGGCTATGAACATTTATCACGTGTCACTGGGTTATTGCGACGATATAGGGCGTCAAGAACCTCGTACGTGACACGATTCTACATACATACTTTAATAGAATCAAACACTTCGCGTTTCGATCAATAATCCAGTGACACAACGAGACGTTCTGTTTCAGTATATTCAATGAATACTACTGTCTCTAACGCACTTCCATTTTAATCTTCGCCACGAGAGTCATTCGCTGCCATTCATTCTCATGTTTTATTTAACGACATAATTTCCACGACTTCATTTTACTTTATTCTAAAGCGGTATCGTAACAAAGAATATAACAAACGTTTCACACCGCGTTCCACTTGAACAACAGAGCAAGAATAAAGCACAACCAAAAGTTTGAGTTGGACTTTTGCAAAATACTGTAGCCTGCTTCTAGTGATTTCAAACGCAATGTAGAATACGACCCTTCGATATTTGTGAATATTTGTCTTGCGTTTGAAAACTTAGCAGGATATTTTCTTTTAATCATTTCGTTGATACGGTATATTCTGTTATATCAGATCGAACGTAAACACCATACGACAAATTTGTGAATTCCGTTTCCATCAGTGACAAAGTTTTTATGAAAAAACGAGAACACCAATATGTAGACAGCGCACCTATGCGATATTTTGCAAAAGTTCATCGTCTTATCAACTATTAATATTGCGACACCTTTCTTATCCGTCGCTTCGAAGAGGAGAACCGCGTGGAAATATTTTTTCTCCGTACCCGGATGTAATTCCCCGTACAAATGGAGGTTGTTCCAGGAGAACTCTCGGGTCACGTCGACGACCTAACTGTCCTGACACCACCCAACCTTTTATACGAAGGGTTACCACGGGAAAGTTCGGAAGGGAGAAGAGGAGAATCCATAAGCCGCCCTCCCTAGACCTCGTCCTCCGACACTTTCCACTTCCACCCCTGTCTTTCACTCGCACCATGGACGCAACTCACCATAGACTCGTCTATTTTCAATCTTCTCTCCTCTTATGCTTACAATCTCACGTGTCTACCGGTGCTACGCCCAATCTTTTATCGTATTCTCTTCTTTATCTTTGCCACGGAGCAGATATGCGTGGATCCTTTCATCTTGTCGCGTGTCATTTGATTACTCCCTCGTTCCTGCCTTTAAAAAGGGACAGAATTTTTGGCCCTTTGTGGATTACTATCGCGGGACGGCTGCAACTAATGGCAGGGGAAATGATTTCCTTCTGCATCTTTCGTCGATGGAGATTGATCTTTATAAGCGAGCCCTCTTCGTTGGATATAAGAGGTATTATGGAGGGCGAAGGCACGGGTCAACGGGATTATTAAAGGAGGATTTAAATTAAGTTTCATATTTTAGTGGGATTCATTGATCATCGGGGTATACAGTGGCGGTCAGCTACTTAAGACCGCTTGATAGTTCGGCAAATAAACGTTGCACATATTTCCTAAATTAAAATTTTCGTAGATTAAGCTTATATATTATAATCTCTGAAGCATATTGTATAGTAAATTACAAAAATTGTATATTTAACACTACGCACTACATATATTTCGAACATTTCCTTAGCTGATGTCGTTATAACAGCGGACGACTACTTAAGACCGCATTAGATTAGTATTATAAATACAGTTTAAATTAATGAAATTTAGAAAGTTTGGAGAAATAAAACTTAAAAGGTAATTAATAATGCGTTGGTCCTCCTTTTTGTCGAATAACTGCCTCGCAACGCCTTGGCATTGAATCAATTAAACGACGCCAACGCTGGACTGGAATATTACTCCACCCTTCTTCAATAACAGCGTAGAGTTCTTTACATTTTTGGTTTCTTGCGTTTAACATATTTTTCGACATCTATCCATAACATCTCAATGGGGTTGATATCTGGAGATTGCGAGGGCCAAGGTAATACTCTTATGTTTTCTTCATTTAAAAATTGTTTAACCCTGCGAGCCGTATGTTTCGGGTCATTGTCAGCTTGCAAAATCCAGTTTTCTGGCATTTGTCCACTTTCAAATGGAAGCAGTACTCCATTTAATGTATTCATGTATACGTATTGGTCCATAATTCCATTAATTCTATGAATCGGACCAACACCTTGCAACGACATCGCTCCCCAGACGTTCACCGATCCTCCTCCTCCTTTTACGGTTGATTTTACACACTTTGATGAAAATTCTTCGTTAACACGGGATCGAACATACGTTTTGCCATCCGAACTCATTCTGTTAAATTTGGACTTATCGGTAAAAACAATTTTTGACCAATCAGCTACCGCCCAATGCCGATGTGCTTTTAGCGAACTGTAAACGTAATTTTCTGTTGCGTTCAGATATGAGAGGCTTCTTGCGAGCAACACGATCCATAAGATTAATTATACATTCAATCTTCTCCGCACTGTCCGGACACTAATTTTGCAACTAATTTCAATACCAGATTCATTGAGAACTTGTTCAGCTGTTTTATGTCGATCAGCTTCAGAGATGCGATGAACAACGCGATCATCTCTAACTGTTGTTTTCCGAGGCCTCTCTTTCCGTGACACATTATTCACTGAATGTGTCTTTGATATGAACTGTATTGCTTGTACGCACGTCGTTTTGAAATATTTAATGTTTCAGCGATTATCGAAAATGAGTGTCCCTCATCTCTCAAGAATTTAATATGGATTCTCTGCTCAAGAGTAATATTCTTTCTTCGACTCATGATTGCAGACTGATTTCTAATTGTTTATATTCTTGGAGACGTCGGACTATAGTAACTATGTCCACAATGACAGTAACTAAGCGAATGGTGATAAAAACCAATCGGTCTTAAGTAGTTGTCTGCTGTTATAACGAGATCAGCTAAGAAAATGTTAGAAATATATGTAGTTTGTTGTGTTAAATATACAATTTTTGTATTTTACTATACAATATGCTTCAGAGATTATTATATATGAGCTTAACATACGAAAATTTTAATTTAGGAAATATGTGCAACGTTTATTTGCCGAACTATCAAGCGGTCTTAAGTAGCTGGCCGCCACTGTATGTTTAATTTTCGTTAAGTTGGAAAATTATTTGTGGAATTCGATAATTATTATTTAAGAATAACATTCTTTTAATTCGATCAAACTCGTATGTAAAAACAACTCGAAGTAAATTTAGTAGATCAACGACAAGCTTCACATAAATTGCAACGGTTAAATCGGTCTTCGTTAATTAAACAGCATTGACGCCGCATTATTTACGTTACATTTGCCTTCGTTCCTCTTTGTGTTCCAAAGTTAATTCTAAGCACTTGGAAAAGCGAGTTGAACTCTGAGAAGATTGATGTTTTCAGAAAGGAGTTATCCCGTGAAAGGAAAAGGAGGTTCCGCTAAATGGAAAAGTTAACTTCCTCGGAAATGCAGTCTGTAAACTATGAATCCAATTTTAGTCGTTGGTTCTTATCGACGCCGAACCGGCAAAACTCGAGGCCGGTAAACTTTCAGCGTCTACCGTCACTCGAGGCAGAATCATTAAATTAACAAATCCGCTTGCCACACGACGGACAATTTCTTTTATTGAATTGGCCAAACTTCTAGCGTCGTATAATGCGTTCAAGACGGAGGAGAAGAGTTCACTAGACGAGATAGAGACCGCGACCACGAATTAAGAGGGGTTTCAAAGTTATGATTCCTGAAACGTCGAGAATGGATTACTGCTGGCTGCTCGAAAATAAGTTTTAAAGAGTGGATAAAAAAAGTCAGCTTTGTCATTACATTGAAGGAAATGGATTTTACGAGTTAAGAATAGAAATTTCGAGGAAAAGCATTGTCACCGGTTGAATAATTTTGTAATAACGGCACATCTTTGAAGAAATACGACGGACCTTATTGTTGGCTACTATTCATTCAGCTGCTGTTAACTTGTGACTGGTTTGTGAATGAAAGTTCGAGAAATTTGAAAGTTTGCTCATAAACGCCAGGGAAAATCTTCCGATCTGACGGCAGCATTTGTTGTAAAAGGTTGTTTATCGATCGCTTACCACTTCTCTCAGTGCAGAGATATTTTTGTTTGTCTTGACAGTTTTATCGTTTAATACATTACATTACTGTAGGCGCTTGCAGACATTTTCATTACCAATATTATCAATATCGTGTGATGTTCATTAGATTACATAGCGATCTGTACGGTGTCGTATTTGAAGCGATATTTATAATAGTCCCGCGTTAATCCTTTCAACTAAACGGATTGGTCTCCGTAAAGAGAGACGAATTGGCGATTCTGAATACGCTATTGCTTGATAAAGTAGAGTTTACAACCGTTGATAGATATGCTGTGGACTCGCTATTGATGCGTAATCTGGTAATCTCCCAATAATGTGCGTTTATATATAATCCCCAGGGACGAGTCCGGTGGCCACGCAAAAAGAATAATTAATATCACTTTCCAGTTATCGAAAGCCTTTACTTTCGCCTGCATCGTGCAACGGTTTCAATAAATGCTTTTAACCCTTACAGCGCTATGGACGCATATATGCGTCCGGCGAAAGCGATCGGTGTGGACTATGAGCGCATATATGCGTTTGGTGAGAGTCACCAAATGTGACACAAATATATGTGTGTTTCTTAGCAACGGCAGTAAAAAAACAAACAAATGATGGCTACGCGACAATTATATTACCATCTATTAGTGATACCCTACAAAATGTCGCGTAATACTGTAGAATATATTATAAGAGGACTGTATTCCGTCCTCAGCGATCGCCAGCGCTGAGAGCGCATTCTCTCCGGAGCGCATCGGCAGAGAGTCGTCCGCACGCAAAGGGTTAAGGGTGCGTCAAATTCGATGACCCTGAATATACGTAATACGTAACACAAGTTCTGAACCAGCTGTTACACTTTGTCACCGGATTTTCCATATAATTTCCAACATTAATACAATAGAAATGAAATCATGGGTAAATTCAATGAATGTGAATTTTCTGATAGAATTTTTCGATAGCTAAAACAATATCTGTTCGGCAACAGCACTCCCAGATTGTTCTTTCTTTCTGCCAGTTTGAAGAGCAGTGTTTATTGTATTATAATACCTACGTTGGATCGATGGACACGCGCGTGATTTCGACTAATTAAGCTCGATAACAAGCTTTCCCACTCGCGTTTCATTCTCCCCATTGCGGATTATTTTCGGAGGGCCTCAGGCAAAATAAGATCACGTTCCCGCCATAAATCTTTGTCTTGCTTGAGTCGGCGTGTCCCTTTATTGGCGCTAGAAAAATCTTTTCTCGTTGCCTCTTCTCCCACCACGACGTTCAAGTTTCTTTATAAAATACTCATCGCAAGAAAGATATTGTCTCTGCAAAAACGATATTGTGCACCATTTTCTTAAAGTGTCAACACTTATCTTGAACAGTTTAAGAAATAGCACGATGTAACGCATGAAACTCCAATGAATCATTTGATTGGGCAGTGTTAATGATATATACGGTGTAACTCCTTGTGTGAACATAATTAGCTGTTATACTTTCAATTTTTGAAATTCGATCGATCAATGAGAGAAGGAAACGACAGCTTGTTTCTGAGATTGTGCCTCGCATTTTCCCGTGTGTCCGCCCGTTACGTAAAATCACTAGTATACTATTCAGAATAAGTTGCGTAACCCTACCAAGAAACGCTACCAAGCGTTTATTTAATTATACATCATGTAAATTGGATAAAGACGATCGGTGGTTCCTTTACAAAAATGGAGTATTATATGCACTTCAATATCGCATTCTAGAATCTTTACGTACTCTTCTACAAGAAATTACACCATTAGGATGAACTAACACATACCACAAACACTGCAATAACCCAACACTGTCGAAATGTCCGCAAAAAAATGTTCGCGTCGATGCGAAATTACCGCCGCTCAAGAAACTCGACGAGTCACATTTCCAAGTTGCCCCCTCTCGAGTAATTACCGCTGTTTGTAAATCTGATTGTGCAAACATCACCCGGCGATTATAACTTCTCGACGATTCTAATCAGCAAAGTCGTAGACGCTACGTAATCAGAGTATTAGCCTTCTCGTTCGTGCGAAGAGACAGAGTCGCGAAACGGCGGGCATCGTGCACGTAACGAGCTCTCCCCGTGACAGTTTAAGGCGTTACACCGAGCCAAGAAAGTTAGTTATTTACTTGCCAGAGCCCCGACAGCTCGTTTACGTACGGGACGGTATTTCATTTCCTGGCCGTTTCCGAATAGGTACATACTTGTGCTCGTGCAAACACATTAAGCCCCCTTCGATTGATGCCTCGCCCCACGCTGTCTTTACCGGGACGCTTGATTTGGTAATCTTCTTCTTGGCCTTCGATCTTCCCCAGCACTTTGTGTGCAACCGATTCGTTCGAGACCGCGGGCAGGCAAACTTTTGTGCAGCTTAATCGTTCGCTTCTGTGGCTGGAGATCGAAAGCTGGTTCCCTTGTCTCGTATCCACTTTATTGCTTCTCTCCCGAAGCATTTCATAGTGATATTATGACGATCGTCAAACTGTTTCCTATTAATCGATCTATTGCTAATTGCTGTATTTCGAAATTATTTAATAGTTCAATGTTATTGTTTAATTTATATGCGAATAGAACTGTCAAGAATTATCTGGATAAAAGTAGTGAGTTATGACGGTCTATAATTGTGTGCAACATTAATATATTAACATGAATTACTTCTACCGCACGGCGCGGCGCCGCACAGTGGTGCAAAATCCCCAAAACGTGGCAAAAATTCGATTTTCATGGAAACGACATTTTAAAAATGTTTTACGGCAATATTAATATACATCGATCGTAGATCATAATATAAGTTGAAACGAGAAACTAACATTTAAAACAACTGCGATATATGTTATTTAAGAAAATATTTTTTTTCATTTTTTGTTGTTTTTGAGTATAATCCTCGATTTTTTGAACTTTTATCATATAGATATTTTTCAACGCGATAAGTACTTTACATTAAATTAAAAAATTGCAACAAAATATAAAGTTGAAAGCCCATTATTAATTTTTTTGTTTATAACTAATTCCCTTCGAGTCCCACCAAATTTTTTTTTTGTTAAAAAACTAGACGTAATTACGAACATTCTAGTGTAAACAGCTTCTGCAACTTTTTGCAACTTTGCTAGAAATAAGGTCACAAAGGTGATGAAAAACGTGATTCTATTCAAATAAGCAGCAAATCCTCAAGAAAAACGCTTAATAATAAATAAATTATTTTATTAATTTTCATCTGGCTCTTTAAAAAACTGAAGGACATCGTTCGGATATTGTTTTAATTTTCTTGGTTTTAAAAATCTTAATATCGAGCTTAAGATTTTTCTTGAGGATTTACTGCTTATTTGAATAGAATCACGTTTTTCATCACCTTTGTGACCTTATTTCTAGCAAAGTTGCAAAAAGTTGCAGAAGCTGTTTACACTAGAATGTTCGTAATTACGTCTAGTTTTTTAACAAAAAAAAAAATTTGGTGGGACTCGAAGGGAATTAGTTATAAACAAAAAAATTAATAATGGGCTTTCAACTTTATATTTTGTTGCAATTTTTTAATTTAATGTAAAGTACTTATCGCGTTGAAAAATATCTATATGATAAAAGTTCAAAAAATCGAGGATTATACTCAAAAACAACAAAAAATGAAAAAAAAAAATTTCTTAAATAACATATATCGCGGTTGTTTTTAATGTTAGTTTCTCGTTTCAACTTATATTATGATCTACGATCGATGTATATTAATATTGCCGTAAAACATTTTTAAAATGTCCTTTCCATAAAAATCGAATTTTTGCCACGTTTCGGGGATTTTGCACCACTGTGCGCCGCCGCGAAGTCATTAAAATTGGTGTTGAAAGTCAGAGATAATTTTACGTAGAGGTAAATGTGTCTACCACACAGGTATGATTGATCAGGTGACGGTAAAAATTCACGTTACACTGTTGCCGCCCAACGAATAATTGTCTGAGATTCTGGTCACGAGTCACCGGAACTGAAAGCCGTTAAGTCGGAACTAATTGAACTGTTGTTAAGGGGCAGCAGGGGGTGAAGCAAGGGTGCTGTAGCTTGGGTATTACAGAGATACCCTAGCAGAGAAGCACCAAATCCCTGGTGATAGATCCTTCCTAACAATGGTGTTCAAGGGCGGAATCATTAATATTCCGATATCTTTCGGGCCATCGAAAAGTGTACACGGGATTGCAAGTTACGCAACAGAAGTTTAAAGATATCGAAGCAAAAAATAAATAAAATAAAATATACAGGACATACCAGTTAAAGGAAGAGACCCAGATATCTCCTTTGCTTATACTGATACGAGAAATGAGTAAAGCACAATTTGAATGGGTCCCATGAAGACATAGAAGCCGACATTCAAGGTTTCTAGATTCGCCTGAGTCAAAATTGAAGACGTCGATGTCATAATAGTCAATATCGAAAACACTAGGGTCAAGAGAATGGGTTATGCTGACAATATCAGAATCAGAGGGGCCAATACCAGTACACTGGGTTCACGTAAGTTCCTATTGAGGACACCAGAACTAAGGGAAGTGGATATCGGGGTCACCAGAAATGTGGAAACTGATATCAGAAACACTCGGTGCTTCAGAAACTGATACCATAGCTGTCAGCGGCAAGGCAGACGATACCAAGGATATTGCAATTATAGCAACTACACGATACTAAGCACGTCTTTGATTATACGAATCCGGATTTGGCATCTTCATTCAAAAACCTTAGAAAGTCCTTAAAGGAGTAATTACTCTGAAAACTGTGTAGAATAAATTGATTTCCGTATTTTCGAGCCTCCGAACAATTTCTGAATTGCGGATGATCCTAACAGGTGACAGATTCAGTGTGGATTATAAAAAACATTTATGATTTCGGGGGTTTCAAAAATGTTAAAGGTCCAGTAATATTAGTGTTATACAAAATTTGTGCTTTTCGATAATTGATATTGTTAAGTACTTAACTTTGTCTAAGCAGCCACTTTACTCCTGGAATCGGTGTTCCTATAGGTATTAATTAAATCACTGTGGATTTACATATATTAAATTTATAACTGAACTATATTAAATTTTTTCAATGCAGTCGTTTTATTTGTTTAATTGGATTCAATAAGAATCCAATATACAATAAGTATATTTAATATGTATTCCACGTTATATTTGGGAACTCATAATTGACAAAATAAGATGAAGCATTCTACATTGTTATATTGGGGAGGAGGATGATCTTGTAAGATTCTTTGAGGTCATATTTACCCTGCGTACATCCTGTTCGTTCACTTCCGTTTTGTTGAATCAGGCTACTCATTACTTTACATTGTGCAACCTGCCGACAATGGAAATCCTTTCTCTTCTTCTGTGGCGCTTATAAAGCGAGAGAATGGCATATTCTGGGAAGAAACCGATGAATGGGTACTCCTTGTACTTATACGATTTCCACTCGATCTTCGAATTCGCATTCGGGCACTCCCTTCCATATTTCTTTTCCTCGTGTTTTTTTTCGGGCTTCCATTGAACCAATTTTACGGAGCAATTATTATTACGTTCAGTGGATCTTGAGTGAGTTTCGGTTCACCGTGGGACGAATATCGTGGAGTGATCGATGGCTGTAAAGGAAGGTCGCTCAGAGGGGAATTAAATCGCAATGAATACCAACGCATATTTTCGAGACCTGTACTTCTTCTTCATCCAGATGTGAAGTTATTTCAAATAAACATGAATGTTATGGATGTTCCATCAGAACTGGGTAAAGCATGAGTAATAGATCGCAGAAGTGCTTTAAACGATGTTTTTATATAGCACCTGTTAGATTTGAAATGGAGTATTGTAAAATTCGAAGTTTCAGAAAATAATGAGATTGTCCAGATTCACATAATAAATTAATCTTTCTATTGGATACCATTCGTCAAACTTAACAAAATGTATTCCACACAATGAAGTGACTCTTTGTCCAAAGTTCCCTTTTAATATCACAATTTTTAAAATTATTCAGATTAAATGCTCCAGGTAAAATTAATGCAATTAATATGTCATTTCAATTTCAATCTCCTGTGGAAAATTTAGATCAATGTAAGTTTCTTCCAGTAAGCCGTTTCCATCGTTCTAATATTTAATATTAGAAATCAATATTTTAACTTTAAACGAAATTCCCACTGTTAAATTACAAAAAATACCGCACGAAAAAGAACCATTAATTACATCCTACTAACTTCCATCCTCGACAAATACAACGCGAGGCAAAATATTCGCTACCCCCTTCACAAAATACTAAGCAACAGACTCGCCTTAAATTCCTAACTATTCAAAAACTTCGTTCCCTCAAATTTCTATGAACGATATCGTCAGAGGTCCACAGAGAGAGAGAGAGAGAGAGAGAGAGAGAAGAGAGAGAGAGAGAGAGAGAGAGAGAGAGAGAGAGAGAGAGAAGGGAGAGAGAGAGAGAGAGAGAGAGTCCAGCCACTGTACGAAATAATCTCACCAACCGACTAGACGTCATTCAACGAGAGACCGTTTAACCAGCGAAATTCGCAGACCAGGAAAAGCGGGGAAATGTGGCGTGGAGAACGGCCATGCGTGGCGATAAGAGGAGAACCGGCGAGCGACAGTTTTGTTTCGTCAGGGTGGAACGAAAAATTTCAGCCTGAAATCCTCTTCGTCCAGCTGGTCGGTTGCTTAGCACGCACCCTTCCGCGGCTCGTTCCCTACGTTCATCCTGTTATCAGACCACACTACAACACACAGTGGGCCAGAAAAGTGTTCATACAGTGCATTAGTTTCACATGCAACTTCATTACTTTCGTGTTAAGACACTTATTCCTAAAACAATGTATATATGTATATGGATATAAAGCACATCTATTACACTTCAAAATAAAGTATACTGTTTCAGGAATAATTGTCGTAACACCAACAGTTTCCTCGAATACTTCGAATACTTTTTCGGTCGGCTGTACGTATCCAAGCATGATATTGTTACTAACCGGTAGCATATTACTTTCGAACGGCGCAAGAAAATATGCGACCACAATAGAAACGGCGGGGGGATGAAATGAAAATAAAGCACGGACAAACGAGCCAACCCCTTTCCTTTTTTAACGAGCAGCAGCAGCCAAGCAGGCAGGCACCAGTTACATGGCCGGCGGGAAGGCGCGCCGCATCTCGGAAACAAAAGAATTCAGAAGCTTCCTGTTTCGTAGTCTCCACGTGTGGCTGCTCTCCGCCATATACGGAAGGTGTGAATACGGATACTTTCGTAAATGTACTCGGCAGCCTCGAACGGAGCGCGGCTGTGTCTCGGCGTAGCAACAGGATGAATAAAGGCCTCTCCCCGAGTCAGAAATTTGAGAAGTGGACGGAGGGAAGAAGCGTGCGAGCGAGGGAGTACCGTTCCCATTGTTAGACGAGTTTATAATTTGAATAATGGCCGTGGGTGCACGGTCGCAGGCGCGATTTTTATTGAAACGACGGATGAAAACTGCGGTCGCACTTGTAAACGCTCGTTTGTGCTTCCCGCCGCTTGACGCGACGCGTCAGAAATGTTTTAAAGTGGGAACACAACGGCCGCGAAGAAATCCAAAGTGAATCGAGCCGAGTACCAGTTTCCGCGAACTGTGCCGCGGATTATACGGGCATTGAAAAATTTCGTTCGAGCCGTTGGCGCAATAATTTTACCGCTGGAACGCGACGAACGGTGCGGAAGGACAGATGCGCTTTTCTCCTTTTTTTGCCCACCCGTCCTACCGGTTGACCAACTGCAACCCCTCGTTCGCCGTTTCGGCTGGGTCTCCATGATTCTCGCGCGACATTGAGGACCATTGTAATTGAATGAGAAATCGACGTCTCACGTAATTTACACGGACGAAGCTGTACTTACATACGATTTTACGAGTGGCAAGCAATTCCAGGCGGCCCTGCACAGTAGAAAATTGTTTTCCATGCTACTATGCCAGAGAGCACGCGGCGCAAGCAGAAAGCAAGGGCGAGACGTCTCGTTGCGTCGTCTCTGTCGTCGTAGCTCTCTTAAAAAAGAAGTCAGACATACGTGAAGAGAGCGAGATATCCGAAAGTGAAACGACGGTGGAAGAAGGAGAGAGAGAGAGAGCGAGACTAAAAGAGGAAGTACAGGGTCGAGGGGTGGAAAAAAGACACTGTATATTCCCTGTTGGCGACGTACACGTTGGCATAAACGCAGACACGCGTGTGTCGAAAAGAAAGGGCGTTGTCGGCTGTCTAGCGGGGCGTCTCGTCCCATTGTTCATGCACGCGGGTGGGTTGGCTCTTTACTGAAATGCAAGCCGAATTTTTTTTCGAGGGGTAGAAGCACGAGGTTGGGACAGTGGAGGTTCACGAGAGAGAAAGCGAGAGACAGGGACGAAGGAACGGCTGAAGGGTGGATAGGCCGCATCGCGACCCCCGACGCGACTCTTCGATTCGAGACAGGCGAGAACAAGCGGGCGTGCTGGGGGTGCATAGGTATTTTCCACCCCCACAGGGACCGGCGGCAGTCCCGCGACGCTCTCTCCTTCCGATTGTTACCTACACCGGTTGCTTGCACTGTTTTAACGTTATTCGAGACAGCTCCCTTTGTCTACCGATACGTTGCGCCTTCGGCGGAATGCCGGCCGAGGGTTCACCCAAAGAGGGAGGGCGGTAGACGACGCAAAGACAGGGGGACGGAACGCCGTCATTAATTTCACACGTTCCTTTTCTTTCGTTTTCTTTTTTTTCGACACTCCTCGCCGCCCCTCCGTCCAATGTCGCGGGGAAACGACACGAACAGACGACGGTCCCGTTGATCGTCGCAAGATCGTGAATTTTTCATTAAATTAACGCGGCCTGTCGATTCCTTTGGCAGACAGCGTTCGGACGTGATTGTGCGCGGTCGGTCGTGCGCCTGTATGCCAGATAAAGAGTTAGTTCTTCTGGGTCCGCGTGGCCGTGCCGCGTCTTATAGTCTTCATTATTTCGAAGCGTTTCACGTGGACGCGCGTGCTCGCACGTACGGGTTTAATGGCGTTGCGTCTGGCTAGAAGACGCGACGCGACGCGACGCGACGCTGCGGTCTGCAATTCGTACGGCTGACAAACTTCTTGAGGGATGTGGGCACATGATCGTATTGGTGAAGGGAAAATTGTATGAAGGCGTTAACGCTTCGATTTTCGTATTACATTGTGACAAAGGGGGTTCCTGTCGGTGAATGGTACGATCGTGTACGATTTGACTAATTTACGTCGGCATAGGTACGACTCAATTCGCTATGGAATTAAGTCATATTTTTGAGCGTTCATGAAGAAAAGTTAATCAATTGCGTGCATCGCCTGTGACACGACTCATCTTTTCATATTATTTCCATGTTGTACTGTGTACCATCTGTTTTGTCGTACACCTTCTAGCTTCGAAAGTGTAGCGGGTGAACTGCCACTCTTGTGCGCAACAATCACCTCCAACACGGACTTAACCGTCTTGGCACGAATAATTGTTAAAGAATTTTCCTTGGTGAATCACTCTTTATTAAATATTACAATCGTCGTTTGTTCGTTTGGGTGGTCGGTAAATTTCTGGCTCCCCGCGATTCGTACCGCGCTATATATGCGATTTGGTACGTCTTTTCACTCTCTCACTCTCTCACACTCTCTCATTCCTTCCTTGTTGTCATAGCTGGCGATAGATCGCGGTTTTTGACACCTTACATGGGTCATTGCTCCCTTGTTATTCCGCGACCTACCTGTAGGCCAGCTACCGAGAAACAAACATACACTCTCATGCAGACCTTACATCTATGATAGTTTCGGGTGACTGACCTGGCGTATGTGTATATGTTCGGGGCGATGTGTCGCCCGGTCACTTACATTTATTACATCCTTAAAAATACTTCGGTATCTCGACCGAACACCATCAATTAGCAATTTCCCACCATGGGCTGCGAATATTTTTAGAGTTAGTGTCCCGAGTTCCCGGGACGGTTGAATAAATGTTCGTTACAAATTTGCATTAATTATAAATCAGCATACGCGTGTAGACATGTAAATGTACAAATTAGAAGTAATTATACCTCGGGAATATGCTAAATGTATGGAACAATGTACACATCGTGCGTTATCATACTGCGGGCCACAATTTTCCGGAAATGTCAGAAATAAAAAGACACGCTTTTCGAATATTTTGTCATACAAAAATCAAGTGCCCGATAAACATATCCAGCAGAGGGTGCAATATCAGTCAATGAAAATAAATCTTTTATCACTAGCAACCCATTGATATAAATTCTGGATAGACTGTGATACCATTATGAAACTCTGCCGAAAGCAATTTACAGAATACCAGCTTTATAATACAGACTTAAATATAATGGTTATCACTTCTCCATGTATCCAACGGTTAAACAACGATCTAAAATTCTCTTTTACTTCTTCCCCGCCAATACGCAGAATCCCTTATGAGTATGGAATCGGTTCACTGGAGGGCATGGGAACTCACGAAGAAAGACAATGGACAGTGTCAAAGCGTAGTCGCCGTGTCGCCCCTCTTTCTATAACCGACGGTAATACACGAAGCTACTTTTCTCGTTCCCAACCCCTCGACCCGCTCCGCGACTATCTGCTTGCCCTCTCCATTCTGCTCTCCCTCGTTCTGTACGTTTCATTCGCCCCCCCTTTCGCCGACACCCTTCACCACCGCCGGACATGGTAGTTCTGTCGATTTAAGATTGTCGAAGTTATAAAGCCTCTCAAGCATTCCCTCGGGATTGCAACTTTTACTCGAACTTGTTCGACCCTCGTTCGTCTTCGTCTACTTTCCTTCCGCCGCGCCGCCACCATTGCTCCGTATTCAACCACGATCGCTCGCTAGGTGTCGAAGGAGCAATTTTCCTGTTTTGCGGCTCGAATTTCTGCCGGGCTGCCCGCTCATAAACGGCAGCTGATGTTCCGTGTTACCGGCTCGAATTTAGTTCGACTTGTCCCGTGTATAGTTTCAAGCCCGAGAGTTGTCGGTGTACTGTGCCTGGGTAGTAATTAAAATATTTAGTCCTATATGTGTATACGTATCTGTTATGGGACACAAATATTTTTATACGACAGCCGCTATTGTGATATTTTTTTCAAACGTTACCGTTCATCCCTTTTAACGAGAAAAACATTTTCACCGCAACACTAAGACACTTACTTCTTTACAGAAATGGTAACTACGAACGAGTCTCGCTGGTCGGAAGTCAGGAAGACAAAACTACGATTGTGTGAGAGTGTTCTGTGACAGCAATTACCGTGATATGAAGTGAATAAGACTTTCCGTTTGAAAGGGACTGAAAATAAAAACAAGCGCACAGAAGCGTTAATTAATACTGGAGAGGTGGCTGCAAGCTGCATTGTTATCGCGAGCGGAGAAAAGTGGAACTATAACGGTGAGTAAGGCAATAAGTTCTAATGATTGATTGGTTATCTCTGGTTATCTTCGCGATATCGAAATGAACGAGTTACAAACGAATTAATAAAATGTAAAATTTCTGAGGCATTTTTCTTTTTAATATTCGTCCGATTATATTTCATTCGAATATAAATTTCAATTTACCACGAACTTGAAGACCAGTGTATACACATGGTCCAGAATTTATTTGACTTTCGAGCTCATCTAATATCAACGTTTCTGACAATTGAATTTCAGCGTACTTGCTGGGAAGCTTTTTGTATGGTCGACCACCAGATAATATCTAGGCCACATTCGTATTCCGGATGCTCATAGCAGACATTCGTCGCCGTGACATTTGTGCATGATCCTTGTGTGTTTATACATGCATGGAAAAAGTTGACGACCAACGGAACGGGCACGAAACGAATCCCATCGGCGTGATATACCATGCACCATGTACCGTCGATGCCGGGAAATACTGTAAATAAATGCAATAAACAATACAGGTTCCGTGCTTTATAAGCTTCTAGAGAAACGTTCGCTTCTCTGATTTCTTTCAATTCCATTAAACTAACAACCCTTTCAATATTGTCAGACTGCTACGTAAAGAGGGACGCGTACAGCTCAAGCTGCAGTAAGTTTATTCGTTAGACGCTCCGTAGCAGCCCGTTAATTATATTACGTAAAACTTGTTCGCATTTTTTCACCAACGCTCTCTTTTCCGGCCGAAAACGCTTTGCAACTTCGTTAAACAAAACTTCCCGTTCTCGACCGACGTAAGTCTGATTTCCCACGGCGTACCAACCTGTGTACACCTTCGCCAGCCTGTCTGGTCGGTTTATTCCAAGTAGCCGGACTTTTTAAGCAGCGTTCTATTTTCGACCCGGGAACAGTATCGTCAGCGTATAAACATCGAAAGGATCCCCGAGAAACCGCGAAATAAATACAATTATCTCTGCGATGCCCGCGTGTTGAAGCGGGACAGGGATGATTTTTTTCACAGTTTGTCGCGCAAGTTCGTGTGTGTGTCGACACATGCGTACAACGGAATGCATATGAAATGTCAGATGCACTCGGCGAGGTCCATCAAAATGCAAATATCTTTTATCCGCGTTGGTAATATATGCGTCCGTGGAGAATCAGCATTCAGGCAGAGTACGACCGATCCGCCCCTACGCCAGGGTATCGACGCCGGTGTGTGCTCACCAGTGTGGATCACACGCCGCTGGGTTACCGTGGGGTAAAGCAACCCCTCGGAAAAAGGCCACCAGCTATCCCCTTGGCCAAATCTTTATTTTATGATCGGCGACCCGTTCTCGATGACAGGCCACGCTATGAGATTCTCCGAATGTGGTGTAACAAAGTTTAATTGGTACGATCTTCTCGATAACTGTAGAGGCACTGGATCAGGTACATTTCGGATAGTTTCCTTTGATGCGTCAGTCGGTGAGCTATAAATCGTCGAACGAACATGTTGCTTAAGGGCGTTTTTATGGACGCAATTTACAATTTTTTTGTCTTTTTTGCTGCTTCGACCTCGATGCTGTTTATTGTGTATGGATTCATAAGGAGCCGAGTGATCAACAAAGAGATGAGTTTATTTAAACGGGTTTTAATTAATTCGCATGTTTGAATTTCATGAATTGAATTTCATGTTGGTAAGTTTCGAAAAGCGTAGTGATTTGAGATACGCGGGAAAGTTGAGCAGCTGGTTGGAAAACTGGTGACAGGATGTTCTAAAAAGTTACGACTGTCTGCTGTTCCTAACTCCGATCTCGCCTGGTGAAATTTCATTTCCGTTTCTGCTTGCGAAATAGTTGATGCGCCGTTTATTGTATCATACAGGCCGCGTTATTACGTTCACGTTTTGGCAATTTTCATATTTACCAATTGGTGAATGCTTCAGTGTCCGCGATTTTAAGCTTTTCCTATTGGGCAATATAAACTGCTTTCCCGTTGAAATTAACTGACTCTCCACGCGTATGATAAAACTACTTTTTTTGCAGCTGTTCCGAAAATCGCTTTCAGCAAAGCTTCGCGTTTATTGATATCGATTAGGTTTACATTCTCTCGATGAAGTCGATAGAACATTTATTCTATTTTTCGTGAGCACTCGACGATGATCGATACACGGACAGAATGTAGACAAAGTGGACATACTTCTCTCCTATCGAAGCATATCAATCACTTACACGACCTCGATAACTGAGATTCTAGGAAACCGAACCTTAAAGTGAAATAATTCAATGGAATGTATATTTTCATGAATGCATATAATAATATTCAATGTTACTTTTAGTTATATTAAATAGATAGTAGTAGTAATATTATTATTATTAATTAGTTTTTGTTTCATTTACACACGTTGAAATAAACGGCATTGCACTTAATCAATTATTCCGATAAATTTCTGCGAAATACTCCTTCTTTAATTGAAAATTGTGTACCGTTTTTTAACGCTTTCGCAGTTGTAATATCTTTCAGAAAAGTCGTTCAATTCCACGCAACAATTTCTCTGGAATGTTTCGCTCTAGTCGTATGGCTATCGGTTTTTAGGTTGAACAATACAATGTTTTTAGACGGATTAAAAAGGATTGTGCCTCTGAAAGGGGTGGTAGGCAAGCTATATTTGTTGACACATCTTTTCTTGTCGCTCTCTATACAGTTTTTCTGCACTGTTTGACGACACAGTTTTTAGCGATTCTATCGATTCGCGCCGCCACGTTTTATCACGGTAAACGTGCACGCTGCTTTCATTTACGTATTCTAAATATTTCATTCTGTGCGATTTACGTATACTATATAAATTTTATCATTTTCATACAGTTAGTGACAAGTATTTTAAATCGCTTCAAGATAAAGTGTTTAAAATGTTTATAGATCAATTAAAGATATACATATTTACATATATTCGGCAAATATGCAATGAAAACTGTCATGTATGTATACCACGAATGACATGTACATATATCCTATTGTTTTATATTTCTATTTTAATTTGACCGTAAGGTGGAACATTCTCATAATATTATCTTGCGGTTAGATTGCATACATTATAATAGAATGTTATAATTTTTCTAGAAATTCGTCGAATTATTCATCTGTCATTTAGTATAGCAGAAATTTCTTGAATCATTCTGAACTCACTGCTTCGGCGTTACTTTCGTTACTAATAAAAATAAATACGATTATCGAAGGATAACGGAAAGTACTTGACGTCCTAAACGCAAAAGGCTGAGACTCTTTTTCCATGGGGATCTGCAACGGGATCTGCTCGAGGTCCCTGACGAAGTCTTGCCGAATCGGACGTTTAGAAAAACGGACGATTTTATCGCGAGGTAAATTGAATCGAACCACTGGATGACGAGATCGAGAGGGCGGTAGAGGGCGAACAAGGGAAAAAAGATACGAAGAAGACAAACGGTGGGGCGCATTACACACCCCTTGTTACCACTTGTGCTCGTGTGCATTTGCATACAAAAGGGGGTTCCTTTATGACTTTGTAGTATTCCTGTTAGTTAGTATATATTTACCGATCAATTGAAGCTGCTTTCTATCCATGTAGAGAGGAAAAAGAAAATGGTATTCCCTTTCTTGCCAAGGAGGGTCAAGATGAGGTTGAGGAGTAAGTACATCGATTTTTTCTTCAGTCACAATTCACTTATTCATATTAAATCAGAATTTCCAATCTAAGGAGTTATGAAACTCCATTGTATTACAGACACAATATTACAATGATTAATTTTCTAATTTTCTATTTTTTATATTCATATCATTGGTAGTAGTTTTTATAATTTACTGCTGAAATGTCGTGCAATTTTTATTTTAACATCTGTCATGATATAATATAAACAAAAATCAGCGGTTTTAGAAATCGGCAATTGCAACTACATTATTCAACATTTAATAATTTGCTCCCACAATATTATTCGCGCTCATTCTACAAAGCTTTGATTCTCATTCTTGTTTTCCTAAAACGTAATCTACTTGATTTCTGAGCTAGTCAGGTACTACAATCATGTTAATATATTTCGTTTTATTCACAGGACTAACCTTGTTTGCTGGTCGTTTTAAGAACAGCGATTCCCAGCTTTCATGAAATACACGTCATTTAGTAAGGGAAAAAGAAATGAGAAAAAGACCCTCGCCGTGAGAATCAAGCAATTCTTTATGTATGCTCTGCTAAAGGTGCGCTATCTTAGGTATCTTCGCCAGCTCTGCTGACAATTCCCGTTTTCCGAAAAAAGATGTGCGCACAACATTTACGAAAGTTTTGAAACATATAGGTCTTAGAAAGTAATTCGAGATCGTTGCGATGCAAAAATATTCCAGCCGTAAGAAGAATTGCTGATTGCTCCTTACATTTTTTACTCCAAACTGATTCGTTGTATCATATATTATATGATGTATCATATCATATCATTTTTAAGGCTTTTATTTTATACTTTATACCTTGAAATCATTCCAGTGACCACTTGAAGTTTGTTCACCAGTCCTTCCAAATGTTTAATATTTACTGCCAATATTTGATTAACAATAGCTTTTGTCCAACGATATTATGATACCGCCTGAAACCAGAGTTTGTATAAATATTATATAATATGAGGTTAAATTATGAAAAGAAACAAAACAGGATTTTGTGATTTTATCAACCTGTTCTATTAATACTTGAAATATTGCCAATGCGACAATACCTATTTTCAATAATAATATTAATGACAAACATTTATTTCCTATCTCTGATATACTGTGCTCGCAATCCATTCTGCTCTCTTTCTCCTATTCTGCCACTGGCCCCTTTCAATGCTAAATAACGCATACGAATAGTAACAGTAATATTTTTCGTCACGTTTATTTTTTGCATTTTTACAATCTGACTCTTTTCAATGATAATTTAATTCGTCAATAATTAATCAAGTCCACGACACGATCACGAAAATGTTATTATAAGTAGTGACGGCCCATATGCAACAGCAAATCAAATTCTCAACGAATAATGATTTCGATAACGATTTCAATTTAGATACGCAGCCGGGGAAAATTGCAGTCGCATCGTCGGCGCGCAGCCGCGGTCTCCCTTCGATTTACGATGAATTCCGTCTGGAAATGATAGTCTCGATGGTACTGAAAAGAAAGAACGCTCGTGGGAGAAAGTGTTTATCGCGTGCAGGGTGAACACCGTTGGAGCTTCTTATAAAATGCCCGATTACGTTCGACCGAACGGTCTTGAACAAGCGTGCTATTTAATCGGGCGCCAATAAAAAGCTTAAATGAGATTCCCCATTGCTTCATCGGGGGGCGTTAGGAAAAGGGAACGATCGCTTTTTTGGCTTTGGCTGTTTCATAGATCGTTCTTCGCAGATCGCGTGATCCCTCTCTCGGCTATTCTTTTATTTTTCACCGCCGATTTCTTTCCTTTCTTTCCGTTCTATTTCCATTCTTCGTATTTGGCTGCTGCATTGTTGCGTCGATCGCACACCTGTGCCAATTTATTTCTTCGCTATTCCACGCCGGATCGTGCGTTCGATTGCACAGGCCGTTCGCAAAAGCGAAAGTGTAGGGAAAGGTAGACCGTAAAGGTTTTAGTCGGCACGAATTTACGTGCTCCTGCAGCGGCTAAAGGGTCTTGGGAACATATTTTCCGCATTTATGGAGAGCGATATTTATTAAGGACGTATATTACAAATGCGCGATAAAGAAGCGTTTAAAATAAAGCGAGCCGTAATTTTACATGTACCTTTTTCCGGTCGCGAGATTAACGTAAATGTTATTATATGTGTAATTATTATAAATGTAATTTATTTTTCACCAAATTTTCGGTCATTTAGGGGAATCCTTTACAGGGGAATTAATATTGAACGATGGTAGAATGCGCTTACTTGTTTCTTTTTCCTTCATTAGTTCAAGTGAGATGATAATGTAGTTCTTACACGAAAACTAATATTGCAGATGGATTTCGTGTAATATCTAATGTTCAATCGCTGCCAGTCCAGTAACGAATTTAACGACCAAACCTATAAATAGTAGCAGAGTCACGAGAAATGTAGTTACCTTGAATGAAAACCGAGAGGAAAGTTAAGGGGAGAAACAAAAGTAAATACAAGGAACTGACTGAGATACAAAAAAAAACTCCAGCAAGAATTATAAAGGACGGGTAAAAAAGGCTAGGCAAAGGTCGATTGAAACACAGAGAGAGAAAAATGCTTATTTTTCTTCAAGAATTTACAATTCAAGTACAAAAGATACAATATACCGTGATATTACTTTTTTCCGCTGAAGAAAGTTAGATCTGCAGAAGCTACACGCTGCAGAAGTTACAATTCCACGTTACCGGAAACGTAACTTTCTGTGTTACGTTGTATTCACCTGCCGTGTAAAATCATCAATAATTTAAACATAATTAGAATATATCTTGATTTCAATGGATTTCACCTAACAAGAAATGTTTGTCCCCCGACAATCGTCGCAATTACAGACGAAGGAAGATACAAGATGAGCAATTTATTATACAGGTAATTTCCACCTGAGCAATGCGCAACGTTTGCTTCGTTTAAATAAATATCACTCCATTTGCGCCTGGATAAAATTCAAATAATCTCGTTCTTTGTAGAAACGTGCAATTGGAAATAAAAAAAAAAAGGAATATCAAGTGCCGTAGTTGATTTGCTATGTGCGACGACTCCCTATAGTGACATAAGCCTGTATGTCAGCAGTGGAAATGGCTACAGAGAGATTCACAGATTCGCATCTGCGATTATCGTTCTAGTTACAGCAATGTGGTATAAACATACGCGTTATCACCGGCAAGCTATCAATAATAGAAGGGCCGCTTTGCACCTTCGTATCATCGGCGTGACGAAACGGGCAATCATGCTGACATAAACCTCCAGATTCTAATTCAGATTTCCTGGTTTTTACCAGAATATTTTATTACTCGCCCAACGCCTATCGGCAATATTCTATTGTATCGATCTTACGAGTATAATACCAAATGTAAATTTACAAACTCCAGTACTTCAGAACTTTTTAACGAAACACAAGCCAAAAAAACAGTTTGCCCTCCTGTGTATGAAAAGTTTGAAAACATAGAAATCAATTTTTTTTGCACCTAGTTTGCTACGCAGTTTGCAAAAAAATCTGCAAAAAATATATTGTAATAGCTTAATTGTAATGCATTGCAAAATAATAGCTATTTACAATGTTAGAAAAATATTAAACATATAAGAGGTAACCATACCTGAACAAATATAATACAACCATTTGGGAACCTCGAGAGAAAACGAGATTGCAACACAATTATTCGAAAGATATTCAATACGTTACATACCCTGTTAAGTATAAAATTTCCAATTACATTCGTAACCCTTAGGGTTTGCTGGCAACGGTCCTAATAGTAATATCGTTATTATATCCTAAAGATTAAAATTGAATCACCTTCGGGCAGGTTATTTATCTCGATCCTCTTTCCCAACACTAAATTACTCCCGTATATGTCCGCGTTTCGTCGATTTACTGTCATAAACGTAAAGGAAGCTTAACGACGTTAAATTCGCGGTTGATGAGGGTCCCCTGTCTACCTAACGCATTTCCGTCGCATCAAACAGAAATTTCAGCAAAGCGGTCGTAATGGCCTGCGAATTGGGCATATAAAAGGCAGTTCACCGGCGCCGTGCATTCCCAGCAGCCGCGCCTCTGGATTCTAACAATTCCTGAAGTTTCTGTCGCCGAGCGACGCGGCCAGCATCCCCGCTACCTACACGTATGTAATACTTTGCACCGCAAATGTCCAACTGCTCGCTGTCCCCGCTGTTGCTCCCGTATTATGTTTCTTATTACCCCGGCTGATGTCGGCGGTGGTCGAGACGTATATCGATCGAAACAGCGAGAATGCCACTCTGCCGAACGAGATCCTTATCGTTATCCCTGCCGCCGCCCGCCGAGAGAAGGATATTACTTGTCCAGGCGTGTTCGAAGGGCCGCCAATATCTGACCGTGATCCTTAAACAACTCACCGTGAGTTCTCGGTGGCCAGTATGGTCGAAGGGCTACTTCACGACTGCGGAAGCGTCTGCGACCCAAGCCACCCCTTTCTTGCGAACTCTCACCCCACCACAGACTTCTTCCTTTCCTCTTCCGCATCCGAGCTGATCAGCGGCGACTGATAGCCGCTCCTCACGAAAGGGGTTTTAATTCCGAGCTGACTCAGCTGCACGCATTTGCCCGGAAAGCAATAAAGTTAAGTGTAAACAGCAGTCTCCGCGAGACGACCCTCTGCCGGATGGGGTTACGCCTTTCTCTCGTGTCTTCTTCGTCGTTGCACGGCTGTCGTTCACTCTACGGTGTCGTGTGACACGCGTGTCTGGGGTGTTCATGCGTTAATCGTGACTAACGCGAGGGTTTTCTTGGATTTACAGATAAAGGCATGGGCACGCGGTACGTCGCGACATGGCTTTAAAGCGGCGATTTCTTCGCGGGAAAATACGCCGTTCGAGATGTGTTTGTAGTTACCGGTAAATGTGCTTCTATTCAAAGTTGTAAGCTTGCGTGTATTTCAAGATGCGGTTATGGTTTCACCGGTGTCTCGTAGCCTCTTATATCGATATTTCGATGATCCACAATGATTCAGACAACCGTAGACTTTAAATGCTAAACATTATTCAAATGTAAAGCTATAGAAATCTTTTTCTGGACGGGAAACAATAATCGAGGAGGCGCATTTCGTTCTATCTTCTTGCTACGGAAAACCAACGGTCCTGCCGTACGATTACTATTTACTTATTCTTGAGCGATTCCACTGGCACGTACTACAGCCTTATTGCAAAAAAAATCTGTGACCAGCTTCGCAATAGAATTTTGTTTCGGTGCCCCTGCGAAGAAGGCCAAGTCCATCCGTGCGTGTTAATAAAATATGACGTACAAACCACGCATACACGCGAGCCTTCTATCCGGGCTGATCCCAGTTTGTTAGATTCTATTCGATATCTCCAAGACTGTGACATGCATGTTAAAGTGGCGGCCGAGGCCTCCGAAAACTGTGGATCGCTTGCAGTGGCAATAACGGGCGAAGAAAAACGCGGTTCATGCGAGACACATAAATATGGTCCCTGTTCGGCGGCATTAGAAGCTTATCGTTATTCCACACACGTTGGCCGTTCGTCGCAGCCCACAGGCACTAACTACTTGCGTTACGAGTCGACCAAGAACCTCCCCCGTAGATAAACAACAAGGGGTAACGACTACTACCACCATCGTCGCCCTCCTACAGAGCCCACCTCTCGATAGCTATAAGCATTTAATTTGCATAGAAACGCGACTAACTTTGGCTATTAAACGCTCTGCGCCTTGAGGCTCACGCCAGCTTTCAATTACTCGAACAGCAAATCCTCGAATTCACCCCTTTTCCTCATTGCTAATCTAGGAAGGATTGTTAGCGACTGGACGTTCTATAACACGATGAAACGTGTAATGCAAAGCTTTCTATACATGTGTACTTCGGCGATTATTGCCTAAGATTTTTTGGAAACTTGTTTTCTTTTTTGGCGAATACGGTGTACGGTTTTAATGAAATATTATGCAGTCAGATGCTGCTGTGTTTTAGAATACGGAAGCTATTCTTATCAATGTTTTCCCATTGGAATACCAAATATTTCATTTTATAAACTGTTAATTGTAAAAAAGATTTATATAAAAACAATTAGTTCCAGCACATTAGTAGCAAAGTTTGAAAAAATCATGCAATATCAAAGACTCGTGTATCCGTAATTCTTTGCCACATTTTTTCGTCGTATAATAATTTACATTTCTCGCTGCATAAGTAATAAATTCGTTCCCCTGAAGTAGCAATGTGTAATATAATCACTCTATCCATTTCAATTTTTTAACTTTCACGTATGCATTACGATATTTCACTCCATCTTAATGTTTCAAATTTAAATGCGACAGATACGTGAACAGAAACGTTTGGTATTTCCTTCTAGTGTCTACGTGTATTTTCACCCGCCGGCAAAATATTTATTCGCCATAAGTAGCGGCTTCTTTATGCTTCAGCTTCGCCGTTCTCCGCTATTGTGAATAGGCACCGTGATGGCTCTTTTCACGAACTACTTTCCATCATCCGTTATCACTCTGTGCATCTGTGGCCTCATTTGCAACCATGTATGGGCTCTTTCGTCCAGTGCTTTTTCCTTCATCTTAGTCTTTCTCTACTTATTCGTTTCTTGAGCTTTCTCTACCTCTACCTCTTTTAATCTCACTGGCTTTTCACCGGGTGAAATCTTTTTCTTCTTCGACTTTTCTCTACCTGAATCAACTCTTTTGATGGAATATTGTACGCCTACGCGTAATGTTTTCGGAAGCCCCTGATAGAAATAAACCACGTACATTAAATTATGTTCCGCAATGAGAATTTGTGTGTCGCTTGATTCGACTTCGAATTATGACACCTTCATAACTTAAGTGTTTTTCATTGCGCGCTAAGTATCGAACGACACCGCTGCGGAAGCTGCACAACAATTTATTTTTTAAACGAAAGCCTGTTACATCGTGCAAGAAGTTGCTTGTGAAAAAAAACCAATACCCATTGTATAATAAATAATTTTTCAACTCACGTGTTATCTATAAATCATTTTTAAGATTCTCTTTTCCCTCGACAATCTTTCCTCGACAAATGAAGGACTTTCATACGCAAAGAAATTATTTTTCCACGTTTTAATTCTTCCCTTTTTCTAACATGAAAAAAACTCAATTCATATTACTGGCATGCCACTGCATCAATTCAACGTCTATGAAACGTACAATCTTGAAAACGTTACACCATGCGCGCTAAAAGCATCACAATCCCCGTGGCCCTTCTCGTTGCCCCTTATTCACACAATGCTGCACCCCCTCAAGATGCACCGCAGTGAAAAACAAAAAGAAAACTCCACGAACTGCGGCCATTTCGTGTCATCGTCGAACTTTCTTCCGCCTAAACAGTCATTTTGATAGCGGGAGATTGCACGGCCCAATTGAAAGAACGCCGTTTCAGAAAACAGCGGCCATAGCAGTCGCGTTGCCCAGGAAAAAGGATCGCGATTTACATGTGCAATTTTCCACGGGGCAACGGACGTACGTGCGCTGCCGTTACGACGACGCTACGCTTGCCTCGTGTTACGCGTTCAGAAAGTGCTTGGCATTTCCAAGCGTAATCGGCGTGGCCATTTCGAGGTGCAATTGCCGTCTAGCTTTTCCTCGCGCTTGCAAATGCCACGGAGATATAAAGCGCGCTCATTACCATTATCACGGGACGATAACGTTGCATTAATTTCCCCGGAATGATCGGCCATATCGGCCCGATATCGCGGGCACCGGCTCCCCGGCATGAATTCCTGAAAGTTGGAACGCCAATGAATTCCGTTTCCGCCTGAAAAGGGGGGGAAGCGTTGTTGTGCGGCGCGGAAATAATGCATAAGGGGAGAGCGCGCGAATTTTCCGCCGGAATCGTGGTGTACAAGCTCTCGAAGAACGCCAGCGCCGCTTATAATTGCGTTCACGAGCATGTGCGTCCGTACTTGGCCCCGTTATTTAAATTACGTTTACGTCTCTCTGGCTGGGAATCCCGAGGAGGTATGCATAAACATGACCGCAGGATAGCGGCTTTCAGTTTTGATTCGCTGCAACGTGTGCGACATTGTTCGATTCTTGAGAGAATGGACGTTCTCCTGTTACATTCTTGTTCGTAATACGTTGATTCGTACTACTGTAGTTTATATTTGTTGGATAATAATGACAGGATTGGCCCGATCTAGCTGGCCAGAAGAAAACCTCAAAAGGCTATAGCCGGAAGAGGGGGTGAAATGTGCCCCTAAACGAAATTCGGCTTGTGAGGTATCATTCGATAGCTTACCAAGAAAAACCAATCTGTGCCGAGTTTCAACCCTGTAACTCGACTGGGAGGGTAGTTACCGCGAAAAAACAGAAATATAGTCTTTGCTCAGTATCTCCCATTTTAGCGCATACAAAATTTTGAAAAAAATCTGAGACGTTTCCAAGCTGTAAAACTGTTATTACCTAAGATAGTGGAATATGCATGGATCAATGTACTGGTGTTTTTGTTGTCGTTTGTGCCCTCATAAAATCCTGGGCTTTGTCCAAAGTTAAGCGTTGCGTTTATACTACAGAAAATATTCTACGTCGACTTGTCGTAGTACCGGTTCAGGAGTATAACAAATTCTACACCTAGACGCTTCGCAGTTAAATATCTCTTCGAATATATCTCGTTTGTTTTTACGATTTTTTTATATTTGAAAGCAGGTATGTAAATTTTTTGGGCATGAGATCTTTTCAGTTAAGTATGCATTATACTTTCTAACAGTTTTTATTTTTTTATGATATACATTTTCGTGATTGTTAATATTTGAAAGTGAGTTTTCCTTTTTATGTCAATAAGCTGGGTAAATATTGATGTTTACAATACAACAAAAATTGGTTCCGGAAGTGTGCGGATGTTTGTTTTTATAGCGAAGAAGAAATTTCGCCAGAGGAAGAATAACTTGTATAATTTCTGAATAAATATTAAATAAAATATTAAATACAATATAATATAAAATCAGGATTTCACGCATACTTAGATTGACCAAAAAGTGATTTTTCTTTCGTCTTTATCCATCCAACTGCATAACAATACCACAAATAAGTAAAAGGATGAGGTTAAGACCAAGAATGTGAGAGAGTAGATAATTTTCTATACAAGAATAGCGCTGAAAGAAATTATTAGGGATACAGTTATAATAACACTTTTACATATGTGTCGCATAAGCTTCGGAAAAATTTAATTTATACCCTCACCATCGGATTCAAGCATAATTAACGCTGATTACATAAAGCAAGATTCTGAATTAACAATCGACTAGGATAATTATATTTGCAGACATTACAAAATTATATTGCGACCATTCTGTTTTGCTACAACAATGCAAACTTTACGATTAATGCCCCATATACGATAATATCGACGTAATTGATACGCAGTAGCCCTTTTACAGGAAAATTATACCCAGTGTAATTTATCATAAACGTGCATACACCTGCCTATATAAAATAACGTACACGTACTTCTGGTTCATAACAACGTTGAGCCTGTTCGTATCAGTTACAAAGCACAAATACTTGATATTCCTTTTTTCAAATTGAGTCATCTATTCCACGTGTCACGAACAAGACAAACTCAAACAACATTCAGTTTTCCCACTGCAGCAATACGTCTCAGCCCCTTGGGCATACGTTACGGATTGTCACAGTGTCCACCAAGACACACCAAAAGTGTGGCAACTTAAGGATATGTATTCCCGACAGGTCTCGATAACTTTTACGCACCCTCGTCGCTTTATAGTCGCGTACGCGGCCCGGTAGAAATGATTCTACATATATCACATCGGGGAAACTCGATATGGATGGAACGCGTTCACGATCGCGTGGGGTGGAAAAGTTGCATCGCGATGGGAATGGATCGACTTAGAACTTTCTCCCCTGCTATTCTGGGAGCTTAGTCGATTAACACAAAACGCCGAGTGCACGTGGTTCGCCGTGACCAGCGGCGGTGAAACGACGGTGGTGGGTACGACGTAGAACTCCAACGTCCGGCGAGCATGAAAATTGTACGTAACCAGAGCACCACCGCTTTCTTCCACCGCCTTCTCTACCCGCGTCATCCACCTCACGTGCAAACCACGATGTCCTTGGTCCTTGCATGGGTTACGCTGGAATTGAGGTTTCCCTTAAATATTCATTCCGTGTCGCGGCTCCACCCTACCCATTTTAATGTTCCCCCGTTAGTCCAGACACTGTTCTGCTTTTTGCATATGAGCGTTCGAGCTATTTGCTTTGTTTTCTTCCACTAACACCGGACGGAAGAGGGAGGAAAGGAGAACGCACGAGCGGAGTGAGAGATCGACGGAACCGAATAACACCCAAGGTGCAGATTTTGTATTCATTCCTAAGAGAATGAACGTATACGAAGAGTATACGTATTACTCGAACGAAACTTCTGCCCGCTATTAAACACCACTTGCCGGATGTATCGAGTTTTAGACTAGTCCCAGTTTCTCGCGTCGTTCGTACTTTATATGTATTTAATAATGACCTGCAGTCGTTCGCGAATAAGCGAATAATCGGGAACCTCGTTGTTGCACATTTTGTTCACCGTTTGTAGGAGAAATATATCCTGGCATGCGTTTACGAAATCTCAAATATTAAATCATTAATGCATTCGTGTACCGCTGAAACATGAAATTTATAAAATTGCAGCTTTAATTGAAAGAAAATATAGAAGGTGCAATGGGCGTTTTAATAAATTGTTATCAATGAAATGCCAAATTAATCTCAAAGACGTCTGAACTAATAGTTGGAAATACCTGAACCAATTTGTTTTGTCACGAGTAATACCATGTCTGTACGTGAATAGCTATGTAACTCCACAAGATCCTACAATCTCGCCAATACAACTCTCCGTATCGGTCCCTTCTATCCCACGTACCGAAGCATCTATTTCGACCAATAAAGGGGATCTATCTACCCTTGAAGTAGCCAAGTTCAATTTCTGCAGCGGTGCATGCCGCAGCACGCAAGATCTCGTATGGGATATCTCTCGAGCTGCAATTCCTTTGCATTCTCAGTGGCCACGTTCTATCAGTACTTTATTCTTGAATTTTCTATTCCACCCCTCCCTCCCGCAACTCATCCGAGTCCTCTGTCATAAAAGATTCCCACGCGACGGACGATCTTAATTTTTGTCTTTCTTGATTAACTGTAGCGTCGCATCGTCCGATCGAATCGACGCTGCCGTGCACATCTATCGCGCACTTACGTGTATCTGTGTACTGCACTTTCTATAACGGCACGGGTAACGTACATGCTCGCCGTTGTCAAGCATACCGATGTACACAGGCGAGTGGTCGTAATCGTGGGGCGGACTCAGGTGCAGCGTGACCGGCCCATTGACACGTAGGCGTCGTTAAAGGGAAAAGGCAATCGTGTTTCAAAGGAGCCATTATTTCGGAGTCGTGGCACACCGGTAACATTGGTGCACACCACCTCTCCGTTGGTGACATCGCTTCCGCTTTCGTTGCTTCCTCTTTTAGCCAAAGGAACGTTGCGCGACACGGCGAACCGTGGTGCTCGTTTAAACCACCTTCCGTAATGCTGCAATCAACCGTACGTTGACCGTGGTAGTAAAAGTAACTGCTCTGATGTTGTAAAGCTTACCGATTGCTTGTACCTTGGCTACGCCATCCGGTTGCCTCTGCCCCCGGGCAGAAAAGGTAAACGATTGCGGTAAATCCTTGTCGGCGATCACGTATCAGCGCAAGATCACGATAAAAGCTGAATTAAAGGCCTTTGGAATTTTCCTTGAGTATTTTCACCGGCCGGGTAGGTAAAAATGTTCATGGCTTATGAGCGAGCTGCGATCTGATGAACCGTCGGGAAGTAATATGAGATTTCGAATTGATTTTCTGGCGCGGAATGAAATTATTAATTAGCTTCGTGTGTGTGCGGTAAACGAGAAATTTCTCGGGTTGATTTTCAGGGCGAATGTTATTATTCGACGAAGGTGCGCGTTCTGAATCGGCCGCGTTATTGATATTACAGGTTCTTTGTGATAATCAAATATTTTCGAGCGTTTGAGAGTAATTGTGTATCTTGTTCATTTTCGCCTTCGAATATAAATTAGTAATGGTGAAACCATTACCAAGTATCTTGTTACGCAGTTGTAATGGGTGATGCCATTCAGTATACCACTTGGTTTTCAATGATATATCGTATTGTACTATGTAATACACTGCTGCGAAAGAGAGTTGGAAAGCCTTAGCAAATATACCCATATGAATGTATGAGAATTTAAGTTTAAACTATGTCGTTTAAATTCCAGACTAGCCGAGACGGGCCACATATTTTTCCGCAACGAAATCTCGAGAATCGTGCGAAAATTGGGCGTTGTATAATGTAGCTTGAAATTCGTTAAAATACGTTTACGTGTAACGTAGAAATATGTTCTCGGGCAAAACACGTTTAACGCAATTCGAAAAGATTTTTTACATGATTAACTTTTTGCGAATCTCAAAATGGAAAATAATTTACACGATGCAATCCTAACTGGCTGCATACGTTACGAATATTGGGATGAGATTAACTTATTATTCTGAGTAAATTACACATTATCGATATTGTTTCCCAGTTTTATTCGCGTGTTAATCCAGGAGATGGTTAAAATTGAAATGTTATGGTTCTTAAAGTTTTAAATGCTGTTGTTCACGATTACTGCGAAATTCATTTGCATCCTTAAAATGTATATGAATATCATAAATGAATGCAAAATGTTAAAAGGATTTTGTACATTGAAAAGCATTATAAATTCATACCTTACTCTATGTTCAAATATAAAAACTACAATTTATTACTATTATTATTAACAGTATATAAATTGGACATAACGAGCACAATGCATTATTGTTTTATTAGCTGTGAGCAAAATTCTAGGTGTATGTGGAGACACTGGACTCTCAAGGGACCAGTGGCCCTTATCTGCACTGCAGGCAATGCACCAAGCTGCAATCCTGTCGATTCAGTCTCTCACTTCTTCTTTCTATTGCATTTCCTTCCTTGTTTCAACTTCCAGTCATGTTTGTGCTACCTATACAGCAGTGTAAAATATCCGACACTCTAGAAGCTTGCAACAAATAAAGAACGTTAGAAATAATAATAATTATAAGCCGACCCGGCATTTGTCGTTTCTTCCACCATATTTCCAACTCTCTTTTAATAGTTGTCTTCTGTATCTTTTGAAAAAAATTGTTCAGAATAAATTATTGTTCGTATTATTTCGTGTACGTTTAGTCTACGAATTTTCTTAATCGCATAATTCGAGTAGAAAGTGTTGTTTAATAAAAGTTTCAGAAGAACCGTAAACAGATTGTTGCAAACTAACAAAATAGACATTGATTCAATTTGTAAGATATCTACACGATATGTGGAATTTTTTCGAACATATCCAACGATTCCTTAGAAAAAATGTATTTAAGGAAACCATCGACCTTCCATCATCATAATGGAAAATATTACTTAAGAAACTCCCACCTGGCGTTTCCATTAACATCCGCCTTTCCCACCAATGCAACGATGTAACCCTAATGAAGCAATCTTGTGCGAACTTCGCAAATTAATTGGCTTAACCGATGGACATCGATCCGATTCTTTGCCACCCTCGCGTTTCTGGTAATCGTGGGTTATCGTGCCACCCGCCTTCCCTATTTCGACCCTCACCGAGCTATCATGGAACGTGTAATCTTTCATCGGCACCGTATTTCTCTGTTCCCCGCCGCGTCCTTTCTTTCCTCTCTGTTCCGCGTCCATCGCGATCGTGCGTTTTAATTCGATTACAACAGCTCCCGTGAACATACACGATCAAGGCAAAACTGTTACAGATTGCTTAATCCTATTGCGAGATTGCTACGCGATATGCAACTTGCATACGCATCTGCCGTTCGTTTCGCCAGCTTTATTGCTCAATCTCGAATCACGTTCCATTTTTACACCTGGAGACACATCGTGTTGCAACTGCGACGTTATCTTCCGCAGTGTTATATCGAAAGCTGTGCGTGTCTCTTCCTGCTCAGTCGTGGAAGGTGTAATATTGTTATTACTTTTAATCGTGCCGAAGGAAGAATCGAGGTGTCATTATAAAAATGGAATAGCTGGTGCATGAATACCGTTCGAATTTCGTTTACAATGTAATAAGCTCGGTGACTAGAGGTATCCACTGTTTCAGTCACTACCCCGCGCAGCCGGTTGCGATCAATACAACCCCAAACCTTGGTTCGCGTATTTCCGAACCCAGTTTACCAACCGGTCGACGAAAACGCCCGAAATCCTATCATGGAATTGCAATTTCGGGAATCCGAAGAATGCGCGTTAGACAGCATTGCTGGTTGTTTATTGCGATATATTTCTTGAAAGCAGTAATTTTGCCGCGACCATTGTTCCCGGGCGGAGGGATATTCCTGGTTTCCGTTTAGCTTCTGTAGAATTACGACAATTGCGCACTTGAGGTAGTATAGGTCGTATTAATTTGTTGGATTTGCGTAAAAATAGATGCGGCGATATTTTTCTTTATCAATACATTTAGAAGTTTCAACGAAAATCAATGGCGAATACAGCATGCATTATATGATTTTAATTATTACGATTGGAACTGCATTTTAGGTACATAAAATAATGGGTTGAATTAAATGAGTTTGATATGATTCCTTTATGTCATACTGAATTTTATAAAATAACTATAGTTAGCACGGTCAAAGGATTTTCGACAAAATTTGTCGGTTCAAAAATATCGAATTTTTATTTCAGCTTTATTGAAGCCTTCTCTAAATATTAGCTTCCGCGACGTGATCGACGCTTTTTTGCGTTTCCTTTCTCAGCATGATACCACAGAATTGACTTTCATGTATTCGCTCACGGTAGTACATTGTAAATGATTGAACGCGAAACTATAACAACGGATAACTGTTTCCCCGAAAATCGTCGCAGGCAATCCACACAAAAGACGACCATGTTGCCGACAGGAATGGAAATCTAAGTTCGAACGGATCCAACAGTACTGAAAGTCGACATTTTTTCTTATGGAAATTTCTGCTGTTCCTTTATAAATGTAATGTAAAGGTTAGATGAAATTTGCTGTAATTAAATGTAGCTTACATTTTCGTCTGTTATTAAATTATTAATTTAGTAAAGTTAGTAGTCATTACTTACATCTCTACTGGGAAAAGTTTTTCTTTGATCTTCCCCAAGCTGCTGGAGGAAGTACTTATGCTTGAACTCTTATTTACATTTTTCTATACATATTTGATATTTTATAAATTATCCAAACTTTGAACGTTTCATTTTTACGTCGAATAAGAACTTCTTTATTTACTAATATTCTGTTAAAATCAGTACACCTTAAAAAAATATATATATACAAATATAAACGTCTAAATAATACTAGAAAATGAACACAGTCCAACGTCATAACGTTGTTCTTTCAATCATTCATCTTTTATTATTGTCTAATGCTCGTACAATAAATCCACAACCTTTTTAAGATTAATACGCAATTTATTTTCATCATTGCATTACAATCATAATTTTATTTTTATTCAAATTTATCTTAAGACAAAATTAAGACAATTTTGTAATATATTTCATTCAGTCAAACAATTACAGCATAGTGCATAGCATGTAAATACCTCATGAATTTTGCTACAGAATATTATAGAGTGCAGCGTACCATTGTTGCCGCGGTCTACCAATCAACACGCTTTCCTCCGAAAATTTTCATCAGGATCGTCAACCTACGAGCACATCTTTGCCGAAAATGCCAATTCCACTGGCAACGAAGGAGATCTGTTTCTCTCTCCGTGATCCTTTATCGGGCTTCCGTAATCCAGAATCAACTCCTAAAGTTTTGAAGCCCGATAAAGCGAATTGCGATTACGAAAGTTTCCCCCCCGCCCTCCCTTTTTCGTCTCTGTTTCCCCCCGTTTGGTATAACTGTCCAACATTGCACGGTGTACGGTTCGACGGGATTCAAAATTAAATCCATAACAGGTATTGTTCGGCTTTCGTTTTTTTCCCGCCGTGCACAGCTGCAGTTGAAAGGTGAAACGGTGAGATTTTAGTGCCGCGATGGTTGTAGCGGTGCCTCGTATTTTTCGATCGGTTTCACCGGATGACGAGACAGTTAATTACTCAGCGAATCTATTCTAGACATTTCGATTTTGGTTCTGTCGAGACCCTTTTTCGTCTGTTTAGGAAGCCGTTCTCCATACGACTCTTGCCGATATTTGTGATTAATATCGACTTGTCAAATGTTCAAGTGTTCAAGTGTTTTCTTCTCCTGGTTATTAGACGGAATAAATTTCGCTTGTATTTTCACTTGATAAACCGCAACAGGATAATAAACATGCTCTAAAGTTTCCGAAGAACGACGAGATAAGTATTAAATGATGTGAAAAACATGATTCCAAGTTGGAATGAAAAAAATTAAATGTCAGAAATCCTATTTCACTGTAAGAATTCCGCCCATGTATCAATGGTAAATCAGGCCGTGCCGAATCGATCGTAGGATCGATTCCTTCGCTGGCAGCCCCCTAAATAAGGGTCGGACTACAGTGACTTTAGAAACGATGGCTCCTAGATCCCTTTCACTCACACCAGTCGGCCCCGGATCCTGTAATCTGTTATCGTAAAAATCCTGCTCGCTCACTGCTGTGTGCCGCTGGCTTTAAAGGCAGAGAGGAACGTGCTGTATGAGACACGAGCTCGGGAATCTGGATTTTTCAGGGAGAAAAAAAGGGGGAGAGCGCAGGATAGAACGCGGGATGGAGAGAAGGGTAGAGACGTCACCCTTCAAGAGATGGAGGAGTATCAATATCACGCCTCACTGCCATCTCCGTTCAAATCCCCCCCCCCCAGCCGTCTCTTTTTTTTCGTTCGTCCCTTATTATCGGCTTGGAAAAATAATCTTCGAATACGAATGCCCGGACGGTGAAACACGGAGGCCGAAAATGGCTGATCGCGGTTTAATTTTTGCCGGCGTTGTTCGTGCCTTTCGAACTCGAAACAAAGTGGATTTGCGGAATCCATTCCGCCGCGGCTTCACGGACCGACTGACTCTCGGTCGATTCACTTTGGGAAATAATATGCGACCGCGATTTATTCGCACCGCGTTCCCCGCTACCAAATGCATCGATAAATCAATATATTGTACGTTGGCGTGCCACTCTGCGAATTTTGCATTTTATACACGGGACGTTGTTTAAAATAATCAGAGCCGCCCTCGGCGCGTCGCCCACGCGCGCGGAAACACATACGATACTGTCCAACGAATGATAAATAGCGTGAAAGAAAAAGGGTTCCGTGGATCATTGGCAATTCGACGGGGGCGAACTGGCCGATAACTTTTTTTTCCACGCTCCATACCGTTTCCCTGACTGGCCCCGTTTCAAAAGGGTGACAAAATGTGTGCCCCGCGTTATATCGTGAGGTTGAAATATCGTTTAGGGGAGTTCTTCAGTATAGTGTCACCTCCACGTGGCGTCCACCGTGGAACGTGCATGGAAAAAGTGGGGAGGGACATCTACGCGAAACGTTAATAGATAATATGCACACGGACAATAAATAAATCAGTCAACGTTTGCGGACATTTGTCTTGCCGTTAGTCAGAATTCTGTGTTAAACGGGCATTTGTGTTTTTAACGTAAGTTTTTAGACCTTTTTTGATCAGACCACTGCTTTGTGTTAGCCCTTTGCACATGTGGTTACTAATATTTCAACTATATTATATATTTTATCAAGCCAGAATACATAAGCTGACTGACATGGTTTTGGCCCTTGTATTAGACTGAAACAAAAAGAGGAGGGGCCTCTTTCTTCAGTATGAAAGTGGTTATAGTTCCTTCCAGAAGGAATTAAAAATCTCACTATTTAAACAAATGGCAATACTTTAAAGTTTAAGTTGACATTTTTAGCCCTTTTTTGCTTTTGGCATAATAACTCTTTAAAAAAAAATTGGGATTGATTAAAGATTTCGTTACCTGCTAAAGGGGCAGGCCTGCTGAAGAACCTCCGCATCTCAAAATGTTAAGATACACCTTGGGATATATTTTATATTAATATAAAATATTGAGAATAGTCTCTACAGGATATCGCTAATTCAAACAAGCCCAGAGAAACTGAGAGACGATATTTTTAGAGCGAACGATCGAACCGGTATGTCCCAAGTCACCAATTAAGCCTCGGTGCTCCCGTGGAACGTGTTCCCGTCAAAATCAACAAGCTGACACTTTTTACACTTGTACAGATTCCCTTGTTTGCCGATTTCCCTCTTTCTTTATTTACTCCTGTCTCCCGCGGTGCCTTTCCTTACCTATCCTCCACTTACTCCGCTCTGCTTTGCCCTCGTCTTCTTTGCCAGAAGCCGATTTGCCAGGGAACGAAACTCCCCGACTGTTCGGTTCCTGTAAATTGTGCAAGTGGTCGGTTTAAGGTGAAGCCTGCTTGCGCGGGAAGAAATACTCTCACGAGTGTCTCGCGAGAACGGTGAACGTTATTCGTTCCCGGGAAGCGGGGGGAATGTTAAACGAGTCAATTTCAGACGAGGGTATGGACGCCTTCAATACTTGTATTTCTGACCAGATTACTCTGGTATCGTCGAAAGTAGAAATATAGGTGTATGCATGTATATTGTGTCGATGATCGAGATTTCACGTGGTACGCTTACTTGCTCGCACTGTCGCTCTCGGGTTGTTCCACTGGCAAATGGCAGACGTCGGTCTACGTGGCGTGGGTGGATTCGGAGGCTTTTATATTTGATGAGCGTGAAGCATGAAACGGGAGTGGCAACGATGCGTTCTGGCTCGGAAATTGGGAATTTCAATGACTCGTATGCGGTCGTGGATCGTCTCGGTCCGATCATTTTCGCGAGGCATGGTTGATGTTAAATTATGACGAATATTTAAGGAAATGGATTTGCTAAATACAATTTCCGTGATGATTTTCAGTAAAATTGAAATATTGAATGAGTTACGAAAAATGTCACCTATTGCGATATAGGTGAAGTGCAATAAACGTCGAAGGTAGAAAGTCAATTATATAAAATTACATATTAGTTGAAAAGTAAGGGTTTTAGTTTATCTATAACTAGATATTTTGTTATAATTAATTGGGAAGAGTTTATCGAGGATTGTATTTATATGCAATGATGATGAAGACATTTGTATGAAACAAGGATTTTCGGCTTTGTCAATCCATGTGGCCAATATTTCAAATATTGTCGGTTCGCTATGATTATTATTCATTGTGTGACAGCATGTACCGATGGATTGACAATGTTTGAAATATTTATGAAACGCGAAATATTAATTTCCGTATCCAAGTCCAATATAACAGATAGACAAGCTTTCCCATGATGCTGCATGATAAATACAGAACTGAAACTGCATAAATTATAAGCAAATAATTCTCGTATAATTTATATAATCACGATTTAACAGTGTCTGTTATCAACAAAACATCTAAAATCAATGTCTTTCGAATCTCATATTCTCACCTAGTTAATAAAAACACGTCGACGGAAAATTGTATAAATAAAGAATTTTTAGTGCCACGAAAACTAGCTCTATGGAATTTCAACCAATTTCTCTATAAGTTTCAATTGAACATAACTCTTCCAGCAAGTAATAAAGTCAACGAAATCTCATAAAAATCTTCTTTCCTATATTTGAAAGGAAGGCAACGTCAAATCCCTTCGCTAAAAGGAAGAACAGTATTTTATCCATTTAAGCGTACAATGTTTCAGTAATCTTGCTGTTGAACGAACACTCTGACACTCTGTTGCGATACTTGCATTTCATTAAGCGCGCACAAATGATTAAACCAGTTCCGGCGTGTTTAGCTACTAGCGAAGCGTGGCGAGAAGAAGAACGACACAACCTACGCGCTGATAAGTATTTAAGTAGGGTCCTCTTTATGAAGGCTTCGGACTTATTAACGTTACCGCCACGGCAAATATTTTCCCCGTGTATCAGCACGTGAGGGGAATTTCTCACGCGTCTCGCTTTCCGCGCCATTTCTCTTCCCAATTTTCTACACATCGGCTGACGTTCAACGTTTCGCCTTCGTATTTCTGCGATGTGGTCCCTATATTTTTTTTTTCTTTGATAGCACTGACCTTATCGCAGAGGGCGCGGTTATAGACATCTTGCGTACAGACGCGAATAACTTTACACACTATTGAAAACTTCACGACCTGGCTGATCGTGAATGCTCGATAACAAACAACACGTGCAAAGCTTTCAAGTTGTACGCGTTTTAATCCACAAGATTTGCACGATTTTGTACTTTCCCGCGGTTGTTACTATAAAGATCGCAGCAGCAGTGTGGTGATTGCATTTGTAATGCATTTGTAATTATCGCGCCGCTGAATTGCTCTGGAATTGTACGGTTTCACCGCAATTTTTCTTCCACCAGGATTTCCAGCCAGCGACTCGAAGTCACTGATTTCGCAGCGCCGTTTAGTCGAGAACACTTTCTTTTAATATTTCAGGCAATGGGCCGTGTTAAAAGTCGATGAATATTATTTCGCTTATAATTACATAAATTACTCTGCCTTTCGCTTTTCCGCAATGAATAGCTTGTTGGCGAATCATTGTGCCGCGGGTTTCTTTCCTTTCTTCTTCGAAATTTCTTACCCACGCAATTATCCGTCGTTAGTTACTCCGACACTCTTCGTGCGCCCTGTCGAATGGAGTTTCCTCGGTGGAACTGCAACGAGAAATGATCTATTGGTATGAAAGTTGTATTGTGCTGCGCGTTTTTGTACTGCTAAAGCCGATTTGCCCGGGGATATGGTGCTGCGTATCCGTGCGACGGTGCATACTTCGGCTATTTTACAATAGCAGCTTCAGTAGACGACTTTTGCTCTCCGACGGCGATTGTTGTGCAGCTGGCGAATGCCACTGTGCATACATAACTGCATCGCTTGGTAAAATTGCGAGCAAAGGAATTTCCACGCCCTCCTCCGTTCGTCTTTATACATACAAAAAATATATACATATACATGTAGGTATATCTCCGTATTCTCGCTGGTTCAATTCTACTTGGTCTCGAATCATCGTGGAATTCCATCAACCTGTCAACGTTGCTCATCCGCCAGGTGTACGCGAGACTGCTGGGTTCATAAAAGTCGAGCTCCCTATTCTTCGGTTTCCATTTTCGTCGGACCGTGATGCATGCAACAGTCACACCTTTCTCCTTTACCTGTGGGTAAATATCACGATTTGAGTATTTGGTTGACATACGCGGAAATGATTTCAGAAACTATTGTGAGAGTGGCATGGACATAACACTAATAGTCGTTCGATTCGGTGCGCTCTTGCGCGTGAAAGGAAGGTTGGTAATAATGCATACTAGCCAGACGTCTGGCTAAACACGGGCCCCCTCTACTTGCGAGACGGGGCTTCAAGCTTAGCTAGTACTTCTACAGATTTAGCATCCTCTGCTGTTGCTGCCGGAGATTTTGTTGAGCCTAGATTGTTCTTTTACCTCGTAATAATCACAGATGTTAAACGTAGCAACGTTTATATATTTCAAGCTGTTAGCAATTAATTCATAATGTGTTTATGAAATTAAAAGTTAATTGGAAAATTATCGTCCGATTTCCTATTCATTAATATAAAATTATGTCGCAAAGCAGTATTTAATTATTAAATATGCAGCATTTATTTCTAAACACTACGCTGAAAACAGACTACTAATAATTGTAAGTTGTCCTAAAACTTTCTTTTTCCTTTTGTGAATGAATTACGTGAATTATGTTAATGATGGAGATCTATGAAATATAATTCACAATAGACTCAATAGAGGATAAGTTGTTCACACAGTCCCAGAAATAATATTATTGAACAATGAAATTAATGAAGGTGAAAGCAAACTCTAATATATTTTCATCCTATAATTAAAGGAATTAATGAATTTTCAAATCCTACAAATATGAAAAGTATAACTATTGAAAATCTTTAATTAAAAAGTTGAACAGCTATAATTGACAATGAAATATTTGTTTCATTTGGTTTTCCCAATATCTAATTAATTTATGCAGAAATTCCAGTAAGTACCAGACGAACAGATTCACGAAAACCTAATAAATCGTAAATGCAATGCATCAAGCAGTCTTTTCACCAACGGCGTTCGCGTTGATAATCGGTGGTGGTTCGCTCGTTTTCAACTTCGTCTTTCCATGGTCTGAATCGTAAGAAACCCTTTTTCTTGAATTTCGCCTGGTCGTGAGACAATCCATGGCCCCTCGTCGACGCGGTGCCGGTGTCGTTAATTACCAAATTCTTTGCACGTGCTTCACAGTCCGCCGGAAAGCCTTGCTCCCCTGAATTAAGTCCCTGGAATATTATCTTTTGATAAGTAAGATCCGACTTCGGTTTGAGAGAACAAGACTACAGTCGGGTGTACCTTTCTCTCTCAGGTGAAAGGCGAGCCAGGCTATGTTTAACTTTATGCTCGGCAATTATTGTATCTCGTTTGACGCGTTTTTTCTTTTTCCATTTGCTCATCCACGCAGCTTATTTCGTGGACGTTATCAAGGGTGCGAATTGGACGTCGCGTCGCGTCGTATTCTGCGACGATTTTATATTTCGCAACGTGTATTCTGCTTTTAGAAGACGAAATTGCTGAATTCTATTAATTATCATTCTTTGCTTTCAATGTTTCTTTTTATTTACTGCAGGCTTAAGTCCTGCGGATAGTTACGTTTACAAAATTTTGTAAGGGATTCATTGAACAGGTTGTCTTGCGACAATGGCTTGTCGTCATAGATAATTTTTATTTGGTAACCTAACCTGTAATGTTTTATATTAAAATAATTGTCGAGTATATATGCGTGGCGTATTTCTGAAAGTCTTATACCTACGTATGTATCATTTTCAATGTACTGTCAGCAATCTCATATACGAATAAATTCATTACATGTAGTTCTATTTCCAAGAAATGATTATTTTTATGTAGTACTTACATAAATATAATACCAATTACGGACTGTATTGATAGAACAAGCGCATAAAATTCTGTTTGCTCGTTATCCTATCCCAACAATTGTTTACATAAAAGGATAACAAGAAATGGGAGATAATGGGATAAATTGTATTGTACGATTTATTTAATTTTTTGCTACATGTTTTTAAAGCAAGAACATATCCCTGCACAAAATTTAACTAGCATGCAAACTTTACAGAGAGTTACAATGAATAATGTACGCGTTCGCGGTTGGATAAATAAAGCGAAAAGTAAGGGCATAGACGGTGGGATTAGAAGGGCGAGGATTTATTCATTTTCTCTGATGAATTCTGCATGCACGATGGAGTTCTCCTCGATAAACTTCCTACGTGACTGAATGCAAGTTGATGGGTGCGTAAGGTTTCCCGAGGGTCTCCGGTATGACAGAGATTGTCATACAAATTAATTCAAATATTTGACGTTGCCGGGTTTAATTCTTCACTCTACCCTATCTCACGATTCTCTCATCTCACGGGAAACGAACGGAAACCTTTTTTTTACCTTAAAAAGTTCCCTGATTGAACAAATGGAGGTGAAATACATTTTCCTTCGCTCTTCTCTCCCAGACTCAAATAATTTGTCAATTTTATTAATATACATTTTCGGAGTACGCCGATTTCTCTCGTTCTTAAATTTTCAATTTTCAATTCAAATAAAATTGTTTAAATAGAATTGAATTTCTCTGAAACTAACTAGGATTGTTTTTCGAATTTTCACTTATCCTCCATGTCGATTATTACGAATACGTACATTTTGTATGGGTTCGTTAATAACACACGCACCTCCGACGGCAATCAGCATATTCAACATTTGTTTGATTTCTCGCGTTACGCGTGCCGGCAGTTATCCAACGCTGTTGGAAAATTCCGTGCAAATACCATAATACAAATTAGTTCTGTTGGGAAGCGATCGATACGCAGGAGAACTAACAATGCCCCGTATACCCTGGGATAAAAGTAAACAAATCTTTATTGCAGTAGCTTACGAAACGAATGAAACTGCACTCGTGTACACGTAGAACGAGCAGTATTGCCATCTCGCTACTACGACATACTCAACGTTCTATAATTTCTGAAGAAGCAAGAAACAGAAAACTGCTGTGGATAATATGCTCGAGGGAGTTCAATTTCAAAGCGGTGGTTTCTACTTTGATCGTTTGCCAGCTAATGTTAATGGAAAGAGACCGTGGTTCGAGAAAGAATCGATGACCATTGAACGACAGTAATAAAACAGCGACATTCACAATTGTTGACTAATTTGCGTGTTCTCGTACTCGAATTCCTGTCGATATGCTCGTGCTGGAATGTTTATTCGTATGTGGTCACGAGCGGGCTAAAGAACGGGAAGAATTAAATTCTATCCCACGTGGTTGAGTTTTGAATTTTCATTTAGTTAATGCGCTACCGTAAAACGATCGTGGCTTGCACTCTCGTTGGTTGAACAATATAATTGATTTAGTACAATGGATTTAGCAGGAAAATGAATTTCATTTGTAATCCGCCGTTTCGAATTATTTATCTTTAACGTGTCCTACAAATAATAATTGTGTTCGCAGTGCTCGTCCGTGGCGCGTGCATTCGTTCCCTGCTCTCTTTCTCACTCGATATCCCGTTTCTGTTCAATTATGATTGAAAATTACGGTTGAAATACGAAATGGAATAGTGTGTCGTTGGCGACAGCCGATATAAATTATTCTCTTTCATATTCTGGTGTTCCTAGTGATTACACGCCGATATGGATTGCATTTATTACACGTTTGCAACGTACCCGGCGTAATTATTAACGCTTGAATTAATGTTGCAAAATAAGCACAAAGCATCCAGTACTGGAAATTATTTTCAAACAGGATTATGTTACATATTCATATCGAATTTTTTTTGTAGAATGGAACACTTTCTTAAACTATGACGTATCTCTTTATTTATTATTGTGACAAGATTATGCGGTATTTGCATACAACGTTTACATTATAGTGAATTGAGTCTAATAATGTTGTAAAGTTGTAATAATGTTGCGTAATAATGGAGTGAGTTATCTTACGTTAGGTGTGCACGGGTTACAAAAAGATAGTCAGGCACATAAATTCACAGCGAGACTATAATTATTCCTGTAACTTATGGTTAGGTACATTATTCTAATGGACTTACCACGACCTATTTCGCTGATAGCCTGCCATTTAGTTACATCCTTGAATCATTAGCCACTGTCGAGTAGAAATTTTACTTGGTACGATTGGAACAAATATATTATTATGTAGAGCTTTTATGAAAATATTCCAAATTGCACTTTCAATCCTATGAAAAGTGCTCATCAATATTATTCTATAATAATAATTGTGCAAATACAGACCAAATATAGTATGCAATTTGTTTAGATCGTGATCAACAGACAAGCATAACAATTAATGTATAAGTGCTATCTCTGTTGCAAACAACATAGAGCATTTAGATTGTCAATTTATATTCCACGTATACATTATTAATCCAAACAAAGTTATCCTTTTATTTACATTTACATTTACTTCGTTACATGTTTAATCTTCTCCTTCCACACTCGAGAGACTTATTATTCCGCAGCATCGGCAAAGTCATTATTTCAGGCGGACGCGGTTCTCGCGAGAAACCATTCCCCATAGTGAAAGACACCTTCGTAAAAAACTTTTCAAAACTCGTCGCGAAATCGTGGCGCGAATATCGAGTTTTCACGCGGGAACTTCGCCTCGGCCCTGAATTATTATCACGCCTGGCCGATCTAATGTAAAGGGTGAGGAAAAAAAAAAATAGTTCGGACGTCCCGTCGTAAATTTCGCCCCCAAGTCCCTGCCGTTCTGCGTCATAGGTCTAATCTGAATTTCAATTCTGTTCACGATCGGCGGTGGATCGTTTACGAAACTTTGAACATTAAACGCGCCCCCTGGTTAAAAGGGGAAGAGGAAATAAAAATATACACGAAGAAAGTACGACGAAATGCGGGTAAATTCAACTTTCGCATCGACGTTCCATGAATATTACAGGCACATCATCGGGCTGAATTTCTCGATGACGGTTTCAACGATGAAAAATCGGCGCCGCAGTTTTTCGTCGAAAACGGAAATTAAACCGTTAGCGCGATAGCTCTCGACGTGTATCGACGCTCCCAATAGCATTAGCATGGTGCACGTTTATCGAAAAGCTATCGTACGCAGGCAGCAGCTTCGCAGCGCATGGAGCCGGCCGTAAAATATGCAAGGATGGCATCAGTTATTTAACGTGCAGAGGAAAGTTATCGCATCGAGTGGCAGTCAGCGTTCAATATGATTGCGCGTTCGGGCGCACCGTTCACTGCTGGACGACAACGTAACGTGAGATGCGGCTGCACCCGACTGTCTGTCGAATTAGTTGGACGTGGCCGTTCCAGCGGATTTGCCGTGTAGTTTGCGTCGAATTCGAACTAGCCCCGACGTGTACACGGATAATCGATGCGCGGTGATGGATTTCCGGGTAAACGGGCCACAAAAAATTCGTTCGGACGTTTGTGTATGCGCTGACTTTATGGAAAGGAGATAACTGAACTTCCGCTGGAAATTGATTATAATGTAGAAATATCGCGCGGCAAGGTGGCGTACAAATATATTCCATACAATTATTGTTCGGAGGATGAAATAATTCGATTTCCGTTTCGGAGTCAGAATGTCGCATTTGAACTTGCATCGTTTTGGACTTCGCGAGTGGACTTTTTATATGACAATTAATTTATATTTTGGAGTTATCGTGATAATTAGGGTTGATCTTTGCGATGTAATATTTGATAGGATATTTCCGACAGCACAATTTCATGGTTACAGTTTTAGAATATTAAACGCTGCAATGATACATTTAAATAAAGATTTTTAGTGCGTTACGTTGCATTAGATATAAATATCGCTTCAAATTCTTTAGTGAAATACGAAATGTTAGGAAACGTGTTAGGAAACTTCAAGAAATGTAAGTTATTCATACTGAACTTCCTCGATAGACGAAACTCTTTATAATATTTACCATGTATGTTATATCATTTCGACTCTGCAGTAAAGTGACTGCCGATTCAAAGTTATACTTGAAAATTGTGTTATCAATTTCGCTTTTAGCAACTTTATCAAAATGAATAGAAAAGTTTTGATAAGCATAAGATAATGACGATGCGAATATGCAAGTACATATTTTCTGTAGAATTTATAGTTATAGTCAAAGAATTCAAATTTGGTGGAGAAAATGAATGTTTCCGAGATCCTAGTAAAACGCGGTTTACAACATTTCATCGTACTAATAAACCCTTTGTAAAAAGCATGCTCTATTGAGCGACAAACAGACTCTATTAGAATAATTCTTTTAGTTAAGTTTCAGCAGGAACCTTATACAAATTTCGTTATGAAGGAAGATCATTACTTTTTTGTTTTATTACGGTCTCCTCCTTTATGTATACTCTAATAAATCATAATCACCATTGTTACTGGGTTAATTCATCTCTGTCTTGTGTGATAAGCTTTTGTTTAGCATTGTTTGTTAGTATAACATTTGTCTGGCTGCAGATTAGAAATATACTTTCGTGGATCTGCATTGTTGAAAAATGTAATGTTCCACAGAGTTATGAAATTTATCGGTGAAACACCTTGCGGCTTGCGAAAAATACAAATTAATGCCAACTGTATATAGGGCTCATTTTTTATTAAATAATACCGAAGGACGATGGTAGAAGATGGAAATTAATTTAGGTTCAAAACGTAGAGGCGAATTAATTACTTATCGAGGGGATTAAAAGCAGAGAATAATTGCTACTATCCAAGTTGGATTAATAACAGCTTTACTAATATGAAGATAATGGGTTAAGCATATTACACTAAAGTCAACGATCTAGTGGCACAATTAAAAAATCATGCCTACTATCCCCAAAAAGTGTATTGAGTAATATGAAATATCATAACTAGTAAAACACATTTTCTCACTTTTATGATAACCCTGTTGTAACCATGAGGCACCCCTGTCGTACTACTTACACTCTGCTCCTTATCTTTATTAATCATTTGAAAGCCGTACACTAAAAAATACCTCCAGTCATAAAACTCCAATTGCAAAACGTTTTCTAAAACCCGTTCAACTGCTGTTAAAACAAACTCCCGCACAGAAGGGGGTGTATCGGTTGCAAAGGACAACAAAATCCAGGGCCAGCGTCAAGTTAACCGGTGTAAGCTTTTACACGCCCCACGAGCACAGTTGAGCAACAATAACGCTTGACATTCGACGCCGTGCAGGCAAGTCGTATTTAGATTGCGAAAGGTTAATTTGCCATACCAGCGGTAGAAACCAGATACAGTCGCAGTCAGACAACAGAGGGCCAGACACGGCATCAGTGACAGCACGCACAGATTCAACTACCGTATCAGTTTGTTGCTGCGATGAAAATATTGATGAGCAACCGAGTTTGCACGGTGCCTCGCGCCCCAACGCGATAGTAATTTGCCCGCAATGCTATCGAGCCTCTTAATGTATTACGATTCGATAATATTGTCACGCGATGCGGTAAATTTCGTGGCGTAAACCGGCGGCGCAGCATAGTTCATAGAGGTGCGCGATACATACGCGACGGGTGAATTCGAAATTCCGTGCTCGCCGGGTAATGTTAATCGAGGCAAAAGCAAAATGCCAATCCGTCGATATTATGTTACGCGTCGTTATTCTCGTAGGTACACACAGGACGATCGACGTGCATTGTAACCGATCGCATGCCCCTACATATAGCTATCCATTAATCTGTAGACGCACGGCTATGTCCACCCGTGCACACGCGTATTTGGTCAACCGGCCCCTGTGCCAGCCTCTGGCACACCTGTGCACGCATGCACTTCGACGCTGGTCAATACGGGGTGGCCCGTGGAATTTGATCAGCCCGATTGTTTTCCCCCGCTGAATGGCTTTTCTTTGTCGTTTTCGGTTGCTTGGCCGTGAATCAACAGAGGGACATTCCCGTTTCTTCGCTGCGGGCGAGTAGAGTTAATTGTTGATATTGGATGAAAATACTTCTAGGGACAGAGTTTTGGTATGTTTGAAGTTGAACTGCAAGGATTAGAGTTTTCTGTTTGTTTTCGTTTTACTGTGTTAAGCTATTTTAATTTGCCCAAATTATAGTACCACTGATAAAGTACGATATTATTTTCCCGAATATTTAGATTTAGATATTTAGATCCGAAATACGACTAGGGTGAAATTTGTTTTCTTCGTCTCTACGTACGAGAGCACATTAATATCGTTTAACTGGTGTCCATAGAGAATGCTACGATCATTTTGAAATCCATTTCTGGCGAAATACCTTTCTTGTGAACAACATCGTATGTAGACTGGCGTACAGGTATAAAGAATTCCGTCGTAAATTGTCCTGCAGCTTGATACAAGGTTTATGCTCCTAATGAATTATTTTCCCTGTCCGCGTAAAACAAACTCCAAGATTGCGCAGGCGCTTGTGTTTGCGCACGTTCGCTAATAAATACGCCAGGCATCTTAGATTGGACTGGAGGGCAGTGCTCTTCGTTAAACGTAGAGACGTTTGTTTACTCGCCGTGCTGTCTGGAATGCCTGCACTTTACTGTGTTTAACATCCAACAATGGCTATTAAACGAAATTATGGCAAGCAATTGCAAAATAATAAATTCCTGTTAAATAAAAATTACATTTTCAATTACATTACATTTTCAGTTCGATTTTGAATAATGTATAAAGCGACGCGCATTATCAATGTTATTTTCGCGATCTTGTTTAATTCTTTGCAATGATCGACCGTGTCGACAGTGAGAGCACAATAATCGAATTGAAAAGCGTTACGATATATAGGATTTCCCTGCAGAACCTTTAAAATATTCACTGGACGCCAGTTCGTTCATTAGCTGGTGTTAGAGGGTTGATGATAATGGCCTTTCTAGCTCCACTTCCTGCACTGAAAGCTGGATAAAATATACGCATTTATAGTGCTCCACAATTAATTCTCGCACAAATATGGCCTGCTAGCAGCATTCTCCATCATAGTATAAAACTTTTTCCCTGCGAGGTATTCTGTGTATAATATTTTTTATAAAGCTGCTTGATACTTTAAAAAAAAGTAGCAATATGTATTGCTATTTGGAGCAGACACTTTTGACACTTTGGAGCAGAAGAACGAGAAGATAATTTTAATCGACAGTAATGGCACGGGCAATCATGATGCTCAACATTACTGCCGCATAAATGCAACGTATTATCCAGCTTGTATTGCTTTGAGGTGCCAGTAATACCCTAAATTTCCTCTTGTTTATGCATTCACCATTTCCATCGTTAAGGGGTGAATGCATGCGCGCGCATGCATATGCACGTCGCCTAAATGAACATGTCAAGGGCATAATGCACTCGTACTAATGCGCGTTGTGTGTTAGTATTGGGAAGTGTGTACACAAGCATTGTCGCAAATTCAATATCCACCAAGATAACAATTGTTGGTTAAACGTCAGGCGGTGTCCTGCAGCTTAGCATACCCCCTTTACCTTCGTCGTTAAAAGGGGTTCATTGTATCAAAATGTATCCTTGCTACCAAACCGAATACTATTACATCAATATACTATTATTATAACTGTCCGCCACGCTGGTTTAGTCTACCTATGCCAAATAAGAACATGAACTTTTTTCAAGGCAACTTTTCCCACGTACGTATCAATTAACACTCAAGGTAACGCGATAATTTCTACAAGCACATCGTCGAGAATCCAAAAAAACAAGTCTCCCTGAAAATGAGTTGTGAGTTGCCGATGTGTTTAACGCGCACTCGCCTGTACAAACAAATTTGGTATTACTTGACGGCATGAGAGCGAGTCGGCACGGATACACGTGAAACTCGAATATAGTACGAACTCGTGCGTAAACCGTTCAAAGTTGCTGCAACAAACGGTTTCCAAAATTACATTAAGAGCCGTTCCCACTTCACCACGTATCCGTAGTCACGTAGCGTTTGAGAAGTGCCGAATGAATGCAATTCTTGCGTACAAAGTACCCGCGGTTTTTAAACACCCGCGTAAAGGGCGCTCGTGACCCATGAGAGAGAAAAGCACGCCTTTGAGGGAATTCTCTGCACGAGCTGCCTCGCCCGAACAAGGAAGCCTCCACTTTTTCTTCCTTTCTTCCTCTCCTTCGTTCTTTCACGTTTCCACGAGGAGAGACAAGCGGCGGGCGAACTCCGGCAGACACACTTGCGCGGCGGAACACCGTCATGATAATTGCAAAGAAGTTAATTAAGGACGCCGTAGGAATGTACCAATTTACATTTACGCCATTCCGTTTACTTTCATCTCTCCGCGGAGTAGAGGCACACGTCGACTTTCGCACCGCCGCATTCTCGCGAAAAATTGTCTCTGTATCGGCTCGTTCTCAACCACTTTCCACCTTTTCCTTTATACCTCCCACAGCGCGGAGTGTGTATCCTGCTCTCGTAGCACGCCATTTTACTCGTTCATTCATTTTATTTCCATTGCCGTCCGTTCTAATTATATCCACGATCTCTCTCCGATCAATTCCGCAATTTTCACCTGGACGACTTACTCTTCGCTTCCTTTCCCTACCGTCGACCCTTTCCCTGGTCGCTCTTCTCGCGTTTAATCCAACGAACTTTCCATCCTACGTACCCGACACCTTTTTTTGCCTCTTTTTCATTTTTAAACGCGCATTATTCCACGATATTCCCGTGCCGCTTCGTTTCTCAGTTCTTTCGTATTCATCGCAGTTTCCTCTGTCCCTCCTGCCGGCCCCCCTTCGACCCTCTACTCGCGAGTTCCACTTCAGCTCTTAAGCAAATTCCATAGGAGTTCCGCTGAGCGAGACTCCTCGCGCAGTGGTGGTTCAGAAGAGGGAAATCCCGGGAAGAGAGCAACGGAGAAACCGGAAGGATGAAAAACGCAAGGGATTGGAGAGCGAAGGGGAAGAACTGGGGAGGGAATCTTCCACTCACCTTTCCGACTTTTGTTGGCGTGCCCGTGCGTCGTACGACTGGTGAAAGCATCCTCGAGACCAACCCTTTCTGGCAACCGGTGTTCCTCTGACCATTAACAGTCCGCTTTTTAAACATTCGCCGGCTATTGTACGAGAGTTCCGCTTGCTTTTTCGCTGTAACGCATGCGGATCTTTGTGTCAACTTATCACTCCGATGATTCGCGGGCTCGAAACGGTTTGCGAGGGAGCAGTACCGTTCTTGAGAATTATGTGCGTGGAGTGAAAATATTTGAAGCTTGATAATTAAATCACTAGTAAGGGTTTCAAGAGAAAATGTTTGATATATTGCTGGAATTATCTAGTAGGTTCTTCGTATAAAAGTTTATTATGGATTATATGGTAGGAATGTTTTATAGTCTCTATTATTATTATCATTATTATTATTGTGTTAATTTTTTAAACACCACAAGTGGCTGCAATATTATACGATACATTGTACGTAGAACTAGAAGTGATACAAATTTGTGTATATTGAGTTGCAGACACCGGCATATATAAAGTAGACGAACGCGGATGTTACTAAAGAGCTGATCGTTTAAAATTTTAAAATCAAATAAAAAACTTCGGTTGTTACATAATATCTTTCTAAATAGAGAGAAAATAATAAACGTTTCATCGTAATTTTTTATAATTTTACATACGTACACAGTTCGATGTTCATCGACATTAAAAAGTTGGTCACAAAATGTAGAAGTCCAATAGGCTAGCCCCATGGGTCGTAGGTTCAGCTAAAAGTCGATCAGAAAACGTGGAAGTCCAATAGGTATAACTCGAGGATCGTACGTTCAGGTAAAAGTTAGTCAGAACCCGCAGAAGTCCTCAACGTTCTTGAGATATTTCACGAAAAAGAAAATTCAGAATTTCTTCCAACGGCTGACGTCACCCCTTAAAACCGAATTATGGCACGAACGAAAATAGGGTTGTATTACAGATGACATACTTTACTTGTATGCAAAGTCTCTCTGAGTATCAAGTATCTCTGCGTTTCCGGGTTGTCTAACCGCCCTTGTCAGTCGAATCTGACCAGATAGTAACATTAAAAACTCGTACTATCTGTTCAGACACGAATCAGCTCTACTCTGTCAGTGTCATGCGCCCATTCCGACACCTTCGGGACAGTTGTAGTTCATTAAGCAAAATACTTGGATATTATAATGTGTACTCTACGCTAACAATATCTACGAACACTGCCGTCTAATTACACCAGGAAAAGCTTGTCTGAGTGGTGCCAGTCTGTGTCTGAAGGGACAGTATGAATCAGCCTTAATTCGTTGCAGATCACGCTCAGACAGTCTTGAGCCAATGTCCTCGTCGTTTTCCTTGTGCCCCGTTTATCTATTCCCGAAGGATAATGCATGCGTCCATCAGTATTCGTTCGAACTCAATATTGGTACGTGGAAGGCGTGCCCGCCGCCAAATTTCCATACAGGCCTCCTGCAGACGGTATGGAAATGCGAGACTGAAAAACAACCAAGCTTGAACAGTGCCTGGACGTCACTTTCTCCGTCTCCTCTGATGTCTCACGTGAACCTCAAACGCGAATCCCCCGCACGACCGCATTATTTGACGAGGCCGATCTGATTGAAAATTCTACGACGAGAAAACAGCTTCGGCCAGACGTGGACGTTAGAATAGAGATTCGCGATGCAAGTGCCGTTCTTCGTCTGTTTCGCGAGTTCTGTGAGTGCTCCCGAGAAGTCCGAGAATATCGATATTGTCCGATGGAAAGGGGGGAAGCTATGCTGGCAATAATAGGTGAGAGATTCGAATCGTAATTTTTATTGTGATGAGCGTACAGTGTAATGAAAATGGGAAGGTGCCGTTGATGGAATATATAAGAATAGAAAGTATTGCAGATATAAATCTAATATAACTGGGCGTTATGCATATTACTGTATATTAGACATAGTTACATACACTAAACTATACAATCTATTATAATAATTTCTATTGTCGGTTGAGTCTTTCATCTCGAAAAATGAAGGTGCACTGTTGAAAGTACCGCCATCATTCTACAAAAACATTTTCCTTTCTTCTCGAGTAGGAAATATCGATGAATATGCGATGTTTTACAACCAAAATATGCATTACAGTACAATGTAGAAGAACGATAATAAAGAAGATAGAAACCGTATGAAGCGTACCACAGACTCGATCATTTTTCGAGCAATCGATTTTACGATTCGCATTCGACACAAATACTGTTTGAAAAATTTTAGTGTTTGCATTGTAACAAAATCGGTGCGGATGCATTTTAACGTTGCGAGACAAGAGGAATCGATAAAATCGGATAGCAACGGGACGGCCAGTTTTATCAGTTTTATTCGTCTGTTAGCTGTCGTTCGCCCGCGTTTCACCATAAGCCGATAACTCCTTATTCCGGCGCTCTTTGCAGCCATTTAAAGCATTTAAGAGATTTCCCGGGACCCCTTAAGAAGTGACAACGTTGGAGGGATTAGTGGGAACGTAAATACCGTTAAAGAAGATTTCATAATTTATTAAGGTTGCACCGGAGAGTTCTTGCCAGTTCCTTTTAAGGATCGCTCAAAGGTCGAGGTTAAAATATCTGCAATTAATTTTCTGGAAGGATTTTATTTAGCAAATCGTTCCATATTAACAAGTACTTCTAAAGGAACAGTTCCAGTTCATTCCAGACAACTTTAAGCACCAATTCTTTTAGAACTCTTTATACATTACCAGAGAATTTGCTTTGAAATGTTTCGAACGGGATTTAGTTTTCATTTAATAAAACTTCAAACACCATTAAACACTTCCCAAGAGAACCTGGTAATATATTTTCAAAAGGGATTCTTCCCCTTATGACGTGAAATTGTTTAAAGAATAAGATGTAAGTCCAAGCTTGTTACTTTTACAATGTATAAATATAAGTTTGCCAATAGTTTGTCTCGAGTAGTGATGTGAATGCGATAGTACACCACAAACTGCAATCCTATACCATTGTATGGGATGAAATAATAAATCCCTTTCTGTGTCGCACTGTTAGCTACTTAAAATTTAATTCCAAAGAGAATCCGAATATCGTTATTATTTGTGCTTCATACATATATCATATTATAAAGTTTAAATCACCTCTAATTACAATGTTTAACATACAAGAAGTGGAAAGCCCGGCGTTGGAAAAGTATTATCAAAAAAATATAGCCACGACATCAATGAAATAAGTAAAATAGTTATTATACAAATTAAATCGAAAGAGCTCGATTAACAATAACCGGAATATTTCCAATTTTTTGTACAAACAACCTATGTTCTAAAAAGATGAAACGAACATACTTTTAATTAACACCGGTAGTGCTGTTTTAATTACTCTTCAGCAATTCCGTTTTAACTGCCTCATTATTTCTGTTTCTGGCTGCATGTATGTACAATAACACAAAACTTACAAATTAATGCGAGAATACGGTTCTACAGTATACATATCCATTTAAAGTAATATTTAGTATAGTAATTCAATATTTTCTATAAACTACTACCATTGTTACAATTGGATGGTCTCTAGTGTACCTGTATATGTTATCAACATTCTCAATTGTCTCAATATCGTCGAACATACAGTAGTACCGTACGCATTTACGAATTGAGAACACTGCAACTACCCAAGGAATTCTTTTATCCATTGATTTTCTAATACCCTTGATTAATGTAATTAGTTACAATTTGCCGTTTTCTATGGCTCTCTGTCAAATGATTATTAACGACGAAGTGTGGCACTCTTTTAACACTTGTCCAAGTTTCGCCGAACGTGTCAAACAATTGAAACCTCGTCAGGGGTTAAGGTAACGCGACATTGATTTTACCTGAATCCACGGGGTTGAATTTACCCTCAGCGTGTGATTCGTTGCCCGTGCAAAGGCCAGGCCTGGGTTTGCGGTCCTGAACGAGCTCTTTCCTGCTAGTCGAGTAACCAGAGCTTTTGGACGATCGATGGCCTGCCCCCGTAGATTCCTGACGCTTTGTGTGCCATCACGTATTTCCCACATACGTGGCACAATCAGCGGCAGGTGTTTACTCGGCCTGATTAACATTGTTCCTCTAGCATTGCGCGTAGCTGTGAGCGACGCCTATGTGCCACATACGATGCGCCTGCCGTCGCTCAGATTTCAACCTGGATTTAACTGTCACTCTTTGCGTGTTCATCATTTCCATTTCGCGAATATAAATGGCCTTAATTGCTTCCCCCTACCACCGTACTAATCGTATGTGTAATTATGAAAAGCACAAGCGGGGAGATTGAAGAATAGCGATTGTTCGCGTTCTTGCTTCGCGGCAATGAAGAGCCTAGAATTCTCTTTGTTTGCAAATAGATATTTCAATGCGGGGTAATTCAATGCTGCTCGTGGTTTCAGCGGGGCTGTATTTTTGCGTTAATATGTAATTAACTTGGTTAATGAGGCAACTCGTTAACGATAAAGCTTAATTTACTTTTATGGACAGCATAGTCCATAGCCCATATAGGCCGTACTCCATGTACAGCATAGTTTATTATTCTTAGAAATGCTGGGCTAAAGGAATACGAGTTTAAAGAAATATTGCGCTTTTAACATTTTCGCAAATTGTTGTTACTTACAAAATGAAAGGAGGTTTATTCTTTCTTTGTCTTTTGCTTATGGTCGATAAATGTTTAATGCGATATCTCATTTTGATAAAAGCACCAGCCTTTTACTTGCGAGGTAATCTTTCTCGTATCAGGTATCATATAAAAACTTTCTGATTCCTCGAGTTCTTTATTTTATAAGTTGAATTTCCGGGACTGCACGTTCCGATTTCGTATGTCTACATTACTAGACAATCACGAGAAAGAATCTGAAATCTTGAACACATCTGATAGTTCAAATATCTCGTACGGTATTCTCGGAGATCGCAAGAGGAACATATTGTACGAATATTTTAAATCTTGAAAGTACAATATGAAATGGATGTATAAAGTGTTCCAGGAGAACGTCGTTTTTAGAGGGTCACGTCGCAGATTGCACCAGTTCTCTCGGGGGATGGTTTAGCGGACACGTGTCCTATTTCGAGTTCGAAAGATACGAGCTGAAATTCCACCCAAGCAGCAACTTCGTAGCATGTCAAGGAATATATTTGCTTCAGAAATATTAAAAGAACTCGCCGGCAAAGAATGAATATGTTCATAAATGCAAGGTACATTTTATAACATTTAAATTATAATAGCGTGCTGGCAATCAGCTTCTCCCTTTTTCGCAAAAAAATATATTACTTTGCAGTGATTACATTATGAAAAATATTCGGTACATAAATCAGAAAATACTAAAAATATGTTCAACCGTGTAGTTGAATTATACACTGGAAGAATAAACGTTTCAAATAAATTTATATCAATTATAATATATGCTTTATGAAATCGTTACCGCGTTCTAGTACAGTCGTGCAAGTTGAAAGAGATCGCAAGCTACAGATATTCAGGGTTGGTTAATCCGGGGGTGAAAGCAATGGATGAAAACGTCGGTAAAATCGCTTGCCGTCGGTTAGTGTTCACAGCCGCACGCTAGTGCCTACTGGAGTTCGCTTTTCCAACGCCATCTGTTGGGGGGTGGACTAATCGATCCGGGGGTAGTACGGAAAAATACACATCAGCGAGTTTAGATGGCGCTAAAACGTATGGGGTAGCACACCCTATTCATAATTAATAACGTGCTCCAAATTTATTAATCCAATTTTTCAATTTGCGAGTCTCGTTGTTCACAAAATGTTAAAACATTTTTTTAGAAAATACTAATCCTCAATAAAATTTTTATTTAATAATGTATTCTTGAAAAGGTGTGCGATGGTTTTTAAATCATTCCTCTGCATTCCTTTGCCGAAATGTGGACGTCTAATTCAAAGTGCAACAGAACAAGGGTGTCAAAGAATAAAATCTTTTGATCTACTTCGAATAATTCAAATTCGCATATATAAATTCCTATCGGTATTGAACAATTAATGTCAAACGGAATACTGACCAGCGCAAGATAATTAATCGGAACGATTTATCAAAGAAAGAAAAGGCGAAAAGGGAAGAAAAGAACTCGTTTGATCCGGAGGGTGAACCGCATAATACATTTTCATTTGCGTCGTAATTTTAAAATCTTTAATCATCACCAGCGGGGGTGCGACGGTGGTACATAGAGGGCGGGAAGAAAGAGTTTCACAAAAGAGTCTGAAATTTATCCTCTCGACATTGGTGATCGTCACCCTTGTAAAAACTAGACAGAACCGTTCGACGGTGGTTTCCGGTAGACGGCGGGGTACCTATTACGTAAAAGCTTACGATTAGCGACGACCACAACGACCAGGGTTTCCTTTGATCGTCACGAAGCCGGACTCCGCGTATAATCACGCTGCCAACCCCGTCTCCCCGCCCCAACATCGCCCCCCTTCTTCTTCTTTTGCTCGAAGCGGATGGCGATAATTGTTTCATGCCCGCAGGAAGTAAAGCTCTTTATACCTGGAGCTTTATTTTGCGGCTGCCGTGCCGGGCATCTAGAGGAGAGCCGAGATTAATTAATAACTATGCTTCATTCGCCCCCCTCTCCCTCACTCTCTCAACGTCTTCCTACACCCTTCCCCTTATTTCCACTCTATTTATCTTTCTCTCTTTCACTCTTCCCCTTCGCCTCTCACTTCGTTTCCTCGTTCCATCGTTCTTTTTCTTTTTCCAGCTGGATCCTCTCCTCCTCTCTATGTTCGCCGTTTTTCTCGGCCTTCTTGGCTCCTTTTTCCTTCACCGCGACGACATTAAGGCTAATCTGCAGCAACGGGTTCAAGTCGGGTGAAGACTGCTCCAGCGAAACCCGGTCGAGTGAATATTAAATCAGAGCTTATTTGTCATGAGCGACCGCCTGCCATTTTTTATTCCCCGCGGACTTTGCAAGAGATTAACGCCGTCTGTGCCTGCTTGGCGGTCTGACTGCTGCACGACCGTATCTACTGCGGCTCCCCAACGATGTGGCGACGCTACTGTCAGCCGGACTGACTACTACACCCTCGTGGATTGCGTAGAGCGTGCTTGAATGAATTGACTATGTAAGGATGAGAAGTTGTTTTGCGGTATTCCAGAATGTTCGTGTAACGAATGATATTACACAAACTGCTATTAAAAACACAGTGACTGGCAGGTTCGTTTAAATACTATCACGTTTTAAAATGAATGGTTCGAGATTGTGGGATTGGAAGTTTTGATGAAATTAAGCCGATGTAAGTGTAATAGATTCAACGCTGATACACTATGTATTTATTAACAATACGATACACTATTCCTTATACTTATTCCTATACTGTCTACGCTATACTACGCTGTTTTACTACACTGTTTTACTACACTGTTCTACTACGCTGCTCCTCGATCCACTCTGCTCCACTCCTCAATCCACACTATGTATTTCCATTCATACATCCATTCGTCCTCAGTCATTCTCGTCTCTCTCTCTCTCTCATTCGTATCCTTAAAGATATCCTTAAAAGCTAGAAAACAGGGGACACGGTTCTGCAGGCTAGCGCTGGTCGCCTGCAGACCAGCTGTGTCTCAGGTAGCGCGGTCATAAACGCCCTGTACCTGGACGTCGGGCGCTTTGCACTCCCACAAGATTATATATTACGAACGAAGAAATATATATGCTTCGTGTAAAGAAATATGTGGGTCAATGTATGCTCTATTTATTTCGATTATGTTCCGATGAAGCCTAATTGCGGGGGAATTAAAATATTGCAAGTGTAGTTTTGAGTTTGTAAATCTTTATTTAGAGTACGTTCTATTTCACGTTCTATTTCACAAACAGTTGACTAGATAAAAGCCGCCACAGAAACAGAAAATCCCTCGATTGTAGCATCCAGTAACACGTTGACCGGGTGCAACCCGTTGCACTGTGAAAAGCTCGTACAATTTCGTCGTAAGATCGACAGGCGGCTAATGTGAAAGCCTTAGCAGACAGCGCGCTGCCTAGCCCAGCTTTCGAAGGTCCCAGACATGCTGGCGTAAAGATATCCCGACCACTTTGCCTTTCCTCGCCCCGTTGATTTCCCAATCAGATATCTCGAAAGCACCCACGTTGTCGTAGCATCTCGCTGGTCAATGGCTTCTGATCGGGCGAACGAGAGATTCTGATTGGTATGCGCGACAGTAGAAGGGTGTCCGTGGCAACGTGTGTTATTTCATGAAGCGGATCTATTTTGAGGGTGCCTAACCCTTAAGTGATATGTGCCAGGAATACAAAAGGGTCTGAAGCGACGACCGGAGGGCCGATGGGTAAAGACCGGTAAAGAGGGAATGAGGTAAAGCAAGCTGGTGGCCGGGTGAGATTTCGAAACGTATGGAGAACCAAAGAGAGGATCGTATTTGCTCGACGAAAGAAAGAATTTAGCAGGGGTGATCGCGTGTCCGGGAATCTACATGTATTTTCCATTCGTTTGCGCTCCTCTTGATACAGGGAGACGCAGGAGACTACGAGTGCTAGGTGGCAAAAGGGAATCGGCTAGAAGCGTCGAGGAGAAGAAAGCGGAAACCCGTGAAGAAAATACGAGGGAAGTGGAAGAATAAAGTTCAGTCCGGTTGGTATTGGCTTCTCTTTCGGTCCTTCGTCATCGGCAAAGTTTTTCTCCCCGCAATAACCATGTTCGTGCAATCCGTTTCTTCCCGGCTCGATTGTCTTGCCGGAACTCACGATCTAGAAGCTGTGCATCCCACTCTGCGCCACACCCTCTGCCCACTTTTGTAAGGCACCTTTCTTCCGGAACGCTGGCCCGACAATCGTATTCCCCATTCCGCCATTACGTTCGTCCTGGCTGTTCCATACCTTCAATCTGGTCGCGTTATATAAGGCTCCTTTCCTCCCTTTCTCTCTCTCTCTTTTTCGCTCTCTGGCTCCGATTCTCCAACCCTTTTCCACTACACCCGTTTCCCGTCTGTCTAACTCCTTCTTTTCTGCGCGTCGCGTCAAGTCAGATTGGAAAGTGTGCTCCGTGGAGAATTCACGAGAAAGAGAGTTAGGGACGGCGGCGTCCTTACTTCGGTCGGCCAACTCTCGAGATTCGACGAGAATGTGGATACCTGTTGAGGAAAATCTCGTCTGTCTCGTCCGGTACGATATTCGATGATCCAACCCTCGACAGGGGAATCGAGCAGATCGTGCTAAAAACTAGAGAAATTTCTTCGATCAACTTTATTACGTGCCTCGACTCGCAATTTCGCGTGCTGAGAATTCGGGGAAATTGGAAGACTAGATCTATCGGTTTTTACGTGTTATTCGCTTGAATATTGAAACTGGAGATTTCAATGCGTTTAGCAGAAACGGGATTCGAATATAATATGCAGGCTTAAGAAATGCACGATTGAAACAAGCTGTGATAGTTGCAGGAGGATTTAATAATTATATGGCAACATTTAGATACTTGTTTTAATGATTTATATGTTTCAAACAAATATACGGAGTTCAATGTTCTACAATACACTGACATGTTCTACTTGCGTTTGCTTGATAATTGCGCACACCTAACGCGCGATATTAAAAACCGTGGAAAATAATTTATCGTACTGTTCCTCAACAGGTTCTTTCGCATAACCTCTAACATCGTTACACGACCAATTAAATTTCCCATATCGCTTCACAAAATTTATAGCCGATTTAAAAACTGTCCAGGTAATACTTCGCCTGGCAACAAAAAATTCATCCCTATGTTTAATTCGTTCCTAACACTGCCCTCCTAACCAACACGAATTAGGATCCCTGTTCTGCTGTCTGTATTTCGAACTCCAGTATTTTCGCCAACTTACCCCAGGTCCCAGGCAAAAATATCCGTCGTTATTGCAGTGGCGCGCGATCGAAATCTTGGCATCGCGGATGTCAGCATGGGGAACGACAAATTCACACACGCTTTATATTCACGACAAGTGCAGACATGCATTCTCATAAGATTGAAGTGGAAACTTTCCGGCGTCGTTGAATATTGCCAGTCGGTAGGTAGTAACACGCGTCATCCGGAGCTCAACGTTCCTCGTTCGAGGACGATCGTGTGTGAAATCGCGCGTGTTGTCTGCGTTGCCCCGGCAAGACCCGTGGCTGTGTGTACGCGTGTCTGGTTGACTCATAAAATCTGTAGCCTTTACTGCTTCGCGAGATTGAAGAATCAGGTTGTAAAAGGCTGAATCCGCGTGGATAAAGCGAAACGGGGGAATGATAGAATGGAATAGAATGTTGGCACGAAAGGGCGGAAAGAAGGAGACAGAGAAATCTGTGGAACAGAGAGGAAAAGAGACACGCAACGAAGGTCGGTCGAAATTGGGATAGCGACGTCGACGACGACGGTGCTGTCGACAGGTTTCATAGAGTCGGCTGGGGGGGAGGGGAGAGATGTTGAAATATAAAATAAATATCTTAAATCCGGCTTGATCCTGACTTTAATTAAAAGTTGATCCTACGTTCGATACTGCTGAAAAAATTCGTCGGCGCCATTCGATTTGAGCGTGGATAATTTATCAGACGATGCTCGAAACTGTCCATCGCCGATTCCACCTGTTTTCCCTTAAATTGGGTATTCTGGCGTTCTATATTTCTTTTTATACCCAATAATAGTACTGAATAAGGTAACGTGTTTTTAGTAATAATTCTGTTGTTTATTAATGCCGTTTATAACGTGCTCGATCGAAGGTATGGATCATAGCTTTACAAGAATGTAACAAGCGCATGAAAATTCAGTAAATCATAATCCTGGGACTTGTTATGCACCAGAAGTGAACGCTTTGATCTACTATTATGTATCAGTCATTCGAGACTCGTAACCCTATCGGTCACAGTGCGCTCGCTTCTTTTGTCACCCGAAACCCAGAGGGAGAGCGGAACCTCTTCCCGGTTAAGTGATCGAGGGTAAGCCTGATTCGTGGTCACTTATCCGGTACTTCGATACTGACTTCTCAACCACTAATTCGCGGTCTGAACTCGCATTATCGTTCAATCGTTATCAACAATATTCTAAGCGTATCTTCGATTCCCAAATAAGCATACCGGTAAACGAAATTAAGTGATTCCCCTTCGTCAGAACACCGAGTCCCGTCGCGAAATTCCCAATTCCTATGCTGGATTTTCACGCGACAACACTTCACGCAGTCCCCTTTCGTTCCATTTTTTTTTTTTCGCAAAGGGGACGAGAGAGGATCGCGCGACGCGGACCAGGAGGCGACAGCGGAACGGGACAGGATACGAGGGTAATCAAGGGGCGTGGAGGAGAGACAATCCATCAGCGAGAGCCTCCGCGTGGCTGCTACCACTGCCATCGGTGTCGTCTGCCATTGGCAGACACTCGCCCCTGGCGGTACGCTAACTTCGGCTCGGTTCGAGCGAGACAGAGGCCGATGGAACAAGCGAGCTCGCGAAAGTTCGATGATACGCTGCAACCGCGATCTCTTTTCTTTCCTTTTTTTGTGTGCAACAGCAGGGGCGGCTGCAATGGCGGCAGTCAGATGCAGATGCAGATGACCCGGCCGATGCGAACGGCCGACAACTGTTTTCTGCGGTGCCGACAGTTCCTCTATTCGGCACGTGTTCGAACGAGTTGGAAAATTAGTGGGCGGCGGCGAAAGGATTTAGGAGAAAGTTGAGCGCAACTCGGTAGTTTTTGGTGCCCCGAATTCTGTCCAGCGAGATTAAATCGTGACAGAGTCACTCCGGAAATTCCGGATTGAAACGGTATCAGGGTTATAGCTGAGAGAGACGTAATGTGGTTTCTTGATATATTTTCATTCTTTCGTTCATTTATTGCGATTATCGGTTTGAATTTTCGGACAAGTATTTTGAGGGTATTGGATATGTTTATGCAGTGATACGTAAGTTTAAAGGTTGACAACATTTTGGGGGAAATATTGACGATCTTTGAAGTACCCTAACTACGTGACACAAAAATCGCCCGTAAACGCGGCTGGGCTAAGTTTAAACCGTGAAGTGTTTGTACTTCTTCCAATTCTGAATTCATTTTCTATTATCTATTATCAACCAATTCGAAAGTCCAAGTGAAATGTTGCAACATTTATCAAGCTATTTAACAAGAGTTGAAATATTATTCTGTCGCTTACGCACATATCATAATGGCCTCGGCTGCTCAAAAATAGCACCGAAGAACGATAACGGAGCGACGGAAAACGATAGAATAGTCGTAATGTAAACTGCACAGTTAATTATCCGCGAGTATAGCTGTGACTGACGTACATACGTAGAAATTGCGAGAACGACCCGCTTCAATATTACCGTGTTGACATAGAAAACAGGCACGTGAAGTCAGCCAGCCAGGTATGCCCGTATTTCAAACATTTAACCGTATCGATTCAGCCTGCAAACGAGTGCTGAAAGAAAGACTAATAACGTTAAAAGTTCGCGAAAAACACTGTAGGCTCACTTGCAGCCCCGTTCAAAGCCGTTATATTGCTATTGCATTTACTATATTAGTACAGGCAATATCATGCAAACGAATAGTCCGGCTTATTATCTGTTTAATGTGTCATGGCTCTGGAACATCGCCCTAATGGTCTCGCAAACGAGAATAATCCTGTTTCATGCGTGAGGGGTTGCGGTAATGACGTCAGGTATTCTTTGCCACGTTTATCTACCTCATACCGCCGCCCCGCTTAATTATTCGAATCGTTGATGATTATTAAAAATTCGATGACCATCCAAAATTTTGCACTCGAGGCGAAGCATTACGATTTAGCGCGTGAGAAAATAAAATTAACGTTCAAATTCAATTATATATACTGGCAACGTCGTATCTTTCCGTTTTTTTCTTTTTGTATGAAAATATCGATTATGAGAGGATTTTCTGGTACAAAACACGAGATAATTACTATCTTCCCGTTTCGGGGGACGGTATTCAATTTTAATTAAATTTATAGACAATCTCGTTAATCTTTCAGTATTCGCCCGGAGTATACCATAATCTTCTGCCTCGTCAAAATCCGCTCCACTCAGCACCGCGAATTTCTTGTCCTCTAATCATTCGTCCATGTTTAATCTCTGGACACGCACGAATTCCTCGCTGCTAATTCACTGAAATCCTGATCCCCCCAATCTCGTCCAAACTCCACGGGTCTTGTGGACACGATGTGTGAACCTCCGGTGGGCGGAGAGTGTCGCGGCAAAAAGAGTGCGGCTACGTGGGAATTAGTAATCCAAGCTGCTTCACTTCAAACAAGGGAGAGATCGAACGCCAAAGTGGCGAGGATGGAAACAGAGACGAAGATGATACAAAAGAGTTAGGGACAAAGATAGATGATGAAAGGAGAAAGGTAACCAGCCACAAGCGGAGACCTCCATGCATAAGCCAACGCGAAGCTTTAAGGATGAGAGATATGTGTTTAACGAGGTACGGGGCGAGGAGTTGAAACTGGGAGGTGCAGGAGATGACGGGGCGGCGGAGGACGCGGAGAAAATTATTAATCATGGCTGGGATTTCATAAAGCTCCGTTTAAGCTGTGCACAGTGCATCGTTTATTACCCGGTTCTCCGTGGAGGCTTTGCGCAACCAGGAAATACACTGGTACCGACCCCCTCCCATTGGTCCTCCGTTATTACGTATCAAGGCAGAGCAACTTGATCTTACTCGCGAGAATAACGCCGCCGCCGGTATCCTTTAGCGAAAATTGAAACGTCGCCGACCACGCTGTTCAAATTACGAACGGCAGGGCCGGCCACGTTCTGTGGCCTTTGAGTAAACTCGAGGATGGTCTGTTTGGACAGGTACGTCACAATACGAAATCAGATTGCGAAACCAGATTTCAATGATCCCCCGTTTTCCACGCTCCTCTTCGAGTTATGAGATGTACTGCCGGGATGGATTAATAAAATTCTCTTCGTGCCGAGAATTTTTATTGTAATCAGAAACAAATGTTAGAAACAGGACAATTTAGTATTTTATATTTATCTGTAAGTAGAACGGTGCTGGTGCAATTTGCAACTATACCATTTGCTTTGGATTAGGTATATTTTTCTTGCGTCGGTCGAATTTGATCGATATTGTCCATTTGTATGAAGTATTATAAGATTATATGGCGGAGAAGTTAATGGTACTGTCTCACATTATATTACAACTTTATGTTGAATCGTATCGAAGAATACAAATTGCACAGCTGTTGAATTTCTCCTTTTACCTTTTCTGAAGCGGGGTTCTGTCAAGATCTTGTCACTGCTTTTCCCTTATACGAGGAAGAGAAGTTTATCGTGTTGGAGGAATATGTTTCCTTGGACGATTTGTGTCAGTCAGGCGTACAAAATGAGCGTCTGGTCTGTTTCATTTTCTCTGTTCCTATTCTACTTGACGTGGGTTCGACCCTCGGAGCCTTTCGAACAAGACTTGACTTGCGCTTCCTTTTTCTTGAATGTTTTATTAAGAATTACGATATGCTTGTGCCTGAAGATACATATGTATAAGGTAGTGAACTTGGTTCTACCTCAATTTTATTGTTCGATTTTATATGTTCCCAATCTTAACTATTTTTTCATTTTTCTTTTTTAACTTTCTTATTATTTTACAGCCAGCACTTATATTGGAAAATATAGTTGTATAATAATCGTGTTATTTTGTTTGTTTCAGGTACGTAGATTAGATGAGGTACGATCCTGGGCAGTTGTGACAGTGAGTAGTAGGTTATGAAACTTTTAAACAGCTGACGTAATATGGCAAAGGAAACTATTTGAAACCAGAGTCGTGTATCATTAATGAAAGCAGTCGTATTTGTAATATAGAAACAAACAAATTTTAGATCACTTCTCATCGTGATAAATGTGTAAATAAGAAAAAATGCAACGTAAACTTTATTGATATTTGCACATATGATAAAACCGCAATGACGCTGCAATATACATATGTACACGGCAACTGAAAATTTCCTACCCTTGTATATTACAACCGAAACACAGCAAAGAATTCAAACTGCCATTACTCGAATATAGAATCATTTATCATTTCACAGATCCCTTTCCAATCATTTTATGCAAACTGAATCAAACGAACAATTGTCCTCTGATGATGTATGACCTAAGGAAATCTCGCCTTTCGTCACAGACCAGCGAATCTTATCGATTCGCCACAGAAATTTTGCTTCTCTGTCCCAACTGTTCTACTCACGCCACTATTCTGCTCAACTTGGTGTTCCAATTTTAAAAAATTGCATTTTTAACTTCCGTTTAATAATTCATAATCATTTCTGTTACGAATTAATACACCAACACACATATTCTGAATTTTATATTAATAATATCCAGAAGTAATTCTTTAAAATTAAACCCGTTCGTTTGTTCAATAATTTCCTGTCTATCAATAACAAAATACTCTCCGCATAAATGGCCCCAGAACAATAAAGTCTACCCCCGTAAGTGTCGTAGAGCATGCGTTAACGTCGTTCCACCAATTCAGCCAATCGATGACGCGATATTTAACCACTTTTTTCATCGGAAACTAGTTCAGCGCGTCCTTTTGGTAACAGAAGCGGCACGTGCGTCATGCGAGCGCGTGCACGTGACACGCAGGGGATGGGATCAAGGAGGGTGGTTTTCCCTGTAAACTAAGTAGTACAGGCAGAGCGAGGTATCGAGTGAGGGGTCAGCCCAAGGCGCACTAGGAAGGGATTATCCGAGTCGGTATTCGGTAATTGCTGCTAGCAATTTACTCGGGCAAATCCCCATTAACCGAGCCGACGAACCTGCCGGGCGTGTTCCTTCACGCAACGACAGTTGTGTGCTCGTACACGCGCGCGCGCGTGTGCCACGGCCACTTTCGATGGTTAAACGTTGAATCTACTTGAAGGAAAACTGAACGGGACAGGCGAAACAATACGCATTCAAAGCGACGCAGTCTATCGCCCTCCTCTGATTCTAATTCGTGAACAACGTCAAATCTGACGACGGCACGCCGCTCTGTAAGAAGAAACTCGAGGGCAGGTGCGAGTACGGCGAAATGTTTAATGTTTCGAACACTAATGAATGTAGGAAGAAATCTTCTCTGAACACATTTAAATATAGGATACTATTGCCTGCCCAAATTTTTGAAAGTTTTAGAAAATGGTTATAATACATGTACATAACTACGACGACACCAGCTAAAAGTACTGAACTTTTAACAACATTTCATTGATAAATAAACTACAAATTGGATAACACGAGAAATATTCGATTGCTCAAAGAAAAATTCTCGGGGAATGAAATAACGTCGGATTTACCATTTTTCATACATTTTTCAGCAATCTTTCTTTCGACGTCTTCAAATCTTCCTGTACCCTTGTTATTCTAAAATGCCCGCGTACCCTCGTACTGCATTTAAAGCTCAGAAAATCCCTTTACCCCGCCGTACGCAATAAACCGCATCTGGTGGGCATTAAACTGAGCGGAAGATGCAATATGAGGGTAGAAAGCGACCCCAAACAATCGATACTCGACTAGTTGCTGTACGATAGGAACGCTAATGCGACAGGTAACGTGACGTTGAGCCAAAATCGAGCGAACCATCCCCTAGCCCTCTACGTCCTTCGCGCATTTCTACAGAAATTGTTCCATCGAAATATAGCAAAGGTATCACAGCTAGGTAGGCCGTCGGATTAGGATCTATGCTTTAGCTGCCATTCCTTCGTCGACTAACGCGACGTTACTTCGCAAATCGGGTCCAGAACGATAGGGAAGCAAAGACTGGTCTCGAGCAAGACAGAGGAGAGGAGAGGATGGCTCTATGCATCTGGGGAAATGTGCCGAGATTACGGAAGCAATTCCAATAAAGTTTAGCACGTGAGCCGACTGACGGCGGGCCAATTATTATTTAACTGTCGCGACGATTTTCATCCCCCGGGTCGCGAGTCGGATCCACATAAGAAGAGGACAGGGCACTTTGAGTAGGTATTCGCGAAAATCTCCTTGCACGTGCGTTGATAGAGATTGCCGTCGATTGGTCGTGAAAGAAAACGTAGTGACAGCTATTTATATGTCTATCGTTGGAATTTCTCTTTCGTTGCTAGGCGGGTGCATATTTCAAGCGAACGCCGACGTCTATGCGATTACAGCTGTACTTTAGTTTAGCGTCGAGCACGGGCGCGGGCGCCTTCTTAAAGAACGCTCCTCATTTTCGCGTAATTGTTGAAGTTATGATTTCGAGCGGCAATTAAGCGGTACTCGCTATATCAAAAGAATGCCTTTTCGATCTCTTATCGGATAATTACATCAAACGATTCTGCCTCCTGTTTGATCACTTACTTCACTAATGGCAATAAGAAGCGAGCGACAGTCCCTCCGACCTCCGTTATCGATCTACGATTCTTTTCTCTGTTTCTAAACGGGACCGTTTGTTTCGGCTGCAACAACGTTTCTTTCAGCGTTTCTCTCAGCTGTGCTTTTGTTAGGTATAATTGCTGGGGCAGTGTTTTTGCTGCAATTTTGTTACTGCAACAATGGATTTGTTTTTCTTGTTCCATATGGTGCACATACTTCTTTTCTACGATTTTCGAAAGATCCTGTTTCTTATTTCTACCACTTAAAAAATTCGATTTCCATATGTCGAGAAACTATGCACAATGAATTTCCATCTTTGAAAAATTTGTTCAGGATAAGAAAACGCTTCCAACTTCACTCCTCTTGACATATACATATAATAATGAATTAAAACATTGTATGAAAATACAGCTAAAATACATTTAAGAGAGGTAACATCAGACGTGCCTTTTGATTCGTCCAGCTCTGACCTGTACGCCACAAGGATTGAGGAGAAACTGAATTGCAATTTTCAAAAGTAGTAGTCTCTATAAAAAATATAGGCAGTTTCACTTGCAATAGGTTGCAACCCAGTTTTCTTTTGTAATAACGTCGAATTCTCCTCATTAACCCGATGTTCCTTCACAGATGCCGAACCTTCAAATGAAATAGATTGGCAAATCACGAGCACCTGGTTGCCGAAAAGGGAACAAGGGGCGTTCATTCGCAACACCGGCATCGTTGATCCCTATTCCACATTCTGCTTCGATGCTTAGCAGCGTTAATCAATACACAACAGCGGCCAGCCGGTCGCAATTTAGAGAAGCGCAATTGTCACCGGTCGCTCGTCGTTTCTGGTCGATTCATTAGGCATTTTCTATTGCGTGTAGGTGTTTTTCCATTGCGTCGACGTCGCTTCCGTTTGCAGTCGGGCACTAGTAGTTATGTAGCCCCGCTAATTGGCTTGCGGTGTCAGGCAACGCTCTCGTAATTAATTACTCCGGCGTCGACGCTACACTGTGATGACATTATGCGACGACATGTACACGAAGACAGCAAAAGATTATCGGTGACACCAGGTTATCAAGTTTTCCATGCTACGTGTTTGCAGAATCGTCTGGCTATCTAGTAAACCGTACTAACAAGGAAGGTTAGGCAACACGAAGATTCAGAAACGTATGAAACTTTGCATACAAGTAAAGCATGTCATCCGTGATACAACCTAATTTTCGGTTCGTCCCATATATCGGTTTTAAGGGGTGAAATCAGCCCCTGAAAAAAGATTCAGAATGTATTATACTTTTTCGTGAAATATCTCCAGAACGCTGAGAGATATTTAAAAAAAGTATCAACAAAGCTTGCATCGCTTTATTGCGTTTACAAAAGTGCGTAATACTTTTTTTTAAAACGCAATAATGCAATGCAGGTTTGGCTTATACTTTTTTAAAATATCTCTCAGCGTTCTTAAGATATTTCACGAAAGAAGACATTCTGAATCTTTTTCAAGGGCTGATTTCACCCCTTAAATCCGAATTATAGCACAAACATTGTAAGATCAATGAAACAAGATTTGTATAACCAGAGTTGTTACTCTCCTCGCCATCGTTTAATTTTTCCTAATCAGTGTTCAGAAATTATATTCCCGGGATGTCAAGACAGTTTCGGAAGGCTTATCCCACTTGTTCCGCCTGGAGTTACTTTTGTATGATAAGGTCTGCTTGAAAATTGTACTAAGATATTTGCTGATGTAATAACATCTTCCTAATGCCCAGTGAACAAAGTATTAATAATTAATAATAACAAATGTAAATAAATTATTACGCCCGAAATGCTGACAATCCAAATACCAAATTGCACCATTTCTCTTAGTAGGTTAAGCAAACCATGAATTTTATATCTGACAAGAAAAATCGAAACCTTTATTCAGTCATGCATACATGCGACTTCGTGCAAAGTGATAACAAGCGTAATTTTTAATTCCGAAACGAATGAAAATTTCAATCAGCCTCACGCATTAGTTGCACGGGCCAGACAAGGGTTAATTCATTAACTTAATCGATCGTTAACAAATCGCGTCTTAATTCCTGTCGTGCGTTTCGCCTGAGCGCAGTTTTTGTTCTGTGAAATCGAAACGAGCTCATGCAGGCTAGCTCGAATTTCGAGAGCTCGCGACCCCGATACCTCGCGTCAGGGTGCAACTTCCGGTACGTCGGAAACGCGCGGTCGTTTCGACGCTTTTAACAAACAACGTCGACGCCTGTATAATTTTTCAATGCTTCCAGCGCGATACTTAACGCGCTTTAATGCACCACGCGACGCGATTGCAAATCATTTTGATGTTTCTGCTAATATCGCGGGCGTAACTCACGGTAATTCAATGGGCTCGAACGTTTGCTCGCATTTAATTTCTCGTTTGTCGCGACGCAATGTCGGGGCGCCAGCCACGGCTACAAACATTTCATCGTGAAATATAAATCTGACTGTTAACTCGTCAGAACTCCGCGCTTTTGGGCACAATTCATTATTCAAGATCTGTCCTATCACGATCGTAGAATTTCGAGGGAGTGATGGCTTACTGACGATAGAGAGAATTATTTATCTGTTTCGCCTGTTTTCAGAGTCGGTGTTGCAATATAAATAAATTCGGCTCCGAGTAATTAGGTTTGTGCTGTTAAATCGTATATTTTATATTACCTGTATCTTGGAAAAGATTAAGTGATTGCATGGTTACATTGAAAGAGTGTGTGAATATAGTTTATGGCAATACAATTTGTTAGGCTAATGCTATTATCAAATTTAAATTCTTTCTAAATTGTTCTTTCGATAGGCTTGTACAATAGATCATGAAATTTAATCATTTCGTAGACAGTTTTCTCGCTTATAAGCTATACGTTGCGACGGAAGCAGCTAAATCAATTGGTTTTATCTTTTCGAATATTAATAGAGGTAGTATGCACTGCTAACTCACTGCAGATGTACTTTCGTGAAGTCGAAATTAAATCTACGCTGTATCGTATCAATATTATCATCTGACACTCGAATCGTTAGTGAAATCTAGAACTGTCAAGCAGAATTATTCGCACCATTAATATTATACTACCATGTCTGACGGCTGCTTTAAGTATCATTCTATTGTAGGATTGGAAATACTGCGTGAATGTTGAGTACTTGAGAAGGTCGTGCGCATGGAGGGTACAGCGGCCCAAGGGTTCGGGTGGTCGGGACCGACCATCACCGAGGAATGACTGGGGGGTGTGTCCTGAATGAGTGAGCGCAAATGAGGAATAGAATGAAAGAGAAACTAAGAGTGAAAGAATATAACGAATGAACGATGCGGGCAAGAGTCAGATCTAGGAGAGAATTTGAACAGAGCTAGTGAAGAGTATTGTTGAGAGTGAAAAGTATCGTGAGTGAGTCGTGTGTTTGAGTAATGTCGTGTGTCGACATATCCTTATAATAAAGTTAGTGTCTTTATGAGAGTAACTGAAGTCTTATTACACCACCTGTCCTCTATTCCCAAACTACGTGAGGTTTACAGAAAATAACTTCTACACTATATTCTGATACACATGGCGTAAAAAGAAACCAGAAAATTTTATACTGTGGGATTGGAAGTTTTAATGAAATTAAGCCGATGTAAGTGTAATATATTCAACGCTGATACACTATGTATTTATTAACAATACGATACACTATTCCTTATACTTATTTCTACACTGTCTACGCTATACTACGCTGTTTTACTACACTGTTCTACTACGCTGCTCCTCGATCTACTCTACTCCACTCCTCAATCCACACTGTGTATTTCCATTCATACATCCATTCGTCCTCAGTCATTCTCTCTCTCTCTCTCTCTCTCTCCCTCTCTCCCCCCCTCTCTCTCTCTCTCTCTCTTATCCTTAAAGATATCCTTAGAACCTAGAAAACAGGGAACACGGTTCTGCAGGCCATCGCTGCTCGCCTGCAGACCATCTGTGTCTCAGGTAGCGCGGTCATAAACGCCCTGTACCTGGACGTCGGGCGCTTTGCACTCCCACAATACCTACGTGGCATTAAATTATATCGTGCTTTAACTTTTAAGTTTTAACAGTAAAAGATATGACTCGAATCATAATTGTAATCGGTTTAACTGTTTCGCGTACTTTGATCGCTATGAAAGAGGTCTCTTTAAGTAGATTAACCGGAGATACTGTTTAATTCAAAATCGTTTCTATAAAATCTTCTTAGAATCATTTGATTCTTCAATATCTCGCCGTTTCAGAGTTTTCATTCTTAACATGCCTTTCATCTTCCACGTTCCATTTAAAAATTGAATGAAATATTTCAAACCAGATTTAGTCCCTGCGAAGTTCCCCTTTCATCATTTTTTATAATTAAATATTATACAAAAGAATGCACTCGGTTGCAAAAGAATTCCAAAAGCCTTACAATCTCGCCAGTGTGCCAAACAAAATTGAAAGCAGCGAAAAAAGGTTAATAAATTACGCAAAGGATTGTGAAGTGTCCTCAGTTCTCCGGGGAGCACATTAATGACCATCGCCATTAGAGACGTACCTACTATTCTAGCAACGTCAGGTCCCAGCGATCAACAATTCACCCAATGTATGCACCTCGAGGTACATAACAGCGGTGTGAACACACGTACCACTCGTTCTACAAATAGTTTGAATGACAGATTAGCAGCTCGCCCGCCGCAAATCTCACGAAGATGCATCGAAACTCTCGAGCTGCGAGTGTACGTTCAACGCGGGCTCGCAGAAGCGTCGGGACGTCAATCATGGTCGTCTCTTCGTGCTGATAGCAGCGGGCTACCGCTTCCGTGCCGACTCAGAACTTACGAATTAAACGTAATAATTACATTCGGCGTTCCCCGTGCTTGCTTGTCCACCAACGGGGATCAATTGTTACGCGGAGCATGGAACAGTTGCGAAACAAGTGCATAACACGGGAAAGTTTATTTCGTCAAAGAAAGATACAGAGGCGTAACAAAGTTTCGATATTTATTGTCGGTATTTTAGCAGTGCCGATATTATTGACTGTATCAAAAGATAAAGGTTTCAGTAGTGGTCTGGCAAGAAATATTGACTAAAGTGAGGCTTTTGCAACAAAGAAGATGTTTCAAATAATTGATTTCACAATAACAATAAGTCGTTTCAATAGTACTTTGAATACTGACAATTTGTCAATTTATTTATATAAACGTTCAGTCACGTTACCAATGTTGAAATATTGATATAAAATATTTAATGCCTGAGCTGCCATGTATACGCCACCAAATTGAATTGTTATAAAAGCATTCCAATATTGAATGTTCCCATCAACTTATCCCTTGTAAAATGAATATTTGATCTTGTTTCAGCCCTGTCACTTATTCTGTAACAATAACGAAACACTTTTGCCTTCGTACAATGAAAAATATTAAAGTTAGTGTTCAGTCTGTGAGAAGAAAATCTCGAGGTTTGTATTCCAACTGAACCACCTTGAAAAGTAACATTTCGACTAAAAAGAAAGCTAATATCTTCGTGAAAAAAATTGTAATACATTTAATAAAATATTTAGCTGCAAAGTCCTATTATATTTGGAGTAGTCCATCCTGATGGACTTATTCCGTATTCTAACCCTATACACCATGTCCATTCGCTATTAAATTTCGCGTGCGTTATATTCCGATGGTAATCTAAACATCCAAAGAAAACTGTTCGATCGAGATGGCGAAAGCGTGTGAAATTGCAGAAGAAGGCAAACGATAAAGAATATACCCTACACGAGGTAAACGCCTCGCACAGAAGCAACATGCAAGAACGTATCGATTCGACAACACGGTTGGATCCCTGTTGCACGTAGACCAAATGACGGTGTATTATACCCCACTTACCCCTCCCGTTAAGTTGGTAAAGAATACGGGAACATGACGTGAAATCGCTCGCGTGCCGCATGAATCATCATTCATTTCGTGTTACGCGAGCTGACTTACGTGTCGGTGTTGTGCACCTGCACCTATTTCATAGTGTGCGTAACACCGTGTCCGTGTGAACCCCCAGCGACGCCGGCCTGGTGGACGCCGGACTTTTATCTTTAGAATCGGTTTACATGACCGGGATCTGATAAGTCAGCCACCGGACACACCGGGATACCCTTTATTTACCCCGTTTTTACACCGCCCATCCCCTTCCACTTTTCTCGTTCCCGGTATTCTTTGTTATCCACGCTCTTTTTCTGTGTACCCGATCGGCCCACGGCGAGGGTTCTTGCAGGCGAAAGTGAACCTACGCGAGGAAGGTACGTGGCGATCCTAATCGGGACACGAGTTGTCTTCGAAATAGCCCAGTTTCCTCGCTTGCTGATAGAATTTCAGGGAATCGTTCTTGCTATTGTGTGGAAATGAAGCTTAAACGCAAGACGGCGATGGAAGGTACTATTAAATGGCAAGAGTTTTTGGGAGGTGTATGTGTGTGTGTTAATTCGTTTTGCGTGGGTTGAAAAGTACTTAATGTTGGTGCTCAGACAGAGAGTTATAAATTACGACGAATTAATGGGAGTATTATTGCAGCGTGTACTTCTGGTTTATTTCATCATAATTAGCGGGTCCATATGTATGTATATTACTGTATTCTGGTAATTGTTAAAGCTGGTAATCGGTAAAAGCGCATTGTTAGCGCTTTGAAATAGAATAGGAACAAGAATACGTATTTCTTAACGTTATAGTGTACTTTGTTAATACAATACAAGGACTGTCACCGTGTCCCATAAATTAATTGCATTAACTTTAAGAAAATTGCCAAGCCATTTGAATCGACAGACTTTTTTACAGCAACATGCAAAACTACGATATCCAGAAAAACTATTATATAAAATAACAAAATTCCAGGAAAAAAGTGTAACGTTGAAAATGTAGCACTCTCATTTTTAAACATTCTAGATCTTTTCTCCTATTCCTCCTGTGCACCTGAAAATACTTTTACCCGACCCCATGCTAATTCTCCCCCGAAACGGATTAATTATTAACCACTTCGGGGTACGACGCTTCCGAGGGAAATGTCCCACGCTTAACAGCATAACGAAACGAATGATACGCTTAAATATACTGTATATAAGGTGACAGTCCGAACGAACAGGATCCAAGAATCCATGGCTGGTATCGAGGGTCGAATGTGCAAATCATGAATTTTAAGTGGCGACCGTTACTCTAGACAGCACTTAAATCTCATTCACGGACAGACCATCCAATCTGCCATAGGACTAAGAGATCGTACTCGAGGATGTCTCTCAGCCACTAAGGATGTCCTACACTCTTTTACTGCTTCCGTCCTTCAGATTAATCGCACGGATTTCGTAGGACGTGTTGCAATGAAAAACAGAAACGCAACATCAGTGAACATAACGAGTTGCTTCTGGGTGGTGCGCGAGTGGTACGCGGTAGGGATATGAAACAAATTGAGTGGAGATCCTGTCGTCTGCTCGTTTATAATGATATCAACGCGTCTGTCTACCACCTCATATCCCTTTTTCTCTGCATTCCTCTGTTCACCATTCCGTCGCACTCAATACGTCTTTGTTTTTCCATCCCTTGTTCCGCTTCATTCTCCGTTTCGCTTTGATCTCACGCCTCCCCGTTACTCTTCATCCCCTGATTTTTCCCATTTCCTCGCCTCCCTTTTTCTTTCGCTCGTCTATATACCGTCGAGCTTATGTATTGAAACGATCGGGAATACACGAACGAGCGCCAACCATTTCGCACGCATTTTGCCGCCTAGTCGCGCGTAAACGCGCGCGTATCTACGAATGGCGTAAAAATGGTATCATTGCTAACACCGAAGTACAATAGAAACACGAGAGGCCTGTTGTCTGTTAGTTGTCTCACGCGTGTCCGCAAACCGTCGTTGTTCGTTGCTTCTTTTCTACAATCCTCTCGAGACTTATTCAAGCTCGCAGAGACAGAAACGGAAGCGTCGACGCGACGCGTCGCGATCACGGTATTGTGTTGTCGTTTCCGCGTTTGATCGCTGGAAAATCGTGTGTGATTCGCCGCGTCCGGTATCGTTGAGAATTTTAACGAGCCACGCAGACAAATTGTCTCGTCGAATTGATCGTCGGTTGGAATCGCGCACAGTCGATAATAGCCGCGACAGTTTATCAGCGGGAAGATTGCTTCGCTTCATTCGTATTAATAGTCGACACCGTCTGATTAATTGTTAAGCGTTGCGGATTAATTGAGACGCGTTGCAGTTAATGAAATGTGCAACGTGACCGTGTTGTTGTTTGACAATTCTGTAGGACGCGTCGCCAGTCGACGAGATTCGACCTGGTTGATGCGTTGACAGCGTTTAACAAAAGTTCGTGGTGAAATCTCAACGAGATTGCTCCCCTTGTGCGTTCAATGCGCGGAATAATTATAAATGTGCGTCGTAATTATTTATTATTGTTGCGGGCACTGGATGTATCAACTTCCCCTTTTATCAGGCCGGGATACTACAGTGAATATCATTTATTCATTGAATCGATTTGTATTTATATATGTTTTGCATGTCGAAAAATATTTACAAATTGCGATTGAGGCTGAATACGTATTCATAACGAGCAATAAACATCGCGGGGAATGAAATTCCATATTCCTGAATAGAACCGATATTGAAAATCGTCCGTTCCAGTTTGTATAAAAAAAAATGGTAATAGCATATTTTTCTATTACCTCGATCGCTAATATTCACGGTTGAACTCTCTAGAGTACGTATTAGTGAATTGAAGAACGCTTTTTAAAATATTGAAAATTGTTCAAAAACGTAGTGCTAAAACATCCTTGTACTCTGTGTCTTTTAGATCTGCAAATTTACCACGTTGCCCTGAAAATGTCCTAAATATTTTCACACTGGAGAATAAATGACTACGCATCACATTTCCATAAAAGGCCATATCGAATCTCTCAAAAGGGCTCAAACCTTCAAACAGCAAAATTTATCCGCTACTTCGCAAACCCCTCAAATTTCCCTTCGATTTCAGCAACGAAACAGCGTACATCTACACCGCCAACGTGTCATCAGTACGCATCTCGTTTCCATCAAAAGCCATATCGGTACCCTTAAGAATGTTGAAACTTCCAAATCCCAAAATCTATCAGGCATGTTTAAAAACGTTTCCCTACTTTCCATACCCTCAAAATTACCATCGATTTCAACGAGAAAATACTCGAACGTCTTCACTCCTCGAACATCAACGAATCATCGCGCGTTTGTAGTCCCCTTCCCCGAGTTTCTCGCGAAAAACTTTTCACCCCTTACTCGTAACTCGATTATTCGCGACAGGCGTCTGTTGCTGGCCGACCGATTGCGCGGAGCCGAGCGGAGTAGTTTTTCGTGAAAAGGACACCGGAGATAATAATTCCCAGGCGAATATTGTCGGTTCCGCCCGAAGAATTTTGCGGTGCGACACTGTCCATGGGCTTGAGCGATGATTAATGACCGCAGCCTGATATACCATCACCATTTTTCACGCATGGATGGAAGTCATTGATATTCCCTTTGGCTGGTGAGCGCGCTCGGTACCATAAATGTCATGAATAAGCATGTGATATACATATGTTGCTAGGTAGATGGCTCGTTTGCTGCAGAAAATGACAACTTCATTATTATAAGTGTGGAGTAGGGTGTGATTATATTAGCTTTTGCAAGAAGGGGATATTCTTTGTGGAAGAAAAATTGGAATTGTCATTGGGTGGTTTACATCTGAGATGGGCGGTTTTTAAGCGGTTCATGTCGAGAAAATAGATTAGAATTATACAGTTCAGTATCTTGTATTATTTAGGATCTGGTTGCTTGCGATAGGTCTATTAATTCTTAGTAGAAGAGTGATCTGGGATTTTTGCGTATGGCATTAATATATGAGGCTTCCTGTCTGAAAGAATCATTTTGAAGAAATAACAATGTTCATTAAAGAAAAATCAAAGAAAATTCAGTACGTTTGTAAATATTTTTTTAGTTCATTATTTTATTATCCAGTTATGACTGACTTGACTCTTCATCCAATTTTTAGACACGGCGCAGTATACTTGTATGTACTTACATGTAAATATAAAGCGCCTCGTTTTGAAGCGGAGTCCAGTATACAGTCTGTCGTTCTGTAATTTATACGCTGAAACGTATATTCCTGTGACGCATCTGTATACAAGAATCGATAGAATCACAGCTGTTCAGTTTTTCTACTAGCGTTACATGCATTCGATGACAGAGGATACAAAACGAAAATGAGAATTTTTGTAAAGCTATAGATACGAAAATCATGTAGTCTCTTCCAACATTGTGGTAATATAGTACCGAATTTGGTAAAAAAATAATATATTCAACATCAATCTTATACAATTCTGGAATGATTAAATTCATTATTTAAATGAAATATTTATCGGAAGTTCACAAATACTTTCAGCAATATTCTCGCCACCCACGTATTCCTCAAAATATTAAAAAAAGGCATCGTTCACAACAAAGGGGATTTATATTAGGCAACATGGCAAAGCCAATAACGAACATATTACTTTATGCGCAGCATAAAATTTCTGTCAAAAGACCAATTTTTCATCTAAATCCAGCGTTAAGTATCCATAAAACATAAAAACATAAAATTTTAAGATCGAAGCATATAAGCTCTTGAAGGACGATCTTTGACACCCTTTTGGTTTAGGTTCGCAATTATAGGAGATAACGCAAATGTAAGCTCTCTCCATTACGCTTACGATTACGATTGCTTATTACAACGTTACGCATATGTTACCATTGTACACTAAGGGTCCCATTTAAAGGCCCGTTTAATTGAATTAAATAAATTAATAAAAGTCGCGGCGACAAACTGCGACGTACACGCTAAGTCCGCATCGCATCAACCATTCATTGGCCCACAAAAAATAAATCTAGAAAATCTGTGGAGAGTGTTTAATAACTAACCAAGGGGTAGGTCGTACCAGTCCGCAGATCCCGCGAGAGGTTCTCCCCGCTTAAACTATAATTTACATTATACCGACGAACTCTTGGTAAAGCTGAGTTTCTCCACTGGGTCTTTGGCTCCTGTTAGCGCAACGAGAAGCCGGTAGTCTTTTTCAGCGTACAAGAATACGTCTTCGTCTTTCATGGTTCGATCCGCGGAGAATGCGGCTGGCATCCTCAAAAACACGCCCCTAACTTTGCCGTCGAGAGACAACTCTTGTCTAGGTTCAAGACGTGACTTGGCTGGCGTGGAATTATTAAACTGCTTCGTAATTGAATTTGACGGGCTTTTGACCACGTAGATGCATATTCTCGGCTCCAGTCGGCCTCGCAGCATCGTTGCTTTCATGCTTAAAGCAAGGGTACACAGACCATTGCGCGTCAAACCACACGAGACTGGGCGCCATAGGCACTGGTTCTTTGTTTTATCTCGATACCGTGCGAAATTTCATTCCTTTGGGTTTAACAGCTTTCCAGATATTCCATGTCGAAGCCCTGAAAAATTTACGAAACAGAGGAATATACTGGATTTGGAAGTAAGCGAGGTGCTACGCTGCCAGATGGAATACTGTATTAGTATAGTACCTGAATTCATATTACGATTGTACACCTCTTTTAAAGGAATTTTACTTACGAGTATTGCTAAACACATTTTTAAATATCTCTGTGTAAAATACTGATTGTCTACGAATTCACAGTGTTGGATTTAGTCTGAAAGTACAGAATATATCCAAAACCGAATTTCGAGCATTCGTCTATGTAGTATCATCAAGCATAAAAATCTCTATGCCCCGATTTCACCGCGCAAAGGGAGCAACAAACGTAGCACGAAGTAGTCTCATCGTTCTATGCGACGAGCGTGGAAGAAATTCGAGTATATAGAGGGCAGTTCGCGAATATTAGGTTCATCGTTCTCGCGAGACGGGTAACCGAGTACGGAAAATGGGGATTGGGGGTAAAAGGTGGGGTCTGAGAGGGCGGTCACGGGCGGGTAAGGACAAGGAGTATATGAAGGAAGAGGGTAAAGTAGAAGGCGACACTTTTCCATCGATGGAAGATTGAATAATTCAAAACCGTCTTGCCCAGCGATTTTCAAATGGCAAGCGCCCACTTGTGCTTGCGGCCGCAATCCCTGGTCTAATTCCGCGTCTCTGAATAAATGCATACTATTAATGGCGAGGCAGAGACGCTTTTACGTCTCGAATCGTATATCCAGCTCTCGCCTTAGCCGAAGCACGCCGGGAATAGAGAATTCCACGGTTCGATCTCGATATTCACGACGCTCCCCTGCGCCAGCACCGCCGGATAGGAAAATCGAAGGTAAGAGGTCTGAACTCTTTCCTATGAGCTATGCGTGCACGCTCGGATATTCCACGTTTCCACGCTTCGGTATTCCGTTGGTAGCTTCCGCGGCCAGGCTGCGCCACTAAATCGTGTCTAAGGATGAGACGAAGTCCAGTCACACATATAGGACACTCTTCGACATTTTCATTTCGACCGATATGTGCCTGACGGAAGCACTGTCGCGAGAAATGTTCCCGGGGAAGTGTAGAAGGAATAGTTAGACATGTGGGACGGGACAGAAATTTGAACTTTTTATTATTGGGCCATTTATTCGGTCGAACAATGTTAGGGTGAAGTTAGGATAATTCCTAATTACGATTTCATAAAATTCGAACGCCTTATCCAAACGATACGAGCTTTTGTTGCTTATTAGACTAAAACTAGCTCGTCTTTAAAGGAGTCCTCAGACGATCAATATGCATTGTCAATATTTCAATAACAACGTTATTGCACGTATCAAGGGAACGTCAGACGATCAATATATTAATACTGCCAATAATAATGAGCACCCTGAAACATTGACAACGTATTATATTGATCGTCTGAGATGTCCTTACCAGCACTCGCCAGATATTCTCGAACTGAAAGATTTTTCTATCGACTATTAACCACAAACCTATCGCAACCATCCCCTGCAGAAATTCCTATTCGCCCCCAAATTCATCTACCAATAAGAAACACACAGTTCAGCAATAATCATCGTGTCGCGAAATTCACGCGAGCCTCCGGTTCAATTTCTCAATCTCCACCTACCACGGCCATTTCGAACCTAAATCCAGCGACGAACGATCAAAGCGGTCGACAATCGGAGAACCAGGGTCAAAGGTGTGCGAAGCGTCGTCTGGTGTCGCGACGCTGCCGTGTATCCGGGTTGCACCTACTAGACGCGTACATTCGTGGCAGTACACCATACATACATACACGTGACACGTGTGCATCATCGCAGCCGGAGCAGGAGCGGAGGTTTTTGAACGTTGCGGATGCAGCCACCCCACTAGACAGAAGAGCGTCTAGTGTCAAGTGGCAGCGCGGTGCCGGGGGATCCTCGATGCCGCGGAAGAAGGGGAAACGATGATTGTCGGCGAAGGGGATGGGTCGAGCCTGCGGTGGGGTGGCTCAACAGGGGCGAGGTGGGGTAACGACGGCTTGTCGCATGCAGAATTGCGGCTCGATGATCGTGATAAAACGACGCCATTATTGTGACAGATGACACTTTGCCCACGACGTCGGGCGACCGTAGCATCTTTTTGTTTGGAAGAGTCCGATACAGAGATATGCGAACGTTTCTTGAGGTTCATTCCTAATTCCTGGGGCTTATTGCAGATCTATTGGAGATTGCGGAGAATTTAGATTGAAGGTGAAAGAGTGATAAGGTTCTTTGGGAGGTTTAATGATAAGGCGAGCGTGGAGGTAGGTTGGGCGCTGGAGTTAAGTAGATTTAGACCGTCGCTGTATAGACGAGTTATAAAGAGTACAAATGCGGGTGTGTGAGTGGTTGTAGGGTATACAAGAATTGATGGGAAACTTTGCAGGCGTTATTATAGGCACGCTTTTATGCGGGTACTAAATTAGAGAAAGCTGCGAGAAAATGAATACAGGAAGACTTAATACTTGCGAACTTTCAGACAGAAATTTTTATTTCGAAACGTTACTCCTCAAATAAAATCGTTTCAGTTATATCAATTTTATCACCACCCTCTTCACTGATTTTCAATATTGTTGTTCAAGAATAGGCTTTATCTCACAAATATATTAGACATTTCTCAAATATTCCTACTGCCGCTGACTTAATAAATTCCAGCGTCGTACGATATTTCAAACAATCCTCAATAAAATTTTGGCGCGAGCTATAATCATGATAAATGCATTTATTTATAAGAACTCATCTGATTAACTATAACTCGACTTTCACTCTTTCTTCCCAGAAGAAAACGTCAGAGTCAAGGCATTACCGCGTCTGACGAAACTCCCGAAACGAATCGCGCGCTGAATTCGGCCATAGTCTTCAAGGATTTGCCGAGATTTACAGCGTTGAATAAACTCGCGTTCACGCGATGCCCCGGCTACTGTAACTGCATTCAATGCGCTCGAGCCTGAAATATGGGTAAACGTTACACTGCAAGTATTACCGCGTCACGGGCGATGAAGGTGTTATATTTCCACGCTGTTACCCGGAATCTCGCCACGACACGTGGCTTACGCCAGATCCCCCGCAGTCGAATGGGTTCGCGCTGAAACTACCTGAATACCGTATTTCACGCGTGTATATCATGCGCCGCATTACCTGTCTCATCCACGCCGGACGTTGATTGGAATGCAGCCTGGCCCGGACAACATTCGCCTCTGGTTTGCGCGAAGATATATATTTTATTTTTTCGTCACGTCCTCCAGGGACCGCGACTGATCCTGCGAAAGCAAAATGCAATACAGACGAAAATTCATTGATTTTCGTTGGTTATGATTGTAGCGTGTTATAGACTTTTATTGGGCCATGTATGCGGAGTTTGAACTACGTTAGAGCTGATAACTCGTAAATCTAATGCTTTCGGGTTTATCAAGTACAATCTAAAAGCAGGACAATAATATCATACCGATGTATATCATTAACTTCAACGTATTAGTATTTTTAGCTAAGGTGTTAAATTTTTGTCAGAAAAATTTCCGATTCGGATCTTTTAAAAATAATACATCACGAACAATTAGCGGTTACTTACAGTTATGAAATATAATTGCGATTGATAAGGGATGCCAAATTAAGTACGGAAGGAATAGTAGCAAAGCGCCGAAAGGAAAGCAGGAACGGCGACTACGAGGGATTATGGTATATTGTCGTGATAGAAGTTCATGAAACATCGTCTGACTGTTGGCAGATAGTTGACCGAGCTCGTTTCTTTATATTAGACCAATAAAAGCGCCAAGCCAGTCAGTTTATACGTCGGCGATTGCTACGTTCCTCATTCTCTTTGGTATTTCCTTGCCCCATCGTCGACTTGGCGAGCCTTTCCACGACGCGACGGTGCGGTAGCCAGCGCCATAGCGCGATTAATGGTTCTCCGCTTGCTAACAGAATGATTTGTCGTTTGTTGGAGATGTTCCGGCAGTCTGCGAGCCCTGTTCGAGGACCACTTTTCCACTCGAATATAATACGTGACATTATGTGTCGCGAAAGCTTACGACTAAATGCAATGAAACGACACTCGAATCTGAAAAAAAGAAGCAGCACAGCGGCCACGAATCTTGAACAGGAGGACGAACTCGATCTGGAAGCACGACGATGATATCGCGTTTGAATAAACCAAATGCGTCCGCTCTTCGTTGTCACGAGTGAAAGGAGCTAGATCGAAAGAAACGGGATAGAATATCGTTCAAACTAGAAAGCAGGGTAGTAGCGATAAGAGCAGAAGGAGAGGGAACAGAGGGAATGGAAAAAGAATTGAGGCCGGCATCGTGAGAGTGCGAGCGGTGTATAGACCTCGACACGCTCACAATCAGAGGCTTTCGTCGACGAGGGCGACAAAGAGGAACGGTAAGTACGCAAAAGAGGCCGTTACTGTCGAATGGAGGACGCAGAAGGCTGTGCAGTGTGAGAAAAATAGGCAGCGCGGGGTTAAGGGAGGCAAAATAGCGCACTTTGTACCCGCGAGTGAGACGCTACTCTTTATGGCGTTGCTCGGTCATAACGACGCCCATTGCATTGTACTCTGTATAAAGCGGTAGACTAAACCTCGGCCCTGGCACGGCGACCAGGACCTCCGTGTGGACCTTCCTTGTCTCTCCCGGGTCATCAGGATGGAACGTTTCGCTTCTAATGCGCCAGACGACAAAAGGAACGAATACCATCGTTCCTCTGCCATGAGCTTCTTCAAGTTCGCCACGCAAATGATTCTCCTTCATGAACGAAGAAAGACGTCCGAAGTACATCTATGCAATGAACATCGGTGCGATCACTGGTGGCAGAAGAAGATAACGTGGTTGGAATTGCGACTCTCAATTGACTTGATTAACGTTTACTATGAGTTTACGAGTTTACGAGAGATAACGTATACTATTGTGGGATTGGAAGTTTTGATGAAATTAAGCCGATGTAAGTGTAATATATTCAACGCTGATACACTATGTATTTATTAGCAATACGATACACTATTCCTTATACTTATTTCTACACTGTCTACGCTATACTACGCTGTTTTACTACACTGTTTTACTACACTGTTCTACTACGCTTCTCCTCGATCCGCTCTACTCCACTCCTCAATCTACACTATACATTTCCATTCGTACATCCATTCGTCCTCAGTCATTCTCGTCTCTCTCTCTCTCATTCGTATCCTTAAAGATATCCTTAAAAGCTAGAAAACAGGGGACACGGTTCTGCAGGCCATCGCTGCTCGCCTGCAGAACATCTGTGTCCCAGGTAGCGCGGTCAAAAATGTCCTGCGCCCTGACGTTGGGCGCTTCGCACTCCCACACTATGTTAAGAGGGTTTTGGGAATATTTGTTTTAAATCTGAACACTGCTCTGTGTTAACCTTTTCCGCGTATGGTACTAATATTTCAACTGCATTATTTATTTTTTCAAGTCGAGATTTACATAAAATTGACAGTCTTATAAAAACATGTCATGATGACTTATTGTTAGTCACAAAATTACGCCACATGGGATGCATAAACGATTTCACTGTATAAGCTATTTGTCGATGAGATTTTTAATTTTATAGAATGCTTATTCCTTTTCGTATAAAAGTTAGAAAGAACAGTGAATTCTAAAGTAAAGCATTAAGGTTTACGTATACTAAACATAATAGCAACTTATTTGCGAAGACATTGTGCAGAGGATCGATACCGATACCATAAACGGAGGCATCCAATTCACGAGACATCGGAGGACGTTATATCCTCGCCTTTGACCACCGATGGGACATTGCAACCCATCTTGTATCATGAAAAGGTCATGGGACTTTGCCTCACGGAGCCAGAGGGTCATCCTTTCGCACCTGGTCAACTATAGTGCCTCAAAATCCTCTAAATAATGTTCTTTAACATGGATGTATTTGTCGCAAAGGGCAACAAATTTCTGAATAGAAATAGATACCTGTACCTATCTTGCTATACCTTCTCTGAAATTAATCATGGTGCACAGGTATTTTCATTAATGCAATTGCGACTTTTCGGATACATACACAGATAGATACATTGATCAGTAAACTACGGTAACCGCTTGATTAAGATATAATAAAATCTAATAAGAGAACTTCCAGACACACACGAATTTTCTGGAACCCGTTGAAGAAACACAGCTTTGAGTATTTCCAAGAGACAGTCGGTCTCTTTAGGCCATTAAGCATCGTCCTTGTTAAACTTGCCGAGTTTCGACGCGGATTATGAATTAGGTAGAATTAGGTAGAATCAAGAGATTTAAGTACAATGCCTTTATCCTCTCTCAAGAACGACGATCTACGTTCGCGCAGAAACGTCGTAACAAATCGTCACACTATTTTTCCAAGTATCTGCCGATTACTTCCGGTCCCTTGGAGGTTTATATCCTTTTTACAAGGCAAGAGTATGATAATAGAGAGCCGGTTGACGCGCCGCTGTTTTTGGGTCTGGAATTATTGCCGGTTCCGCGGACGCCTGATTTACATTTATTACACTGCTCGCGTAATGGCGCCGCTATATCTTCGGTTATTCCAACTAATTATACTCCCATTTCGATAAAATATGAGCTACGTGCGGTGACCCTTTGTTTCTCGCTGTTTCGCCCCGCGAATACCAAGAATCGTATTTCTTTTTTTCCCATTTCTTTTCCTTTGACAGCGTGTCAAGAGTGCCTGGTGCGCAATTGTTTTTATTCTTCTTTATTCTTTGCTCTTGTTTACATTCACAGAATAGTCGATTTATTTGAAATGTATGGCTATAATTTTTTTTATGGGATGCCGATGAGGAATATCTTTGTTGGTATTTGGCACAGTTGTTAGTTATTTATTTTAATGTTTGGTATAGTGCAATCGAGTTTACTACAGTCCAAACTTTACAGATCAACGGGCTATTGATTGGGATGCCATCGAGAAAATATGTATGAGAAGTTAATTCTTCATTAATGACTTAACTACCATTTTTCGATATTGTAAGTACCTCTTATTCGCAGACGACATAAAAATTTCATAAAAATTTCAGCTGCATCTCGTCCTTGGATGATGCTGTCAAATTACAGAAAGATCTAGATCGTTTCTGCGACTGGTGTCACAGGAATGGTATGGATCTCAATATCGATAAATGCCAAGTTATGCGGTCCTCCCGTCGTTCTGAACCCTTTATTTATCCTTACCGTCTTAATAACTGCATTCTTCCCTCAATAAGAGAGGTTAAGGACTTAGGAATTAATTTCTCCTCTACCTTGGACTTTTCTAACCATATTTCATATATTGTTAACTCCGCTTCAAGAACACTCGGCTTCATACTTCGTTTTTCTACTGATTTTCATTCAATTTACACACTTAGATTATTATACATTACCCTTGTCCGTCCTTTGTTAGAATATGCATCAATTATATGGTCACCTAAAAGCCTCGCTCATGAAATCATGCTCGAATGAGTGCAGCATAAATTTCTTAGGTTTTGTTCCTATAAGCTACACAATCCAATGTCACTCTTTGATCACGATTACTCTTCAATATTAAACGCAATTAACCTGCAAACATTGTCTGCACGGAGAAGAATAGCTGACCACAGCTTTGTTTTTAACTTAATTAATAACCAAATTGATTGCCCCGCTCTCCTTATGCAAATCAATTTCTACGCACCTGAACGCGTGCTGAGGTCAAGAGCAGGATTTCAAAAACTTAAAGCCAGATCTAGATATGGATTAAGTAAACCCATAAATCGCACTATTGCTGAGTCTAGCCCTATATATGATCGTATTGACTTTTTCAGTGGATCCTTACCCACTTTTAAAAGTCAACTTCGCAGAATTATCGGATAAAGTTATGTAAGAACCCAATAGGTAGGGTGATAGAGTGGGAATGAGTGGGGATGCGAGTAACGGACCGCGTGTGGACAGAAAGGGAATCGAGACAGTCGAAAGCAGACGCGTTAAACGAGTGTGTGAGTGAAAAATACGAAAAGGAAAGCAAGGCGGCGAGCGTACCGTGTTTAAGATTTTGTAAAATAATATAGGGCGGTGAGCGTACCGCGTCATAATAAAAAGAATCATATTCAGTATCTTACAGTTATACCTTTGTATCATGACGATTTGTACATGTCCTTTCTTTGTTATGTTATGTAAAATCTACTCTATGTCAACATTTATGTAAAAGGGCTTCGGTCCGTTTATAAATAAATAAATAAAAAAAATAGAAGTAATGCTGTATCTACTGCTACCAATTTTGTGTACAATATTAATATTTATCTGCATGCTTAAATATTTATGTCATGCTTCGATAGCTTAATTACATTTTTTTTTTGTTCCGCTTAGCATCGATGTTGCTTATGTCATCCTTTTGTGCGGACTCTTCTTTCATTGTATTTCTACTTCCATTGCTTATTCTTCTTTCTATTCATGCCTCGCCATTATCTCAGGCCCTGACTGACTTGTGTTATTCCTGCCAATATATTCTTGCTTTTTTTGTATCTCTTGGCAACGTGTCTCGTAAAGAAACGCATAAACGAATAAATAAATGAATTATGCAGTGGAGCACAGTAATCGTGTAGAGAAAGGTGTAACTTAAATAGAAGTAAACACGATAATGTATCTTCCTGGATTAGTTAAAAATGAATACCGCTCTTCACAAAGAAACAGCATTCCAAAGACGCAGCATTATAAACTAATCGCGCAATTTCCCCGTTTCCAGCATCCAAAGACCACGAACTCGTTTAACCCGTTGCTACGGATCGTAAGTGTACGGTGCTCCACGACCACAGAGACATTTGCACGTCGCGACGCGTCGCACGATCCCGACTTCGAGATAATTTTCGCGGTCGACAGCTAATTGCATTTAAACCAGGAACGGACGGAAAACTCGGAGGCTACGTAATCAGAACTGTCGAATAATCCCTGTTCCCGATAACGGCGGTGCAGTTTCCTTCCATGGTCGGCCACGGCTCCAAAGCGGTCTGGAATCGTTCGCTGCCTCAGCAGCCGCTCTCCGTTTAATTGCCCCCGTTCGTTACGATTACTCGAACGATACATCCTTTTTATTGCCGACTATCGACGATGCGTTCGAGCAGGTCGATCGTCGTATTATTCAACCGCGAGCCGTCCATGCCGCAGATTCCTGGCTAATGCTCGATAAAGGAAGATCATCAGTTGAGTGGCCCTCGGTTAAATTAACCCAGGCAGCAGTTTTGAACGTCGCGTACATTGTATATTGTGCTCTCGACGACCACCGGAGACGACCTATGCCAATTCACCATGGCCGATCGTGCATACTTGGGTACTTTCTACCTGGCACCGAGCTGCATCTAGAGCAAGCGACCGGTTAAGTGGTAGTGGCCCTAAGCTGCGCGGAATACTTTGCCCTTATGCTATCAACGTTTGATAGCTCTATGTATGTACATGGTATATGCGAACCATTAATGCTGAGGTCTACGATATCACGAACGTCCATGGCAAGAGGGTTTACCTTTCGATATGATACCTACTTATTGTTAATCATTTCAAACAAATTAATGGAAGGGTAAATTAACGTCAAACAACATTTTCGATCCGCTCCTTCTACGTATGCAAACTTCGAGCATCCTGAAATTCTTTTTTCTCAATCAGATATTGTCCCCCGTTAAATGCCATGAACAATATTCGCTCGATTTGAAACACACGAAGTCCACATTCGTCACATGCGTCCACTTCTCCAAAATTGAATCCCTCCTTGCATTGTTTCCACAACGATCCCCGCTATATTACGAGCAAGAGAGACGAACAGCAAAGAGCAAAGCATCGTTGGGGAAGAAAATAAAATTCAGACGGACGAGGTAACAAAGCGGCAACGAAACGCGTCGAATTTCCTCTTCCAATTTTGCGGGCACTATTCAATTTCCCGGGCCTGCGGCTAAGGGAAATCGGGATATTTCTTTTCCCCTCCCCGCGATCATCCCCCTTCGGCCACTATTTTTTCCGAAATTCTTCCTCTACGTTGTTCCGATTTTTCGTGCGACGGCGGTGATCGCCGCTTGCAATTCCACTCCACCCTTCGAGTGTACGACTGACTCGAAGCGAGAAGAAATATCCTCGCCGCGAGTAACGTAGTTAGGCGAACGCGTGGCCAATGAGCCATTTGCTCTCCCATCCCTATGGCTTTATTTTTCTTCCTCTCCTGTCTCTGAGCGCCAACCATTGACTATTTGTTATACTGCTTTCTACCGTTCTGCTAGATCGGGGTTCGCGATGGGCTGGACAGTTTAATGAGGTGATGGTAGTTGAACACAATGCCAGATATTCATGTAACTGATTTGATTGTCACCGAATGGACAATTGCGTTTCAGCTGCGATTAGGTTTGGAGGAAAGATTGTCGATTGCCAAGTGATTAAATCGAGCGACCGTTTGATTTGTACAAACAGCACTTAGGTACTAACTGAATGAGAATGTGTAGATTGAATGACATAAATTTTCGAACGAAGCAATTGTCCCTGCCAAATACCCCTGCTATGGTTCTTCTCAAACATTCCGAATTAAAAGCTAAATCTAAATACTTGTGTGTTCGACACCATTTGCGATTAAGATTTGCCCCTGCCTCTTATTATCCTAGATTAAACAGAGGCCTGGGGATACGGGATCGAAGACTTCGAATCAGTAGGAGGAAAAAAGCGTATCGAGATATGTCGACTGCGAGCTTAATTGAATTTCTCTTATCGCGTTGCTGCCGATCACACCTATCAGATGGAATTTCCGTCTGGTAGAGGTAAGTATTTTCTATGAAACTTTAATTTATCGACTGAGGAGCGATCGTGAAGGAATTCCTTCGTCGCTATCGTTCGCTAATAGCCGGTAAATATTGGATCGGAGCGAATAATTAATTCCCCGGATCGGCCCCGCTTAAATTCTAGTTTATGCGTCCGGTGTAATAAAAAAAAGAACAAGATCGATTTACAGGATAAAGTTCGACCTGCTATTGCTTATTGGCGACGTTCAATCGTACCAGAATTTAAAAGAGTGCTCACCATGTTCAGTGCTTACAATTAATGTCAGCAGAATGTTGCGTTTGGGAAAAGAATAACCGATAGCGCGATCAAAAATGTAAAAAGATTATATTTACTAAGTTCTTTTATTACATTCGATACTACTGACAGTGTGCATCTAGTTACCATACTTTTTCGTAACTGACAATCCTGACTTTACTCTAACTGATATTTTGTCAACCAATTTTTATTACCAAATTATTTTAAACTGAATAAAGTAATTAAATACTTGATTATTGATTTTAATTACGACTTACTAAAGTTCCACTGCTAATCACCCATCGAGAGTGATCCCATCCAACATAAAAACTTCCAGTACACAGAAATATGGAAACAAACCCTCCGTCAGACGAACATTCCCCTGTATTAACAGTTCCCCAAAACTATTCGGCGAAAACGACGACATTAACGTTTCTCTTCACTTTGAGTCGTCGCGGAAATCCTCTTTAATCAAGTATTTCCTTTCCGATCGACATTTTCGAGCGCAACGGAGGTCGAAAACTTCTTTTCGCATCTGGAAAGCTCGCTGAGAAGAGGGACTGTCGCGACTCTCGGTAAAGTAAAGTAAATAATGATTAGGGCGATTTGTATTTTTACGTCGTGCCTGATTTCCGTTGGGTAAATATTGCGAGTTTTCTTAAGACCGTACTTCTGCTTTCCCCGACCATCGCCAGGATGGATCGTTCAGCCTTCCCGTCGACTTTTCGCCCTCCTTCAAACGTAGACGGTGTAAGCTTGGTCGGATACAGGTTTTAGGACATTTTCCAGTTTACACACGAGCGTTTAACATCTATTTCGAGCAGTTCTGAATCTGCGACGTCCTTCACATATTTGAAAATAATTTTAAGTTTAAGTGCTCCAGATATCCGCCATGCCCGTCCTGCGGTTTGTATTTGCAAAGTTTTTGTTTCTTTTTTTTTTTTTTTTTATTAACCCCAGTGTTCCATGCAATTTGTCCAGTGGTTGCAAAGTAGAGGAGAATAAAGTTATAGAAACGAAATTTTAATTGTAACTCAAAGGGGGTCCATTCGAAGCGCAAATGAATATATAGCTTACCGTTAAATTCATGAACATATGTTTCGAAAGATATGTTTATTGATTCAGTGCCCAGTTTTTCTATTCAGACATTTGCAAAAACGTATCAATAACAATAATAATATTGTTCTGGTAATAAGTACGAAATAAGTATAAGAATCGACTTCGATAGAATTTGGCGAAAATGTTTTGTTCAATTACAAATCACATATCTTGCAAAATCACATCCTCCAAGTTTGGCAATGTCCATTAAAAATACCAAGCTACATGGAAACAGCTCAATCGACGTAGAAATCACAATATACCGTTTGACCAATTAAAGCAGTTCAACCATCTGAAAATCGCGATAACAATAACAAGTAATTATCTACCACTATCTGACGTTGCAGTCTACAGAATTCGCAATAACGAAGCATTGAAATCGAACGTTTTACGCAACGCTGGGGTGCAGTTATGTTACACAAGAACGATATCCACCTGGATCGTTCAATTTGCCGGAACGAAAGCGTCTGTTAATTGAAGAACGGTTCGTGCCGTTGCGAAGCTACGAAGCAAGATTGAAGACAGACGACGTTAAACAACGAGATTCCATTCTCGATATCTGAAAAAAGTCGCGAACTGGGCTTTTTGGAAACCAAGAAAAGTGAAACGAAATGCGTTCATATGAGCGGCTGGTGCTTGATATTTAGCAGAAATGTAAAGTGATTGCATCGGTGTTCCTGTTTTTTCGCTAATTTTTCGTTTCAACAAACCATTCTGACTTAGACATTTGCGAAATCATAGGTGAAATGGTGTATGGATGCGATGTTCACTAGGTATCATTGAAGTGGAATCGGTTGTAGTAGGCCGAGGAGGCGTGATTTCGTAGTCCATGCGGAAACCAGTGGAACATCGGTTCGTTCATGCGTGCATGAGCCTTCAAAGAGTGACTTTTCCGTTGTTTGCCAGTTGAATTATTTTCGATTTTATTCAATCGGTGTCCGCATCGATTGTGCATAGAAACCCGTGATAGAGACGAAAAAGTTATTTTAGGCGAATGTCTAAATGTAAAGAATCGAAACGCAAGGAAAATTAATTCCAATTTGAGAGTCGTAGTAAATTGTTGCATGAAATAAATAATTCCTGTAGATTCGTGTGAAAAGTTTGCCGCCACGTATTTGTTTCGTTAGTTATGATATATTTATTTGTTCAATATTATGAATATTGTAACTCGGAAGATTCGCTGTGCAATCTTCTGAAATTGTTCGATCAAACACGATTAAATCCGCCTCGGCAATTTCTGTTCCTCGACTTCCAGTTAACTTTCTGTCAACTCAATTTTCAAGTTTGCAGTTATCCCAGGATAGGTATAATCTCCTTAACGTATTATAAATGTTCAACGTGGATTCAGTCTCATCAAATCATAAGATGTACATATATACATATATTTGTGGCTGTTAGCGTAATTTGTATAAATATGATTATTATGAAACGCCTGCAGAATTCTTCAAACAATACGATTGAATTTGAACAACTCATATTTGTACTATTCAGAACATGACTAAAATTTAATTAATTTCCAACGCACTACGTGACTCATATATTTAAAATAATTAGTTGGACATTTAAAATTCAAGAGCAACGAAATAAAAAAAAATATAGCTGTAGTTGCAGCAAGTTAAAGTGAGCGATTATCGCTGAACTGCACATCTCGTAGCAACTATTCTCACCCTCTGGTGCGATATAAATTTATGCAGGCTCAAAACGCAGACTTGTGCGCACGCGAGCACGAAAATTTGCATGCCACGTTGAACTACCATATCATGTATGGAAACGTCTTCCGAGAAATTTCAAATGCAGTTGAAATTCCCGCATCGTCCGCGGTGCATTTCACGTAATACATATACATTTTCGTCGGTGAAACACACGAAAGGCGTGAGACGCATTACGAATCAATCCCGCGTCAATACGACGTTTAAACTAATGGCCAGTTGTTCTTTAAAGATTAGAGCACAGTGAAACGCCACTAGCTGGAAGCAAATTCAATTTCATCATCCAATTTGTAGTCAATAATTCACGCATCATCGCGCACGTCAATAATTCAAACGCACCGAATAAAATTACGAGAATGTACGGTATATTCTGATCTATTTACCGAAACATGAACTCCGCTTGCCCGAACTACAACTTACACGCAGTGAACGTAAATCATTGAACATCCATTGCTATTGTGAAGTTCAATTTACCCCTGCCCTTTTATCCTTCGGTGCAGTCACGCGAATAAAGTTCCAACCGGTAATACTATAGTATGATTTACATGCAACATAAAAAAACAAACGATGCGCCGCAGATTTTGTCTCTCACTGTCGTTATTTAATTTTGAAACGTTCTCATTATGACTCGCTAAAATCTCATACCACGCGTAAGCACCCGTGTTCGTATTTTATACTAGAAAAGCGCCTTTACCCCGAGATGTCTCGGATCGCGTCAAGTTTTCCACTTACAAATTAGAGGGTAAATGGTGCGAAACGACTGGTCGTAGCATTCAAGAGGATATTGCAGCGATGTATCGCATTACCGTAACGGAGACTTGGTTTGTTCGTGTCGTTTGCAGCGGTGACGACAACGACTAGGAAGAAACAGCGGAAGCGTAGAAGAAGGTAACAGGAAGAAGTCTGGAGAAAAGTTGGGACAGTTCAAAATCATGGAAGGTACGCTTGTTGGCCGAGGTTCGTCAGGTCCATGTAAACGGCTAACTCGAAGCTGCGTTAAATTAAACAGGGGAGAGCTAAGTTTGGATCTGTCGCCAACTTTGCCTTCTTGCGAACTGGCCATCCCTACGCTGGTAATTTCAGCTTCGACTACGCCCTGGTGCATTGTCGCCACACGGAGATGCGAGGGGTTGATGTTTCTCGCTTGTACATATCAATAATTGCGTTGGGAACAAAATATTCAATGTCTTCGAGATGATCTAAATATAGTAGGCACGAAACGATGTGTTTGCCTGAATGTTTCATGGAATTCTTTATGTCTTGAACTGGAAAGCTAGGATAATAAAAATAGTATATGAGCCATGTGCGCATGTCGCAGACGACTCAAAGTTATAAAACGCAAACTTATCTGGCAACCTCTATGTATGGAACTAGACTGGTGTTATCGCCGCGTCCCCAAATAACACGCTGTCTTCGGACACCACTATTATTGTTACTGTTTCCACCGACAGAAATGCTAAATTTAGTACTCAAATTTTCCCATTTCAATGCCCCTCGACGTGAAAAATTAAAACCGACTAAAAAGGCCAGTGAGGCAGCGTCGGAGGCAGAACGACTAGCATCGTGGCCCTAACAGAGCCTCCGTATTTTATCTAAATGACGCAAAAGGGGAGGCAACGTTTCCAGTCAGGTCGGGTCGCGCCCTTACAATTCAGCCCTTCTATCTGTTCCCCCATTTCTTCGTCTTCTCCCTGTCTACACGCCGCCTTCCTCTCACTCTCTCTCTCTCTCGCCTTTCTTCGCCGTTTCACTATGGTCAGGAACATTTTAAAACCCGCGGATACGGCAGGGTCGAACTTCGCAGGTATTTTCCCATGGGTTGTTGCGCCGCAAAATACGGAACCACGATAGGCCGTCGCGTTTAAGGGTAGAAATAGTCTAGTCGCCCCCTCGTGGTCACCCTTTATTCGTGTTTCGGTCGGCGAACAGGTGAAAGCATGTCGCGGAAAAGACCTGGCTGAGTTGCGAACGAGACACGCAAACCGCTGCTAATGGAGGTGTGATGTAGCTGGATCGTATAAAGTTTTACGAGCATAACTTGGTCGGCTGTTGCTCCGAAATAGGGACTTTTACACTTCTTGGGCTTTACGCTCCTTTTTGGGGGATTCTGGTATTTCTTCAGAACGAAACTGTGTTACTTAACAGTTTGCCGAATTTATTGTTCGATCATAAACATGGCGTTTCTCCTTTTCGATTCTTCCAATATAAAAGCAATTCGATCCTGGATTCGTATTGATACTTTCGTTGGCTGGAGTTAATAATGGATGTAGGCCAAGCTGCGCATACACAGGTAGTGTGTTGGAGTAGATCCTGCCTGGTTCGACTAGATAATACTGACTCGACGAATGCATATCCAAGGGTAGAAACTGGAATAGCCGAGCATAGAATACGAAAATCGAGCACAGGCCGGGCCAAAGCGTGATTTATATTCAATGGAGAATGGTTCTTCAAATTTTCGCCGGTACCGCGAATTCGGCCGAGTTTTATTGAACTACGATATTTTATGTAACTTCTGGCTCTTTTCGTGCGATGATAGTTCGGTGGATGCGGGTATCGTTTTCTGTCGTCTACATTCGCGGCCGTGACCAGTATATTTTTAAATCGCGGTGGGATTCAGACACCTGAGCTCGTCAATTGGGTTACCGAATTTTCAGCTGATAATCTTGTTTTAGGACAACACTTGTTTTCGTTTGTCGCAGTTAGATTTCGCAGAATAGATTAGCGACGAATTACATTATATTCCCCGTTACGAAATGTACCCACTGCAAGTACCAAATTATAAACTTACAACTCAAGAATTTCCAGAAAAATATGAATGGCTGGTCTACTTTCATTGTAACTTAAGGTTCACCAAATTCTCCTTTGCAAAGTTTGCTTTGAAAGATTAATTTGCTAGCGAAGAGTAATAACATTCTCACTGAAATAATTCTCAATTCCTCATCTCCTTACCAACTAATAACCAATCTGTTCCACAAAAAAGTGTCGCCTTAGCCTATCGTCAATCTGCCTTGAAACCTCGGAAAAATCTAACAAATCTTTACTTTCGCCCAATTCCACCCCCTGTCAGTGGACACAATTAGCCCCCCACATCTGAATTATTTCGTTCAACAATAGAGATTGGACAATGCAAACCGACGTCAAGCATCTTCCAACGCGTTTGTTCCACTAGGGCCGAGAACAATGATGTAACTAAGCGAATCAAAACGCTCCTCTTTATTCCGGTCTCCAGGGAGTATCCCTTAATCAGGTGGGTACACGCGAGGCAGGGGAAGGACCCTCGTGTTTCGATCGGTCCATGTGCAGCGACTGTGCCAATTCGAGCCGGTTGTTTGTTAAATACGCCACTTAGCCGTCAAGTCGAGCGCGGCTAGTTGTTTGTTTTACTTGAAGTACTCATGATAATTATTCATCAGTTGCCTTCATGGCACGCCTTGTTCTTCGAGGGCTTGCCAGCCGAGAAATAACGACAAGATCCCCTCTCTCCCTCGCTCTCTGTGAACTGAATGGTACTCGCGAAAGGCCCTCCCCTCGTGTCTTTCTTCTCCTTCGTTCGACTTCAGGAAGAATAAACTGCGAAAAGGATCCATTCTCCCACGCACTTACTCCCCGTTATGCTTCGCATTCAAGCCGAATGCAATCGTTCCTTTTTCCCTTTCCTTCTCTGCCCCTGGCTTCTCCCTTTTTCAACGGCATTGTGGCCGTCAAACGACGTAATAACGATAAGAGCGTTCTGAAGAGAAGGAAAGAAGTTTTTTTTGCCGTTGTTCGAGTCTAGGCTGATTCCATGTCGTGCCGTGTCGCTAGGCCGGGACACGATGGAAGCACGTTGCTTATTCGATACCGTCGAATCGACGTCCATCGATTTCTGTTTAGTTGGAAACGGCCGAGTGGTGCGCTATTTTGTTCCATCGACTGTGAGCGTGGCAAGGATAATAGGGAAAATAGGAATAAAAGTCGAGGAGTTCGCCTTATAGGACGGAGTGATGAAAGTGTTTGAGAGAACGTGGAATCAAGGAGTATCGAGAAGTGACTAACAAGTGTAACCGTTGGAAGAAACGATCTACTATATACTTGACGATACGTAATCGCACGCCATCTTTTTAGTATTATTTTTAATACACACATTGTTATTACGACAATCCTGCCGAACAATTTATAATACTCTATCCTGGCAGTAAATTTCAAGTCAACATTATTGTTACTAATGTAGCGTTAATTTATGCTTCCTGAGTTTCTATTCGTTACAATCTTTTGATATTCTTTATTTATAAATTACAACACAATATGAAATAATTCAAAGACCCGGTATTTTGCTTGCACATTGCTTCCTAAATGCTTGGCAAATCTATAATACTTATTTTAAATATACATACATACAACGAGATAAAAAAAAACATGCTACAATGAACGAATATAACGATTGTCGTACGCTACCGATCTGAGCAAATAAAGTATTCCACTTCTTATCCTGCGTCGAAATTATCCTATCACATGAAGTAAATAAAAAATAGAATATAATCATAATATCGAAATTCTTATAACGACTATCCAACTTGCAGATAAAATCTGTACTATAATTCGACATCCAAACATTCCTCAGAATCGTAATAAGAAGAACCCAAATATCACTAATATTGACCCAAACAAGGAGCTCAATCATCCTGCTCCCGCCGTATTCCAAACATATTTTACACACCCGGGCCAACCCCCCGACCTCTAAGCACCGTCGAATAACTGGATTCACGAAGCTACCAAGGGTAACACGTAGACTCGCCCCCAGCGTGAAAATTCCGTTTCACTCGAGTACGCCGCTTTCATCCGTCGTTAAAGTCTCGACAGGCCTTCATCGTCGCGGTTTAATTTCGGCTACAAGACGAAACTTTTTGGCCGCTCGAGATCGAGTGAAAGCCGTTCGGCTAGCGTCGACGACGAACGATCCCCGTGGCCGACGACGACGTCTGGGGGTTGGTGGGGCGGACGATGTTTGCGCTCTTCTATCCCGAAAACCTGAAAGGGTTCTCCTGTAGATTAGAGAGGCCGCAGTATATGTATTTCGCTTCCAGAAGGGTAGATTGGCTTTCTGTCTCTATTAGAGTGGATCTCAGTCTCCTTCTACGTTCCATCCTGACCACCCATACCAAAACTGTTTTGTGCGGCTGGTACGGCCCAGCCTTTTCTGGCACCGTGACATTAACTTCGGACCTGCTTTGCTATGCTTTTATTTTCGCATGTCTGGAAATCGTGCCAACGATGCGACGCCGATAATCGACAATTGCCCGTTTCGCCGATAAGCAACTGGCAGCTGTGAAGTTTCCGCTGCTTGAATCAATTAGGGGTCTCGATTGAAGCAGGATTCTTTTTTTCCCCAGGAGTTTGGACGGCTCTGGCCTTTCTTTTGCAGATCCCGCGGCACTTTACGCTTTGTAAACGCGGTGGTTGAACAGTTTGTAAGATTATTATTACTGTGATGTATGGTATTAGGTAGAAATATTAGAATCCATCTTTTGTTCGAAGAATCATTAGAATAGATAGAGACAAAAATTCACTATCATGTAGTAGGATTTTATTGTATACGTGTGTATATAATTGTGCACTCTGTTCTTGCTACGATTACATATTTACATTTAAACAATTAATATTCATTGTCACTTTATTTGTCTGTTTCAGATGGTGAGTATTGAATATGCTACGCAGATTTTCAAAGATCTGACAAACAGTGTACTATGTACAGGTAAACGTTGTCGCAAAAATTTCGTACGCTAATTTTCCTCGATTAATAGCTAGTCGATGATTAACTTTTCAAATATCGCACGGCGAAATGAATTTTATCAGGAGCGCGTTGAACCCCTAACAAATGGTATTACGTTCCCCCCTTTGTTATCCGATCAACATAACTCAATGCGGGCCGTGACCACGGAAATGCGATACACTGACCAGAACGATGCACGCGCCGACGGTGGTTACAACCTTTGATAATTACGATACGTCGATTGGTTTAAATAAATTAACAGGAGAATCTCAATTAAATCTGTTGAGAGAAATTAATACTATTGAATTGATCGTATCGAAATTATTTTGTTACTTCCCAACAATAACGATAAATTGAACGGCGACTTATTGCTTTGACTGCTGTGCATGTTTGCTTCGTTAAATCAATTTCGGGAAACACGAGATTTTAGAGAGTTAGAGATTGAACATTTCCGCGTTTTTAATATCACGTCCGTCTGATTGTGTTGTACTTCGTTTGCTGTTACCAATTCAAATTTTTTATATTGCCCATTCAACTTTAAACTTTGAAGGAATGTTTTCGAAGAGCTTCAACTTTTTTAACTTTCAATCCAAAATCCAGTGCAAAAGTTCGCTGACATATCCAATCGAATTCGTGTCTCCAAATCTTGACTGATAGCACGATAGAACACTGGTTCACAACTTGTGGGTGGTGAAGTATTTTCTTGCGGGTCGCCGCGGTTATTTTTACTTGGCAATATTAACCACTTAATTAAGTTCACTACCGTCATAATACCATCTTCTATCAACAATGCAATGCAGATTAAAGATGAAAGGAAAGAAATATAATAAACATTTAACGTTTCCAATGGGTTTTCTTTATCTTATTAAATTAACCTTACGGTATACTGAGGGAGGGATAGCAAGTCATTTTAACATTATAAAATCAGGTCGCCACTCAGGAAAGGTTGGGAAACACTGCACCAGAAGGATATCAACCACGCGTGTACACATTTACCGTGACGAGCTCGCCAGGGAAGACGAAGTAATTGGCTGGCAAAACTGTGAATCTCCGTTTGAATGTCTCGCGATTTTCACGCGTGGCACGGTCGATTGATAATAATCAAGGGGTTCATTCATCGGTTACAGACAAGATTACTCAGGTGGTCGGAGCGTTGATCAAAGCAGGATTCCCCGCGAAATACTCTAATTGACGCGTGCATGCTTCGCCAGGGAATTTGATTTGCTTTCCGTTTGACGGACATCCGCAGATTGACCCAGACGATATTGCGATCCGTGTACTCCGGGTGCCGGGTCAGGGAAGATGCGAGGCAATCTGAGGTCTGGTGCACTCGCATCCCGGCTGCATATATGAATACCAACGGCGTAGGAAGTTTATTGGGAAGTCAAGGTGGGCGAGATTACACGGCGAATCAAGTTTAGGTCGCGGTTAATCTTGGCTTCCCTCTTATGAAATTATCGGCGAACAAACAAGAATACGGTGAACGTTCATATTTGCTTATTCCTATTTGCGCATTCTGAAGCATTTGAGCGGAGTGTTGCATAAATAATAATTGTTGCGGCAATATTTGACTGACCTTATGGATTCACAGTTTTTTATTAAGTCACTAGTGATGGACGGCAAGGCCAATTTCTAATTTTATTGAGACTATATTTAATCATTCTTTTGTCAGCTTTTTGAGTTACGAATAATTCTGATTTAACGATAATCGGGTAAACTTTGAATATTACTCGGCGTTAATTGTATTCGTATGAAAAAAATGTTTCTAAGGTATCTTTTCATTTTTCAATTTGTAAACTAGAAAATGGTATTATGAGAAATATTCAAATAAATGATGGTTTGAGAAGTAATAGAAATAACCTGAAGGAATTCTCACTGTACTATTGTTAACACCATCATTCATAAATGCTTAATAGGAACGACCGAATCTAAATTTATACTACAATTCCATATTCCCGATATTCACGATTCCACGTTTCTGTAATATCTGAACTGTCTCTGAAATACAACTTCAGATTTAAAACCACGCAACCGTGTTTCTATGCGGCATCAGCCAAAATATAGCACAAAGGACAGTAAGGATCACCGCGTCGCGACGTGCTCGAAACGTACCTACGTACCAAGCAACCGTATTTAATGCGAAACGTACGAACGTTTGCTATTCTACTGAGAAACTTTGTATTCTAACGTTACTAATTACGAGTTTACTCTATATAGATATTTGAGTATCTCAAGTTTCTTTGCGAAATATCAGTTTCAAACTTTACCCAAACTCCGTGCAGCATCTCATACTCGTAAACAATTTAGCGAATGCGGGGGATAGCTTGAACTTGCTTGATGAGCCCAAGATATCCTGCTCATTGTCAGTAGCTGTTACGTGTCTCATTCGAAGCACGCGGCGTTCTCTTAATTGCTCTGCTTCTACATCACAGAAACGCAATACCCAAAAATGAAAGTGGCGTCACGCAATTAGACGTACTGCGACCAGTCATTTAAATAACAATAAAACGTAGCCTCTATATTGCAAACTGTACATATTTCTGTATTTGATGAAAAGTGTTCAAGCAATTTAATTATTACACTACGCATTCATTCAACTAGAAATAGTTTTTCATTCATCTACGGTGACTTATTACCACCGTACCCGATACGATCAGTATTTGTTCATCAGTCGAACGAGAAGAGTGAGCGGAAAAAAATGATGCTCTCTGTTCCATTCACTGTTCGCTTTCCTTCGGGGTCCACCGACCGCGATGATCTCCGAGAATGCGTATCAGGCGCGATTCGACGAGGACAGATAAACCATCAGTGTCAGTTTCAGAGATCTGAAAGCATCCACTCGACAGTTACGTTAAAACGGGTTGATATCTATCGCCCTGCATAGCCCAATATCCTGTCAGGACTTTGTGATCCCCATCACGAGAGTCATACACGTCACCGACATATCCGGTCCTAGTCCGTTTCGCAGATAACTCATATCCATCTATATTAATTCTCGGTGGTCGGTGTGCATGCGCACCCTCGGAAATTAAACGCTGTCCTTACGTTCCGGCGTGCCTCTGATTGTAATCGATCCAGAAAACCGAACCCTTATTCCACCTTTGCGATAATTACGATATATCTTGGAGGCGTTATTAGTTTTATCCTGACAGGCCATCCGATAGAATCAACGAATTCCTGGGGGTTACCGCGGGGGAAACTAGTTCAGGCGTAAGTGATGAAATGGAAATCGTCTTTATCACGACGAGTAATAATTGATTTTTCTCTTTCATTCGTCCTTTTAATAGAAGGCGTCTAAGAGATGATCACGTGGAAGAAAGTAAGACACTATTTCTGTATAAAGTTCGAATAAATTCTTGTAGATTTTAGTGGAACGGTTGGAAAGGAGTCGAATTTCGGAAAATTTTACGGAAACTCCAGGTTTCATATTCTCAGTCCCCTTCTCTTTTCTTGCCATACAGATTTTGTAAACAAACAATTTAACAAATTGAGCTATACTTTCTATTGCAGTAAGATAGTTTGGTATTCTTCCAGCATAAGTGTAAATTTGAAAGTCCAGATTGTATCAGCATGAATAAGGGCAATTTATCTTGTCGTACAAGTTGTCAGTGAAAAATTTCGATATTATACAATTCGTATCAAAGGATGATTTTTTCATTTCAATCGAATCAAGCATATTTGCCGCGAGGTTAACAATATATTTGTTAAACTTCACAAAACATAGGATATTACACGCGATATATTTATTCTTACATGAAACGGTCCACACAATTCGTATTTTCGAAAGTCTGGCCTGTGTCTACTTTATCCAAACGCCGAAGTTAATAATAACATAATCAATCGATAAATCGATGCACGCAGATGACGTTCATTCATTACGTTCGCAGCGTTGCGCCCGAAACAGGAGCTCAACCGACCAATTTCGTCCAACAAGAATATAACAAGTGCATTGGTTCAATTCGCCAGTAAAATTAAATTAGTCCGAACGTCGCTGCGTCCGCGCCTCATTATAATTTTTTCGTTCGTTAACGTAGCAGCCGACACGGAGAAACGTAATCTTCATCGGTCTTTCATTTCCATTTCGGCAGTGGCCAACGCGTATTACGCTGCCAGTTTTGTTTCCTTCGCGCAGCAAAAAAAGGTAATAACAAGCTGCGGAAAATGCATGCAAGTCTCGCGAGTTTTTCCGAAAATTTTCACGCTGGGGAAAAATGTCTAGTCTCGTTATCTTTTTATGCTGTTTATATTATGTCCTTATTCCTATTCATTAATTCGTTAATTGACATCGGAGAATAGAAGGGGGCTGTAAGCAACCGTCAGTGTAGCGTGCGGTTGTTCGTCGGTCGATCGGTTTTATTGCAGGTGTGAAATTGGTTAGCGGTGTGGAATTGTTAAACGAGATGCCGAATGAAATGACGATCGTAAACAATCGTGACTTCCTATCGACGCTAAGCCATCTCTGATTGTTGGCCATCTCTCGATTACACGACTCTGAGTATTTGTCACGCCATGTCCGCATACGCCTACTCGCGTGTAACTGCAACGCTTCTTGGAAATCGATTTATCTTTGAGAATCGATTCCGGGTGCGTCCGAGCCGTGTTCTAATTAACTGAACGACAGATAAAAATGCCGACGTATTGCCATACGAATCGTTCTAGTTCGTAATTCCGGGTATTCCAATTTACATTTATTACTATAATTTTAGAGATATAATTAATCACGACTGCTAGTATAATTTTGGAGACACTAATTCGGCGTTTACATATTTACATACAATGTATAGCAAATCTTAAGAATTATATATTGTCGAAAAAACTAGCCATGAGCGCGGTAATTAGGAACCTACTTAAATTTGCAAAAGTTGACAGAGCCATCGAAAATAATAAATGGAGCGTAAAATGTAAATGGGGTGTAAGTACTTAATTGGAATTGAAAAAAGACCCGAAACCTAAGCTGGGTTTGGGTTACATTTAAAAATTAACATTCTGAAAAATTTAAATGCATGCATACGTATAAATACTATTAATATTTATTAAACACACCACAACGAACAGCACTACGTAAAGGGTGACCTAATAACAAACTCGAAATTTAACCCTTGTGTGTACAACCGGGTACCCGGGTACCCATTTCCAAGTTTCCATTAGTAATTTTTGATGATCTCGATAAAATATCTTAATACCGCTTCGGATCTCCATTCCTTGGACAATTTTACGTCGATTCCTATTTTGTGGCAAAAATTTATAGAGAATGTTTTATGTAATTGGATTTCAAAGTTAGTTATACGCTTGTTGCACAACCAGGGTACCCGGGTACCCATATGAGGCATATTTCAGTTTAGTTATAAATGGACATCTTTTCAGGAAGTTACGTGCATAAAACGAACTTTTTAAATATTATTTACTTATTGACATAAAAAAGATGATTAATAATAATTGTTTTAATTGATGGACAGTTTAGGACAACCCAATAGGACAACTTTTACATAGAGTAATTGTGTTTGCGTGTTCATCGCAGACTGGTTTTAAGCACTTTCAACAATTTTTTCTCGTTTTCCTTCTTTTTCTAGCAGTATCTGCTTGACACATGTGGCATGATCCAACAATCTTTCTTCTTCCAGTTGCGTCGAACGAAAATGACGGTTGTGACGTTTATGATGATAGTGTCGATTGTGTCGAACTATGAGGAATGTTTTGCGTGTCTAATGTAGTCAATATACTGTCTATTGCTAATTTAGTTCCAAAGTGCCGTACTATTTGCACATTTTTAGCTCGTTTTTGAATTGTTGGAATACAAAGCTCTTCTCCTAACTGGCGTAAAAATATACGGCGATCATTTGATCTTTTACGTAGAATACAATTATTTGAAACATAAATAATATAAGAAGAAAGTGCGGCAAGATCAAGTATATTGTAGAAAAAGGCTAGTGGCCATCTCTTAGTTCGTCTTTTTGTGGTATACCTTCCTAACATTTGGTCCATTACGTCCACACTAGACTTTGTTTTATTATAATAATGTATGATGTCGGGCTTCTTTTTTGGCCCCGAAACTGCATTACTTGCATGCATTGACGATAATAATATGACCGCTTTCTCTTTCTTGGGTACGTACGAGCAAAGTATGTAATGGCATACGTGCCATTTCTTTCGGAATATATTTTTTATTCTTTCTTATTGTTCCCACAACTGTCAATTTCCAGGGCAACAAATTCACGAAATCGTATTGTACATAGTTTTGTATTGTAGGCGATATTGTATGCAGAGCCAACGGCGATAGTGCGTAGCGAAGTTTGCGCGTGGCCAACCGACAAATTTCTTAACCAAAACCACGATTAGTTTCCTTAATTTAACGCTCCCTACATTATATAAACAGATAAGCGACCTCCATCTCTGTACGAAATGCACTCATAAACGTAGACGAGGGATACAAACAGCCAAACAATTGCTGCATATCTCGCGTTATGCTATAGGATACTCGGGGTACCCGGGTACCCCGGTTGCCCGACAACGTTGAGTATTTTGGTTGTCCACACAAGGGTTAAATAAGAACACCCCAGAAATTAAAATTCTAACGGCATGCAGCTTAAGAAGTGCCCCATTCTTATTCCCCTGCTGTACCAAAGCCAACAATGAGAATGCGCAGAATTTCAACGCGCTGACCTACAAACCGCTAGATAAACTCTGTTTTAAAAGTAAAATGTTACGCGATACGCTGTGTCGAAATACGAAAGCAGTAGATCCTCTTTCGAAACATATTGGACAAGAGATACGAGGTCCATAAAGTTCGCGAGAATTGTGAAATCGTGATATCGGCAGAGCTTTATCTCTCGCCGTTTCGCGAATGCATGTTTCACGATCCCACAAAGAATATTGTTTAGCTGTTTCACGAGCCTGCGTAACTCTGATGTCGCGAAACCAAACAGGCGTTTATCTGCACTCCAGCTACTTTTGCTTCTCCAAGCGAACTCGACAGTTGCGTTGCAACTTGGAAACTTCTTCAGACTTTTCCACGATTCTTTCTTCGAGTATCGTTTCTCCTTTACTGGAGAGGCCAGGACAAGAAAGTGTTTGTCCACGTGTCGTTCGAAATGTGAGATTTTTACAAAACACGTCAACTAAAACGGATACGATGTACCGAGAGTACAATGGAGGTTGACACGTTAGTGTAATGGCGAAAGTTGAGGCTCGTATTGCTGTAATCGCGAGAAATGCAGCATATCCTGAAAGGGTTCCCGAATGCTGCCGGTTGCGTTGCAACTTTGTTGTTTAATTTGGTACATAGTTCAAAGTTCAAATCATTCCGCCTTTGTGTTACATTCCTTTGTAAAGAAGTATTCGTTGTTTATTCGGTACATGTGAATAGTTAACATTTGGAAGAGTAACGTACGCGATGCGGATATATGTACGTCTATAAGTAGTGGAGGTCGTGGCTGGTCAGACTTTCCAAACGTGCATACGTAGTATGAATGTACTTAAGCTTGGTATTAGTATTGAAAATACAAATGAAAACAAAACTAATAGAACATTGTAGATTATTTTTATTACCTTCTATCTACTACGGCCATCAAAATAAATTCTATACAATTCTGTTCTTTTATTGTTATTTGTTGTATTCCACTGCAATGGATTTCCAGTCAATATACGTCTACATATATTTATAGTTGTAACATGGTGTAAAAATTCGTTTAATCAAGTAACTAGGTCAAAATATGCGTTCAGCGGCGCAATTCCAAAAAAGCCGTCGATTTATTGTGAGAGTCAAATCACGCTATTTTCTCGTTTTCGCTCTAACCCATATTCACGAAAACAACCGTTTCCATCGTTAACGAGTGTATTATCGAACACGTTCTCACTACAATTAAAAGACAAATAAAAACAAAGAGAAAAAGACGAGAATTTTTTCGCGCACACGGCAATTCATACGTCGGTGTATTATTGATCAAAACGTGCACACGTCCGCCGCAAATCACTCCCAAGTCTGATTTATTCATTCAAAAACACTGTAATAAATTATGCTCTATGCGTGGATCAAATTCGACCACCAATTGCACAAACAATTTATACGTTTCATGCCACTTTATTCGTTGCTTTTAATTGTACACCCTTTTACTACACGTACGCAGACAATTGAAAGCGCAATTTTCTAATTGGCATCACCTCTGTTTTCGGGGATGCGTGTTCACGCGCGACTACGCTCGAACGCTCCCGTAACTCAAATCGTTTAGCTCGCGCCAATGTGCAGCAATTTTTTGGCGCAAAGCAAAATATTATATTTGAAAAGGTCGGGAAACAGGCGCACGTAATTTCAAAGGTTCAAGAACTGGTTTTCAGTCATCGTAACTACCCGACCGCAAGTGGATCCGAGGGATTGCACGCCAAAAGGGTTACCCTGAAGCGGGCTTTGCTGAACGCGCTTTTGGAAATGGAATGTGCACTGCTGTGCACTGCTCTAGTTTCTTATCTAATGGTAAATTGATTGAAGATTTTTCCAACGTTTCGTGACTTGACGAGCTTATAAGTAATTGGAAATCGAGCATGGTATTAATTATAATTAATATGTTCATTTAGAAAGAAATTTGTTTGTAATTGATAAAAAATAACGTGTAGCAACTTATCGCCTATGGGTGCATTGATATAGATGGGTGTAATAGAAATAGAAATTAATTTAACGTTAAATTATGGTGTCAACCGTTGCAAGAATCAGTCTTTTAATATACATTAAAGTGCCCACGCGAATATTTTTTATCGTTCGAAAACTTAGTTACGTGCTTGAACAATATATTCTTTATAGTAAGACTCTGCAGACGTATCATTAGTATAGATATTCGATTGTTCTAAACCCAGCGCATAGTTGTGACAAGCAAATAACATATAGAAGCTCATAACGTAACGCTATTTAACGCGGAGAAAAAAGAAACCAATCGATCTTATTTAAAATACTCATCTTCAGTTCGCGGAAAAAGAAAAAGTGGTAGGAATCAGACACAGTAATCTTGGAGTTTGTTGACATAACATCCAAGCGATAAAGTAGTTTCAGTGTGATTCCACAGTTTTATAGCAACTCTCCACGAGCGAAGCTGACAAGCTCGCGATAACAACACCTGTTATTAGCAGGTGGAATACCGCGAAAAATATGGGTTTACGCGTGCATAACAAAAAAGAAGCAGTTCCTTTATTTTCTCTCGCAAAAATTGTAGTAGGTGCACGTGCACCTGCACGTGCATCACGCGGAGAAGCGGCACTCGCGTGTCGCTCGAGAGGTTCTATGTGCGTCAGACTCGTGGTCGGTGTGCTAATTAAGACGGACGAGCCACCAGGGGGATTAATGACACCCGTCGAGTCTGCCTCCGACTATCGTTACAACGCTCCGCTCGAAAGCATCGGGATACTCTTCCTAATTGCCCATCTGGTCAGAATGTTTTCGTCGCTGTTACTGAATTAATCTGATAAGACGCGTGTATGTAACGTGAACGAGAATGAGAAACGAAGCGCGGATTTGTTGTACGCAGGTAAATGTTATAATGCTTGTCCTAAAATTGTTGCTAATTGTGAACCCCTCGTGGCAATGTTAATCGAAATAAATAAGATAACAGGGAATGTTTAGTAATGTTTATGTTAAAGTCTATGATTGACTGCAGAGACGTAATTCTACTGTGCTTCCTTACAAAAATTCGGATAACTTGAATACCCACGCTGAGTTGGTGCTAACTGAAAATTTGAGAAAGATGACGGTGGAAAAGATAATTCTACATTTCAAACATGTTTCCTTATAAATTCGCAAATGGGCTTAATTCGCGTCGTTGATCATTTCTTCCGAGCCGTGGACTTCGCAAAAGCAATTTCTTCCGCGCATACATATATGTATGCGCCACGAGAAGAACTACCACCGCTGGAAACGAGATACGTGTATGAATTTCTACTTTACATCCGCCCCGTGAATTAAGTGGGCCATATTTTCAGCGTGGCAAACAGGGAGACCGAGGAATTTATCGCGGAACAGATGTCTCGTAGGTAGAAGAGCAAAGGGAGAACATCAGACATACTGATACTCTCTTCGTGTACACGTGACTGCTGTTCAAGGACAGATCGATGGTTTTCTCCTCGACAAGTTTTCCCCTAGCTTGTTCAACTCGTGCGTCGTCCATCGAGCACGAATCGGAAGAGGAGAAAAGCGGCAATGCAATAATTCTGCGAAATTGGGTTATCCTTTAATGCGGACAAGCTATTCATAATGTAGTAATTTACGAGTAATATCTGTGTACCTTCAGAGTTCACATTTCTGTGTGTTGACGCGGGTTGCTCGCGTTACTTCATGGAATTTGGATATTCTTGCTGGCCAAGGACAAACGAAATTCATTCTTTCCACTAATTGTAAGTGGTCGTATAAAAGGAATAAATAAATTGCTGTTGGTTCTAAAAGAAATATTAGAAAAAAAGATTACACATAAATTGAGTTGAATTTGAATAATTAAATAATAACATTGGAAAATATTATTCTATATACTGTAAAGTATTATTTGTAGGAGTGCCTACGGTATTGTGTTAATATTGTAATTCTATATTTACAATAATAACATGCTGGCAGCCTAAGTTCGATATTCATAGTAGTAATCAAATTTATTAAATATTTACGTTTGCATTTACGTTTGAACAAATATATTCTAAATTCTAAATATGAAAATGAACCATATTGACGCATTCAATAATCCGTATACATACAAATCAACATCAATGATTTAATTAACCACCCGTGAGCAAATATTATCAACTACCATTTATTTGATGTAGCTATTAATTCTCACAGCAATTGAACATCACAGGGCAACGAATAGAGCACAATTTGGATCGTTATAAATATTAGATATAAGTTTCGAATTTTAGTATTATCAGCAATAAATCAACGCTTGCAGCAATCACGGTGCAGCAGACCCATATACTTTCTCTATTAAATATTAAATATAAAGAAAAAAATACTCCAATTCCTGACTCTGACCTGAAAGGTATTGACTTCCAGACCAAATACCCTCTCACACTTTTCGTTTTACACGCTTCAAAGAAAATTCCAAAGTTGTTCAATTTTCAAGAAAAAAGCCAGAACAGTCTCATTTCCGCGATATAATTAAATCAGCCAACAGTTGTCGCGTCCTTCCATCAGAATGCTTCTGTCGCGTTAGCTGACGCATTGTGCGGTAGCGTGGCACGAATTTGCTCGCAATTGAAGCCCCGAATCGCGATCGTGGCGCACGGCTGGAAGGACGATAAAAGACGAAAGGGAAACGGAACGGAGAACATCGCATTATGTACGGGAAGACAGGCGACCGAAGTGGAGGTGAGGAAGGAGTCGTTTAAATTTTGCCATTGTACCAACGTGGCGAAGCATAAATTTCCTTTCGGTTGACCTCCCTCCCGTAGGCTTTCGCACCTACGAAACGTTTCTGCATTGGATACCACTTGTTATGTCCAGACCGAATCCGCGAACCAACGTGTGGTTCCTTTTGTTAAGAGCAGCAGACGTAAGTACCTACTGTGCGTAAAGTGTGTCGTAAGCGACAGCCCCCGAGAACATCTTGTATCCATTCGTACACTGATGCCGCGACGATTGTTTACTATGAGAGCTGGTGTTATTTGGTGTGAAAAAATAGTTAACTACGTGTGTATGCACGTACGTACTATATAGAAAGATTTAAACATCATACTTATTTCTTATATTTTGTATAGTATCTCTTAATATTATGAAATATTATACAAATGAAGTATACAATACACAAATAAGCAACGTATTTATTATTAAATAAAACACGCGTTTTCAGATTTTCTCCCTTGCCATTTACGTTTAGTTTATTGCATTAATTTGATGGAACATATTTAACGTATTATACCTTATACGCATAAATATAATTGAAATGAAGAATAGCATTAAGGTAGCTTGGACTTCGGGCATTTCATTTATTCTCATACGAATTGGATGCAGAAGATTTAGGGACACTCGGATGTTCCCCCATGGATTATTACCGAGAAAATAATCCATACATTGGCGACTGGAAGAAAGCAGCTGTGACCAAAGGATAACGCTTAAACGTTAAGATTGAAGGATAAAAAGGAAGTGACTCGTCGAATCGAAAGCTGACTATGGTTCAATTGAAGATAATAGAATTCGCTAACCGCTTATCCAATTCCAAACCCTCCATAATGTAATACATCAATCGTCCTTAAGTACTTACAACTTCCACATTCGTCGTGTAACGCAAGTAAGCACAACAAAGCTGACATGACCAAGCCAACGGGCTCTTTTTTCCATCACTACTCCACATACTATGTCCTCGTAATCAGAACAATAAATCTTATGCAGAATAGCGAACAATTCCAAACGGAAAGCACAGGAAGGAAAGCGCGTACGCACTTGACGGTATAACCTGAGAGAGCAGGGGTGGCACGGTTGGCACGAAGTTTCAACCGCGACTCAGGTGAGAGCAACTGTACGGAAAAATAGAAGGAGAAGGGAAGATGTTAGAGGAAGCATTCCCCTGATGAGGGGGAAAAAAACGGAGAAGCAGAGAAAGAGAGCGAGAATGTGACACAGGCGTGGAGTGGAGAACACGGTGGGAAGAGTTCGGCCGCTCGACTCCCTTCGGTGTTTGTAAGCACTTACCCCGCGGCTTATTGTTACCGCAGTGCTCTTTGTCGGGATTTGTAAAAGCACTCGGTGCGTTAATTCCAGGGTGCCGGATGCGGCACATCGGCCGTCGTGTGCGCTCCTGACACACACGATTTGTTTGCCCGCACCCCGGCCGCTTAATCTTTTTTCCTTTACCGACAGAACCGTCTGCTGAGCAGAGGAGCCGCGGGGATAAAGAAATAGCCACGAAGGTGCAAACATTTGACATGTAAACGACGGTGTGTGCCGGGGAACCGGACTGGACGCGGCTGATCCCTTACGCCAACTCTGCGCGTATGATTTTTGGAGAATTGTTAGAGTGTTCCATTGTTTGGATGCTTAGCATGAGGCTGCAGGAGCGGTTGGAGCAATTGAATGTTTCCACGTTTCACGCGGGATGAAGTAGTACGAATATACTTTAAACTGTAGATTGTGTATCATCAAGGTGCTGGGTATGTACTCGAATCTCGTCGAATTATCATTGTCAAATATGATGAACGAAAAAGTTCGAATCATATCAGTAATCACGTCTCCTGTATCATGAAAACTTCTCCCAGCTAATGCAATATCGATTAGACTCCTTATTATGCTGCGGGCGATACAGTGTCCACGACAATTGAAACGCAAGACATTTTCTGGAGATTTTAAACGATTCGATAACATTGAATGGTTTCCAACAGAAACCACACTTAGTGTTTGACATGATCGACCGGAACCAGCCGGCAGCGACGTGCTTGGCTCTCGAAAACCTTCGATAGAGCATGACGCTCGATTTCCTACGACAAAGATTTGCTCTCACAAGAATCCACCCGGCATCCCCCGGTTGATTTCCTTTCTCCGTCTGCTCGCCAGTTTGCCAGCTCTTTCGTCTTCCTCCTTGGTGTCTTCTTTCGGCATAGACTTCTCTTTTTGCAGCCGGGACACGTGTATGAGGGCGCGATCAGCTAACGACGAAGAAAACTACAAACCGGCCGTGGGGTGAGAAGCTTTATCGGAAATACCTTCTTATCGATGAGGAACAAGGTGGCGGTAGCGCGAAAGGATTATCGATATCGACAAATTTGTACGAACAATGGAGAGTCGGTTTTTATTCAATTGAACGACGTCCTGCTTGTATACCAGCGAATAATAAGCCGTAGAAACGATACCATTTTGTCACGTGGAATCCATGGATTACTGGAAGCTTGCTATGTTTTAGTTTATTACAATTTAGAAATTTGAAAGCTGTCTGAATGAAAAATATTAAACCTCAATAAGAAACGTTGCTTTATTCCATATAGCAGTGCGTAGTGAAATACAAAAATTGAAGTATAAACGAATTATCAAGACGTAACGTGATATGTCACTAACGTAAAGTACACAATTCGTGTTCCATAACTTCTTCCTCCTTGTATATAATGAATCCTCACTTGAAATTCAGTAACGTTTACCCCGACACTCTCGTCAAACGCAACTCGAGGTATGCACACGAATTACGCCAGACCAATTAAGGAGTATTTAAAAAATTCGCGAGCGACGTCAAGCGGTTTGAAACTGCAAGCAGCGTGAGTACACGCGTGTATCGATCGGCACGCGTATCCAGAGGTGTAATAACCGGTAGCAGAGTTTATTAGCTTTCGGAATGCGCGTACCGTTTAATGTATTCCATTGTGCGGTAGCGACGGCAGCAGTGCTAATTCTGAAATTCCGTGCATTATGTCATCTCGTAGTGGATTTCGGCATTCGCACCGTCCTCCGCAAGGAACGAAAACCTTCTCTCTCCCTTCGTCCAGTGTCAGCGTATCGGCCTCGACGCGTGGAAATCCAGATGGGAGATCGGGACGTTCCGTTTACGAGTCCATAAATTCGCGATATTTCATTTTAAATTGCAACGCGCCGCGGAGTAATCTTGTTCAGTCGTAAGTACAGGAGGCCTACGAGCAGTGAACTGTGCCGGCGTGAAATTTTCGGGCAATCGAAAGTCTATACTCCGAGATATTGGTGGTCGTGAAACGAGGTTTAATAGCAGGGCAAATCGTAGGTATTGCAAATAATGTTGGTAATTGGTAACATCGCTGTCTGTCGCTGTTAATAGTGATTGAATTAATTAATGTTTGCTGATACAGTTTGCCGGGCGGATATAATTTTGTGTTCAATTCAAGGTACGAAGAAGAATCAAATTTACTTGTCACCCCTTGTATACTAAATTTCGAAACACTTATCTTGGTAAAATTGAACCACTAGTCGGGCCGTTAAGATTAGATTGTCACTCGCCGTTCGATGTCTCTGTTGGTTTGCCTCGTGTCAACGGTGTCCCAATGTTCTATTTTAAATGATATAAACCACAGTTATTGGCCTAGTTCTGCACCGTTGGGAGGTACGAAACTTTAGACGAGAGCAAATACGTCATTCCTGAACTATGGAGGTTCATCTTAACGCTGCATGTAGAACACAGGAAGCATGCATAAGGTGTTCCACTTGAAACAGGCAACTTAAACATTTGTTTTAGTTGTAATGATGATGACAAAAACTATTTTGCGTATAATTTTAACGGTATGAAAGAACAAATATGTTGTAACAAAAATACCTCTTGTATGAACATTTTTTCCGAGTGAACACGATCAATATGTTTTAAGTAGAAAACGTTCTTGCACGGTCAGACATAGTTTTAAAGGTATATTGTAGACTGTATTTGATTTATTAAATTTTACTATGCATGTATTTCATTATGCTGCAACCACTAATATTAGGCTTCCCTGTCAGAGGAGCAACTAATTAAAAATCAAGTATTTTTTTTTATTTTAAATTAGTGCATCATAAATTTCTGTGAAATTTTTACTGCAATATGCGGCTGTTCTATAAAATTATCGTACAAATTCTTACTATTTGTTTGAAAATTATTTGTTCAAAACAAATATCAATATTCGGATGTCTGTAGGTTCAACAGATAGGAACGGTGCATCAATAGGAAATCAATATGCGTTCTATCAAGAGTGTTTAGTATCTACAGGTGTCTCACAGCATAGAAATTAAAGAAGTTATATTGATCTAGTTATTAGTAAACGAGTGTTATGGTACTCTATAAAAAGCGTAACGTTTCAGGGCTCCTTCGCTCAAAAGGTCGAAACCATTTCTTCCAGTACATAGCGACTGGAGATACCCAGTTTCTCAGATACCACTGGATTTTTGTATGCTTATTGCTATGCTAGCACGTGTTCTAATAAATTCTAATAAGGACAAGAAAATTGTAAATATGCAATTATCCTCGTCATTGAATTTCTGGATAGTTATATTTTTATTCGTAGCAGCAGTGACCCTACTGTGTCAGGAAGGATTTTCCTGTGCAATCGTGTTGCAGGAATTTCCGGTCTGCTACCTTTGGTTCACTACTATTGCTTTTACTATAGCGGTGTAGCAAGGTCTCATTAGAATTTCTCTTTGTCGTGCATTAGGTGTTACGGCACTTAGTAGCACGGCACAACAGCGGTTCCCACGTGCAAGCTTTTACACTGCTGTGCTTTAGGTGCTGTAACGTATGCCACTCAGAACAATCTCTGTCGTAACGGCACTATTAAGTTTCAAAGGGTGTATAATTTTAATGTAAACCGTAAGTTAATTACGCTGTCGTGTTCAGTGTGACATAATTCTCATAGGAATATATAGGGTGCCTAAGGTTTTTTTGGGCAAACATTGTGACCGCATTCTGTGCGCGAAAATAAGAAGAAAGTGTTACATGAAAGTCGACCAGTAAGGCTTTATTACAAAGTTATGACATAAATTGTAGAACCGCTTAATTTTTCTGCTTATTTTTTCGACGATTTCTATTAATGTCTACATATGCATTCCTAGGGTATCACTCGTAACTATTTCAGTTGCATGAACTTTGGTCTCAGTTGTGTTCTTTCACTGTTCCTTACAAAGAAGAATTAAGCGATTTTACCATTTACGTTATAACTTTCTGTGGGATTGGAAGTTTTGATGAAACTAAACCGGTGTAAGTGTAATATATTCAACGCTGATACACTATATATTTATTAACACGCTACACTATTCCTTATACTTATTTCTACACTGTCTACGCTGTACTACGCTGTTCTACTCTATTCTACGCTGCTCCTCGATCTACTCTACTCCACTCCGCAATCCACACTGTACTACTCTACGCTGTTATGCTACACTGTTCTACTACGCTGCTCCTCGATCTACTCCACTCCACTCCGCAATCCACACTGTACATTTCCATTCGTACATCCATTCGTCCTCAGTCATTCTCGTCTCTCTCTCTCTCTCTCTCTCTCTCTCTCTCTCTCATTCGTATCCTTAAAGATATCCTTAAAAGCTAGAAAACAGGGGACACGGTTCTGCAGGCCATCGCTGCTCGCGTGCAGAACATCTGTGTCCCAGGTCACGCGGTCAAAAATGTCCTGCGCCCCGACGTTGGGCGCTTCGCACTGCCACATTTGTAATAAAGACTTATTGGTCGACTTTTATATAACATTTTTAGCTTATTTTCGTGCATAGAATACGCTGACAAAGTTTGTCCGAAAATATCTCAGACACCCTGTATAGGAAATATATTGCTATTTCGACACGAAAATGGACCAATTAATAACAATGTTGAACTTTTTATCACGTTTGTTTTCACAATTTATATAGGCAACCTTTCCGCTCGTTTGTACCTGCAATCCACAAATTGAAAACATATATAACACTGTTCGACAAATTTCAATTTTTTTTTGATTTTGTAACCTACAATATGCGTTTTATATAGACTTTAATGTGCTGAATACGAATCTGCAATCCGTTTTTCTCCAGAACGTACCATTTTTGAAAAAATCAATTTTGAAAAAAATCGCAAATTTTCAACTTTGGAAGTGTTTTGTACTTTTGCGGTAATAGTTATTCAGATGCGCTTGGTGCCAAATGATTCTTTGAAGTTTCACGAATAAAATGGTATATGTTGTTATTAGACTATAAACATTTAAATGTGTTTAAATAATGATCAAAGTGAAAGGGACACCGAAAAGATACCCATTTTGGCTGATATCTTTCAGTTTATTTCAAAAACTAAGGGTCCAGGAGAAAATCTAACTGTGCCACGCGATAGAGCAGACCTTTCTGCAAAGGAAAGCATGAACGGAAGTTACAAAATCATTTTTTTATTCGATATACAAGCGAAAAGTTTGGCAAAACACGTGGCGGCGACAGTGGTGCTCTATGACGGCGGCTCCCCGCTCATCGCTCAGTGTAGCGGAATCACTAAACGCGCAGTACTACTGCTGAGTGTCACTGTTGCCGCCGCGTGTTTTACCAAACTATTTCGCTTGTATATCGAATACAAAAATGATTTTGTAACTTTCGTTGATGCTTTCCTTTGCAGAAAGGTCTGCTCTATCGCGTGGCACAGTTAGATTTTCTCCTGGACCCTTAGTTTTTGAAATAAACTGAAAGATATCAGCCAAAATGGGTATATTTTCGGTGTCCCTTTCACTTTGATCATTATTTAAACACATTTAAATGTTTATAGTCTAATAACAACATATACCATTTTATTCGTGAAACTTCAAAGAATCATTTGGCACCAAGCGCATTTGAATAACTATTACCGCAAAAGTACAAAACACTTCCAAAGTTGAAAATTTGCGATTTTTTTCAAAATTGATTTTTTCAAAAATGGTACGTTCTGGAGAAAAACGGATTGCAGATTCGTATTCAGCACATTAAAGTCTATAAGAAACGCATATTGAAGGTTACAAAATCAGACCCGTGTTGAACAGTGTAATTATCAATCACACAATTCGAACCAATTCAACAATGATTATTTCTTACGAAATCTGCTTAGTCTTTCGTAATCACCATTTCAACTCCATTAACATATCCGTCACTCAAAGAAACATGTATCGTTGAACGCTTGATGAATATTACCGGCTAGTTTGCATTTTGGTTCATTCATGAATGGATCTGCATACATAGAATAAGAGGTAAATATGTAAACCACGAGCGTCTCGCCGACCAAGGCAAGGAGTCTGACAGAGAATTGACGCAAAATGAGAAAATAGGATCGTCCTATATCTACGTATGTATATCGGGAATAGAAGATCGAGTATTAACACCTTCAAATGTCGTCGCCGTTGTCGTCAGCAGTATTGTGACATAATTCATCGTCGTCGAGCGCCGCGACGTTAAATTATGCCAATTAGCACCAGACGCGATGAACTTAGCACCGCGGAGTGGATTGTCTTAAATAGTCCCGTTGCGCACCTATCGAAAGCGATAACGCGATTCAGACTTGCTAATTGACTTACCTGCTCTTTGTTGAAGTTTCACGTCATCCTTGGGTGTTAAGATTTTTATGCGTTAATTCAGAATACATCTTCAGTCCATGCTACCAAAACAATGGCACGTGGAATGTTTTTCTGCACACGATTGTTTTCTTTAAAGATGGAAATTAGGCTCGAGAATAGAACAAAATACAAGTTGGCGGGATTAGAACTCAGGTCACAAGGTTACTAATTACGTGGTTGCTAATTTATTGTTACAAAGATTGGAATTATATGTGCAAATCATTTGAATTTTATTATTTAACGATTATAGTTCAATTTAATATGTACGCAGCCGAAGCAACTTTACCGTAATGGATAACACGAATTCGTTTTTCAAGCAAAGATTCAATGCGTTTGCGTGGATATCTTGGGATAGCTTTCCCGATTCCCATTATACAATTTCTTAATATATTTCTGTGCAAGCAATATTGTCTGTGAATCTGTGAATGGCGCAGGGCAGTGGCCGGTTAAATACATCGAGATATTTATAGATTCACCCCCGATCAATATTCTCCGACAAGAAGAGGAAGAATTCAATGGGCGGGATACCGTCTACTAAACAATTAAGTTACGGGAATAAAAAAAAGTTCAAAAGCAGTTGTGCGAAGTGAAGTAAAGCAAACAACCCGAAGTAAAACAAGTAGATTGAAGGATATTTCTTCGAGATGTTGCTAGTTATCAATTATTGTCGAGGAGCATCGGTTTTATTGAAATACCGAGAACAGTTGATTTGGAATTAAATTACGAACTACAGCTAACAGAGACGAGACTTCGATCGCTTCGAGCGACTTGAAAGGGCGGGAAGAAGATCCCGGAGAGAATTTTACAATCGTAATTAAATGTTGCCGCGAGTTTGTCTATCTTTACACGACTTTATTTCAGTATTCCTGTTCTGTTTCCTTACATATCCTTAGCAATATACCATCAAGTTTTCGTTTGACGTGAGATTTGACGTAATAGGGATTTTCAACAGTAAAGCGTCCGTAGTGTGTATTTTATTAATATCACGAGCATCAGAGAGGGGCCAGGAGGATTGAAGCCGTTCCAGAGAGGTTCCTGGGGATTGGAATGGGTCCAAAAGGATTTACGGAACTCGTAACAGGTGCAAAAGGTTCCAAACAGGTCACATACAGGGTGGTTACCCAGGGACCGGATGCTTTTAGTTTAGTATCGAGAATTATATGAGTAATTGAATAAGCACTGAACACGCTTCGTAAATAATACTTATACTATGTTCACCTTTTTTACCGAAGCTGCCAGAAGTTGAATATTGATTGTCAATATTTCAATATTATCAGTACATATCACTGAAACTATGAAAAGATAGATTGGAAAATCTTTGATATATAGAATACTGATGATTGACACATTTGACAATCTTTGATGGGCTCATATTAAATATATTTTAAAGCAAAAATATAATTTTCATTTTCCCAACCTGCCAGTTTGGATTAGCTAAATTACCGCTTGTCAATATGTATAATCCATCTACTTTCTCGGTCTCTTCTCTATGTACATTTTCAGTAATACTTATTGTTAGCCACGCTAAAATATTAATAATAAATATTGGACATCCGAGAGAAGTGACTTTCAATAAATCTGTTGTACTGTATCAGTTAATTAATTAATACTTCTCGTATAAACACAACATTTGCTAAACAATTCTCACACCATCTACGCCATTCAGCCATATTCACATAATTAGGCAGAACATGTCAAGGAACCTTGTTACCTCACACTTCCATGGTTTCCTCCGCCTAACAAGCAAGATCCAGCGATCATTTAATACAGCCCCTCGGTATCCATTTCCAAAGAAACTCCATGTACAGAAACGTTCGACCATTAGCAAGGAATTTATGAACAGGAATAACATCTAGTCGCGACTTCTCCGAACAAAAGACAAAAGAAGCGATAAGGATCTCCATGAAATCTGCATTGCAGAAAGTCGTGCCAATTGCGAGAAAAGGTCCACGCAATATGCACGACAAACCACTCATCGTGACACACGATATGGAATAAGAATCTGAGAAAGGAAGTGCAGTCCAACGAATGCAAATCGTACACGTGGGAAAGGAAGGTTTTAGCAAACCATTAAATGATGCACAGATCGATGCATGTATTTCGAACGGTTGTGGTTCGATGAATGTATTACTTGAACACGTTTGCGGTTTGAATTTGTTTTAATTGCAAATTTCGTGGTTTTATTCTGCGCGTGGCGCTTCTTGCGTGCAGTGTACGGGTACTTTGGTCCTGAATAATTTGTTGTTAGTAGAACATTTTCGGTTTGCTCAGAGTGATTGTTACTGTGAATATGATTTTGTTGTTAAAGTGAACTTTGTTTCCATATTGGGTTAGTTGGTCACTCGGTGTATAGTTTATAGGCTTGTTTAGTATATGTTAGAACAAGTTGATACACTTTAGTTCATGTTGCAGTAGTTTGGTCCTTTGTTCGTGCACACTGGGCTCCCCTTGAAATATCAATTGCGGTGAGGGGTTTTATTATTGTAATAGCCGTTTTTATGTATTAGCTTTCTTTTTTAATTGAATTTTGGGGATTTCCATGTGCGTTGAGACTCTTAGGAGAGAGAGACTAATATGTCTATTTATTTGTGACATAGATTAAGGTGACCAGGCCACATTTAATCAATATGATAATAATCCTAAAACAGTATAAATTGTTACAATATATCAAAAACGTTTCATTGCTCTCCCGCTCTCTGCCCCTCCTCTTAGGAATATGATTGCGTCAATATCGAATTAGAAGGCAAGGAACGTCTGTAATATTAATAAAATGTATATGAGTATTCGCGATTATGTTCCGCAGTTATTATGAAAGATGAAAACGTGTCGGTGAAACGATCGTCCTCCCCTCTGGCTTTCACCCCCACGGCGACGTGTGTTGAGCTCGAAATTACGTCGCATTTGTTACTAATACCGGGATCACGTGAAATCGATGAATGCACGTCACATTTAGACAGCTTAACGATGCCAATATTCGTCGAATTTTTTATAAACGTCATTTCAATCCAACTGAGACAGAATATTTCTTGAAGGCTTAAAAATAATCTGGGTAAGGAAAGCACCCTATCTCATTGATCAATACTAATTTTACTACACACCTCTGTATTCTTTTTAATTTAAAATAGCGATAAATTTCGAGATGCCATACACTATTGTGGTGAAGAACATAAGCCAGATAGACACTAAAAATGCAAAAACAACGAGACATAGTACAAAAAAAAAAATAACAGACAATTAGAATCGAAAATGTACGATAAAACAAAAACACGAGAACGAATTCTGCTGAGAATCTGAACAGTAATTATTAATATTCTCACACTAAAAGAATTCTGTTATTAATCGAAAAGAAAATGAAAAACTCATTCCACAATCTACGCGTATGTACATCTGATAATGATATAATCCCTCATGAAACAGATTACAACAAGAATAGATTGAAATGGTAGTCGAAATAATAGGAGAAAATTAAGATAGAACAAGGTACCAAGGAACCAAGGGCAGTGTGCATAGGCACGTGCTTGCAAGAGATAAATGGGGACAGTCGACGAAAAGGGGTGGGAACTGGAGGGTGCAAATGAATGAATGAATGACTGACTTGACCGCAGCAGAATGCACAACCAGTTCTCCTGCCATTTTCTCTTCCAGGGATCCGAGTTTGTCGACAATACTGGAACGTGTTCAATGGATTGTGTATTTTAGCTTTACAAGACTGATTCTTTTGATCGAATAGAGGAACATGACAATCGTTTACACAGGTGGGAAATGTAGAGCACGGCACAATTTCCCGACGGTTTTCCACTTTTACAATTGATTGGCTTATCCACTAACTAGTATCACATTATTCTGACACAAGGTGTTTCTTGATAATTATCGGTTCGATACGTTTTCTGCCGTATTCACCATTCCCCAATCACATTATTCGCTTCAATAAAAGACTTTGAAACGAAAACAGAAAATATAGAATACTTTTGCAGTTAAATTGAAGAAGGCTAGGATTGTAAGTCAGAAAGAAAATTTTGAAGTTAGATGATACTATAAAAATGAATTTAATATCGTATGTCTAGTATATTTATACTTTTAGTATATTTATACCCAAAGTTCAATATGTCGTGATCCCGAGAAAAGGTTCAAGACGGGCGAATTAAATAACTCGGAGCTAACGTTCTCGTTTCCATCGTGCACGAAGACAACACGAAGATGCAAGTAATCACGCCATGACTTGCGAGTGCGCGAACAATAGGTATAACTTCATACGCAATTTACATTTCATTCTACAAATTGGGTTTTTCGCAATGCTGTTGGCTCAGCCGCGCTAATTGTAAAATAATAGAAATATTATGCAGATACGCTCAGCAGGTACGCAGCGAAATAACAGTATTCCGCGAACGTGGTGCATTTGCAAAATAATTGGTTAATTTTTGCCCCCTTTCTTTTGATCCTACGAAAATCTAACGTAAAGGGAATTTTTTCAGAAGGGTGGAAAGCATGAAACAATTGTGTATTTTATTAAGTAAAAATAAGCGTATTAATTAAAATTTATTAGCAACATGAATTTAAATATTTGTAATCTTTGTAACACGTTGAAAGTCTGAAAATCGTCTCGTAAGTCGCATGAAAAGATTGCTTCGTATATAAATAAGAAAATATGTATATATATAAAGTATGCTATATGATTATTCTCAATTAATTTAGAGTACCAAGAATCCTGAAAGATGTGAAACACAAATATCAAGAATTTATTCAAATATAACCCATTTATTTCAGAAAACTTTTTGATATACCTGAATGGTCGTTTAATACAGCAAGCCCGATAAAAGAATGTCCAATATCAAAAAATAGTCAACAACCATACTAAAAATGCAACAATGAAAACCAGGAAAGCCAAATTAATATAGAAATTACAAGCACAAGGTATAAATCTAAAAACAAAAACTATACCAAATACACAAATCTAAAAAAACAAATAACTAACAAGTATACAAATCTAATTTGAAGCACGCTGCTATAAGCAGCTCTTCGCTGATGGAACGCAGCCATGTTTCGGGGGACAATTGAAATTTTCGGCTCATAAAGCTAGTTTGTTCGCAGCGTTGCGTTGCTACAATTCGCGTGGCCGCGACAGTGTGTCCCCTTTACGAGGAGATAAAAAAATGTGATTTCAACCAGCATAAAAATGATTGCGTGTTGCGCGACGAGGTGGTCGACACCAGGGGGGGGGGGGGGGGAGTTACGGGATTGTAGCCGGGTTTATTACATCGGGACAAGCTGGATTTTCGCGCTATTGTCTCGCCACGGTTGCGTTCGCCGCGTGCTTTCGCCGGCACATTTTTATCGTTTTCCCTAACAATGAACGAGCCACTCGTATTGCCACCTGTCCCAGACAGTTTGTTGATTTCCGCGAATATCGCGCTGTTTTAATCCCCGAGACGGTTGCAACGCAACTAGAGCGCGAGTTATTCCGGCATTGTTGCGCAAAGTCGCGTTAAATGATTTAATATCGCACGAATTGCTCGTCATTAAGGCTGAAATTTGTCTTTCGAGAAATCAACACGCATCGGAAAGCTAACGCGTTCGCAAATCATTATGAAAGTTTTCTGTTCAAAGAGTTTTTTGGAGCGGGATACCTTTCTTTTCAAGCTGTAGGAGTAACGCTTAGAATTTTTGCATGTTTAATACGCGGTAAAAGCATACAGCATGTACCACAGGGAAAAATTTGTGAAGATTATTAGCGACAAAACGAGTGTTTGGCAACTGTGGAAGTAACGGGCGGCTGAAGATCTGGCAAGGACAAGTGTTTCAACGCAAAGAAAGAAACTCTACATCCAAACCAGTTGATAGAAGAACTGTTCGAACAGCAATCTACACAAAAAATATCCTCTAGTAAGAAAATGTTTGATCCAATTCATTATATGTGACCATCTCGAAGTTCATAAATTAAAATTATATATGCTCTGGACAATACCTGACTAACAGTAAGTATAGAATGTATAACAGGATTTAACTTCGCATACCTTCACCTGCATGGTGAAGGAACGAAAGATTCCTGAGTTGAATTAACCGTTTCATTTCCATGGGCCGATCGTCAGTAAAGAAATTCCGACGGAGCTTGCGAAAATTCGCCTGGTAATAACCATACATTGGCAAAGTTAATCCATTCGAAAAAAAGCGTGTCGTGAATCACGAGCACGCGAGAATTTATTCCGGTCGCGTAAGTTATCGGCGAACTTTTATCTCGTAAATTTGTGTTATTAGTACCGAACAGATTTATTTCCCGCAACCTAACAACATTTTCCACGACGGCTTTCGCCGGAACGGTCTTCGAGGAGGATCAAAACTTTTCGACAGAGACATAATCGACGAACGAAATCGTTGCGCTGCGAATCCTTCACGGCATCAATGTCTACGTTTGGGTAAAATATAACTACGATACTCCTGCGAGCCGGTTTAATTAAGGGCGCCGATGGAAGAGGAGGCGTCCTTCCATCGGACAGGTTATGAGTCAGGGGAACGGTGAAATGCTTCAACGGCCAATGGCACGATGTGTCCCGGGTAATAAGGGTAAATGAGAGATAATATAGCACACTTCGAGCACACGCATCTACCGAAGACGTGGCTCGATCTTGGAAGTTGGACGTAAATTGGAGGACGGAGGAGAGGAAGGAGAGAATGAATAGCTTGGCACGGTAATTCGAAAAGTATGAAGTCAGGAGAAACCAATGGTATTTTCAACCTAAAGGTCAGGGACCATTCTGGGTGGTATTTCGAGCTTTCGTTAGTTGTTCAATTTATAGTTAGTTAAACATATATTACTGTTTAGAGCCGAGAGTTTCCCCACGCCCTCCTGTTGCCTTATCATTCTCTTGTAACAAGCGATTTCAAACATATATAAACATAATAAACACGTACTATATACATTTCAATGCCGGTGACACACTTTGTATTCAAGGAGCAATAAAATGGCAACAAAAAATCGTACAATAATTTTCATGTGACCGCTGTAACGAGGGACTTTAATTTTAATTTCTTGGTGAACAAAATTCGTTAAACAATTTTCGAAGGAGAAATGGACTTTCAGATTCCCACACAGTTTTCTAATAGAAAATGGTCTTCGAAAAAATGCTCTTAAGGGATATGAAAGTAGAAAATGCCCTTTAAAATGAACTCAGATAGTTAATCTGATGAACGATTTTTTTTCACGAAGTCACAGTGTTTCAAGGATTGACCATTTTTCGAGCAAAATGTAGTGGTCCTTCAATACTCTTTTCGAGTGTGCATTAGTATATTAAATATATGAAATTTAAAGAAGGAAACAGAGCATGTCATGAAAGTGTAGGGCACAATCATTACTGTTTTAACATCCCATAATAATTAGGATACTTTATGCAATTATCTTTTGACTTGTAGACAGTTCTATCAGAGTAAGATGTTTAAAGACCAAGTCCATCAGTTTCACTTCTTCTCAGAGAGTAACACAATCTATTCACGTCACATTGTAATAATCGCCTTTCGAATATCCAAACGTAATATTAATAAAGCTTCTTAAGTAACAAAGCAGTAGCAAACCATGCCAGAGATCCCTTAATAAACCTCTGACATCTCCCCCCTCTCTCTCCCCCTCTCTCTGTCTCTCTTATCGACATTCAGGTTTCACTTGGGTTCCCACCCTCTTTGCTTGTAGGTGGTCGTCGTATTCACCGAGACTTCACGTTGTGATTCTGCAGGAGCGACCAAGTGATATGGAGATCAAGCAACTGAACTAGGAAAACGATGTTGGGTACTCAAGCTTTTGTTCTCTCATTAGTTCATTGGTGCGTCGCATGATGGATGATTATTAAATGTCCAGAGGTAAACAGTTCTCCACATTTCCACGGGCAGAAGCGTCCGACAAGATCGAATGCTCATTCACAAAACTTACCCTGCTAGTCGAGATTCATTTCCATCAAGACGTGTTCTCTCATTTCGGTTCACTTTAAGGCACAGTATTTTCAAAAGTTACTTGTTTCTCTTTTCACAGATTTTATATCGTAATACATAATGCATGTACCTTAAAAACAGTGTATATAGAAATTTATACTGTATTTTACTTCAGCTTTTTTTAGGTATGACGATTTTGATTAAGACTCGAATAAAACTTATTTTTAATAATTATTTGTTGTCACCTAACCAAACGATTTCCGTAGCGAAACGAGCGGCTAATTCGCATTTCGATTTCTGGCGTTCAACTTACTTCCACTGTTAAACTTGCTCCATCCTTGACGATCAACCGAGAATCAGACTGCTCGGAGCACCGTTGACCCGATTTCGTTAACCCCAGCGTTACTTCCGTTCCGACGTCTCCATTGTTGCGACAAGCACATCATTCACCATCGACGAAAGGTCTCGTCAGTTTGTTGCGGGCGTTTGCAACGGGTTTCGAAAAGAAGGAAACACTAACCGCGAATTGAACTGCAAAGGGTTCGGCTTTGTATACTTTTCATGTCGGTTAAAGTGCCATGGGGCTTGAGATTTCCGTCTGTAGTTATAAAAGCAGAGAGTTTTATTAATTGAGATCAAATTATTAGTTTGCCCCACGTAGCTTTCCTTTATGTAAATATTCCTGCGAAATAAATCTGCAGTGCTCCATATTAACGTCACAAGTCGAAATGAGAATATAAGAAAATGGTGAGCAAGATAATCGAAGAACAAACTCGTACTTTTTTTCATCTTAAAATCCGGGCATCATTTCTTCGATTCATTAAAAATAATAGAAATATTTCAACGCCTTTGTACGTTTAGACTTACTAAAAGTTGCACTCAACACATTTGATACCCCTTTTGAAGGGATAAATGGCAACAGGTTACTTAGCAGTAAGAAAGAAACACTAATTGAGAACGCTTTGCGCGATTTAAATAATTCAAACGCCCTGATTAGCAGCAAAGGAAAAGCAGAAAGAGGTCTCCTTAATCCCAAAGTCTTGGCGCTTCCTCTAGAAGAGAAATGCAGGATTCTTCAAGCTGCAGAACCCAGATGCTACCGAAATTATCGACGTAAATGCTTCAGGTCTCCTGACTCCCTTATTAATTTACGATTTACGTCCAGGAAACAGATCATATTTGCCTGCTGATTTTTGTTGATTAAGAGGTCTCAACAGTACGCAAGGTCTAACAAAATTGTTGAGAACACGTGTTGGGTCTACGCTGCGATCGCAGCGGACAAAGCTGCTTTTGAGAAAGGGCCCATAATAAATTTAGGAATTGTATATTTACGAAGAGGCTCTGACTTGGCTGGCAGAGAGACCGAATTTCGAGGTGACATTTTCCAGTCACGCCATTCTCAGCAGCACCTGACGTAACTTAGACCCTCACGATAGCGCGGCTAAACATCCACGGGTTAGGTTTGGGTTAGGTTTGCTTCTTAGGTTCTTGCCGGGCCTACGTGACGGAAAATCTCTGGGCTCGGGGGCGTTGCATCGATGGAAGACCGACCTGCGGATGCAATTTGATGGCCCTATGCCCCACCATGGACAGAAGTCCCTCCATGATCGTCTTGGAGGGAGGTTTGGGAGAGGGACCGGGCGACTTGTCGGTTGACATTTTTGTATTGTAGAATTAGAATAAATTCAGCGTTAAAACAGTTCAGATCAAATCCACCACTAGTATAGTACGACTCTTCGTCTTTGACGAGCAGGAACAACGACCTTACGGTTATATGTACAGTTTTTACATTCACAATATTACGTGATTATTAAAGAGCGTATGCTCATGCACTGAAAGAAGTATATTTTTATTTCTTTTGTACCGAGTTCTAGCAGAGAGTACCTCTGCCAAATATTCTACTCCGCGGATTGCGAAGGACTTGAACATTGATCCTTCGAGCCGGATGCTGGAGTTAACAAAAATCTATTTCTCCCCTCTTACATTCTTCGAATATTACTTCTGCAGAGTATATCCCTGATACATTGAACTGAAAGAGGAAATGAAGAATAAGTTATTTGATCAGAACAACACCAGATTCATAGAATACAATGAAGGTAATTTTGAATCGGAAAAGGACAACATCAAATCGGGAAGGAACTCTGTGAAGATGATCTTAAACTTTCATCATTTAACGAGAAACCTTTAATCTTATGCAATATTACACGCTGCAAAGGATGATAGTGAATGTTCGGTTCTCAGTTCAGAAAAGTTCTTCAGCTGGTAAAATTTGGCAGACAGGGCTCTACACAGTACTTAATGGGGATAACCCTCGACCCTTTGGGCTCGATTGAAACGATCTCAGAGTTACTACTGGATATACGAAGGGCGATCCCGATGTCGTAAAACCTGATAGGAACAATATCAGTGATTCGTGAAACTTGGGAAATCTAGGGTGCCCAAGATTCTTGGATGCCATAAAATTTTCAAACTTTCCCAGCTTTCGATAGCTTTATAAGAATCTTCAGTGCCTGCGGACCTTCAGAAACCCGATTCTGCAGAAGCCTTCTAACTTTCTTCAAAATCTTGGTTTCAAAAGAGCTTTTCGGAAATACCAATAAAAATCTATTTTACTGTGAGACTGGTTTCGAGAGTGGGATTTTGAACATCTATTATTTTATATTTTGTTCGACGGATTGAAATTGGCAACTGTCACATGTCTGTCACGTTCTTAAAACCAAGCACTGTCTGTGGAGCATCTCTATTTTAACGATGCTGTAAGATTGTCTTTCTACTGAAAGTCATCTGTAACAAGTTTTCCGAGTCCGGAGTGATCTCAATCGAGTTGTACAAGTCCATGGTGATCTCTATCGAATTTCGCGCAGCCAAAGTTTTCTCTATCGAATTCCACGAGTTCAGAGTCATCTCCATCGAGGTGTTTGATCCTTCCTGTTCTGTCCTATATCCTTAGGCCATTTCTAACACGTCCCAGAGCTTGAAGGTTGCTTTTATCGACTTCTATGAATTCCCTTTCCTGTATGGAAGTTTTTTATTATTATAGTCTCTAAAAGTATTCCTTGCTTGGATAAATACACTGCTGCTGTATTAAAACCATTCTAACATAGTTGCACAAGTACATTATCCTAAAAGGATATCTATGAACATACAATTAATTCTCTATACAAATCAAGAACGATACAAACTAACATTTAAACGAAAGTTAGGTAGACTCTTAACTTGACCATCCCTTTGTACCAAACATTTATAGTAATAATGTCGAGGAAAAAAACTTATTGCCTGGTAAATCCTCAAATCTAGGTACGTGCCTTCTTCGAGCACGACGAGGTCGCCGTTTCAAGCTTATGGACGTCTATGTGGATAACGTCGGCAATTAATTAGCGCGCACCTATAGCCGATAATTGCATTTTCAGGCCATTTTACTAAAACGCTCGGCCCTGGCGCCTGTCTCGTCGGGAGGAGTGCTAACGTCCTCCTCTGCGAAGCCAAGGGCCGCCGAAAGGGGGGCCGGCTAACTACATTAACCTTTCTGCCACCCCATTGAGAGAAGCAGACAGAGCAACGAGGCGGCCGAGAGAGCGCCGAGAGAGAATCCGGTACCACTCAGGCGGCGGCCGCACCTCTTCTGCCACCGGTTAATTACGTTCAATGACTTTGAACACCGGCACTAAGCGAATCTCAAATCCGATTTTCGTGCCCGGCACTTGATGCGCCGGCCGCGTCGTTGTCTCCTTATCGGGCCGTGTTTTTAAGTTGAGCTCCCGTCGCGTCAGTGTCTAGGATAATGAAGCCGAATGTTTCGTTCGCGCAGCATTTCTATTGAACGAAGGAAAAACGGACGGGGTGTCGTTTTAATGGTATTAATTGATACTTTGATCCGTGAGAGGATGTACTACTTGCGATCAGATTAAGTTATATGCGTTCCTCGTTGCATGCTGAGCTTTATTTAAGATTATTAATAGGGTTGCAATGATATATCTGTGTTTTTATTTGGTTCTTTTAGAGCGCAGTTACAGTTATATTTTCAGAGATATTTCCGTTACGAAAATTATACAATCTCGCGTGATCTGATTAATTTTGACAGTTCCCTCGACAATGCATTAAAAAGTGTTCCAAAATTGTCCACTCCCTAAACCACCTTAAAATACCGTGCCGTATATACATCCATCATCATCATCCAATAAATACGAAAGCGTAAAGTACGAATTGAATAACCTGCAACGTCAAAAATAACCACACTAATGAAACGACCAGTTACCTTTCAAAGCAATGCGCACCTTAAAATTGCGTGGGAATCCTTTGGAAAAACACAACTTCGGATAATACGTAGAACTAAAGGGTTCATTCATCGAGAAACCGGTGGGGCAGAGTAAGGATAGATTCAATTGAACGCGGGCAGAGCGGGCTCTGCCGCCGACAGGCTTACGATAATACACGATTCGTGTAAATAAAAGTTTGAATTAAAACTTGGGCGGTAAGTTTGCGTCTGGCTGCAAAGCACGCGAGGCTAGCCGAGCAATGCGTCCTTCCCACCGCTCCTCGTTCCAAGGCTTTGGTTTGCGGTTTCATACTCCGCAAGCGGAGCAACCGCCGGCTGGATTATCGTGAGTAATGTACCAGACACACGGACGCTTTATGAAAATTCGAGATTGTCCTTCCGCCGTCGGTTTTGCACCGCCACGAGCCCCAAACCCTCTGGAAGCTTGTTCCAGGAGGAGCCGCGAGTCGCTGCTTTCTTGTTACGACACGAGCAAAACCGACGAAATTGAATGCGGATAACGTAGGGTCGTTAATTGTTTGAATAATAACGGCAGGTGTTTGATGAAATTGGTGGAAGTTGGTTTTCAGCGAAGAAGGTTGCGTGTGACGAATTGTAGCATACACTTCTGTTCGGTGGCACGTGAATTGTATTTATTTGATTGGCTTTGGTGGATTCTCGTAGGTGTCGTAAGTTTGTATTCTTCCTTTAATTAATGTTAATAGCCGTATGTACTTTGGAATCTTAGAACGCATATTTTATGAGAAGATAGATATCTCAGCGATCCACGTTTCTTGCATTATAATCCATCGGTGATTTGTTATTCGTACAATCTATACATATACATACACGTGCGAAAGAATTGTACTATAAAATTTAACATGCAGATAAAAATATTGAAGAAGTGTGATTTTCATTTTCATGGATAAAATATTTTCCAGCCTGCAGAACGAACGCACTAATGTACCGAAGTATCGGAGAAATGTACAACGATTGAATAATATAACAGCAATAATGGAATTGACTATAACTTTGCTACAACGGGGAAAGTTTTGGTTAGGCGGGTACGAAAATCGATTGCCGGACAAACTAATAATCTCCTATCAATAAAGCTACCGAACTCTTCACATTTCTCTACGGATAAAGAATTCATTCTTCTAAATAACAGAAACGCGAACTCGTACCAGCGGATTACCGCGTTTTTCTTCACCAAAGCAATTTCAGCTTCCGAACTATCGACGGCTGGCAGAGCTTGTTTTATTCGGTGCTTCAAACTTAATGCACCCATCCAGTGTACGTAATGTTAATCCAATTACATCAAACCCAATACTCCTGTAACGTAATCAGATTTATCCACTTCCGTTGTGTTTATCTATACTAATAGGATTCATTTAGCTGCCTGTATGATGATTTCATGGACCCTGGTAACAGTAGTTAACTAGTGATGATATACTTGTGTGGTATCACACCAGACCTAAACTTATAATATAATTAATTCTATTAAACTGCTATAAACAATATCCGCACACATCTAACAATATATACAAAATAATTTCCAAATTTATCGTTATTATTTATATCAATATAATGTATCGTGAAACTTATGAAAATATAACTAACGACGTTCATTCCTTAAATGAGGCCGCGTAGGCTGCTGCAGAGATCTTTTTCGCGAAATTTCAACTGTCCAACAGTCTCCATTTACTAATCCCTTAATTTTGTTGCCGAGCGACGCATTATATTTTTCACATTTAAAGTAACACCGGCATTCCTGTGTAACCAGCGACCAAAAACAGAAACCCTAGTATGTAATTTCAAAACCCGTCGAGCATAAATTTCAAAATATTACCCACCCATTTGCCTTTCTTTTACCTTTTCGCGGCCATTGCCAATGCCAAGAAATTCTTCCCATTCCCATTAAACCTCTCGCACGTCTGTACAACCGTAATAAATAACGAGTGGCGTCAATCCTCATGATTCATACGCGGCGGTATTATGCGTTGCGACCAAACGACCGCAGCGCAGGAACTGCGCGTTAAAACACGCGTGGCTGTCGCATGCCTGCATGCGATTAATTCGTCGAAACTTATTTTCACGTCAGCACGGGAAGACCGAGCAATATTTCGGGCCGTTGCAAACGTCGGATTTTACCGGGTCCGCGGTTTTACGTCGAGACCACGCTTGCCTCGGATATTCCGTCTATCGCGCCCGCGCGCACCGTTTGCGGCCCCGAATTATTAACCGCAATCGTGATTGCCGCTTGTTTTGGATAGGTTTAGACTACCGATGTATCGCGGTTACAATGAAATCGCCATGGCTGAAACCGGCGAACGGCGAGAGGGAAAAATTCGCCGGCACTGATATTCAATCGAACAGGCCGCGTGGAACGCTTCCTAAACAATATCGATCAATGATTTGAAACATTTATGCCAGCAAGTATAGAGATGATTGCTATCACGGTTAAAGAATTAATTGGAAATATACTAGGTACGTATTCGACGAGTGTGAATAAAATGTTTCTTATTATCAAATTCATTTTTGCGCCCATTTCGCCGGTTTTTAATCAAGTTGTTTGAAAAGTAGAATTAATTTCCTGTTATTCGAAGTGCTTTTGATGAGCAGAAATAATGTGCAAAAGAATCGTCTTTTTTTTCCGCGAAATTCCGTAGAAACCTACTTCTTAATCCAGGGAAAGCTTAATTTTTAACAAACAAAATGATGAATATATCAGGTCGCTCGTGCAACCGAAGCATTATTTAATTAACGCAACAGAGGGCGCAAAGAAGCATTGAATTAGCTGAAACCGCGCTACAGTTTCTAATCTGGCTGTCTGAATTTAATTACAATTAATAAGCGTGAAGCTCGACATCGCAGGTGAGATTCGAGGTGAGATCTTGGGAAGCTGCGTACTGTCCCGGCTTACTTTACGCCCCGTTGGGATTTCAGGGGTGTATCTAGGCCAGTAACGTTCTCTCCGCTTTCCACTCTTCCGTTTCCTGATTAGCACCGCAATTGGCCCGAGACTTTTTCCGCGATCTGGAACGTGGAGATCCTGACGACCTTTACACCGTGTAATGGCACAATTGCCATCGTAGCCGCGAGAAGGAAGGAAAATTACGCAAGACTCGGTTAAACTTTATCCGGTAACTAAAAATTACCGTGTATTACGCGGTGTTATTAAAGGAAGCTGGTGCTCGGTGGCGGATGAAGCACATAAATTTCCGTCGTCGAGTTCCGGAAATCTTTTCCAGCGGGATGATACTCGTAGGGAATAGCTCGTGGAGTAGCCTCGATTTATTATTTTAATACGTTCTCCTTTACTGGTGCAGCATACTTCCGCCGATATTTCTTCATGCTGGCAGAGATATTGAACCCGTAAATATGGTAAAATTCCATCAAATTTGGGCACACATTGTGTTTAATCCCGTTTAAAATGTAGCTGAATAATCTCTACTATAATTATTCTCTTCATTTACTTGTTTGTTTTAATTCGTAACGAAAAAAGTGCACGGATTGATTATAAGGGAATTACCTGTAAGTTATTTATCAGGTGCCAGAATAGCTATAGGTACGCGTGACTAATGTAACGCAACTAAATACAATGCGATAAAAATAAATAACGAAAATAGCAGTAGGTACATTACGAGCGTTCCCGGTCGAATCTCCGTGGATTAAAAATGCGTACATCGATCCATGTACCATAATTGTTGTCAAGATCATTTTTAGTATAGTCATTCTCTTACGACTTAGCAGTGGGTATACATACGGAAAAAAATAAAAACACGCATTGATGCAAAACTTTGTAGAAAGCTCTTCTTCCCCAAAGCCATTACGTATTAATATCTATTTTCATAATGCTCGAAAAAAATACTCTTACACCTGACGCACCAAATTAATAAAATTCACGCATTACCAGTCCTTGTAAATTACCGAATAATGTAATTAAATTTTGTCCCTATATATTTGTCACATATGTACATTATCCACTTGCACGTACATACAGTGGGCCAAAAAAGTATTCATACAGCGCATTAGTTTCACTTGCAACTTCATTATTTTGGTATTAAGACAAATATTCCTAAACCAATATATGTACATGGATATGAAGCACATCTGTAAAAGTGTAATTCATGTGCTTCATATCCATGTGTACTGTCTTAGGAATAATTGTCTTACGACGAAAATAATGAAGTTGCAAGTGAATCTAATGCACTGTATAAACCCTTTTTAGGTCCACTGTCTATAATATACCGTTGCGTATGCACCGTGTCTCATTATCCATCGTTTTCCTAACAGATAATTGAAAGACTAAATCATAGAAAAATGATAAGCTTCGCCAATACTTTCGCCCTCTAAACATCCGTTACCCCTTATTCACAGCCTACCCACCGAGCGATTATAAAATCCCAATGCCGCACAATGCAATACAAATTACGCTGGCATCCGGTCATCCGGTCATCCGCTCGTATCGATATCAAGGCTCAAGCGTGTGACATCGCGCCCGTCGATTTGCCGGCTCCCGTTTATCCAAACACGCCAGGCTACTGTTACACGAATCGTAATCACGAGACGGACGACTGACGCATTATCTGCAGCCGCGATGAGAAATTGTGTTTGCGACTGCGATTATGTTACCATCGGGGACGGAATCAAAATCTATTACTCGATCGACGGAATAGGCGTGTGCACGCCCGGCCTGCCCGCCCCGTTCCCCTATTGTACGTCAATAAAGCGGAAATGAAGACCTGGCGAACTTATGCTGCTGGATTGCCTTCGAAACGATCCGCTGGAATCCGCTCGGGGATCAGGGCCGCGGCGCGCCGCGCCGCGCGTATTTCAATTATTCCGAATTACGCGTGTTGCACGGGGGAACGTGAACTTTTATTGGCCCTTGAAGCGGGTAACAGGCGAGCCATTGCATTCAGCGCCGTCCGACCAGCAGACTTAAGTCTCCATTTCGAACCAGGCGGCGCGGCCCGGCGTCCCTTTTTCCGTCGGAAATAAGACGAGATTGCGATCCACGGAAATCCCATATAGCTGCGTAACTGACAATAAGAGTATGAAACCCTTCGACGTGAGGAATCGATAATATATGCGCCGCTCTGTGATCTTCGTTATCGTGCGGGCGAAGATTGAATTGATGCTTCGCTGGCTTGAGTTGTACTTTTCAATCAGCGAGACCGGTACGTCAGTAACTACTATTCATATATATGGAATTTTAATTGAACAGGAAAAATCGTTTCTTACATAATACATACAAAATATGAAATGTGGAAAAGATGAAGATAAAACGTAAAGATAAAGAGTAAAAGTTCCTGTGTCTACTGAATTTTGCTACTATAAATACAATTGAATATCCCTGAAAATTACTTAATAATAATTTTATTCAAAAGATACCGTACTTCCTTAACAAACAAAAATTTACACGAAACACAAATCCACTCTACAGCGTATTTCGAATTAGATAATCCAAGATTGCCCCATAGAAATGGTAGTCTGGGAAAATTATTGTGCAATCTTTAAAGATGAGAGTTACTCAGTGAAACACTGGGAAGTTCTGCAAGAAACCTTGCATAACGGCAGACGAGAAAGAAGAATTTCAAAAAAAAGAAGAGGTGTCTTGCTGAAGTCGAAAAAAACTTTAGGAAAGGAGTGCCAGCCCCTTTCCGTGTTAAATTCCTTTGAACTTCATTGCGCCGGTGGAGCAGGCGTTTTCCACAGTTTCCTTGTCTTTTCCCGCTCGAACTTTTCTGCGAAGGGGCGTTCCTGGCTCGCGGACCGCATCGTGTCTTAACGAATTATTCTTTCAGCGTATAAGATGAGAATTAACGATTCGTTGAGGAAAGAGTGAGTAGAAAGCGGCCAGAGAAGGATGCATCGGCTAATTAAAAACGAGTTCCTCCTTTTTATCGTCCAACGGATTTAGCTGACGGTAATTTTAACGAGGACACGGCGCAATTAGTGCAACGCCTGTAATAGCTGTTCAAACGAGGACGAAGAAAATGAGATGTTTGGAAGAAAAACTTTTTCGGAATAAAGGAAGAACTCGTTTGACTTACTTCCGGTTTGGAAGCTCTCTATGAGGTAAAGGGACCGGCACCGCATTCTTTTGCTCTCGTTCTTTCCCTTTTAATCGGTTCAATTTCTCGTGGAAGACGACAACTTTAATTTTTACAAAACTCGCCCCCTCACAGTATTTACCTTTTTTGTTTTACCCACTTACAGACGATTCTTTGCGCGTTACTTATGCATGTCGCGTGTATGCACGGTTTACAAGTTAGAAGACGTTCTCCTGGTTTCCTTAGTAAGCTGAAAGATCGGCAATGCCCTTATTCTAACAGGACCGTTGTTCTCACAAGACTGCAACTTTTTAATCGTATCGCTGGATTAAGCGAGATAAACAGAAATATCGGGATTTAAGTTAAGTATTGTGAACATTGATGTAGTAAAGTAATATTCTATGCATATGTCGAAAATGCAGTATACAAACGTACGGCTGTGGCAATTATTGTTTCAGACATTAATCAGTAAATATTCATTCTATTGTTATGACAGGGCGTCGCTTTTGATGAAGGTTGTAAATCTTCACGATTCCCTGCCAATTCTCTTGCACTTTGGTGTCGTGCAAGAGCCTCGAAAATATGAACTGTTGTTCACGGTGATGAGCAAGTCGTGGGTGAAGGAATGAAGACACAACCGTTTAACAATAATACTGTTGATATATTTTAAACTGGTGAATTCGACAAGCAGAATTCGATGGTGCTATTCTGACTACTTTCTACCCGTGACTCCCAAATGCTTCTGCCGTCATCGGCACCAACTTCCCCAAAAGAAGCCTACGAAACCCATTGCAGGGGTGGAGTCTTAAAACTAAGGGAATAAGCAATAAAACTATTGGATCAATAACAACTAGGAAGTGGTAAAACGAAAACTGATGATTGGTGGAGGCGTGTCGATATCGAAGATGGTCGTGAAGCGAAAGAAAGGGAAACTCTACCAAATATGGAAACTACGGTACAAACATGAAAGGACAATTTACGACTTCCTGGCTGGTATTGGCGACAATCTAAAAACTAAACAAACGCGAGGCCACCCGAGTCGACCCTTAAAGCCCGGAGACACTTGGGTCCGGCTGAGGCGATGACTCGAGCCTCCGGAACGAAACGCAAGACAACAGCCCTACGCTCGAACTCGATGCAATCCAGACGCGTACCCTCGAACCTAAACAAGGCGATACGCGACTGAACCTTTTTGGCCTCTATGCTGACGTCATAAATGCTCGCTCCTCAACATCTATATTTCCCAGAATGGAAAATTTTACTATTTCAGTCCACCTATGTAATATGCAATGATACAGAGGAAACAATTGCTCGCATATATAGTGTTAACTTGTGTGTTAAATATTTTATGCATATTTAAGAACTGAACAAAATTATTAAATTTTAAACAACTGAGGGTCACAGATAACAATTCCACTTGAAACATCGCTATGGGAAATATTTCCCTTCGAATATGTAAAAATACACGCCAGAAGAAGTTAATAAAGTTTAATCACTTGTAACAAAAATCCACTTCGGGCGGGGTTCGGAATCACGTAAGCCATGATAGCGTGCAATCAGAATCGGCCGTCACGGCAGAGCTAAATGACGAATCGAACTGTTAAAACGTAGCAGACAGTGGTGGAAATTTCGGGGGAACAGTATCGCTGTCCGGCCTATCTATCACGGCGGCCGTTTATGGGAAAAACACGGGGCAAAAATTCCGAAGGGTACTCTGTCAAATTAAGCCGCTGTAGCTTGGGCGTAAATTGATAGATGTTCGCTGATAGTTGCCTCTACATTCATAAACAAGACATTATCGCGTGAATATCGTGATGATGCGTTCCATCTATACGCCATACAACACGAGTCGAAAAGAAATTCCCTGAAGAGGATGGAGCAATGAAGTTAGGTAATGCGAAAATAACAAGTCGGGGGATGAATCATGCTCGATCTGACTGCCGCGGGGCACGTGAGGGTGGGCCATTCAGAGACGAGTCCCAGAGCCGATCACGAGGGAATGGACGATGGATATTTTATAAAAGCAGCCTTCGATTGCCTCGTCGTGATCGACCTTATTCTGTGCAGTTATAAAACGCGATCGTTTTCTCTCTTCGGGGGCCTATATCGGGGAAAAGATTCGTGTGTCACTTTGGGACCATTGTCGTGGCATTCGAACAATTTAATGAATTCTGAGGGGTTGTTTGGGAAACAGTAATGGTACGTCTGTTATTTCTTTGTAACTGTTCAACGTGTATTCGTGGAATAAATTAATCAGACGATCGGTGAAAATGTTTGGTATTTTATTCCACGATTCTAGTATGAATTGTTCATAATTGTGTGAAGTAAATAATATAATAATAAATTAACATGTATAATTGTAGCTTGTGTACACGTTCATCGTGACATTGTTTGCCACATTTACACTTATTACATCCTTCCCCCTATTTGACAACAGAATGTTTCTCATAACATAATTTCGAGTGTCGATGTCGTACCGATTCACATAACTGTGCAATCGACATATCGAAGGCGCTCAAGTCTCCTGTAACGCAGTTGTTCGGAAACGACTGGCTGGCCATTATTCCGTTCACGTTTATTGCATCATTCAAAAATTATAGGGGGCAACGATAATCGTCAAATAAAGGCGACCGATGTAAAGAGATGTACATATGTATGAGGCTTGAGCGTGCTATACGACGCATGGAAATGTGAACAAGGGCAGAATCATATGTTGGAAGGAAAAGAAGATATATCTTGACAGGCTTGGATTCATTTTTTAAACATTTACAAGGTTCCCTACAATTTTTTTAATAGAACGACGTCAATAAGTAAACCAGGCACGATACGATGCCTAGCGAAAAATGAATATGTAAAATACAAGGACTTTTTCCGCGCGGAATATTGGCCGTCGCGTGCTCTCGTCGGACTGATACGTGTCCACTTGCTGTCATAAATTAATGCGAAATTATTTTTCCGTCGGAAAGGAAGAATGGGAATGACACAACGCGACATGGTGAACGAGGGCCGGCGTACTCGCGTTTCTGTTGGCTTCCACTGTCGACTCGTTGGGTTTTGTGCTGTTGGTATTATCTTTTCGCGCTTCCGGATAGTCTTTCGCATGGGATATGATTTAGTGAAATAACCCATTGTATTTTTGACATGCTGGAAGCTTTAAAATAAAATCGAGCAGTTTGCAACGGGATTTTGTTATTTATTTACTTGTACCGGTTTTCAAGCGTTGGTACACAGGATGAGTTACTATACCACAACAATTTAAACATTTTTATATTAAAAGAAAATAATAATTAAGGTACTATAAATCTATGACATTTGCGATATCCGTTTTGCGTATGTAAGTGGTTATTAAAAAAGTAAGCTAATTCTTTAATTAAGATAATTGAATACTTTTGGTTCGCATTTATTTATCCTTAATAATAACTAGGCTAGCAAAATTTTATTTTGGTTTATTCCACCTTTTCATAAGTTTAACACAGAATCAACCTGAAATATTCGCTTCTTTCCGCTATACTCCCCCGCTGATAAGAGAACGATTATTCACCTAGTAACCTAGTATACGTTACGAAAAATGTTTGAAAATCATCAGCAGGCGTTCGACGAGCGCTAAACATTCGCCTCGTTGATCAGCCTCTACACGATCGGTTTCATGTAATATTAAAATTCAATTTACTGAGATAACGTTCAATCATAATCCCGATATAAAAACTGGCACAGACTGATTTGCTTCGCAACGATCGAACGGCGCATCGAAATTGCAGCATAAATATTTAAACCTTATTTACTGTTCGAGTCAATTTAATCCGAATCGGAAATTGAATATTCAGTCGTTTCTTCTCAAGATATTTAATGCATGTGGAATGCCCTCACTTTTCTTGATAACATACCAAGAGCATACTTCCAATATCTAAATACGTATCACGATATTTAAGTTGCCGTTCGAAATTATTGTTTGCTAAATTGGTACCTTTCGATTCAATTCAATGCGGGTAAGTTTTTCACATTTTTTAATGAAACACCTATTTAATTCGACTTCACCGATTAATACTTTTTTACGAATATTTGAACAGTCTCTTTGTTAATGATAATTCTTTAATATAAAACGTCGACACACGACAATTCTCTAACAGGCAACGACCCTCACACGATACTTCACGACTCAATACTCTCTACTCTCGACGATACGATCTCTCTTAACTCTGACTCGCGCACGCATCATCCACTCTATACACCATATTCTTTCACTCTTAGTTACTCTCTCAATATATTCCTCATTTGCTTTCACTCATTCAGGACATTCCATGGCGACAATCAGTGACGTCCATCCGAATCCTTGGGTCGTTGTACCCTCCGTTCACACGATCCTCTCAAGTATTCAGCTCCAAATACATACGTTTCAGCCTCGGAGTGATTCTACAGTCACGCAGTCACGCAGTATTTCCAATCCCACAAAATCGTAATTTGCAATTAAATTAAATAAGTTCTGAACCTTTGTCAATTGGACCCGAGCGGTTTCGTCGCGGCACTGAATTAAACGGTATACAAGGGTTAACCAGTCGAAATTAGATGGCAATTTTGACAGGAAGGTTCTTCGTCTCGATCAAATATGTACACGGGTCGGAAAGCCTTCCATGAATGATAAACGAAGGCCCTCTATCACAGCCACGAGACGTTCCCCCTAAATCCCAACGCCGAAGAAGCTAATTCGGTTGGTATGCTGCTCGATTGTCCGTGATAATCAGCCGGTGCCCTCCTCGACAATGCCAAAATTTGTCTTCCTTTCGTGACTGAGAAACGAGCCCCATAAGAACAATTTCGAAGTCGAGCCCCCGTTCCAATGGAATCATGAAAAAAGGGAGGATGCCCAGGGGTAGTCTTGCGAGAGGAAAACTTAGAGAGGGTAACAGCTTCTTACCAGCGCGTAACAAAGGACAAGCACGCCGTTCAAGCAGCGAGCGTACACTTTAATATTTTTAAAGTACGTCCGATCCTCCACGAGGGGTCTTCCGCTAACGAAGCAGAATCGAAGCGGCGAGCTGGAAAATGGAAGGGGTTGGAAAGAAAGTGGCCGGTCTCGCGCAAGGTACGCTGATAAGAACAAGGTCTTTTGGGGTAGTTCGCGGGGCGTTACTGGAAAAAGACGTTGACTCGGAGGGGCAGGGGTGGCACGGAAGAAAAGGAATCGGTAGCTGTTATCGGGTAAACAAAGAGGAACACAAAAGGAGAGATTTGCGTAGTCGGTCACAAATTAATCGCGTTAATACGTCTTTCTGACAGTCGTTGACTAGTACTAGATTTCCTACGCCTGTGTTTTCACATCTACGCTTATCACGTTATCCCCTTATAGATGGGCTGTGCTTTGAGAGAAGCCTTGGTCGTCCGAGACACTTCGTGGGTATCGGGTACACTCGTGCCAATCTTTTTCCCATGGCGATCCGTCGACACAGTTTTCCGGCAGAGGGCAGCGAAAATTCGTAGCAAGGTGCTGGATGAATTTCTTTGTTTATGGTCGTCTGATTTTCCTCTGTTTTTGTGGTGACGATGGATAAATTCCGAATTAGCGACGCGACGGGCATGGCCGTCGTGTTCACTCGCAACTTCCGACAACTGTCCCGAACTTTTGATAACGTCATTGTCCGTTTTTATAAGCGAGTTGTCGGGACTACGCTGCGCCTTGTTGCTCGCTGGAATTACTTTGAATCAAGTTCGCCTCGCAAGAGAAGGTGGATAGTCGAAATTGGAAAAAATTCTAGAAAGACACTGTGGACTTCGTCGGTGGGGAGCAAACGTTTATGTAAAAATGTAATGGAAACAGTTTGATTTAAGAGCGGGTACTCAATGTTATTAGTATGGACGAGTGCAAAAATGAAAAAGTTATAAACAATCAATTCCTCGTTTTACATCGTCAAGCATAAATTTCTGAAGGAAACCAACCCACAAATTTTTTACCTATCACTGTCCAACGTCATATAAGCATAAATGAAGATTGTAGTCGTGTAGGTTGCGTGAAACCGCGTTGCGATTTCCGCGAATAATATACGGCTCGCTATTATCTGTGCTCAGCTTTGGGATTTCTGAAATACCAAGACGAGTGTCTTTAATTCGTTCTCGCCCAACCTTCCAACGAGCAACGTCTATCATCGTTTGCCGTAACCCGTCTGTCTTTGTTTTCCTCTAGCCTACGTATCCTTATCGTATAACATAAACGCTCAATTTCAGGCACAGCTGGATTAGCCCGGTCGCCCATAGAAGAATAGCCAATAATACTTTTTCATTAAGCCACGAGCCAGGATTACCGCGTCTGCTGAGACCGTGCGCCGAAGCAATCAAATTATATTCCCAGTGCAATCAGTTTCGTGGGGGGGGGGGGGGCACAGAACTGACAATCGATGAAAATATAAAAAGAGGAAAGATAGTGGAAAGTGTGAAAACGAAGTGACAACGCAAGCGGCGGGTGTGGATCTTTCGAATAGAACAAGCCATCGAGGTTCGTAATTCGGGAATTTTTTCGGGGAATTTAATAAACGGCGAAATAAGAGGAAGAAAAGAGCTTCCACTAAGCTTTAAATTTAATTGTTGCTTGGTGCTCGAAATGCATTTCGCGGCCGTCGGTTGATTCTCGAACGACGGACGATTCAATTACGAAGGACTGTTGTAATATTTTTCCATTTAGTGATCAGGCTTACCAGCGATTAACAATTACGCGGCTATTTATGTATTGCGATGTCGTTGCTCGTTTCCCTGATGAAGTGAAACTCTTGAAGAGCAGAAAACTCGTTTACGGCATCTCCGCCGATCGACTATCGACGTTGTGCAGTATTAAATTCTTTTATTATTCGTTAATAAAATATACTACGTTGGCTTTCTTTGCTTGATTATATTTCTTGTTGCTTGATCGTCTGACGAATAGAGACATTGCGAATTTAATTAGTTTTCTTACAGCGATTCTCTACAGCTCTTTCGAAAATTTAGTGTAACGTCGCGACGCCGCAATCATTTAGCTGTACTACTTACAGTAGAGTCATTTCATCCTGGCAGCCTTCGCCTTTAGACCAAAAATTTAGAACGACTTCCTTAATTGAATGTATACTTATTATCTATAACTTTCTAACAATTTACAAGTAAATTCGACACACGTAAAGAATAACACTATTGATAGATATATCATAGAATCATCAATACGTATACCTACACAGCCCGTGCATTTAAGTGATAAAGCATATTTGATAAAAGCAAAGATTTTTAAATAAATATGTTATCGAATAAAGGTACTATTTTTTATTACGTACAAAATGATAACAGTACTAAACTTTTGTTTATTTTATAAGCAGTGAACAAATCGAACTTAGATAACCAACTTTTTAGGTCTGTTTGCTCTCTAATTTTCGCAACAATTAAAGCACTACGTTTAGATAGTCCATTTTTCAATTTCCAATTTTGCAGCCATTGATAGCTAAACATCGAGTGACGCGTTTAAGCAACTTCACATCAACCGGCTGGATAGAGCACACAGTGGTCGTAATTGGTCCGATGATAGAGTGGAAATTAACGATTGCAAGTTCCAGAGTGTTTTCAATAGTCGGAAAGTCTATTTCGTGCTCGTAGCAGCTGTTCAGAAATGTCTGACCGCGGATTAGTCTTTTCGGGCGCGAAAGCAGCGGCAGATGTTCCCAAACAAATGGCCGTGAAACTTTCTATAATTGAAATTAATGGTTTATCACTTTGTCGGCTTTTAATAACGAGAACGTGGCTAGCCAGCCATTAAATTGAGAATATTCATTATATAAATGGATTGTAAAGTTTCCAACGTCGCGTCCTGGATAAATATGTGTTCTTTGCACCTACGAGCAATCTCGGGTCCCTCAATTTTCTGGATTATCACGATCGCCCCAATATACGTGACAATCGCATTTTTTAATATCCACCCATGCATCGCGTCGATTATGCAACGGCATGATCGTAAACGCTTATATGAAACGTTGCAATTTGGCGAAGCGTCGGTGGATTAACTTGATTTTCTACGCGAAACAGAGTTACGTGTTTACTGTCAGCTTTACAGCTTCATCGTGTTTCATTAGGCAGACTGTTAACAGGACTTAAATGATGTTTGCATTTTGTCTAGCAGCGTTCCAATTAAATTTTGTTTAATAGCTTAAATTAGTGGTGTTTTGTTTTATTAGTAGCGTCATTAACGTTCTATCTTTTGCTCTATTGGTTGCTCGTCAATTACGAACATCTTCATAGGCACGAAATTAGCAATTGATAAATTTCATTTAACTGGCGTACTTGCAAATATGAGCACGATAATACAAATTTAATGTCAGGACGAAGATGTATTTAAGAAGCAGAGTATCTTCGAATAAATAAATTTTAGCGGCCAAAATACTGGTAACCAAAAGCAATTAATTAACTCTCGTATACCTGGATTATCAGGTTAAAGCTACTTCAATGTTACTATTACAAAGATGTAGTTATAGCTTCGTAGCTGCCGTTGCCAATTGTGTTAAAATGCAATACCACTGAAATATTCAATTGAGATAGGATTAGCAACTTCCCTGCCAGTAATATATTGTAATCTACATTCGTCAGATTGCATAAAAGGAAACTGTATTCCCCGATAATGTTGCAATTATTGAACGATTTTAGGTAACGTGTTATATGTATTCTACATTTCTGTCACGACTTCAACGTACAAAGCCTTACAATATTACAAAAACGTTATCACAATATCTATTGTTCTAATATGAATACCTCAGAAACCTCTATCGACATACAACTGATATGCTGATATTCATTTCCATTCGTTTTTAATTCAAGCCAATTCTCGATTCAAGCCAATTCTCGACGAATAAACCTAAATCAATCAACTGGTATAGAACACATCTCGTGTCTCTTCAAAATATTATTTCCTATCGTTCCTCAAGCGAACTGTCCCAAAACGAACTCGCAAATGTTCGCTGTAGGCAACACTTGTCACGTTGGATCGCCGTAAAATCGCTACAGCAAACCGGTGAACGCAATCTACCAAATAACTAACTCGGTTATCGCGCACTTGTACAACGAACATCACCCTTCTCTTTTCCTCCACGTCGTGATGTCTTTGTTCCTCCCGCAGATTCCACCCTTCCCTCTCTCACGAGCCGCTCTCTTTGCTGGTGGCGCGTGTACCTGCCCATTATGGCTAAAAGCGTAGCACACTCGATTATCACGTCGTCGCGCGTGGCTGAAAACTGAAAATGCCGTGGGCCTTTGACAGTGTAAGAGCCCCTTCGTCCCAGCTACGATATTAGCCACGCCGTGAAAATTCCACTAACAGCCTTACCGCGAACTTCGGTCGAAGCGGCGCGCCGCCACGTTGGGTCCTGATCGATCCTAGCCAGGCACCGTTTTCGAGATTTCCATCGGGGACGACCATACCGTAGTGAAGAACAGAAATTGTTTCGCACCTGTTCCTGTGCAGCTCCACTAACTTTGGTAATGATTTATCCTCAGGCGAGGACGAGACTCTCATCTCGAGTTGCGAGGGGATTTACATTTGCTATTGAATAGAAATGTTTTATGGGCGAATGGAACAGAGAGGCTGGTATATATATGTATACATTATATACGATTCTGTTGTTCCGGCGAAATTCGTTGGGGTAAATGAAAACATTTTTGTTAATAGAATGATAATGGCATTTGCTTGAAGCGAAATTGGATTTGCGTTATGAGATTGGACCGGCGAGAGCGAACGTTTGCGTTTGCTGCTGAACTTTTCTTCTATTTGTAACGGTTACAATTCATGTGATTTTGTACAAGCCTTTGGCATTTCCGTTTCGATTGCGGGCTACAATTGTTGAAAATCCGGTACTTGTAACTTGTGTATCTTATTTTCAAATATACACAGTTTTAAATATCGTGGCGGGTGGTCAAATATTCTTGCAACTGTTCAACACATTTTCTGATTCCATATTTGTTTCTTTCCCCAAATTATAAATTTTCTATTATGATACTAATGATGTTCAGCCTTGCTGCTGCAGATTGAAAATTTCTTCCTACGCACACGTACATTCACTATGGGTGTTACAAAAAATCGAAAGATATGAACGATTGCAAACTTGTGACACCGGAAACTTAGCAACTGAAGCATTTCGGCCACCCTTAAATGCTAAACGTGGGAAAATTAATTTGTACATTTAAGAAGGTCGAAATAAAATTTATTACACTTTCATTTTATTGTATTTCTGGGTTTGAAGACGTACTTGACAGCACAGCTCAGCGAAAATTTGCATTTGAACGCGTCAGCGAAATTGTTAAGACGGCATATATATATATATATATCTACCTAACGGCAGGTTAGGAAAAGGGACCGTCGTTGTTGGAGGTTCGACTACACCCTCGAATCATTATTAGGAAAGCTACGGCGTTGTGATTTCAGGAAAAGGCGACCCTTCGTATTTGAGCGCGGGCACCGGGACGTGGTTTGATGATATGATGTGCTTCAAAATCCTTACAACAAAGTTTTTGTTTGCTCGAAATCGGAGACCTTTCCTTGGTGGTCTTACAGAGCTGGTAAGATATCCGTTGAAAAGGAACTCAATAATGATCCGACACTGGGAAGGTATTGTATCCAAACTCTGCTTCGTTTCCAAAAAAATTTTAATTACCATCGCCATGACCACCGTGGATCTAATGGATTTAATATGAGAAAGTCAAGTGGTTTCGAGTTGTACTTGAAAGAATTAATGAAACAATGTGCATTGTTATTATAACTTTCTCTGCATATATGGTGTCCAAAGCACGGATATTAATAGTTAACTTGTGTTACGGTCCCAAACAAAGTTTGTTTTATTTGAGTGTTATTAAATATTTCGATGCATTAATAGTAGGATGTTTAATATGTTTCGAGTTGTTCAGCACTCGTAGAATACTTGATATATTATAATTAGACTGCGGATGTTTATGCAGTTATAATATGTCGAAATATGCAAAATATATGCAAAATATATGCAAGATGTATGCAAGGTATATGCGAAATATATGTATAGGGAATGTATGTACGGATCTATAAAATAGTAAATATTTTATTGTTTTATTTATTATAATTTAAATTACAATATACAATAATAGTTTTTTCTATATTGTCGATTGTAAATTGATGCCTCTTATCTGTTAAAATTAATTTATAGGCCGAAAAATAGCGTTCTACATCACATGATGTTATAGGGGCATATTTAAGTTTACTCCAATGATGTGCCAGAACCTCTCGCGGTCCTTCAACCTGTTCACCTTTCAAAATCTGGCTTACTTTTAATAATACATTAAAGTGTACATTTCGTTTTAATACAGATTCCATTATGGATAAAATATTTTCAAATGCTTCCCAGCTTTCAACATATACGTCGCTGCATGTGTGACGAGCAATAGTACTTTTATCTTCGCCTCCACTTGGCCACAATACTCCCATAGCTGAATTCACAAATCGAGCAATAGTTGCATAATTTGTTTCTGTTAATCGCTTACACGCTAATAAATAGGGTTGCGTTTTCTCATTTTCGCAAAGCTTCCCAATAATATGTATTTATGCAAAATTTATGCATTTATGCCAAATTTATGCAAGAAATATGCACTTATGCAAGACATATGCAATATGCAAAATATGCAAAATAAAAGTTATATTTTTAAAATCCTCTAATGACAAAACAAATTTCTGTTTAGGTCCCAGTTTTTTATCTATTGTCGATAAAAATATGCATTTGCATAAACATCCGCAGTCTAATTATAATATAATACCGATTTGCGAGCAGTTTTAGTGGCATTGGAATTTTGTCTGCTGATCCGCCAAAAGAATTATTCTAATCCTTAAAACACATTTAAAATCATCAGAAATTTAAATATGAATTACATTGTATATAATGGACATGGGGTCTCCATAACTTCAAGACGAATATCAAAGTTTTTTCATTCACTTGGCTGCAATTTCTTTCTCCGATTATAATTTATACAACATTTTTCTAGCAGCAAGAAATGCATATATGTATATCTCCAAACCATACTAGATCTCAGCAGTTAATTATTATAATAAAAACAGATTTCAGTCCTTATTCAATATTAAATAATGAAATAATCTGTATATTTTGCAAGACACACACTAAACATCATCCAACCTGACACAACGGCTGCAAACAATTTTCAAAGGAGATGAACATAAAAGTTAGAAACAGATTCGTCAAAGTAACCGTTCAAAATCGTTTCGTTTTCTAATACATATGACGAAGCTGTAATAGGACAGCAAATTTTCTATTCTAAAGAGATGCTTTTTCACTTTACTTTTTATGCACCGTTCACATCACGCCCCATGAAAGTCCAGGTACATCGAGCGTAACCGCAGAGCTTTCAGGAACTTCAGAGAGTCACTCAACCGCTGGCCCTGTCCTTTTCCGTTCTTTTCCAACATGGTACCCGCGTGCACATGTATACATGCACCTACATACGTGTGTACATACATCAATGTAGGTGCTGGAACCGCAAGCCATCCAACATACTGATTGCAATCCACTGGTGGCTGGAACGTCTTACTCGACAATCGGCTACTGTTGAATTGCACAAAGGGCGAACTCGTCTGTAGAGACGCTGATTCCTGGCGCTCTCTCGTCCCGCCACTTGATGCAATTGCGCTAACGAGACAAGTCCGTACCGTGAAAAACAGAGTTCCGAGACAGTCCACATGGACGTTAATAAAACGAAACGTCGTGTTTATGAAATAGCGACAGGATATCTGGAAAGCATGGAACGGGTAAATTTTTTGTTGCAAATTAATATCAATAGTTTTGTTCCTGGCAGCTCAGTGTTTTACGCGGAAGTAATATTAAATAGTCGTGGAAAAGTTGCCTGGTTTTCTGTAATTTAAATCACTTTTCGGTCCCGCGGTAGTAGAGCGAACGGAACTTCCTTTAACAGGCAAAACAGGAGTATTGAATATTTGTTATTGAAGTTAACTCTGTGCCAACTCGAAACAACAATTTCAGGATAATGCAGTAGTACATTATTTTACATCAAGCGAATAACCTATACACGGAGGGGGGCGCATCGAGGAAAGGGTAATGTTAATTTCACATTCCTATGATAAACTGATAATCAACCGCTTAAACTGTTTAGAGCTGGCTGTGGCATAAATAGTTTTCTGAGATAATATTTTCTCGACCGGTAAATGTGTACATAGAATTAAATGCGACGATGAAAACGGCGACGGTGAATCTCGTTTGGCAGTCTCAGACACGGATCCTGCAGACCCTTGGTCGTCTAGAATCGAGATTATAAATATTGATCCCGAGCGTCCTTCAGCTTTGAGTGCACTCGAGGAGTCCCTCTTGTCCCGCATTTCTATACCCGGTCGGAGTCGTGGGGGATTCTTCGTGGCGAAATTGAAATCCGAGAGGTTCCTCGTGCTCGTCCCGCCAGAAAGAGAGTCAAAGTCGCTCGGGCAAATTAAAATTGTAGGGCACATCCATGGACAACTGCTCTTTGATGGCCGCGTCAACGGTCACGGATCATCTAGCGAGCGGAATAAGGAAGAATGGCAACGACTGGGGTGGCGTTTTCTTGTAGGGGATGCGGGAGAAACCGGAAAAGGACTATTAGGCTCTTCCGACTTACGGGGGACAGGAGCTGTGAAAATGGAAGTTTTTCTAAATAAGTGCAGGGGGACATCGATCTGAACCCTTATAATATAACTTCGTTGCAAAGTGGAATAACATAGTTATAGAGTAACATGAAACAATGCCATGAATTATACAAACGTGCAAGTATATTGATCGGTGGCTAGGACCCGCCAACGTCTGCATTTTTGTGAAAGTATTTTATTCTCTTATGTCAAAGATTTCTGCTATACTACATAAATACACTAATAAATAGTCAGTGGTGTAAGGTAGCCCTAAGGAATCCGTTTTTAGTCGAAGATTAGCAACGGAGGTTAGACCATTCGCCCCTTCGACTTGACTTGCCTTCCAAATTGGTTTTGCCCAGCTTTCGTTAACTTTGTTACCGCTAATTCCGGCTGCAATGTTGCGAAGTGGCTGTTGCTACCTCGAGCCGTGCTGCCCCCGAGCCTCGCATCCTTTGCCAATTACTTTACTACTGCCGAAGTCCAAATACGATTAACTAATTAACGTAAATTCATTTTGATAGCGACACGCCTTCGGACTGTCCGGGCTGGCCGGTTCGTTGCTACGTTGCACGCTGATTTTCTTCAACAGTTCGGAAATATTATATTATTTCTTCGAGGGTCTCTGCGAGATTTTTCATTTCTTCTGCGTTTGAAGTTGATAGCCTCCGTTCGAAGGAAATGTTGCAGACTTGTTAATAATTGTTAATAATTTAATGAAACGTGAAAATAGTTTTATAACTGCCATCAACGTGTTGGCTGTAGCTATAGGAATGTACTTCATCACCATGAAATTGATCGTAAATAATTAATGTCTAAATGAAGAATATAATGTCTAACTTAATTAATATGGCTGTAATAAATAACATTTAACCAATAAAATTTGAGAAAAAGTTATACGTTCGAAATTAGTCTTTAACAAATTAAATAATACTCTCTACGAATAAGTACATTCATGACATACATTCATTTCCAAATCGCGAAAATACAATGATTTTTCGAAACGTATTCATTCTGGCCATTCAACTTTCATCCGACGGGTATTGTTTACAATGAAATTTCGCGAAAACGCAAATTCTCTGTATTTTTCGATAGCGGACGACTCGAGAGAATCACAGTTATTATAATAATTGTTTTAAAAATTTCTATCACTGCTACATCGAACCAATCAAGTGGATTGTTTTAGTGCGCTGAGTCTGCATCAGGCTTCTAAAGTGTAATCATGTTCACCGATTTCCAGAGGGCATGGTACGTTACTGCACTATTCAGAAATCCCGCAGACGTTCTCCTCATTTCCATCCCACTGTCCGCCATTCAGGTTCTTCCCTTACCGCTTGCAATTACTGCGATTTCACCTTCCCTAACGTATAATTAGCATTTCTGAGCTAGCTATAATTAATAATTAATGAATTTCACATACATATGTATACTTTCCATCTATATTCTTCCATTTTTCTAGTATATACTTGTGCTTCGGTGCACCTGTTTTAATGGTGCCGTATAAAAAGTGTACAGTGTACTTGTCAGAACATAAAAATAATGAAAGACCTGATAGTAAGTGCAATTACTGTATAAGGTCCATTTTTCAATTGCACCATCTGAATACAGAAATATCAATTTAACAATGTTACTGAGACTTTTCATTAAGTTTGATATTAAATAAAAATATAAAGAAATATAAAGGCTGTTCATATAAATCAAAATTAGAGAAATTAGAGAGATACTTTGAAATACAGCGAAGCATCGTTTAGTGGCACATTGAGTCGCCTCCGGGGTGTATTTTACGTACGAATTTTGTTGCCAGGCTTTCCTCAGTGCAAGCGTCGCGACGGGTAGCGATGTATTTTGTACCTGAGGTAAACGCCACTTGTCGGAGAGCGGTATTCTGATTCGCGTGAATCAGACCTGATGAACTACTAAAAACGAGCTACATTGTCGGGCGAAGTATAAGTCCGTGATTCCGTGACACTTGTAACTTTGGACAGCGAGTGCCGATAGAAAGAAAAACAGCCCACCGTCAAGAAATACTACACGCTCGAAATTAAAACTGAAAATCACCGCTTACACATTGCACAATAATTGCATCACATTGTTCGAAAACGTTCGCAAAGGCTTCTCCAAAATCGAGAAGCAATACGAAGGCAAGAAAATTCTGGTAACATAAATACACCTTTTCCCTGCGCTTCGGCGAGGTAGTTACGAATAATCTCCGTCAGCGAAGCACAATCTGTAGGTGAGAAAGTTTTGATTTACGACGGGCGTTTCATCCGATACCAAATACTGTAGTTGAAACTGTACAACTGGAGAAGTTTGTCGGCGACCGAGAGCGCTCTATTAGTTATCATTCGTTATTTTCTTTCTTCGTCCGTGCGATCCTGCAAGAACGACGAAGAACCGTCCTGGAGTTGGCCAGCAAGAAAGAGCCGGCTCCCCAAAGGATATCCGCTCGCGGTTCAAGAGACTCCTGGTGCTTTTTCGTCATGGAAAACTAGTTATTGATACTGCAGCGGCAACTTGCTTGGGGGCGGAATGAAAGTTTCTCCGTTGCTGGCGGAGCACTCCTTCCGGTCTCGGGTGCTGGGCATTGATAAAAACATATTTGCCAGGGTCCAAGAGATGTTAACAACCTCGCGCTCGTATCGTTTATCATTATAGCTACTACGTGGCGGAGAACTCGATCGTAGCGGAGAACTTTCGTTCCAGGGAAACTTTCACGCCGCCACGGACGGATTTTCTAGATAGTGTCTTAACTGGCCCGAGCCCCGCCGCCCGGAAAATCTTGGCCGATTGCCGACCTTTGATCTTTCCATCCGACTCGCTACGTAGTCAGAATTTTATTCGGGTGAAACGAAAGGGGCGAGGACAATCAGTTTCGATGCTATCCTGAGCTTTCGTTCACTTTGCTTACTTCTGTACCGCGACGTACGTATACGATGGTGCTATAATTATTTTAACACTTTCGCTGTGGCACATCTGGGATTGAGAATTGAATCGATGCACAACTGGTTATAGTTTCTTGTAGTGTGAGGGAGATGTTTATTAAATTTGTATCAACGTAACACTCGCAGTGCTGGGAATTTAATTAGGCCAGTTGAGATGGCGCATATGGGTTGAAAACATATTGTAATAGAAAAAGTGAGGACAGTGAACCGTTGTATTGCGAACGTAATATGAACCGAAGAGGAAGGTTACTTGACAGATGTGTATCTTAGACAGGTGGTAACGTTTGTAGTTACAATAGGAGGGTTTGCACGAGGAAATCGATAGTTTGACGAGGACTTGAGGTGGGTAGAGATGAGTGAAATGCTTGTACGTTGCAAATACTGGGCACGTTAAAATTGCTTGGATTATTTCAATATTAAAATGCAATATTAAAAAAAAAATCTGTCTGTATCGATATAACAATTTAGTAAATGTTTTATGCACTTCGAATCTCAATAAACATTTGAATAAAAACGTCCTGGGAGAATCAATTACAGATTTTATAAAGAAAAATTCATTTCTGTCGCAGTGTTTGAGTGCCAGTGTAATGGATACACCAAGGAATCGCACGTGGCTAAGAAGAATGACTAGTCTACTTTGGCTTGTCTTCCTCTTTGCTGGTGTTTCAGCTGGAACACTGGAAAAGCTACACGAAGGTAAGGGTTTTTTTATTATTAACCAAATGCTTCTCACCTACTTACAATCTAACAAAAATGAAATCGGCTCAGTGCTTTAAATTCACGCAGATGGTATTGCACAATGGACGAAAATGTCACTAACCCCTTCGTATCTGTAAAGTACGAATGAAAAATACAGAACGAAAAGTCATTATCATTTCTGCCCCTGACGCGAACCTATGCGCGGCGTCACCGACAGCTTTCGAGTGACGATGATAAATTTCTGTTTAATGTATTGAACAGCCCGCGTGATTTATTTCGTTTACAATGGCAGAAAATCGGCCGGTATCGGCGACGTCGTTTCGTGACACAGTACGGTTACTAAATTATTTTGAAATACGTTCAATCAACATTCACAAAACTCCTTACGAATTCCTGAGTCCACTCTAAATAATTTGGCACTTTATACACCACAAATTGACTTTCTTAACTAATATTCGCAATCCGGTAACAGTATCTCATTATTTCTGAATTAAAGGACTCGTTCTATTACCACTCGAATTTTCCACAGTACTGGAACAACTATCTGCATTACCATGATTAAAAATTTGCCGCTATTTATATGCCAATACTATCCATAGTTTCGCATCATAGATAAAGAAAATAGACTGATAAGATCTATCACTTGTTTCGCGCTTATATATCCTGGGTAAAGTATAAATATTCCAGAAACAATTCTCTGACAACGAATATCTTTCAGTCACGATCGAATTCCGGTCAAAAATAGATAAAAAAAATAGCTTTTCTATGTCTCCAGAAATTAATGCTATTTGAAATACCATATACTTAAAATCAAAAACTTGTTGACTCTGCAGAAAACGTAGGACAAATCCCAAAAACAAAAAAAAAGGACGACGAAAAGCTTGCAAAATGGGTGAGAAATAATCGCGAACGAAAGCAAGGCATCGAGCCACCTTAAGCCACGTTGCATATGCAACTACCTGTCCGTCTTATATCAAAGACCAATGGACCACGTTCTTGACATTCCAACTTGTTAATGCCGTCAGGAACACGCGGAAAAACGTTAACAATCGCAGGATACCATGCGCGGGGAACACCATATGATTTAACCATAAATTCGATCTGCATAACAAGGCGGCCCCTCATGAATAAAGTCATTCGAATTTCGATATTAATCACGCCTCGCCACACCATCTGGAACGTCGGGGTGTGAATTTCGAGGTGTGCATCCCTGTTCAACGCTTGCCTCCGTTTTGCTTCTCCGTTGCGAGCGTTTCAGAATTTCTGACATCGCTCAAAGAGTCTCTTTCGCGCCGTCTAGACGTCTGCGCGTCCTGTTCCATGGTTATCGGAAATACTAGTTTCTCTTTGCTCGTCTAACACATTGAATCGCTCGAGCATTATTCCTCCATTGTTTTCCGATTTATGGTGACTTGAAGTTGATTTGAGCGAAGAAGGAAATTTAATTCATGGCAAATGTGGTGGTAATGATCGTATTATTTGTTGGAAATATTATACGCTCATATGTTTATATATTTGTATAATCTTCTATGGTTTCTTTGGTTAACTTGAGCTGCCAATATAAACTTGAGGAATGAATTATATGATTGCTTTGAGACATGGGAGAAATAAAATCGTTGGAATCGCTGTACCAGAATATAGGGATAGGTATAAAATAAAAACTGTTTCATTTACTATAGTTTCAATTAAAATAAAATATTCGAAGATGTGAAAAACATTGTGCATCTATTCCGGCAGATTAAATGATACTTTATTGAAAATTGCCTGCACAGATAATAACACTTATTATAGTTATTACATACGCCTATTATTTACGTCGCCATAATTTTGTTCCTTATTTATTTTTCTTTATTGCATTGATAACTTGTAATTAATCCTAATCGAAGTCTAGAAAAATAATTTCTCGCAATGTTCCGAAAGCAGCCAATGTATTGTATCGCGTACACTGATCGTAATTAGGTGGGTTTGAAGTAAATGGATCAGGAAATCGGTATTTTGGTTTCAGTAATTCGGCCAATCGACGCGACGGACGAAACCGTTTTATCGAGTTTTCCAGAGAATTATCTATCGCGGTCGCGGTACATAGATAGAATATCTACGCTTTCCGGCCGATAGGTCCTCTTCTATCCCCCTCTCTCGCTCTTACTTCCGGCCTCTTTGCTCCTCTTCACTGCTGCCGAAGAGCACGACCGTTCCCCCCTTCTCTGAGTGAAAGCCAGCAAGCTCCGTTGCAACTTCCGACTGAATAAGCATCACCTCACTTCCGTTTCCGACGATGTAGCCTTTGACGTAATACGTATACGTCGTCCTCTGTGCCCCTACCCTTTCCCTTCTCTGTCGATCACTCTATCTCTGTCGTGTCTGCTTACTCCTTCTATCTACTTCCTCTTTGATACTTCCCTTTCTTTCCCGATCTCTCTTCAACATTTCTCTGTGCATCCAGAAACTATTCTTTGCGATGCTGTTATTATTCCTCTATCTTTGTTCGCGTCTTTGCTTTCTTACTTTAATACCTGCCGTGAAATTTTTTAACCCGTTGGCCCCTTTAAGCGGTGCTCTGCCTTCGCCGTTGCTTTTCATAAAGTCTTGCATAACAGATCACTTAACGCTTTGTAGACTGCGCGGAGTGTCCTCGACTAGTTTCTTTGCCTTGAAATTGCGCTAGCTTGGAATATTCACTGCTCGCAGGGTTTCGTATTGGATACCTTTGGGCCTTTTGTTCTTTGACACTGTGTCTGTCAGATTAACCACCGATTGTTACCAAATCATAACGGTACGATTTAATCTTCTCTAGTTAGTTCAATACGTTTATACAAATGCGATGCGGCAACATTCGTGGAATTGTACGAAACGTATCCTCTTCGTAAGACAACATTTATTGTGATCATGTTGGATTGATTTATTTTATAAATTGCAGGCAATAGCGTTTCTTTATATAATGCGTTCGATCCAACGTGAAAAGAATATTAGCGAGTGAAATATTATTCTACACAATTTCTAGTTCACTAAATTATAAAGATTCTTCTCGCAGATGTTTCCAGGCTGCGCATTAATTTAATTCTACACCGAAAGCCATTACAATTTTACATCCTGATCTTGTAAATGGAAATTCTGCGTCTCAAGAAAACGTTGCTCATATAGAATACATTCTCATAGAATACAAACGCGACGTTCATATTTTCTACTCCATCAAAGACAAACTTTCCACGGAAGCCTCGCGTCGTCGAGTTATTAAAACTTTCCACGGCCCCAAAATTGAATTCCCTCCATGTTTTCGATCTCAGTCGCGAACTTACGCGCAGTCTTTCGTGACATCAAACCCACATCACTTTGTTCCCACTTTTTGAACCAATCCAGACAGCAGAAGATCAAGCGAGAGCAGCGAATCGGTTCAATATCTTGGTAGGGTTGTGACGTTTAAGCACACTAGGTTCAACGAGTTACCCTTTATTACATCCTATCAGAAATACACCGGGAGCAGACAGGAAAATATTGGCGGCGTCAAATATTAAAAAATACAAATCGTCACAATTATTCTAAATAATAATAATAATAATAATAAGGAGAAGAAACATAACAATGCATCAAACAAAATTAATCTCCTTTCGGCTCGACGAGATTCGTTCCGCACGTTTTTTATGCGTGCAAGACACTTCTTCCGGCCGCAGCATTGTTTCTTTCCCGAACGTGTTCCACGCGTTCACCGGTCCCGCTTCCGGTTTCCGCTAGATTTCCGCCTCGACGGCGTCCGTGAAAAATTGCGTTTCATCCGCCGCTGTCTAGCCGCTGCGCTGATGCGTTACGCCAGCTGATGACGCAAGCCACGATGAAATCTTGCTTCTTGTCGACCCTCTGTTCCATTTCCCTTCTCTTTCTGGTCATTGTGCCACCTTTCGTCCCTTTGTTTTCCTAGCCAACGAACAGACGACCTCGACTTCCGGTATCCTTGGAGGCCCATGTTAATCTCTTCGTCTTTGCGTCCACCTCTTTTGGATCCGTCATCCTCGTTGTACTAGATGTTGCCATAGGATCCCTCCTCCTTCCCTTAGAGGATACGTGGACATCCATCATCCGAGGATACTGACTCTCAGCAGTTGCTGAGGTATCCTATTCCTGGGTGTAATTTGAACGATCCAGTGAGCGTGCTGGTAATGATTGAAGCACTGGTAGAAGATCATTTTAATGGCAAGATTTAAATGCAGCAGCATATAATTATATTTAATAACAGTATCTATATAAAGGCAAGAGTATATTAAAGTCTGGTGGGATGAAATCTCTATTTTTTACAAAAGTGTCAATGATGTAAGGTAAGGTTGTCGTTTCTCTGAACATTTCAATAGGAATAGTGCGCATTGTAACTTACACTCCGTTTAGAAATCTAGATCGTATGTAAATGTAACATATAAAAATGAATTCGCTTTAAAAGATAAATAAGATAAATAATTATTTATCTATCCGATAATAAACATTTGTACATTCGACTGATACACATTTTGGTACACGAATAGATGTCATTATTAGCGATTTATCTACATTTAAAGGTAAGGTAAAATGTAACATATAAAAATGAATTCGCTTTAAAAGATAAATAATTATTTATCTTATTTATTATCGGATAGTCAAGATAATCGACCCGAAGGATATATAACATTACTTTAAACGTTCAAATGGCAAAAATAATATTCATGAATAATGTATTGCTTGGGAATTATTATTGGTCGGAAGACAAGTAATTGTACGACCCAGGAAATGCAGTTATCGTTAATGGCTAGAGAAAAGATAATTTCAACAACGAGACATGGGGGCCGCATAAATTAGACAAAACGCAGCACGCCATAAAACCAACTGCAGATTGTATGCGCAAATGTAAGGTGCATGTCCTCGGAGTCGTTTTTGCCAGCGTCCATGAACCGAGCCAACAAGCTTGGGGTCCTCTTGCCAACACTGTCTTTTGCTTCTTATCGCGTGGTCGTAAAGTGCATTCGCTCTTGATAACAGTACGTAACGAAAGGCGAGTCTCGAATTATTGTTATGACGCATTCCGCGATACATCCATGGGAAACATCATCGCCAAAGAAATTCCTCTATTTGTTCAAGTAAATGGAACCATTATTATACAATAGCTTTTTAATACCGATGAAATATAGGTCCAAGAGAATAAAAAGAATATTATACAATGCTAACAATTTTTTGAGACATCGAAAATATTATGGAAATACGAGCGTAGAGCGTGCAGAAAATATTTGGAAAAGCGTCTACAACTTTATATTAGTGATATGCAATTATATGTATACTTAACAATATTACCCATTCAATAAAAGCTTCGTATTAATGAATTTATCACACAATCGCAATTATTAATTACTTCTACCTAAAGATCGAATCATGCAAGGTTTCTATATAATCAAGAAAATTTTTCACGCGTTCCTAGTTAATCGTGATCGTACTATTCCAGATCCGATGGCATCTGACCAACGAAATAGAGAAATCAATTTGTTCTCGCATTTCAATCGACGGATTAGAAGGCTCAGTGGTCTTTTTCGTCTGAATTCGTCGAAACATGCCAGGTGCGAGGTTATGCCAGTTACCAGGCCCTGTTGTTCCTGGTGATTGGAAATCGCTTTTGTCGTTAAGCCAAATCGCATTTCTAGATTGCCTCGTTACCTCGAGCTATTCTGGACACCTCGGACAACGCTGTCACGGGAACCAACGAGGAGGGATTGGTTAAAGCCTGTATTGCGAAAGCCTCGTCCAATTATCAGCGTCTACGGAGCTCAAAGCAATCGCTCCTTTATTGTGTTTACTGATTGCTGACGATGCTCCAGAAGGTAGCTTCGTTTATAGGAAAACACTCAATATCCAAACATCCGAATTATCAATCCTCTCCCTGTCGAGAAATGCCGCTTGCATTAATATACCTGAACGGGATTCAATTCGGCTTGTCGACATATCAGATATTGTTGGACGATAAAACAGTAGCTTCTAAGCACTGCGCAGATCCACCCTAAAAATAGACTTTATTTCAGAACACAATTGGGCACACGATTTTCATAAATTATGTGCTCCCATTCTTTTCACGAATTACCCTCAATCGATTCCAGAATATTAAACGATCCCGTCTTTTACGATCTGACTATTTGACTATGCGATGCAATCAGTACAATTGAATCAAGTCATGTGGTTTGTTACAGTAAGACTGCGCAAAGACTGCATATTCCTTTGATACGTCATTTTTTACTTCGAACTTCTGTATCGTTTTATCGTTGGTTCCCGATTGTCTATCGATTGTTCGAGCGTCAGGTTAGCGGGTCAGCCAAATAAGTTTTGAATTTTCTTGCACGACGATACTCGGTCATTGGCATAACGAGGCGGGGAAGTTGGCTGACAGAAAATCGCGGCACAAGGGCAAGGGGGCGCGGGGGGGTTGAAAAATCCTTGCGAAGTCCTCGCGGCGTAGATAGTCGGGGCGGCGAAGAATAGCGTCGAACAGAAAGAGGGCTGAGGAAAGTTCGAAAATTCGTTGAAGCGACGCCAAGTTCGACGTAGTATACAGAGGGCACAAAATGGCGGACAGAGTCACGTTTATCTTACAGTTCTTGCGGGTCTTATCGCTGCTCACCCCAGTTGCTACCGTTTGTTCTTTTGATTCTTTCCAGTCACTTCACCATCACCGTCGCCCACTTACTCTCCGCCATTCCCTTCCATAGTGACCCCTGGAATCTTTCTGGAAAAGTTCGGTTATTTAATTTCGTAGCCGCGGTCTGCCAGAGGAACCTATCTCGACCCCTCCATCCGCCCGTTCTTTCTATCCGCGTTAACGGTATGTCCAATTCACCCGCAGTCGGACGAATGTTTTTTTCTCTTGTCAACCCCCTTATCGCACGACGCAGTTCACTGTCGAGCCCTGTTTGCCGTGAACAGATTAGCGGCAGATTTTTCAGTTTGAAGGGACGCGATCGCTGAATTCGCAGAATTCTTGTCTACACATTGTCGATGTATAACTGACATATAAAGTATAAAGCACAGAATATTTTCTTGTGCACTCTCAGCAAAATGAACTCTCCACGAATTTCTATTATTGTCATCGGTAATCGATGTAAAAATAGGGATTCCTTCAGAGGCGTATATATTCCAATTTTAATATTGTTTAGCCGTTAGCAATACCGTCGCAAGAACATTTCTCATTTCTAATTTAATCACGCTCAGTTGCGCCAAATCGGGCACACCTTCCGCGCTTGAAATTTAAAAGCCTGCGAAAAGGTAATAGAAGGACATAATGTAATTAAAACTGTCCCCTCCAATCGTCTGAAAATATTTTCTCCATCTGGGGACGCAAGATAGCGCCTGAAAAGGTAGCCTTGCGTCCATATCGAAGGGACAGCGACGCGCCGCAAAGGTGGATATTCGACGAAAAAATAAAGCGTCACGACTTAGTTACTGTCTTATCATTGTTTTGTTATTCATTTATTTCTTACTTTGTTGTTAGGACTTCGGTAATTAACAACTTCGACCCACAGGTTTATAATACGGCTGCCTGTGAATTCCGTTGGAAAATCTCGGGCACATTAGCTGGAGTTGCTTAATTATCCTAATAATAAACAAAATTCTATTCCAAAACACTATCGTCTCTGAATAGCAATTGCCGTATCGTAATCCATTGATGTCTCGCTGAGAAGGCCTCACAGTGTGACGGCTCTATAGTAACGTTGGACATTGGGGCAAAATATAAGTCTAAACTCAAAAATTTAACTGTACTGTTAAGAAACTATTAGGTTTAATCGTTAGGTTTAATTTTGTATTTTTTATATTTACGTTTGTAATTAGGACTATGGATACAATATTTAACACTAAATTTTGCATTGTTTATTTTCTGAAGTCATTTTACTGTAATATATAAAAATAATGTACCAAATATATGCAAATTCTAATTTTGTCCACGTTTTCGGCCTTTTTCGCCACTGTGCGACGCCACGCGCGGCTTCTCGCGATTACGCCAAGTCGCGCGCAATGGTCCCCAGCCACGATTTCCCGGGACTCTCCCTTTCCTCTGCCGTTCCTTTGAATGCTCGTTACCATGCAAACGACCATACGGCGAGAAAAAGAAAGAAAGATACGTATCCGTAAAGAGGGAGCACGTGAATTTCAAGCAAGCGTGTATCAGCTTCAATACAGAACAGCTTCTTCGCGGCTCGATGGATAAGGATCTCTTTGGCCACTTTATAGACTCATGTCTGGCCGTCTCGGAGCTTTTTCGCCGCGCCATTCAATAGTCACACGCTATCCAAACGAATCTTTCCGAGCAAGGGTCCACGGGGGAGAACGTTCAACCGGATATTCGTTGTATGTACGTATGTATGTATATACAATGTCCTCGATGGTGCCGCGTTTCCAACTGCGATCCTCCGGCAGCATTCGTGTACGTACACGTACAGTATTTGTGTGCGCCGCGGACATACCAGAGTCGGCGTATAATTCAGTTTTACCCTGAAACGACTCATTTATATGCGTTCGTTTGATTGAATCTCTCCCACGGAGCCCTGACTCTGCCTCCTCCCCCCCTTCCAACTCCTCCCAGTGTCGTTTCCTTTCCGCTTCTCCTTTCCCCCTTTCATCTCGCTTTCTCCTCGCCGCTTTCCGCCACATCTCGTCGTCCCTTCGTTCGCCCCCTTCCGCGATTCATCTTCCCTTTCCTTCGCTACCCTTCTAACTCACCCTTTCCACCCTCGTCGACACCGACGCGGTTAGCTGTTTCAATTTCCCCTGGCCGCACAAAACTGAAAGGCGTGCCCGTCATCTGTCGTGTCCTCTCGCTACGCTCCTACGTTCGCCTCTCCCCTGTTCACGCGTGCAATTCGCGAACCGCGCTAGCCACCGTTCTCTCGACGATCTGCGAGACGTCTATCCGTGTGTCACGACTGTCATTATACACCGTGTAGGCGAGTTGATGCGCGTCGGCCAGAACGATCGAGCTCGTTGGTCGCGGGGAACGATTGTCTGGCGGTCGTCGACGACTTTCCAGGAATTTCCCAGCGATTCTGGCCATTCTGTACTGTTCATCGGTTCGTGCTTACTGGCAGTTCGGCAGCGAATCCCGCGAAACGATCGGGTGGAGTGCAGAGGGTGTAATGGCCATTTAATTCAGGGGAAGTTGCTACAGATTGCGGAGCCTTTTAGAAACCTTTTGCGCTCTCTTTTAACGTAACACTTTTACAGTTTCTTTGGGATCGCCGATACGAAACTTTATCAATATAAGGAGACCGCCCGGTAATGTTCAATGTTAATGGATGTTATTTCGAAATAGGCTATGTTTTTGGGCGCATCGGTATATTTACGCACTGATGATAATCAAAATATTAGCAAGATAATTTGATTCGAGATAAATGTAAGTTTGCTAATATCTGCTATCGATGTCGGTCACACGAATAGTTGACGTGAAATGTCTGGCGAACGGCTTAGAGTACGTAGAAACAATTGTTTACTTTGCCACAGTCGAAACTAAAAACACGAAAGCAAAATATTGTATATTATTTACTCGTGTAGGTACACACATTTTATTCCACGCTTCGCTGACACGCGTTCCATTTTTATTTATCGATTTTGCCACCGCTCAGTTTCGCTCCTGCAGACAAAATTCAATTCGACACGTCCAGGAAAACTTACTTAAATTGTAGTTCGCAGCACTTTCTGCCTGTATTTTTGCTTTATATGGAGCACTTTGCACCTTGCGCGAAATTTTCAGCGTAGACGCGAGAGTTAACGAAATTGCGTCGACAATGGGGGCGGAGGCGCGTAAAATACGACTGATTATCCGGGAGGAATGGAAACGACGAAGGGTTTCGTAGGAGGCAGCTTTGGTGTAGTTCGGGATGTACCGCTAATGCAATTATATCTCACCCCTCTGACATTCAGCTCATGAATATCGCCGTTTGATTTGTATAATGTCGAGTTATTGTTTCGGAATCGAATGGTGGGGAACATTTTATATCGAATATCTTGGCGAAATTGAATTCGACAGAACGTCGAAATGAATGTAAGCTTAGAGAAGATACTGTTTCGAATTATATGAAAAAACAATTATTTTCCATCGACATTCTGTATGGTAATATGTTGCGCAGATTTTCAACTCTGAATATTCACTGGATGCCGTTCCGCTGTAGATATATTTTTCCACCTTTTTTTCGGTCAGATATATATTCGGCAAAATTACGGGACGAAACTATCTGGACGAAGCGTTAATTGAAACGAAGTAAAGATTTTTTTTTTATGCATATTTCAGTATAAATTATTCAGTATCGGTGTCCTTAACAATATTACGGCCGACGTGGAGAGCGAAGAAAAGTTTGAGAATCATTACTGTCTCTGTTCGTTTCACCGCAACGCCTTCAATCAAGCTCCGTTGTCTAGACAATTAACCGGTCGGACGATGCAATTAAAAGCAATTGTTTCGGGCGTGTGTATGTGTGCGCGCTACACTGCGGCTTGGAATTAATGTTCCTGCATTAGGACAAACGGATCGTTCGCCAAACGTGCCGGATTTCAATAACCATTTCATTTGCGAAAATTAATTTTTATTATACAATTGATCAATTCTACAATGAAATAATATAATATTGCTACCTTATCTTAAACGTTTTTTTTGGAAGATAGCGGTATTAATTGAGATATTAACATTTATTCTATAGAAATTAATTCAGTGCTATCTTTTAATAGTGGCCATCTTCACCTTTCATATATTGTATTGCACATTCCTCGACAATACGTGATGATCTCTTTACACAGAAATCCATTAACCCTTTCGCTACTACGGGCGACTATAGTCGCCCTCCATAAAATGCCACTGACATACTACGGGCGACTATAGTCGCTCTGTATAAGATGCCGCGTATTGTACATACGATGGGCGCGTGTTTCTCTGGAAATGTACCATCAGTGTTTTGTTTTTATCATCAAATATGTTTATTATCAAATGTTTGCTGACGATCGTTGTCGCGCACCGTGCACAATTTTGGCGCGGCATTAAATTTACTTACTCCATAATAAATTCAATAATTATTAATTTATTCTAATACTAGCGGCGGCCCGTTCAGCGGGACTGCCGCGCCGGAAAAACCGGCCGTAGCGAAAGGGTTAACGCAAAAGTAGGATACTAATAATTGACTCTATCCACACAAGCCATTTTACCCTTACTATGAAATAAATATTCTTCGTTCCAAAATACAAAAGCAAATCTCATATAAATACAACAGTCAAACTCTCCACAATTCCAATCACTCATACTAACACGACATCAAACTCTCCCTTTAAGCTAATCTCATTACCTTCCCACGTCACTGCGATCAGATTTCTCAATTACCGCCAAACAAAGAGAAAAAAAAATCATAGCCAAAGGTCCGTGCCAGCTTCCCCTCTATATTTATACCAGCATAGGAGTTAGCCATTCCTATAGTCTCGATTGTCCCTCGATGAGATTTTTCGTTTTCCCGTTTGACGCGAATAATTGACGTCTCGAGGGGTCGCAAGACCTCGGTTATCTCGCAGACACCCATCGATTCAACTCAGCCAGCTCAAAACGCTTTTTACGATAGCCCGTTTATTCCGGTTGCCTGCCAACCTGCTGACTAATTAGTTCGGTTAGCTGCTCGTGAAAAATGCACTACTGGCCGAATCCCCCGAAACGGAATGTATAATCAGGTCGAATTAGCCGTCTATCGAGGGCAGAGGAATACGCGACGGTGCAGCTCGATCGTTTCGAACGGACATCACTGTAATCACTGGTAATGCAGATGGCGGTCGTCCGTCGATGGGCGCATCGACAATCAGCTATATAATTACGGAGGCCTCGCCCGCCAATTAAGCTACATTCATTGAACGTGATCGTCAGTCCCGCGGTAAGCATGCCGCCGTGAAAAATGTACACACCGCCCGCTAAACGCTGCTTAACACGGTCGTTGACGCGATTATCGATCCCGTCGATGCTGCTGAAAAATGACGAGGTGTCAGGATGCAAATATATACGCCGATGCGTTGCATTAACGCTTTGAGCAAGGATGCAAGGGGTAAACGACACCAGAGGCGACTCAATGGTGTGCTCAGATGATAAATCAGTTCGGTGTTTCGGTCTCGCGTGGATAGTAATTAGGTTTCATTTACCGAATGGACAGGAGTATTGCATTAACAAGAGAAATGATTTGCAATTTCGCGATTTCTCTTTTTGGTATTGGCTAATGTCAATTATCGTGGCACCCCATAACGTCGATCTCTGCGACTTATTTCCGTGACAGCTGTTCCCTGTGGATATTGTTGGGACTCGCGTGGACAGTTGATATATCAAGTGTCAAACTGCAACATAGGTTTTCTTGAAATGTGTGATCTTCAATTTTGTTAATTGGTTTTGACATCGTGTTTCGTTTCTCTCGTGTAGTTGTGTATTAGTTTCTATTTTCCAATGTTCGCTTTTGTTCGTGTCTACCTGTTACAGTTTATTACGACAGAATCACTGAAATCAATATCGCCGTCGCGTTAAGGACATCATGGGTGAAATAATTATAGAAGGCGGGACCAAAACGTAACTTGAATAATGGTGAAATTGTATAACGAATGTCATGATTTAATGTTCATGTAAATAGTTTGAAGTATGAAAAGTTTAGACATGCACGTTTGCATATGACGTTTCTTTGAAACGTATAAAAATTTACAATAAAACAAAGCAATATACGCCCATATTTTTTACAATAAAGTCATCCTGAACGTCATACTCGTATTATTGTATGTTAGCATGGAAAAAATATCGGTACCCCTTTGTAGCGCAATCGTGGGCATGATTTCGAACGAACTATTTGACAGAAATATCAGTTGAATCTTTTGCGACTTTTAGAGCGTTTACAGTTCGCTTACTTTGTTCCAATATTATCAATTTGTCCAATATATTCGTCTCTTTTATTACGTCACCAAAAAATTACAAGACTCTACTATTCAAATAGAATGTTTCTCATTAACGAAATATCTTCATCAATATACATACCACGTTAACTAACAATGAGAGGTATCTGTGATATATATGCGTAAATAATAATATTACACAAAAATTGTAGTTTGCATCGTCAAAGAATAAAGATAAAAGTTATGTTATTGAAATTTTTTTCACAAATTCAATGCACCGTCTCAAAATTCTAGCAGCTATCTAGCGTTTCACGGTACACACGTTCAGCATTGACGATACCAGATTTTAATTTTTGTATAAAATGAACAAAATGGTATATATTTGAAATATAATAATTGAATTGCGACAGGAAATGTGTTAGTTTCTTGTTCATATTTTACAAAATAATAAGAAAATTGTTAAAAATCGACCGTCAATCCCTAATAAATATTATAACAAAGTTAACTATAAAATTTGAATGTGATTGGTAAGGTAGAACTCGAGATATCGTGCACACCGTTTTGAAAAACAATGTTCTGAGAATAATGCGTTTGAACTTTACGAACGTGATTTAGAAAAGGAGACCTACTTCCTCGTTGCCATTACTCCAGAGCATGATAGCCACAGTTCCTTCTCCAGTAATCTTGTTCACGTGTTTGGAAACTCTCCTTTTCTTGACTCACTTATTGCATGTGGTTGTTCACGATCGCCATCACTTCTACGCTTTGCTCGAGCCACGTCCAGAGGAAGATTCCTTCTCGTTCACCTTATCGAGAACGATTCTGGTCGATGAGCTGGCTCCTACTCGTACGATTACACCAATCCAAGTTCTATTCCCCGTTCCAGATTCTGTGTAAAACAAACACACATTAGATCGCAGTACGATCTACACTTCCCGCGTTCTAATTTCCTTGTGATGGATTTACACTTCGTGCAGGAATTCCCATTGGCATTATTACAAAGCGACCATAACATTGCTGACTGGCATTTCGACCCAGAAAGGCAAACTATTAGGCTGTCCCATAAACAATGTAATTTCTTCTTTTACTTTAAATAATTGTCCCTATTTTTTTAGGCGTTGCGTTTATATAAACTTTATCATACGGCTTTAAAAGGTTATTCTCTGTATATAACCGTATTGTTTTGCTGCTGACTTTTTCTTAGCGCCCCTAATGACTATTTACGAGTCTCCAAATTATTGTTGAAACTTATAATGATATATTGCGGCTGTCCAAATTGTTTTCTAGATTTTTTCAATCATTGCTGCAAATTCCAGCGCCTATCGCGATAGCTGTTATTTTTTTAAGCGACCGTGTCAGAAGGTCGCAATTTTTTAAATTCTTGCCGTGTCTTCCAGCGCTTACAGAAGTTGCGAATTTTTAATGGATTTAAGATTGGGCGTTACCGGTCCACATCTTTCTTCCTCTTATTTAAATGCATATCTACATTGCCATAGATTATTCTAAATATGGCTTATACAAATGTATATAACTAGATCTTCGTAGGTATAATACCCATGCAATATTAGTTACATCAAAAGCGTTTCATTGACGAATCCGCGGATACCTTCTTCGTTAAACGTTTCCTCGTCGTCCACATCGATTACAGTTCCCAATAAAGTCGCGATACTAGTCAAACGCTTTTATGAAACCGTTATCCAAGCGGTGGCAACTGCAGGAAGAGGGTCGCAACAAGAAACCCAACGGCGCGACGTTGCAAATCCTCCAAACTAACGCTGGAAGTTTATGACATCAGGATCGATCCTCTTAGGTATATAAACTGGGCTAAAATGTTAATAATTTCCTTAATATTAGTGTTCAAATCGCAGCAATTACTTCTTAACAAATACATGTACACATGAGAATTTGCTGCTTATTTGAATAGAATCACGTTTTTCATCACCTTTGGGACCTTATTTCTAGTAAAGTCGCAAAAAGTTGCAGGATTTTTTAGACTAGAGTGATCGTATTTACGTCTAGTTATGAACAAAGAAAAATTGTTGTGGGACTCGAAGGGCCTTATTTATAAACAAAAAAATTAATAATTGGCTTTCGACTTTATATTTTGTTTTAATTTTTTAATTTAAAGTAAGGTACTTATCGCGTTGAAAAATATGTATATGAAAAAAGTTTAAGAAATCAAGGATTATACTAAGAAATAAACAAAGAATGTAAAACAATTTTTTCTTAAAGCACATATATCGCAGTTGTTTTTAATGTCAGTTTCCCGTTTCAAGTTATATTGTGACCTACGATCGACGTATTTCAATATTGCAGTACAAATTTTTTAAAATGTCGTTTCCATAAAACGAATTTTCGCTACGTTTTGGGGATTTTGCACCACTGTTACGTCGCTCTACGAGTTTCGTTTCATCAAGGGCTGGCGCGTGATCCATCTCTTTCAGACTCGGTCCAGCTTGCGTCCGGTGTTCACTGACAGCCTGACCACGCTGTCAATCCGTGCAAGGACGCGACGAGAGAAAGTGCTCCTCTTCGAGACGTCTTTTTTTCACCATCTAATATTTTTATTATTATCCCGGGACGTCTATCGCATCGATACTGGGGATGTATCGGCAGCTGTCGCCCATATTAACTGTCTCTCTCATACTCGCGCGCGCGCGCACACACACACACGAAGATTCTGGGTTACCGTACGCCTTCCGTGACCAAGAAAGAGTTTAATACGGGCGGGTGACGGTAAAGTCCCGGTTTCGCTAGGCGAGAGGTGGGTAGACAGAGTCTGGGGCACAGAAAGAGGGAGCGCTGGCATCAGGACGGTCTAGGTGTCGATATAATCGAGAGGCTTGCTCGTCATCAAAGTGCCCCCGTGGTTCTCCTCCGGGAGCAACGCAACTGCGACAGCGGCGAACGCTGACGGCCCTCGTTAGCGCAAAAACGCGAGAGATGATGGATGGATGCTAAATTGCATTAATTAAATCCACCGTGACACCCTACGCCGGGAGCCTTCGTATCACTCAGCGGCTACCGCTCGGGCTTGGTTGTCTGTGATCGAGGCGTGAGCCGTTTAACAGGGTGTGGGTCACTTTGATGATTACACCTCGAACAGACCAGCCTCTGCCCCTTTCGCCTATCACGGTCTTCCGTTCCTTCCTACTCCGCCTTCGGGCCCCTTCAACCTGACAGAAAGGTAACCACGTAGACCGTGCACCTGCCTCCTAGTTCCTGTGCCCTTGAAATCGCCCCGTTAAACCCCGCGTTACACCGACAGGGACGTCGTGACTATTAAAGCCGTCCCCGGGATTAGACCGCAATGAGATACGACACTGTTGAGAGCACTTGAAGAAGGATACCGGGATCCTTTTATCGTTATTGAATGACTGCCACGCTCGTCGATCGACAGCGTACCTTGGCACAATTTCGCGCACCTCTATCGGCTGAATTCCTTTGATCGTGATTCGTTTAGCTGTTCGGGAGAGCGAGCCGCGTTCCTGTGTATTGAAAAGTAATTTTCTCCTCGACACGGAATCGATCAGCTGCTTGGATTGTTTACTCGCGGCTTTCAAACAGCACGGGAGCTCGTTTTCGTAGTGGGGGGCGTGACGGAGGTGGCGGCAAACGATTATTTAAAAGACGAAATATATTTTTCTTCGTGATGGAGACAATTATACGGAGGGGATCGTCCGGAACGTGTTTCTGTGAGTGACACGCAGAAAAACGCGAAACCCATTTCGTGTTTATTCAAATTTAATAGCTTCGCGGGGAGGCTTGCAGCCGTGCTCAAGGGTTGTGCGTGTTAAAAGAGTGGCTGGTGGACGAAGTTTAGAATTCGGACCCCTCTCAAATCTCGATTATTATTGCGACATTCATGCGAACAGTAACAAAAACCTTTCGTTTCGACTGTACGTGAACATTTCATGAAAGTGTTTTAAAGAGAAAGGCGGGATTGTTGAATACAATACACGTACCTACATATAACGTTCTTTTTATTCGCTCTACGGGGGTATAGTATTGTTTAAGAGTTATTTATTCTCGCCATTTAATGTCAGGCCATGTTCGTGATTTATGCCAACAATAGCAGGCTAACCTGTCGGATATTGTGTCGGTTGCTCGGCAATTGAGCATTGCTGTGCTTACAAATTGTTCGACAACGCGGTAATTTTTCCTTCAATCCAAGCCAAACAATTGAAAACCATCAATCGTCTACTTTCCCAGGAGGGCCAATTTTTCCACATCGATTAGTAGTGGATCCTCGGTTCCGGGAAATCAAAGGGAAAACACGTTCCACGAGAACGCGAAATACCCCTCTGTTTGTAGCCGTTGTGTTCCAAGTTCTGGGGAGGGAAATTAAATGAGATCATCCTTTTGGTATACCTTTTGGAAATTGCTTCTCCCTCTTTGATGTCCTAATTTGATCGGCGTCCGTGCGGGTAGGAAACGCGAGGCTAAGTGGATTTTGCCGAATAAAAGAACACCAGCGCGAGGCTCGGGTGGCAAAGTAAGACATTAGCCGAAGCCTGCGGTGAAGAATCGTAGGATTCCTCTCCTCGACTTCACGAACGAGATGATGAGATCCCGATGCTCTCCTGTACCATGCGTCTCGCCGCAAGGATAAGTGATGGTTGCGCCGTGTGGATATTGGGTATAATTTAGTGGTGCCTGTCCGATGTTTCCAGGCGGAAAAAAGAAAAGAGCAGAAAAGAGCAGAGGAAGGGAAAGGCTCGGTCTATAGAGGAACTGGGGTATCATGCGGTGTACGAGCCTCGATTATTCCGTGGATAAATGCGAATTCAGTGTTTCCCGGTTGAAAGGGATAGGTCGGAATAATAAAAAGCAAGAGTCTGGTGCAATCAACTTGCCAGCGGCATGCTCGCGTGCACATGACTGGATGAGAACGTTGCTTTTCGAGGCATGGATCGATGTCGAGGGGCTGTTGCGACGGTTAGTTTGTCGCAATTAGAGCTCGTAATGACGATCTAATGATCACCCTGAATTGTACTTCCTCGCGTTGAAGGAGCGGCGCGAAAAGGCGGTTAATATTTCATCCCTGTGTGACGCGTTACAACGTCCAACGATTAAAAATGGGTGAAATTGGGTCGACGTAATTGTTGAATTTTTTAGTCCTTCTCTCTCTCTCTCTCTTTCGCCCTTTTTTATTTTTCTCTTTTTGCACCCGATGGATGTGCTGCCTGCTTAATTCTGCCAAGAGATCTGTTCCTTCTGTCTCGCCTAAATCATTTTTATTTACATTGTAAAATATTACAGTGGAGCAGAGACGTAGAGTCAGTGAAATTAGACTGTCACGGGAGGACGTACCGCCAGTTGGGGAGAAAACGTGGAAGTGTATTTTAAAACAAGAGGTAAAGACGAAAATTTCTTCCCCCTGATAGCGGAACGAAACGTGAAAGAAATGTTCCCTTTTTTCCGCCCCATTTTCGTTCCTTTTCGTCCCTTTGCATGGCGGATTTTGTTGATCTTCACTGCTGGCAAATATTTTCGATTCGTACGTACTAAAAAAGGGATCTGCCGATTTACGCCTCAGGCGCGACGAAGCGTAGCAGCTTGAAAGGCGCAAAAGTACCTCCGCGGAATAAGAGGATAATGTGGACTCGATTTGACAGCCTTGAATATTTAATATCTTACGAACGCCTTCCGATCGCGCGGGCGCTCTTTTTACGATCTGCCAGACATTTGTCCCTGTTCAGGCGGAAATAATGAAGAATCCAATTGTGTCCGAAGTAGCAAGAATACGCGTTCGATAGCCCCTTTCTCCAATTGATCCGCTGTCGCGGTGCGCGAGAGATCGCTTAATACCTCGGATTTCTACGGTTTCGCGGGTCTCAAAGAATCGTGAGGTGGGAACAGAGTGAATATGGAAATAACGTGAAAATATTTTCCTTGAAAATACCGACCCGAACGAGAACGAAATCGTTTTATTTGGGGCACGATTATAGGAATACGCGGTTAACGCTTCAGCCGTACTCTTCTCGACACTTGACGTTTAATCGCCCCTCTCGCGTGGAATTGAAGTGTAAATAAAATCGGAATTTCTCGAAATATAAACCGCTATAAAGATCAATTTGATTAAACACTTTCAATTTCCACTGCTGCTTACGACCCTTAAGTCGGCTGAATGAACTTGTATGTAACGTGGTTTTCTATGTAGGTATATATGTACATGTACGTCTAAGATGAATAACTGATGTATCGATAGATCAATATAGGTAGACAAATAGCAAATGGTTACGGAACTTTTTATGCTTTCTGATCACGGGGCATTTATACACTTTTCTATACAAGTAATAATCAACTTGTGCGAATATTTGTAGAAACGAAGGGAACGAACTTTATTTCTTTGTCCTAAGGGTGACAACCCATTAACTGCGTTTCACACTTCCATAAATCAAACACGAGACATTAAACGGCAACTTAACTTTGCCAAAACTTATCATCCCCTCCCACTTTAAATCGCGTGTTCTGCCTTACACGGAGGTCCATTCAGGCCTCTGTCGTTCCATAAGTCAGAACTTCTATGGGAACTTGGTGAAATTTAGCCAGGCGCTGCGAAATTCACGAAGCAACCCCCCCTTCGCATCAACTGCATCACGAAAGACTGTCCAGCAATGAATGCTGCGAGACAGTTAACCGACATAATAATACCTTCTTTCTTATTCAAGCTGAACCGTTCCTAAGAAGTTCCTAAGTTAGAATGCCGTATTCTCTCGGATGTGTCACTCGCATAAACATGACAGGCTGTATTATACGTGCTCTTACGCCAGAGCCGTTAAGTCGCCGTTTGCTGCACACCAACTACAACGCGTTGTAGTTGCGGCTTTGCAGATGTTCGATCACGTTGGATTGCAAAACGATAGTTGTTATCACGTATATGTACGTCGAATTTTCGTCGCTTCGATTTCGAGCGTACTTTCAGCGACGAAAGGATTTAAAAATATCCTGGTAGAAATATGCTTAGTAGACAATCTATATGTTACTGCATTGATAATCGGTGGAAGTTGATAATGAGTGATAATGAGGAACCTTCATAATAGTAGGTTAGTACTTGACAGTTTAAGTATTTATTTGGAAATCATTATAGGATTGCCTATTGTAAAATTTTGTCTCGAACTTACTTTTTGTCAAAGAGTAATTTACTGGCTGTTCCATATCCATCAAACAAGCACACATTTTCAGCATTCCTTTCGTTCGTGTATGTATCTACATCAAGCATAAGCATGATAGATACTCGAGCGTCTTATCCTGAAGTTACCACTTGCCCGGGAAAGTTAGCTCAAACGACGCTGGTCGATTTCCTCCTCACTTATTCGACAGACCTCTTGCCTCGCGGATATTCGTAAGAACGGGATTCGCTCACGCGTCTGATGCCTGCTCTCGTCGTATGCTGACAGTATATATTCCAGACGCACAACGTTTACGGTTTACGAACGGTTTTTCCAGTGATTTGCCGGTTCTTTCGAGACGAAGAAAGGGTTGAACGCTGGGCGCTTAGAGCCCACACGAAAGAGAAGTTTTGGTGGCTCGATAAGAAACGACAAAGGGAGTAGAATAGGGGTGGCTCATGCAATTCCAAACTATTTCAATGAAATGGGATAGCGGCTGGTAGATTTGTTGATCGCAGAAACCGACTAGTTTCTCGTCCGTGGCCTGAAGACAAGGGAAAAGAGAGAGTTAAGAAACGCCAGACTACTGCAAGCACTCATCTCTCTTCCTTTGTTCTAAAATTCTTACGACTTCCCTTACGTCCTGCAGGATCCTCAACTCTCTCTCTCTCCCTCTCTCTTTGGGGAGGCAACAAAGGATGTGGCCTGTATCAAGCACGGTGGTAATGGTGGCACCGTGGACGTTACATGACGCGAAATTGTCTCTTCTTTCGCGCTTGCTCGGTGAACACTTTGTAAGGTAGTGAAACGGGCCGGATATGCCTCGCAACTTTCTTTGCCCGTCGGCTGAACCTTGGCTCAGCTAACTTCGAGGGTTTTTACATTAGCATATCGACTTATTCATACAATCCGCTTCTCGGTTCGTGTTCCACGATGGATGAACGCCTGCACGCTCTCCTTCAGGGTATACGGGGCCGTCGATGATGACGACGTTGATGGCGTGCCACGATTTTCGAGGGGCTCTGAATTTTGCTTTCGACCCTCCAGGGAATACGTTACGACATGTTTCGATACATTGATTTCGTTAAACTCGAGTGCTGACTGCTGCGTACTCGAATCGGCCTCGATAATACTATAACGCTCTCGACTTGGAATATAGATTTGGCAGGGAGATGAGAGGAACGATTCGCTCTGATCGAACTGGCGACAAATTTCTGGGTGCATCGATTTTAGCAATGTGCAACATTTCGTACGCTATTTCGTATTGAAGTAGGCATTGCAGATTTGCCGTTCGTGTAAAGTCTGCTATACGTAAGTTTAATGGTCTTTATTTAAAGAAGCTGTCCCCCCTCAAACGTGCATCAAACAAATAATTTATTATTACAAGTCCATCATAACAATACTGTTGCAGTATCCCATTAAACGCGATCGCTAGATCACAATGTATATGTTCTTCTAATATTAAGAGGGTTCATATTTGTGTTTTAAACTTTGAAAAAATCCATTATGTTTTTGTTGCATTACCTTAAAGTACATACCCATGGAAAATATCTGTGTCGAAGAATATGCCGGATTCGTTAAAGTAGCGGAGTTACATACCTGTTACACGTTTATGTATTTTGACTTGCCCAAAATATATAACGTAGTTAAACGATTATCAACGAATGTGTGCAAAAGGCTAATTAGAAAGCAGCGTTCTGATTTAAACAAAAAATGCCCAGAAAAAGGCTAAAAACTGACGTCAAGAACACAAACAGCCCCCTAACGGCACGTATATAAATGCATCTCAGTGATTGAGCGAACTATACTCCATAAGATGGGATAAAGCACTTGAGATGTGCACTCGACATAAAGAAAAGAAGAATGTCTAATAGAGTACGGATAACGGGGTTTTACGGGTAAGTCGGGACCAGTCCATAATTCAAGTCTTTTCTACGAAAGTGCAATTCCGGTGAGTTGAACCCCGAGCAGCCGTTCCATTGGTGTCCGTATTGGTCCCGCATGCTCGAAAATTTTTCATAGGAGCTATAAAAAGTACCCCCCGTCTGGGGTGAGGGTTAAGGGAAATATCAGGGGTGACTCTTCTTCGGCTGTTCGTTCGAACCCGTAGTCAAGTGATTCGGATTGGAAGAAACTAGCGCGGATAGAATCGCGAAGCACGAGCAGCGCTTGCCGAGCTGTGCCGAAGCTTGCCGAACTGGCCCGACCGCCTGTGAACGCGGCAACTCACGCTCGAGGATACAGTCGTGCCGCGGCCTCCATAGAGGTAGGTTTATATAGCTCGTCTCTCTTGTAACGCTCCGTTTTATTACGAGGAAGCTATCTCGACCGAACTGTTAGTGAAACCGAGACCATGTTGTGACAGTCATTCGGAGAATCGTCTGTTCGACAATCATAGTGCACTCAGCATTAAGAAAAGCTTGCCTTTTGTAAATGGAGTTAGATCTGAAGACGCGATCGTGGGGCGTGCAACAGATGTGACGTAGAGCGACGCGCTCTTTATATTTAGTTGCCCACGATTTTCTCGGTTTTTGGCCGTAACCCGCGTATTATACGTTTCCTTATCCGTGTTTCACGATAAAATGATTGTCCGCGATTGTATTGTTCGACAGTGACGTGATATGACGCAAACGAAAGTATACCACGGACGTCAGTGACAGAGCTTTACGTCCATAGGGATTGTTGAATTTTTAAACGTTTGCCATAGATAAGAGTCTTGAACAGTGATGCGGTGATGTTTCGTTCCTATTCACGTCATTTACCGAAGTTATTCTTTGTTACCCTTGTGACTCGACGTTGAATCGCGTGTGCCACAGAACGTAATTGTTAAAACAAGAAGAAACGACATGAAAAGGAAAGTGTAAACGTGAACAACTGTATTGCTCGATATCGTTCAGCCCTTGCATCCAGTGTGCGCCCCGCAAGTCCCTTTTTCAAGGCTCGCTACCTGCGGCCGGGCAAGATTATAAGGACACCAGGTACTGCCGTGTCGTTCTCGGAGCAGGAAAGAGAGCCGCAGGAAGAATTCCTTTGTCCTCGAAGGTACAGTGCTGAAGGTGTTGGCCGAGAAACGGAGTACGAAGCGGCCAAAGTGGTAGAGAGCGAGAAGGAAGCGCTGCAGCGGGTCAGTTTCTACCTCGTCGGTTTGCGTATACCTGGCGTGTGCGTGTCAAAGAGAGAAGGTAGTTCGTTGGCGAGGGAGACCGACAGTGAAAACGAGCCTCGTAGCATCGGTGAACGTCCGTCAGCGCATTGCCAACGGCAAAGGGCAACAACCACACCGTGAACATAGTGTGGCGCGCTGTTAGCCAAGGCCAGGTCGTGAAACACCACGTTTCCAACCAGCCCCGATCTCAGCTGTTTCCCCGTGGATGCACAAGAATTTCCAAATTTCGGCTCCGAACCGCGTACACGGTGTAGTGGAATTCTGCCGGTCGATTAACGTTGACAGTGTTTACAAATCGCCCGGTTTGTATCTGGATTATCCAGTTTAGTTCGCCGTGAATCTTTCGTCGTACGAGCTGCGATTGAGGATGGAACGACGAAGACTACCGGATGCTATGTTGCTCCTGGTCAGAGCAGCTGTTCTCGCAGCTGTCTTGGGACTGTTCCTAGGATCGAGCAATGCAGGCAGACCTGCCGGTGCGCATCCTGGCCACGCGTACTTCGAGCAACCTTGTTGCGGACGCTCTCATCTCAGGCATCATAAAGGTAGGAATTCTCCAGGCCGTCTCTCCCTACATTCTTATCCGAATCGACCTGGACGATATTTACTTATGAGTAGATAACGGACAGGTGGGAACGTGTTCGAGGAAATGATCGTGTTTACATGGATGGAGACGTTCCTTGTAGGTCTACTGATAAGTTCGTCCGACGAGTACATATACATACTAGTTTTGTGCCGAAGTTACTGTGCCGAGTAAATTGAATTTTTTGTATTATTTTTTTTCGAGGCGGAAGTTTCCCGAAATTATTTCGAATCTTCTTTTTGTCTTGGGTAGAAAAGAAATCATTGCGGAGTATTAATTGGAAGGATTGATTCGCGATGGTTACATCGATAAGTACTTATCTTTTTGAGCGATGTGCATACGCCGAGTATTTGCCGAGATTGAAGGTTTTTCTAGCCCTTATAAGTAAATGGCTACACGAAACAAAATGAATTCCGCTTTAAGTATTTTCAACGAATTCCCGCTACGTGACGGAAAGTTTGCCGGGACTGGAACGTGATTTCTCATGATTCAAAGAAGATTCGAAATCGTATTAAAGTACCCCGAAGTGTTTGCAAGTAGCTTCGCCAAACGGAACATCGCAGGCACGAAGAATTGAATTTAAAGAACGTCGGAAGTGGAGCAAAAAATGTCTTGACCATTTGGCGCTACACAAAACGAAATATTCTTGTCTTGTAGAAGTTGGAAAAATCCCCCAGCTCTCCTCCGCGAAGTTAAAGTTTCAGATCAAGCTTTCCTGTTTATCGACTCGCGTACAGAATTCATCAGCAGCGTACACAGTTTGTTAACCTTCCCTTAAATCCACTGGAAGTCCTATATACATTCCAATAGGGAAGATTTTCTGGGAACGCGGGAGCGTTCTACTCGACCACTTGTCGCGAACTAAAATACTAAAGTTAAACCCCAAAGCTATACACATTGGATTACGGAGCAATATCGATCTGACGTATTCGATACCGTCTGAATGGCAATGCCCCACGCACTTTTCATTAATTATACCACGATAGCGATTTCACTATGCCGCCACGTGCCGGCGACCACTCGTCGTGAAATTCCGCGAAACGGTGTCGTTAACGCCACGTAAATACCGTTTCATTAATTAATATTATGAGTTTCACCTCTACCGGCTATTCTAAATACCGGCCGTGCCTGGCCTCTCCAAACAATACAGCCTGCACCTCGCATAAATCGCCAACTTTCAAACATTCCACGCTCTCTTGTCGGCCGTTCGTTAAAAAAAGAAGGACCCGCAGACACCCCGGTGGCCGAGGGTTAACGAAGTCTCCGGTGGTTTACTCCCGGAATTTGCGCTGGTCCCGTGTAAAAAACACTTTTCGCCACGGTGTACACACACCGAAGGGACCGAGGGCGGCATTAAAGGGACGGTGTTTTTTCTTCAACCACCAGAGGGAGGACGGGTGGTGATAGTGACCCACCCCCCGTGCGTTCTCTTTTTCCCTGTAAATCATTTAGGAGGACACGCGGTACGAAAGGGATGTAAAAACGACGTAGCCCAGTACCGAAAAGCCCGTTAGCATACATCACCAATATTATCTCGGGGAGGGCCCTGCCACACGATATTACCGGGGCTTAGAACGCCGGGACTGACTTCATTATGTGCCGGTGGAGAGAGAACCGTCGAATGGAATGTGGAATGGTTGGTTGGTCGGCCAGCCGGCTGGCTGGATGGCTGGTTGCTCGGCTGCCTCTCTGCCAGTCGAGAACCACCGAGCCAGACCTCTATCCCGTTCCCTCTTCGTCGTGCACATACGTTTTTCCCCGTCTCCCTGTACCGTGTATATGCACACGCTACGTACGGAAAGTGCGTGTTTAGAGGCGTCTCTGTGTACGGAAGGGGCGCACGAAAAAGTATATACGAGGCAGGGTAGTGGTACACGTAGGAGTGGTGGTCACTGCACTGGCGGCGTGCTGCACGTTCTCGCGTGGAGTGCGACGCCAACGAGACGGCTTTTCGCGAGAAATTTTTCCGCACGCCCGCTCCAGAACAGAGGACACACAAAATTCTTGTCTGCCTGTGTTTTTTCCCACCTTTTTTTCGCTTTGGTCGCGCGTCTCGCTTTCTTTGGTCGCGCGAATGTAATTTTAATTGCGCGGTTGTCCGCCTTGTTATGCGAATTTGTGCGCCACTTTTTCGTCTCGTTTCGCGCGGAATTGCTGATACAGAAGCCGGGGGGGAGCACGAGCCTCGTTGAGTTCCCGTTTCTCGTCCCCCGCCGCCCTTTAATCGTACGGCGGTTTTCGCTAGGGGCGAAACGAAAATTTCTCCGTTCCCCCTTTCGTTCCCGACTGCTACGCTGCTTGTTCTATCGCCGTCGGTTGTTTCTCGGCGGAGGGTTTGTGTCGCTGCAGGTTCTCGTCGCAACGATGTTGATGCCTGGACCTCGCGTGTCGATCGGACCGTCTAATCCGCTACTGAATGAACTTATATCGTACATTTGGAGTGCGTATGACGTTACACATCCTGCCTACTGCTAAGTGGTGCAACTGAAGATATGTAAATACCGTGAAAGCCTATTGCACGCGTATTATTGCAACCCGAGCCGAGCGATAAAAAGCCATTGCGCTACGATTTTTGCCGAGGAACCGATATTAACCCTTAGCGCTCCGTTGGCTCCGCTACGGAGACATCCGTCATTTGCTCCGTAATTCCGCTGCGGAGACAAATGTTTTTAGCATACGTTATCGTCGTCGTTGGCAAGTGTTATCTGTAGCTAAAACGTGCTAAGTCTGTAACATTGCGGTTAAATCATTTTTTTACCTTTTTTATGGTTAGCAACATGGAGAAAAATAAATATTGTTATGAGAATTCAGAGCTGAGTGATAGTGAAAACGTATTTGATTTTCAAGTACTAAAAGATATTGTAGAAGACAATGTTGATTGTGATTCTAATACTGCAAGTAGTGGTAGCGAAATTATACTACCAAAGAGACGAAGAATGAGAATTATTGAAAGTGAAAGCGAAGATTCGTTAGAAGACTTAGATGAATGGCGTGATGTTACGGTTGAAATTAAATATTCCAGATAGAATACAAGAGGAAATGCATATGTATAAAATAAATAAAATCAAAAACATTCACAAGCACGTGTAATTCTTCCTATTCAAAATAAGACTTTTCCTTCTCAGACGATCCGTTGCAAAAATGTGCCGGAGTTGCTGGTAGACAGTGGTACAAAAAAGTGCGGAGCGCTAAGGGTTAATAGCGCGCCGTGACAATGCCTAAGCCTGGGGTTTATTTCCAAGTGCTTCGTATTGGTAAAGGGCTGTTTTTCTTATTTTTAATCTATCCGCGAGGGAAAAATGGATTTACATTTTTCTATGGTAAACCGCCGTTTTTTTATAGCTATCATTTCCGTGTGTTGTATAAATACAGTGGGGTGTCCCATAACGAACAATTTTTCTGATTAAATGAAAACGCTTATGTATCACGAACGGACAGTTCGCCAAAATAAGGCGAATCGTTGGCTCCCCGCTCTCTTCCTCTTTATTAATTTTGCCCTGCATTTACACATGCATGCAATGTATAAAATTTAGACATAATAATAAGTTAAATTTATAATACGTATATTTGCATGTTGTTCTCGTTTACCATAGAGGTTTTCAAGTTATAGTGGCTCGGCTGTACATATGTACAATGCATCCCATAACGAACGAAGTTCTGGAACGAATTATTATAAATTTACGCTGCAGCTATAGAGAATAGAAGTGTGTACGTTTATTTTTCAGTCGAACATAAATTGAAATGTATCGCAAAACCGCAGGTCAGAGTTTTCTATTATTCAGCTACCAAACAGCACGTTAATTTAATCCGCATTTGTGGCTGCGACTGTACACCACGATACGATCACGAATCGCAAGCTTTCGGTATCGAGTCTCTGTGGTAGCTAGCAGAACGAATATTAATTTCGACGGGCTTCTCAAACTGATCCATTGATCTAATTTACACGCATATTTGATGTGTAACGTGTTCAGCCTGTATATTCGCAGACGTAAGTGTAATGAAATTTACGCGAAATGCGTTTAACTTCGGTGACCGCCGTTTTCCTCCCCTTTAATTTTCTGATTCCTCTCTATATTCGCGAGGTTTCCACACAGAATTACATACACTAGATGGATACTGAAATACTTACGTGAATTGGTAAAGAATGTAACGTAATATAAATGTAACTAGAAACAGATTTTAATCACAGTAGGAAAATGATGGAGTGAATTATTCTAAAATACATATTAAAGACTTTTGGATATTATCCAACCATTATACACGTACAGTGAAAAATGCAATGGAGATAGTTTGAATATTCCCTTCCAGTTTAAATAGTAATGCTTATGGCATCTTCATTACGCGACTTATTCCGAACTGATATAACTTGCAAGTGACCATTAATCTCAGACAGTATTCATAAAGGCGAGAGAGAAGTTCCCCATTAATTCATCGGATCTTTATGATTTATTTACGGCCAGTACAGCCTCTGGTAAAGGAAAACTCCAAGTAGTTTTCGAAAATAACCCGATTGCCGATCGAACGACAGCCCCTCGAACGGCTCGGAACTTCGCAGACCGGTCGGATGAAAAAAATCTTCATAATCGGAAGTTGCTCCATTTAACGAACCGTGTCGTAGAACTTTCCCCAAAAGAGTCCCGAAATTCTATAAACGAAAAAACTGACCCCGACTTCGATAATTGGTCCGTGCACAGGAGAGCCTTCTCTTCATTCTCTCTTTCTATTCTCGTTCGTCCTTTCACTCCCATTCCATTTGGTCTTGCCCAAGATTTGTCTCGACTGCTGAATTACCCCGCGTAAATCCTTAAATCGACCGTAAACTCGAGAAGCTCGATGGGATACTTTCTTTGCTCTGCCCAGATTTCTACGAATGATGTTTGCGTTAGTAGCCAGGTGAGGGGAAGAGGCAGAGAGAAGGGCGGTAGTAGAGAAGACTGAAAACTAGAGAACCAGCCGACAGTCTCGATGAATTTCCCTTTGGTCGTCACCAAACGTCCCAAAGATTTCCAAGATTAAAAGCTGGCACATCGGCTGTCCTTCATTCCTGCCCCGCTCTGGAGTTTCATTCGTTAACCCTCTCGGACACTTCCAACGAAGGCTGACTGGCTAATGAAGGACGATGGCAGGGACTCATCCGCCATGCGGTATTCGAAGCCGCGCATTCCTGCGGTCTCGACCAACCCCCCCATGAATACCGAGACATTGACTTTCCCTGGCGAGCTTCGGAAGTTGGATCACGGCTCCTCGAAGCTTTTCGACGTGGCCCGGCCTGCTCCATCGCGGTCGAATTATCCCCAGTGAAAGGTTGCCTTGTGCAACCTTCTTCGAGATATCCCGTTGAAAGAGTTACCTCCTGGCCAGCGACACGTATTCATCCGAGAAATCATTAGCCAACTTTTCTTGCTGGTTCAGTCCTGGAGGGAGAAATTTTCAGCAGACACGACTCGGTAAAAAGGGCAAGGGTGCGAGACGGTGTGGGGCGATGCGCTTTTTTAAATGTATTAGTCGCGTGCCTCGGCGACTCCGCGTTTTTGTATCGGTCGGGAGCTGCAAGTTCGTCTTGGAAGTTCTTGAGACCCACGACGAAACGGAGCAGCGAGGAAAAAGCAAAGGCGAGCGGTTAGCGGTTGCGGGAGGTTGAACGAAGCTTTGAAGGGGTGAGGGAGGAAGACGGAAGGGGCGATGAAGAAAACGCAACAAAACGGCGCACAGTGGTTCGAAACTGAAAAATACTGGGCATACCTTCAAATTTCACGTATTTCATTATTTTTTTATTGTAATTCAAGGTTATATGTAATATTACTACACGATACTCATTTAATCTTGAAAGAAAAAAATTTATTAAAAAAAAATAAATGAATAAAGAAACAAAAAAACAAATGCAATTCCGAATCTTCAAATACTTACTGGAAACATAAAAATATAAAACATTGTAGAACACTTTCGTGAGATTAAGACAATGTTTGGGTGATTATGAGAAAAATATGGAATAAATTCATAAAATTTTACTGCATATATGTAGTATGATAGTAGAAGAATTAAAAAGTTAACATAAGAATGCAGAAGCAACAAATTTTTTTTTAGGTGTGCCTAGTAGTTTTCAGTTTCGAACCACTGTGCGGCGTCTATGCTCTGGTCTGGAATCCATAGATTACAGAGGATGCTTGTAAGTCTGTTTTAAGATGGCGACGTCAGTCTACCCAGATCACTGCGTCGATTTGAGGGCAGCAAAACGATATAAATCGGGATTAAGCTTCGCTTAAGTCTCAACGCTGGTGAACGCTGCACTTTTTTTTGTTAGGCAGGTTTCCATTCTGGCATTGCTTTTTTTCTTTTCAATACATAGTTCCTTACGACGTTTATGAATTTCTTGTTGTATTAGATCGACGTTACGTATTATACATATGTATGTGATATTGAACTAATTGATCGATTCAAAGCAACCCCGTATATTCATTTATATTGTATTAGTTTGAAACCTTAATTTCCCACTGAAAGCATTTGTTATTAATTTGAACTCTTGCATGTCGACCGCAATAGCTCCCCGCAAAATAATTTCATACGCAGGAATTGTTGTTTTAATCGCCACTTAAAATTATACAGATATTATTTCTCTCGGTTCTGCTGCAAATTCGACCGCACCCTCGCATGGAAACGGAAAAAAAATTTACTCGCGCCTCGCCGGCTTCAAAAACCATCGGAATAAATTAAACGGTTCGGGTCGCTCGCGGCAATCTCTTCTAATTTGAGCGGGAGTTACAATTAAAAAATGATTTTCTCTAATTAACACTCAACCAGACCAAAGGACTCTTGGGTGCGTGTTTTAATTAACACACAGTGGAAAGTTCAGCTTGTGGGGTTCGCTACGTAGAACCGAATATGATGCTTTCGCGTTGCGCACCACGATCCAAATTGTAGGTGCTACCGCCGCGACAGCTTCCACGATGAGATATCTAGAGCAGCTTTACCTGCATTAGGTGGTATCTTTTCTTTATTTTAAGCGGGATCCGCTCACGATGTAAGCTCGCTCCGTGTTCGGTGTACGAAAAGCGTAGCAAAAAGGCTTGGATAGCGGAAGCTCGACGACAACGGCGAACAGAACGACGGAGATGGGTAACATCGTGCTTGTCGGATATCCCAACGACAGGATTACAGTCACCCTCGAGAGTGCTCTCCTTTTCTTTTCTCCCCCCGCCCACGTGTACCGTTTCTTCGAACCCCTTTCTCTCTCTCTCTCTTGCTCCTTATTCCCGTGGAAAACACTTTGTAGCCGGCGTGTAAACGCGCGAAAGTGCTCGACCAAAGCCCGACGGGAGAAAACGATTCCGTGAAGCGAGTTGGTATTCTAGCAGGTGATAAAAAGGATAATGAGGATATAATGTGGCGCACGGCGTTCCGGATGTTTAGGCGAAACGCGCGTTATCGCGTCCAGCTGGTTAAGGCGCTCGCGTAATGAGCGTGCTGAAAAAAAGGAGCATCAGATTGCGTAACCCTTTGCCGCCGACTGCCCTGCAGGCTTTTACGAACGAGAAAATACGCATCGAGCCACAAAGCACCATCGTCGACTAGAATTTTAATGAAATTTTTGCACCCGCACCGACGGCCAGCCAAGAGGGAACCCTCTCCCTCACGCCCAAAGTATGTGTACAAAGAGCTTTGATTTCACTGTGGCGTGGAAAATGCTTGTTAATGCGTGGACTCGAGCTGATCGACACGATTTCAGTGAATGTAGACCGTGTTTCTTTATTATTTCATCGAACGTGTATTCTGGAAAACGAGAACAGCTTCAGTCGTCTCTCTAAATAATGGAACGTTATCACCACCGATCAAGTGATTTGCGTGCCGTTGTTAAAAAAGCTTGATACATATTCCGACAATTTTTGGATACCGTCCTGGTGCTGTTGTTTTTTTATATAAAGGTTAAGTGCTTAAATCGAAAAAATAATTAATCGTGCAATAATCGCGTTCGTTTGGGATGAAATCAATTTCATTCGCTATCATATTTCGAGCACCCAGGATAACGCGAAGCAATAACGAATTTTCTGCTTTCCAATTTTTTGTACGCTTTCGTGAAATAGTACGAAGTAACGAGAAATTGTTTAAACCGTTTCATGACGAAAGCTCCGAAAATATTTGCAATTATATTATACACGGGACGTTCTACGTTCAAGCGATTCAGCTCGTTCGAAAGCTTCTGCATTTCGTCGTCGTGAAACGAGGTTAACGTTTAAACTATAATAGTTTCTCCCCGAAGACACACGCCGGTCAAACAAGCAAAAAGCTTGCGAAAGTGCGCAAGTTTTGCCTGACCGCGATTCCGCTGAAATAATAACCGTAGCTGCGCGTTATTTCCACCAGGGCGAAAAATCTTTCGCCTTAAGACTTAGGTTTATGGCAGTAGTTGGCTGCGTCGCGTTGTAAACTAGGCGGTATTACATTCCAGGCGCAACCCCGCGATTCGAGTGTGCTTTAACTGGAAGCTTCTGCCTTTGCGCGATGGCACTAAAACAGATTCTTCTCTGGAGACACGGCGACATTATTCTGGCCCAATCGAAAGTTTACCAACGGGCCGTGGAACGTTGCGCGGGGCACGTAGATTTAATCTCGCGTATGATTTATGCGCGACGCGATTTTTAATGCAATGAATGTTTGTGATTAATGTAATAAGTGAGCGATAGGTAAACGGTGTAATTACGGGAAGATTAAGGAGCGAAATATTTCTGGCCTGTGTTCGTGATGCAGCGATAGGATATATTGGGGTGTACGGTGCTGTTTGTATGGAAAAGAGTTAGATTTGGGTCTCCCCGTGCATAGATTATGTGCTTGTTAAAAGTAAGGGCTTGGAAAGTGTGCTTTGAATATCGAGGTTTATGTACGTACTCGTATTTACAGTTTTCTCGAGGCGAAGTTACGAGAGTGGAGTTTAAAGCCTTTTTTATACTTCTAGTTTTAAAATATGTCCCCGCTGATTGTGTAAATGTCTAGAAATGTAAAATGACCAGGCGTAACTGCGATTTAACGTTGGCGGGGAGAGTTTAATAGCAGCATTTGCATTTTTGATCACGTAATGACGTGTAATGCGAGCACTTCGGAAAATATTCTGATCGATATTTCACAAAAATTGTTTTTTCAAAGCAAACATTAAGAGATGTTTCTAGTTTCGACACATTTCACAATCAAATATTTCTTTTAGAACGTAATATTCTGTCAACACGTCGGCAATGCTTTCCAAAGTAACGTTCTATTGAATTATAATATTTCATACATTTAAAGAAATTTAACTCAATGTCGAAATAAGTAGTCCATCGTACCAACATTCTTAAAATCTTTCCACGTTTTCGAAGTTATCCCCTACTCACCTCACCTCCGGTAGACAGTCGATATTACTTGGCCGTAGGAATCTTAGATCTTCCCATTCACCCTCCTTCGCACGGCGTTAATACAAGAGAGAGGTAAAATTGAATCTTGCTTTATCTGGAGCGACGATATTGGAAGCGAGGCGGGGTTGCCCTTGTAGGGGATCAGGCGCTCTCTTCGTGGCACGCGTCGCTCGGCTGAATAAATTGTTACAACCGCTATTAACAGCTCTGCGATACGAGCATTCTCACCCTCACTCTTGCCGTTCTGCTCGTGCTTGGTATTTTCAGGTCGACCCGATCAATTTGCTCCATTTTTCCACATCTACTCATCTCTAACGCCGAGTGGATCTGGCCCATGGTTTTTAGTATTTATAGAGGATATGCTGTGGTTTATCTTGTAGCGTGATATATACATACTATTAATGTTGTAGAATACAGAACTAGATTTCAGGGGGCGAATTTTGGAAATCTGCTTCTTATGACTGCCACTGTATGCCTGTGCAGGAATGTGACTTATTGAGATTTTTAGAGTTTTTAACTAACGGAGTTCCCTTCTTTTTTATTCTTTACGATTGCTTTATGTTACAAGTATCGTGGTATTAAAGTACATCGACACGCGATTACAATTTCGGAGCAGTTTGTTCCACCTGTGCATCCCTCCTTCCAACTCTTTCGTATAGCACTTATACAAATGTACTAGCCACAAGTGTGCACTTCAATCCGAACCCCATGTTCATGACACTTCACTTAACTACAATATTTATATATGTACTACTGTGCATCTCCCTAACTTGTTCCTGCGTATCATACAAGCTCTTACAAAAAACGCAAAAACAAATACCTGACTTCAAAATCCACCACCTACCATCTTCACCGAGCAACTCCTGTTTTCCATCACAGGAGCCGTCGCCCCTCGAGGAGCCAATTACAAGAGACCGTCTGGATGTCGTCGCGTTCCCTTATCAGAAAAGTGAGGCACCACGCACGTGGCGCACGGGCGCGCGTAGAAATTTATTTAACTTACATGCCCACGTAACAAACACGTCGTCGTTTATGTATACATGGATATAAATATACATACACCTTCGCAGTCAACCATCACCGCGACGACGTGCTTCCGCTTCCCGTACATACACGTATGTACGTCTGCCCGTGATTACGACGAGCCTACAGCCGCACGAAACCTCTCGCTGGGACCTAATTACACTAACGACCGGCAATAAAAAGCAGTCGACGCGGCGACGTCGCGGAATTCGCACGCAATTATCACGGGATCCGCGAGGGTCAGGTATCGCGTACACACTTAACAGCCACTCGAGAGACGCTGGCAGACAGAAGTCCTTCTACCATTTCGTATCGACGATTTCGTCGTGGAACGCTCCTGTTAACCGGCCAAAGTAATCGCGTGCTCGTTTATCCGGCGATCGCGTGCGTTCGAACGCGCGGGATTCCTCGCTCGTTATGCGCAGCTGGGCGTCCTGCGCGTTTTAAATTGCACCGATTAGGATTGCGAGTCGTAGGAAAAGGCGGAATCGCGATGACTTCTATCTCGAGCCGACTGGTGTTGCAACGGGGTGCTGATGTATCGTCACGATTGCGGCTAACGGTACCTCTTATTACTCTTTGCTTTGTTCGAGTTTGCTCTAATTATCGTTTGCCGTTTGCAAGGGGGCGACGGTTAATTGAACTGTATACACTGTACATGTACTTTGAGTTAAGGTATTTGAGTGAACGAGTGTTCGCAAAGTTTTGAAAAGGTTATTAAAGTTTCACGGAGAACTGTAAGAGTATATAAATTGTATTCCCGGTTAACGTAGGATTTCTGTCACAGATCACTGTAGAGTTGTGCGCAGCAACCGTATATGTGTAAATGTATTTCGGTCTTGTTCTCTTTGCTGGAGAAACAGCGTAACTGCTTATAAAAAGAAAGATGAAGCTGTAAAGGTAACCGTAACTTTCCATTGTAAATGGCAGGGAAATTATCCGGGGAACTCTGTATTTAAACTTTTCCCCAAGAATCTCTTGTTCTTATATTTTGAAACACAACCGTTCTCTTCGAATATGTAGATTGCAAGTAATTTATAATGCAATGTCGTTTATTGTTTATCCTAAATAAAGATACGCAAATATCTCATATGTCTACATATGGAATACATTTATGCTGGATTAAGTTATATTCGTGAAGAGGTAATCATAAAAAAGATATATGTATGTATTTCTGACGGCCTGATAAGATTGCACTGACGGCCGCAATCATTTGAACCGCGTGTGGTGCAAGTGGAAAGAAAGAAAGGGATCAATTATCTATGTTTCTCGTGCCTTTTTCTATTCTAAGGGACTATTAATCCCTGACAGACGGTAACAGAAGTTCCGTCAAGAGCGCGAAGGGATATAATTGTGCTTTATTACACCGTAATTGGGCCTCGATATAACTTAACGACTTTCGAGTTTATTATTACTTTGCAATGCGAGGAAGAATGAAGCCGTTGAAAGCCAGCCTCGTTTCTTAAGCACGAACAGCCGTCGTGGAAGGTTAATTACTTTGCAAGCGTGGTTCCAGGTACGTCTTTCACTGCGTGTGCGTCACTTTTCACTTTTGAATCTAATAAACTTCGTATACATATAATAGTCGCTCGTGTTATATTTGCTCCTTGGAATTCACTTTTATTAGAAATTTTGATTATTGGAAATTACTTTCTATTTCGTCAGACATTTAAATTAACTGTTCAACATGCATTCATAATTCGTATTACAAACATCTTCTGTATGAAAAATCTACGATAATTGAAATGGCAGCGCGCTTTTCTTTCAAAACATTTCGCATTATTATTTGACATGCCGAATTCCATATATCCCATTTAACAATATTACTCATCTGCCAGGATCCATACATCTTACTGCAACTTTCTCTCGCTTTCATTCAGATAGCTTCGTTATTCGACCTGATGATTGTTTAAAAAAACCTTTCAAGGATTATTACCTTGCAATATGAGTAATACGAAGGCAGATAAAATAAACTTGCTTTAACGTATTAATCAATTGGTTGGGCATTAAACCAATATTAATCATTTAACTTCAGAAATCTTAAAAATAGAAATACATATACTCGTGCGAAAATTGGTACATTTTTGTTTAATATGAAATTAATTTATTGTATAATTACTAAATGCTTAATTAATTCAATTGTAAATGATATTACGCTGTAGAAAATATTTGCGTTCGTATTCATCAATTGCTGGAAGTCCTAGGTCGTAGTATGTATTCGCTATTTGCAACAAAAAGGGTTGAACCCCTAACCCGTCAGTTACTATAAACAATACAGTCACCCAGCACCCCGTTCCGCACTTTCACGGATAACGATTTAATAAAAACCCGCCGTAACAGACCATATGTCCGTAGAGCGGCACGATACAATGGGGTTGGAAGTTTGTTCGCTATATTTTCCAAAACGAACCGTAGCGATTCGAGGGAGGCAACCATCGAAGCTCGTCTATACCTGACAAGCCTATGTCTATTATACATACGTATATACTTTCGTGCCAGTCGAAGATAGAACGGAGACGACGAATTATAACGCGAGGGTGGACTAAAATCCTAGCAATAGAGGGTGATTGGAAACCGGTCTTGCTTGAAAACAGCGGTATCGTTGGGCGAAAAGAAGTATTATAACCGTTGCCACGGGGGTAATAGTCGACAGGGCCAGTTAATGCCTCGTAATGGCCGAACGAAAGGGGCTGCAATCGTCCCTCGTAACGACCTGTGCTCTGGTAACACGACCGCATGGTCCCATCAAATCTGATACCGGTGTACAAACGTACCAGAAGCATGTTGTCGCCGTTGTGAACCCGGAACCCTGCCTGAATAGCCAGAAAAACGTATACATGCTACATTCGACAGGACAGGCTTCGTGCGAAGCTTTACAGGCGTCACAGGTTGCATCCAGGTGCAATAAGGATGACGGTAATGGGTCCTGGGATTCATCACGGAAAGCGGCAACGTCAGTGTTGCACATGAAATAGTTTTGTGGACGAGTAATTAAATAATCGCCTAAGTAAAAGCGAGTGTTATGTACCAAACAGAACTGAAAATGTAAATTATTATGTGTCGATATGCATATACAATATGTATGTATATGTATACAGTTCGGCAAGAATTCGCCAACTGATTAGAAAGTTTTCCGCTTTTTAACTTAATAAACTTGTTCACTTTGCCGTCGATTTTCTTTTAATTATTCGTAGTATGTACATACTAGCTGGATGACCTAATATATACATAGGTGGGTGGCCAACAAAGGTTAACGAAGACTGCATTATCGCTCAAGTACCAAACTGAAGTCCCATACAATATGCTGATCCGCCTATCCTTGTTTCTAATTAAGCTTGCAAGTTTGGCCAATGTAAGATAAATTTGGGATACTATTGCGTGGTTAGTTATGCACTAAAACTTGTAATTAAAATCTAGCAGCAGCAAAATTATCAACTCGATACACTTGTTTAAAAATACCACAAAGCTTCTTACATTATACATATTTCTGAATCTGTATCTCGAGTTTTGCATACCAAACGTGACCCCATCGATACTGAAATTAATTTCGACATTCTTAAGGTTCGAATATTGAACCAAATGGAATTTTCATGCACATTCTGCACGCACACCGTTAAAATATTTGTCAAGACAATACCTATATTTCTTATTTTAACAGCAACATTTTTATTATTATTTTTCACTTCATTTTTATCGATGGTAAGACACTACAGGCACTAACTTAATAAACTCGCAGCCGCGTTCCTCGTGTCCGAAAATGTACGACTCGTCGAAACACTCCTTGTACGAAGTTTCCACAGATTGCTGGTTCATTATCCTCACCGCGACTAATAGTTCTAATTGTCGGCACGTTCTAACAGGACCAGACAGGAACACGTATATACGAAAACCGCTGTTCCTTGTTTGCTTGTATATAACGTGCGCGTACGTGCGTGAAAATTCGCTGCTCCTCTTTCAGCGTTCGTGCGGCGCTAGTTGCAGCGTGCTGCATTTCTTAATTGTTCCCTAACAAGAGGAGTTGGCACTTGGCACCGTTTGTTGGCCTGTCTCACCTCTTTCCAGGGCCCTCGACCCACTGCCATGAAACAGTCACCAGCAGGGCTCGTACACTTCCTGCTCGCCTTGGCCAACCTCGAAGGAACCAGCTTTCCCCTCTGTCTCCCTCCCTCTTTCTCTTTCACTTGCTGTTACGAGCGTGTTACAAAGTGATTAGTCGAGTAATACTACGGGCTACTCTCTGGCTGCGGTATGTCGTTAATGTTCCGCCCGACTTACAGCTGCAGCTGCACTTCGCGGTTCTGTTCCTCTTCTTCCAAAGTTGGTCGCGCCCGACCGGCGCTGGTCCCCCGAAGATTTAGAGCCGAATGTCGGCGCCATGGGTGCCCATGGCGCGGAGACAAACTCAGAGGCTTCACTCGATCTTCCTTGAATTGCGTTGCACAGGGCTTTCGAATGTACAAAATTGTAAAGAGAATTACGAACGGTCGCATTGTTGAGATATATCCATACCGAAAATTGATTTGTCTAAACCATTTTGCCTTGCAGATGAGAAGAGTAGAAGAGTTTTCGATATGCAGTTTAGAAAATGCCCATTCACCTGGTTCACCTGATTATGGGCATTCATAAGGTTCAATGAGAAATGAGGGTTGTAATTTCAAATGGATAATGGATAATACTGCATAACTATCGAGCCTTTATCTAGTTTTTCAAATGGTTTAATCGTTTATGCGTAAGATTCAAGCCAGAGTAAATAATAGCACGGTCTTATCTTGCGGAATAATTAAATGGCCTAATCACCGGCGTTCGTTGCGCTATCGTTCTTTTACGAACAGAATTTACGTAGTTTAGGTTCAATTATTTTAACGTTCCCGATGTTATTTATACAGGAATATCGAGTGCACGTGGTGTGCTACGTTGCGGCGAATACACAGTTCCGCGCGGACGATTCAAAGCGTAAGCGACCGTATGTAAATGGCTTGGGCGATCGATAAATTTATTAATTGTTTGCATTACGTATACAATTTGAATAATTAATTTGGCCGCCCCGTTGTTGCGAGCAACGACAATCTTGTTAATTTCGTTCCGAGAACAATTAGAATCAATTGGCGACTGCGGTTTCGAAACGAAACGCACTTTCAGCTTTGGTCTCAATGAAACATTTATTACGTAAACATAGAAACACTTTAACCAGACGCCCGCAATTCTAGCAAGGTGACAAGTCGTATTCGACGAAAGGCTTCGGAGTGGCAACGTTTCTTCCTTCTTTCGTCAAGTGCATAATTCATCCTCGAAGCGAGCAAAACTTTCCAATTACGTAACAACGCATCCTCGTGGTGTTCCTCGAATATTTTCTTGTAGGAAATAGTTGGTCGCGAAAAAAATAAGGAGACGTGCACCTGATCTGTGCATTTTCCGCGCGAAAAAGTGGCCACTGATGCACGAGCAACCGGATGCGCACACAGTGTCTCCGGTGAACGCATCTGTCACTAGTCGTGAGATTCGGAGCCGCGTGTAGACGGAAACCACGTTCCAAGCATTCTCCACGCTCTGCTAGTTCGGTTCAGGAAGAATTAATATTTTAATGACATCGGGTCATGTTGCATATTCGAAACATATGCGCATCGCGGATGAACGCTGCGACTGTGGACTAAGCGGTCGGTTTTTTAACCCAATTTTTATATTTTAGGCGCTAGATCCACGTATTTATCGCGAAATTTCATCACGCGAAATTCACGATGTATTTTGTAGAATTTGGATAACTTTTTTTCATTGACCCGTATGCGTCTAGCATCAGATTTCATATTTTATGTCTGCTGAAATAGAATAACGTTTTCAATATAATGCCATAGTTCGACACAATTTCCATTGTTCAATACGATTGACATAAAACTCGGCACGGGCAAAATGCTGCTCACAAAAATATATTTAACTCTTCCGATTGTGGTGTCATGAATTAGCAATGCTCCATAAAAACATTTCACCGATGAAACCTTCCAAACTCTTCAAATTTCGTAACAATATTCGCCGATATTAGCAACAGTTAACTATAACCCGCAAATTATGGTGCATCAATTAATCGACATACATAAACATAATGCATAATAGCAACAACAGTAACGCGTCTTTGTTGCATGCGATACCAAACCGCCCAGAAACTTTCATTCAACCCTTAAAAGTGAACCACTGATTACATTCCATTAGTACGAAAATTATTATACTATCACATTTGTAATTCGCCTGTAAAGTGCACCGCCGAAAACGCAGCTGATCCCAAACCTAACCCACACAATTCCTCGGAAATTATGCATGCGTGCATTCCTCCGAAACGAACGAGTATCGCATAGTTGCAACAGGGCAAGCCGGGCCAGATCGACACGAATCCCGTTTTATCGGATCCGCAACTAGTGCTCCTGCGAGGCGTCCGATTATCCTCCGGGCCGGGCACGCTCGTGGGAATAATTCCATCCCCGTGCAGCTGGCATTCTTGGGAGGCGAGGTGGTTATTTTGATCGACCGACATTATAAGCCGTCGCTGCCTCCGAAACCGTGAAACTAGCTCCTGCGTATTAAGACGACGATGTTCACAGGCTAGTTTGCGCCGGAAACACGCTTCAAAGCCGCGTGTAGATTACCATTGTGCGAAATGCAAGGGCCGAAATTATTATACATGTATACAGTCCCGGTAGATAGTTTCGGAAACGGCCGCCGGTCCCAAATTGATAGACTGTTGAGGTACATTATTGACGCAGTGATCGAGAGCCCGTCATTTCTTCGAAAAGTCGACACGGTTCATTTGTAAGGTCACGAAGGACTATGAAAATGTTCGAGCTTCGGGGATTTTAAAGCGCAGATTATTCAAAGAACAAGGGACATTTTATTTTCTAGGTTCGTTTTTGTGCGAACGATTTTGATGAGCTATGATTTCGTTGAGATCAGTCGCGTATCTGTACTTTGGCAAAGATGTGTAAGGTGGATATAAGGTATTTGTGTCCGATGGACCAAGGATTGCCACGGCGGGGAAGAACGATAAACGAAAAACAACAGTAATGTTGATAAGGAAGCTTCGGTTAATGGATACAAATATTGTTATAAAAATAAATATAAGCAAAGCAGTTGACACTGCTGTTCAAATACTATCCTGTTCTACAAGTACGAAGGAAAACATTGAATTCAAGCCAAGGAATATACAAATTAAATAAATTATATGTTTCTGCCAATAGTGCCTATATTAGAAGGGATGCGAGATCGTTGCAATAGCACTCAAGCATAATCCTGGTCAGCATTTAAGAGGCCTTTTAATTCCAATGCCTGTTAATTATCCATGGTGTGACAGAATGGGCAGCCTTTATTATAATAATCAGCTGAAGGGGTGGGTAAGAAAATGTGTTCTTCGAGGTGAATAGACGTTTGACACTTCTCCGTGCGATAGAAGCGATTCAGTAATTGATTCTAAGATAATGAATAATTATTCCCAGAATTCGCTGAACTGAAAGGGTGGCAGTGTCGTTAACGAACGGAAGAGCCCCCCCCTCTCTCTCTCTCTCGGTTTGATCGCAATTGAAACGGTTCAAACAATGAGAAAAGTTTTATCGACTTACTGGGCGAGAAGTGGCCCTTTTCTCTGCGTTCCCCATTAAATGCCGCGCGTCAGAGGTAATTCCTCTTTATCGTTGAAAATAAGAAAATTATTAAAATTATACAATCACGGTGTGTTGGATAGAAAAAGAACATCCGATCCGCAGTACCTATAGCAGTTTTTCTTACAATTTTCTTCATTTATTCAACTTCTTGGGTATCCATTGTTCTCTGGGCGAAGATATAGGTAGTAGTCTAATTCGAAAACCTGAAATGTGAATTTCTGTCGACGCCAGAAATCGCCATGAATGCACGATAAAGAATGGGAACGACCACGAGGACGAGGTCGTAGTCGAGTGAGGGAAAGCAGGGCGACACTTGGGTATAGGGAAACTGTGAACGCAGCGGTTTTAAGTTTTCCCGTGGCAATTGTGCCGCGGCACATCGAGTTTCGCGGATGTCCCGCTTCGTTTCTCCGCTGTGAAACGACGAACGCCAGGTGGATAATTAGCAAACTGCCAGAAGAGCGTTGCTACCGCGATGGAAAATAAATTTCGGCTGCAAGCAGCCATGAAGTTGGTATTTAATTGTACATCGCGCTGCTACCTGCGACCGTGCCCTCCTTCTGCCTCTCGTTTCCTCCACCGGTCCCTACCTTGGTCCTTCCATAACTGTTCCCTCTTTCCGTTTCTCCGCCGCCATGAACTTCGGTAGAACACAATACCGAAACGGGGCGAAACTCGAGCGTGTCTACGAATTCCCCTTTATCGCCTGCTGCAAGCGACGCCACTTCTTTGCAAAAGGCACGTACCACCTGCAGCGAGGGGGAAAGCGAGCAAAAGATCCTAATGGCCGCATCTATTTCTGCCTTTTCTTACCAGAGCTGTGCTCCAACGGTAACTGGCTGCCTGGTGTATCGTCGGATGTGTTAATCGGTGCGATTCGAATGATTCTGTTGTTCCATTTTCGTGTAAGGTACATAGTTGGAAGTACAGTGCTCTCTCGAACAACGCGGCTTCAATTATACGGCTTTTTCTTCTGACACATCTTTTTTCTACACGTTTATTTCGAGTTAATTTATTTAGCATATTTTTCCAATTTTCTATATCATGGCGAATAAGGGAAGAACAAATGCGAATTTGTCCAGGTGAACCAATTCCTCGGAAATTGCCCTTGCATGCAGGAAATAGTGTTATGGAACTTGAAGAAAAAATCAAACGACCAGTATGTCTCTTCGAACCACATATGTGTATAAAATTATTTCATTGTTACTGCTAGACCGGGTTAACTGTTGCTTGATTTGAAACAGTGGATACAGGTAGAAAGGCATGAATTTTGTTTCCGTACTAATTTAATGTAATTTAAAAGCAGATTTATAGTTAGAAAATATATGGATTCGTGTAAAGCAGACAAAGTTCACTGAACAATGAATCAAAGTGGTGAACAAAATGTAATACGGCAATCGTACTATATTTTTTAAAAACGGATGGGGTTGAAAAATAAATATAACTCGTGCCCACTTGTAAGTGACACTTTCGATGCAGAAAATTGCACCATTTTTTTATACATGTTTTTGTTTACGCCTGTTGTGTGCACAGTTAACAAACAGTTTTGCTACATTTGCGCGACATACGGGGTTTTACACCGTTCCAACAGAAAGCCAGCGATTGTTCACCGTGCTGGATAATATTCTCGACGTGTCAACTGAAACCAAAAAAAGGGAAACAACGAAAAATTTGGCCACGGTGGACCGTGCTGTGCGATTTAGGTTTTGTATTTGTGTGGTTTCGCTCTTCCTTTATTTTCGCCATAATAAAATTCGAAGCCTGAATAGTATCAACAAATCTGTGTCTTTTATTTCATAAATTTGCAAAGGTTAAAATAATGACTAACAAACCTAACAACCGACTCATTATTTGGTTAAAATGTTTGTTTCAATTTGACCTTTCTACTTTCACCATTATCGAAAATCATTCGGGGGTAACGTAAAAATTGTCGCAATGGGTACACATTGCGCGTGAAAAATATACAAAGCGTTTCGTACACGTAGTCCGAGCGATACAAATTGCAACCACCTGGCGTTAAAATGCAGTCGTTTATTTATGATAATTTGACGCGTTATTCGCGCGGGCGTTGCGCGTTTGCATGTCATTTACGCACCTTCCAAACGGTTAACAGATTAATGTAATCAGATTGATTATCGCCGTGAATGCACGCGGAGCATGTTGCATTAATCACGTATATCCTGTTGCGAATGCTGCGAGAATGTTGAAAATTGATTGCCTGCAAAACCTGTCCCATTCTTTCGAGCAGTATCTCAACGACATATAAATTAAAATTCTTAAAAGAAAGAAAATTGATCGTATCTCTGAGGAACGTTGTGTTGGCACATAAAACGGCTTTCATTTGAATAATGTTTAAGACTAAAGTATTCAGTGGAAACAGAGATGGTATTTTATCGTATTATCTTCCACTTTGGGCGACGCCTGTCTATCACGCTTGATCCAGCGAGTAAACAGTGGTTTTAATTAAATTTTAAATTATTTTCCCGACTGTGATTCAGCTTCTGTGGAAGTCGATTTGCGGCATACCTTCTATATACATACATATCTTCCGTCAAATCTTTCTGGAAACCCCAGCACAGTTACGCTATTCTCACGTTTCAAACAAGATGAATTAAAGAAAATTGATACGGCACTTCAGAAGTTTGAGGATGGTCTACCATTGCAAATCGTTCCGGCCATGCAACTTAAACTCGTAGTAAAAAATGACGAACGAGTGAATCGTAGGTATAATTGAAACATTCGCGAGCAAGTTTTAACATCGTTCACAGTGCCTTTCGTTTCATTGCTACGAAAACAGTTGTTAAAACGAAGTGGTTGGAGAAACAGGGATGTGAAGCAGCTTTTCTTACGTAACGCTTGGAAACGCTGGTAAACGCGTGCGTTAGAATCGTAAAACGGTGCAGAGGTCCGATAAAAAGTGAAATTCCGATGTACTTCGCCAGCGTGAAAACGATGGGAGCAATTGCTCGTTAAACTTTCGTCTTGCTCTCGTCGAGGAATAACTTCCTTTCAACGTCGGTGATTATCGGGAGCCAGCCAAAAGGGAGAAAGAGAAAGAGAAAGAGAGAATTCTCTCGGTCGGTTCGATTATTTTAACAACCGGCTGCGATTCTCCTAAGATGCTTCGGGCCTTCTGTCGATCGCGCCAATCGATTTCCCTGCGGTGTAATATCGTTTCGCTTCGACAAACTTCTGCTCGAGTTCACGCTCGCGCCGTTTCAACAACGACACCGTTGTTTTCTATGAAGGATCATACTTCGACAATCTGTTCTGTAGCTCTTGAAACAATTATTCGCGAAATGGAACAAAAAGTGAAGGTACGAGATTAATTATTTTGTCCAATGTATAGAGTGTTTTGAAGTGGGAATATGTTTCGTTGAATTAATTATAACGGACGGTTAAGGGTTTGCGTAATGGTCTAAATGTCGTTGCGATCTCGCTGACCTCGATGATAATTAATTAGTCGTTAATCAACGTGCAGATCGGACCACGTAACAAGAATCACTTGTGCAACGTCGCGCATGTGAATATTTTATCGTAGCTGATTACATACTCTGTTCAAGTGTTTCGTATTTCACTTCGTTTCGAGAACGCTTAGATCGTCCCTAATTTTTCGACGGGTTATTGAATTAATTTTTTTATTCAGACTTTTCTGTTACATTAAAACCAGGTAAACGAAACCGGGCGCTCAGAAATGTTGGAGTACTTATAATTTCAGCGGGGATAAAATTCGGTAATCATTTTTATGTTTTCAACGACATTTATTTACGTATAATTTATTTAGTAAATATTTCAAATATTTTTTATGAAAACCTTTACGTAATACTCTTGATATTAATAGGCGCCACATGTTTCAAACATATCGAAGTTTATCCGTTTCCACTTTTTGCAATTAGAATAATTTACCTTCGATTCCCGCCCTCCGTTAATCAATTTTTTCTTAAGCTATATCTTCGAATATTTGGTTGCATTGTTCCCTTCAAACTGTGTTCCTTTCATTTGCAAAATTGCCCGAAGTTGTTCAGAATCGCAAAGTTTCCAGAGTTGATTCAATAGCGGAAGCCAAACTTCATTAATGCCAAGCGCGAATTGGTAGGTAGAAAATTACTACTCGCGAGTAATATCCAGGTAATTGGCGAAAGGCGAAATTGCTTTTGAAAACAAATGGAGGCGAGTGATATGTTCTAACGCGCTACAAGAATCAACGATTCAAGGTGTCTCTCAATATTCCCCGTGTGTAGTTCTCAACCGTGCATCCTATGTACACCTCCGTCGAGGCGTTCGAATCCTACGTGCTCGCTACTGTATTCAGACGAGGCGTCGCGACGCCGCGCCGTAAAGCCTGTATGCTGCGAATACTTTTGAATAGCTTCAATAGCTTCCAGACTGTCTCCTAGTGGCAATAAATTTGCCGAATGGCGTGTAACTTGGATGTAGATTTTTCTGCTTATTCACACAAGAGTTTCCATACTTTCTATAATAGTACCTACCGTAAATCCCTTGGTGTATTAGGAACTCTTTTATGGTACATGGATATACCCCATGTGCATCATGGGTTTTTCCTGTCTGTGTTGAAAATTTGGAACAACACACGCTGCCCGTTAATCGGTCAGGGACTTCAAAATACTAGTTCGTAACAATCGCGCGAATTAACAGAAAATTCGTTTGTTCGTATTGATACGTGATTAAACACACGTTTATATAAAATTCATTTTTTAAATTTGTTGTAAGTAGAGTGACGAGAATAGAGACCCATGGATGCGATTCCGTTTCACAGAACGGATAGGTTTTTTTCAGAAGATAATAACCACCATTCCACGATTATATGACCCGACGTTTCTATATAAAAATATGGGGATTTAATTTCAATTTCTCTTGCCGAAAGAGATTTCGTAGGCGGACGCGATGCATGGCAACACGAAATTCTCGCGTCGAGATTTTCATTCAACGGGATTCCTCGAATAGTATCACCGTAAACGTTAAAAACGGTATGATAAAAAAAGACGGGGAGAAGGAGAGAGAGATTGACGTCAGTGCGATTAAATTCAACGAGACTCGAATAATGTGCGGCTTAAATTAAACCAGGAGCTGGTCGGAGTGCAAAACAATGAAACAGTACGAAAATTCGCATATAAATAATTACATTAAAAACAAACCTTTTATGCGCACTATGCGCAGCCCGAAAAACATTGCAAAAAATTATATACGTGGAACGGTGAAAACGATGAATTGTAGAAAAGTTGGAAGACGCTTCGACGGTATATACTGGGCGGGAAAGAAAGCGAGGAGTACAGGATAGTCGCCAGTAAGTGCGGTAAACGCTCCGTGAAAATTATTAACAAAACTTCCCTACAAAATAGAATGACGAGCCTTAAATGAATGAAGATTGCAAAGGAAACCATTCGCAGAGTCGCGATTGATACGATCGTAAGTGGAATCCGTATCGACGGTCCGCGTGCATTATGGAGCCCTCAGAGCAACTTGCATTAAAATTCTATTAAATAGATTAATAGTGCACAGTTTTTAACTGCGCATATACATACCAACGAATACAATGAAAACACTGAGTGAAAACCGGTATCCCTTTATGTTTGCAAATCTTTTCTCTATTATGCTCAGTCTCGTGCGTTTGATAAAAACGTAAAAATTCTCTTGGTCGGCGCATTATTTCAAACAATTCGCTTATACTGGCTACCGTCGAAGCAGTTCCTCTCATTTTTTCTCTCTCTCTTTCGGGAACACTTTAATGCCGCAGGACCATTTGTCTTGTTCCCGTTGCTACGTGTGGTCTATGCAAAAACTGGCAGAGAGCGGATCGGAGCAACAACGCGCTAAAAAGCGTTAAACGCATAGCAGGCACTTGAAATGCCCGGTTCGTGTACGGAGTACCCACTGCGAAGCGACCTATTTTTTTCGATTACTTAACATCCACATTTCGCGTTCGAAACATGCATCGCGAGCTGGCGTTTCGGGATCATCATTCGACTCGTTAATCCCGGAACGACTGGCTTACGTGTTCGTTGAATTCAGCCAGATTGCGTGCATTTAACGACGATGAATTCCCGTCTCCCGAAATTTGATAAAAGCGCTCCTCTCTCATTTTTACTGTTGCCTATCAGGGTAACAGGAGGATTATATCAAGCAAACGTGATATAATTATGTCATACAGGTTGATTTCAGTGGGAATTAATGTGAAGATTTGTTTCTAGTGATTCAATTTTGTATGGCATTTGTAACGACGGAAGCGGACAAATTATTCGATGCCTTGCGAATAAATTACGACGGAAATATTTCATGTTCTATCAAATCTAATTGGTATCAGGACCAGCAAGAATTGTGTAAGAGAAGAATTTTGCACGTGCCAATTAACATTTATTTATCTTCTTATTACTTTTCAACTTTTTCACTTTTCATCATTCACATTCACCAGTTTACTAACGAATATAATTATGTTATCGTAGAGCGATTTCATTTGTTCCATTTTGGAGCCACTGTTTCATTTAATTCGAGACCCACGAAAATATCGCGCAGACGATCCCCGAATCAATGGGTGCTGGTTATCAATCAATTTCATACTGAAAATCCACTAATGTTCCCATGTGTGAAATAACCCCTTCATCTCGCATCCTCTGTAACCCAACTCATCCCCGTTGATCCTTCCCGGTCGCATGGAATGAACGCGCCCCGAGCCAAAAACAATCCACACACGGCGCATCTCGGAGCACCTAACGCGAGAATGAAATCGCAACCAGATATAATCGTTCTCGCATTTTCGCCGTATCAACACCGTGAAATTGCGGTCGCGTCGGCAGAGATTAGCGTCGATCTCGCCATGGTGTCCCGTAGCGCGCGATAATTCACGAAGTTTAATGCTCTGCGACGAGGTGAAAAAGGGAGCAGAATATCCAGCGGACAACGACGTCGCGTTTCGCAGCACGTCAACGCTTTCTTTTCGTGGATTTCGGCGTTTCAGTTCCTTGTTTTCTCGAGCGAGCTTCTAAACACAGCGCACGAGCCACGTCTCTGGTTTTAGTTTTAGAGCAACACCATGTGCCATGTGCCATGTGCCAATGGTGTTTCCGTTTGCGCGTCATCGTACCGAGAAGTTCGCTCTTGGGGAGGACCAGATACCCTCTTTCTCTAGAAATAGCCCAAGCACACGTCAGATAGATAGTTACGGTAGTTCTTTTAGTGTAACTCGTCTGGTATCTGCGCTTGAAAACGACAGGATGTTTTCGGACCAGCTCACACGAATATCGGGGGCGTACTGTTGCAAACCGTTTACGAGAAAGTTAATGTTTGTTGGTCGTTACATGACTGCAGCGCATAAACTCTCTGTGCACTTCAGGGTTTATGTCGTTCTTATGTTACACAAGGTGGAGGTCTAACATTCATTGTCCACACAGATTTTCCGCAAGTTTTCGACGCTGAGGATTGAAAAAATTCATACGATAATTGGTACGAGGATATGGTGGTAGAAAATGTTATTGTCGATCGACCAAGCACGGAAGTAATCCTTATTTCTTATTAGGTTTATATAGGATTATCAAGTCGAAAAGATGAATAATTTTGGCTCAGTTCACACTATATCGCGTATTTATTTTAATATTCTTTTATGCGCAAAATAATTGATGAAGGGATAAACTATTATGTACATATTATCAAATAGTATGACTTACTTCCAATGTAAACTATTATCATTATGCTTCTAGAACTTGCTCCTGTAATTGAATAACACCTTGCTTAAACACTGCCAAATAATAGTTCTATACAACAAATACATAGTAAAATACATTTATTGCTTCCCAAGAAAAAGACCGTGCACCAATTCAAAATTTATTGTTTTCAGTAACAATTTATACGACTGAACAATAAATTAATTACATCTCTTAGTTCAGGCGAGCGCATCCTCTCGAATACAGATCACAGGTGATGCAAATCGAGTTTATTAGCAGATTTCGACGTCGATATTCCGATCCCTGCACATATCAAGGGTCCACTTTCAGGAATTCACAGAGTTCTGTTAGACTTCCGCTCGACGGATTGCCACTAATTTCTAAAGTAAACTAACCACTTAACAGATTTCCAATCGACTCACAGACATGTATATGGACACGCACTCACCATCGAGCTCGATTTTCTGAAATCAAGCGAACGTGAGAGAAGCAATCTCACTATCGCGTCATTGCACGAAGTCTTATTCACGCGGGACGAAGTTGGAAACGAACCGTGTTCTCACTCTCGACTAAGTTTGCTCACATAATAATGCAAAACGCCTACAGCGCGTACAGACTATCCTTTCGCGAGACACGTTTCCGATCGAGGGTGTCGCCCACGCTTTCCGAGCAGTGTCGTTCGATTTCGAAGCGAGTTTCATTCGTTGAAATCAAATGAAATTGGAATGTGTCGTGTAGGGCTGCTAAGTAAATTAATGCGAATAATTACTCATGAATACTATCGCGAATGTTTGACCAAAAGCCGGCTGGTAATCAAGCTTCTCAATTATTTCATTACTTAACTGCGGCGTGACTTTTATAGAGCTATTCTCTCAACAAGCAAAACGCAAATCATAAACGGAGAATACCGGAATATCGCATTTTAATTTCCATTCTTCTCATTGATTTGAAACATTTTCCTTATTCCAGGAATGTATTTTTCACGGGAAAAAATGTTTCATCCGAGAAATTCTGGGAACACATCTCACGTCATTTCGACTTTAATCGGTCCATATAATTTCCCATATAATAGCCCGATCATAATTCTTGTGAGTCCTCGATAAGACCTAGTAGCTTTCGTGCTAGAACAAAAATGCCCCCGTCGAAAACTTCATTCCTGAATAATGGACTTCACACGCCCGCGATATTTCACCCATTTACTCTCCGTAACGGGTTCGGTCGTTAAACGTAGTCCTGGCGGTTTCATATTCAACAGAATATATTTAGGTTATTACTGTTTCCATCGAGGAAAACTTCCGCATCGTATTGGTTTGTGATTTATCCAATGTGACAAGTGCATAAATTTCCTTTCTCGTATGCGAGAGAAATTATTCCGATGTTAGTTAACTGCCTTGGGAGTATTGATACCTGGCGGCTATATGCATTTTAATAAAATATCGTTAATAGGCTGAATTCAATAAGCTCCGTATATGTATTTCGATTTTTCATCAATTTTAGTTCAAGAAATAGATAATTAGTTTATTTTAAGTTGATCTTCGGAAGATCGAGGCCTAAATTATCAGAAATGTGGTAAATGAACATTTTTCTCTTGTTCTCTGTGAAGTACCTATTCTTATTTCAAATCTTAGATACACGAAATCGTTTCCCTCCAGGAACATGAACCGTGTAAGTTTTTTAATACTTATTCACGATTCGCAACATTATGAGCCAAACGTGCGCAACTTAATGCAACTTAGCGTTTACGTAAATGTAACGCAATCGTAGGTGTCAGAACTGCGGATGAAATGAATTTAATATCGCACAGCTATGACAGCATCCCGAGCGAATCAAAGACGTTATCACAATATTTCCACGCATTGGAAGGAAATGGGATGGCAACAGCTGGCGTGTGGGTTATCCTTTTTTTTTCTTTAGCCGAGGAATATGGGTCAATCGAGAACTGTCAGCGATTCTGATAGATTTTGCTTGGAACTCTTGCTCGAAGTTTCTTATCGAATCGCAAAGGCGGGAGTGACGGTAAAGGATCGCTGTGCGATTAGCTGGTAGATCTCGAAACGACTTGAGAAACTCCATGCAAAGCTTCCCTTGGGACGTCAGAGAGAGAGAGAGAAAGAAGGAAAGAAAGGAAACTACATCTTATATTCCTCTTCCGAGAGAAGGCAGCATTGTAGCTTATCGATTGAATACAAACTTCGGTCCAATGTGAAAGATAACTTTCTGGTAGCGGTACGAGACATGATTTCGTAGTAAAGGTTACTTGCGCGAATTTATGGAAAAGGTTTTTTCTTTCGTTTGTGTTTGTAGAACGAAAAATATATGTATGCATACGTATTCTTCGTTGAATATTGAACAGAAGGAAGAGTGATGTTTGTCGTGAAGCAATTATTGCACATCGACTGTATGCAATACAGTCCTATATACAGCCCTATATGTATATAATCGTTTTGACTTTTTTAGTACATCCTTACTCACTTTTAAAAGTCAGTTAGGCAGAATTATCGGATAAAGTTATACCTTTGTACCATGACTTTTTGTACATGTCCCTTCTTTGTTATGTTATGGAAAATCTTCTTTATGTCAGCATTTATGCAAGAGGGCTTCGGCCCGTTTTTAAATAAATAAATACGTATTTTATATTACCTTTGCAATATCGTCGTCCATCGGTTTGGACAAGAGAAAATGCAAAAGTGCAAACACTAAAGTAGATACAGCTAAATATTCTACATATATGGCTTGTAGAAACGATAATGTATTATCAATAATACGTTCTCATGCCTTTTTTTCATTTTGAATAAAAAGTGAATACATATTTACTCTACACGGTGGGTCCAAGCCTGTTAATGTCTTTAATAAATAAAATCTGCGCGCGAAAATATTTTCATTACAGCTTTAACACCGTTCACCTGAAACAACGAGCGAATGTAATACTATGGGTGGACGAATCGGATCGGTTTGCCATCCTCGAATTTTTAACGGTATTTCGTAATTAGTATCGGAAAAATGGGAGAACGTACGAAATACAAAGCGCTTATCCATTAAATCGGTGGAATTTCGCGGAGAGGATCGGATATTAATATTGCTCACGATGTACAATTAATTTTTCGCTGTGCCCGTTGCTCGTTTAACAATTCCCCGAACAAGCCCTATGCTCACACATGACCGACACGATACATCGTTCTCGCGGATTACATTTCTCGCCAATGGAAATACAAAATTGAGATAACTAAACGCAATAAATTCTCATGGAATTTACTCATGAAATCTTGAGACATTTTGCGATTGCTCGCGTTTCTTTTCGTCTAGAGAATGGACGAAGAATGTTATTTCACTTGCAAACGATATTGAAAGTTGATTTGGCAATACCTGTTCGTGAATATTGTATTTCTTTTAACCGTGACACTTCTGGCGTAGAGGAAAATACTTTTGCAGGAAGGAATTGAATTGAGTAGTCAAATTGGTAGATGGGTGTGACCAATGATTTGCGTAGGCCGATGTCAAGTTCTCCTATAATTCATATCTATAATAACAGCTGACATTTATCCATGTTACATCGATAATGTATTCAGTTTCAGATTACTTAGCGTGTTAAACCCGAAGGGTACATACTGAGCTCGTGTCTTAAAAACTTACAGTCAAACTATTTAATTCGACATATTTTTGTTTCAATCTTACCTAATCTCCTTCTTTTCCCTGTGCAACAAAATACATACGATAATATTATTCCAAAATAAATGTCACCTATGTACTATCTACGACATGTGCGAATTTTTTCCCAACAGAACTGTTTTGATAAAGCGTCACTCGCAAGACATTCACTGGTGTCTTCCGTCAGACTTTCAGCAAATGATAAAATAGAGACAGACAGCAGAATAAGACAGCTACGAATTGAGCACGTTTACGCTCATCTTGACCCGTACATTAAGTATTTCTCACAGTTCTTATTCCACTCTCTCAGCAATCAGTTTCTGAACACTACCAATTTAAATAACAATATATACGGCGAAGCACTCGATCATCCAGCGTAGGCCATTAAACGAAGCCCCGTGTCAACATCGTGGCCAATATTTCACCCCGAACCTCGAACCTTCAAATCATCTTCGAGGAGGATCCTCCTTTACGCCCAAGGTGTCCCGCGTTTGACGATCAACCCGATCGCGCAAAGATGTTCCCACCGGCGTATACGAAAGGCAGCCATATATCGAGACGCACGGCGGTCGGCATCCATATTCATGAAGGCGGAATGGAGTCGAAACGGGCGGAGAGGATTAGCCTAATGAAGTTGTTGTCTTCTTGGAAAACAAGGCGAGCTGCGGTTGCTTTGGGCCGAGCGTTGCGTTGGCGGTCCTTTCTCTTTCTCTCTCTCTCTGTATGGTCGCCTCTTCCCACTTTCCCAGGATTGTCAAGCCCACTGCCCAATTCTCTCCTTCTCTTCGTAGCCTGTTTTCGTCGTCAACCGACCAGCCTCGTCCACCTTCGCCGGGTACCTCGTCAGCCTCGTCTACCTCGTTGTGGTCAAACGTGGAACTCGTTGCTGACGACTATCCCCGCGAACAGTCCGACCGGTCTTCAAATTGTTTGATGTCTTATTTACTTGCTTCCTGGAGCCGGACAGGACGCGTCGCCTGGTATTATCTGTGGTCGTTAAGGATTCAAGGATACGAGTTCGCTGCGTGAAAGACGGCCGGAAGTTGTAATGTATTGTCAATCCGGTTGTTCAGGCGGCTATCTACCTGCTCGGACTGGACAGGTCGGATGATTTCAGTGACTCGGCCAAATTCACGGAAACGCTGAATGACTGGCATGCAAATTATATTGAGCTGTAGGGCTAGTTGATGGTCGATAGGAAGTGGGCACGAGCCGCGATGGTTGCGAAGAGAACGGGATGTGTACCGTTTGCGAGAAGTTCAGTCCGAATTTTAGTGAGTCATACGTAAGATAGTGAGACTATCTGATGGAACGAAGGGATAACGATCGGTCAAGTGAATAAGCACGCATTACAATATAGTCTGGGCGAGACGAAATATTGATTTGTGGGATTGGTAGTAAAAATAGTGACGATATAGGGACAGCTGAAAATTGTATGGTTGACATAAATCAAGTAAAGTAAAATTTCTTCGTGAAGCTTTCGTATTTGAAACGACAATTTTAATTGTACTAGTTGAATATTATATTTATGATGATAACAGGATGTGAAATTTTTACAGAATCTGGTGATTACTATTTTACTTATTTGATCCTTGAGAAACTTTACGGTTGTATCGTAAAGTAGTACATATTAGTATCAGCATGTAATGTCCTAAGGATCTTCTGCGAAAGAAACGAGGAACATTACCAATCCTTTACAATATCTCTCCACATTTCAATCGCATTACCAATACTCAGATTCCGACGAGGATTAGCGGAGCGACCCTTTACGTCTAAAGGCTTGGTAAACTCACAGTCAGAAGTATGAAAAACAGCAAATCACAAATCGAATGAAAACCAAGGGACAAGAAGATAAAGCATATAGGCAGTCAGTTTGCTATTGAAACCCCGTTTTCTCGTTCCCTAGTCCAGGTGGTCTGCCGTGGTATCACCTGTCAGCGATGCGCAGCCAATTTCCGGTAGCATCGCTGTAGCTGCGTTTCGATGTTGCTCGTAAAGTAGTAGCTGGCTACCTGCTTTCAACAATAGGGGCCTTCTTACGCGAAGCAAACTGGTCCGCATGTATAATGGTGTGACTATCAACGAGGGCACAGCCAGCCGGTATTCGACCATTATTGGATAGTAAATCGAGGCCGTTTAACAGGATATTTATGGAGGGCTCGCCTGCGTGGCGTACGGACCTAGAGTGGGCCGATAGTCGATGTATGCAAGTTCGTCTGTATCTCGAAGGCTCACAGACCATCTAGCAATGTTCACGCGTCGATATTCGACTCTACTTATCACCAGCGAGTATCCACGTGAGAAGAACTCATCCCTTTTGTATTTATACCCTCTAGGGCAAATTTTCGCGCACATAGGACACCACTCTGTACCTTTTATATTTCTCGCGTATTAGACCTGTACATATTACTTGTGCTAATATTTGTATAATGAATGGAGATAGAGAGTATACAGAAAATTCAGGATTTCGGGCGCAATTCTATTTATGAAATTTTGTCAACCGGTAAGAAGGTATCCTTACAATTCCAAATATTGTATGTATAATAACTTTCGATGGCAAATAAAAGAGAACGTACAGTTATCTAAAAATTGTCTGATACAATTGGGTTGCCCAAGAATTATGTAAAGAAATCGGGATCGAAAGTAGGGAAGACAAATTATTCAGAGAACCGTCGAAGAAGAGGGGATTAGTATAAGTCATTAGTTATAAATTCAGTTATGTAAACCATATCATAGGAAGGAAGCCAAGCTTCTGAATTCAACAGAATAAATAAATATTTGAATTTCACAGTAATTGTCGCTGCTACTTTTATCGACGCGTTCCTCGTCCCTCTTATATTGGCTGAACGGAAGTGAGTCCTGTAAATCACCTCCTTCCAGAGACGGATCTCTGGTTCGATGGATTTCAATAGCGCGCGGCCCGAATCCCAGGGAAACGGAATTGTTCCGACGTGGAAGAAATGCGGCGCTCGTCGTTTCGGCGTGCCTCGAAGTTTGTTTCGCACCGTGTTTCGCTGTTCTTCGACTAGTTAGCCAGTTTCTTTCGTGTCAGGCGGAGTTCGTTAACGACGTATTCGATCAGATGTGCCTGTCTGTGTCTACGCAGAATTAAATTGACCGTGTGCGAATGAAAACTTTGGTGAATTGAAATATCGCGAGAACCCTGGATGGGGTGTCTGTCTACATTGGAGGTTCGTTAACGCCTTATGTGCGAATAATGATATTAGGAATACGCAGCTAATTATGATTGCCCTGCTGCAATTTTTAAGTGTTTATAAAACTAGTTTCATCAGTCTAAAGGATTTTGATGGGTGGACTTTAGAAATTTAGGGACGCACTTTGTTTCTTGGTTCCTGGGAAACCTTGGTCGTCAATTGATGGTGTAGGTCGTTTTTATTAATTTCAAAGGTTATTTTTTGTCGAATATTTTGATCTTACAGTAAATCAAATTTTACATTATGACATCGTCAGCGTTTATATATTCTATGTTAGTAAACATTTTTGCTTGTAATTTTTGTCGCGCTGTCTTTTCGTTAGAAAAATGTATCAAATCAGAATACTGTTACATAAGGATTTGTAGCTTACACGTGCGGGTAATACAGTAAGATAGTTAATTGAAACTCGATTGCATTTAAGACGATTGCCAATCCACGTTTCCGTGAAGGATCCATCGGAGAAGGGTTTAGCGTTCGACATTTTGATTATGTCGTGCTGCTTTCGTACAACCCGCATATGAGCTAAACAAACGATCAACTCATGGCTTAGCTGCAGCTTATGCTCGAGCGCTAACTAGGGTTTATGTTTATACTCGAGGTCTCGTTGTTAACTAGGTTCTCTATTGTCGAAAGAGTGACACACACATCGTTTGCATCGAAGGACGTGAACGCTGAACTACTTGGCTAAATCTTTAGATTGATTCCTTTTACTTAGAATAAGGGAAGGTCAGTATGTTAGATTTCAAAAGTTTGTTAGGTAATTCTGGTGACTAAAGTCCTGACAATTTCAATTTGAAAAAAAGGAGAAATAATGTAATTCTCGAGAAATTAAAAAAAAGTCTGCAATATTTATATTTTTGCAGTAATGTAGGCTCAACTAAAGGTCGGTGATAAGTTGTAAAAGGCACGACCATTTAGTCGTAGGTTCCTCTAAAGATTGGTCAGAAGTTGTGAAAGTCCAGTAGGCCTCAGCTAAAACTTTGGTTTGGTTTGTTAATTTCTCGACAAATGAGAAATAAGCATTTATCAAATTTCTCGAGAACAAATTCCCGCAAAGGAACACTATATACAGCATATTAGCCACGCGAGATTAATTTATCACTGGAATTGCACTAGACACATGATTGCTGGGAACTAGAGCGCTCGAACTAGAAAATATGTTGCTCAAATGAACTAACAGTCGACTGTTTATAATCCTTTGAGACGAGTCAAGCCGTTCCGTTATTCAGTGCGTTTATCTAATTAAACGAGACTTTCCTGTCTCCCTATTCGCAGCAAAGGAACAAGTCGAACACCATGCCGTTGTTTTTGGACGAAACGTCGAACGGAGTTTCGCGAATGAATAATTCCGTTAAATGCTTCCAGCACGTGAGTTTAATTATTCGTTGCGCGGGGATGCTGCAGGAAGACGCATCGGTAAAACGCTAATGGATACTTGGGGATTTACCGTTCGACCCTATTTAATTTGCGTTAAAGCACGAAGTTTGCCGTGTAACGCCTTCAACCCGCGCTTTCAAAAGTACAAGATCGGGATGCTGATTTTAGTCAAATTACTTACTCTAACAGCTATAATTCTGTTGCACTATTTTGATACATTTTTCTCCTTCCTCCGTGTCCATTAACCTAATTAACATTACCACAGCTTTTTCATTATATTTACATCGAGGTTTGTTGCACGAGCACCGCTGTTGGTTCTTGCTGCTTTTGCGCGCAACACGCGGTCGCTGGTGTAAATACATCTTAAAATATTAGTTTCCGGATATACTACCTGTGCAGTTTGCCAACGAACCATCTTTTTCTTCGCGTTGCTCCAAAAGCTATTCAATAAAGTGTGCTTCAACAAAATTACATTAAGTGGAAGTTGTTTAATTAACGTGAGTCTGTAAACCAGTTTATCTTCCCTTACTTGATAACAAATTTGAAACCTTTGTTTTCTGCGTACTCTGTAATATCTAGGTACAAAATAATTTGCCTTTTCCCCCTTTGATATTACCTCAATCTTTAATTACGTACCTCGTCTATAAAAGTGAATAGTCGATTGGAATATTTCCGGATAGCTAGACATCAATCTCAACGAAAGATATACATATTTGAATCCGTTCTCTGCAGCACTGGCGTGAAAAACTATCTCGGCGAAGAATTGATTAGGCAAGCAAAAATTAGAGCTATTCGATCACAGCAAACGCTCGTCTAACAAAGATTTCTGTTCGCATCGGTTGCTTAAGAAATAAAATTAAAAGGAACGAGTGCTGTCCGTGGCAGAACCGGTCCCGCTTCTTTTTGCAGCCGTGGTTAATGCTCGGCGACGAGGGAAGGCAAATGGGAGGAAGATCTCTCGATTCAACTGCGATCGTTCGACCTAATGCGACAACTCATCAACCTTACTCTTGGCTTCCGTTTTATCTCTGCAGGCTTGCAGGGCATTACATCGGAACTCTGCTCATCGCGAATCAAATTCCATTCCGATAGAGACGAACTAGAAATAAAATTTTCGAAGACTGAACTTCTCGTTCGTGTAACTACAAACTGGAGATTTTCTCTTTCTAATGATTTTATAAAACATTTGATTAAACACTCTGTGCAAATAAAGAAACATTAAACTGTGACCGTTGTTTCTGAACAAGAGGTTCATGTCTTTTGATGACGATTTTTCTGAACACATGTTTACATTATTTCTCCAAATAAATTACATATCTTTATCTATATATTTTCTGAGTCTGCACAAGTATGCTGCAATTCAAGTGCAATACCTTTATCCGTCTAACACGATGCAATATCGTTGATAAATATTTCGACAAAAGTTGAAAGAGCTTTCATAACGTTGCCAATAATCGACGGATCGATTTGAAGCATTTTACATTTCATGGGTAAAGGAATTGACGTAAAACGGAACAAAGAGACGTTGCTGCCTAACTGGTAGGGGAATCGATTCTACGTTCCATTTGGTTTTATCGCCAATACTCGTTCGTTACACGATTTACGGGCGCCTCCATGGAAATTGACTCCCAATAACCGAGTGCGAATCACTGCTATCTTCGCTTCCCTAGCGCGTTACGCATCTGAATTAAAATTTATGTGAAGATAATTGCGCGTACACGAACGGTAGAACGGAAACCACGCGGGTCCATCCAGTTGCTAACGTTTCCGGATAACTGAGCGCCGTGTAATCGCGCGTCCGCAAGCGCATTATAATCAGCGCGCATTGACTTTCTCCAAGCACACGTGTATGCATTTCGCTTCGTAGCTTGCGAATTGTCGAACAGGTTGGACTTCTTCATTCATTCTGCAGCATGGTTGTATTGATTCCTGGGATTGATGAAATACATTGGTTTTGGAATTGAAGTTAAACTTAAAAAGAGTATATTGTATTATATTATGTGTAGATATGTATGATACATGTATTATAATTACAAAATAATGAAACTATGCCTGTGAAATAATTGGGAACATCTGTAGTGTGTGGCGGATTCGTTAAATGATTGGTCGAGGTAAAATTATAGATTTGTAATTAATTTTCTTTCGTATAACTGTGTTTGATGCAGGCAATTGCCCATCTAATTCTATGCAGTAAATTTAATTACTTAAATCAATTTCGACCAGAGCCAATAATAAACGTATTATTAAGCGGCGGTTAAGAGGATCAAAAGTCCGCTATCGCTTTCAATCATCCACTTGAACATACTCATTGGCTAATAACAGAACCACCATGATCCACATAGCCTACAGATTAGCTCCACAAACTTTGCTGTGTACACGGGTAAAACTGCTATTCCTTCCGTCATAATAATTCCGTAAATCCATCGTTACTCCGTGACACAACGAACAAAGAAACTGTCTCGAGGACCGTCTCAACGGGAGGGTAAAATAAAACCTGTTGATGAAAAAGTATGCAGGCGGTGTTTCTTTAAATACTCACTCACAACCCGTTAGCACACCCCGGGGTCTTTCCCTTTCGCAGCGGAATGAAATCGGTGATTGTCAAAGAGAGCAAGGGAGAACTGCAAAGACTGCTCTCGATGAAAAGAACATTTGCGTGTCCTGAAAGATTTATGGCTTCTTTATTTGGCTCCGAACTCGATTAGTAATTATGCTGTTTGACTAACAAACTTCTCCTTTTGTTTCAGGTAAGCCCCCCCCCCAGACATTTTCAAAGCGAATCCTGCACACGGTCAGGCAGGGGGCCCGGCTCGTTCGCGTTTTCGGTGAGTAAACAGCGCGTATCGGCGCACGCATAATTAGTAGCCGACACCCCCGGAGGGCCGTCGAATTTTCTGACGGGAGGGTTGCTTGCCGGGTTTTTCTGTAACGAGGATACCCTTTTATCCCCGCGCGCCTCGACGATCTCACGCACGCAACCGAGCCTCCTGTATACAGGCGCGTGTGTACATGTAGGGTTCGTTAAACGTGGTTCTTTTAGCCCCTACTGGCAGCTGGCCTTGCATTTTTGTTAACTAGCAAGAGGGTGCGCCTCGACCCGGCTGATATAGTTTATTTACGCTCGCAATTAACACTCGAAGCGACCGGCGGATGGATCCACAGTCGAAGCTTTCTTTTTTGGGTGGGGGATTGCTCTTCCTGTGGTGTTTTCGGAAGATTATTAAGAAAGTGTGTAGTATTTTTTATTCGTCGATGTGGATAATTGAATTTAGATATCCGAGGCAACGTTTCAATTTAACGTTAAATCGAGGTGTATGTATTTTCCACTTTTCTCGTATTGGAAGCGATATCACTGAACGGGTATCGTTCGGTGCGGTCGTCGAAGGGGTTATCTTGTTGCAAGAAGCAAAAAGGATAGGGATGGTTGGGGCTACAAATGAATCAGCCCGGGGGAAGACGTCAGGTCATCTGTACTGTGTGGAGTTGCCATTAAGTCCGCCACAAACAGAATGCCGGACCAATGGAGCTTGTGCTGTTCAATTAATCGCGCGATAAAAGCGGTGGAAATAGAATTCCTTTATTTAGAACCAACCGTGTTTCAGAGACTTGTTAAACCTAACCCGTTAAAAACCTTGTCGGGTAAATCTAAACGGTGCAGCCTTCTTTTTTCTTTTTTTTTAATGATGTCGACGTTCCGTTTCTCGTTGCGCCGTAGTGTTATAAAGAACGGCGGTAAACTAGAAAGTATGTAATAAAGGGAGAAGTCTTTTAAGTGGTTAACAAGCATAAAATTTTACGAGTTGTATCAATAAATGAAGAACTGTGTCGAAGTGTTTCATTACCAATTTTTTAATCAGTCTGACAGGAATTTCGCAGAGACGTGAAAACTGTAACCACATTTACTTCTGACTGAAATTCGGACGATGCGTCATAAAACAAATGCAAATGCAAGGCATTACCAACGAAACATATTATAAGAAATGTGATGTTAAAATATTCACAGTAATGATATTGTCGCAACTACGATTCGCAATAAATATATTGCAGAATGTTATTTGAAGTTACAGAAAATAACGAAATAAGTACCCCTTTTCGAGGGTTGGTCCGATATTGGGGGTGTCCGAAGATCATTAGCAGGAGCGGTTGAAATATCTAGAAAGTTTCCCTGATTTAAGTGTCGCTCGTGCAATATTGCTGCACGGTTCGAGTAGATTGGCCGGTAGAATCGTGGCTGTCACAAATCAGCGAACAGCAATATAAGGCCACGGGGTGGCGGTTTAGTGCGAGAACGCTCGATTACGCGCGTGCTATAAATATTGCGTGCAATCGGGCCCTGGGACGCGAAAGTGAGAAGGGCGTGTGTTACGGTCGGAATTTTCTCATCCCTGGCGAGGTTGGCCTCTGCCTCGGCCTGGAAAGGGCAATCCGTCGAAGATGGTTAATTTATCGGAGGAACCCGTTTATTTATTGCAAGACCTCTCGTCGACCAAAGTCGAATACGACCCGATGAGAACTGTCCCCTTGAAAATATCGAACCCTTCCCACGCATCGTTTTTATTACGTCTGTGATATCTTGAAGTGTGCGTGGAGCAAGCTAAATTTAACCCCAACAGTAACGTCTCGATAAGAAAGTATTGCTCGTATAAAAAAAAAGACGAAATACCATAATCAAACCCTCATCCACAGAATTTCGTTCAATTATAACTTCTTGCCTCAGCCATAAAACGCTGAAACTATCCAATGAACGAACGAACGTTCCACGAATCGGCTTCCCTCGAAATCTAATTTAATTCTATTAAACCGGCTGCTATTTTCGACTAATTTCCGATGCTGTCAGCGTTACACACGCGAAACCCACCCGCAGACGGCGAAACGTATTCTTACCGCGCTTTAGGCGACGATCGAGCCATTGCTGTGGATAATTGGGAAGTTCCTCGAAGTTCTTGAAAACCGATCAACGGAGAACCTGCAGCTCGTCTGCGAAGGCGGCGTGTATGGCGTTTATCAAGAAGACGTGGATAATCGCATATCGAAGAACTCCAATTAATCCTTAATTACGTTGCTCGATCATCCGGCGAGCAGGTCTCTTTGCCACGGTGCGATGCGACGGTATATCGATATTTCTGGTCGACAGAAGCGGTTCTCTGTTTGACTTATCGTTTACGATGGCGGGGGCGCATGCTAATTTTCAGACGCCTAGTTCATTGCGCTCTAACGAACCGATAAACGAAGTTAAGAACCTTTTGGATTTATCAGTGGACCGTGCGTGATGTTAAATTGAGAAAGACGCTGTTAATTTTCTTGTTAATAACTTTTTTCCCGGTAACGATCGAAGTGGTTTTGGAACTAAATGTACCTTCATGGATAAATATTAATGTATTATTTGTATAAATATTCGTAACGTATATTTTACAACGTTTGACTAACAAGTAACCAAATTTTACTGTTGTATTCCATTTGGATTATATTCCCGAATCACCGCCGCAAATCTGTATCAACACCGTACAGCGTGGTCTATATTCCATTACACGGTAGAGAGGATTTCAATCCAACGAAAATCGGGGGTTTAAAGTGGACGGCGTTTATGGGAATTTATAGAAACGCGCGTCACGCGGAAATCACCCGCCGCGAAATTAAAACTTACAATCAATTTTCGCGAATCCCACGCTCCATTCCGTCGTGTATTTTTGCCCGTGATTCTTCGATTCAGGAAATAACGAGCGATTCGCAAGGCTTCGTTAACGTTCCAAACACGTGTTTCGCGTTACGACCACGGGGGACGTTCTTTGATCTTCAAAAGGAGTTGCTAAACTGTGCTGGAATTATTTATGACTCCTGAACAGATTCGAGAGCCACGCCGCAGTTCAAGATATTGCTGTAGATAGTCATATATATGCTTTAGAGAAATATGAGCGTTGAAATTTCGAAAATCCTTGTTTCTCATTTAATTAAAATGATGATTCAAACCATATTCTAATAGTGTAACTTTGGTACTACACATACAATCTTTCCCTATAAATAAATTTATCTCATTACTTCAAATTTATATACAAAACTTTGGCGACCAAGAGTGGATAGTTTACAATAATGTGTCTAAAGATAAATATGAGTGATAAATATTTTGTCAATTTAATCAAATTTGAATTTCGAATAAATTTATAGATTCCTTTACGCACGACGCTCTACATTACATGGTTATGGTCAACCAAGAAATTCAATAAATACTAGCTTGTAGCGAAGTTTGTTGCCTTAAATGGCAAAGATAGTGTGCCCGGAGCATCCATCATGATATATTACGACAGAAAGCAACGACGTTGAAATTCGAATGGTTGATAGCGAAATTCAATCGACGTTCGGAAGAAGAGCGTCGAGGAAAGAGTCTGGCTGACTAGGAAGATTAATGTGCGACCGATAGAGTCATCCATCCCTCGACAAACTCGTTGCGAACAGGACCTAATGGTTCGAAATCACGGCTGCTAGTCGGGCTACCGGTTTTCGCTTCAAAAATTCAGCCAGTCTTGTTCACAACTTATATCATTTTCACACGACGAGAAATAATGTTGAACAAGATAATTATTCTTATTCTTTTTCTCTATCCTTTGTATTTGCATTCTGTTCACTAATTATTTATAGTATACTTTCATACTGACAACTTTATGGAAAAAGCTTTGATTGTTTCCTTGTACAAAATTCTTTGGTCAGTCTGTGATAAAACAGATAGACTACATTTCAATATTGAGTTGTTTGTACTCTTTTTTGCTTTTTTTCTTAATTTCCGAAATTTGTTTAATATACTGATTCATCCAGATTGCAGTGACAGTATATACTTGCACGTGGTCACAATAAAGATATAATGATATTGATTTAATTGCTGCGGCAGCGGGGTCGAATTACTTGTTTAGAGGATGAAATATATTTTCGTTGTTCGCAGTGATCGGTCAATTCTGCAGTCGAGTTCAATAAGCGTCCACGTCAATTTGCTCAAATTTCGAGGAGAAGAGGCATAGTACATAGCTCTTGATTCTCGCCCCTACCCGTGAAAGTGGCGTATATCGAAAGGTGGAATTGCGCGGGAAGGTAAACCGCTTGGATTTATGTCAGCCTGAATGGCGTACGTGTGAACGATATTTCAACTCGAAATTTTCCTTTGTAGTCACGAGTAAAAGATGCTGCACACTGCGAATGATAGAATGCGTAACACCTGATGTTCATTTGCAACACCGAGACAAATTTTATAGAGATGCTGTTGGAATTTTAAATTAAACACTTCGGGAATACTTTGTTTACATAGCATATACATGCATTATAGACATCGTTTAATGGAATGTTTAGAGTGTCGTGCCCCTGCCAAAAGTCAATAAAGAAAAGTTTACCAGGTTCTATTGCGCTCACATGGACAAACTTCCATTGAGTTTCCTTTTGATACGTATCAAACAATTGGCAACAAAGTTGAAAAATCACTAAATCTTACCTGAAAATTGTCGATTCTTTAATTACTGTAATTTCGTAAAAAAAATCTCAGACAATCAATCGTTCTGCTAATCCTTTACAAAAGAAAAGTACAATAAAGAAGTTGCTCCATTTAAAAAAGTAACAAAATTACGTTAAGCAGAGAATATAACGCTAATTGAAATAACGCCAGCGGGTTGAAGTACATGCGCGTTTCATCCTCACGATTTCGTGGGCCAGGGAAAAAAAAGAGTTAAAGCATTCCACGTTCCAGCGCGAAGGTAACCCTTAATAACGTTAATTGTCGTCCGGGCTATTGTTCCCAAACCTGAAACCATATGTCCACGTCAAAGGAGGGTTGATGCGGCGCTTCGTTTTTCTGATCAAACCCCTCCAATTATCGTCGCTGCGGGGTAGGTATACAGTTCGGACGCGTGACACCCCCAAAGCTCGAGGTTTCTGTTGGTTCGGCATGTGGCCTCGAGTAAGAAAATAGACAAATTAGCCCGACGTGTTTCAGTAATGTACCGATTAATGATTCGTTTCTGCGTCGCGCGACAAAGAGCACAATTTATTTTGTTCAGTGATTTTGGTTCCAGGACCTCGGATAGAGTGTACTTGTATTAAGCTAGTCTTAACCACAGTATTATTATTGTGCTGTGCTTAAATTCTTGTAAAGTGACTCATGACAGCTGAATTCTTATAATTTTGTGAGAATGTGATTCACATTAAACATATGGATATAATTTGTATAAGACTCAAGGTGTGCGAATTCCTTCAATAATTTTCACCGGAGTGATTTTAATTTCTAGGGAGATTAATTTCTATGTACATGTGTACATACATACAATTTGCGAATATTCGATAAGTAAGAAACTTCCTCATGAATTTGTTCACAAATTTTCAAAAGGTACCCGTATATATTATGTATCTGGCGAAGAAATTTGTCTATTATTATCTGCTTTAGAACGTAATTTTTATATTGCCTCTTTCGAGCACGGTATTCTCCAAAGTAATTAACTCGGTCAGGTTACAAGACCCGTTCCATACGCGCAGTCGGCCCTGCGGTCGTCTTTCTCACCCTTTTCGATCGTTATTCCCCATTGTCGTGGCCGGCGCTCGCTTTATTGCATTTTTTCCTCGTCGGCGTATCGATACATTGCGGATAGGCAGCATGATCGTGTGTCTCGGAGCTTTGTGCTCGCCCGTGAGCTCGAAGGAGACCACCAGCTGCAATCTCTTTTTTAACTCACCCTCCGCCCGGTTTCTCGGCTGGTTCAAAGCTAACGATTACACGCCAGTTAACGATCCCTTGTGCACGGACCTTCGTTCATACTCCTTGCCTCCTACCTTTCAGTCTCCTTTCCTGTCTATTTTCTTTCCTCTTGCTCCACGGACTCTCACCCTTTCAGCACATGGTCCCAGGTGCCCTCCCGATCGATCGATTGCCGAGCAATCGTTCGTGGTGTATCGTTTAAGTGGTCTATTTGCTCGTCACTGCGTAGTTTTAGGATAACGTGGAAAGTCACCATTTTTTTAATATGGAAAAAATAATGGAAATGTAAATAGAGGCTAGAATCTTCAATTTTGGAATTGTTTTCCGCTTCTCTTTTTTTTAACCAGGTGGTATAATTCTGGCAAATACAGTAGGATTTCTCTATGATATTTTTACTCTTACATGGTGGTGCTAGTTTCGTTAGAAGTAGGACGAAGCCCGAAACGAAGCCTCATACATTCGCAATCGTGTTTAAAGTTTATCTTCATCTCACAGCATCATCAATATCAAAATCTTCGATCCCTCCTGCAGAAGGAAGTTCACAAGAGTTCGTGGACTGCATTTAACTAACCTGATAGGAGAGGACGTCAAGGATGTAAAATATGACACCGAAACTTTGAAAGCTACATATTGACAGAGCGGAGAACACTTGTATACGTGGCCCGTGCACTCGAATTTTACCCTCGGCGTCCCCTTATCGAGGATACTTAATCTGCGTTTCTATGGAATAGAGATCGGGGATTCGGGTCCATCGCCTGGGGTTCCATTCAGCACTCGGTGCAAAGATGTCGATACGAACTCGCATTGAAGGGGACCGCACGCTAGGTTTACGAAGGGGTCGATACTTTGCCTAGGAACGGTAAATACACTACATTAATCCCGTGTTCGCGGTTAATTCTCCGATTTATCTCTCCTCCGCCTGTAAAATCTCTCCCCCTCGACATAAATACATCTTTGATTTGGACGAAAATCGATTTCTCGTTGATCTTCCCATATCGCCTCGATTATTACTCCGCGGATTGTAACGTTGAAACGACCACGTAAGAGCGTGCCAAGGTTCCGTCTACTTAGCAGAGGACGGAAATGGGAAGCGATATCGCTAATTACGACCATTAAGAGGCACAAGAAGCGAGAAAATGGCACGAGAACCTTGGGCAACCACGGTACCCGTAGCAAAAGAATATCAAGCTTCTTTTCCAACGAACTTTCTTAGAGAAAGTTGTCCGGCGCTTTGCTTTCCTTTCCTTCGTAGTAACTCCTGTACAGGGGGGAGGACAAAAAGGGCAGGCAGTATCGGTAGATTGCTCGGGCGGGAGAGGAACGGTGCTCGAAGAACGAGAGGAAACAACTCTTGAAAAAGACAAGAGCGGAGCGGCGCGTCTACGAGAGGCAGGAATGAAATACGCCGGGACACCGAGCCACGTCCTTTGCTTTCAAATTATTGTATAATTGTATATTGTGGTGGAACAAAGTTGGACTGAGACGTAATAACGGGGCGAACGTTTATGTATAAAAAGCAGGTTGGCATCCGCCGTTCCTATCCACTGTCTCTTTTCATTCGTGCAAGTTGCCAGTGTTCGTCGCTCTTCTGCATGGTCCCGCGAAGAAGAGGACCGGTTTTTGCCAGCAGGGACGAACGAAGAAACGGCGGGCACGAACGCGCGCAGAGCTTGAGGGAATTTATGAATTTGCCATTGGACGGTTTCGAATCTTAAGCATTCTCCCGTGCTGCTTTACGCGAGTCGGAAACACGATGAAAGGCGGGGCTGCGATTTACTGTGAACGAAAGACGAATCTCGCCTCTTCAGGAACGTTAAGTTTCCTCTTTATTCGAGCATTCTTCTGTCGGTTTGTGCTTTCTCTTATTTTTCTGGGGACTCGCGGCGATCCTACTTCCAAATGATCTTTTCCGGGGGAAAAAGATTGCGTCTCTTTCGACGGAGCGCCATTGAAACATCGTCGGAAGCAGATTACTGTTAATCGTCCAATAGGTTCTTAGAAGACATAGAAATATCTAGTTTTTGAAATTGTCATTTGGGAACTTCTTTCAGTTTGGGAGAAAGTTACGGTTCAATGCCGTCTTCGACAGGAACCGTAACAATAGTTGCATTTGAATACAATAGGGTTGAAATAGAAATACGGAAAACATATAGACACACCCCTACTGCTCGAAAAGGTTGAAAAATAAAAAGCATAATACGACTGCAGGGAAATCGGTGTCGTTATATCTGTTGCGTCATACATACCTGCACATGGCAGACTCGCCGAATCCCAGAAGCCTTTAAAACGGACACGAGGAAGACGTCAAACACCGTTGAAAAATTTTCCCGACGTTTTTCGATAGATAGACGAACCCTCGCGTGAAAGCTTTCTCCTCCCTATCGCTGCCGCTGTGTTAGGATGTTCATTTTTCCCCCCCGATTCTCCTTCTTCGTTCGTGTTTCCTCTCTCAGCGTTATCGACACCCTTCGCGTTGCCACAGCACACCTCTCTGCAGAGGCATTCGTGCTCTATGCAATAGAGAAACAAGATACCGTTGACGGCTAGTGGTCAAGCAGTAGCCAGTGTTAGATATCGTAATGGGGATACTTGTTACACGGAGTAGAACAAGCGTAAACGTACAGTGTTAAACCATATATATCCCTGGCATACTTGATTGTACTTTGTGCTCTATTCTCTTCGTAATTTTCTCGGTATTTCCGGATAAATCCTCCTTAACTCGTTAACGCGCTCTCGAGTAACGATTGCCTCTATGACACCGTACCGGCTTTTCTGATTCCTTTTGTGCCTCTAAGGGACCGCCATCGATCGAGCAAGCCTTTGCAATTGACACGTACGGATTTGCCAGTTCGAAGCGAAATTACTGCGCCAACGTGGTGCTGTTTCAAAGATCTCTCGGGTCCGCCTACGATTCGACGTTTTTAATTGGGAATTCTGTATCCTTTGTTTGTGCATTGTAAAGTAGAGATAACAGCATAGGAATTAGGGTAGAAAAACTTCTTCTTTTATCCGAACTCCGGAGAAAAAATTCAACTTCTCCTTAAATTAGTAACAAACATCTCTTTGAAAACTATGTAAATAACGCTTATACCTACACATAATTAATACACGTACACGTACGCAGAAAAAAAACCTGGATGAACGTAATTGCCCTCGAGTTAAGTCACGATTTCCACGGAAAATCAAGGGGCTTCCGTCAGATCTATCTTGACACGGCCCATTCACTTAATTAACGCGGAGACCGTTTTTCATTCACGGTAATGCGCCCCCGGGGAGAAAAGAACAGGTCTTCGAAGCACGGTTGTCGTATTGTGTTTGCCCTCATTTGCGAGTAAATGCTGATTAGAGTGGAGCTGCACCGCGGTACTGAATTCAACCAGCGATCCTTCGTTCTCTCTGCTTTCCTCTGTTTATTCACCTCCGTCCGAGCGATGCATCGATCAGGGCGGAATTTTCCTTTGCAACTTTTCGAAAGATGAATTCTGGCTCGTATGTACGGCCGAACGAACCTGGGATTCTCGGTCTTGTCCGGCTTTTTTCGTTCGACGGAGGAAGAAAGCTTGGCTTGGTCGTTGTAGACCGTCAAACCTAGAAAGACGAGGCCAGAGGTCTTATAGTAGCGCGGGCAAACATTTTGGATCCTCGCCAGGAAACGTCGTCTCTGTGCGAAAGGGGGTCGTGAAAAGTTCACCAGAGAATCTTAGCGACTCCAAAAATAATGTCCCGTAATTCGCCGAGCGATAGTAATGCCGGCCCGCAGAAACGATTGCGCGCTCAAGCAGTTCGGAATACATAATATGTAGTTCAATCGGGATCAGTTGAGAAATCCTTCTTCTACGATTTATTTACAAAAGACACTAAAGTGTACGTAGTTTTGATGAGAAATGGGATTACGCAAGAGTAATTATAATTACACTTGAAGCTGCAATTTTAGATAAATTTTTCTGTATCGACAGTACAATCTTTCTTGTCGAAGAGTGTAATCTATTCATTGTCAACATGATTGTAGGTACATAGAACGATTTAGATTTGCTCACTGCCGATCTTAGCAAACGGTAGAGGTAAATACGTGATTAACAATCTAGCACGCAATAATAATTCGGAAACAAGTACATTACTTCTGCAACGTCCCGAGTTCGAAATTCGCATACAAAATCTCCAAACGAATCCGTGGGAATAAAATCACTTACTCTCACTCACGATGATATTCGAAACGATATCCTGGGCTTTGATCGTTTGCAATGTCGGCCAACATTTTTACGCGACCACGTTGTCAGTTCCGATTCTCGTATCGCGGTTCGTGAGCAAACTCAAACCCAGCGTTGTTCTCTGTGGATCATCGCGGATAGGAGATCGGATCGTACCAAATTCGACAGTTTGTCCCGGAGCAGGCTTTTTTCCTCGCACAGTGGAGCGAAGAGGATTGGTAGCTGCAGCGACGATAGGTCGAGAATCGTTCGAACAGTATTTATCGAGATTGGCCCCGGGCGTTTCAACAATTCGACGTACCGTTAGCGAGTGCCGGCTAGATGTTGTCGGATTTTCGAAAATCTCGAAAAGCTTGCCGAGCATACGATCGGCAGCGCGATAAATATACCCACTCGTGCATATAACGTATGCGCGGATAGCGATTTTGTATTCGACAAGCGGCCACGCCGATCACCTCTCTCTTCTCTGCCGTTTCCAGCGTATTTTCGATTGCATTACCTTTTCCGTTCCATTGGTCCCTCCTGTTTGCATGAAAATTTCGAGCACGACCGATACGCTTTCTGCGGGTCTCTTTTTATTCTCTGCAGATTTTTATTTTGTTTACTCGTATCTAACACCGATCCCGATTTTCCTCTTTCTTTTCACTTTGTAGGCGTTCAACGGCAGAAACCGTTGTATGTACTCGTTTCAATGGGCACGTTTTATTCACTTCTATCTGTGACGTACAGATTTTACGATTTACGGCGATTTCGCGGCAATTCAGCGTTAGAGAATATTGTGAATTTAGAATTCTCAGAAACTCCGCGCATCAACTCTTCGATACTCGAAAGAATTTTAAGATAATTCTAAGAATTAAAAGAATATATAAGCATTTTTTATTCTTGCTACTATGCGTTTTATACGCCTCTGTTTAATCTTTAAGAATTCAAGAACAATTAGTCTCAAAAGTATTATAGTAAATCCGACAATTACATCGTTTTATTCAAATTGTATTCTATTTTTGTTCTGCGCACCAGCTGAAGAAAATAAGGCCAATAGTTGATACACCTGTATACGCACTTGGATGTACACAATGTTTTACAATTTTCGTGCCTACCGTTCCTTACCGCGAAACGGCGGATAATAATGTGCGAACCAGCGAAAGAAAGGGCTTGTTCCCTCCCCGTGGCGTGATTGCAGGCAACAAAAGGCGCAAGAAAAGTTCGCTGCAAGTATGAGCATCGGCTGCGGCTGGATAAAAGAGTTAATCATCGTACGAAAAAGCCGGCGTCGTTGAGAGGCCTAGCAATTAAGATATCTTCGTATCTCGTGCAAATTGCAGACAGAAACAGTTTAGAACGTTTTACACTCGAGCCGCTTATTTTTACCATTTTTAACGTCGTTCTTGTATTTTCGAACAGGGCTGTGATTTTTTATCCGAGTAGGTAACAGTAATATACCTTCTTTCTTCTATAAACTGTACATACTGCCGCATAGCGTTCGTTAAGCGACAAGATTGGATAAGGAAATCACTCGCGTCTCGACGCTGTAACACTTCCATCGATAACATCGAACGAAGGCAACAAACTCGCGTGCGGTGCTCCACTTCGACTGTGTACGTTGCAAATCTGCAGAAGCACGAAAGTTTTTTGCCCCGCAAAATCCCGGCGATTTCCGCGCTCGTAAAACGTTTCGGGAATTGTTACGAATTACGAAGTGAACTGCAAGTTAGCCGCACGGTTGATTACTCATGAACGATTGCACTGTCCGGAGTAACGCGGAGGGGATCGAATAAAAATATAACCGCTGGCTAATTACGGGGAAACGGCGGGTACAGCTGTTCGCTTTACGAGTGGATATTTTATGGTTGAATTAAAATTACGTTCGAACATCGGGCCTGATACACTTGGCTCGAACCTCCGTGTTGCAGGAGGTTTTACTTTAAACTTTTTCACGAACGATTACGAGTGTCGGGGCCGGGCATTTCCCTTCAGTTCCATAGATTCGTCGAGGTCGACAGAACGTGAATTCTCACGACGATCGATTACGCTTAGCCCGTTCGAATCCCTCTGAAATGCGATCTGGGAATCGTGCAGGGACTTCTCTGGTTCACCGCGAACGAGGAAAGTCCTGACGAAGGACTCCTCAGGGAACGTTCGTTCGCCACGATTACGGGATACGTGCATCCTTTCTCTATGTATTTTCACTGATGTGCACCACATCGCCGATACAGGGGAAACGCGTCAATGATATCGTTTCGTAGGTATGTATCTATGTCTGAGCTCCAGATCAATGCGATCAGCGTGATGCTGGCAAACCGATCGCCACGGTTTTGGTATCAGTTCATGTTTTAGCTATCTCAGATAAGAATACAACTTTGATTTTATTGCTGTCTTGGATTTGTCTGGCAGTTTCGTGTAAATCGAGAATGTATACTGCGATATTATTAGTTTCCTTTTGTTACGAGCCGTTTTATGTGCTATGCGACATAAAAGCTTTGCGTTCCATTTCAGAAATTTCGTTCTTTGGGTTTTCATCTAACTACGCAACTGTACATATTGTGTATGTATCCCGGTTAACCCTGAATTAAATGTTTGCAGATAAAGATTTACCTCCGAACAAAATTTTAATACGTTGAATGATTAGAACCAGCTGATAGAAATTATTTTGAATTGTTCCTTCCACAAACAGCAACATCGACCTTTGTATTGGGTTTATATGAAACTTTGAAATTATAAACTTATAAATTTTAGCAGAATTAAATGGAATGCTTTCTTCTGAATTTTTATTCAAATTTAAAACCTTTAAATAAAAAAGATCGAATGCAATATGGTAGTTAATATTATATTTCACTACAATTTCTATTATTCGCCTTCAGTAATTCATATTTAGAAGGATCCATAGATGAACATGGAAAGTCAACAGTTTTATAAAGTAATGTAATACGTATTACATTACCATATACCATCAATCACGACACAAGAATTTTTAACGCTATAACTTCCGGATGGCAATCGGCACGAAGCATCTACTTGAACGTGCGTACTGAGGTGTTAACGAACCAGATTTCGCAGATTTCGGTGATCTCCTGAGATTTGCATCATCATAGCGTCATTAGCGCGTATTTGTCGGGACGTCGAATCGGGATGTACGCGCGATAATTGTATCGGCGCTACCAGAGATTCTCATGGGTTCCATGTCCCATATCTGCCAACTGCTTCGTGGACAAATTTCAGGGACCGGCTCAGTCTGCGAGGAAGCAAAAATCCCGGCTACAAGAGGAAGGAAAAAAAGGGAAAAATTTTGGAGGGATTGAAGGAAAATCCTGGCATATAGGCCCGATTCAAGGATGAGATGCAGTCGATAGAGAAAGGGAGTAACGCGAACAGAGAGGTGGCGCCTGAAAAGGGAGGACGGGAGAAAATTCGTGGATGAAACACAGTTCACCGAACACCGTTTGTTTTTTCCAGGTCGCTGGATCGTGCAATCTTTTCGCAAATCCAGGCTACTGCGGAACTACGGACTACGCTCTGTCCGTCGGTTGGCCAACCTTCTGTCGTTGTCAACATGTACATATTTCTTTCCGAGATACGAGATATTTCCAGGAATGCGCGAATCACGCTGAATATGCTCGCGATTGCGATAGTTGGCCCTACCTTCTTATCACATATTACCGTGTTACGATTGATCTGAAGCGCCTCAATGTTATTGGTACTTTTATTGCGGACTGAATTTGCTTCCCTTGACGTGGTGAAATTGGGGCTACATATGTATGTACGTACTATTACATACTGCGAAAAGGCATCCGCATGAACGATAGTTGCTTTTAAAATTGTACTTAACTGCGTTTGAAAGATTGCATCGAGAGTAATAGGTGTAGGGGGGTGGTTACAATTTCGTCGCGTTTCGGTTATGAAAGACGTGGTAAATACGCGTGTCAGTATCTAGTGAGGTGAAGGCATTGTCTGTAGCAGTTTGAGTAGTAAAATTTGTTACATGTGTACGTTACTGAACATGGCGCATTCATTACTCTCACTGGTTCGATTGAAGTTTAAGAATAAACTTCTATATAATCTATATGAATAGTCTTGAAAATCAACATTTAATGATACAGCATTTCTGCAAACAAAGGGACGTAACATGCATATTTCAATTCCAATTACAACCGTACGCAATGGTTCCACTGATGTAATTTCCGAAGTTTAACCATTACCTATTAGAGATGGTTACATCTCTGAATTTACGATGCAAATCGTGCCGCGAACCAATAAACGAGAGTCTGAAACAACTGCAAGCCGTGTGATCGCTTTGACAATGTCGTCGATCAATCGTCAGGTGCTTCGTAACTTGAATTCTAACGACGCTTTGGCGAATATTACGTCAGTTGCCTAGATCTACGGTGCTTAACGTGATCGAATCGCCTCGAATCTGCTTAGTTACGTAAATTCTCTCGAAGCAGCGAATCGAAGCTGCGACTATTCATTGTCCGTCTTACAGATATGCCTTCGGTTTCTCTCGCACTAGATCAACGGACCCGTAGACCGAGAGGGAGATTAGTCTACGTCGGCCGTGCATGCGCGCCAGCAGCGTTACGGTTATTAATTTCATTAATTAAGGCAAACCTGTCCTCCGTTCGCAACGATGCGCTGACGGTTTGCAAATTCGACGAAGATTTTATTGCGCGATCGGTCAAGCGAAAGCTGCCCTGTCTGATTCGAGATGAATTTATCGGCAGCGCTGGCGTTAATTAAGTCAATGGAGCGAGTTGATTGAGCAGAAAAACGATTATGATTTAAGAGATATAGGAATATAGAGGATACGTATTAGCGAATGTGTTAATCTGGCTGTATTAGCGAATTATACATGTAAACGTACAGTAGTGGAAGCAGTAATAGAATAGGTAATAAAAATTCTGTATTGCGATTTTAGATACTTCGAAGTATCCGTCGAATCTTGGGAAAGGGTTATTAACATACGTCACTACACCCGTGATCAATCAATCAGTGGCCGTTCGAGACAATTCGATATTCTGTACACTTCGATTTATCGCCCTAGTTAGAACAGTGCAACTGTTAGATTCTTGTACGCAACTCGTTGCAACAAACAGTCGCACGAATAATGGTATACGAGTGCTTGTTGAGACAAAAGGATGAATAAAAATAACCGAGAATAAAACTGAATCATCTGTTCGGTGTGTCCAAAAAGAACATCAGAGAATCCTGTTTATTTTATCAGTTTATGTAGTGAATAAAACCATGCAGAAATTTCCCGCACGCGCATACTTGCTCAGCGTTATTTTTCACCTTCTTTCACTACCAGTTTTTGCACTTCTCGCTGTTTTTTCTTTTTTCCCACCCTGTGCACACGGAGCTCTCACTGGCGAGTGCATATTGACGTTATTGCACAAACAGTGTAGCTACAGCTACATATACCGGGCCCGATGAATATATTGTTGATTCCGTGACAATTTATGCGACAGAGCGGCCAGACCACATTTCAATCGCGAATTATTCAGCTCTGACTGACAAGCACTCCATCAAAGTGCATTCATATAAATAATTACATCGGCTGGCATTATTAAATCATTAATTTCAATTCCGTTCGGCGTCGCAGGCAACAACCTATTAGTTATCGTTTGTTGTGCGGACCAACGATGAAATTTCGACAATTCGTTATAATCACGTGCAAATGTTGCCCTCGGGAGATGCCATCGTGCTGGTGGACACCTTTCATGCTTTCCGCTTCCTTCACGTTGCCTCGTGCTGCAACACTGTTGGATAATTCGACGGGAAAGCTAAAGAAAATATATTATAATCTAAATTAATAAGTATTTGCAGCTACTTAAAAATCGTATCAAGCTTTAGATATAAATACTATTATTAATTAATAGTTACCATTGAATTAATAGCTGGCACTTTAGTTAATGGCTTTCTAATTGCAAATTTTTGTAGAATCAGTGAAAGGCAGGGCAACGTGTGTAACGTAATAAATTCTTCATGGTTTTATTTGCCCCACATTAACTTACATACACATGCATCTGCAATAATTGCAAACTTCTCATTCCTCGGTTTCATATGACCAAAACTTATGTATGTAATAAATCAGCTATGGATCATAAATCATAAAGTACAGTTTCTTGCTTGAAACACCGCAAATTTTAAAACCAGCTCATCTAACGGGAACAATAGGAAACAATTTGTAGCCTCAGAATATTGGACGCAGCATTGCATTCGATCATTCTCTTTCATTCCATTTATTAACATTCTAATTATCCTGTCTCTCCACGGCCTCGTAGAGTTCGAGCACCGCGAAATTCATGCCGCTTCGAGGCTGGAAGCCACGGTGATCAGCACATGGGTGCAAACTAGCATATTCTATACGCGAGTACGAGGGTGTAGGATTCGCAACGGGCCAACGAGGAGATGAATGGCCGGTTATTTGCAGCCGGCTTGGTGGAGGCGTTGGACGACGATGCGGCTCCGCACGCCGTGTAATTAAATATTTGCACTGCCATCGCCGATCGTGCCGCTTGATACCCGAATTGATAGTGTTCCATTTTATACAACGCTTACGGGTTGCGCGCCTGCTGTCGGCCGTCGATAAACACGGAACAGAGGATCATCGTGTAACCTTTTGCAGCACTGCCTCTCACTACAAATCGCGGGATTTGCGTTTGTGTTTCTTTTTTTCTTTCCCGATTTTTCTTTCCCTTTCGACCGTGCTATTTTCACTTCGAATATGCAACTGTTTGGCCAAGTTTCACGCGGCAGACTCGCGGGTCAACACCCCGCGTTCGATGCGGGCACAAAGTGAACGAGAATTTCCCGCCCGACGAATTGATAAAACCGCCACGAATGAAAGATGTTTTTATTTGGATGATGCCATGTTCGAATTAGTAGAAAGTCCCGGGCTGTCGTGTTTAGAATGAATTGTGTTGAAATTGGACTTAATTGAATGTTTACCAGATTTACGCATTATTACTATTATCGACATCAATTATGTATTTCGAGCAGAAAGGGTAGTTATCCCGATTACAGGTAACAATGACTGTTTTATGCGTTGTTTAAGATATCTTATATTATAAAGTATAATAAACATTCACAATTAATATCTCACATCAACGCGATGTGTTGTGTGCGAATTTGTCTTTGAAAACCAATGCTTCATGGGGCGCTATTATCCACAGAAATGTTGTCATTGCGTGTTAATGCATCTATCGCATCACTTCTTCGTATCCATATTACGTAATATATGTGTAAGATAATCGAACGGAGAAGAGGAGTAGTAGTCTCCGTCTCGATTAGGTATTACTTATTACAATGATTTTGTAGGCGTGTATATGTTAAAAGGTGTTCTGTTTATTAAACTGTGCTCTCTCGACCGAAGTCTATACAAGAATGCCTTTCCTTGGCAAAAGCGTCGGTCGTGAGGACGCCTACGCCACCATGGCCCTTTTTAACCATTTTAGGGTTCGCCCCAAAAGAAAGCTACGCTAAACAAAGATAGCGTGCATCGGCAAAATGCACATGGCCCGCCTCGGCCGTTCCTGTACCTCAAATATTCTAACATATGAAAACTCAGTATCTTGCGTTACGATAGAAACGTACTATATTTAGTATTCTTCGCCTTTCAACGGCAAAATAGACGAAGGAGGACGCCAGTGCGAGTCGATTTTAATCATCGAATATATATTTAACGGGGTAGAAAAGCTCCTTTGCTTTCGTTTGACGCCTTCGCGCCGTTCGCGAAAACTAGGACGCATAAACAAACGACCAACAAAAAGAGGAAACGCTGCGCGCAAACTTAACGTCCTTTCCCGGCGAGTTTAAATAATTTACGGTCGACGCAAAGCCGGGATTTCCGACGGGGAATATTCTATAGACGGCTCGTTTCCTGTGAAAATCGAACGCTCTCCTTCGAGCACTGTTTTATTGTTCGTTTTAGAAGAAAACACGCTCCGCGGCGTGTTAACGATGGAAATGTATGGAAATTGGAGCGCCGTAATGGACCGGGGGAATTGAAACGTGCAATTAAGGATTTCTTTCGATACGTACTAACGATAACGACGATCGTTCTTCCCAGAATACGGGCAGTAAGCTGTGGAGTGTTGCTTTCAATTCACGTTGCCGCAGCAATCGTCGAGCTGTCATAAATACACATTCTGCAGTGAAACAGGGCTAATTAGAACCAATTACGCAGTACCGCGTGTCGAAATTACCTTGGCTATGGAGTGTTACAGGAGTTACGAATTTTTTCAAAGACGTTTCCGCGAGGAAGTTGTTTTAAAATATCAGAATGAGGTCACACAAATATTGTTACTATCTGTTATACATAAATTGAATTGTTGTGGGTTGATTCAGGAACGATACGATACGTTTTCTGAATACCTACTGTGTATATGTATAACAGATCCTTCATTTTAAGAATTAAATATATGCGGTATAAACTGAAGTTAGTATATAAACGAAATGGAATGTACAATAAATGATTAAAATTCATACAGTTAAATAGTTAATAGAATGTGCGGGGCAAACACAATGATAGAATTCATTTGTTATTTAAAATTCATCCCCAATCCAATCTTTGTGATCGTATATGAATTTCATTTATATTGCATATTAATATATTTTAATACATGTTGTGATTCAGTTATTCGTTACTCTAGCAATAATTAGATTCGTTGTAACGTTAACATTATTGGAGGCCGACAATCTACATGCGTATCTATATAGAAAAATCCTACATCATTTTCAAAGAAGGTTTTTAGCAATTTTCAGAGTGTTGGTGTGCATGAATGCAGACGAATCGATAACGAATCTCGTTTTGTTCCATAGAGGACCGGAAGCACTTCCACTCCATATGATTACGTCTTATAAAAACGATCAATCGCTCGTGAAAATTCGTAAAAGGTTCGTTCCGGACCGTTTTGACACAGCGGCGATCGTGGTGCTCCTTTTGTGTGAAATAGTCAGTTGAAATTTTCGACCGCGAGCAGACTCGAGTTGAAGAGGAGAAACGTTTATCTCTCGCTCGTTCCTTTTCTTTGATAATTCGCCTTTCGGCCAACTTCGATGAACATTATCTTTTGTTAAGCGTAAATCGCTGGATAGAAGCTCGAGGTATGGGAATTGGAAGGCGGACGAATAAAATGTATAAAAAATAATTATTTCTTCATATGTATTCATATACAATTTTATTAAGTGTGTCTTCTTAAATAAGCAATGAACAATGTAACCAAAATTAAATTTTACTCCATCAGGCGCCCAGAAATAGAATTTGCACAGTTAAACGTCAATCAAGGATTCATAATTCCAACGAAGTTATTATCATTACTGTTATTGTTCGAAGTAGAGAAAATAGTATTCTCGAAGCTTTTACGGGCGATACGTTACGGTAATGATTAATTAAGTTTATCGACTGGAGTGATTAATCTACTGTCAACTAGCATACCATCTTCGTCTCCGCGTTTAATAAAATTACGTTTCGCGAGATCTACACGTTTAGCGGTAGATCATGCGCGAGGCGAGTTTCGAATTTCGCGTGTATCACTATGATTAATCTCCATCAAGCCGTATGTTAGCTGGGTAAATTAGTCTTTCGCTCCGTAATCCGCAGACTGCTAAGTTGATGATTTAAAGTCGTGCGACGATCCGTCAGAGAGTGAAATGCGATGGGGCGATCTGTTTCTGTGAATTATCGAAGGCTATTTTTGTTAAAACCTTCAAATAATAGTAGACGATACTTGTGTAAAATACGGGGACATTGTTGAATGCGTAAAGATCTAAAAAATTATCCGTGAGTGAATCCTGAAAGATTAATAGAAACGTTAGCATTGAATTATTAGCAAAAATTATTTAAGAATAAAATAGACACTATACTTTATATGCGTTTCATACCAAAGACAGATTTAAATTGAATTCAATATTGAAATGTTTGAATATTTAACGTAACAGTACAAAAATCTATAATAATCGAGATTAAGTAGTAAACGACGCAAGTGTCAAAGAAATACAAAAATATTTTCTTTAACGAAAAGGGACGTAAAAATATTGTTTTTCATTTGTACAGAACATTTTCACTTGTAACATTTAGTTCACCATTTCAGCTTCTCAACGGCGGTTCAACTAAATGAAAAGTTTAGGGACTATACCTATCAGCGATAGTTTTAATTGGCCATCGCAAAAATTGGTCAGTAATGTCTTGTCGAGAGGTTACGACGAACGTCTAAGGTGAAGGCCGTCTAGCCTATGAAAAAGGGGACTTGAAAAGTTTTTTGAGGGGTGTGTCAGTAGTAAGTTGGCTGCCGTTATTTCGATAGCGCAGCTGTTCCAACGGTGGCGAAGCAATTACGCAGGAAAGGAGCTTTATCGTGAAAATGGCTGTGTTGCGATAATCCGGCAGCGGGCGAGACTGAATTACTGCGTAACCAGCCGTGTAAACGGGCAAGTCCTCGGGCTTCGTGCACGGGCCCTCGTTCATGGGCGACCACTTGCATTTCAAGGCCACTAATTAATAGGGATTATAATTGGCAATTAATTGCGTCCGAACGAGGACAAGCGAAACGATGCGTACAGATTCTCTACAAGATTCGATGCTTTGTTGGAACGAGTCGGAAGAAAATGAGGAACTGCAGTTGACTGTGCTTTAGTGATTAATTGATTGGATAGTTGATTGGTTTATAGAGGCGCATAGACGGTAGGTGTTAGTATTTTGTCGACAGGCCTCAACGCAATAACGGAAAATCAATGAATTGTTATAATTCTGGACACATTAATAATTTACATTGTTTGGAAACAGCAGAAGAAGCGGAAGCCTATTTTAATGTTGCAAAGGACCTGAATTTTGGGAAGATGAATGTAACGAAACTTTCAGAAAGGATATGCAGGGGCAAAATAAAAGAAGGTCATGCAGCCGTACTTATAATTTGAAAGAGATATTAAAATAAAAAATAAATGGACTCTATTCATGCATCCGAGTTATTTTTATACTATTATCTTTGAATCGCGAATGTGAAATTTACGAAAATAACAGGTATTTGGGCTTATTCAGGATTACGAGTAAACTTCAGTAGATCATACTAGATGAGGAGGGAACAGATGTGTAGATCGTAATAAATTCGACTGTCACGTTGGTGTTATAATCTGCGCTACACGTGTTACGATTATTAATTAATATTCCAACTTCTAATATCCCTAACTTAAAGTTAGGTATAATATTTATGTCACCGTAAAACATGACTGTGTACTTGTATGTATGTACATACTCGTAACTCGCAACTCTTTAATTTACCTATAAATAAATTTTCTTCCACGATGCTCCGCGATTTAGGGCAATATATCGTTTACATGAAATTAGATGTCAGCGTCAATAGTTGAACCCGTTATTTTGCATGACACCTAATATATTTCTCGCAAAAAACCTGCTTCGCCAGTCAGCTTCCTACTTTGGACCGAATTTTCATAGCATGAACTCTCCGTGTACCTACTCGATCAACGTTGCTACATCGAGAGCGCAACTCTGGCTCCTGGCCATCCGTTTCGTCCAACCCTTTTTCAATTTCGGAGTTCCACGACGATGCGTCATAATCCGGGCTTCTACAAGCCTGCAAGTACATTGTGCCTCGCAGGGAATTTTCACGTCAAATTAATAGGAACCAACAGTGTACCCGGTCTAAAGAATTGATTACTAAATATATATTTCGAATTTTCCGAGTTTTAGATTGATAGAATATGTCAGGGTGTTATTAACCTTGTTATTAAACTATACTATGCTGAAATATTTTTATCATTCGGAACAATTCATACTAATCTCAGAGCTACTTTAATGGCAGCGTATACATTACGAATGGGCAGAAATGTTAAATCACTCAAGGCAGGCATCGCACGATAGACAGTATTAAATAAAACATTGAAATTGAAAGGCTTGTCATCATGTATATCAATTATTTTTACCATATTTTATTTCGCGAAGAGATGTTGGGAAATGCAATAGCTGAAAGATAATCCAATTTATTTACCATTCATATTGAACATTGCAACACGCTTCGTGATAAAAAAGAAATAATCATTTTCAATTAACCACCCAGCCATAATAAATTACGTAACCGCCAAGCTGTCAGTTTGAGCGAGTTTCGATTCGGATGACCACGATGATCGGCGCCGTTTTCCGATTCTACAATCATGGCGAGCTAAGTAGATCAGCGTTTGATGCACGATGGCAAAGAGAGATAACTCGACAGCGTATTGACATCGATTGGTAGCATCAATCACGCAGCGTGTTCAGCACGCGTGTATCAATCACCGTGCGACGCTATCGGCTGCTGCGACATCCATGCCGCCACTGTATGTCGGGGCGCGAGCTTTTTTGTCGACGAAAACCCTATCAATTGGAGATAAGAAGGGACTACCCTGGTGATCCTCGTGCGCAAAAATAGAATATCCCTTCTGCCGCGACGCTGAGCACCGCGTGTACATGGAATATGATATCTTGTTCTGGGCGGCACAATCTGCTACGAGCAACTGGAAATACGAAGGGTGGGAATGGGATCTGACGAATATTGAGTGGCACGAGGGTGGAGCGACGTTTTTGTGGAAAATCGAAGGAATATGTGTAGACCGTCGACTGGATTCTTCTCGTTCGGAGAAAAATTATGCGGAAATTTTCTGAAGAGTAAATAATGTCACTGTGAGATCTGGATGGAATAAACGGGATGGCGTTGGACGTGGCAGTGGCGATTTCACGAAATCATTCATTTATTAATAAGATTTTCACTCGTCGCGATTCTCGCTTCTTGGTATTAAAAGGAAGTTACTGGATTTATTGTTGTTTAATGTTTCTGTGTACAGTGGACCCTCGATAACTCGAACCTCTATAAGACGAAAATTTTCTTAATTCCCTTCCTCTCCGCTGCAAAACCTCTATAAGTCGAAATAAAACTTACTTTAACTCGAATTATTTGCCGCATGTCCAGATGCATTATTTTACCTCTGTAACTGGGACTTAGAATAGTCAAACCTCTGCAACTCGATGTTCACCTCTATAAGTCGAACTTCTATCGCTGTTGCCTCTGCAACCCGAAGTTAATAACTTTGTGTCCGAAATCATTCAATTGTCTTTTCAACCGTTAGGATTGTCTCAAAACATAAGACGGAATACATAAAATGACCACGTGCATATCCATGGAGGCTAATCGTTTTTCCTCAATTTTTGTAGATAAACAATGTGTTAATACATTAACTCGGAGAAAAATTACAGACTTTTTTAATAATAAGAAGTCGGTAAATACATAGTAACCTAAGTTTCGTCTTCTGATTACGTTTATATATGTATACAATAATTCACGCTAAAAAATTTCATTTATCTTCCTTTCCGTCCTCGCGAGTGGAAAAGTTAACCGCCATACAGAGCCTCCATAAGTCGAATTTTCGTGTGTTAAACCTCTCGTATACATAGAATATGAAACTATGCGCAATAACGGCCGCAATAGAATGTTTCCTCTAGAATCAAGTATGCAATTCAATTCAATTTCGAGTCGACTTTGATCATTCTGATACTTATTGGCATGATTGTATTACGAATGAGAGGCGAAAGAAATTGCAAAGAAATGCGAAAATTGAGAGATAACTTTAGTTACAGCTGCACAGATACCCGTGTGTCAATTACGTTAGTTGGCAGGAAATAAGATAAAAAATTCTCAAGCCGAACCAGCCAGCTTGTTCGTTTAGGGTTGCTGATGAAAAGGGCAAGAGATATATAGGAAACGAGGGTGACTGAGATAAGGGCTCGCAAGGGTTACGACCTTGGCGGTGGAAGTCGAGTAGGATTAAAAGGTGCCCGCGCACGAATCAGCCAGAGCACAGACATCGAGGACCGTGGAAGAAGTTCAGTAAATTGCATTTCAGGTGTAGGCAACTCGCGATTTAAACCACTCGCAACAGTTCAATCTCGAACAGGCACAGAATTCATATTCGCACAATATATCCATTTTACTTATACGTTTTATTATAATAATAAAGAACTGGATATAAAAAAACGAGACACCGAAGTACCGCATTAAAAGATATGCAAGCAATTACTTGTAGTTAGGGTTGTGCTCTTGTTATAACTTTTTGGAATAAAACTGTAATGGAAAACGAGTAATGAATTATAATGAATGAATTATACGAGTAATGAAACAAAATATTTCAAGAATTTTCCAAGCTACTAAACAATTACGACCCAATTTGTGGCCAAAGACATGTATCAACTATTGGGCGACCAATTCGCACTATTTTCGTCACCGATCAGATGCTACAGTTTGCAAAATCCACCTCCGGTCCGACTTTTGCAACCGTGCCGGCTGCACGATGTAGCTGAAGTTGCCAGAAGTACGTAGTACGTAGTACGCGAGAAGGGAAGAGGCAGAGGTCAGAAGTTGCGGGTGGAAAGTTGGTCGTTATCTACGTAGCTTTTCACGGGGAGGAAATGGGAGCCGATTAAGCCTCGCCATTTTCCAATTAACGCCTTAATTAAATCCCCCCACTGTTGCCGCCGACAACGGACGTAGCCGCAAGTCGTCTGCGAGCCGACGAAGAGACGCGCGCTTAAACGCGGAAAGGCCCGGCAAATGGTTGAAAACCGAATTTCGTGGTTTCCATTAAAAAAATGATTGCTACTCTTGAGGGTAAATTTTACGCTGTATCGAAACGATTAATTATCCGATGATTTTCTAAATAAAGTTCTGTCCTCGTATTAAACGTTCTCAAAGTAGAAGATTTTTCGAAGAGCTGAAACCGGTATGTTATTCCGTGTTTAATTTCTCGTAGAATTGAATTTCTACAATGCAACCTTCCAAATTTGAAACAGGAAATTGGTATTCTTGAAGGTAAAAATATTACGTACGATTTGATATTCCTGCAGACATTTCGTTGATATTAAACTTTATTTTGAGAAATTTCTGGATAAGTTTCACACTGCACCAGAGTTAGTATATTTAAGTATATCGATTTATGTATATTTTAATATACATAGATTAAATTTGGAATGCTATTAGTGCATATAAAGTTCCATTCTGGCTTCAGATAATGAACGTATTAAACGTGGAGTAGTTATTTACAAACGATAAAAACGGAAGGTAGTCTTCTATGCAATAATATAGAGGAAATGCAGAAAAGAGCTCCAACGTCTCGCTGAAAGATGAAATTTTTACAGCACCAGTGATAGATTTCGATGTATGTATTATATGTACACTCGAACGAATATTTCTTCCTAACATTTCTTCTTTTGCTTCACGTTTTCCCGTATCTTTTTACGCTTGCTTGGAGCATCCCCAGTCTTCGTGCAACACTAGATTTTGAATATTCAAGCGATCCAGTTAATTGTGTCCACGGTTCTTTTTTCCTTTCTTTCTTTTTGCGCAGAAACACTGCCATTACCGAAAGCCGGCTGACGTTTATAACAACACTCGTTGTATTGTGAAATCGTTGTTAACTCGATTATGGATATCGATTCTGCCAGTGTGCAGAAGAGTTAGAGGAGTGACGCCAGAGGAGAGCTATGAATTTCAAATGGGCGTTCCAGCGCGTAACCATAATTGAAGCATTGGCATCCGTTTCTTTGGGTATCCATCACGCGATATCGAAGGAAAGAAGGCGGGCATCATCGTCGTCAAATGATAGATCCCGAGTCTCGAATCATTGACCCTAGAGATGCATACATACAATCTCTGTCTTCAGGTTTATTCAACAGCAAACCGATACCTTTGCAACTCTGTGTCTATGTCTATTTATTATGATATAAGAGTTATTTATATTCTATTTGAAGTTTGCAGGTGAGGGATTTTAAATCAAGTTTTCTTTTATTAAAAAATTGTTTAACGGCTTTAAGCTCACAGTATGACCTGTTTACAATTTTAGGGTAATCACTACTAATTGGAACAACGTATTCAAAGGAGCAAATATGAGAGAATACACGTACAATAAATTTGCAGAATAACAATATTTCCTTAATGTCTATAACAAATTTAATATATCAATTGAAGTAAACAATCTACGCATTAATTGAAAAATTACCACTTTAGAACTGTGTATACTTGTTTTAATTTTCAAACTAAACAGTTGTGACTTAACCCTTCATTTCATATACGCTATACATATTCGTATATTACCGAAATCCCTTATAAGGAGAAACAGCACCGTAAAATTAGCATAAAACGACCCCCTCGTGTTTTTACGCTTAAAATTCACGGACACTGCTATTCATCCTCGTTCGCCGATGAAGTATGCAGAAATCAGCACGGAAGTCGTTTGGAAACCCCGAAGAAATATCGACGGACCGCGCGCTTCGTCTAATGTGAATAATTAAAGTTACCTTTGGCCGCGTTAGCCTTCCGTCTTTCGAACGTCGACGTTCCTCCTGCCTCACCAGCAGCGTGATTCCTATTTTCGCTTCCGCATTATACGGCGGCCAAACAACGCCGTATTGATGGTTCTCGATAATGCACAAGTTAAGAATTAGCTAACCGATGGTTAGCGTGACTGCAGTTCTTTATAATGCAACTCACCAATAGGGAACACGTCGAATACTGAGCAGGATCGACGATCCAGCCAGCTGTTTTATTTATTAACTAAAGAACGATCCCAAATAGATAGCCTGGACAAGAATGAAGAAAGATACGCGGCACGTACCTGGCCGTGTATGTACGACAGTGAAAGAAGTGAGCATCGTGTAACCCGGGTATAGATGCACTCCTCGAAATGGAACTTCTTTCAGACGATTGCCCCGTTGGGAGAAAATACGACTGATGATGATGTCCCGATAAAGGTCTGGCAGTATTCCTCTAGATCAGGATGAATCGTAATTTTCGTAAGATCGGTACCGGCTGCGCTGGGTTCCTCTCTGTTTCGTGGAAAATCGATAAGATTGCTCCGATTCCCAGCAATGAGTTCCATTTCTTCGATCATTTTCTCGAAACGCCTACGTAGGCATATTGGTTGGCAGTTCACGTAATTTTGCGACAAGATTCCGAAGCCTTTGGCTATTTCACAGGATTTGATGATTGTATAATTTTTTTTTTTGCGCTACATTGTAAGATAGACGTTTGATCGACGTTCGAAGAGAAACTCTCGGCTGATCGCAATCTTGGCATGTCCATTTGAATGTGATTGATAAAGGAGTGGTGTATTTAACGAATTCTTGACCCGACGAATTTACATGTATTTGACACCTGATATTTATGACTCCGAAACACTCGCTAAACAGTTATTCATTAATTCAGTGTCGATGTTGCATTTTAGTGGCGCGAATCTCGTAATCGTGCATTAAAATTAGTCCTTTGGTTGTGAAAAAAAGGAACGAATGATAAAAACGACGGCATCATCAAGCGGTCAGACGAATAAAGATATCGAGGTGCGGTGTAACCGGTCGGCTTGAAATAACAGGCTTGCCAAGGCATTCGTCTGACGGAGTGACAAAACCAGTTATCCCACTTACCTTTTCGCGTGGTTGTAGCTATTTTACGAACGAAAGTAAGCAATTTGCGATTAATGTCTTAATAAGAAGCAGTCACCTTAGGAGACACATCCTTTACATTATGCTGATCGCGAAATTTGTACCGCATAATAATATGCAAATGAGACGGGCTCATTAGCAGCGATGGAACCATAATTCTTTGGGAAATTTGTAAAAGCTATACGACTTCCGCGGATGTATAACATTTCTCGCGGTAAAGATGCGAACATTTATCAGGTATCATGAATAAATAAGTTACAGATAGCTTTGTGGCATAATGAATCAGAAATCGTCAGGCTAAAGCTGTTGAAATATAAACATATTAAATTATGCTTATTTTATATTTATTAGTAGGTGAAAAATAGAATGCATGCAATCAAGTTTTCCTGTTGCAAGGTATGCCGACCTGTCTTTCTTTACAACGCTATTCCCTGCAGTTTTATATCGCGATCGTCGTGTTTCTCAATTCAATTGTGGCACGATTATAAAATAGAATAAGAAATACGACATGTCCGGGAATTGTACGATTAATAACAACAATATTTCTAACGATATATCTTTTTCTGTTGCAGGTAAGCTAGGAAGTCTGCGTTTAAAAAGTTGGCTCCTATTTACGTAAGTAATACCCGAAAGAAATCGGCATAGAAAATGAAAATATAATCTCAGTCCAACTTTCTGCGTCACTGTACATAAGAAAGCACAAACTATGTACTTCTCGCCTTATTCAACACACCAGTCTAGACGTCAACTTTATACCACCAGTGCACACGCGTGAAAAGCAGAACCGAACCGACTCTTAAGAACATTTCCTTCGGAGAATAAAGGAACCGTTTTCGGCCGTTCTACACATTTCTATTTTCCACCTTGCAATACCAAACGTTCCCTCAAAGGATGCTCCTCCCATTACTCAACATTCAAAGCATCAGCATAAAAAGGCACCCACGCCACGCATATAGAACTCCTCTTTCACCCACCTAACGATACCTACGAACTTCGACCGACGTATATACGAGAAATCGGAGCAGGCCTGCATAGTTACCGCGAGAATTTACTACTCTGGAGGACGCGGGCGAGAAGACGATCGCCCGTGGCCACGTTCGACAATGTCTGTGCCCGGGTACCGGTCAGACCGGCTCTCGCAGCACCGCTTACGGGAGGTCTGGATGCACGAATAGGGTACAACTACATAGCTCTCTTGTTCGCCCTTTTATTTCCCCGTCGTTGCCGTCGACTGCTCGACTCGCCGTTGCTCTCCACGGGAAAGCAGAACAAAGGGATCGGCTCATGGTCCCCTTTAAGCTCGCCCTTAGCGTCGTCAGCATTGGCAAAAAGATCGGATCGAAACTGGATCGAACCGCTCGACGAAGCCCTGTAAACGTCTAATCGCGGAATTCCTCTCGCAGCTGCAATTCCATCCAGCAGCTCCTGAGAGAGCCTTCGATTGCAAAAGTGGAACACTGTGCTCCATTTCTATCGTCACGGGCGGCGAAAAGGGAGAACGAGGTGGAATTATAGGGATGGACGCGGTCCCACGAGTGCCCCTCGTTCCCGGGCGCTTTTAAACTGGACGAAGATTTGGCGAGGTGCTAAATTGACCGGGATCGCGGTCGAGTCTTGAACTTCGACTCGATTCCCACTTTCTCGACCAGCTTCCTTGAAAGTCCCTTTCCACAGGCGGTATCTAACGGCCGGTTTTTATAATGCGATATTGGTTTCTGCAAGGCTGTCTAGGAAGGGCCTACTAGGAAGGTTAGGCAACACGGAAATTTAGAAACGTATGAAACTTTGCATGCAAGTAAGGTATGCCATCCGTAATGCAATCCGCTGAGAGATACCTACAAAAAAGTATAAACAAAACTTGCCTGGCTTTATTGCGTTTACTAAACTGCGTAAACATTTGTTTGGCAAAATTTCTTTTGCATTCAGATATTTCACCAAAAAGATAATTCTGAATTTTTTCAATGGCTGAGATCGAACCTTAAAACCGAATTATGGCACGAACGAAAAATAGAATTGTATTACGGATTACATACTTTACTTGTATGTAAACTTTCATACGTTTCTGAATTTCCAGGTGGTCTAACCTTCCTTGTTAGTGAACGCAGGCGTGTTACTCGCGTTGCTTGCAAGTAGGCCTGTTCTCTCGGAAATATTTGCATTTCATTAGGAATTCCGTTTACCAGCGTGTTATATGTGTGGGATATATGTATTTGCAAATGTTAATTTTTAACGGGATTGAAGCAAAACGGAAAGTTCAGTGGAACCGTCAATGGCGTACAAATACTGAGCTTTTAATTCAGTACTACTTATCTTATTTAATTCAAAATTCATTGAATTATTAATAGAATCTTGTGAGCGTTATTTCTTTTTCCTTTTCAGTTTGTAAATTATTATTCGCTCGTTCTTTATGGATGTATTTCTATGTTTCCCTCGTTTCCCAGATTCGGCTTCAAAGATTGCTGAAATATTTCCTGCCCCGAAGTACTTCATCCAACATCTACAGTGGTTTCCCAAAAATATATAGCGTAGCATAAATGTTTCGAAGTAATCTCAGCCAGCAATATGAAGAGTAGAAAAGTAGGTTGAAAAAGTAAATCAAAATTCGTGCCTTATCGATCATTAACCGGAGTAGCATATCGGCAGAAAGTTCATCCGCGAATTACCAGACATTTTTTTATAAAGCTGGAGAGTCTGGATCGTAATCGGCGGCTCAGCATTATTTAAGACCTTGAGAAGAACATAAGCGATTATATCCACGTAGTAATTCCTTGTAATCCTTGCTTTCCATAAAGCAGGATCCTCGTGACTGCTTGCGTTTGCGCGCGTTGTACTCCTCTTATAAACTCCTCGTCACCCGACACTGAATATTCCAAACTGCCCTACATAAGCTGCCGAATATCCCCACTACTCTAAACATTCTGTGAACCAGAGACTGTTGTGCTTTTTTTATATCGTAAAAACAGTGTCGCGTTTTGTCAAATGAAGAGTGCATCACAGTTACGTGAAACAGTTGTCCGTTACATTTTTCACGGATTTTTTTTAACTTGGTGAGACTTTTTCAGGCGCGACCGAGAGCATTTAATTTTCATACTATTAGATTTTTCATTGGTTTTATTTATGACATGACGACAATTGTGGAACAAATCTCTCACTGTCTACGGTTCAAGTGATTCGTTCTGATGAAAGTATCAGTTTTTGGATAACTTTGGATAACGCGTTATCCGTACGTTTAACGTACAATTGGATTTAATAGGATTGATTAAAACTTTCGATTCTAAGAGGAGAACCCATTTCGTTCGCATTATGCTTCAGAAATTTAGCCTGCACAACTCAAGATTTCTTAGTCTGACCGAATTTGAAGTTAACGACATATTAACAGTTGCGATTAACAAATTTTGACCAGCTGAAAAACTCGTTGCACAAAAATCGCGCTCAATCCTATCTAGTTCTCGAAAAATGAAAATCGCTGGAGGAGATTCAGCGTAACGATGATTTCCAAGAGAAAAGCTGGATTAGCCGCGGCTGAGTGGCGGGTCTTTCCATCTCGTGCCACGCTCATTTCTCTTCATTCTTTTTTCTCGTGTACACGCGGGTAATCGGTCCAAAGCAAGAGCTGTAGAGGGAAGTACAAGGGGCGAGAGTGCGGATGGGTGCATCGGAGATAGAGAAAGGGGCAAGCAGAAACCGAAAAAGAAGGAGGCCAGAAGAATAAAAAACTTCGAGAGATGTGACAGGGCGATAGAGTGGAAAACAGAGATGCTGATGTGATGGAGTAAGAGTATGGCCGACCAAAATACCCAGAACGTGGTTTCCTGCGGGAAAGGACAACCGGACAAGTGGATGAACAGGAGCACCGCACTTACATGTAGCTGTTCGTTTAAGAAAGACGGAGGGAAAGCAACAGATAAAGCCCAGAAACGTCGTGAATACAGATGGACCGGGTGATAAGGACACTCGTTTGTTCAGGAACCTTGGAATGCCTCCTTCGTATGGTCTTGCCATGACACGCAACTCGTCATTGCTAGCATTTGCTTGGGCCCGTTTGTTTGGTCATTCTTGTTTGCTCATTTTTATTGGCCATTAGTCATTTGTACATACTTTCGGTTCACTAATCGACACAGTTTGTATTGAGATTAGAGGGGCACGTATAAAGGCTTTAACCTGACACTGACTTAACTAAGGTTTAATTCATATGAACGATAATTACTGTGGTGCACTGCTGGTACACGTACTAAAGAGATTCCCTCTCCCCGATACGGTCATTATGGAAAAAAGGTTTTTCCCAGGAGGCTGAACACAGTAGTGCTATAACGGTACATTGTAATAATTCAGATGCATCTATGTATCTCATATTACCGTTCTTCCGATTATTAAACAAAATATGCAGGTAAAGTTCTCCTTTCTATTATTCATAGAAGCAAGAGTTCATTTGGTGGACCGAAAACTATATAAATTCGGGAATGAATTTCGAGAAGACTTTCCCCATCATAAACTTCTCTTTATCATCCAAAGAGCTGTGATATAACATAGCATCCAACTTTTCTTTGCTCCATTTAACCATTCGAAATATGCACTTTTTTTCTTATACCAGTCGTTCAACGTACAATTATCTCGCGGTAGGAACTGGTCACTAGAGCGATTTACAATTAAACCAGCCAGTCACGCGATCAACTAGCCGATCGGGATATCTATGTAGAATGTGCTAGATCCGTAGACACAGGCCGATGTGTGCCGCGGATCTCGGTTGAACGTGTAAATCTCCCGAATGCGGTCTCCGATGGCAGAAGGCGAAACTGATAACCACGGACCACGCGAGTAAATCAACGGCTATGACGTCGAAAAGGGTTAGCGGTGTGGAATTCCATTTCTCGGGGCGATATCGTCGCGGCGTTTATATCACGACGGCCGGAGAAACGGCCGAAGTTAATCACGGCTTGCTATTCCGGGGCGAAAAGGAACGGTTTTCAGTCGAACAATGCTCGTCCGTCGTCGTGGCAAGATGGAAACCCGGCCTCCTGCGAACCGTCCGAATGTGAACGGTCAGTTGAAACTTTTCAGCTGGGTAGCTGCTAATTTTCTGCCTCACTTTTATTATCACGTTTATATCATACCTTTTATGCGGATTATTGTATCGTTGCACAGACTCGTGGCCCCGGGGTCTCCTTGTTTGTACAGAAACGACGGGCTGCAATTTTGTTTAAAAGCATAGGAGTTAATTACACCGGAGAACGTATAAAAAAAGGTGTAGTCAGAAAAATAGAGTTTCGAAGTTTTGTGCATGCAACTTAAATTCTGATTTTACTTAAATTATCCGAGACAAAATGTTGTAAACGGAACGCGTATTGTATAAACGAATCAAAATATTCCTGGCGTCGTGTCTAAGTATCAGACACTTTCAGGCATACATGTCATTATGAATTATTATACCGAAACTAACGAACGAGCCGAAAGATACGTATCGACCTCTCGTCCCATTCGCGGCAAAGCACACGCTATACGCACCGACAAGTCTCAGCCCTAATTATGACGAATCGAGTGTCCGTCGTTGCGACAGAAAGAAAATAAGCGATCCTGAGGGAAAAGAAAGTTGGAGGCTCCGTTGATGGCTCTACTTGGAAGTCCCGAGACGCGCGGCATAGAGCTCTTCCCGTCGCACCCGGAGCAAATCTTATTCGAGCAAGATTAATTTCCTTGTTCCCCCGTTCCACCAGTCGAATTGCCGGAACGTGCTCGCGCCAAGAGGGCGAAGGGTAGCGTTGATAGCAAGGGAAGAGGGGAAGACAAAAAATCAAAGAAGGAAGCGACGCGACGATGGAAAAAGAGATTGCCTCTTACTAATAATCATTCACAGCCCATTACCACCAGTGGTGACTCATCGGTCGCGAGTAGACGCGAAACATCTAGGAACGCCACGAGTAAATCATTGACAGCCATTTCCTTTTGGGGTAGAATATATGGCCAGGAGCTGAAGGGACGTGGACGGGGATGGTGGATAAATTTCCAGAGCCACGAAGAAGATGCTCGTGATTCGATTCGAATCGAGTCCGGCGCGGATCAAACAATGCTCGCAATTACGGTGCGGCCAGAGCGTCGGTGCTCGGTCACCCCGACGCCTACCGACAATGCCTGGCAAATGTACCGTCTCATTTGCCAATATTGTCCCACTTTTGTGTCCACTCTGGCTGGTGTGCGCGCGTGTATGCACGAGTTCGACAGTCGATCGATTCTGACTTTTGTACGGCAACAACAATGGAAGGCTGTGCACGCACCAACAACGGGGGAAGAGGCGTGAATATGGATTTGTATGGACGTTTTATCGGGACGGGAGTCTTAGGAAGTGGTATCGAGTTGACTGGGCAGTTTTGAAAGAGAAATACATGTTGGAAAGGGTGGTTTTTAAAGGGAAAGGGTAGGAAGGTCATTGTAGATTCTAATCTGTGAATTGATTTTCGTCGAAATTTTTGTTGCAAAGTGCGTAGTCAGAGTTAATAAAGTAATAACTGAAACACGAGGTAAAGTTTCCGAGGCACAGTTTCATTTGCTCTAGTGTTCGTAAGAAATTAAAGAATCGGGATAGCTGTTTTCAATGAACTGTTTTAAATGTTCTCATTCTTTTCAATTTCAGTTTTCGTTGTTCTTGGTTCGGATTAGGGTGACATGAAATAATTTCGGTTTGCGTATGCAGATATATAGATATATAGATCACAACTTGCAATTCCTGTTCCTTACGATTTATATGTATAGTCCAGTTTAAACAAAATGCCTGTGACATGCGAGTTTATAAAACTCGTAACGTAAACTCAACTCGTTCACATTTTTGGCAAAAGTTGTGAGTGCGCTCGAAATTCGAATCTCGGTTAGCTTTTCAACCGGGTCGTCGTTAAGTATCTGTTGATTTCCGAAATTCCATCGTTTCATAGAACGAACGAGCAACAAACTCGTTTCGTTTCAAAATCGCCAATTTCAGATTTTAGAATTATTTCTTCCACCCCTTTTTACAGAAATGACACATTCAACAATTTCTGTTTTACCCCAAAACACTCCATATACCAATTTCCAAAATTAAACGTCCACAGGAACATCCAAATCGGGATAATATTACTAAAACGTAACCAATGTGCACGTTTCGCAACAGAATACAACACTGCTACAACTCACGTTCTATCTAAAACTTTATTACCAACCCCCGCGAACTGCACACCATCCAAAGCGTCAGTTTTCCAAGACCAAGCACGACAACTTGCCAAATCATCATTCGACCGTCTCTTCAAATAGCGCGTAATATTGCTGCACGTCGAGTTTCGCAAACTGCGATCAAAGACTTCATAAAGACTCGACGTACATTTCGAAGGTCCCACCCCGTTCCCCTTTCCCCTTTCGCAACGCCAGGCAGCCCCTAAACTTGTCACGTGGAAAAGAATCACCAAGCGCTGGCAGTTACAAAATTACAGAATTTCGGTTCCCATTCACCGCTGAAAGCAGCGTATCGCGTCTTTCGGTGCTTTTCGACGAATATTGCTCACCAGGAAGCGCACCGAGTAAATGTAGCCCCTAAGACGATAAGATCGAGCATACTAACGCGGCGGAATATGTATATGTATATTCCTTCTGCGTACGTTCTACAAATATAACGAAGGGAGCCGCGTGCACGCGTTTCCCGAAGGTGGCAGGCACCGATGGGGTAGACGAGAAATCATAAAGAAACGTTATCACGTCAGTTCTAGAGCGAACGATGAAATACTCGTCGATTCCCATTCGTTATACACACATACAGCCCTGTATCGTCCCGTTCTATCTTGTTCCGTGTCGCATCGTGTCGTAGTTTCTATCTGTATATGTATGTATGTGTACGTGCCTTTACTTCCTATATGTGTGTGTGTATATTTCCGACACATAGAAGGTGTCGTACGTGGGAGCCGTCGTTTAGAATGCTTTTAAAATGATCGACTAAAATTTAGGGGAAGGTTGTACATATTTTCCTTTTGGGAGAGGACGATCGTAAACGTATATTCGAAGACACTTTCGCGTCTATTATAGTTTACGGTCTGAACAAAAACTTTATGGTGAAATTATTAATTAAGGGAGGGCACACTGCGGAAAGTCAACTGCTAGTTATCTTTGAGGTCAAATTTTTGACGTTACATAGTTTTATAACAGTTTTTACGGCGAAGTTGAGATTTATCCTGTACGATATTAAAGATACTATCGATCTAACGCAACGCCCAGTAGAAAAATGTTCGTCAGGAATGAAACATTTTTGATTCTCCATACCCATATCATTCGGCCGGCAATTCAAGGATTACGATAAGTAGGGCGCTTCTGTAAAACTCGACCATCCGCTTTTAAGCAGACAAGCCCGTAGGCACGCAAAGAGGAGGAAGGCTTTTGCCAGCGATGCTCTACCGTTTACGGTCCATTAATATCACTTTGGTAAGTGAGACTACGTATAGCTGGACGAAAGGCAATACGTTTTCATCCGCTCGTCGTTGGATTCTCAATGCTGGGGTGGCGGATACGGCGTGGAAGGAAGGAAGGAAATAAATAAAGAAATTCCCTTTACGCGAACAGGAACCCGGTTCTCCGTGAACGGATGCAATAATTAAGGTAGATACTAGCGAAATGGTCGAGAAAGTGTGTGCGGCGGACGCGTAAAGATTGAGCACGCCCTCTTAATACCGAGATATAGAAACCATTAATTTACGTCACATCACGTAGGCGCTGTGCGATTTCAGCCGTTCACCTTAATAGGCTCTTTGCTGTGTCTCTCTGTGCGCTAATTTCTACGCTTCGTCATTATCGCTGTACTAGCTGCCGCTCCTTCTCGAGAACCCAGAGTTCTGGGAGCGTGGAGAAAATATAGGTTTGGGTTCTTGCATTCCTCGGTTTGTAACAGGTGTAACATAAATTTTATATGCGGACAGAATACTATTCGGAATAATTGCTCATTGACAGTGTCAAGTTTGTTGAGCTCGTCTATTAGTCACGTACAATTATTTAACAATTCATTCGTCACGATTTGCTGACCCCGTAGGCTATGGATTTCATCATTTAGTTTCGGATATATTTAGATTTAGGAATAGGAATTATAATAGCAATGATGTACTGTTACATTGCTTAACAGTAGACTTAACGAGAGACTGAGAATCGAGGCCAACAAGTGTAAGAATACTCGATGGTTCGGAGCGCCTGGCCGCCCATCTGGCAACGGTCACCACGAGGCCCTTGAAGGCGCTGCGACGTGGGACCGAGGAGCCCGCCTTCAAGGCGGCAAGGATGCAGCGTCGGGGCATTCTTGGGAAAGCCATTGCATAGAGCAAACGCATAGCGATCCTCGGAATATTGTAGAATATCTATACATGTATATAACGTATCCCGTTAATAAACGCGAGTCAGAGTAATAGCCTGGTTTTAGTAAAAACCAGTCTTACACAAGTGTGAGCTAGATCTCGATTACCATAAATCAATTCGAGTTGAACTGTAATGAAAGGAAACGACCAGTCAAAGATACCGAGCAGCCTAAATGTATAATTCACAATAATACTCGTCCGTCAACCGTATTCATGAACGGAAATTAATTTTCAGTTCACGTAACCCATTAAATAAATCCTCTTTACCATATGAATCCTAACTGATTAACCTTGCAAAGTTCGTGCCTTTTCATGATACAGAAGTATCGCTAAAAATTTGCCAACCTTCCCGCTTGCCGTTTAATCATATCAGCTCCTTATCTGAACTCGAAACGATCATCGATAGTGATCCTCGGCGAAACGTCGTCGTTCGTTATCTCGAAAGTTAATCACCCATCGCGCGCGATCTCGATAGGCACGGATAGACCATTACGGCAAGGAGTTAATGCGAAGTGAAATTAATGGGATCGAGAGCTGGCATGGTATCGTGCCAAGGAAACCTCGTCGTAATCCGTCAGCTTATTACGGTAGAACGAGTAAAGCGACGTCGTGTCACTGCGTACGTATGCAAGTCCTCTCTTGGCCTAAGGCTTGCCACCGGATAGCACGCGCCAGTTTTCCTTCCGGAATTTCTCTTTGATACGTTCCTCTGCGAAGAACTACAAGTTTCAACGAAACGAACCATCCAGGCTTATTGATCGTTTCCCTGATACTTTTCGCGGAGTCAATGAGATTGATCCACCTTTGTGCAGCTTGTACACTCGCAGGGAGAGAATAAGCTGTTTCACTATAAACTTCCATCGGATGGGCTTCTCTGCCGGTAGTCAGCATAAAAGTTATTGAACGGTGGAACAAGAAATTCTCAGCCAAAGCGTACACTCCGGACGATTTTGTTGCTCAAGCTTTACTATAAACGAAATCTTCTGGTCATTACGTTTTACGGCTATCTATTATATCCATACATTCATTCTAATATCGAGTATCAGCATTTTCAACGACATTTGAGTTTCGAGTCTTTCCGCGCCTATTTTTCATGCTTTCGTTGATTGCAAATAATACCACGAAAGGTTTTTTAAATGTAAAAAAAAATCGAAATATGTAAATATATGAAATACAATGTTGTCACACATATGCGTATTATTAGAGTTTCTTAGGCCCTTGCTTCTCTTATTGGACGGATAGTTAAAATTCACGGTTTGATAGACTTCTCGATGGATGATCGGTGATATCCGCTAGATTCATATTCCAAAGTTTTTACTTAGACATTTACGGATTCTTGGTGGAATTATCCATAAGTCTATTCGCGGGATGACTCTCTTCGGAGGAGAGACTGTCGATGCCGATCAAATAGTGCGGCGGAAATTCCTTGTACCTCAAGTCTACATGTATCTCAGGTAATAATGTATCGAGGACATTCGTTTTACAATTCAACTGTAGATGTTATTACATACGTCGTTTTATGAAATTATTATTATCTATGATTAATAAGATATTTTGTATTTCATGTCGCTTTATTATCACAGATTGAAATGCACAATAGAATGAAATTGATGCTATAGAAGCCAGTAAATCAATGAAAGAAATGATGTTAAAATTATGTAATTAATTTTGAAAAAATATTCTTAACGAAAAATCGACAGACCGATTAAAACTTTGTCGCAACCATATGCAAAAATTATTACGAAACATAAATATCGCAGCAGGCAGACACTGATACAGTTTTAAATATATTACTGCAGACTTCTTTTCCCTCTTCAACGATTATACAAGATTTATTCTGTAACATTTATTATTAGGTACGGCTGCGTAGCCAGCTCAGAACAATTGTCAGGCCCCCAGATTCTCATTGTCGCCATAAATAACGTTCATTTGAGGTATTCAGCTTTAGAGTATGTACATAGAAACATATTGCCAACACCCTCCCAACTATGTATACAGTGAAGAAAGACGCGGAAATCCCCTTATGCCTCCTAAACGTTCCCTTTCCCCATTGCCAGGCAAAGCGACACGAAATGTAGTATTACCGCGGTAAACAAAGAGTGAGTCGCAATTTTGTCGTTCACTTGCTGGTCAGCCATTCGCACGAAGGCGAGAGTCCATGCCCGAGAGTACCAGGTCAACGAGCCATCCATAAAACTAAATGGCCGGGTGTTCTTCTCGCGTTGCTGTCTCTCGCAAATGTCAGATAAATGGCTCTCCCGGGGTCTTGACGACACCAACTAATACCCATCTCGTACCTTCCCGCTCACATATCCCCAGCGTCTGAAAGCATATGTACCTATACCGTGTGCCTGTACAATCATTTGTGGAGGTAGAGATGGGTTAGCTGATATCAATATAGAAAAGTGGACATCGGGGAACAACTGAACACCTAAGTTTACGAATTCTGTGATGTCGTATTCGCTAATATCGAAGACGAATGACTCATGGGGCAGTGTCCCGTGTTCGTCGAACCTTTTGACCAGCAACGCGGAAACGGCGCGCCACGACAAGGGCTGCACAAGGACGGTGCACCCCTCGAAACCATAGGGATGACCGAGAGTTCGGGTGGGGTACAACGACTCCAACTCGCGTGTGACTCGAATGCGAATGGAGAGGGACACAATGGAAATGTAATTTCATTCGATGACCGCCTTGAACGCGGGGCATATTGAATTCGTCTTCTGGTTGGGTAAAGGAGCACACCACGGCGGCTTGTTGTAATCGGTGCTCGCCCTCTTATCGCGGAAAGAGTGTTTCCTTTCTGGGATGGATGACCGAGGGTTCAGTTTGTAATTTCTCTTATTGATCGAGAATGGTCGGCAGTTTGGTGAAAATAAACGTGGTTGTCTAGTGAGCTATTTTTTTTCCTTCTCGATATTACGTTAAGTATTCAGAAGCGCAGGCTGTAAAATAAAACGCTCGATGTCCGGTATAGACGGTGATATTTGTAATAAATGCGCGTTCTACTTTGCCTTTATGGGATCTTTATAGCTCGCACGTACGGAATAGAGAAAATGTTTTGTCCCCTGGTTGTTGGATAATTATTACATGGACAGTTATATAGTAGTGTGTTTTTTTAGCGCAGTCTCGAATGCAAGAATAATCCGTGATATTAATCATTGTCGAAAATGCTAATAGCCGTAATTGCGTAGCTTTTATTATTCCGGAATAATTGGTCCATTTGAAATTCATTTGGACGGTTAAAGGGGAGGAAATTAGTTTTCACTTGGTTTCGCCGTATGAACAATTGCGGCCGCCCTGTGATAACTATCGCTTTGTGCCGAGCCTCATTTAGATTATTGTGTTGCTTCATTATTACCCATTTAATTGATTCCCAGTTTTAGTTACTATACCATTAGACCATAACAGATTTTGCGATTTTGGGAAATTCGATTGTGGTCTTGAGGGAACTCACGCGACGGTGACTTGGATATGTTGACCGATACATGTCGTGCGTAACTCAAACCGTCAGACTTCACCCTTCAGGTCCATTCCTGACAGAATTGGGGGACGTTTCTATGTGGAATGTAAACTGGTCTCTCGAGGTTTCCCCAGATCGCCTGGCATTCGGCAAGGTCTACTCCCAATACGTTTCAGTCAGCCATAAATCGTTGCAATGGCGCGGGTTAGCTCTCTTTCGAGGTGTTTGTCACATTCAACTGTTCTTCACCAGGCATTATTTGGGGAGTTCTTTCTGATAGTTTTGTCCCCTTCTCGGTGATTTTCCCGAAACGATATCCGTTTACTGAAATGGCCGCTGCGAAGGGGACCCCTCTTCAAGTGCCCTTAGATTTTATTAAAATTTGCTATCCCATGTTGAAAAACATTTGGGGTACTTCTAAACATGTTTATTTAGTTAAGCTACCATTTCAATGTTGTCTAAGTACACAACGTAACTTCAGATGAAAACAGTTTAGAACTAATTCTGTCAACGGTAAGAAAATAAGATAGATAAACAGCACAGAGACAGGTCCCTCGCAGGTCTTCACAGTGACTTTGTACACTTGTGTACTTCGCGTAGAGACATGCCAAACAAAAAAAAGAAGAAACATTTAAAAAACAAGCCAGACGAGTGACCACAAAATTAACCGCTTCAAATCATAAATCGTTCGCCGTCGTTCTCTTCGGTGCCTCGAAGGATCTCGATGTACGTTTACCGATGCGGTTCACCGTTCATGACGCTACCGTTGGTAAGGGAACTCTTCAGGGCCGGGGGTAAAGTCTCGACGGTGACTTTACAAGGAATTTCTGGGGAGCACTTGGAGGTATCGTAGATTGCGTGGCATTCACCGTCTCCTCCGTGAACGGAGCTATTCTTCTATTGTGGGTCGACTGGGCGTGGAACGAGGCTTGCACCACCTAAATTACTCGGATTCCAAGGGCTACCGAGCGCGAGCCAGCGGTATCAGTGTACTCGTAGGCGCAGCTTTTGCACGCTAGGTGATTCCGTGGAATGGCGACCTTCGTTTTGAGAACGACGACTTTGTGGATCCTCCTTCGTGTACCACGACAAGATGCCTGGAAATGTCTTGGCGGTGTTTGTCAAGGTCTCGAAACGGTGAGTAACTACGGGCAATATGGCAACCCTCTCCCCATGGTCGCGTTGTCGTAGAATGGGCAACTGAGCGACGTTCATTTTATTGACCCCAACGGAGAAAGTCGAACCCCTCGGTCTACCGGCATAACTGGCTGTCCTAATGGTTCTTGATTGAAATTTTGCTGATTTCTGACCTTCCTGTTGCGGGACGGGCGACGGAGGACGTTTATTGATTCGCCATATTTTACTAAACGTCCTGCTCCCTTTTCTTTTCGTCGAAGGGCCATCGCGAACTTCCACGAGATTTAAGTGATTGTTTGGCGTGGTAGGAGGGAGGGATTCTTCCTTATTAATTTTTCACCCTACGTTGTATTAGGGCTCGCAAGTTTGTTGTTTGTTGTACTCGTCCTCGGAATAGGATGTATGCAGAATCGTACACTGTACAATATTCGTTGAAAACTTCTTTTTGCGACTCATCTCGTTTTATTTCAGCAATTCGATATTACCCGCGTATTCTTGTATTATTTAATGCGAGAAATATTATCGATACAATAAGAGTGAAATATTTGTTTTTTTAATATCTGTAACACTCCAGCTTCGACCGAACTACCAATACCAGAAGTAAATTTACAAACGAAATAGCAATTCAAATTTAATAGCCATTGCTGTCACGTACTGTTATCTCTATTATATATCTCTTACTCAAAAATGCATACATTCGGGCACCCGTTAACCCGTTGACTGCCACGGTAATTTTCAGGATACCGTTCTAAAAAGCCATCCTAATTTAATTATATTATATTACCAGAAACTCTAATTACGCGTTATTTCTGTCCAGTCTGTGAAGGAAAGCCAACCCTTTGTGTGGAAGATTGTTTAAACAATTTTCACAAACAATAAAAACTCTTGTTTGGTTTTTGATTGTGAGTAATGCAAACTACGAGTTATCTCACAGTTGGCAGTCAACGTGTTAATAAACATAAACGAAGCACCGTTGAATCGCGCCGTACAGTACAATCAACAATTTCTACAAAAAGAGACATAAGAAAAGATACGAATCGAATCTACAAAGTTCCTCAGCGCCGATTTCGGTCTCAGTTATTGTCAGACGTCAAGTCCGAAAGCGCTTCCCGCCGCTCCTCCTACAGTTTTAACCTCTCCACCGTATCGTGCCCCAGTCCGTGTGTGAAAAGTTGGAAAATTCTGTCCGACAAAGGGACCATCGGCCCCCGAAGGTGCTCGCCGGCACGAAGTTACGCCGGTGAAATTGAACTTCGTCGACCCTTTGGAGCAGCCGTAGTAACTATCGGAAATTGAACACGCAAAACGGCATGCTGGTGCACGTGCACGCACACACACGCGGCGGAAAATGACGGAACCCACGGTGGCAACTCGTATCTCGCCGGCAGCGACCGGAAACGCAATTCCACCGCGTCCAGGCCGAATTCACGGCCGATCGGGCCGTTTCGAGAAATCAATAACGCTTTAAATCGCGACGATTAAAATCTTGGCCCGCCATGTATGCATGTAGCACGGTTCCCAGGGCTTTCTTTGCCGTTTCCGTCGACATTTGAGGGTCGGCGATATCGCGCAGGGTTATAATAGAAGGGTTACGCGATTGGAGTTCGGTGGGTCGAAAATGGAACCTCGATGGAATTTATTCAATCAACGCGTGGTCATTTTATTTCATTCTCTCACGCGCGGAGAATTACGAGCCGAGACGTACACGTGTACAGGATTAGCTGTTCGTACGGATGAAACATTTTCATTTGGATGCCGGTGAAGGAACTGTACGCCCGCAAAAGCGTGAATATTCGAAATGTCTGCGTGCATTTGGAAACGTATTTCTCGTTTAAATTATGAATGATCGTAACTCAATGTCATTAATATTTCAAATGTATTTCGACTATTTCAATCCTGGCAAAGAATAAAACAGAGGAAAAGCATTCCAAATTGATGAACAGAAATATTTTCAACGGCCACCCGCTTCAAGTCTTTTCTCTTTCCACGAAAGTTCCTTGCTCGCTCGAAACATAAAATCAAGAAATGTACCCAATGTAATCAAGAAATGTACCCAATAGATCTCCCGAATTCGTACACAATATACAGGGATAGAACCGTTCCAAGCAAAATTGAAATTCGTTACATCGCCGGGGGCGAAAGCACGGGCAAAATATTCGACGTGCCAAAATCTACGAGGGAATCGACGTGCCAAGCGGAGGAGAAACAACTTGTCGAATACCAAAGTAGCTCAGAGTTTTACGCGACCGATTCGCGATGTCGGAACAAATGTGCCGGATTGCATCGGTTCCTCTAGTCGAGAATTGAAATTGCTGGACCGCGAACTTCTGGCTGGCACAGCCAAGCGAACACCAGGATTATTTCCACCTTCTGCCAGTTGTTACGAAAATGGAACCTGGCCGCGTAATTATTCCACGGTGCAATAATTTACAGCACGGCCAAGTTTTGCTGTCCTTCCATTGTGATTTCTTGACGCATGCTCATGCGAATGTCATTATGTTATGATGATTTGCAATCAATTGTTCGCGATTATTGTGGACAACAACGTGTAATCTGTCCGTCAAAATAAGCTCCACGATTGCTGGTTTAAGTTCGAACAATGCGCATTACGTCCGTGTCAATCAAACATGGGGGGCATTGTTTTTGTTGGACACAATCGACGAATTACTACACTTAGGGTCGCTCCGTTGAGTAAGTTAATCGTCTGGCAAAATGGCAGATATGTACTTTCATTTCGTATACAATTGTCCGAGATCAATCTTGTAGACTGTAGACAGAGGAGTGAGTTTTTATAAATAAACCGTAAAGAAGAATAGAGGAAATATTATTCCACAAAAGTTTCGCGAAGCATAGGAATCTAGCGTAACGCCCTTAATTTTATTACGCTTCATTCCGCGGAACCGGAGCAACCAACACCGTGTCCCATTAACGCAAAACTACTTCTCATAAATCCCCTTCACGTTTCATTATATGTAATTCCACGCACGGGTTATTAAACCGGCGCCCGATAAAACGATGAACACTGTACCCACCTGCTCTTACACCGTTGCCCCCACAATTACGAAAACACCGCCAAGCAAACGATCGTTGCGTTCAGCGTCGGACGGGCGGCAAAGTATAAGCGGAAAGTCGTCAGGCCGAGGACCCGATTAGAATCGCCTCTATCAGATTCGGTTCAAAATTTCTCGGGGGCAGCCCGAATTCCGTTCACTCAGGTAAGTAACTCCGCGAGCTATTTGGCTTCATGAACGAGCTCAAAGGATAACGGGGCGGGTCGATGATCGGGGCAAATGCTCCGGGCGAGGGGCTCGAAATCATCGGTTCCGCGATATGTATGCCCTCGCAGGCGATTCTGGAACCTCGAGGGTCCCGACGCAATGCCCGATACGCGCTTATCGTACAGAGACGGATGCTCCATTATGTCCACATGCTCGACATGCCGGCCGCTTCAATTGAATCGTTCGCCAGATTACCCAATGACGCATAATGCCCGGCCGTGCCGCTCTCTATGCATGTACGCGAGGTGGTGCGCACACGCTCGGAGGGTACACGTGCACACGCGCGCACCCTCTTACTCTCCTCGTCCTGGTTCTCTTCTAACCCCATCGCGCAGTTACCGCCCGGTGTACAGCCTTTCACCGCCACCTCCGCTGAACCGGGCGCAGGTATGCAGCTCCGCGGACTATTGTGGCCCTCTGAGTAATTCCGGGCACGTAAAAGCAATTCCTGGAATCCTCCTCATTGTTATGCAATCACGACCGGCCGGCAGCGCAAACCGAACGGGATCATAATTTTGTCGAGAAGCGGGTAATGCCGCGGCGACCGTGCCGTTGACGCACCAAGTGTCCTGTTCCCTTTGACGCGTGTAATCTATGAGACGACACGTGGACGATGACAACGCGGTTCTTACCTCGCTGCGTGCGACGTGCACCACGTTTGTCGTTGGAATTCGCGCCGGGGGTGGGTGTTGCAGGAAACGATTGGTCATGTGGGTGATAGTCGCAGGTTGCGCCCCGTTCGGGGGAACGCCTCTTGGAGTTGGACTTTGGAAATGTTCAGGTGGATATCTTTTTTGAAAGGGTCTCAGAGAGTTGGAGAGTAGGTGATTGGTTAACAGTGGGGAGCAAAAATATTCTTAGGTGTAGAATATGGAAATAGAAGTACATAAATGTACAGATCTGTGTTATGACTACAACAGTTTTGCGTTGGTATGAAATAATGTACGGTGCCTTCACGAAACGGTGAAGGGGAATGTTAGAGTAATCATTTTGTATGTAGGTATAGATTGTTGATTAAAAGTCTAAGAATGATTAAATTCAGGCTACCAAACATAGTACAGTTGAGCATGAAATGTAACGTCGTATACTCGAGGATAAAACCATTTCATTACAGTTGTAGCTCGACTAACCGACCTTTGTAACTGACGGTCTGATGCTAGATTTGGTTTCGCGAGAATTTGAGAGTCCGCTCTACAAACATTCCACCTGTGGAAGTTGTCAAATTATAAATTACTCAATTCTAGGGATTAACCGAGCCTGGCCAAGATACTTTCTAAGAGTGGTAATTTATCACGTTTCCCCGCAACTCGGACGATGCTTAATGCCTACGCCAGTTTCCACCTGCAATTACATTCACCCTGTTATTCGCAGTCCAACTTCCCGAGCAACAGTTATTTCCTACGTTTGCACCATGAAAGCGCTATTTAAACAGTCGAACACGCGCGCCACGTCAGACTCGTGACCGGAAAATCATATCTACGTTTCTTCAGAAACGATTGCCAGCTTTACAACCCTCTCGAGATATATCTCAAGTGTACATACACACTCGAACTACATACTTCTTCAGTGATTCCGAAAAGTTCGTGGAAGGAAACGAAACATCGAGAGCCCCGGATATATCCGCAATCGAGTAAAATAAAAACGGCGGGAAATCAAAGAGGCACGGCTTCCGGCGCGGCGCGGCGGTGAGATCGTTTGGCTTCGATCGACGGTGAACGTTCTAGTTCTAGCAAAGAGTTCCTGGCACGCGAGATTCAACAGCATTGGCCGAACGAACTCCTTCGTTAGAACTGATTGCACTTCTGTCTGTGATGCAAAAGGAAAAAAAAAGAAATAGACTAGTCGTGAATTAAATCTTTTTACACCAAGTTCCATATTTTGTAATGCTTCCTGAAACGCGACCGAAGTATGCAGCCATTTTACGTGAAAAAATCAATCGAAAATTTCGACTTAAAAATTGTGTCCTTAGAAAATGTCGATGTTAATGTTGGATTTATACTCTCCCGCTGCTAATAGCTTCATGACATGATTAAGAAGAAACAAAAGAAAACCGTTCAACATACGTGAAGGCTTCATCCGCTATGTTAACTGTAATCAACTTCCTTCTTTACGTACCTACACAGAAAAGAACCCGTTTGTTCGTTGATTGCCCATACATTTACATCATTTAAAATTTCAACAATGGAATTGTAACAATAAATAATAAATGTAACTCATTTACACCAATTTCTGCGACGATAAAAGACAGCGCTTAAATAAAGTACACTTTCCTTCGATTTCCAATTCTACATTATTTAATACAACACGCAACAACCGCAACAATACAATACTTAAATGTTTACTCAATTCTCTAAAAAGTAATTTTTTTTAATTACCCTCGTATAAAACTAATTTCTGTCCACTCTTTCGTTCTGTCTTACAAACACGTTCACTTCAACTCCCAAAAGGAAGTGCGTGCAGGCTGCTACGAGTATAGTATACGAGTGCAGAATGCAAGAGCATGTAACAGGCGTATGAGACGCGTATGCATGTAAGTGGGCCCCAGCACCGGTTTAAAGGTAACTTTGCACGGTGAACGGCTGCCAGGTTCACACTCTCGGGCCGCATTGTTTTGCCGCGGGAAACTTGCGAGCTATTTAACGCCTTGCTTAAACCGCTCAGTTCTGCCGCAAGAACCTGAAACCCACGGCATGTTCACCCCCGCAGTCACCGTCTTTCTGCTTGGCCCGAGCCCTTGCACCCCTTTAACCACCCCCCGCCGTTTAGGTACGTGCCCGCGCCACCGTCCAACGGGAAACTTTGCGCCAACTTTGTCTGCATATTGTTCCTGTGAGCGTGAAAGGAGGAGGCCCGCTACGAGCTTCCGGCATTAAGGAAAGACTCGACGCGTGCACCGTTCAAAATTTCAAGGAACAGTTCCCGATGATTCTCGGGGATTAAAGGCTTCCGCCTCGAGGACTTTCTTGTTGGCCCCTCGCCCCTTCTTGTAAGATCGGACGATCGAACGATTTCGATGATGCGGGAATAATTAAGCATCTTGTGAGAGGCATGTCGAGCATCTTGGGGGGAAGGAAGTTGTTGAGGTGTTGTTATGGGGATGGTAGTGAAGGATTTGATGAGACGCTTTACCTGAGATGGATTTGGGACCATGCGAAAGTAAAACGGGAAATTGGATGTTGAATGATTTATACGGATGGTAATAGTAGCAGGAATGATTAATCGGAATAATAATAATAGTAACGGTGATAGTCGGATGGGAATATTATTATATATATTCGGTCTACCGGAAACTTCTGTCCGGTAATGTCATTTCAAGTTTCACCACTGCCTCTTTTAACCAATGCATTTCTAAAAATGTGCTCTCCTGAATTACATTAGTATCGATGGAAAGTATATTGGTCAGTAAATATAAATATTAATACATGCATTGAAAATGTATTATTTTCTTTGAATACAAAAACGAACAGAACTTTCCGGTAGGGTTATTTATATACAATATTTTGATTACATATACGTGATTCATTAGTAGACGGAAGACTTTCTCTTGCGATTCGATTGCTCTTGATCGTGAGCATTTGATTCTTCTAAATATTTGTTAGAAGACAAAGTTTAAATTGCATACGTTCTTTGTACTGCGAACTTGTAATATTGTTTTTCGATAACGTGGCTATTATTGCCAATAGAAATACATATGTGCTTACGTATGCACTTGCTTCCTTTGTATTCTACGTGAAATGATTAGAAGGACTATCGCCAACATTCGATAGGGGCTAGTGAAGCATCAATTTTGCAGGAAAATTTCATACCTGCGTAATTTTTACAAGGGTAGAAAATTCTAGAGCGCAGTTATCAAGCTATGTTATGCCTTTCAAATCACGCGATTGCAAATATCGCGGCTAAAATTCCTCGTATATATGGATTCGAATCGTACAGGGCAGCAGACTTTCCAACCTTTACAGTAGTACGTTTGAATTTCAACGTAGGCACAATATCAATTATTCGTGCCACTTTATCCCGCGTATGGACACGATTCTCAGGGATAACTTTATCCACGAGTGCATTTCAATTTTCGTTTATCAACTTAACGAGAGTACATAATACCCCTGTGACTCGCACATTAGATGCATCATTGTCACGTGGCCAGCGCGCTGCAACTTCGAAATTAAACATTTCCTTTAGAACGAAGTGGGGCGCGATAATGACCGCATCCACACCCAGGAACACGTGATTGCGACGGGATGACTGTACCATCGGGTACGGTTCATGGCTATTACATAGCTACCCCTCGCGGTATGCACGATTTTACATCGGGAACTGATTGTGCAATGCCGGCAAAATCGTAGCTATTGCTTTTGTTTCACATTTCATTTAGCTTTCGAAATGAATTGGTGTGGAAATTTGCAGCGAAAAATAAAGTGAAATAAAAGATAAAGTAAAGTAAGTGTGAAGGCCTTGCATCATTTTGTATGCCGTTATTAAAAACATATCGAATAGAATGCTGATAATTTTTCAGCTGTGCTCATTAATTACGTGACTAAATTCCACATTTTTAATTGCAGTGCAGTACTTTCGACATTTTATCGAGTTCTGATCATACCAAATATGTTGGAGTTATCGTAATAATACATAAGATTTCGTAAATCACAAATGCGAACCTCACATATCGTACGACGCCATTTCTGCTAAGGTACACTTTCTCAGTGTGTGAAAGAAAAAAAATTGTTAAAGTGAATTATGATACATGAATTCAACATGTTAGAAACCGAATTTATCGAGGAAAAAGCGATACCATTTCAATTCAAATTCCAATACAGTTTATGCAATTTACTTTAAGTTCCCCATACATTCGTTTCACTACTTGTGTCTATCCTCCAACTAAGCTTTTGTTGTCCCGTTGATTTATGCACTACATGGTCTACACCCGAAGTGCACAGGCCCGCATAGTATTTATAATCGACCTTGTATACCGTTCGTTTCACGCGCGTTGTCCTCGAGCATCGTGAGACAATGAAGCCGGCATAAAGGAAGTAAAAGTGCGGATACGCTGCAATTGAAGTGAATGCGTGCTGCATGAGATATGTGCGACTGCGCGAGGCACCGTACGGAAATATATCACGAATCGCGTGAACGATATTGTTATAACGAATGGTCCTTTGCGGGGCTCGTTTAAATTGGAAATCGAACCCGTGGAAATTGTGGAGAAATAGTTGAATTTGTATCGGCGGGAATATTCCGCGCCAGTTTAGATATTAATTTGGAACTTCCAAAATATTTCGCCTATGCCATGGAATAAATAATAGAGCAGGGAACTGAAATTAATCGTAAAGTGAATATCAACAAAAAATATATCGCAAGTTTGAAAAAGGAAACAAAAGCATTATAAAAATTTGAATTCATTGAAGTTTATACCGAATTCTTTAACAGGCATTGTTTAGAATAGTTGTCCACGTATTTCTGCTTGTGTAACACTTTTAACTTCATCAAGAGCTATCGTCGCAAATATTTGCATGGAATTTAAAGTGTGATTCCAACGCACTAGAGAAACGTTTCCATTCGTTTTTCGGGGAGCTCGGAATTCCACGATCGCCCGATACGTGCTTGAATTGTACCATTTGTTTCGTCGAAATTTTCGTTGGAAGTTAAATAATCGCTAACGAAATTTAAAACACGCAGGGAATTCGAATTTTCTGCGGTTGCCCGCATCGGCGGCTCGCTGCTAATTGTATTTAAGCAAAAGAAGATTTGATATTGCGTAATTGCAGCGGAACAACGTTTTCGAACTCCATGATTTCCGCCGATTACCGCTTCAGGTTCCATCAACGAAGGAAATTGAGGAATCGAGAGATTAACATTGATGTTTTTGTTTTTATTTTAATATGCCCCCCCTTCGACCGGCTACAATACCACTTCGTTGTTCCACTTTGCGTTTCGTTTTGTTTCTCGTCCATGCGTGCACCACTGTGGTACGCATATTTCCTATGGCTTCACGTTTTTCGTAGCAACGAGCCATTTAGACCGATAATTAAAAATTCGATGGGCCGCGCGATCACTGTGAAACGTAATTTAAACAGATGTAATGAAAACTCTGTACGCGGGTCGCAGCAGGCATAATCGAAAAGGAAATAGCTACGCGATGGCCATTCCATGCTGCTTCATTACGTGCAGATAGATTTTATCGTTTGTTACATTTCAATGGTGTTCCATCGTGATAGAAACATAACGGCCACCTGAAATATCTACGACGAATCGTTAGGGAGACTCGAACTGCACGTATGACACTATTTCACCATCGACTCGCGTACTGCGAATGATTAATCATAGTTTAAATATAGACTGCCCCTTGCAGAAGCCGAGGGGGTTGATTCTTTGCAAGAAAAGGGCCGTCGGCTGTTCGGCAATTATCCCCTGTCACATGCCTTCAACGATCCTCGAGCCATTGATCTTTTCTGCTGCACGATCTGACAGTGGCAATAACGGTAATGCGCTCAGTTCTACTGTGGGGAAACGATTTGCAATATCGCGACGTCATGGCTGGCATTTGCCGTGAGAATTTTCCACTATAAAGTGGAATATAAAGTCGGTCTTTACTGCCATTCTTAGTATTCCCATGCATTGTAGAAAGTATCGTGGAGATTTTAGAGCATTTAGAGCTCTACCGCTAATTAGGTAAATGCGGTTGATATTAAAGCCGACGTTTTTTCTTTGCAATTGGAGGAGAAATGTGTACCTATGACTGTCGAGTAATAATGTCGGAAAGTTGCAAAATAATTTCACATAAATTTCTCACGCGCTTAAGTCGATAGTAAAAATTTATAAAGTTTTTAAAATGTTCTTTCTTTCTTTTCAGGTAAGCTTCCTTGGTCAAGCGAGTGATTCCGATGTCTACGTGTAAAGCGAGTACGCGGTAACGTAAATAAAAAATAATACTTTTCCTGGCGATCGTACTTATGAATGTTTTACAATTTTTTTCTCAATAGATGCAATTGATGAGGTATGCCAAAGAATATAGAAAGAAAAAGTGGGACGAACAAACGGAATAAAACTCTATAATAAAACTAAATAAAATTAACGCGGGTCTGTTGCAAAATGAAGGAAAAAATTGGGGTTCGCGATGTCGTCATTATCGGATCAGTTACTTGGCGTTTAATGTATTCACGTAGTTAAAGAGCCGAGTATATAAATACTAAGACCAATAAATAGCATATAATTATAAATTAAAATTTTCAAATATTTATAAACGATCTTTGAGATAAAATTTCAGTCCGCTTGATTTTGTGGAATCGTCCGACGTTTCGAGAATATAAATATACGCGTCACAGTTTCAGCGGCAATTGTCTGAACGAGTTCAACTTCCCCTTTATCGTTAATTTTCAACCATAATTACCTTACCGGTTAATTGAACCGATATGGCTCGTCGAATTATTCGGCCAGAAAAACAAATTTTCGATTTCCCCTAGTTCCGAAATATTGGAGCGTGCGGCTAAATAATTTGCACCCTCGATTTCTGCGGAAATTCAACCGTTGCCGATACTCGGTTGCACGTTGAAAAATTAATTCAGTATGCTAATCTGAAAATTTCCGACGATAAAATTTAGCGGGGCATTAAATATTGATCACTGGAAATAGTATAGATTACTTTTATATTTACATTTCGTCTCCAAAATTGTAAGGCTATATTTAGGCTCGTGTACGGCGAGCAAACAAACTGCTACTTAATCATTTCGGCGGTATTAATACAGTTTCAAAATGCATTCGTTACTAATTTCGACACTGATGTGAAATCGATTGTTGCCATAGGTACCAATAAAGAATTTTTTGGTCAATTCCAACAGAAAGCCAAACTCTTCATTTAGTGCGATTTTATTCAATTCTGCCTTGGTTCTGTTGTTACCTGGCCAGTTTTTCATTCATTTGTAGTGCGTTAATCAAGAGTCGGTGAAGCCTCGTGTTTCGTACGAAACAAGTCGATATCTTTGGTAGTGTATCACATAGCGGTTTCATGGGTCCCCAATTATAATGCCGCGTCGGTGTGTTTTGGAAACAATGGCCACTATACTGACTAACAGGCGGCCTGCAGGTATTCGTACTAAACGCCGCGTTTCCGTACTGTTATGGAAGCAAATGCAATCCATTCTGTTTCCGAAATTGCGTCGGCTAGTATTGCAAGAAATTGTATCGATAACATATGCGTGGAATAGAGCTGTACGTTATCCTCGTTTCGCGGTATAGAAATAATTACGGACAGAGAGCTGATCCGAATACCCGAAATTCAGAGTGAAGTTACAATTTTAATCGATCCACGTAAATATCCTGGAAATCAGTGGTCAAGTTGTAAAATGTTTTTCAAGGAAATTCGAACGATTTTCACCACTGTGATTTTATTACCTAAGAATTAATTCATGCTTACTTAACATTCGTATGTAATATCGCTGGCAAATTTGAAGCATGTTTTGTATTATAACTGGGTTATTAAATTTTCCACTCAGAGGGACTTCCAGTTAATAAACGAAAGAAGATGTTTAATATTTATAGCGGTTGATCTACAATTATCAGGAATGCAGAGCTTCATTTAAAATTCATTCCCATGGGGTAGCTTCTCAGTTGCAAATCACGAGTGCCCTTTATACGTACTTAATTAGGAATGGTATAACCATCCACCACGATTCTGTGCCAGATCCGTTTTATTCAATGCAAAATACGTGCATATTGACTATAAAATATGCGTTTTTATTCTGCAGGCTGCATCGATTTAAACTCGGAATGCAAGCTTGTTAACGTTGTTCACGTATTCATAACGAGACTGGATTGTGTAAATTAATAAATGTAGGTTAATATAACGATATTCTCAGCGCAAAAAAATAAGCTCCCTGATTTTATTTCCATCAATACATCGCGAGAATATTATACGTAAAGCAATTAGCTTTTAATCGATTGTCTTGTTACGACAAAAGTACGTTAACGCTGTTATGCCTTAGGCGATGTAAAGAATAGTGTAAAACGTCCAATAAATTTTCATCCGTTTCGCGATAATGCGTCGTCTCCAACAATAAGATCAGCGCATCAGACTACAAATTGTCTTACACCATCGCCGCCGTGCTCGTTAAAAAACCCTACGAACGAAACGAACAAAATTTCATTCCGCGGCCGCTGGTTGTTCATTTAATAAACCGTATTCGTTTCGCGGCCACGTTCAAGTGACGTGCGGCGGGGGATAGGAAAAGAGGGGGAGAAAAAACAAATAAAGGAACGAAGACCGACCGGAATAACGAGGCACGATATTTCGAAACTGGGTTCCGCGGGCGTGCTTCCATTTCACGCGTCCGCGCGAAAAAGGGCGGGAAAAAATTGGTGGTGAATCCAATTCAACTATGGCATCGACTTGTTTTGGTCGTCGAAATTCTTTTTTTTCCCTCCACCCTCTCTGTAACGTGTCGCGGCGACGTCCGGCAAAAAAGCCGAGCAAGTGCAGCGTGTAACGAGCGAGCTACACTCTCTATTTTTTTTTTTTCATTTTTCCTCCTTTCTCTTCTGCCTCGCGTTGCGCGACACCTACGCCGCCAGTATTCACGTTGGTCGACGTAAAGGATGCCCGAAAAAAACCATGATCGGTCGATCGACACGCATCGCAGCGTGAAATCGTTTGTTAACTTTTCTTGCTACCTACATATATACGCGACCGATTGGCGTTCCCCGAATCGCGTCGCGGACTTTGCAGCCTCCTCTGCCGCAGCTTCCTCTTGTGCTGGGTGGCAGGTTTTTGCATGAGAATTGAACCGTTCGACAGGTCGCTTCGTGCCGAAGATTTGCTCGCGTTTGATATGCTGGAATAGTAACTTGACTTACTTGAAAGGATGTGGATCATGTGATCGACGGTGGATCGGATAGAATTGGAGGAATGTTCGTGGAAAAAACGAGAACTGCGTGGACTGTTGTTGGGTTTGAAAAAATGCTATGGCTAGAGCGTGGACTACTGTGCGAGATATAAGAATTGGATAATGTAGCGTGAGAATTGAGGAGTCCATAGGAGCGTCAATGGGACAGTATTGATTACCAGTTGCGCAGAACACTGTTTGCGTAACAATCTGCGGTGACAGTTTATATGGATCAGTACCATTCGTTTTGGCTTAGAAATCGGTATATATGTTATAATTTTCAGGCGGACGAATATTTTATAAATGGTTTTGAATAAGTTTCTACATTGACTGAGAGAATTAGGTAATGGAGTAATTGTTTTGAGAAGTTGTAATGTCTGATTTCGGGTTAAACTAGGGTGTATGTCGCATGTTTCATTCAGTACATATTTACTAGCCTTAGTATTCGTGACGCTCTTATTTCTGTTCCGCTTTAAGCTAAAAAAAGAAACAGGAGCACGAACATGGACCGTCTCCTCAATTATTTTCCATAAACTACCGTTTTGCCGTCTATGTTTTCGCTTTACTCAATATCCTTGAAAGTATCGTAGCAGCCTATAATCTAGCATTACGGACGGCCGGGTTATAAACAGATAAAAGCAGGGAAAGAACAGTTGTGAAATAATAGTGCAGTTTAATTTCATAACGATGTTCATAATTTCGTATTCCTGCTTGTCTAACAGTATTAATTGCAATCTAATATTAGCAGGCTCAAGACTAGGTAATGTTTAACCAGTATTCATTTCTAAAGTAATATTTACTTTGCCTACTCTTGTACCACATATAAAGTACTTCATTAATGTTATCTTAACAATATCTTAATTTTTTGCAATCTTGACAATATCTACATTTTATTATACGCTATAGACATATATCCACAGGTATATCGTATAATTTTTGCATTCAATTATTAATACTTTTTGAAAAGTAATTTTCAACTCTTTTTAGAATACCTAAGTCCTTGTAAATGTTTATTAAAAAGTTGTTACATCGATTATTATATTAAACAGTGTACATATTATAAATGATTAAAACAACTGTCGTGCCCTCAATTTCGATATTATAAATAAATAGGGCATTGTCATTAAAACAAGAAGAGAACCGATTCAACTAAACCGACCGATAATTGCAGGTGCCAAAACAATGCAACCCTGCTTCGACCAGCATCCATAACCAATTCTGTCATTCACTCTGCCAGGGTTTATAATCCACTACTGAAGCTCCGCAAACACATATTACTCGACGCGTACAGCCTTTCGCCCGACAAAAGAAACATCGTTAGTCAAGGATTCTCCTCGTCCTAATTTATCAAACGCGTAGCACCACCGTCTATGTTTCTGCCAGTAGTTTCCCTTGCAAGTCCCCATTTAATATAAAGACGGCCGTCCTAATGCTCATCAAATCTAACTTCTCCTCTATCACACTTTATTATCCACCGTTCTCGGAAAATGCGTCCCGATCCACACCCACGTGTTCCGTCCGCGCACGCGAACGCAATACCACGCGCGCCGCCTTCGCTTTTCGCGCGATTCACAGTCGATGGCGTGTCCACAGACCACGTCTGCCTACCCAGTTGCTATTCGCAAAAGCCCGCCCGACACCTGGATCGCACTCCTTGCGATTCGCGCCCGGCACCAAACGACGGCCGACCGAAATTAACGCATGCGTTGGCAAATAAGCACGTGGAACACGCGAGGCAGCCGTCTGAACGTCGCGTTGGCAGCTCTACTGCGGTGTGCATTACAGATGTAATTAAGATAACTGAGGTGAGGGCAGCTATGCACAATGGTTGATGTATGCGCCGATGGATTCGCACAAGCGGCATCCCCTGCGTCGCGTAATCGCATCCGCTCGGTTATCCGCAGAAATCTTGGCCCCGACGCCAGTTTCGCGTACGAATATCCCTTTGATGTCGATCCGTGAATAATGGCGCCGAGGCAGCCGAATACGCCGCGTTGCAATTTTTCATCGGGCTTCAACTGCACACGCGTGCTCATTGGCATTGTCCGACCGGGCACTCGATCATTTCTCGATTCGACGATAAAATCTCACGACCGTCGTGCCCGAATTTCGGAGTGGAGGCCTGGTTCGCGTGGACGCGCCACGATTTTACCCTTCTTTCGAAGCTTTCGATGCTCTCACGCGGTGAACGCGATTCCAGGGGGTTGGCAATGCGTCCACTTCGGGGAAGTACATGTACAGCAAGGATTTTTTAAACGGATAGTGATAATTGTGAGTGCTGGTGGGGAAGGTACTCGCGAGAGTTTCCATTTCCTATTGGCACGAGATTTTTCGTTTGAATCTTTTTAATTTGGAACGCAGGTCATTGAGGTGTTTAGAAATAGAATAGAATGGAATTGCGTTAAGTTTTTATTTATTGTATATTAGAGTTCTCGCAGGAAGCTTATTATTACCTACTGGTAGCGAGGAGTATCTTAATTATTCAATACAACAATTTCTAATGTAAACTAGTTTACAACCATTTAGCGTTCGGTACAGAATTCTGCACGTTAACCAACTCCTGTCGCATAACTTCAAAAGCGGCCACGATAGTTGCGGGAGTGCCTATTAAAACACTATATTATATAACAAGCAAATGTAATAAAATGTCTATAAAATTTTGTAGGAGTTTGGTATACGTTTTTGACATAATTCCATGCTTCTATTTTGGTTAAAATTTCCGCAACATTGATTGACGAACTTATGAACCCGTTGTAATCTACAAAAGATATAATACTTCGTTGAAAGAACGCAATATTTTTCATCCAATTCACCTGAACGTCGAAACAGCCCTAGTAGCACAAAAATATTGGATAAATATTTTTTTCCAATATGAAATGAATATTTATTTTTCTCTTAGAAAAAAATATTTTGTTTCAAATATTAAATGAATATTTATTTTATATTAGGAAATAAATATTTTGCTGTAACATCTATTAAATATTTCATAAATATTCGGAAAAAAATATTTCTTTCTGAATCTAGAATACATATTGTATGTATATTTAAATATTTTTAATATTGGATAAATATGTATTCAATATTTTGTGCTACTAGGGAGTTATATCGATCGTGTTAATTAAACAAATGAGAAAACTTTATTATAGTGCTAGTTTAAAACTCCTTTGGTGTAATTTAACAGTTTCTTATTAGGCTGTCGTCAATGCAGTTTTTTATCTGGAAAGTTTGGTAACGCTTCGTACCCATGAATACATTTTCCAAATATTTAACCTGACTCGGGTGGCGTTGGGCATTGAATTCGTATTCATTCAAGTAATTAACGAAGTTACGGCGAACGTAAGCCGTGCGAAACGCACAGCAAAAGCGTCCAATCAATCTGATTTATGTTTGATCGTGATTAACGTATTCATGGAACGGATGCGTCGGATTTTTACAGGTGTTCCGACAAACCGGTTTCCTGAAGCGCGAACAAACACGGAGGCTAATTTAATTTTTGCTAACACGACACGAAGTCTCTTGTTTCGATTGATATTTTGAAATGTTCCCTTCGTTAGGAGATTGTTTGCCTGACGCTTTCCATGGGTCCGACATAATGACAGCACGCATTAACACGATACAATTAGCTTTCGTAAATTTACATTCATGTTTCACCTCTTGTTACGATTAAATTTCCCGGGCTTCTCTCTCGTACTTGATTCTGTTCGAAATCATGCAATGTATATTATCAGAAGTTTAAGATACTGGCGTACATAATTATTGCCTGCGATAATTACACTAAAACAATGGTCACTTGCCAGAAACGCATTTTATTAATCAAGGAAGATAAGGTAAAGAAAAAAATCTATTCTTGTGTGGAGATACCATTAAGAGTTATGAAAGCATATGATATTGAAACCATTGATCTAAATATCAATAAGAGCTGTACTAATTCTCTGTTTAGAAGGAAACTTAAATCTCCTATATTATGTACTTTGTTCGTTATTTTATAAAATATTTCCTTTTATTAAATACACTTTTTTGTTTTGTTTCTTTATGTTTAATTATTTAATCGTGTTAATCCAAACGATTTGATTCATATATCCTTTGGAATAACCGTAACGCGCTAATTGCTTCTAGAAAAAACTGCCTTTATTCATTACCTAGGTAAAATTTCATGCGCAATGTAGTAGAACCTTTGACAATATTATCCTCTTCTCCTTTCATAACGCTACCACTTCCCATTATTTTTATTAGTATCACATTTTCCTTCACTTGCGAACACCAATACATACATATGTGTACATACTTTCTATAAACCGCGACGATCGTCAGGCTGTAGAGAACGAAAGTATCGATAAAACGGTCTGTACCATGTTTAACGATAGATTGTTACGAGAATTTTGTTTATCAGTCGTTGCACACTCTAGCCGCGCCTCATTGTAACCGACTATTTTATCTAGTCTGCATTTTCATACCGAATTTTATATTTCTTAGGGAACTTGACATAGAGTTTAAACCACGCATATAAAGGTGGTTGATTGGGGTAGAAGTTCAATAACGATCGGTATTATACTTTAATGTTTTGTGATTTCGTGTCTTCAGATGAAACGGATCAAACGCTGTCATATATTCGGATTTCCAAAATCAAGCTCATCAGTTGTTTAAGGACTTGAATTTGAAATACATACAATGCTTTGGCCGATTACTATTACAATCATTATTATACTCTTTTAATATTAGCAATTTTACTTACTTGATGTTTTGTATATAATTAACTACGCCTGTAACATTATCGATCATTTCTACTTTTATATTTACTTTGATATCCAATAAATTTAATTTCAACGAAGCGCAGTGCATTACCTTTTTTGGGCCGTATAAATAAATGAAAAACGTTTCGTTTGAAAGCATAGTAATGAGAATCATCGCATTGAAATATGCATCGAGTGGAAAATAAAAAAAAGGAGACGAACCAAAATCAAGGCCATCAGAGACCTCGTGAAAGTTGCATTAAAAAATGTATCCCTCATTTCGGCGGTGGTGGCTCGTCAACGTTGAAGCGAGTCACGATTAAAAATTTTACAGGCTAAGCCAACCCTTCGCTGAAAGTCGATGACGAAACCAGACCATTTAAATGCTGCGATCAATCATTCCCATGTGATTTTCCTTCTTCTTTCACATTGTATTTCTATTTCGTGTCTCGATATAGGAAGTAGAGGAGTGCCTTAATCAAATGTCGCTGCGTCATCACGAAGTTAATTATGTTGATGAATGTAAAATTAGATCGTCGTTACAACTAGGTAGTTCACGCTCTACTTTGATATATCCCTCGAGAAATCATATCGTTGTTTTATTATGGGATTCAACAACAAAAGGCGAAGCGTTAATACGGACCTGTTTGGAGAGACAACAATATGAATCGCAAGGTCTTTCACGCTTTAGCTTTATCTCGAATAATACCTCCGAATCGATTGAAATACTCTTACTGGATTAAGTATTCATTGAAAGCTCCAAGATATACTGACGTTGCAAATCTTGTGGATATAATTAATAAAAAATAGTTGAAGAGTCTCTTAAATCAGATTTTTATGAACCACATATTCCATTCGTAATGACAACTTTATAACTATCTAATGGTCACGCACGGAGTTTGTACACAGGTTTCGCCTTCCGCTTCCGGCTTCAGAGTTGAATTCACTGACGAACGCTTTTCATACATACACTCAACCGCGCAGTTTGTTCACGCATGCATACTATATGTCGGTAAATATAGTAACAGACTGATTAGCATATTATTTTTCAATGGATTTTTAAGCGATATTCAAACAACAGTATATTTAATATATATATTTAAAATAAACTTTAATAGTTTTGTTTTAAAAATGATTATAATAAATTGTTTCACGCTGCATATAAAACTGGTAAATCTTTTAAGAAAGAGTACCCAATTCAGATAATGTAGGAAAATGATCAGAAATATTGGCCAATTAATTTTGTTCGCAACAACTTTTAGCCGACCAGTTATATCTTTTTTCATTTCCATTTTTATAGAATTATTAGGCAGACCACATCGAGTACACGCGAACGATGATATTGAAAGATTGAGTTATAATGTTTGACGAACTGCGTGTTCCTGTTGACTTTTAAATGGTTTGAGTTCGTTTGGATAAGGGCTGTAACCATTGGTTTAAAGATGGCAGCGAACGGGTGAACATATTGAAATTATGATGCAAACCTGAATTACATTTGTTCAAGGAATTAAAATTTAATTTCGCCGAGCAGCGCTACTGTTTAATTGGTTAATAAATTAACTACCATATAATTTCGTTTGCTTGGAGTTAACAAATTTTAATTGTGTGAACGAAGGGCTTCCATTTTCATTCTTCCCGTACGCGCCAAGCCCGCCTTCCTCCTCCCACGATTAAAATTGTAAATTCCCTCCAATTCGCGAATACTTTTACTAACGTCGAGCAACTGCCGCCACAGTAAACTGTTTGCAAATTGATTTTTTAAACAGACCAAAATACCAGTGCGTTAATTACACGAAATAATATCCGTCGAGATAAATTGCACCACCATATCAGGCAACAAATTGTTCCCACGCGTTTGAAAAAACCGTGTCTCATGAATATCTTCGAATCGGCGGCATAAAGTGACAGTTAAATTATACTCCTGTAATTCTATCTGGTATAAAAAAATCGTTTTCGAGAAAAGCTACCTGTTTCCCCGTTAAAGCACCCGTAAGGAACTTTATTGCGTAGTTAAATCTTAAAACCAACGTGTATCCGTTCCTTTTTCATTCGTCTAGGAACCCCATTCATTTCCCCATGAACGCCGCCAGATGAGATATCCACCGCTGGAGCTTCTGTTCTGTAAAAATTGTCGTTCGGCAAGTAATTTACGTTTCCCAGGACACCCGTATTTCAAGATATCGACACGTAGATTTTATCTTGAGATACAATGCGAACTTCCGCATTTTACTGCGCCCCTCTCTGCCATTGCAACATCGCCTGAACCGCTTCTGGCTAAATCGCCTCATGATCATTTTGGGGTAGTAACGGATCTAATTATGCAGGCCGAACAGAGCTTGTCCCATAACCTAGTTTCCAGAATATCTCTGAAAACAGTAGCATCTGTACGCGTGCAAATGCAGTGCCAGCTGAAATAGAACGTGTACGAAGGACGCGGTCCTATAGTGGGCATTTCGAGCGTAGAGTGTTGCATTTTTCTTGTGTCTGTTTTTTTTTTTACATCGAGTTTCCACTAAATTTAAGGTCGCGCGAAATAAATTCAAGTGTCGTGTACTGCGGTGCCTGCATAATACTATTTTACATAAGGTGTATTTATATAGATTTCGCGAAGATCGAGAATTTTCATTGTCATTGCAAACCGATAAAATGTTGTCTCTGGGAGCCAATTTATCCAGAGCATAGAATACCGTCGAAGCATAAGTGATAGATCATTCTCTGGACAGATTCATGACAAAAAAAGTCTGAGAAATCATTTAGGAGTAAGAAGACTGATGCTGTGTATGCAATTAAAAATACAGCAGTATCGCCGAGCCTAAAGTTTTATGTATACACTTCCCAAGCAATTAATATCAACGATACACCGTCGATGACAGGACGTAAGTAGTCTTGAATTATTAATTTGACAGATTTACCCTCAATATTTAATAGCTTCGTGGGGTAGTATACTCAGATATAAAAACTTTCTTCAAGGAACAGCTGACCATTCGCCGCTCAACTCGCGTCAGCTGTACAACTGCGAACCTGACGTTCCAGTAATTGAAACGGTTACGAGTGCACCACCTGCCGTATATACATATTGTATGTATAACGCTGTATGCATATGTTGTATTAATGACCGATTAGGGGGGTACGATGAGGATAGCTAGAATCGCGGATTGTCCCTCTGGACCCCACGTCGAGGCAGAACACGTCACCGGCGCCGATGGCTGGACGGTGTGCCATTATTTTCGCATTTAAGGGTGTTATAGTGGATTCGACAGCATCGCGATAGCCGGGCACCAGAACGAGGAGTAAAAAAAAAGAAAAATCGTGCCAGGGCACCGGTTAGCCTAACGAGAACACGCATCCGCAATTATTAATACATTTTCACACTTTTGATTGTTTCTCTCGCCTAGGGAGCGGGAATTTATTGTAAGGTAACTTTGAGCTTGGAAAGGTCGAGTATTTTAAATGTATCGAAAGTAAGGAATGGAATCTTGCAGTATCGCGATTAGGATTAAAAAATTAACGATAGCAATGACCTGTCCACAATATAAATTATAAATATTTACTTATCATAGGGAAGACAGGCGAAGCAACAAAATAGCTTTGCCAATTGATGTGAATAACGCAATCTGACAAATTTTCCTAATTCCAAATAACTTCGATTCACCTTCTACCGTATCGTTTCAATAAAAATTTCGTCGACGCTTCCATTTAAATTAACGATACCACCGATTTATTCCGTCGCATTTTCCTGCACCGTCGCGATAAAATTCATCCCATGGAGGCAATATTATTCTCGTTTTAAAGAGTTCGTTTCGCGGGATGATGTCTCGTTAAACAAGGGGCAGCTCCACCCTTCCGTCTGCCGGGGGGGAGGAAAGTATCAGACCGGCTGACGTCGGCCGGCCACTTGAAATACCGTACTGTCTGAGACCCGAATTGTCGATATCAGCGCAGATTACTTTCAAGCCGTCTCCCGTGTAATTCGCAACGTGTAACCAGCACAAAAATATCGGCCACTCGAGTGAAACATCGATAATCCATGGTTGGAGACCGCCGTCTATGCATGATCTAGTCACACGCCATTACCTTTACCCCGTGCGATGCACAGGGGACGTTCCTTTTTTTTCTTCTCTTTGCATTGTCCCCGACAGAGCGGACAATAATGCCACGCATTGGGACTTCGTTCGCCGAACATCGACGTTAATCTGGAGGGCGCGAGAAAGACGGCGCGGGGCGGTGGGGTGGGTGAAGGGAAGGGGTGACGTGCCGGTTGCGCCGTGGGGATGAAATTCGCATACCTGCACAAATATTTCCTGCATGTGCGTGGAAAATATCGAACCAACTTTCTCCTCTGTCCATGGCGCGCGATGGCTGGAATACCCTGAGCATAGGTTCCCCCGGTATAGACAAGAAGGGGATAAATTCTTTTGCTGGATTTATGCCAGTAATTAGAGAAACGTTATATCCCCTTACCTGGCCCCCCGTCTGACGTTCCTTTATTGGCTGCATTAAATTTATATCGGAGGAACGGGGAGCATCGTGGCGTAAATAAATTCCGAAGCATTTATTAAGCAAGTTGCGAGTCATGTTTCCAAACGATATTTCACGAATTTTTTGTTTCCGCTGGAATTTTAATTGAATGGCGTATTACATTGGAACGGGGCGAGGGGAGAATTGGTTTAACACTCGTTTTACGGATTTCGACCATATACATTTCATATGGGGCGAAGCTTCGTGAAATATTGAAACAAAAATTTTGAGAATTCGATCTGTGACTCCAGTGTGTATGGTGTGCCTGTGGATATTCGTGGATAGTCGCTGCTTTGATCTGGTTTGCCGCTGGCCTGCAAACGCTCGGGGTAACGATATTCTGAAAGAAAAATGCAGAGTTTTGCCGGAGTCCAGTTTTTAAATGTCCGCGTGTGACGGGAAGTCTGTAATTTCAATCTATAAAATCTGACAGGCATTGGTGTATTTTATTTTTAGTGTGATTCAAATAAATATATTACACGTATGATTTTAAAATGCTAATAAACAAATCGAAATGGACTTTGTATACAAGGTGGGTCGCCACATTTTGCCATCTAGATTTACGTCATTATTATTACGCATCGCAAACAATGTTTCAGATGAAGTTGAGATGGTTTTGAGAGGGGCACATTCTGATGGTACATTTTTTTTGGTAGGTGGGCGTGTAAAGGACATATGAAGGTCATTAATGTTTTTTTAGATGGAATCATATATTTTTTATTGAATCAGCTGATGCCCCTTCTTATTCTTTATAAAAAAGTATTAATCTATTTGTGTTAAAAAATCATTAGTTTAGGAGATATTTTAATTGTAATGTCTATTTACAGAAAAGGTTCAATGTGGCCATTTGCATCAGAACACTTTCTCAATCGAGAAGTTAATGACTCACTAACATTGCGTAGTGTATCTGATGTTATTTTGTTACACTCATTATTGTCGGAGGCTCAGCGTACACTTGCCAGATGTGTGCAAAGTTGGGGTTTTTCCGTGGTACCGCAGGTATAACGTCCTGCAGACGTGCAGGGTGGACGGTCAAATTAACAAATTAGAATTAAAATATCTCCTAAACTAATGATTTTTTTACACAAATAGATTAATACTTTTTTATAAAGAATAAGAAGAAGCATCAGCAGATTCAATAAAAAATATATGATTCCATTTAAAAAAACATTAATGACCTTCATATGTCCTTTACACGTCCACCTACAAAAAAAAATGTATCATCAGAATGTGCCCCTCTCAAAACCCTTTCAACTTCATCTGAAACATTGTTTGCTATGCGTAATAATAATGACGTAAATCTAGATGGCAAAATGTGGCGACCCACCCTGTATATGTACATTTCTTTTTCTTAACTTCAGTTACAGTTTGCTTATATTTTCCGCGTTTCCCTTTTAAGCAAATAAATGAGAATCAAATAGCAAAGATAGCATTTTTCCGTCACACCCAAATTTGTGAGCGCTGTTTTTTCTCCAACCACTATTATAATTCACGATTATTCGCGGGATAATGATCGCTATAAGATGTCGCAGTAGGCATACCATTCGAATCTGCACATACCCACGCGAAAATAACATCATTAAAAATACATTGACCATTCTTTGCCGCAATATCCAACGAGATCTATTATAATCAAGATATCATCTCACGTCATCATGATACGAATGCCGAAAATATTAACTTCGTTATCTTACGTTCCGATCTCTCAACAGAATGCCCAAACTCGACGCCATTAACGTAACCAGAAGTGAGACATGTCGCAGTCGCGGGCAGGGGTGTGCCATAAAAATCCGCGTTCTCGTCCGCGAAGAATAAATTGGCCCGTATATCAAAGTAAATTAACGACGGCGTCCGTGCGGACAATTAACGATTTTCTATAGGCCACGAACCCACCGAAAAGTGGGAAGAGAAAGGGGGAGAAGCGTCGTTCGTTTTGCGGCTATAAATTTCGTCGACCTCAGTGTGGGCATTTTGTGCGTTCAACGGCCACCGTCAATTTTATGTTTCACCTGTTATGCCGGCTCTGTTGCTGGTCTACCGCTTACCTGTTGGACTATCTTATATCTTGATAACGACGCCGTCGCCGGGTTGGCTCGATTTCGGCGATGTTTCAAACAGGCTTGGCCGCTCTGGCGACTTCCTCAAATATTAAATCGAGATTGATCATAGATCTCGCCGCACGGAAGCCTGGAACTTTTAACGAAATTAAGCAAACGATATCGCATTTTCTTATTCAAATTCTAATTTAACGCGTGACCTAAAGAAATAAATGGGTAGATTGGAAATAGTTGAATCGGTATATAACTTGCAATTTGAAATCTGTGCAGAATTAGATGGTATTTCTTTTGTGCTATACTTATTCAGGTCAGAATTTCACTTCTTCTGCAGAACGACTATTTATAACTTTTATTTTCAATGGAAATAACTTATACTACTATATTTCCGGATTAACGGGATTCGCGATTCAATTACACATAGAGGTTTCAATTATTAACATTTGAATCTATTAAATTTCAGAATATTCGTCGGTACTAATGCTCGTTCGAAACGGGATGTTGTTTAAAATATCGCTAACTATAAGGCATATACTTTTTTTTATACTTCAACCAGCAGAGTATCAAACAAACTGTAAACGTAGATGCATGAAAGCCAATCACATCAATAGAAGCAGTTTCCAGCACGCCGTTATAAGTATCGTTATTCAATCTTATCAATACACTCTATTCCGGTAATTTCATTGATTCCGGATCACGTCGGGCTTCGCGCGAGGGTACCTGAAAATACTCAATGAAACGAGAAGACGGCGATGCACTCGTACAACCCCCCCGTACCTCCGTGTAATTTTGTTTCCCCTCTATGGCAGAATTTTCAATCGTTTAAAATCAAACGAAGCGCCTCTCGGTCTGCGTAAGCCCGCGACGGGATGAATATTTCACGGAGTATCGGCTCTCCGCGAGTGTCGATCCGTTGCCAGCGGAATTCCTCGAACCATTCGATCGTGAAAGTTTTATTTTAGGTCGCGATTTCGATCGAGTGACAGTTTAACGAACGTACTCCATACAGTACGCGCTCCTTCGCTGCCCTACCATAAGTTCGAGCAGACGTCACTCCCCTGGGGTAATGCATGTTTCATAGGATCGATTTCCAAGTGACGTCATGTAGGTATTAACCGCGGCTTCTTTGAATTATTAAACCTGCCTGCACCCGACGTACCCCACCTTGCATGTGTTCCTTCCTACGTAAGTTCAGTGCTTTGACCTGTCGGGGGATTACGTAGCACGTCCATGTACGGTCAATTCCATCGTATCCAACAGTTGGCAGAGTAAATGTCATAACGGCGCACGCAACTACGTATGTACTTATTTATGAGATGTATTGCGTCATATATGTAGCTGCGAGAAATTTTTACGCGAGGTCGTGTATGGATTTTAATGACATTCTGCGGCTAGAGAGAGAATCGTTAAGTATTTGCTGTAGCGCGAATGGAGAGGGGCTTGGATTAATTATTTGAGACAGGCCTCGCGCAACGGGGAAAATAGTGAATCTCATTTGGTCGTAATTTTATTTCACATATCTACGTTGCGATGGAGTTCCTGTTGCTAGTTAGTAAGGATATTAAATTTGTACGTGGTACTATGGTACTTTTTTTCTTTTTTTTTGTTCCTGATTGTATCATATTAATCGTTGACGAAAAATTCGGGTTTCTATCTGCAAACGAATGTGGGATAATTCCTTTATTAATTTTATTTCGCGGGACTTTGATCTATATATAATACGTTTAGGTAGATGATTAGTTTTACTCTTTCATGCCATTCTGTTATTCAGTACTTTCAGTCAAATATGATTGGATCTATTACGAATAATTTATTTTTAACTGACATAATTCCAATCACGGATAGAGTGGATATTATTAATTTACACGGAAGGCAGAAGATACCATATTCATTGTGTGATATATATTTGCTTAGATATGGTTAATAGATAGGGCTTGCACTATAATAATACAGGTAAGATAGGGAAAGCTTCTTAAGCTCCACAGCTTAGTTTGGACAGCACCCGTGCTCAGACTCAATACTTAATGACATGTTTACAGTAAAGACCACCTTGCGTGTGTATTATTCAGCCAAAAATTTGAAACCCTAAACTTTTCATAAACTATCTAAAAATACTCGACCACAATTGCCTAAAGACTTAGTCGTAATAAAACATAAGTAATAAGTTATTTTACAATAAAATAAAGTGTTAACTAAAAGAATGTGAAGTGTGATTGATAATAGATGAAATTGACACGTCTTTCAAAACGGTGTTATGCGATAGAAGTATGTACTTAGAACTTTTCGAGGATATAAGTGCAGCATACTTTAATGATTATAGTTGAGGAAGTATATACGGTGCCCGAAAAGTTAGGAAGTATGCTTTGAAAACTTTCTAGCTATAAGTTTCCGGTTTCCACAGGAATTTTTACCAACAATTTCCCTTTGCTCTCGTTGCAATTTTTTCTTCAATTCAAAAAAGGGGTACTGTTTTTAATGTATAATTTTTTATTATTTTACAATTTCTATGCAAGGACAATATTTCTTCAGACAACAGTTTGGCAAATTATTACAAATCGCAGAGAATGATACATTTATCTATATTTGACGACGTTCCAAATTGAAATTCTGCTAAGTTGTTGCTAACGCTGCATCGCAAGTTTTATAACTGCCTGCTGCAGTTAACGAACTAAATATATACTGTGCATCTGGAATAGACGCTGCTTAATACTATAATATAACCTTATAACCTTATTTTACATTATAACCTGTGGTTTTTTTTAAATTATAAATACAGCAGTAATTTGTAATAATGGGAACATTAGATGTCAAAATCTAAAGCGGGACCTACGTCATTATATTAAATGCTACAAAGGGTAGGAATATATTTTTAACGAGAGTAAGATTCTTTATAGATCTCTTCATAAAGCGTTGGTGAACTTAAAATTAAATTGCCTCAAGTATCGGCTTTGCAATTCAGAGCTCGCGATTATTCTGGATATCTAAGTGTAATGAGAGTACTTATGCAGCATAATTTATGCAGAAAATGGCGTTACAGCTTTGATCTTCGTACCTTCGATAACCTCGTTTGCTGCAAGATCAAAGGAAGAATTTTTGCATTTTCGCTCTCGCGTGTAATCGCGTTTCTCATGGTTTTTTACCTGCTCCATTAAACGAATGGAAGCTTGTTCGTGTTTAATTACAATTTTTAAGGTATTCATTCGAAAGATTTTTTTGTTCTTTACTTAACACGTTCGACGCCACGTCACCCATATCTGGGTGACGGTTATGCTGCCGTGGGGGACCGTCACCCAAATATTGGTGACGCTCTTCTTGTTCAAGTTAAATAAGATTGTCAGTGCGATTTTTTAAAACCTATCTGAATCACTTTTGGCGCCGAACGTGTTAATAATACACCTTACTGAAACGATACTAAATATTTGTTCTAAAATTAGTAATTTACATTGATATAAAAATGACTAATTCGTACAGTTAAATGTTTATCTTGCTCCTGCAATATCTAGGTTAAAGATTACAAATGTATTTCAGCCCAAAAATTTCCAGCTCGAAAAATGATAATTCAGTACTAATTTATCTTATATAGAAAATTCTTTCAATATCATATAAGAAAGATAATTAACTACAATACAATTCCTCGGCGACAAAGGCGCGCGTTTCTCCATTCCAGCACGAACAACAAACATGTACCAAGAACAAAAGTAAATTGTACATAGACTAACGCATAAATGAACTGAACACGTTGTAGGAAAATCATTTTACTGCCAAAGTAATAACAGGCCCGTCGAGTGGTACTCGTAACGGATGCGCAGGCTGTCTCCAAATTCGATTAGGCATTTACACGATGTCGTCGATGCAGGAACCAGGGGCCCAGCCGTGTGCACGGCCGTGTACATAACAAGACAACACACAGGTAACAGGTTCGGGCGAATAATTACGGGTCGACCAGCTGTATCCGCTTTTTCGCGCTCGATATACAATTATCGATCCAATTACGTGAAATGGAACGGTCGATTGTGTCGTTCGTTTAAGTAAGCTTTATTCAATTCTGGACGGTAATTGTGTTTCGACTTTGACGGCCTTTATATTGTGCGTGGAACAGGGAAGGAAAAAATGCCAACAGAGCCGAAACAGAGATAGACGTAATCGAAAGGGAATCGAATGATAGGTGACGTGTTGGTTCAGACCGGAAATACAAACCGGAAATATCGCGCCCACTTTGGTCAGGGTCGAAATGATCGGTGTAAATCCCCGGTACCTGTGTTACCTAGCCTCCTAGCGCGTTTGCGCAGACAGAAAAACACTGTTTGCAAGGAACAATGAGGCATGGATTACAATGCTCGACAAATAGATTGTATGGAACATATCGGGCTGAATGCGTCTCTTTGTCGCGTGCGCCTGTTAAAAAGGTACATCGATCGACAAAAGTGTTCGCGGGCTTCGAGGAACAATGAAAAAAAAGAAAAATCGACCGAGAAGCGAAATTGGGAAATGTACGTTGTGTCGGTCGACGAATCTGTGAATCGATGCAGTTCGTAACACGTACTCCGGACATGAATTGACCGATTGTCCGTTCCTTTGGCCTCGTGCGCGTTTTTGACTCGTAGCTGTTGTGCAGATTCATTTTTCAAACTCTTAGCAAGTGTACTGTGTATACATTGTTTCTCTCGAATGCGCAGGGCTTTCGATCGATTTGCACGTAGAAGTAGGTTACGAATGCAGAATCCGAGTTTTTTCTAGAAATTGTTGTTTACTTATTCGCTACACGAATAAATAATACAAAGAATTAGATGATTAGTATGAAATGATTGTGTCGGTTCATTTAATTATTAATTCGATAAGCAAGAGAACGATAATCGAACAATAATCTAATACTCTAATTTTCTGTTCGAAACTCGGAGCAAAGGAAACTGTCTTATTATTTTAGCCAAGTTGGCCCGGTAGATTCGTATCTACCCCACCAGTCTACCGGTGACAACTATCATTTGTCTCACATTACTAATCGTCTTGCACTCGTTTAACGTTTAGAATGACACCCGTCGTAATACACGGACGTTATCTGAGAAGGCAGCAAACGTGACAGAGCGATGCCAGTTGGCTGCAGGGGGGCTCTTGATCGATAAGACGATGCCGCTTAACTGTGCGAGATACGACACCCTAAGTTCCTATCAAGCTCCGAATAACATGGACATGAGGAACGTGCACGGAACGGAGTACAATATCTTTCCACGGCCATTCCACTGATCGTTTGGTTAAAGTTTCTTAAATAACTCAGTCGCTGAAATGGATATCTTGGCAAAATATGTAGTACATCGTTGTTGAAAATTTATTCGATTCAAAATCGCTACAATTTGTGTACGAACTCTCGTTTCCCTATCACTATTTTTACCTTACTGTTTCTATTGTACAAAATAATGTACATATATACAAGATATACATACATATGTCACTTTTATACATTTACGATTGTAATGTAAACTGTAGTCAACGAAAAGCTGTACGTGTTAAATGGCCGTGCCAGTGTACGAATATTATCATTAGTTAATACGGTACAGTGCTTTTATTCACTGTCAAATTATGCAATTTTTGATCCGAAGAATTGTTTTACTCATACCCACTGTCCCACAGTGGGGCAAAACGCCAATTTAGGGTTGCAAAATTAAAAAACTAAACACGGAGTAGGTCCTTGAGGCTATTTCCAATATCAACATAGATGTCCGTAGGAGCTAAAAACGATATTTTCATTTCTCAAATCCATTGTTTTTAAGCTTGGCAATGGATGCAAAAGTTAAAAATTAAAGATGGCATAAAAATGAAGAATGTTATTTTTATCTGTAATCTAATGCTTAGGACCTTAATGGTAGTTCTTTTTGCAGAAACTGCATCAACAAGGATCAGGAATGTATAAAATTCAAACGATACATTTTTCAGAAATGTTTAAATAATTTATTTCAAGCAAGTTAGAACAAACCGATTTTCTAAACTTTCTTTTATGAAATGCTTCCGAAATTCACCTGAATTCGCGTTCATTTTTATATACACGTGTAGAATGGGGTGTCTAGTTTATGTATTATCAAATTTGGCTGCAGCCGACTGCAACTGTACAAATTATTTAATTTTTTCTAAACTAGTTCGATGCGGAGAACGCCTGCACGAATGGGACTTACAGTAGACTCCCGGTGATCCGGCCCCGCTTTCTACGTAGTACACTTCGTAAAAGCGGTGCGGGCGCCGCGTCAGTGCGGGTGTTCTACGCATCGAACTATTTTAGAAAAAATTAAATAATTTGTTCAGCTGCAGTCGGCTGCAGCCAAATTTAATAATACATAAACTAGACACCCCATTCTACATGTGTATATAAAAATTAGTGCGAATTCAGGTGAATTTCGCAATTATTCAATAAATTTTTTTATAATAATTTACAAATTCCCGAAAAAGTATCGTTTTATACATTCCTAATCCTTGTTGATGCAGTTCCTGCAAATAGAAATACCATTAAGGTCCTAAGCATCGTTTTATTAATTTTCCAATCCTAAATAGGCGTTTTGCCCCACTGTGTGTCCCCTTGAATTTCATGTTTGATCAAACTACCTTTACGAAACAAAGTAGCATGCATACACATATGTGTGGGATTGGAAGTTTTAATGAAATTAAGCCGATGTAAGTGTAATATATTCAACGTTGATACTATTATATATATTTAACAATACGCTACACTATTCCTTATACTTATTTTTACACTGTTCTACACTGTCTACGCTGTACTACGCTGCTCTACTCTACGCTGTTCTACGATCTACTCTACTCCACTCCGCAATCCACACTGTGTATTTCCATTCATACATCCATTCGTCCTCAGTCATTCTCGTCTCTCTCTCTCTCATTCGTATCCTTAAAGATATCCTTAAAAGCTAGAAAACAGGGGACACGGTTCTGCAGGCTAGCGCTGCTCGCCTGCAGACCAGCTGTGTCTCAGGTAGCGCGGTCATAAACGCCCTGTACCTGGACGTCGGGCGCTTTGCACTCCCACATATGCATTTCGAAACTTCTGCAACAGAAACATACTTATTTGCCAAGGAAATACCACAAATAAACACTATCCCAATTAAAACAACCCCGATGTTACAACTGCGTTACACTCAAAGCTTCAAGATTGCCTCAGCAATCGTGCCAATGTTTACCCTGCGAGGCTCGACCTCAATTAATCCGATGCTCGGAGCAACGAAGGCCTCGCGACCCACCTCGGTTTCGCTCTATGCAAATATCCAATATAATGATTCTAAAGCGTGCGTAGGGTTTAGATGTCGCGGCGCGGTCGTTAAAATTGGTCGAATCGATCAATCTCGACTCCTGCCCACGACGTTTATCCCCAAGCATCGACGTCCACCCCAATGGGGTCCAAGGAAAACATATTTTCCGAAGGGCCTCCGGCTAAAAATTAATATTCTTCGCTGGGATCCTTCGGTTCCCTCGAACGATCCGGCGCGTAACATCGAAATGAGTGAGATGGAGAGATGCCAAAAGTGTTTCCCAAACTGTCAACCAATTAATCTTATTAATTTGTCCCCGCGTTCCAATGACCCCCTCGCGGTTCTAGGGTGATTTATGAAAGGTTTAATTAAAGGTTTCATAAAGACGCCAGGGTCCCCCTTACATCGCTCGGATAACCGATTTGTAATCGTTTATCTGTGTTAATAATCGACTGGAAACTGAACAGCGAGTGAATGAAAGTTTACGGGAGTTTTACGATCGAAGTGGCGTGTATGGATCAACTAATTGCTCGACTATTAGTGGATGTTGCTGGGTTACGCAGTAATTAGTTTGAATCGAGCGTTTCACGGCTCGTTGCGCAGCTTTTGCTGTAAATAGCGGTGATCGTTTACATAATGCTGTTGTTAATAATTTGCAGTGGAGGCACTTTCGTAGAGAACGATAATGGTTAAGGGAAATTATTGTATCGCGTATTAGTAAATTGCTTTTACAGTCTACGTATCTATTGTAGTTTCTAAATATCTTTGTTTGCCTCCCGATCCAAAGAATTAGTTATTTCCTGTTTATGTTTATAATCGATGGAACGCTTGCTACTTTCTTCATACCGTTCTTTTATAATTTCAAATACAGTCAAGGTTCAATTAATTTAGTTTTAGCAATTCGTTTGAAAATTAAGAATTACAAGTCTCAGTCGCATCACCTTTATCATTAACCATTATATTTGAATCTCGGCATCAGTTTTAAGAAGGATTAATAAGATTTACTTTGCCGGCTCCATTTCCAACTTGAGTCATCATAAATCGTATCTGATCGCATAAAAGAATTTGGAGCTGGAACGTTTTCTCCTGAGACAGCTCATCTCCTTGGATCTTTTTCAGCGAAGCATCTTTGATCAATTATCTCGACGATAATTTCGAACGGTTGAACACACTCCGAACGGAAAATACACGTCGCGAAATTTCTAGCAGGAAAGAGGAGCAAAGGTGCTATACCTACTAATTAGACGGATCCTGATTGCATATCTGAATTTGTGCGCAATCGACTGCCACACGATATTGACAATAAAACGCATGTCTCGAGTATCCTGCAAACGATTAAGACGATTAATTATGTCACCGATTTCATTGCGGCCGATTTTTATATTCGTCCAATGATAATAATAGTAATTTGAAACTCTCGATTGCTTTATAAAAATAATTGCAAGGATTGAAATATTACCTGCCGATAATCAGTCACACGATTGTCGCAACTACTCATCTATCCAGCTCGACGACCAATTTCATTGCTCTAAATTTAATATTCCACTCACGTGTCACCTGCAGGAAAGGAGAACCATTTAGTTCTAGATTCGTTGAGGCTTGACCAACTGACTGAATGCAAGTGTCATTTCGATCGTGAAAAGGACGAAGCCAATTAAATGTCCCTTTGCTTGAAAGGAAATCATTTTGCAAGTCTGGATAGCAGCAGTAATTGAGCATTACATTTGGTGATTACATCGTCCAGAGTATCTCCAAAGGCGCGTTGAAAATTCACGTTGGATGTTTTTTTCGTTGCGATGGCCCTTCGGCGATCATTGGACCAGAGGAACGTATCGAAAAGTAGTCGATTGCAGTAATGTTCGTTCACAAAGGAAATCCTGTTACTACTGATTCCTCGATCTCGATTGGGTAACAAGAGGACTGAAAGTATATAACTTTGTTTTCGTCCTAGAATATGGGGCAAATATTATAAATTCGTTAATCCTTCAGGAAAAGTATGCAGTACAAGATACTTTTTTGGTCAATAAATATATTTTTATTAATGACATTGCTCTTATAAACTAGAAGCCTACTATGTTAGGTATGATTAATCGTATAGCATCACTATAGTATGTAATAAAGTGTATGTGAATTAGTAACAAACCCGAAAATAAAATATAAATTCGGGCAATATCAAATTATTTGCATTCCTCATTAATGGCACGATGGTTGAAATTAATATTTTAACATTGCTATGTAAATTATTTTGTATTATCGTATTTTCTCGGATATAGTCGATGCATGAATAGTAACTTAATTTACTAGCAACGAGAATAAGGAATATATTCTATAGATATTCTCAAGCTGATACATAGTGCGAATAAAGCAGCATTCAAAATGTAGCACCGGTACAAAAATTGCAGGATACGTTGTTTGTAAAATACGTAACCCCATTCAAGTGTGGCTGAGTTATGACCGTCAGTGGGAAATTTGCACGTGAACAATATCGACATAGTTCGACAGCTTCGGTCGTTGCGAAAAAGAATTTACGCGCACCATTAGCGTTCCGGTGATGGTCAAATGTTTTTGTGAAGCTGTCACCGTTCGGTTTTATCGCGACGATCGTTGCACGACTTTTACATTTTCGCTCAGCGATGATTCGTCGAATGGAAGTCGTAATCAGGGGCGAGGCGGCCCGAAAAATTCAACGCCCAAAACGAGAAAAAAGGGGGACGTTCGTGTCGTGTAAATAGTATTTCGATCCGCGATTAAATTAGCCCTTTTTTTCAATCTGCATTAATATCGCGAAATGTGGGCGGTCGGTTGACTCGTATAAATAGAATTCGATTTTCCTGTTTGAGTTTGCACAAACTTTAGGCAGTTTGGAAAATATTACTTTTGCAAATTTTTTATATCATTACTAATTTGACATAAAAATATCAAAGAAGGACATGTAAGACGGATTTATATATATTCTACAATGTTCCGAGGATCGCTATGCATTTGCTCTATGCAATGGTTTTCCCAAGAATGCCTCGGTGTTGCCTTCTTGACCGCCAAGAAGGCGAGCCCCTCGGTCCCACGTCGCAGCGCCTTTAAGGGCCTCTTTATGGCACCCCCAACGTTTCCTGTCCCGCTCGCCTATCGGCCTCGTGGTGATCGTGGTGATCGGACGAGGCGCTCCGAACCCTCGAGTATTCTTACAGACACGATTATAACGCAGAAAAGTGCAAATTAACATGCTTGCAATTCTAACACAACTAATTACAATGTCAATTGTTTAAGCAAGCAAATAAAAGAGATAAGTTTAGAATACTTCGCCCACCGGAATTCCTCAAACATCAGCAAATGCATTTGCTGCAAAAATTTAAATACCCATTTTACGTAAATGGTATAATTCGATAGAATAATTCCTTCTTTGTTTTAACAAACGGCTGCTCGTTTCGTACATTCCCTTGAACGAATTTTACAGCAACGGCTGCTCGACATTTTTGACATCACATTCACATGCAATGCTCTCACAAAATATCCATGAAACATACCACCTATCGATACATTACTCAGTGGTACACACAATACTTTCCCAATTTAATCCAAAATCAGAATCCTCTTTCCAATAAACACAGCTACACGTTTCGCAAGCTTCGAGAATTACCTCTACGAAACAATCACCCCAACAACATTACACCTCCCGTAGAACGCGTGAAACGCACGTATATACCGATCGGCCGTACTGGTATTGTGTTCCACGGTAGATAAGGTTTACAACGCGATAACTGATAGGAAGGTGATGGTGTAGTACGATATATTCCTCGCGTGTCGGCCTCCCGATAAACCTTCTATCGTCTTGCCACTGCCAGGGCCCTGAGCCTTTCGTGACACGTTGCGTGATGATCCACGGAACTGCGACGGTTTATTGCCACGATCGATCGATCGCATCGAAGATCTCCCCTCTGTCGGGGCGAGAACTCTTTTCATTAAAGTTTCGCGGAGAAATTGGGCCACTCGGGCTCGCAAGAGGCGGCGACATGATCGGAAATTCCAAAAACTTTCGCTCGATATATTGGTTTTAAAGTTGCTGGGCTGCGTAGCTATGGGAGTTATTGGGAGAAGATTAAAGGGAAAAAAGGAAAAGGGAGGAACGTGTGCTCGATAAGGCGAGTTTTATTACCGTGAGGCACGTTAATACAATGCGGTCGAAATTACGCTGGGAATTGGGTAATTTCAGAATTCTTTTTTGTTCTGGAATTCTGAAGGAATTTCGAGCACGGGATAGTGCATTTTATTCCCGCGGAGTTATTCTAGGATGGCGGTCGAAATTAATTTTCAATAAATGTTCATTTAGTTGAAAACGGATATGATCGGGTATGGAAAAATTTTGATTGGGTGATTTGGTGAAAAAGCTTTTCCGTCGTAGAGTTGTAAGCACCCTTGATGGCGTCGAGGAACTGTAAGTAGAACGTAAATCTTAATTTTTCTGGTAATGAGCTTTACTTCGATAGCAAACTTCGTTGTTCAAGATAAAAACATCGCCGACTATAAACTTCGCTGTTGGTTACTACTGTGCTCGTCACTTGAACTTTCGAAAGTAGTTGCTCCTTTTTGTCGAGGAAATTAATCAACAAGGAGGTCATTCTCCGCTGAACAAAAACTTTCTACTTTAATCTTGCTTGGCTCAAATTAAATAATAATTACATGGACGAACAGTTGGAATAATTTCTGTTGGTGAAATACAGAGAATCGTTGTAGGGTAGGCCAAGTAATTCTTCTTTTTTAATCTTCATTAAATCATCGTACATTTAATTCACGCAGAAAAATTTCTTAATAAAAACGCTCACAAATATTCGGTTCCATTTTAAAAATTATTTGGATTATCGAATTTGCGTGCTATTTAAAAACGTTCTATCTTCTTCCTTGAACGAGAACGGAAATAATCGCTACAATAACAAGTGCGCCCCGACGCACTCCCCAATCGCACAATTACTCTAAAAAGTTCAATAAAAATTATTCTCCACCGCGGACAGTTCGTCTTCCAATTTATTCTCATTCGATTCGCCCCCGATACATATTCAAGAATCGATATTTTCCAGCGCAAAAAATCCTTTTGTGTCAGATATTGGAATTGCTTTTTTCCTCGAAGGCTGCCTTTGTGCTCGCGAGCCTCGCGATCCGAAATAGGAATAAAAAAAAAGGACACGTGAATGTCATGCAGGTAACACGTAGGCCACCCTCCACTCCCTTTCTACCTTTCTTTCTCTTTCTTTCACCACCTTCTTTCATTTTAATCCGTAAAAATTAGGGCAACGACCGAGATAAGGGTGACACCACGCAAACAACCCCCCGTCAGTTTCGACCCTCGTTAACGCGACCCAGCCCAGCCATGGTATAACCAGGCGCAGAAATGCTGAAATCATAGTCCCGTTAGTTCTGGAAACGGTGACAGAATGAATGATACCGCGAGTCCACTGCCAACGCAAGTTATTATCAAACGAAAAGGCGGCAAGACACTATTTAGCCAAAAGAAAAGGGAAAAAATGCAAACCCCAGATTTCCGGGGGCTTTAAAATTGCCACACCGATTGCTAGCCTATATCTAATGGGCACGTTCGCGAGCGTGAATCGATAAACAATTTTTCCCACGAGAAATGCCTGAAACCACGCTCACTGTGCTGCAAAGGCAGCAATTTGTTTCCTTGGAACTAGGTCAGATACGCTGGACACGAGGATTTCACGCTTACGTCACATGGAACAATGTATATCTGTCGTGGTTCCTTTCCCCCCCCCTTTTTAATTGTCGACCTACGAATCCTTATAACGTTTCCCGATTTTTAAGCCGTGAGAAAAATTTCAATTGTACGATACGATACATCTATAGTTAAACGACTACGTGTAACTAAAAGCACTGCGATATACGTTATAAATAGCGTTAATTTACCCTTCAAAAATGAGAGCAGTCGGTAAAACACTAATTGGGTGCGAACATTTTTCCACCTCTGCAATGGACTACAGGTGTAACCGAACGTGTCGTACGCGTTTATACACGGTTCCGTGCAGCCATTTTTTCCCATTCGAATTTTACCTCGTAGCATTGTGAAGACCGCAATTTCTTGAAACTGGGTCGGATTTATTTCAAGCGAGTTCAGCTGAACAATTTTCAGTGCTATCGTTAATAATATGACGTGAATGTAACAGACCTCTCATACCTGACAGTGTGCAAAAAATCTTAAAAATTATCAATTACTGCAAAAATTAGACACGAGTTCTGCCTGCTGCTAAATCAATCAAAATAAAACGGAAGGAAAACAAATTGTTTGATAGAAATCCCCTAGCATGTAGGTACAATCAAATCACAGAAGGAAAACAAACTTACAATCAAAGGATAACATTTGCCGAAGGCCGTTGACTTCCTTCCAACAAGAGCAAAGATGGCCAGAAAAAAGGCGTGTACAGAGAAACGACAAGAACGGTACAAGGGGAGTGGGAAAGTATCCTTCACTCGACAAAGGATAAACCATAGACAGACGTTTAAATAAACTGAAAATCGGACTCATGATTTTCGTTACCAATCATAGAATAAGTCCTTTCGCAAGCTGATGTACCTGTACGATATAAATTCGCGAGAAGAACACGAGCAAGAACAGCAACATCTCATTATTGTTCCCAACTATAGTTACAAGTACAAACCATACATTACATATGCTAAATTTATTCCTACTCCCCGCCCTGGTGCCGATAAATGATTTATTTATTATTTATTTGTATCGTGGGGAAAAATTGCGCGCGTAAAAAAGAGCTAACTCCTTATCGCCTGGACTTGTTCCAGAACAGTGATACGCGGCAGTCAATCCTTGATGGTAGGAAAACAGCTGGAGGTAGTGGTGGAATACACACTCGAGGCGTATCTGGTACCAGGGGATGATGCGTGCTTTCGATGCTATTTGTTGTGTGCCACGCCACGTGCTGCCCCAATAATTCTGTTTGTTGGAGCAGCTTGGCAAAGATTCTGGCCTCTTTGTGCGTTACACGGGGGGGCACAGCACGCAACCAGGTCGTGTGCCCGCATCTTCGTGTGACAATGCGTGTGTGTGGCGGGTACGTGGGACACGTGCTGGCACATATATGGCGCACGAACGATTTCAGCGTCCAATATTTTCTGAACGATATTGCGCGACTGCCATTTACAGACTGTCTCTCTATGGGCGCTAACGAATTCCTTGGGTCGTCGTAATGTTTGGATGGGCTTTTGAAGTTTTATGGGGAATAAAAGGAGAACAATGCGTTATAGCTTTGACGAGTAACGAGGAGGGATCACCGGTCGCCGATGAGTTATACAAGTTTTACCCGGGAGAAAATTGATCGTGCCGATCGTGAATGGCTCTTGGACATTGACGGTCCTTCGGTCAGGAGGGCTCTAACACCTATAGAACATCTCTCTCCGATGTCCAAGCTGTTTGTCTACTACCTGGGGTGGACTTGACCCGGTGAAATTGGGTCTTGTGAAAGTGGCGCCTATAATTTTTTGTCATACTGCTTTTTATCGGCAGTTCGGTGTCGTTATTGACAATATGAATATTAATTCGAACACGTGGATGGCCTATATTGAACATATCTTCTTATTCATGGCGTACAATATTTTCTGCAAAACATTGTGACAGTAAAATATGAATTCCTGTATTCACGTGTTCATCCACCATTTGGTTAGTTTAAAACCAATGGGGGTTGGGAAGAGTAGTTGAGTCACAGCTCGAGGCGAAAGAAAAGACACGAAAATACACTATGTCGTCGCTCAAGCAACAATAGTGTACGTACACGCCATCCTCCCTTTCCCATAGTTATCCTCCAAGTTATCTTCGCAACACGTTTTCCTCACGGAGGAAGCTTTCGGGAAAGCAACGTTTCACCCCATGTGACACGCATCCTTTGATACCGAGCTGCCACGTGAACTGTGCTTGAAACAAGCGACTTTCATTTATATAAGACACATATGCGTGTATCGTAATTCATAATACACACGTGAAACCTATTTCGCATTTAAACAGCCTCGATTTCTCCTCTGTCGTTTCTATTTTTGTGCAAAAAAGGAACTTCGAAAGTCCCAGAATAATTTAATCGAAATTAGCTAATTGAAGAGTGTGTCAAATTTGATTCCAAAACGCTTTAAGGAACCTGAATTTTTCATGTGCTCGTGACCGTGTAATATTTATGTTTGTTTAACTACAAACGCAACGAGCTTGTATCTAGCTTTACGTAAACAGGAACGAGTCGATTAGCTTACACGTTTTTGATCAAAGAAATTTTTCCTTTGAACTTTCCAAACAAGTCGATCAGCAAGCTATACACGAAATTAATGTCACTGCAGTTCCCGCGGAAGGATGGTATGGTTGCTGGCCTTTCCCTCCAGGGTTGAAAGCGTTGCAAACATTGCTACATCCCACCAAGCCCCACTCACCGATGAAACCTCGAAGCTCTAAGTACCTCGTAAACTCGTCACATTTGGTCGCGACGCTCCGCTGTATTATCCGCCATTCTTCTTTTTAATTAAATTTAAGGACTCGTTATTCCGTATTCGACCTCTCCAGGGATCGTCGGCTCGCCGCTGTGCACGTGCACTAATTCTCATTCGTGTTTGAAGAAATCAAATTTTAAGAGCAACTAATATTGTCGTTCGATTCAGTGATTTGATAATGGCAATTACGCTCCGGTTACTTGAAAAGTTTTCACTAATTTTGGTGATGACAAAACTGTCAACACATTAAAATATTTTAATAGGTTTCTTCTTTACAAATATTGATGATATGTAAGAAAAAGCAGTTTATCTCTGAAGTTATAAAACTTTTTTTTGGAATTACGTGTTCGATGTGATGTGATTTACGTACACCTAACACAATACATATTGACAATGGTCAATTGATTGCGAATGAACAGAACAGCCATTGATGCAATTCAATGCCTACATCAGTTTGGTTGTAGAACTGGATTACGTGGATCTTGTTGCGTTGGAAACCGATAATTGAGGCTTCCAAGTCATGGAGCTTATCATTCAAATGTATGATTGGCCAAATGACAATACTCTATCCAAACTTGAAATTATCTGTATCGATGTCCCTTGGCAAAAAGTAATGAACTTCATTATTCCACTTGACGAATTTTTACTAAAAGTACATAACGTAAGTACGTAAAGTGTTTCGAATCGCCAAAGAAATTGTATTAACTAATATTTTCGAGGGGACTATTAATTACATCTTACCCCCCACCATTCGGTATACAATTTCGTAATGAACTTTTTTACAAGTAATTAATAATTCCTATACGAAATTCAAATCCAATTCATGAAATTTTGTTGCATACTGCTTTCAGTAATCTCGGTGAGCACAATAGACCATCCCATTTATGTGTCCACGCGGCGCCGTGTAACTAATGCAAATTTAAGTCCGTTCGTGAATCTAGCTTTTACTTCCTCAATGGCATGCGTGTCACGTATCACTTTCCACCGAGCCTTCAGCAAACACGCCTGTTTACGATATCCTCGTTGATAACAAGCGGTCTTATCTTGCATTGTCGTTCGACACGAATTTGTTGCGCCGATGCAATTACTAACTGCTCCATTTATTTTTTCTCTGTTTCAGGTGAGTTTGAAATTCGCGCGGATGGCCGCCCCTGCATCTACTGCACGTACAAGGGAGTCGCATCGGTAATTGAAGTGTATAATTAATGTTTCGGGCGTAATTGGTGCAGCAGCCACCGTTATTTCACAGTTTTTAATTCCGAACCGAAGTCCAGAAGAGTTCGTTAATGGTTTATTGCTTCGTTCGTACATGTTTACATTTCTAATTTGTGCAACTGTGTTCAATTTTTTCGCCCCAATCAAGTAATTGGACGAATTCCAATTTTTTCACTCAGAGTTTAAAATGAGATTTAAAACGGAGAGATAGACTTTTCTCCAATTCGACGAATATTAGAAAATATACAACCCCTTCGCCGTACACCATTTTCCCTTCCATTTCAATAACGTTGTCGTCGGAATTTCCGTACGGGGACTAGCTAAATATAAATATATATATACACGTAGGTGTTTTTTTTGCGACACTCGGGAGGCAAGCATTGTAAAGGAGTACAGATAGCAGGTGCATTAGTCGAAGTCGTGTGTATGGTTCCCCAGGAGAAATCATACGGTCTTACCCTCGACCGTTCGCAGTAGCAGTACCCGCGAGGGTGAGTGGGCCTAATAAATCCTAATACTAAATCACCCCCTCGTCCAGCTCTCTCCTATTACTCATATTTCGTACGTGGTGCGTACGGGGGACCTGGCTTTGTTTTCGAAATACTAGACGGGTTTGCATTTCATTCAATGTCACGTGACCTAAACGTACTGGTATTAGATAATTGCCTTACCAGGCTGAGTGTTATCGATTATTTCTTAAATCGAACTACCAGCCTTTAATTAGGCTAATATCCCCGGCTATCCACCCTCGACTTATCCTACGTCGACGTCTGTAATTTGCCCGCTTCCGCGGGCGCTTTGTGATCTAGTTGGTCTCGCACTAAGTTTCCACCGTGCGATGTTTAGTTGCGTGTGCATTTCTTGGCACCAAGGGAATAAGCGCGAATATAAGCAGAAGTTGGAATAAATTTGTCGCCGTTTATTCTCATTACTCCTTCGTTAATACATAATGTTTCCCAATTTCTGCCATTAACTTCCTACAACCGCCGAAAATTAATTTCGCAATGAGGCGACGAAATATTTCACGATAACATTCTTTTTTAATCGTAGCCGTTTCACTGGCCGGCAATTTATCGTGTATAGCAAATAAGCCTGGCACGGCCGGGGCGCGATTCAAAATAATTGATCTCACGTCCGGGCAACGTGGGCCCGGCCATTTGTCGCCGCTGCGCGATATCAATGCTCGTTTTGTCCAATTATGTTCATGCGTGTTCGGCGTTAGCGCAAAATCAGCGGCTGGCTACGTGTAACCGAAATGTAATTACAAACGCCGGTTCGGTAAACACGTGCGTCTGATATTTATACATACGTTCTGGCCCCCGTGCACCCGCCGGACGTACGCTCTCCCGCTCATGGCGTTGTTGTACCAGCACGGAAGAACAATAATCGTACACGACCACGAGGATGCTACAGTATAAAGCGGGCAAACGCCAGATTCTGGGTACTTTTTGTATCACGCTATGTAAGTAATCAGCGGGCTGGCCTGTCTGAAAGTGTCGTTTTTGTGGCACCCTACTTACCGTTTGCATCTCGACAGTTGGCACGGGTAATTGTAATCGTAATGCGACGGTTTATATACATATATTACGCAACGACACTGATTACGTTCGTGGTACAGTATTTTCTTAACACGCGTGACAATTCGATTCACCGGTCGCTAATATTGTAGCTGCCACTGCTGTTTCAATGACATTCTTGTATCTCAATTTTTCACTTCAAGTAAAACCACACAGTGAGTCCATTACACGCACGCCTCTTGGCTGTTTGAACGTAGAGTAATATGGATAAGCGTGTGGCACGGATTCAAGTGGATAATACCAATGCTTTGTCAGCCATGATCTATCGGTCCAATTTATGGAGAGTATTCTAAATTGTTCAAGTTAACAAAACATACATCTCTATTTAGAATCGAAATATTTTACCCAAGTACAGGTGGCAAGCACAAATTTATTGGCTTTGACATTACAGGAGAACTTATACCTAACGCTACAAATTAAACGCCGAAAGTATCGGTATTGAAAAAGTATTGTCTAGAACTTGCAGAACCACCACGATTATGACTCTTCCTTACGATCCTTGTGAAATGCAAGGACTTAACGAATCATGAATTGTAATTTGCTTCCGTCCAGAAATGAGTACGTTACTTTCCCGTGCCACGATACGCCATAGTATGCCGCCGCTGAGCGTGTGCACGCAACTTGCCATTATCAAAATTATATCCCAATCACGGGCACATCATAGACTCGTAATAAATAATTTGCACAGCTCGTAGCGGGGTGCGCGTCTCTATGGCCGCGCATCGATAACGAGCCAATTAGCGTGTTGTCGCCGGGTAACGATACAAACGCGAACCATCGATCGGCGAGTCGCATAATCGCTGGTGAAAGATGGCACGCAGAGTTGGATTCATCGGGACCACGGGTTCTCCACTGTACTTGTGCGGCACTATGTTCCCCGTGCCAACAGGAATTAATAATTGAACGAGACTTCTCGTCCAATTATAACGCGACGGCATCATTTTATCGCGCCGATCGCGGCACGGACGGGCGTCAATTAATTTCACGGAGCACGTTTCGATTCATCGATCGTCATTTTCTCTCCGTGTTCAATTACTGTACGGCGAATGAGATAATTGCGCGAGAAAGGGACGGGGTCACGCTCGATGGACTATCTTCATCTTTTTCTTCCGCCCCCTTCTTCTATTCCCATTCGGGGAACGAATTTCCTCCACCGGTCGAATATACATCAGAGGCTTCGAAGAGGATTCGAATTCCTCAGGCCAGTTGGCGTGATTGCGAGCAATTACGCAGTTTCTTACGTGGCCCTCTCCCTCGGACCAATTATTTGCTTTTGCCAAACTTAACCACAAATTACAGAGGGACGCACGAATTGCGGCTGCCTTCGGTCTGCAATAGAACAAGCTGGTGGTGCGATTCGCTACGACACGTTGTTAGCTGGATCTATTGTTTTACATTTTTCGAAACTGCGGGCTCGACAGTTTTAGTTATAGTCCGAAGGGACCTGGTTATTCATCGTGCGGAAATATTGCGTGCAGAAAAGTTGGAACATAAAATATCAATTTTTAATTTTGTCAATGCTTTATTATAATTCACTGTAACTTTTCTGATAACGTAATCGTATTTACGGCTTGAGGTTACTAACAACAGATATTCATATATGTATATATATGAAGTAGATATCATCAATCTTAATTTGTATCGGTCGTGTCAATTTATAAAAAATTGTGTGACGTCTCAAGTAGACGAACAACAAGCGGAATTCAATCTGAATATTTCGAAAATGACCGGACACCGCAAACAATTCCGTTTGATCGTGGGTTCAACGAAGATCTATTAGCTGAAAATTCTGGTTAAGGCAGATAATAGCGTGAACGCGACGAAATTATTATTGGTTTCCGTTCTAGCTTGACATCGCGGTAATGAATTTCACGCTATTCCAGGAAATTTCATTCCAAGGTAAATAACATTAGTAATGCCCACACATATTTCGTAACAGCAAGTTGATGACCGGAGTATTTTAAAATTAAGCTTTTACAGCGTAAAACTGTAACATATTAAAACCCCTCGAACCATTTCTACGTTCCTTCCATCGGCCACGCGTGAGCATCTAAAAATCGACTCCTAATTAAAAAAAAGATCTCCACCAGCATGAACGTACCCGCAGAAGTTCGACCGAGTGGTGATTCACGTTAGAATACTTCGCGTAAACTGGTGTTATTAATTTATATCCACTTTTTTGCGCAATCCCTACGGATTTCACAACGCCAGAAAGAAGAAACAAGGAAAAAAATAGAAACCCGCCGTTGCCCGATTCTCGAACGACTACTCGTAATTCCCGCACTTCGCTGCGACACTTCGCGCCGGAGATCAAAAAAACGCCGGGGTACAAAATTGAAACGAGAAAAAATGAAATAAAACGAACCCGACCAAAACAAAAAAAGGAGGAAGGGGAAAGAGAGGACGGGGGAAAAAGAAGGAAATTCGTAGGAAAAATTCGCGCGTACACAATTTTGCGTTTCGCGCGTATCGGTGGGCAGCGTGCGGCTGGTTGCGGCATTCGAGGTGGCGGAACCGGTACCGGCGGTGGCCTGCTATTTGCATACGTGGCACGCGGGGGCGGTGGACGAGACGGTGGAGGCGGAGGAAGGCAGGCTTTAATGCCCATGCATCATGCATATTCAAACCCCCGGCACGGTACAGCTGTACACGGAAGCTAAATCCCAACGCGCGTCTCCGCCACTGGTCCCTCTAACCCCCTACGTAACCCTTGTTCACTATCTTCGTTGCTCTTCGTATAGGAGCCAGTTGGTCGTGCGCGTTCTTGCGGTTGTATTCGCCTGTGTATGCATAACCGTGTTGGCATGTCTGCTCTATCTCTTATTGAAAATCAAAATTCAAGTGAATTAGTTGGGCGGAGACCTTTGTGAGAGCACGGTCCTCGACGCTGTCCTTGTCCTCTCACGTACTCGTGTTGGCGAAGCTTGGCGTCGAACATCGCGATTTCCTTCGCGTAGATTGTGGAGAATGAGAGACGGAGAAAGAGGGAAATAGCGTGATAGAGAGAGAGAGAGGCGGAGGGAGGTTCATTGGTTTAGAGTTGGTGTGGAAGTTTGTGGTCGTACATATACGCGGAGAAGTATAATTGCTCAATCGTAACCTGGCCAGTGCTGTAAGTGGATCTACGGTACCCTCACCTGCGGCTGGGATAATTAAACTTCGCAGACGTGGTGGCGCTTTAAATGCGCCGCCTGCGATGCGCCTGGTCGAAATGTCTGAGAAAGTCGTGAATCCCGATTGTGATTCGAGCCGGCTCGCGAGGGGGTAAGCTGAAAGAAATTGTTCTAGGGCCGTAGGGGTGGTTCGAATGGTTCACGGAAGTCGGATATTCGATCTTTGAGGGCCCTGTGGGTCTTTTAGTCGGTTCTTTGTGTCGCTCGTCTTGAAGTTAAGGGTGGAAGTTATAGTGATGGAATTAGTGCGACTGGGAGAAGGAATAAATGTAATGAAACATGGTAGTACACGTGTTACATATTCCAAGATATTTGTAAAATTTTGCATTATTCGTTTGGTGTAGTCTTAATGTCTCCTTCTTTTACACTGAGTTAAAAGATAAGTTCTATTAAGTATTCTTGTTATTTTTATAAGTATATTGGTACATCTCTGCTCAGAGTGGAATAAGGGCATGCAATGATAATAATTGTTATACTTTTTAATTTAAATTAAAAATAAAAGACGGCGAAATTATGCGAACAGCGTAGTGATATGTTTTACAATAATTCTTTAGTAATTATGCACGCATTGGTGCACTGGTGCATTACACGTGGAACAAGTTCATTGATTTTTGCATATCCGATTTTTAATAAAGCAGTTGCATCACGATATTCATTTTGTTACAGTGGTAAACGCACATAAATTCCCCCCGTGTATGCATATCATTATTGTTTCTGCAATATTACACGGACGAAAATCGTTTTATATTAAAATGAACCGTTTGATAATCGTTGCATACGTTTATGTTGCAAATAGCGGGGGACTTGTTCAATCTGTTATGATATTGCTATGACCAGATTAATATTACGTATCGAAGGTAATTTCATTTTAATTTGGTTTCTCATTTAACCGTATGAAAGTTATTTATTTCAAAGCGAAAGCTTGTCGTTTTAGTCTAAGTAGAAAAGTATATATATAGTCAGACAAGTGTTTCCTTCCTTCATAAATCTGTAATATATGTACATACATATACCTTACGGATTTTTCAATTATATCGGCCATCATAGTATTCTGGATTTGACATAATCCAACGTGTCGGAAGACTTTTCATTTTGCATCATTTTTCACGCACACGTCACCAGCGGAATATACATTATGTAAGTGCACTGTTTATTCGCACGATTATTATTCAGCATTATCAACAAGTCATAATTGTCAATTGGTATACCGTTTCATATTGTTTCCTATATGTTACTACACATTAGCGCACTTTTTGTTGTACCACGAAAGCTTTTCCAATTGAAAATTTTGTGGAATAGAGTTGACTGGTTCTGTCGTAAATTACATTTCTTATTGAAACACTTTTCTATTTATTTATTTCTCTACTTATTCTGTAAATGTTAAATGTTCGTCAGAAACTGAAATATTATATTAATGAAATATACAAAGCCAATTATCAATCTGCGAAAGAACTCCGAAGAAGGCCGTATTTTTCCCCAACCACCTGTCACTTTACCCAGCCCCGAGAATCGTGGCTCAAAAATACGCAATGCTTATCCCGGTTTCCTGATCGGCAGCAATCTCTTCTTGCCAGTCACGGCTTATTTCGCTCGACCGACGAGCACGTCGAGTCATCGATGCACGCCACTCACCGCGAATCGCATTACGCAACGATGAATAGAACCAACCTCTGTTCACCGAGGGTAGACGTGATTTCGTGCGAAATTGGAAACGTAGCAGTAATAAGAAGTTCTCAATTTCCCGCTCGTTTCTCTTACTTTTCCACGGCGTACCCCGTCTCCATTTCTCTTTCATCCCCAACCCTTAAAGTAACCTGCAGGACGAGGTTGGTCGCAGGAACATCGTGGCGACGCCTCGGGGGCAAACGGCGTTGAATAGCGGCAGGAAGAAGGCAGACAAGGGTGCAAAACCGGGCTCGACCCGGGAGAGTAGACAGTTCAGCCAACTTTCAGATTTACACCCTTGCAGTTCGTTCACGGGCCGCTTGCTACGGCAGACAGAGGGAGTCAGAGGGGTATCTCCTGGATCGGTTGGGACACACTCGGGGGCCTCCGCTTCTTATGCCGTACAATGCTCGATTTTCTTGTGTGAATGTGTACGTACTACGTACCACGTGTCTACGAGAACCCGCGGAACCAGCCGACGATTCGTCCGTGGAGAAGTTCCCGTTTGACCGCGCGAGCAGGTTGAAAGTTCGATCTCTGGGATTCGACGGTGTGAATGTCGGGACCGGCTTTTGTGAAAACCAAGCCCAGACCTCGTTCCCCGCGATTTAGTGCGTCGTTTGCTCCACGAACGAAGGCGTAACCAGGGTCGTCGGTTCTCGTACCTGGCAGCTTGGTAGATACGCGAGAACTGTTCCGGAATGCGAGCCGCCTCGTTCTTCCGCTGCTCGCTTTGAATTCGAACGAATGGCCCTGCTGCAGGGCGCCCGCACGGTTTATCGCCGATGGGCTCTCCGGTTTTCTTCCCTGCGCTTCGCGTTAATCGAAGTTACGGGGACTATTGAGAGTCCGCTTCCTCTGTTTGCCCTGTGTTAAAGTCGCTGTTTCGTTTCTCGAGTTGGGAGTTACGCTGCGGCACCATTGCGAAGAAAAGTTTGTAAAGTTGAAGGATTATGGATTATGCCATGAATATGCGACATGAGCCATCAGCTTTGTTTTGTTAACGATCTAATATAAACACATCAAAGGGGAAAATGTAAGGAAAGAACGGCGAGGGCGACATTCGTTAAGGGAAAAATGATTTCTCTCACTAACTAACATTCTACGTGTCAGTTTTCTATGATCATCCCGTATTGCAACCCTTCTGCACGAGAGAGTATTTCGCTCTGAAAATTCGCAAACGCTGTTCAGCTGTCGCTGAACTAACACGACTAAAGAACCACCCGGTCGACAGCAGCACAGAATTCGTAATACAAAGTACGGTCACTTGCGCAAAAAGAGGTTGCCCGGGCTCTTTTATTAACCCCGCTTCAATGTTTCGCGAAGAGAAGGATCGTTTCGCGTGCCGCATCAAAAAAGCACGTGAAAGACAGCGGAAAACACGGGCACCCGTGTCTAACAATTTCCCGATAATCCTCAAACAGCCACAAAGACGAAAACCGCCGCTGCGATATATAAAAATCCGTCGGCGTTGTCGCTTGTGCCCTCCCCGTAGGGGTCCTGCCCGCGCATGTGTGGGTGTTCGAGCGGATTAACCGTACTCCTCCACACGCCCCGACCTCCCGTTGGCCTCTTCATCTTTAATAAACGACGAAAGTCTAATGTGCTTATCGCCCCCGCTAAATAAGCGGCCGCTCTCCGAGCACTCCTCGGCGTCAAAGAAATGTAAGCAGCTTATTTATTTCGTCGTTTGATAAATACCAGCAATTAAGCTTAAAGAGCGGGACCGGGACGTGAAAAGCCTCGCCAGGGGGTTGGAGGAAGAGAAACGGGCGATGCGAAGATGAAAGAACAGTGCTGGCGAGCGCGACGAAGAGGGAAGGCGACAGTGAAAAGGGGAGGAACACCGATGCCCGCGCAGACGTTCAGAGGATTCACGGATGCTCGAGCGCGGAAGAGGGCGAGAGATAGAAACGTCAGAGGACGAGCAGAAGATAGTCGCGTGAAAGCGGAAGACACGTGAAGAGCGGGAGCAGGCGGGCCTTTCTCTTCTTATCTGCGAGCTCCAATATACCGTGCCCGACCCCACTTTTCCGTTTGCGTGAGACCGTCGACGATTCGACGTCGTCTTAATGCAATAAATGATCTCATTCCAGTGATAACTGTCTTGATATATCGCGAGCGAGGAGGGGGTGATCTTCCGACTTGCGGCCTGCGACGGAAGCAGAAGGGGCGACGGTCAGGGAAGAGAATCGAACTTCCTTCCCATCGGCTACAGGACTACGAAAGATCATCCCCAACAGATAGATAAGCTGTCCCCAAGCAGTTCGTTCGTTTATCTGTCCGCTCGTCTATGCATGACTTCTTATCTTCTGCGTTTCGTTTAGATAGTGCCGGCTACTTATGCATGTTTTTCGAACAACCGAGTTTCTGAAAAACGCGGATCCGAGGTTGAATCGTTTTCAGATTTAGGGGTCTAGTAACATAATGCTCGAATTCGGGTTAGTTAGATTCTGAAAGTTGTTCCAGGAAATAGTCAATGGCGTTTGGTAAATCTCAAGTTTATGCGTGAATGGAATCTTGAGATCGGAGGGCGAAGGCGTTGCTTGCTAACTGATTGGTTAGCAGCAAATTGATTTTCGTCGTCTGTTTCGACAGAAACGTGGAAGCACGAGTCGGGCAACGTGACCCTTTGCATAGTTGCTTGGCGATGTTACTGAGGGTAACGATATGCTGCAGGAACAGTTCCACAATTGCCAAAGTGTTGCAAGTTGAATTAAGTTAACTGTCGATGTTCGTACCAGTAGCATTACAATTCTGCAAAATTGTAAAACCTCTGACCTCCTTTGTTTCATAAACACTATCTGTTTCGTCTGAAGCAACGCAAGTTAGGTATCTGTCAATCAAAAATCATCCTTTTCAATGCTTGAAGCCAACTCGAATCTGAACGTGTCTCACACGGCCAGAATACAAAATTAGCATAGAGATCCAAATTCTGAAATGTCTGATAATAGTGAAACTTTTGGATCTATTCTCCACGCGCGATGCCCGTGTCTGTATTTCCTTTTTACACGAACGTGTTGCATACATATCTGTCCGTTGACGTATGATTTATGCCCCAGTTGGCTCGGCCTGCTCGGCCTATGGTTCACCTGGTAGATGGGCGTGCACGAGCACAGAATATTCGCGAGCCAGGTGTCTACTATGGGATTTTGTGCGCGGAATGCCGAATACGGCAACAGTCGCCACCCGCTGGAGGACTTGCATCTCGTCGAGTATGTCCCTTACGTTTTCAAAAGATCGCACCCTTCGATCCCTCTTCTGGAATTAAAGAATTCATGGGCTAAAAACCGTGCCGATTGCACGGTCACGTTTTCGTTTTCAGATTAGCCTGACTGTCTGTTTTCAATCTTACTTCACCAAACACAGACAGACCTTACTCTAGCTCGTCGTGTCGCACAGTGTGTTGAAACTGAAAAATACTAGGCATACCTAAAAAAAAAATTTTTTGTTTCTGCATTCCTATGTTAATTTTTGAATTCTTCTACTGTTATACTACATATATGTAGTCAAATTTTATGAATTTATTTCATATTTTTCTCATAATCAGCCAAACATTGTCTTAACCTCCCGAAAGTGTTCTACAATATTTTGTATTCTTATGTTCCCAGAAAGTACTTACCGGTTCAATTTATAGTGGAATGGTTTTAGTTACCTTTCGTCTTACAATAAAAATTATAATCATTTTTTTTTTCATAAATTTGTTTATTTCAAGTTGAGACGAGTATCGTGTAGTAATATTACCGATAACCTTGAAGTAGAATCAATAAATGATGAAATACGTGAAATTTTGAGGTATGCCTAGTATTTTTCAATTTTGATCCACTGTGAGTCGGCGAGGTTTTAAATTCTACTTTCCTCGTCACTCGATACATATTAAGAAGATTTTGTAGCATTCGGATTCACTATTTATTGGATTAAATTCGGTGTTTTGTCCTTTTGGTTTCTGTCCCCGGTGTTTTATCAGTTGATATAATGCTAGTTCATTTAATTCATTCTGCGTCAAAATGTAATCAACGAGCTACCTAAAAAATGAACAAATCATTAACAATTGCAACAACTTTCCTCCCCCAAGGTTAGTGTAACTTCACGTATGCGCGCATCAATTTCGCAAGGTACTTCGACTCGTTTCAATCCGTAACACCGCAGCGTCCGACAAAACGCAGCCAGACGTTCCCTCCGCCGCGCCAGCGATTTCGTTCGTTCGTTCAGCTTCGAGCAACGCGTACATCGCCGTCGACCCGGGCAAGAGGTATCGCAGTGGAAAAGTAGTAGATTTTCGGGCGTATTTCACCGACGAAGACGGGTGGTGGAGTTTCTTTCCCCCTCGGGCGACGCCGACCTTTACTCCTCATTGGAGTTTTCGCCGGTGTTTCCGGGGGGGAAACAAGCGCTTCGCTGCGGCGAACTTCGTGTTGGAACCAACGAAGCGGTCGGGCCGAGCCGTACCGGTTGTATATCAGAAGGAAAACGTAGCTGGGTACATCGGCCAGGCACGAGGTTTAACGGCTCCCTCTAGAGCTGCCAGTTACCACGGTCCGATGCCTACCCTCTCGACCTGTCCGTCCTGGAATAAAGATGGCCGGGGGTTGCATCCACGCCGGGTTATCCTCATGGGATTGCACCGGGGGTACGGTGTATATGTATAGTAGATGGTCCGCGTGTAGGTGCGTCGAGGTGAGAGGATGGTGTGGCTTCTTTTTACCCGCTGCAGCCATGATAGACTTGACGAGATGTAAATTCTTGCGCACCGCGGAAGACAATAGCTCGTGGAAGATAAAATACATTGGCGGTGTGAAAAACACGGAGGGATGCAGGGGTAGGTATTATGGCTCCTTAAAAATCGTGCGATCGGTTTGACGATTATTTAAATTCATGGATTCACGCGGTGCCCAATGCGTTTTGGGGTATCTGGAGATCTGACGATCCGTTCCCTATGCGGAGGTGAAAATAAAAATAAAAGTGAAAATGTTAACTGTGTCACGCGTGCGATTGTTACGCGGATAATCGTGGCTTGAGAGATGTAAAAGTAGATGCTTGTAAATGATTAGGCGGGTTCTTTGCGACGCGATTATTAGGGTGTGTGTATTTTTATGTATGTATAAGAGCGTTCAATATCGCGAGGATCGCCAGTCACGCCGTTAATTCTATTACCATACTCGGGACATAATTATTATTGTTCCGTAAGGTTGCATGCGCGATAGTTACCGTGATTAATTTCAGATTTACCGCTGAATTATCGCCTTCTGTCGAGTCTAATCAATCAACTGCCTTTACGACACAGTGCGCCAAACGACACCTGGAATAACGAATCTTTTATGAAGACTTGTGTTAACAACTCTTGATGAATCGACTTCAAATCCACTCTCCTCCTTTTCGTCATTTCCTAATAAAAATTGCGATCTCGTTGCATACGTTAATCGTATATGCGAATCCTTGATTATTATATAATACAATTAATCAAACGCGATTTTGTTCAAATCGCAGAACTTTCAAAAAGTGTATGCAGCACAAAACCTTCAAGGATCTCCTCGATGTAAAATGAGATTAATAGGCCAGATCTCAAGGGTGGCTAGTTTATTGTGAACACGGCCAATCGGAATCGAATTTAGCCGGGTGATCGATGATCTTTCGAAAGGCCGTGACCAATGGGAATTTTGGAGGCTGCTTAAATAACCAGCAGTCCTGCGATATATCGGTTAACGATATTAAAACCCGCAAGGGGCTTGCATATTCAGGGCGCCGCTTACGTTTTATCTGATTGTCGTTGGCAGACGCCGCCAGGGAATCTTGACGCGCGATGTAAACCTGCCAGAAGTTGATGGATTGCGGTGCCGGCATAAAGCAGGTTACCCAAAGAGACCGAGCCACCCGCCAGCACTTACACTTCGCCCCGATGTCGGTCTAATTTGAATTTAATAAGGGGTTAAGTTTCTGTTTATTCGCCCGAGCTTGTACGTCCTGCATCGCGTTACTTCTAACGCCGTCAAGGATGTTTCTTAGCTACCAGAGGAAACACGATCCGCCTGAAATTATATTTTGCTCCGCCAGGAAAGACGTTGATGCACGGAGTATCGTTTAATATGCACGGGGTATTAAACTTGGAGGGTAAATTAGAGCGGAAAAATGCAGATCTTTGCCGAATATTTATGATACTTCCTCTGCATAATAATAATAATACGTCTTTATTTTATATTAAAAACTTGCACAGAGAAAATGAAGAAACTTTTATCCACCGTGACTGTCGACTGTCAACACCTTCATTGCCTATACCATTTCGTTCATAGTCGACCCATTAGAACCAGTGCAAGCATCGGCGGGCCCACGATCGGACGTTCCAAGCATCCATTACGCTTATGAAACCTCTTAAAATTGTTCCTCCGTTTCGCGGAATCGGGACAGGCAACAAACGAGAACAGGGGAGTGGCGGTTGCAAATGCACGCGCAAACGAACGTACAAAGAGAGCGGTTCGGCCCCGCATGGCGAAATATTAGGCAGGTCCTCGGTTCGAGCCGCATTGTGTTTTGTACTCGGGGAAATAGCGACGTCCCCGTTCGCTCCCGAATCAGCTTGATATATACGGCGGAGAGGGTGGCCCGTTGCAGCTGCATCCGCAGTCTCTCGCGAGCAACGGCCTCGAGGCGGCTAAAAAGCGAATGAACAGAGAGGCACCAAGGTCCGAGCAAAGGACGGACGAGCGGGCAGCCCCGTTCGCCAATATAGGGGCATCCGTCGATGCAGCAGCCCCGCTGCCGACCAAATCCCACACCGTTTCCGTGAATTATTTCCGGCATTACGAAAAGTGGGACGGAATACTTTAACCGTCGCGACGCGCCAAGGGCTTCGGCCTCTACTTAATTAATCGTTCCCCGGAATTTATCGCCTTCCCTAACGCAGCCACTCGCTACAATCTCGCGCGCCTTTTCCCGTTCTGCAAGACGCAATTTATTTCCCCGCCGCCTTTACACGGTGGATTCGTTCATCTCGATCGTCCGCTTGTTGGCCGCAATACGGGGATCGCGGCGTGAATTATGCGGAACAGTACCGAACGCTGGCCGAATTTTGTCGACGACTGGTGGGTGGTTGTGATGTATTCCGGCGGGTTATTAGAAAAGTTGCGCGATGGACTGGCGGTATGTACGAATAGGCAGGGGAGGAATGTATTTATTGCTGTACAGGGGATGCAATTTTGGGGAATCGTTTCCTGGAGTTTGTGGTAGGGGTGGGCGAACGAATGGGAAAGGAAGACGTGGGAGACTATAAGAACGTATTTTGGGAATTGCTGTTTGGTATTATTTTCCAAATACGTGCCTCCCTTTGTGGATTAGTTTTTGATTCGTAAGGGGAACATTGGAAAGGTCAATATATTATATTGTCGATAATGCTGAGGAGTTTGAAATATTGACAATATACTGACCCTCGGAGGCCTCTTTCACAGAAAGTTCCTTTCAAGTGAAGAACGAGTGTCTCAACTATGGCACTGCAAATTTGTGTATAAGATCGCAATACAAACAATACAATAATTCAGTATGGCAAAACGAAGAAAGAATTGAGTATATTCTCAGTCTGACAGCGAAACAATACGACAGTCGCGCACATTATTTTCTTGGACAGTGTTCGCATTTTAAAAGAGCAAACGAAAAGATTGTAAGCGTTTCCTTTCACCAAGAAAGGAAAGGATAAATACGATTATGTTCCAGTTGTAATGTCGTTCGGGGGAAAAGCTCGGCCCTAGAAGCGACATAAAGCGTGGCGAATTTCGCGAACAACGCGGCGAACAACACAGGTTTGAAGCGGAGCGGATGAGTTTCTGCTTACATCGCTTTAAATACAGCTTTAAATACAGACAATGGAGGCAGAAAGGGAAATTCGCGTACACTGTTGTCAGAATCATGATATTATCCCTCGCATTACTCTTTACCACGCCCGTCGTGTTTTCAGCTTCGTTTTACGAGCGGATATCCACGCGATAGCAACACCGACGACATTGCCCCGAATGAAACTCCTCTCGGAGATTCGAGATATTTTTAACAGAACGGTCAATATTTCTGCCTCTGCGTGCCTCTCGTCGAGACCTAATGATACCTCCCTATCGCACGACCAATAAAGAGAACGAGAAAATTTAAAAAAAGAAACAAGACGAAGGATATCCTCAGCTGTTTCTCGTTCTTATTCCTGAATGCGAGATCTCGTCCCCGCGATAAGAAATAAAAGTTTCGCATATTGCAAAACGAGCTATCACACTCGCCTCGTATACCGTTATATTTATTCAACAGATATTTACACTTATACCCACATTTACAACCGACCCCGAAACAGACGGGGTCGCGATAAGAACGACGAAAAAGAAAGAAGGAAAAAAGGGCTGATTTACGTTTCCGCTTCGTTCTGTGTTCCTCGATCTGCCGACGTGGAACGCGTGCACGTATACGCTCGCTATTCATCATACTCTTCGGACGGTCGCCGTGAGACCCGGCAATTTATGCTTGTTTTGATATTCTCGCCCGCATTTCCTCTATATTTTTTTCCCTCTTCCGTTCGCTCGCATCGCGAATATATTAGACAGGGGTAGAAGGAGGCGACAAGGGCGGGCGAGCTAGCGTTACAGATAACATCGCGGAACCAACGAACGAGTACGAACGGCTGCTACCCTAATAAATTTGTGCCCCTGATCCCATAAAAATGCATTGGATTCGTGAAGTTCCGTACGCGAGGACACTGAGCCCTTCGCGGGTTCTCTTGTCACAGATGATGCAGCGGGAACGGATAAGGAGCAAAAAAAATATGGAAAAGTGTTCGCCAGAGAATGAAATGTTCCTCTCGTATGTGTCACGAAGAGATTGTGCGATTACGCGTGACATTATCAGTGGATTCGGTGGAAAATAATTATTGTTCTCGCCTGTATTGTGCTCAGGTAGGTCTGTTGCAGAGATACACGGCGGAGTTGTAATTGTCCATGTATGGGCCAGTTGGGTGTTCGTGAAAAGATTGACGCAGATGAAATAATAATATTTCACAAACAATTTGCAAAGACATATTGGATTTGTAAACATGAAGGCGATCATGGATAAATAATAATTTTCAATTGAGATATCGACGAAATATTTACATACCTGTACAGTCCAATAATTGCACCTATGGAATTGCATATGGCACTAGCAGTGTCTCCCGGCAATCGAAATTACCAGCTCGAGCGGACTCCGTTCAAGCCTGATCAAATTGTTGTCTGCCGAAAGCAATGAATTGTGTCGCGAATATGCTAAACGGCAGTCAAACAGGTAGCAGGGAAGAAGGAAACTGTGGACGATGTTTGGTATAAACTCGCTTCGAGTCCCGTCTATACCGCGAATTGGAATATTCAATGTCGTAAGTCTTTAGAGAAGGCCAAAAGCAACCGGTGGATTTTTATTTCAATTCGCGGTGCAATATATTATTTGCAAAGCTCCGGCCAGCAGGCGGACGCGCGTGCTTTGCGCGCGTTCATACGAAGGCGCAGCCACCCTCGTCTACCACAAATCCTATCCGCAGAAGCGCGGAACCTTTCGCCGGGGCCAAACGTTTTCTATACGTCTGTAACGACGCGAACAACCTTTATGCGCCCACCCCTCGTCGATACTCATTCGCCTCTTTTTCCCTTCTTCCGAGGCGATGCTATCCCTTGCAAATTCGTTCGTTCCACCGATGTATCGCTTTACGGTCTGGAATTTATTTTCCACGCACGAACGCAATGATTGGCCGCGCGCATCTAATGATACAGTGGAGAGTGAAACGTAATTGTGGTTTTCCCTTTATTTCCCTTTTTCGAACTATAAAGAATAAGGGGCGCGCAGGGGACCAATACATTTTGCTTTTATGGTCGTGAGACTTTGGCGCAACGTTTTGGGATCATTTCAAATTCAGATTCGATGAATAACAGGTTATCATTGTTGACAGGATATATTCGTTCATTCGTTGCCCCGTCGAGGTGAGCTTTCGCAGTATAATTATTTTTCACGGTGAAAAGTACGCGAGGAAAATTTGTCAACGTAAAAATTCAACATCGATCATCTTTCGAAACAGCGATGTCAGAAAATTGTGTAGGTACATCTGTAACCATTTGTTTGGAAACAATTTCGCGTTGTTACAATGTTCTTCGTTTGAAATTATCCTTAAAGTTCCCCAGGCCGGTTACACTATATGCATTTCATTCCGCGTCAGTCTGTGTACTCGAACAAAGATACGTATATACTAAAGCACGGTATGGCATCGTAATTTCGTGCTTTTGACCGCGTTTGACCGCGTTTGACTCGCGTCAGACAGTTGCGATTCTCGCCGAATGGGTTTTCCACTGAAGTCTCGAATCGACAGCTTCCAGTGGCTAGGCTGATATCCGGGGTAATCGATTCGACCACAGTCGAGTGCGAGGGAGAGAGAGAGAGAGAGAGAGAGAGAGAGAGAGAGAGATGGAGAGAGAGAGCGCGAGAGAGAGCGAGAGAGATCTGGTTCGACGGAGTTCGAATCGGACCATTCATCGCGACGTTAGACAGCTTTCCTAAGAGAGGCTGTCCTAATTCGAACTAGTCGGTCATGTTTAATTCAGCTGTAATACGAATTTCACGTAGATAGTTTCATTGTCGAAGATCCCGGCAAACGTTCTTCGATTTAAAGAGGCTGCGAGATCCAAACGGCATCAACGGTAACTCGGTACCGAACTTATCGTTCATGTTTAATTCAACGACGATCTTGTACGAAGATGGACGTGCCCGCGAGATCGAAGGCGAAAAGGAATTCGGCAGGGGCGTTCGCGATAAAGGATAGTAAAAAGCAGTCGTAGCAACTCGACGGACCAGGTTCGCTCAAAGTATCCGCGGAGATTTACTTTTATTCGCCGACGAATGCACCGGCGATGCATGTAAAATACGCCTTTACATAAAATGTCGCGGAGATTTTACCCCGCAAGTGAAATTGTCGCTCGTAAATTTCGGCATTCCGGAGATATCGACGACGCCCACCTGGACAATCCCGAGCTTTATTCCGGAATAAATCAGCGCTATCGTCGCTTAACAAAGCAGCTGTGCGACGCGTCGCTGCGTTTTTCAATTCGCCAAGCAACATTCAACCCACATTGGCGTATAACAGTGCCTACGCGGCCGCGACAAATTTCCCCCGACGCGTGGAACAATTTTTTTCGACTGTTTCAAAGAAAGACGTATTGGGTCGTCGAGGAGAAAAACTTGAACGTTTTACGACCGATACGAGAACCCTCGGCCCATGAAGCCTCAGTCGATTATGGTCGTTCGAACGAGCAACGAAGCTCGATCTAGCATCTTCGGTGCTTGCCACGAGCGGCGCGTGTTCTAGACAGCCTCTGTCCAACGTCCCGTGGGACAATCTTGTTGGCGGGCCTCCGCCATTACCTGGACACATTGTACGTCCGCATAGTACCCCTAACGCGATATTGCATCTGATGCGAAATCTGCCAGGCTGATCGTGGCCCAGTACATCTAGTCTGCATGGTTACCTTCGATAACCTCGTTCGACTGCCGTGTAGTCCGCCGCTTGTTCTAGCTGGCCTAGGGAAAGAGAGACAAAGGGTGAGATTCGAGGGAGCAAGGAGGAGACACATCGACAGGACTAGAGGGATTATAGAGGGTCGACGGTCATCGGGGCTTCTCGTGCCACAGGAAGGTTCCGAGATTGAATTATCTGGCATCAGGAGGGGTTTTGACCCCCGGTATCGCGATAGTGGAAATTCGGAGAAAACCGAGTGGCCACTAATCATATAGCCCCAAAATATAAAGAGGAAACTCGGCTAGAACGAAACTGGTGGATGTTACCGGGAACAAAGGGGCAGCCGTCTGTGGTGGTCGTTGACCGAACGTTGGCATTCTCCTAAATCATCTCTATAGTCTCCGGCCTCGCCTTTGTGGAGTATATCGCGAAGATTCTGCGCGACTTCCGCTACAGGTTTTAGTGGCAGTTGATTGATATTGGATGTCAGACGGATAAACGAATCTGGACCTCTTTCTGTTATGGCAGGCAAACTTTGTTATCTGTATTTTAAGTTGAGGGCCAGTGAGTTTCGGAAAAGTTAAAAACTGATCGATGCCGATGCTGTTCCTTTTTGTATAGGTACGATATCTCTCGTGGAATTGATACATTGGACTAGGCAGGAAGAAAAGAAGCAGAGTCTGCTATATTGATTAGTAAAGGAAGTGCAGCATATAAGGATTACCAGTTTGTTTAAGATGAATACGAAATTATGGCAGAAGAGGGGAAGAAATAAAACTGTATGAAATCATAGGGGAACTAATAAACTATTATATTTCAAACTCTAAATAACAATAAGAAATATGTGTTCCAAATATGCTACTTTTCCTCTACTTCTTACGTATAACAACAATGCAATAACTACAATTTTTAAACTAAATATCGAGTACAATTATTTTTCTGAATAATCAAAATTTCAACAAAATAGTGTCCACTCGCTGATACCGATTTTTACTTCCCCAACAAGCATACTTCTCAGAACTTCAATATTTAACTTACACCGTTCGGTTCAAGCACACCTGTCAAAACTAAAAAATTATTTTATACCCTAAATTGAGGTACACCACACGAGATGAGTATCTTAATTGAGGAACAAATATTTCTTCTGTTCACCACGGAATCCTCCTTTCATATCATCATTTCAGCGTGGCGCACACCAGGTCCTCCTGCTTCGACACAGGGTCCTGTTCCAGCTACAAACCGCCACAGCCATCCGCCACAAACATTCCGCAGAACAGGAGGACAGATGTGGTATATAGCATCAGCAGTTGGTGGCGAGACCTCTCCGTCGTGAGGGTATCCTTTGGGGTTCCGCAGATGCATGTGTGTGTTACACATCTACATACATAGTATATGTATATCGAACCGCCAGCGCAAGCTTGGTTATCCGTGGTTTTGACAAGGTCGGGACAGGTTACCTGTCGTTTGAGTCCGAAATTCTCGGTCAATGATTATTAAGCGTCACATCTTGCGGCGGCGATGGAACCGCGAAACGTGCCATGTTCCTAATTATCAGGAACGTTTTGGCCGGATAAATTATGCCCCGTCTCGCGGAAAATCCTGTGAAAGCCGGCTCTGACTTTCGTTGCTGCTGGAAACTTGAATGGATCGTTAAATCTAGGAAGGGGATTATTTTTAGGATTCGTGTGCTTGAGAAAATTTTGCGGGAACGAGCCAGGTTTCTGATGTTAAGCAGCTGCGTAAGAATGAAAAATATGAAAATGCCTACTAACAATAAGTTAAAATTATGTACATGTACAGATTTTTAACTCTGGTACATATTTTGTTTCGGAGAAGCCACTAGATACATTTCTACTCTTAATGTTTCATCCCCTTGGCGAACCCAAGTTATAGCAGGACTCGTATTACTTTGCAGACAGCTACTATTCAGTAATTCGTAGTAATACAATTTGTAGGACATGTATTTAATCCTAGACACTTTCATTAATGTTATTAATGACACTTAAGGACACTCAAATTAAAGCATTTAAATGAATGTAATCAAATACATAAGTAAGTTGTTTACCATTTATTTGCCTGTAGTACTAATATCACTCGGGTGCCCCTACCTCTTGTATATACAATTTTTGGGTATAAAAATATTTAATATATTTGTCCCCGAAAAATATAACAAACTCTGTAGGCACATTAATATGCATTAAAAATTTATTTTCTACCAGAATAAAATAAACTGGCCTACATTAGATTCTGATCCATTTAACGCAATATATCGCGTTATTTTCTGTTTTAAACGTCAATTACAATTTCTGCCCTACGTTGTATTCTCAAATAAACTTCTACGATTTACGTGTTTCACGAAAGACTACCACGAAGTCTTACAATTAAATCTATACGTTCGTTACGTGACCAGTTCGTCTTGGGATGCAGAAACGAGCCGCAAATTTGGCCACTTGCAATTAGACGGTTTCGTCCATTTGCAACCCTACTGGTGGATTATTATCCACCCGAAAACGTACGATTTCGCGTCGCCCTCGCAGGCCCATCCCCTTATCGGATGCAATAATGGAAACTACGCCGCCGATTCTATTTTCTCTCCCCTGGGGTGCTGGCAGCCGCTCTGGTAGACGGGATTTGCTACTCGTGGCCGTACAATAATGGTTATTTATTAACGCTAAATCAAATATGTTAGCACCGCGCGACTTTACGCCAGCTCACCACTACGGCCAATGCATATCATGATTACGATAATAATTCCGGAACCGACCACTTCCGATTCCTACCGCGGACTGTTTGGAGGATAAATGCGCATCGAAGCTAACAGTAAGTGTGCATAGTTGCTGGGGGATATTGTAATTCCAAGTAATGCATTTCGATGTTGATCTGATTATTATGGTCTTATTATGGAAAGACATATAGCACGTTATAAAGCCAACGAAAGATTAACTCAGGGCGTGAAATGCGAAGCAGAGCCGCAAGAATAGAGGATAATAAGATAAACGAAAAAAGTAATAAGCGGAAGAAATTTTTTCTTGTCAATAAATAGAAACAGAAGCGAATATACTTGACAAGAGATTTAATTGCTTGCAGTGAAGTATTATTTTGACAAGCAACTTACGGATTCTCTGGAACCGTCGGTTATTATTAATTACCGTGTGTACAGTGATCGCGGAACAGACAACACCGAGTCGACCGATAACCCGAAAGCGCAGCGGGATCTTATTGTTCGTCGTCGCCGGGAAATCCAATTACGCGGAAGCCACCAGCTTCCGACCTATCGATACACGCTAACTGCGCGGCACCACTACTCCCGTCCCGAAAACTACAAGTTTCCCAGGCCGAAACTATAATTGTATGGCCGCCGCGGCGAATGAAACTGCTCCGGAGTCAAAGCATTCCTTCGTTTCGCCGACCGCACCGCGTTCTTGCAGTCCCACCGACAAAAGGCCAACCTCTCTCCTTCCAGACATCGCGGCACTACCAAAACGCATCTGGCAATAGAGGGTGGCGACCGTTGCTGGAAGCAACGTACGTCGTAATATATGTAATTCAGAAGCCGGATATCGAAACGCCGTAGTCGTCATGTCGACGTCAGTAGTACCGTTTTACGCGACGGAATAGCGTCCCATCCGAACGGAATGGATCTTTCGCTGGTTTCGATGATAGCCCGGCGAGGTTCGCACACTCCTAAAACACGGTAACCGGTCCGAACGCGCCGAGACCCTGTCACATTCGTCACAGAAACGGAACCCTTCTTGCACGGCAACAGTACTACTCTGGTCTGCAACGTGTAAACACGTCCGCGTAATAGCGAGTAGCACACCCCGCCGCTCGACAACATTGTGTGCGCATACTGATGTTTCATTAGCCCACTGTTCATGCTTCTCCCGGCCGTCAATCAAGTTCTCCAACCTGCGGCTGGCTCCTCAGTTTCACTAGACGTCCGTCCCGATCCTGGCCACAGTATCGGACCTGCTACGATCGCTTTATAAGGGGATTACAATTATCCGATGTTTGATTACCCTTTCCGCGGTTGCAATCTGTTTAGACGTATTTACGTGCAGTACAATACACACGGTTCCTCTACAGTTACCCACACTGTGCGAACCAATGGGGGCGCACGATTCCGCTGGGATCGTCGTGTGACGTGCGTTTGTTCTGTTCTTTGGGATAAAAGGATCGACGGACGTACCGTACAGTTGGAATACTTGTCCGTTTGGTTGGCTCATTGGTGATTTCAAAGGATAGAGACGGCAACGACCGTTGCGATTAGCGATGCAATTGCGACACGATTGGTCTGTTACTGGGGCGCAGTCGAGGACTTAATTGTATGGGAGGGAGTTGGGCGAATGTGAACTGCTGGAAGGGAGGGTCTACAGTCTACAGGGTTGCGCAGATAGATCTGGAATTTGAGAGATTGGAAAGGAGAGGGCTTGCTTTAAGGAACTTCTTTCGTGATTGCATCGACGAGTGCACTGTGATTTGTTTTTCCTGAGTGTTTCGGGAAGGCACCATTGAGTGACATACACTAGTTTTATTAAAAAGACATGGAGGCTCTACTTGGTTTAGAAGTGGGTACCGTTGAAACCGCTAGTCCCTTAGCAATCATTTAGCTATAAAATATACAGCATACCTGTGAACGACGTACACTGTGGCGTAGATTGAAGCGTTTATTACTCGCATCGAAGTTTCTCAATTGCATGGACCTACCTTTATTGCATACTCCTGTTATCAACGAAACGCTACTCATTTCACGAACCCTTGCACTTCCGTGAAAGCGTTTACCCCAAACGACCAAAGCCCTCACGGCAGGAATCCGGCATTGTTAGATACTAACATACTTACAATACAATCTCACGTTTCGTTTCGCATCGAAAGCACATGAAAGCCAATATTCGATTTCACGAATGGTCTGCTCATTGCCGGTCATTTCGCGTTAACCGTGCCCATCGCGAGATTGTACCAATTCTGTGCGGCATTTTGACGTTTAAATTGAGATCGACCCGAGCGTCGCCGCGACAAATGGAAACGCGGTCGAACGAAATTAATTTATAAGAGGATCAGAATTATCCCCGCGCCCGATCTCCCTTTCGAATTTGCGCTACGGCACGGAGTTATGCTAGCGGCGGCCAGTGATGAACTGTAATGCAAATTCGAACCGCACCATGGCGATACGATGGTCGATTGTTGACGATGTCGCGTTGCAGTGGCCCCTGCACGATTGCCGGCCTGTTTCATTCATACTGGAGCCAGATTATGCAAGTTTCGAGCAATTACACGCTGATTGTACAAGTATGATTACTTTCCTGTACCAATCGGTGATTGAACGAAGAATGTCTTTGTTTTGTGTCGATTGAAAGTTGATGAATGCAGCCTGCAGAACTGGGGTTGTCATTTTAGAGTGTTTTGTGTTATGGGAATAGGTACTGTTCGCCAGAATTTTCACCATCCGGCTGCATAATACATATTCAGATATATCATATTTAACAGAGTTTAGGTAAATCCTAATAAAAAATGATGATCCAACGTATATCTGTATAACTCGTATCGTTGGGGCAATTTATAGTACTTCAATTATGTTTCACAGAATCGTTTTTATTGGAACCAAAAGTACAGCGGGGTATCCTGTAACGATCTAATTCGTTCTGGAACCTCGTTCGTTATAGGATACGTATACAGTCGACCTTATTATAATTTGAAAACCTCTACGGTAAAAGAGAAGAGCATGCAAATATACGCATTATAAATTTAATTTGATGTGTTTAAATTGTATACATTGAACACATGCGTAAATGTATATCAAAATTATATAGAAGGGGAGGATGAGGAGTTATCAATTCGACTTCTTTTGGCGAATTCCTTTTGGCAAGTTTGTTGTAATATATTCGTTCGATGCAAGCATTTTCATTTAATCAGAAACACTGCTCCTTATAACATTCATTCCGTGGAAGGTCGTTCGTTATAGGATAGTCCACTGTAGTACGAATTCTATGTATTTATCAGAACATTGCTTTCGTATTTATACATTTCTGTTGCTTCACGAAGCATTTCAATCAAACTACACAAAGGATCCCCGCATGCCTCGTTGGCTAATTGTACGGTTAAGAGGGTTTCAATCGCTTTATGTAAAGGGATTGAAATTGTCCGACTTTGTTCGATTACCCTTCTACTACTTTTGTAATCCTCTCGAGCCGAAGTGCGATTGTGTCACGTGCATGGACAAGGATCTCGCCGTCTTTCGTCGAATTTTTGCGCAAAGATTCACTACTTGTGCTAAGCAACGTGGGAATAAATTAGCACGGAATTCCAGCACCTTTATTAAGTTAGATTGCGTGGCATTCGCAAAGGTAAAGGAAATAAAATCATGTGAGGTACAATGCTGTTTCATGCTTAATCGTGAATATACCTACTTCGTGAATTGCATTACCTGTTGTTAATTAGATTCCTGATTGTTAATAAAGAACGTCGGCTTTATAAAGCAAGTGAACTATTTATAATCTAAACATGACTGTATTATAAAATACTTTTCATTAAGAAATTCTCTTCGACACTAAAGTAGACAAACGTCAATTTATTGCTTTACATTACGTGCACAAAATCCGGGAATCATAAATGATAGGTTACGCCATAAGGGAATGCAAGAAAATTTTAAGAGAAACTAAGTCACATAAATTATTTACATTTTCAATTTCTCGACACAGACATTCATAGAAATGTCTACAAATATGTCCTTACCTTCGTAATAAACAGCCACGCCCATAGTAATTCCATTTCTATTTAATAGAAAACGCTTGCGAATTCAATCGCACGAGTTGCTGTTAAACTGGAACACAAGCAAAATTACCAGAACCCCATTCAAGTACTGAAACGATGATCCTTCCGTTGCTACTTCGTTAACCTTTAGCGCTCAGGCACGATGCAGATTCGTGAATGGCGAGATACACAGTGATACAGCAAAAATGGGGATACAAAGCGACGATGCGTTTCAGCGCGAACGAGATTGCTTTGTCAAGTGCAGCGTAAGTGACAAGTACGATTGACCCGCGTGGCGTATTATCCCGCCGATGTTTCATTACACTGTCAATCACCGTGTTTGTCCGGAGGCCCTTGCCCGCAAACCGATCGACTCGTTCTCATCAACCAAGCCGAATCGCTTTCGCTGGTCGCTTTATAAAGGGATTACAATCGTCCACTGTTTGATTACCTTTCCGCGCGTGTGCGAGATAGTCAGACCGGGTCGCGATATGCAAGCGAACGCGATGTCAACAGGATCGCAGCCACCAGGATGCAGCCGATCCTGGACGATCTCTGGTCGAGTATCGCAATGATATCGCGATACCCTTGATACCGAAAGCTATTAACAGTCGGTAGGTCAATTTCGCGACGCGATTATAGAAACTTCGTCTGGCCGCTTCCGCAAGTGCTGGCGTAATTTAATACTTTAACAACGTTAACGCGGTCGGAAGATCAACGATGAATTGCAGTAAACGTGTTTTATGGGCACCGTCATGGGAAAGTCGTGTGATGCAAGTTCTGAGGGATCAGGATTTCGGACTTTAATGAGAAAAATATAAAGAATAGAGAGTTGTCTTGTAATGGTAAAGGGGTGGATTTATTTTGCGGAAGGACGGGCAGAAATTGTCGGCAACAGTTATCAACAAATTGACAGCCCGCTACAGCTATTGTGTGTGACGTACTGAGATTTGAGCCAGAGCAAGAGCCCAAGCTAGTGTGCTCTGTAATTTCCGCGAAATCTTTAATTACCGGCCGCACGAGGCATCCAGACTATCCCATTCCCCGCGCACACGACGTCGATTGTGGAACCTCGCGATCCAGGGGTTCGTAACACGCCCGTCGAAATTCGTCCGTGCATGTACACGTAGCCAAATGGAATTTACAACGCGACGATAATTTATGCTTGACGAGAGTCTCGCCCTAGTCGGCGGCGAAGCAGCGAATGGGACCACGTGACAAGCTTCAGCAGGGGGAAAAAAATTGAGAATTTACGGCGCGCCGTTGCCCGAGGGTACATTTATAAAAACGTCCCGTGATTCCCGCACCTATTAAAAACTGCCGCACGGCAAACTGCGGATATCTTCGCTGGATATCCCGACGACTCAGCGATCACGAGCAACGCTACACGCTCTTATGACGAATGGTCTTTACCAATGAATAAGAAGGGGACGGACGGAGGAGAACAGAACAGGGTGAAAGAGGGCAAATGCCGCGGGACATTTTGCTGGGTATCCTTGGTTTATCTGAACGTTCTCAGAAATAGTGCGGACTAGAGGGCAAGGATGATGGGTGGCTCGTACCCTCGGTCAGTTCTGCGTGGACGTGGAAAAGGGTGAACGGGGCTTGGTTTGTGCGGCGTGTGTGATTACGTTGGCAATTACTCCCACCCTCGGCACGGATAGGCCTCTGGTCTGCTTCCACCCCGGCATTCCCTGCATCGTTCTCGATCGTCGACGGAAGGGTTGTAACTCGTTATTAGCGAGGAACAGGAACGGCTGAGAGGCAGGCAGGTGATTACAGCTTCGAAGTAGATTCCCCAACGATGATAAATGCCCATCCGCAGATCCGATCACGGGCCGTGCCCTTTGGCTTCTTCTATTACACTGCTTCTACTTCTGTCTATATTACTTTTTATCTCCGCGTTTAATCATCGCTCTTATCATTTCTATATGCCATATTGCCTTACCGATCTGCGTTCAGATGTCCGAAATACTAATTCAACCACCTTCTGTTTTTTTTCTCTTCTGCTCATCAAATTTCGAGAAAGTTTCTGCTGAAGATCTAGATTAGAGACAAGACCATAGTAGCCTTGAACCGAACCATTTCGTCGCGTGCAGATGGGGGCGTAAAACGTTTTATTGCACCCCGTTGGATATAGAAGCTGTTATTAAGAGCAACTAAACGCAAGGTTAAATTGTCGTGGAAAGTTTAGTTCTTTGCCAAGTAGAAAGCGACACTGTGAAGCGTACAGCGTGTTGCTTGCGAAATCTCTAGTGAGCACTAGGAACGCGACCGTCCAACAGTTGAAAGAGAATGAGCAGGTGTCGTGGCTTATCTAGATCCAGCGTCGTCACGCGAAAGTGGTTGCAAACGATGCGGGAATAAATCATCCATGGTTCAACAATCGCGCGCGTCGACGTCGACGGTCGTTCGTTTCGCGGGAACGGGGGAAGCCTTTCGACGGTTTCTGTCGAAACAGCTTCTTTCTTGCTCGTTACGCACTCGAGGATCGCCGTTGAAAGAGCCTCGATACCAACCGCGAAAATACGCCGAAAGGAAACGGATATGGGGAAAGGGGGGTCCCGGTTGGTGAATAGGCGAATGGAAGATAAAGTCTCGCGGAGTTTAAGAATGGAAAAAGACGAGAGAGGTATGGTAAAAAAAAGAAAAGAAGATAGGAGATGCCAAGGGTCAATCAGGAAGAAGAGTCCTCGAGGATGGGTCGGAGAGAAAGCGGCAGCATCCCCTGGGCGAATCCTTTCGTGTATGTGTATACATATACATGTATATCTGAGTCTCAATGAGAATTGCCCATAGAAAAGATTTGAAGAGCCCTCTAAAAATAACTGCACCTTTCGCGGTGGTACACACAGTGATGGTATTAGCAGGTCGATGGTTCCTATGGATATGCGTTATAGTAGATACACTATGGCGGACGCATGGAACGAAAAGATAACGCAATTTAGTTCAGCCTTTATTCATCCTCGTTTGGTTCGCTCCTCGTTGTCCCATATGTATGAGCCGCTGCGTCGTTGAACACTTTTTATAATGTTTCTTTTTTTTGATTCCACGCTGTTCCACTTCTCCCCCTTTTTATTTCTCCTGACCCTCATCGCTGGTTTATCCATTCCTCGTACCGCGCATCATTAGTAGTCCACTTTACCGTATTATTATCCAAGTGGATTTAAATGCACCCACTTAGTACCAGCCAGACAACATTTTTTAAAGCCCCTTTCCACCTTTTTGTGTTTAAGTCCTGAAGTTTCGCCTTCGCGATGAGAAAATTGTTCCCGAGACGTGTTTTATTCCTTTTATTGCAGAATACATTCAAGTCTTCCAGTTTACATACAAACATTAAGATCGGCCTATATAATCGTAAAAATTGCATCGAAATAAGACACAGCTCAGTATCAGTCATTTATTACAGTAATATGACAAACTTGTCGAATCTTTCTTTACTCTACACGCTGCACGTGAAATCGCGTTGCCAGCAAAAGTAAATTCACTGTCTCGATCTCTCACTGGGATCTCAAGATGGCAAATAGTGTCACGGTAAACTACGTTCACCCCGTATTTAACTTTTATATCCATTCCTTTATCCATTGTATCCATTCGTCGGAACCGTAAGCGTTAAGACGAATTTTAGTCTACCAGCCGAATCTTTACTCGTCGCCCGAAGATTCCGCTAAATCTGTCCGCGGTCGGCTAAAATCCAACAACGTACTAATCCAACTCGATCGTGCTTAATCCAAATTCGCACGCTTCTCATTTCCGGCTGCCTGGAATTCTGGTGTGTCGCGATGCACGCGATTCATCGTTATGCTTCCCGATTTTCCAAGAGGGTGAACCGTGAGCGCGATACGATTAACATACCAAAAGTTGCGCCGTTATTCGGATCAACCGTCTGAGTTGCACGACTGTTGAAACTCTGCGTGTGCAGGGTGCATGCATCAACCGCGGCAATTTGGGTCATCGGGCTGGCTGCCTTCTCGAAACGTATCCTGTCCTCGTGTGTGTCTCTAATTGTAAGTTTCGTTGCGAACGAAACGCGCACACCGGTATCTTGCCGCCGCAGACCTTTCGTGCTGCATTCTGCCTTTAACGCGTGTTCTCGCTAAATTGAATTCGCACCGTGTGTCAGTTGATCTAACGATGACATTTTGGTTAATAACTTGCTCCGTTGTGGTAGTAGGGACTGTGGTTGGAACGTGATCCCAGAATATTATTCATGGTGCAATTTACAATTTCGTTTGATTTAATATGTTGCCTTCAATTCGATCTTCGACGGGATTTATAAATTTGGCACTTGACTAACGTAATTTTTTAAAATTCTTTTGTGGATGAGTCTGCATAAGCCTGAGATTAAAAGGAGGGCAGTGGGTAAGTCTCTAAATTTTGCGTAAACAAGTGATATGAATACGTTGATGGAAGATAGCTGAACACGATGAAGAGAAACAGTTATATTACTTCATACTTCCTTCTTCATTTGAATACTGTGTATGTACTCAGTTCATTAAATTCAATTTTCCCTGCCATTTTCTCGCAACGAGCTCATTTCCGCCTCCAGTCCACAATCCAACAGCGCAACGTAAAAGGAGGAAAAATATTAAATCAACAGCAACATTGGCAAGCAGCTTATTCAAGGATGATGTACAAACGGCATTGCAAATTCAACGACGTTGGACATAATTTTACGACGCTCGACGAAACGTCACGGGAATTTTTTCTCGTTGGTTCCAAGCCACGTTTCTTCATGAACGTGCTTAAACCAGCCTTTAATTATACCCCTTTGGCCTCGTTTTTCAAGCTGTATATGGGTCATTCCACGCCAAATCGATCACTTTTGGACGTCACCATCGGCGATTTTGTTCTAAATGAAATATGTTATAGTCCATATGGAATTAGGGGAGGTTTAAGTCATCATTTTTGCGGTTGACAATTTGTTTAGAAGATACAGGTCTTCAAAGTTTGTAATTTTTGCCATTTTTGCGAAAACGGCCTTTTTTTCGGAATTTTTATCTCCGGAACTGTTAGTCCGATTAAGCTACTTCTTTTTTTGCTTTACTCACAAAGGATTGGGCTATTATAAAATAATTTTTTCAACCTCGGTAATTAACTTTATAATGTCGAAAAATATAAACAAATTCTTTGTTTGCGTTTTTTTTCGATGATATATGACCATATTCCTTGAAGTTTCCTCTTCAAAATGAGACTTTCAAAATGATGGACGATTGAAAATTGGCTTCACAATGAGCTGGAAAAGGAGCGGCGTACCCCCGTTTCAGGTAGGCGAGTCGTGCGCTCGGGAGCGGGACCGCTGTATGGTCGGTTTCCTACACCCGTTGTTCTCCAAGCAATACCAGTAGATCTCGTATACGACTAAATTACCCTATGTTTATAACCCGAGAACAATATTAGTAACCACTCTGGGCCAACGACACCTTTTTCCAGCTTACGACCCTAATTCCATATGGACAACATATTTCATTTAGAACAAAATCGCCGATGGTGACGTCCAAAAGTGATCGATTTGGCGTGGAATGACCCATATATTATATCCCTTAATGAATCTCGCTTACTACACGGGTCAACGACATGGTTATGGAAATCGACTATCGCATTACGAATAAATTCGTATTCGTATAGACTAAAACTAACCGGGATGAATTCTTCATGAAAAGTCTAACGCATCGAAACCCTTGTCGATTATAACTGGCACCGGGGTAAGTGGATTGGTCGTGAGTTCATGGTTCGTCGTGGGAAACTATCAGAAGGCGCGTTACGCCGTCGTCGTCAGGCAACTGTTAGGCGGAAACAACGTTTCTTCCATGAGAAAGTTCGACACACGAGCCACGGACAGAATTCGATCCGAATCTTGCACGGCTACGTCAGTAGCCCAACGAATCCTTAACGCAATTAAAGTTTGACAGGAACAAGCCGAAAGTAGGACAGAACGGCAGCGTGCAGCACGAAAGTAGGCGCGTTTCGTAGGTTTGATCACTAATCCGACTAATGTGGGCAACTTCTTCCCTTTGTCTGCTTTGCACATTGTCCACTTGGTCTACGTCGAAGGTTCGCACGAAAACAAATTAAAATGGAGGAATTTGGTTGGGATTTCGGCTGGTAATGCGCGGGTGAAAGTGAAATGACCGTGAAATCACCATGTGCACTGGGAATATGAATATGAATGTCACAATGGTAATGTTTTATTCCACTCGTGTGTGATATTACCGATTTTCACGGTAATTATGCTTTTGCATAATTGGCGAAGAGTTTGGGCACTTTGCAATTGAATTGCTTATTCCGTCGGGGCGGTCCTGGAACAAATGAAACGTTAATTGATTTCAATTGACCACCCATTTCCTTGTGTTTCATTCATAAATGCCACTGCAAACACCGCCTACTTTAAATTTATTTTCGCTTTCCCTGTTTCATTCCATATCATACAAGTTGATCGAACGTTTCTTATTTTTGTTGCCATTGGACCTGCGCGATGAAAGCAGTTAGAAAATGACGTACAAAAAATTGGAATTTTATTTAGAACTCTGTCCTTTAACAAAGAAAGAGATTCCAGAAGGTGCTCGATACATAGACATAACGGTAACTCACACAAATCCCCTTAGAAGTATTTCCATTTCATTAACATGGTTACACGTTACAGGGGGCATAAACTACACGCTACTTTAATGAAAAGTAGTAGATTACAGGTTCGAGTTCTGGTCGTTCAGCCCTGAACAAGGCGATAGCCGTTCGCGAAAAAGGTGTTTCCCATTAATCTTTAGCCGTGTCCCGTTGATGTAAGCCTATTACCTTGATTAAAATATCCAATAATCGAATTCATCCGAGTAGGATAACGACAGGGTAACCGAGCGCCAGAAAAACAAGAATGCAACAGAAGAACAGGGGGTGGGGGATAAGGGTGGATTTATACATACGAGAAAGATAGACAGACGCGAAATGGTGGAATGGGGTTGATTAATGAGAAGGGAGTGACGCGGCGGTACGCCGCGCACCAGCCAAGTTTCACCCCATTTCATCTCCACTTTCCCCTCTGCTTTGTCGTCTCTTCCTCCCTCTTTCAACACCGTCAGCCTGCTTTCACCCTTCTACCACTTTTTCTCTCCTTTCTTTTGTTTAATTTCGCCTTATCTGGCGAGGTTTCCGTCTTCCTCCCTTAACTTAGTGGGTCCTTTGTTTAGGCAACCCGATTGCCGTCTACTTCGTGGCGCCTCTCTTTTCGTCTGTTTGCCATTTTTTATTCCGGAGATTTGCGATAGCGTGTAAATACGTCCGTCGGAAGTATCGATTCGCTTGTGCTTTATGCGAAATTATACGTTATCCGTGACAAGCGTGATAGTGGCCTTTTAGTTATAGCACGATATATCAGTTTTGCCCCGGTATTCGACGAAATCATGGTATTTTATACGGAGGGAAATTAGGGTGCCGGTCGAAGCTGTATAAATAATACAAGCGTTTGTTAAGTTTTGCAAAGTCTGTGGAATTGCAATGTGGCAACGATGATGCGAGTAAAATAGGGTAGGTACTTTATACCTCCTTATTTTATTGGTGCACGTAATACCATAAATGATGACTTAGGAAATAATGGTACAGAGGGGAGCCCCTATCGAAAGCAAATGACGAAATCCTCTGAAAACCGTGGTCTGTTAACACAACGAGTAAAAATGAGGCAGGTAGCCTCGTATTTTTGACCGGGCAACACGTGCTGTCGGCAGTTTACGCTGTTTAAAGGCAGCACGATGTACGCCATACTTGCGTTCAATGTTGCGATAAAAACTTTGATATTACGGTCAACGGAAATCTCCTATCATAGGCAAAAATTGTATACCCTGCGAAACTAATAATAACACCTCTTTAACTGTTGAGCGCTTCGCCCTTCTTTCGATCGCTCTCGTTCTTCCTGTGCTTAACGGTCTTGCTTAGTTAGATTTACTTTGTTTCGTGTCTCAAGTCGTAGAACCTGCCTCTAGCCAACTATAGCCACCTTTTTAGACAGGCAAACGAGTTGAAAATCAACGTGGCATTATCGATGTACCCCTGTCCACGCAAGCTCTCGCAGCTTGTTTCTCATTTTCTCGGCTGTTCCCGTTTCTCGAGACCGTTTACGTGCGTGATTGCGCGTCCTCCTTTCAACGCTTGTCCTTCGTATCTTTCACTCGTCCGGAATACCTCGAAGGCTACTTTTATCTAGATTTATTCCACCTGGTTGCGATCTCTGGGGAGAGATGTTCCCTTACATTTACGAGACTCTTGTATGTAGGTGAATCGATTCGCTGGAGAATTCGCCGCAGTAAATGATTCATCTTTTTAAACAAGAAGTTTTCAGGCTACGGTTTAGAATTCTCAGTATACATATTGTGAATACTGTTCGAAATGGTATACTTGAATTGTATAATGAAATTTCGAAGTAGAGAGCGATGAAATTTTTCACGCAGCTATGTTCGACGATCGATATTTCGCCCTTGATTCACGTGCCATCGCTTCGAGTACTCCAGGCATTCGTAATCAAATAACTTTCCCTCTCATTAGAGACTCACGAACGGTCCCAGACCGAGGAGGTTGTGCATTCAGTGCACTCTGCGTTCCCCGAAGGGAAACCACCTCTCTGCATACCGTCTTTCATCGCGCATTCTCTTCTTCTTTTTTCCCTCTTTTTTTTATCTGCCGCAGAAGGTACCGGCAAATTATCGTCAATTAAAAGTTTGCGGCGCATTAACGAATACTGCACGTCCTGTGGCATGCACGAATTAAAAGAACCCCATCGACATTACGGGATAACCCGGGAGCACTTGAGAGTTCGTATCGATTGTCCCGTCGGCGTCGTACGTTCGAGAAGAGTGTATTGTCATGTCGAGGTCGGCAGATCCACAATGAACGTGGACGAGTTGGAAACATGTCGATTCCACGAAGAGGCGTGAACTAGAATGTCGAAGGGTGTACGCATTCACATCTGGCCACCGACCTACCCCCGTTCGTGAACTCCTGATGGACACAAAAGGAGGAAGAGAAGCCGCATTTCAGACTGGATAAAAGCTCCTAGAAACGCGTCAGCAGGGCCAAGTCCCACGAACCGAGTCTATCTCCGATCAAAAAGTGATCCGCTGTTCAATTTAAATCGGCTTATATAGAGGACACCTCGTTTCGTCTATGAAGTGACTCATTAACGGGGGTCTCCCCCGTTATTTCGATAATCTATTCAGCGTGCAGATATTGTCACTTTTGTATGCAGAATATGTGTATTGATTATATGACATCGGGGTGTACAGTAGTAACGTGTTTGATGTGTAAAGTAATGAAGGAAATAGAGCTTTTGGCAATTGCAGAAAGCGAATCGAATTTTTCACTTTTCTTCCCCTTTGTCGTTTTTAATTTATCACTGAACTGCAGTTTAAATTTCAACGAGCAGCAAGTGAATTTTTTGTTTAAATCAGGCGCGTTTCAGGTGAAAATCGACGTTTTCTCGAGGAAACTTTCAATCGACGCCTTCCAACCGGCCGGTAAAATAACGTATGTACATTGATACGATCTTGAACACTAGTTGCAGAAGGAAGTGTCGCAGTGCCGAGAACGTTCGTGAATTCAGACGCGAACGATCCAGATAACCAGAAGGCCTGAAGTTCCCTGTTCCCTTATCTTTTATCGCTCGCCGACGATCTACTCGATTTCAGTTAATTTGAACTTCGCGCAAACTATCGTGGCTCTCCTCTCCTTGCTTGTCCTTTTCCGAGAACAACGGAAATAAAAAGCTAGGGAAATACGAAAGTTGATCGATGCTCACCGTCGCGTAAATTACAAATTGAAGTAAAAAAGAGGAAGATGGGCCTTAGAGGAAGGGTTATAACAAACAGGAATGAATAATGGTACAGTATCTAAATTAACGAAAACAATTTGCTTAATTTTTCAAGAAATTAATTCTCTATCCCACTTTTATTCTACTATTCGTTCTACTATTTCGTTCACATTTGGCGAAAGAATAATACACACAATTGCCAATCGATTGTAAGCATATGAAACATATTTTCGAACTTTGTGTAACTTACGTTACACGTTCCTCTTCGCAACGAACAATTTGTTTTTAAAGAAAATTTTACACGAGCTCAGATGGAAGTCTCGTGTTGGCTCTGAGGTGTGCAACGTCAGACAGACACCTTGCTGAACTCGGGGGATTAAAATAATAATAACCTCGGAAATTGGACACGGTACTGGCTGTACCCTCGTAATCTTCGGTGGCCATATGCCGGCGCTGGCTGGAACGAAGCCAGGCGAACGTGAAAAAAAGAGCGATCGCATACCTAATCTGAATCTGGCATTGTGCGAGCGGGTTAGGGCGCCTAACTTTATTCAATCGCGAATACGCTTCGTTATGGTCTCGCATTTCGAAGGAGGACGAATAGGAAGGGTGCTCGAATAGGGTTATTCTTGGCGCACGTGTCGTGAAATCCACTCGGCGTGGCGATAAGATGACGCTGATAAGGGGCCACCAAGTGCATCCAGCGCCATACGCGATGCGGATAATCGCCTACCGTTGCGAATCCTGGGATCTATTTTCAATTATTATCCCATGGAGAGCACTACATTTTTCCTTCACCAATGTTAACGACAGGCGCTTCTAATGCTCCAGTTCTTGATTTCAATATAAATGTATACAATCGCCTACTGATATTAGGGTGCAGTGGTTCAATAGCGTCGAAGAATCTTGTTCTTGCGAAACGAACAGTATTGCAGTGAACTATTTGTGAATTTCTTTACGATATATTTTGGAATTTCCGTGGCTTTGTAATTTTGTACGACTTTAGTTCTAGTTCCCTTGGTTGAGATATTGATTGGAACATTGTATTATCGCGTGTTACGAAATGCGATATCAATTTTCAGATAGGTGAGTACGATAAAGCATGTACAGCGAATGTATGCTACCCCTTGTGTAGACAATTATGGAAATATTTGTCAAAGGGGGTGGAAGCTTCTTCTTGTATAAATTAAGATTTTATCGCATGCGTGACATACTAAAATAATGAATTGGAACAATTGAAAAAGTGGTAGGAATGAAATCGTGAGTAATTTTAATCACCCTCGTATTACCAGTGAAACCATTTCCGCGAACCTAACATAAAATTAAATGTATTTGCTTGTCACAAAAAAACAGTAAAATAATAAACTAGACGTTTGAATGTCGGTTCGTTCGCGATACTGATCGTGGAAGCAAAGATATTCGATTGTTCGAGCATTTCACCAATTCAAAATCCAAACAAGAGGAATACGCGTCGCAACTATTCTTGTCGCACGTGGCACGCAGTCCGTCTGCATGCCGATAAGGCGTTGCCCATATAAACACGTGCTATAGAGAGAATAGAATGGCCGTTGCACGTGTATGCGATGAGGACGGCATCCCAAATGTCCGTTCACGACGTCATTCGTGTTGGTCAGGGTTTAACGGGTATCTATCGAGCTTGCGTGAAAGCCACGTCGCGTCGACTGGTTCAATGGCTTGTTCGCGAGTTCCGGTGTGCGCTCACTCACGAAGAAGCATTAACTTTCATTTTTGCCCCAAGAGAAGGAATCAAGAGTGAAATGGACAACGTAATAAAGCAAAGTAACCGCGAAATAACAATGCATTACTGATTTTCAGTATGTCTGTAAAATAATTATGATAGAGGTTTTTCGTAATAGGGATCGTAGATAGCATTATAATGACAGGGGTATATGAGAAATTGTTTTGTAAGGAGATCAGAACCGCTGAATATTTTATGATAATTAAATCGATCGACATAGATGAAATTAATAGCGTAAAAGCCTTTATTAAATGAACTTTGAGCGAAATATATGTGTGTGGCACATAATATCAATTGCGTGGAATATTTCTTTAGAGAAGCGTACGCTTTGTTATTTTTAGTAGATATACGATTATTTATATGATTTATATATTTCATTTATTAAACAGTTGTATCTATAGAAAGTGTGTACAGTAACGGTATCCTATTTTATCTACTTCATTCAACTGAAATTGCAATATTCCAGATACCTTGTACCTCAATTAAAAACGGATCATTGTACCATTAATTTGCTACAGGAATATTAACTGTGCTGAATAAACATTCTGTAATGAATTCGAATTACCCTCAAATTATACCAATCACAGTAATAGCAAGTAATTACGATTCAATCGATCGAACTGCAATTGTTCCTCCGCGGTTTAAGGAAATAAATCGTTCTCTGTTGACTTCCAGTTGCGGGTATTATTACTAGGAGTATCACCCCAGCGATTTTAATATCACCGCGAACCATAACTTGAAGTCGCGTTAGCGAAGCCACGAATCGATTTATTAAATTCGAAGCACGCCCCGGGGACCGCTTATTCCGGAACGATAAAAAACAACGGAGTGTTCCAAAATGTCGTTTGGACATGATGAAATTGAACTTACTAAAATGTTTGTTGCTTTCTGCAATAGCGTAGGAAGATATATTTTCCACGCTTCAATCCTCCCATGTCATCAAATTAAATTCACCGGGCCGCATTGTTCCACCAATCACAATTCTATGCTTGTTTTTCATGATGAAAAAGCTTTGCAGCAGTTTTATCCGTATATTTTTTAGCCAAAAGCTATTTAAAATGGATGTCCTTGTTGTTTGTCCGTAAGTAGACACATATCCGCTGGAAAAAATAATTAGCTATGTAGGTATACAACATTTTTAACCCAATTCACTTAAAAAATTGGCAGCGTTAATTTTGAAGAAAACAGTTGAAAATTAAATGGTTTCACCAGACCATCCAATTATGTACTATGACTAGCATGAATATAAATTAATCAAAACTTGTAAACGCATATAATGCTCCGGCTGAAATAATGAGGAGCGTATTATTAATTTTTAAATCTTATAGTTTGCAGTAGTAATTACATTTTTGCATGTAATAGCTTATTTTAAGCCCTGCATGTTTTGAAACAGGTGTGCCAATTATTCGCTCTGCCCAGTGATACAAGCAACAGAAAACTATGCTACAATTCTCCAATCTCGGATTTAATCTCGGTTTCATCGTTGCGCGCTGAAAGCTTCCCGGGAATCGATCGTACACAACAGCAGATTGTGCAGGGAGAAATTTACAAACGTTTCCGGATATTAAACGCGATATCGTGGTTCGCCGTGTAAGGAAGAATGTGACCCAGATTCGTTTCTGAACTCGTGGTAACTTCGTTTCGAACGCGCGATCAGGTTCAGCCCGTTAACGATTCCGATATCCGGCTGCTTCCGCAGCATTTAATTTTCTGCGAAACCCGCAGAACCCATAGCAATTCGATTGAAACAGATCCCGAAGTAAAATAAACACGTTCGCCGAACCTCAAATGGACATATTGCACGAGATCTTCTTTCGCATATTTGTGTCTCTTCTTTTTGTATTATCCAATCCGTGCGCAATGAACAATTCCATTATTTCTCTAATCATTTTCATTCAAATAATTAACAGTCGCTGGAATAGCAAATTTCAATTTATCTCAATAATTTACGCTCTGGATCGAGGAAATTTCAATAAAATCAACGGTGGATTCATTGCTCGTCTACGACGTGGCCAGCAAAGAAGCAGGAAAAGTTGTTCGAAATGGAGTCGCAACCGGAGTTTCTGTAATTGGAGCAGAAAGTACTCGAACCCCCGCACGATAACAAGTAACGAGTGGCCCCTGTTCATAAAAGTGTATAGAATGTATGCATGTATATAACAGTTCTAGCTCGCGTTTTCGACGTATCGTGTATATGTGTGCGTTAACGAAGGTAGAAGCAAAATGTGCGTGCGAATTTGTTTCGTTCGACTAGGCAGTCCGTTCTAATCGAATTCTTTGAAATTGAAGAGAGGAGTAGAAGGGTTTCTTTCGTTCGTGGCTTTCGTGGATATTGATTGTTTAAATTTGAATGTTCTCTATTATATCGGATGGTTCGTCCAACGACAAAGTTTTCGAATAGAATTGTAAGCAAGTTGGATGGCAATTTTCCTTCATTGATGTTTAAACGGGAAAAAAAAGGAGAAAAATACAGAAGCGATGAAACCATTTTCTTTTTCGCGTTTGAATGACTGTAATAGTTTCGATATTTTTGACGCGTGAAATCATTCGACTATGAATACTTTCACGTCGAGTGCTTTTTTGCGCTGGGTGTTCGAGTTCAACCGTTTTTGTACCTCCGGTTTTTTCAAAAGTTTTTATGATATCAAAGAATTTATCGCGCAAAAAACTGAGCTTGATCGTGTAGTGGAAAGAATTGGGCGTACTGAGCGCGTGCTACGAAGCGAAGTTTTTATTGAACAGGACACTATACTGATTTCTACGTTATAATTACTGCCTTTATATTTATAATTTTTATTCACGTATCTGAGATCACTTGTTAGGTGCCAAGTGAATGCTTGTTAACCATTGCTCCTTACAAACACAAGTATTTATCTTTCATCACGACACAGATGTGCATACAAACAGACACAACTAATATGAACCAGCTACAGTAAACTGGCCAAGGATAATAAAAATTCCGCCCCAAACTTGGAGATCGAAACAAAGATAAAGTGTCCGCACTTTAACGGTGGTATCTCGTTTGTTCTGGTTAATGAATTCAACCCTAATAAACGCGTTTCGCAAAATTCGCGAGAATCCCTGTGGCAAAGAAAAAACGCAGAGAAACGAAAGAACAGCATTGGCTTGGTTAATTGAGAAATACCGCTTAAGCGAATTAACCCTCTGCCGGAAGCACCGAATTCAAACGAATAGCTTCCGGTTCTGGGGTCGTTTATCGTAATCTCGCAGCGTTAACAACTTCAAAGGAACGATCTTATCGTCCTGTGGTGCCCAATGGTATTTTTTTTGAACTAGTCGGAGGCAATTTGCACAAAATAATGGTGTCTATTATATTTTTAATGGTACACAGTGTATGATGTATGAACTGTAACAGAGTACGCCAAGACGTTTTTACGTAGCTATTTATTCTTACGCTTTGTACAATGTCTGTTGCGACATTGTTCTGTGCCGCTCAGCAAATATTTGTGTAGCGGAATTACTTAATCATTATTCCGGATTTGTACTATAATTGCGACATACGCAGTTAGAGAGATTCAGCGGATTGGCCTTTTAAACGGGCGTGGCAGCTTCGACAAGCAAAGGCGTCCGCAAATATTTGACAATTAGCGATTTACATTCTGTGCTTACTGTATTATTGTCTCGATAAATAGACAAACAGCGTAACATCCACGCGCCACTTCGGAAGAGAGAGCACTAGCAATTATTTGCACAGAGAACTAGTACATCACTTTAAGCGAAGCTTCCTATTAATATTCTTGATTTATAGAACGCTACCTGCTGTTTACTAAATCATTCAAGAATAAAACGCAAATAAAGTTCCATGCTCTCCAATGTTTGCCACCCAAACACAAAGGTTATTCTAAAATTTGCACGAAATATCGCCAAAAAACCTCGCCGTCCACGCGAATGTCCGATTGCTAAAGAAAATAATCATACATATACAAGCTCATCGATTTTATCCACATAAATTCACCGCGTTTCACATTTGTGAAAAACACATAGCAAGCATCAGAAATTTGTCCAATTCCCGCCAAGCACTTTCGCACATTCTGCTTCACCTTAAATCAATTTTTGCAAGCTCAAAGAAACCCCTATGAAATATTTGCAAATACAATACATAGTGCAAGTCGAAGGAATTTCACACATACTTAAAAAAAAAAAAAGAAACTACAACCTAAAACCGTCACATAACGTACCAAAAATAACAAAAGCGTATCTAGTCTCTGCAGATACCAGCCAAACGACCTCCCATGAAAGACGGAAATAGAGGTTTGCCGTGCATCGATACCGCATAAAATTAATTTTCACGGTGGCGAGGTATCGAATGGGGTGCCCAATGAACCCTGGCCCTCAACAGCGTGTACGAACTCCGGTAAAGTCGGGGAAAGTTGGCTGACCTCGGCGACAACCGCAAAGATCAGCGAGGCGGGCAATTTTACGGCGCGTCGAAAATAGACGCGTTCGAATGAACGAAGCCCGGCAGTTATATCACCTGGCCGAACGAGGGGCAGGTGCAGGCATCATCTTCTATGCAAGCGAGGCGATACGATTTTATTGCAGCAATAAAATCAGAATAACGCGCGCGACGAATGCGCCGGACCACGCTGACGAGCCGGAAAAACGAAGCGTTGCATTTGCGAGCGAATATAAATTTTCAGTCGTCCCGCGGGAAAAGCTGGTCCGCGTCGTTTCATGGTCTATCAACGACGATCTAACCAGCGTATTGGGGAGGTTGTGCTTGGAAAGGTGAAGTGCAAATAATAATATGACGTTGGATAGTCCGCGGTTTGTCATTTCGATAGATTTCTACAGACATTTGCATATGCACATTTCACTTTATTGATGGACAATTTGTCGAGAGAATAACGTGGCTAGATTGTACGCGGGTTACAAGTAGATCGTTAATTAGAGCGATAGAAAACGACTAGGAGAGTATTGGAAGTCAGGAGAAAGAAATTCTGTAAACATTTCTCAGTATATCTTTTGCGTTAAAAGTATATCTTAAAGTTAAAAGTATATCAGTATATCTTTTGTGTTATTTGTGTTAAAATATTAATTTCTCTTCAATTAACGAATTTCATCTATAAGTAGCAGCACTCACAAAGATTCGTCTAACGTGGCGAAATTTTACAGTAGAATTGTATTGCGTTTAGTCAGACGTCGCACTGATCGCTTCATCTGAATTATACAATTGGCAATTACACATCTGCCACTTTGCTTTAGTAACTCTTGTCAAATTCAATTGTCTACTTTTAGCCTACTTACAAATAGATAAGTGAAAACTGCAATATCATATTTATAGATATCATTACCAAATTACCTTAATATCCAATACGCAATAAAATTTCTCGTTAACATGACGCAACATGAATTACATGAATTGCACAATAAATTGAATAACCAGCAGCCTGAACTCGAGTTATTTCTGTGTTAAGTGTACCTGGGTTGCTGCGCCATTTCGTTGAGAGACAAAAAGCGAGAGATCAAGTTCTTGCATTCTTTCATGGACCCGTGGACAAAGGACGCTGAAGAATCGACTGAAATCGTTCGGTGCAAATACGCGAGAAAAAGAGAGAGAGAAAAAAAGGGGATGCGTTTGTCTGTGTAGCAACGCCGCGCCGGTTGGACCCCTTTCATTCGATGGCAGCCCCTTCTGATACTGCATAAAATATAGTATTGTTCGCGCTCTGTTAGTCTAGAGTGGAGAACGAGTATATTTAGGAAAGGGTCGTTTTCTTTCATATGTTAAGCAGATCAGTGTCGGCCAGCAAGATAGAGAGCGAAGAGGGGGCGAGGATGGTAAAGAAACAAACGGAGAGGATCGCGCGAACGACCCTTCGACTTTTACCCTAGAGAACTGTGCACTGCGCGCTCCTAAATGATTGCCGGCTTGACTTAATGTTGTGAAAAATAGCTGCGCACTCCCGTGCATACTGGAGATATTTTTCTTTATAAAAAGGCGAAAGCAAAGTGATGGGGACGATCTTTCAGCGTCGTATAATTCGCGGGACTACGCGTGGCGGACTCGAAGCGACGATTTACACTCGTCGCGTGCGCTGCACAACTTCCACGTATAGTAAGGAAACTTGTTCGCTCAATTACGAGGGACGCGCTCTTTTTAATATTCGAACTTAGTTCAATATTTTAGGTAAGTTCGTTCCAAAAGCGTGCCACGTCTCGGGCAGAATTTTTTTATTGCGGCGCATCTTCGCGAGTACCAAGCACGAGCGTGGCACTCGTGAATTAAAGCTGCCTCGATTTTACGATCCAGAGAATAGCGGGACCAAGTGTCTCAGTAATAGTTCTGTTTGAACCAGGAAGGAAGTAAGAAAGGACGGAGTTCTCTCCGGCTGCTGTTACAAATCAGATCTGGGCCACTTGAAATGTAGTGCGCTTTTTAAGTTTCGACATGCCCCGAGACGCTTTGTCCCCCTTCGCCTGGTTCGAGTAAAACGATTCCCCGTTTTTAACGGGTTCGCAAAAAGCATTTTTCTTCAGAGCGTGCTGGGCAGTCTTGGCTTGCGGGGTAAAAAACTTCGAAGTAAACTTTCAAACCCGTAGATTTCTCGGTTCAGAAAAAAAGAAAAATAAATAAAGTACCCCGTGTAAAGGCAAAATCTTCTTTATCTACACCAGCCTTTTAATTCCAGCACGTGTATGAAATCTCGCGCAAACCTGAGCCAATTAACGTATCGCTGAAAGACATTTTTCATTTTTCATTCACGAGTTCCCGCGACGTGCCCCTGCCAATTGAGGTTCATTTGCTGGCCTGGTGTTCATATCGCCCCCGTTTCGCAATAAAAACGCCTCCTCGTTGATGAAACGAGAAATGTCAACCGCGCTGTTACGTGTCGTGTAATTCTAACGAGCTTTATGACGTCGATATAAGTCGTCCTAGCTCGGTTCACCGCGATAGGAGGAACGAAACAAAAAGAAAGGAAAAGTGAAACACATGAACGACAGAGGAAAGACGAAGAACGCAATAATAGACAGGGCCAGAGAGCGTTATTATAAAAGTCGTAATGAAAATCTAACGATCCGCCAGACAGCGAACAAAACGGCGGAGAAATGAATTTCCTCGAGATCCACCCTCGGTTGCTCCGTGTTTAATCTCTTTGTTTACTTTTGCTTGCAGAACACGTGAGGGAATTCAGCTGCGGGATGCTGTATTACAGGACGCTGTACCTGGACAGCAAGAGGGACGCCCTATACGTCGGCGCTATGTAAGTATAATCCTTTTCGTGCGCAATAGTTCCGGCACACCCCTGCCCATCGCTTTTTCTCGCGTAATAAAATATCGTACGATGAATGTTCCGGTTCCGATAAAAGTTGTGCTTCGCTCCTCGTCAAAGAGGCAACGATGAAGCTCGCCGAAAAAAAGGTACGTCTACGTGCAGCGAAACGGATTTTTATGATTTCCGTGATTAAAATTCTGTGCGGCGTACTCATGCGCGCAAACTGGACGGGGGGCGTGCCGATTGATTAAATTTCTCGGTGACATACAGTATCGGATAATCCTTGTTTTGAAATATTCTGTGCATTACGTTGGCGCAGGTACGCGCCAACTTTCGCGATGATAATTATCGTCGCACTGATTGCAGCAAATTGTTATCCGTTCCATCAGTCTTCGCTATTCCCATCACAGTCCTCGATTCGCGTGCCGTACAACGTTGGCTCGCGTTTTGTTCGAGATTTTATATTTACGCGTGTGCACGGCGAATCGACGAGTAATTTCGTCGTTATTTACCCATCGAGCTGGATATTGAAATGAAAAGTAACGTTTTGTTTATCGGAGTAACTGGGTCGCGCGTGAAACGTTTTGCTCGTTCAACCAGTCTGACGAGATTGCTCAGTACATATTCGGGTACGTCTGATCGACGAAGCAAATAGGGCATACCCGGCGACCTTGTTTTACATTATTTTTTTATCGTACTCCAGGATTTTAGTAATTTCAGGCGAAAATGTTTAGGCTATTTTGAGGAGACGAACAAATTGGATATGTTGAACGAGAAATTCTATTTCGTGGCAAAGTAGGCAAGCTTGTATTAGAATGACGACACGTAAAGTGATTAACAAATTTGTTAAAATCAATACGCCGCTAATTTATTTGGATATTCGTGTGTCACTGCAATACATTTTTTCAAACATCTTCACTATGATAGTAAAATTTAATTTTTGTTTAAGTGCACTTTGCTTGAATGATTATTCCGCTTTCTCCTTTCAATCTCTGCATGCTGGTTTTCGTAATCGGCTCCCTCGGCGGTATTTGCCCGCACTCTTAGCTCGAGCACTTGAAATATGTATATACCCGCGTTTATGTACCGGATCGTTTCGCTGTACACGAGGGGGATGACCAGGTTTCGTTTGCTAAACGTTTCAATTTGCAGAAAGGTAATTTACTGAAACCTTCGGGGCACGGCAGAAACGTTCTGCACGAAGGTCGAAGGAGACGAATTAAATTCATTTTGAACTTTTGAAAAACGTTCCCGATTAGTTGGACCAACAAATTGTTTTCGCCACCGATGATACTTATAATGGCTGTGTTGCAATTAGTGGAATTGTATAAAAGATATTATTTGCCTTTTTTTTTGGCTGAATTTTATTAATGGCTCCCTTTGAAACTGTTATGCGTACTATATTTTAAATAATATCCATATCTATTTAATATAAGTCCAACGATTATTTTATGTACACTTTACAATTTGTTTCTTTGCACGTCACATTTACGCATAACTCGATCCAAAATTGTTTGACGGCGAAAAGGACACGAAGTTGAAAGTTAAATGAACTAATAATAGAAAATAATATAAAAATTGCACGCGAAACATTTGAGACAAAAGTTACTTCAACATTTCGTGTAATTTTCAAAAATATTTCGAAGACACAATGAAAGCAAGAATAAAAAATATATTTTGCATTAAAGTTACATCAAAACACATCAATCATATCACATAATTGCAGAAACGATGATTCCAAGCCAGACTAAATTGCTATCGTTATTTTAGTCGGTAGTAAAATTCAGCTTTTAAATTCAATTAAATATTTCTCACCGTAGCAAGCAAAATACAGTTCTCTCAGATCGTTGTCGTTTACCAGCAATGCAATATCCTAATGTCTGACTCAGAACGACGCGACGTTCGTTGTCAAGGGAGTAAAAATGGGGGTTGTTTCATCGGGGATAGATAGAGAGACTGTGACTGGGACGTTGCATCATTACTACCGAAGTATTATTTCTTGATTCGGTTCCAACCTTTTCCTACCCCCGCGTCTCTATCCAGCCGGCTATTCACTAGAGCCTTCTTTTGTGAGCCTCCCTTCTTAATTTGGTAAATGCCAGCAAAATGCTACGCGGATAACGTAATGGAGAGGCTACGGAGGCAATGTCTGAAAGATGTTGTTGGATACACAAACCAGAAGAGAGCCTCTAGTACGAGACTGAAATAGGAGCCGCGTAATATATCTATTATGACAGGGCAAATTATGTCGTGAAATATGTCTTAACGGTCAGAGAAAGTGGTGTTATCATGATTTATGGAACGACGAAAATCTGGCTTATTAAATGTAGTGGTGTTATATAAATTAAGATTGTCGCAAACTTACGAATGGCGGGGAAATGGTTTTGCCGCTTTGGAAAAATCTTCGATTTTTCGTATTCGTACCGTCAATAATTGCGTTTACGTAAAACGTTGAAAATGGCACGCTTAGAGGATGGTAAAAAAGGATGGTAATGGTAAAACGAATACCAGATATTGTACATGCCAGTGCAAGAGATCAACTATCACAGTAAAATACATGTTTTGGTTGACATGCTGCAAATTGCTTCTTTTAACGTGAATGATTTATTATCCGGCTTGCAATGGTGGACAAAGGGTGCATACGAAAGTACTGGCAGGGCAGAAACGTTTAAGAACCATTTATTGTTTCCTAAGATTTCGAGTGGAAGCGTATTATGGTTTCTTAATATGAAATAGAAAAAGTAGTTTCGTGTAGAAATTTTTAATCAGGCTAAGTAGAACGGTATAATCTAATTATGGCTTACAGTTCAAACATGTCAAAAAATATTACGTGTCTCTAAACTTCGCGAACGAGATATGTATTTGAGTTTAGTGCTTTATAAATAAAAAAGATAAACGTTTGCTATACTAACCGTTTGTGAATGATGGTTCAGCAGAGCCCCCATTAGAAGTAGCTGATTTACGGTCATTAGGATCATTATATCGGCCACATGTTGGATTTTGTTGACAGTACAAATAGAAATTGTAATCGTGCCGCAGGTTTCGTATGGATTATGCTCGTAAAGACGATACATGTTGCTTATATTTATCGTATTTACTGTTGTTTGCGTGGACGATTTGCTAAATAGTCGGGATAATGAATGTTTAATCCAGGCAATGCTCAATAAAGTAGCATTATGGTAATCTATTTGGTAATTTCAGGGTAGCTGGTAGATATTGAATTCAAAACGCTTCGATGAACAGGCTATTAAATTTAATTTCCTGATTAAATCTATTTGTACACAAAGAGCACCGAACTTCTGTCACGGTCGCTGATTCATATATCAATGATTCCCTCTGATAAAACTGTTAGCTCAGTTCCAATGTTAACATGACCAAACGTAAATATTATGAAATAGTGAATTTTAGTTGCAAAAATGCATTAGCAGAAGTAAGACATAATTGCCAATAAGCATTATACACCTATCAGTGTTTCTTAAGTTTTATTATTCATTCAGTTCATTTACGAGATCTGAGAACTGAACTTTTTTTCCATCTATAATATGTACGTTTTCGTTGATTCTATTCTGATAATCGCCATACTTTAAAGATACTTGCAATACGTAATACACTCGTCAAAGCACCGGGCATTTCTTAAAAAGAAAAGATGTTGAAACTTCTGTCAATATTTTTCATACTCATCCACACATGCAGCCTGAAAGTTGAAATTCAAAGCAAACTCATTCCACATGGAAATATAAATACATATATCGGATATGTGCACTGCGAAATAATTTTAAACCGTCCCGAAGATCCCCGTGTAACGAACAGGAAGGTTCACTAGTAACTAGGGAAAAGGGGATTAAATGCGGATGGGATAATGAATCGAATAAGGGCAATAGCGAGGTAAGAAATGACAGTGCGTAAGATGATCCCTCCATTAAAGTAACTTCGTTTCTGTAACGAGATGAGCGTGCCAGAGTATGACGAATAAGGCGATAGGTAAAAACGAGACTTATGATGAATTACATTTTTCAATGTGAGCGTGTAAGAAAAGAAGAGGGATAGAGAAATAACTGGTTCCATTTAAACGTTTCCTGTTTTCTGGCTTCGTTCCATGGCCCCGTTTCTCGTTTCCCTTCGCTCATCCACCTGCACGGAGCCATCCCCGTCATGCGCCATATCGGATTCCGATAAGAATTCTCGTGCAAAAGGAAAACGATCCTGACATTCCTCTTCCAATGATGCGAAACGATTAAGCTCTATGGCCCCCGAGAACGTGCCGTTTCAATGATGTGACTCTCGATTTCAGACGGAAGGCCGCCGTATTCCGGACGGGCGTCGTTTAATTAAAAGGCTCCGGATAAAACGTGCTGCGTTAGGTACTCGCAAATTCGAGTTGATCCCGCGCTTTGTACGGACGAATCGTGCCTGGCCGCCTCGACTGCGAGATACTGTTAATCATATACGAGCCGGTTAATTAAATTTCACAGTAATATTCGCCGAAGGGAAAGATCGAGAGCAAAATGATAAATGAAGGGGGCGAAATTAATTTTACACACATTATATGGTACGCTTCGTTCTTACTGTTGCGTAGAAGGGGTTACGATGCCGGATAAAAGAAAATAGTCTTTCGTATATTTATATTGGACTGCGTTCAAAGATTTCTGCGCGTTAAAGAAACTTTTGCGCCACATTTGTGAATCATGTACGCGACACGGGAACGAGCTACAAAACATTCGGTAACTGTGAATTATTTAATTTAATTTGCCCGCAGTTAAACGGTTAACAAAGAATTATCATAAACGTGGAAGAAATAGAATAGCACGGCGAAAGAAAAAACGAGTATCATTTGTGCAAGAGATTTACTTCACCCCATGAACGTCAATCTTATCGAGTTATTTTACCCCGAATTGCTATCGCTTTTACGTTTTCCACGGATCAGTTTATATGAAGAAAAACGGCATCCCTCTCGCGGTCGATGTATTTCACGAAAATAACGAGAAAGCGTAGTACGCCTGGCGTTCGAATGAGAAATAAACCGCGTAAACGTTTCCGCTCTGTGCAATGGACAAAGGGCCGCGTAGGGCGATAGAGTTAAATCGATACGTCAAAATAAATTGCGCGATAATGCCGCGACCTCGCGCGATAATAAATTTCTCCTGCACAAGGCACAAGAAACGGGCATGCATTGCACCGTGGACGTCGAGCACGGCAAAAACTTGCAGAAAAACACGAACAGGTGTGTGGAGAGCCGACGAAAAAACGAAGGCGTGAAAAGGGAAGGGAAGAAGCGAAAACGGCAAAAGTGTTAAATCGACGCACTTTAACTTCGTCATTGATGGCGACAAGTGGCGGCGATTAAGCTTTCGCTCCACGCGAATTTGTTCGGGTCGCGTAGTGTGCGAACGAGCCTTGAGCATGATCTAACCGTAACCCCATCATGCTACACAGCGCACTCCTCCCCCTTGTCTTCTATGATCCCTTTTTATCCCGGGAGAAGATCGATACTACACGTGAGCATCATGCCTCGTTAATTAGAAAGGTGATACCCATTAATTGTAGTTCGAGAGTCGGCGGCCGCGTTGCGGTACGCTCCACAATTAAGGCGCGTTAATTGAACGCTTCCAATTATCAGGATCTGTACCATGTTGCCGAGTTGAGGAGAAAAGAGAAGAATTTCGACGTGTTGCACCGCTTGTTCGAGTTTTGTATTCGTACAATCGCATGGCGATGAGAACAATGTCCGATCCTGAACGCGTTCTAATCGCGAAGAACGGCGACCGTTTAAGGTTCCTCGTGTCTCTCGTGATTTTATGGAAATCAACTTTTGCCGGGCCTTCCTAGTTTCACTCTTCGCTCGATCCGTTATTTCCTCGCGGATCCCTTCATTTTTTTGCCGTTTTTTTCAAACCCCGTCGGGGTATTATCGCGGGGAATTTACGTGCCGTCCTTTCGGCGCATCGATCGACGGGGGATAAGAATTCATGGTACTGACGAGTGGTTTTTATGATGATGGGCTGGACGAGTTTAAAGTTTGAATGTGCATGCGAATATTCGTCTTCCAGTATCGATAGGCTGGTGCTGTGAAAAAATTACGTTGATCAGCTTTGCTAACTTTCTTTATCATCTCTTCTCATATTTGTAATGTATTATTATAGATTTTTCGCGTAGCAATTTCTTCGAGGTTTAATGAAATGCGTTACATGACATTGCTGTAAAATTTGTTCATAAATCATTTGTCAAGCAATATACGAAGGAAGAATATAATATGAAGAATAAGCAAGGTAGGAAAGCATATTTATATGTGTATTACGGGTTCATAAAAGTTCACGCGAGCTCACTTAACTTTGTTTCGCTCAGCTAACTCGAAGCTCCTTTGTCGTCCAAATAATGAGATGCATTGCGCTCCGTTCGTCAAATAGAGTCCAATTCAGCTCGTGTCACGGTTCGTTCTCTATTCTAATTCAACATAGGTACGTCATTGGTGCATCGACCTACGAACACGGGCCGGAACTGCTCTTAATGAAAATGAAGGCTTGTCGCAGGAAACCGATACTATTTTTGGAACAATGTAAATGCGTGTTTATCCTGCCACGAGTTTAATCAATCGGGTTACTATTTTTACATTTGATCGTCTACTTGTATCGTAGTTACATAAATATTATGGCAGGAAGTAACAGGTCACTCTTGGGTTTTTAGCAAACGATTGGAAAAAAGAAAAAAAGAATGGCGGAATTGAAGTTTTGGAGTTACTAATTGATTTAGCTAATGAAACATCTCTGTGACCCTACATTATTGTTCAAAATATTGGTACTTCGAGTGTGGTGATTTTATATAATCTAACACCCAGATGAAAATCCAATACTAGAAGAAAAAGTTCTTCGCGATATTGAAAAGCAATGTTGTTACTGTTGTTGTGAAAATAGAAATTCGTTGAAGCATTGTTGATACAAAACTCTGTTTGTCGAAATGTATTCTTAAGCGATTCCATTATATTTTATATAATTAAACGGGCAATGGTGTTGTACAATTCTGGAAACAGGGCCAAGCACATTTAACGAATCAATTGAAACCCGACGGACGTGTTTAGATTTTGCACGTGATCAGAGCTGACCATTCTAGTAATTGATACACCATAATACAGCTTGCGCGCTTAAAACCGATGAGCGTACATTGTTGTATGGATAGCGTTAGAAACCTCGATAATCGCTTTAGGAAATTATTAGTACACATTTCAATATAGTGTATTAGGACAAATAATATCATCGCGTCTCTTCTATCAATGGATGTGTGTACCTGGAAACACTTAAAGAATTAGATTAGATTTTTGGTTAGGTATGGTACATGGAGAATGAAACTCGTTTGGTTGAAAGATTTTAGTAAACCATATTTGTTCAACAATCGTAATATTGATTCACCGTCGTATAAACGCTGCAATGTGAATTTCCAACGAAAGATTGTAGATTGTTTTTTAATTGTGAAATCTTGGATAACAGAATCTGATGCGTTTATCCAAATAAACGGCTTGCCTTATTGTTTTTCTTTATTATATTATGTTTCAAAACGGGAATAGTGCTTCCGTCGGTAACGAAAATAATGAAATGTTTCGAAAATCAGAGGGAATCCGTCGATCGTATTAATGTTCCGTGCAACTGGGTCACGTTCGATTCGTTTTTAATTAACGAATGGGGCGGCAAATGTTATGCAAAATCAAACTTTGGTGTCTACTGGAAAATGTTACATAAGTTTTCTTTCAGTGAATAACGATTTTAAAGTTCACTGTGAAATACGAAACCTTAACGAAAAAATGATTTAACCTAAGTTCAACAATTTAGCAAAGCATTAAACGAATGTAAAATAAAAAAATATCAAGAAATAACACTGTTTACTTATTTTATATTCTATAATTACAGTTTACCTTTTTCAAATTGCCACTCGTTTCAAAAATTTCAATATTGCTGCAAAATCGAAATTGCGGTTCATTGAGAGGCATGATAATTATATTTAATCAGTGATACATAACACGAATTATCAGTAGCCTTCCAATTGTATTTATTAAATAAGGGAGCATACAATATTCCTGGCAGGGCTAGCCATTGCACCTAGCAAGGATATCTCTTTCCAGACACCTGCTATACGTTACGTCATCGAAAATTTAAGGGTAGCGATGGGGAAAGGATCTCGATGCGCCGGATAATGCATCGCAAGTCGGAGCTGTCTGTCACGTCACATACAACACGAGGTTCGACAGCGACGCGTTTCTATTTTACTAGCGAAACCGGTTTCTTTCCAAGCCTGCCGAAAGTATAGTTCCATGTTCGTGTGAAGCTACATTCCAATATTAATTCACTGATAGCTTACGAAATTCCGGTACAATATCCAGATCGAAAAAGTGAATTATATAGGGTATTGAACCTTCTATTGAATTTTTTTACAAAAAGCTTATCGTTATAATAATTTTTATTGTCGATTTTTATTGTTATTTATACCGATATACCCGATTGAGTTACAAATTCCTCTAATATAAATCTTATCTATTGATTTTTACAGTGGGCCAAAAAAGTATTCATAGAGTGCATTAATTGGTGTTACGACGATTATTCCTATAACAGTATACATTATTTTTAAGTCTGATAGATGTGCTTCATATCCATGTATATTGTTTTAGGAATAATTATCTAAACACCAACATTTTGGTGACACCAAAATAATACAAGTGAAACTAATGCACTGTATTAATACTTTTTTAACCCACTGTATGTATCGGACATTCTTTGTTCACTAATTCATTAATACGAATAAAAGTCGTGGATATTTTTTTCACCACGTTTAATAAAAAAAAAGGAATGATAAAGTCATACTTACTCCAAATATTTCTTCTCTCAATACAATGAATTTCGAAAAATCTCCGATCCAAATGTGCTACAAGGCCCCAAAAATAAGTATCTATGCCTCTGATCCAGTTTAATATAAACCATCAAATACAGAGAGGGACAATAATAAAAAAAAAAATCTCTGCAGAATTAAAACGGATCCGGTGTAAAAATCTTATAATCGTTCAACGCCCACGATTCTATCAGAATTCCTGCAAGTAACTCTCGCGAAGGATAATGAGAGGAATTACAGGACGAAAGGAAAAGGGATCTCGAGAAATTCTCCACGGGCGACCCGAAAAGGATCGGGGACCAGGGTCCGGCGTTTCAAAGCTGACTGGGCGGTTTTTTTTTTAAATCGAAAACACGATGACTTTACGCTCTCGTTCCCGTCGCCATCGATCACCCCCTGCAAATTGCTTTCGTACAAATTTTTTTTCTTCCTTCGTTCCGGTTGTCTCGAGCGACGAGCTCGCACGTACTAGGTCCCGCCACGCCTTACCCACCCACCTGCTCGCTCAGCCCTCGGTAAGTTCTCCAGAGCGAGAAGCCGAATTCCGAAGTACGGATTTGTTTTTCCACGTCGCTATTTACTTTTTCACGGCGGCGTGCACAGGATGAATGTGGAGGGAAAGCTCGAAGGGCGAACTAACCGGCTGACTTTTCCGTTTCGTTCCCCTTTCTTCCTTTCGTCTTGGTTTCTTCTTCCATTTTTTTCCCCTCTCTTCTTCGCCTTTCCGCATTCCATTTGACTGCGTGTTTCTATTGAAGGCCGATGATGAATGGTTATTGGAATAAAGTTATGCGGTACGCCGGCGCTAATGTTGCGAAACATTTCGGTACAGGCGCCAATTCGATTTACTAAATCACGTACACGCGTTTTTGTTTGCAGCCGACACATCTTTGCTTAGCTGCAACGCGAAATCGCGAATATTTTTCTGTTTAAATTGATGATCAATTGGTGTTTACTTTTGCGAATGATTGGATTCAGTCCGACGAATTTTACGAGCGAATTATTACTAGATTTTTCCTTATTTTGATTTTTATTTCTTGTTTTACAAAGCCGGTTCAGTAGGATATGGGATACCAAACTTCACTTAATTGCCTTATCTCCTCGTGTCGAAATTTATAAACATCTATTTCAGTGTTGCTATATCGATGAACTCTCGTTACCTGTCCCCGCAACGGCTCGAATTGCAGAAAAGCAAGCCCAAGAACTTCTCGTTTCTCCGTTTCAATTTCTAGGTCGACCAACTGAAAGTTCGTTCGTTCGGACAGAATCTTCAGTCTGCCGAAAACACGGTATAAAATTAAGCATGTCTACGGGGGGCGTGTAATCGAACCAGCCCGGGCTTCGATCGTCCTAAATTCTCATTTCTCGCAGATGAGACGTTCAAGGGAACACGTCGTTTGGACGTTATAAAAGCGTGCAGCTTAACGCGATGGAATTTCAGCGAGCAAATCTTATCCGGTGAAGCACGAAAAGGTTTCGAAAGAAAACCCTCGTTACCTTCGTTCTTTACTACATACCCCTTGTACGTGTATTTATTTCCTTCGATATCCCTGAATGAGTAGAAGGATCGTGGTTCAAAGGAGGAAATCCTAATAAAAAGCAAGCGATAGACCGGAAACGAAGAAAGTTCGAGACCCGTCGGGGAAGAAGTAGGAACGGGGTTGGAAAATAGGGGACGAGGGTTTCGGCTTCCCCTTCGATGCTCATAGAAATTCCGTGGCGTTCGCGAGCAGTTCCATTGGGCCAGAATGCCGTAAGCAAAGTGCCACGCGCTCGTACACAACCATATATAACCGGGGCAGATAAGGCAAGCTCGAATCGAGTCGGAGTAATGTATCTCGCGGACGTACGGAATGAAAATTTACACCCTCAAGCTTTCGACTATCGTAGCGTTTAATGCGAATTGTTGCGCTGACCTTTAATCATTTTGGACTTTCTTGCATGTTACAGGGATAAGGTGTTTAGGCTGAATCTGAGCAACATCAGCCATTCCAACTGCGAGGTGAGTCGCTTACTTGTGAATTTATTTCCTTCTTCCTTTGATAATTCGATCATTGCTTGGGTCTTTAATTTAACTAGGAGACGCGAAATGTTTAAAGTGATAATTATAATGATCACAGCATTTAGGATGACGAATATATAAGCTTTATAATTATTATTACTACAAGATATATGTTACAGTTAATGGGTTGCAGGCTTTGTTATAATTTGAAGTTCAATGGTTGTAATTTCTATAAATTGAAGTCTCTCGCGATATTGAATGTTTTTTATTCCAGTACGAACGACTTATTGTTGATAGTTTAATTTCTGTAATTTTACGTAGTCTCGAATTTCCGATCATAGCGCGTAATAACTTTTAATGTCGGCTCGAAAAATTCTACGACAAAAGGGGGCAGTTCCAAGTGAAAAGTTCGAAGTACTCTTACCTTGATCAAGTAGTATCTATGTAAGTGGTCATGAAAATGAATGACCCGTATAAAGAATTTTTTTTATGAGTAATGATAATATTTGGCAGTAAGTAAAATGTTCAAATAAAAGAAAAGCTAGCGAATGAAGCCAAGTAAAATTATTAACCAACATATTTCACGATGTCTGTCTTCAAATAAATCCAAATGAATAATATAAATTTCGAACTGAATATAGAATTGAATACCGGTTCGTCGTTGTTAATGAACAAGCTACTGATCAATCTATATTCGCAATAATGAATAAATGAACATTTAATTAAAGGTGTTCATATATTAAAATACCTGACAATCATAATTCGATTGATAATAATTCATTTTGCAATGATTTACCTCAGTGCATTTCCATAAAATCGATGGGATTAAAATTGAAATTACTTTTGATGCATAGAAACAAGCATGTATTTTACGAGCATGCGAGCCATTGTTCTACAAATAAATTAATATATTTTAACACTTATGTTAGCAACCGGGTACCCATTTCTATATTTGATTGAATAATTTTTGTATGTTCTTGATAAAATATCACAAAACCGCTCTAGACCTCGAGTCTTTGAACAATTTTACGTCAATTCACGTTTTGGGAAAACAAATTTATGCAAAATAATTTGAATAACTAAGCTTCGAACTTCTACTCCATTCTGGCTGCTAACATAAGGGTGAAGCACTGGTTTCATATAAATTATAATAGGCCGTACAAAACATTCGTAATCGTTCTCAGCAAAGAACTGTTGTGTTCTTTAAACCTTCCTTAAACAAACATGCAGTATATACATATACATACATATTTTTCGGCAATGCGTAACATTCGCACTGCACGCCACAATTCAAACAAGTACAATATCAACTCCAATTTCGTGCAACCATCTTCCCCTTTACTGGGTCGCCCATTGTAACCCCTACTGTTTCTCCTCGACATACGCAGGGATCGCACAGCTGGCAACGAGACAACAAAAGTAGTAATTTACATTTATAACCGCAGCCCCGCACGAGTTCTCTGTAACGTCGTAAAAGTAAATCTGCGTCCAGTATCTTACGACTGCTGTTGCGCATCTTCGCGTGTCATTTGAACAAACCAAACTCGTATCGTCGTTTTATTCCTAATTCGCTTAAATAACGAACAATGGTAGACACGTTCGAAGACCGCCTTCTGTCGTAGCATCACGCCTCGATTGGAATCAAACGTCGCGTAACGCTTGACCCCCTCGTGCAGGACGATAAAATGTGGCGCTGCCCGTAAATCCAGAAACGGTCCACGGTGTTCCCCATAAAACTGTCGATCACGCCGGTCGAAACGTCGCCTACATCATCGCGACAGCTGACGACTCCGACCGGCCGCTAAGCGATCCATTGTAGACGAACGGTGCGTACTCCGATTTTTTCACGCACTCTTTCACCCGGCTTTCCTTTCCATTCCGCTCGAATGTACGCGCGATCCCGCGGCACTGCGCGTCGAACAATCGACGTTCAGGTTAATGCACGCCGGCTGAAAATGGACTCAACGTCGGCGTCGCAGTGAAATTCGGTGACATTTCGCGGGATACCTTTTTTGTCCTTTTTAGACCAGGTGGTTTAGGTCCTTTTGACAGCACGATGCTTGGAAACAGGCGGATTTTTTGTTTTATAAATAGTTCGCTCCTGTTGTTCAATATGTTTAGTCAGAGTTGCTGTTCTTAGCCAAAATAGAGTTGCTGTCTGCTGTGAGCTTTGATTCGTCTGAATGAATTGCACTTCTTCAGTGTTTTACGTGTAGCACAAGAGTCCAATTCGTGGAATCGTGGTCTTATCACTTGCTTGATTAGATACGCGAGATTGGAAAATGAAAAGAGCAGAAAATAGGAAGTTCTAGCTACTGGTGTATTACCTGACAAATTTGGCATAACGTTATTAAGGAATCGAAGATATCGATTATTTTAATAGTCTCATGGCTTCTGCACTTTATATACATTCAACGTGACACTGATATTGCCAATCGGGTTTAACAATATATATCCTAGACAATCTCTACGTTATTCTTCTAAAATCGACAGCGTTCATCTGCCAGATTCTACTAACCGGAAACCATAGAAGATTCACCCATAATGAGTTTTCAGGTAATGACAGTCTATCCACTCTATTCCACCCCACGCAAAGCAAGAAAGAAACAGACCGTTCCGTCGAGTCGATCCAGAGTAACAATTTTACCAATGGAACCTCCGCTGATCTTCTTTATTCCTCGCTTTGAGCCGATCCTTGCATTCGTTTAGCATCTCGACGGGCCGAGTTTCGTTACACTTTTCGCGCGCACAGGTGCGATTTCTGTCGAGCGGTGCAAATCGCGTCCGCGGATGCGATCGTTGGTCCGTTCGCGGAGATTGAATTGAAATTGCTTTGTCGAGGCCAACGTCGCGTCGGCGACACTTCCCGTGGTCGCCTGCACCCCGATTTGTTGGGCATTGTCAGGAAAGGAAAATTGCTTTTTAGCCGTGTACAGCGGATCGCGGGTCTCGAAGTGGCCGGATGCACGCCACTTTCCTCCGTCGGTTACGCTGCAATGGTTTTTAGGGAGTCCGAAATCCGATCCGTGGAAATCTCGCTTGTTTATTCTTTTGTCTTCTTTCTGTCTGTTACTGGAAACGCCCCCATCGAAATTGCCATTAAGCTTCATTCCGTTGGTTCTTTCGCCCTTCTTCGTTTCTATCCGTTCCTTTGTCCACGATCGAGTTGGACCTCGATAACGGGTTATCTTGAACGGCCAACGGGTCTCACTTTCGATTTGTACTTTCGATGCTGAGAGGGAATTGTGCGCCGGTGGCGTCCATTGAATTCATTTTGCCAAACGAATTTTCGATCGAAGGGTTATGGATACTGGGGAGTTGATTCTTGTGGACACAGTTTTGAGAAGGTCTTCTTTTGTCTGAGAGCTGTGTTCTTACGATATTGTGTTATTTTCGTTTCTGTTTTCTCTTTTCTACGCTTGCCATGGCAAATGATAGAAGCTGCGACGGTATTACGAGTTAGAAAGGAATAAAGAAGAACGCCGCCACAATTCACTGTTCTTCAAATTGAAATAATTACTTGCATCCCTTGTATACATTTCTGATCAAATCAACTCAACTGGCAGAAATATAATTTCAGGCCTATTATATTATACTTTGACCGCAAACTGGTCAATTATTAGTAGGACATTCAAAAATTGGCTAATTATTAATTAGTAAGTACGGACACTATTTTATGCATAATATACATATTTAACAATTAATTCGAAAAGAATTATTAACAGGTATCGTTAAAATTTAATATTGAAATATATCAATCAATTTATCCTTTTCGATGAAAGGAAAGTACATTACCTCGATCGATCGTAAAGCACGTCAAAAAGGCGATTGTACAGTTACGTCGTTTTCCCGTGCGATATTACGGACGAGCTTGCGTGGAACGCGCCGCGGCAAAGTGTTTGTATTCGTTGGAACAAGAAGAGCCGTAGTTATTGACGACAAGCGTGGATAACGAGCGCATGGAACGTTATTAAATTTCGAGTGGATTGTAGCCAATAAATTGAAAAGCCGACGTTACACTAGAACGATGCGCGGCACACGCATGTCGGTGAACGCTTTCAACCACCGTGTACAATTCATGATTCGTTAAATCACATCGCCTAACGAGCAGAAAGGTGAAAGGGAACTAAACAAGCGAAAAGATAAAGGAAACATAAAGAAACAATTTTCGAGGTATCGAACGTAGTACATAGACGACTAGCTTTTCACGAATCTTTACCTTCTACAGTCCATTGAAATCGGACCATTCAATTCCGCTACAATCTCGCCGGGGCTGAGAATAGTTTCGACGGGGAAGAAAAAAAATGTCTTCCCCGATACAGGCTCCACGGTCGGGTACAAAGAACGGTGAAACGACGATTCGAAAATGCAATTATTCGGCCAGCGCACTATGGTCTGGAAACCCCGAAAAAGTGGCCAAAACAGTGGAAACAACGGAAGCTGAAATTGATGAAGATGAAGATGAAGAGACAGAAGCAATATTTCCTATATTAAAACATTTAAACAACATAGAATTAGAGTCAGCTGAAATGTTATAAGTATTTTAGATTGTATTTATATTTTATTCATATTGTATTTGTGTTATATTTATATTTTATATATATATATTTCATTACTTTTTTTGTTGTTTTTTGTCTGCCATTTTGAATTTTGAATTTTTTGTGTTGGATTCGTTATCAGCAACCTCAAGAACCCTTAATTACTAAATTTCATAAAATTCCGACGAAGTTTTGACTTTTGGCCACTTTTTCGAGGTTCCAGACCACTGTGCAGCGTATCGTTGGTCGTGCCACCTGTCGCGAAACCGAAAACCACCCCAAATGGAGGATGAAAAAAAACGCGAAGGGGAAAGAGAGGGAGGGAGAGAACGAAAGAGGGGCATAGAGACCGAACCAACCGTGGTCCAGTTGCTCCTATGGCCAGATGTGACGATTGTGACGACACGAAAAAATAATTTAAAAGCGGAGAATAACACGCGATCACTGGACTAGGGACGTTCATAGCTGGAAAAAGGGTAACGCTCGAGTTTCATTCTTTCCCTGAAGCCCTATACATAGCTCGCTATGGATCGTGTTTCCAGTGAGGTTTTTTTTCTTTAATTATGATTGTTGGTCCGGTTTTGCGAATGGTAAATTGAAGCGCGTGAAACAGCCATGAATCGTATTTCCCGCGCCTCTCTCGTTGATTCTTAATGGTGGGTTCCGTTGTACCGAGTGAAGGTGGAACTGAAATTGTTTTCATAGAACATTAACATGCCAATTGGATTGGTAATGAGGGAAAATATTGTTATATTTTCATTATACGTTTTCATTAATAGGAAATAATAAACCGTTTCACCAACTTTAGTTTTATTCAGAGTATTATGATTTACCCAGTTCGAATCTTATCCAGGACATCGATAAGATTATTCCATTGATTTTCAAAAACCGCAGAACCTTCTTTTATGAGTTTCATGCCTGTAATTCTGTATTTTTCTACCGAACATGACAATGGACTCGCGAGAACCTTATTTCATATCCCGTCACGTTATTAGGTCGCATCGCGTTGAAAGTTACCCAGCACGAATGGTTCCGGCGCGACGGTTATAATAAAATTCCATCGCGAGGTTGACGTTGCCGCAGAGTTTAGTTCCATAGAGAATTCCGAGAGAATGCGGTATCGACTTTGCTCACCGCGCCACTATCAGTACGTGACGAAACATTAACACGTCCAATATTTGCACTCGGTTTTCAACCCCTATATCAACCACCGTCACCAATCTACCCTAGGAAACACCACTTTCCCTTGCCCGCTATCGTTAAAGAATAATCAGACTAAGATTCTCGTTTCGATCGGCAAACGAAAGGATAATTGCCTCAAGTTGAATTTTAATCTGCTTCGTTCCCCGTGCCGTCGCGTCGCGTCATGCCGCGAAACAAAAGGGGACCTCACTGGAATCCGCATAAGAACGAGGGAATAATTTAAACCCTCGGCCAATTCCCATCCGATCTCAATCTTATCATTAATAAATGCAAACTACCATTCCGTGGAAGCTCGGTCCATCTGTTCATTCAAGTCCCCGGCCCCCCAGTGTCGCTACGAAATTAGATTCGCCAGAGATCGACCGACGTTTCGCCATTTTGGTGCATAGCTTTCTTCTCGAAACTTTACATGCTTGCCGCAAGAAAGTAAACCGCGGGAAACGGGGTTAACTCGGCCTCCCCCTTTGCTCAAGTAGGGGAGGGTATGAAAAATTCGCGAAAGTTGGCCAGTCCAGAGGCGGGCACAGTTACAATGAAATCCCATTGCGAGGTCGACGCTGCCACCGCAGGGTTCGATTCCATGGAGAATTAACGAGAATGGGATTTCGATTTTACTCGCGGTAGTGGCGTGGTAACGCAGCCGTAAAACGTTAGCGCAGGCTCAGCCAGACCACAGAGCCGGCCACCCCCCCTCGTGACAAACTCCCAGGGGTGTTTCGCGCCAGCCAGGGGCAGGGGACCTTATGTTACGTGGTGGTGAACTGCAAGGCAAAAAACGAAAAAGGAAAAAAAAGCTGCACCAGAGAATGTAAGAAAGGGGGCCTAGTACGGCTTGATGCAATTTCACGTTTTGCATACATGCATAGCAATTGCGGTTCGGGTACGGATCACAGAATGGTATATCTTGTTCCGGTGCGGGAGAAACGGAGAGAAATTGCTACGCACAAAGACACTTGCAACCCTCTGGATACTGCTTCTGTTTGCTCGCGGTGGTCCCGTGGAGATACGGCGCCTTGTTGTGTACTAATAAGTTGAAGGTAAGAAAGATTATTGTTGAGGCTGGAAGGTAGTCCTTTTGTAGATTGTGGTTCAGGTCAGTTGATGTATATTGCGATTTGGTGTTTCAATTGAAAGAAGAGTAAACGCAATTTGTACATAATTAAAATATTTGATAAATGTCTGAAACGTTATAGTGTATAATTACAGATATGTTAGATATATGGACCGTTTATTTTGAAAGTGGTGCAAGTCCATTTTTTTTTTTTTTACTAGTTATAAATGAAAAGTTTACACTAAATTACAAATTATATGATATCTCATTTAAAAAAAAAAACAACTTACGCCACTTTCAAAATAAACGATCCACATCAATTTCTTAAAGTTATAATTGTGGCATTAGAACATTATCAAAAATTCATGATTTTCGTTGCTTATACGTAGGCTTATAAAAGAAAATGATTACTATCACTGCTACCTTCGTAATATAATAGTTTTTGCCATTCTAATAGAAATTATTATTCCATCAGTTGAACAGTCCCAACCGGGCAGTGTCAAAATTGTCAATTTGTTACAAAATCTCGGGGAATTGAACACCGAGCACAAGGTACACCGGCGTGCTGCAATAATCAAAGAGGCAATTAATCAATGGTAATCCAGAAGGCCGCGAGTTCATTTTGTAAACCTGTGCACTGAATTACCTCATCAGCGACGGAATATTTCGTCCGTTATCTATTTCCATAATGAAACGTTTGAGCGTGACAGAATTGTCTTGCGGGACGGAACAATCGTCACCTCCATTCATTTCACCGACTTAAATCGGAACCATTATAAACCGATAGAAAGAGGGGGCAATCAGAATGGAATCGGAAAACGTGGCTTCAGTTCGTTCATCTCGTGTAGCGTCGATCGATTCGATACTATCGTAGCGTCGCGCGACGCGTCACGCGAAATTGTGCGTTTCTCCCTCGCGTTCAGGCAGACAATGGCCCCATGCTAATCCGTGTCTACGTTACAATTTCATAAGGGGAAGGAAAAGTTTCGAGGCCGTGCGTCAGTCCTATGGGACGTTCCATGCTCCCATACATTTCAAGCGAGTTGTAACACGTGGTGCCCGAATGGACGACCGGGGTCGAGCATGTCTAGCTCGTGCATCTTGCAGAAGCTTTGGCGCCATGCTTACTAAAGCACGTGGAGCGAATCATCCGTAGCCTGCAATTTTCTTACTTCGAGGGTACCATAACTTCGCGGGCTGCACCATGGAATTAGAACACTGAATGCTCAATGTTGTGGAAAAACATCAGGTACGAGATTGATGCGAGAGTAATACACGTGGCCATAGCTTTTGAATAGAATCGCGAGTTTCACGTCTTCTTCTTTCCTCCGATTGCAGAGTAATAGTACGTTCGCAAAGTTTCTTGATGAAGTTCTCGAAGTTTTGAATCCTTCGTGTATCGTATTGCGGCGATCAATTAGATTGCAAGTTTTCTTGTATTTTCTAGATATACATAGATACTATACATGTATATGTATAGATACTACCTTAGATATAGATACTACTAAGGTTCAATTACCGTCTGGCGCTTGAGAATTGAAAGAATGCGGGGATAAATACAACGCTTCCCTTTCGGATACCTTGCAATAATCTAATCAGATTGAAAGCGCCCTTGAAAGATACAGAACGAAACGGGTGGGTGCGCTTTGACGGTGAACTGAAAGAAATGCTTACGACTCACTCAGAGCTTCGTAATCTTTTTTCTGGTGCATGTATCGAAAGATAAAATCAGTCGAGTCACATTCGATCCTTTATCCCAACCCACCACTTCAGTATGCACTGCAGTTTTCCCTACAAAGACAAGGGGAAGATCCAAAAACACAAAAGAACAGCGTACGGCTGCAGGCAACTAAAGAAAGAACCAACGTTTTACATCGATCGGAGAATCGTTGAACAGAAAACGAAACGTTCCTGGCCGAACAGTTTGTACGTAGTGGTGTACACACTCAGGTAGATAGAAATGGGAAAAGGGTAAAGGTCGAACGAGAAAAGCTCAAGTAGTTTCTGCGGGTCAGAGAAAATCGGAATCTATAAAACACCGGTACGTCCAATAAACCATCGCCCAATCCGGAACGAGATCAGGATACACGATACTGTCGGATACCACCTACGCGTTCCGGGGCAACCGCATCGCATCAGACCAGGAAACCCCAACGACGACTGCAACTCTGTGAGATTGGAACGCGGGGGCGGTTTTACGTTTACATGGCGGCAGTAAAGTATTAAGAAGCCCTCTGCGAAATTTACACGGCTGTAAAGCCGCGGATGAGATATCACCATTGCTGTGCTTTGCTCTGGGTTTGCTGATGCCTGCGACGGAGAAGGCTGGGAGCCTGTCGGACAGTATTGGGCGCATCTTCCGGATATGTACACCTCTTGTGTTCACGAATGGGGATAATAATGGGTAACATGTTTTACTTGGAGCATTATTGTTAGTGTATGTATTTTGATTTGATTTTTGATTTGTTGCCGCGACAACCGAAAAATTCGTTTCCGGTGAAAGATATTTTGGCAGTGGCGATGCGACGTGTGATAATCAATACACGGGGACAATGGTTAATTAGTACACTTGGTAATTTGAAGCAATGCGAGACTCTGTTGATCCTTATATAATTTGATGTCTGGGTAGCTGCAGTATATATAATTTGTTAACTTACGGACTATTTTTCATAGGAGATATGTATAAGATTGTAGATGGAAATTTAAAAAATGGCTTCAAAGTTTATATCTCGAACATTGATTCGCCGGAATTTTTATCCTGAGAACATTTCGTGTCCCGTGGTTTTATATCACTATTGAATTCAAATGTATATTTTATAGTTTAATAAAAGTTATTTATCTGTCGGGAAAGATCTATTTCACGACAGCATATAAAACGCAAACCGTAGAGTTCGAATTTTTATTAATCTATAACACTTTCCTCGCGTGCGCTGTGCAGTTAATTCTTCAAACCTTTCATAGTTACGCATTGGAATTACCAAATATACTTCTTTGCGACTTAAAAGTAGACGAGACGAACAATATCATGTCTTTCAACAATATCAAACGAAACCGCACCACGTTGTTTTCCAAAATTATTTCCTTGCCGAGAGTTTTCCCGGTGACCTAGAAATACAGTGTTCAGACAGAGCCACGGCTAGGGAATACGGAGGATGATTAAAAACTTCTCATTCAGCTCCTTTTATTTTTGCCTTGCCCTTATTACGATGTGGGAACCGACGTTATCTCGACCCAAAATTAAGAGATCTTACCCGGCTACCGCTCTTCGTGCCGTTTTTTTTTCTTTGCTGAACGAAACGGAGAAATAGAGCAGCTATACGAATCCACCGGAGCAGCGTCAATTTTCTTTTACCATATTTTTTTCCAATTTCCTTCCCTAGAAGGCTCTGCTAATTGCAAGACGAATTAAGAAGAAAAAAAAGTAGAAGCAAAACAATCTGTTCGCGTAAGCAACACTAATGTTACACGTTTTTCTCGTTCGATCGCGTTGAAAATAAAGTAGCCCCGTGTCGAGGGGTCGGTTGGAAAGAAGTATCAAACAATTCTACGGAGCACTGAAATATAAACGGCCAGGTCCGTTGCTTTCTAGAATGATGGCATTAAATATACATTTCGCGCCCGGGCCACTCTGTAGAACTTCGAGACTGCTGCTTTGCCTTCGGAATTTCTACCCCTAACGTCGGCCCACCCTCGCGCTTCTTTCCTCCGTTCCTGTTTCTCGCCACGCCACGTCTTGCGTTTCGGTGCCGTCATCCCTCGGTTCTGGAGTGAAGTAGGCACTAGTCGTGTACAAGCTGTAACGTGGAGTTTATTGCAACGATGAATTTGGGATAAGACCCTGGCGAAATTTCAGTTTGATGAGGCTCTTCTGCGCCGTATTCGAGAGGCCGGCCTTCTCTCGTTTTGCCTTACCGGTGACAATCTTGTTTCACCAGCACACGTCAATCGAGGGGGAAAAAAAATAAGGTCCACATTCATATTTTAGTCGTAAATTTATGGCCTTGTATTTCTTTAGCTCGAATAAAACTGTGGAGTTTAGCAGGATTATTTGGCAGCCTTTATATTCCATAAAGTATGATTTTGCCACTTGATATTTGTATAGATATCTTAATACCTTGATGAAGGGACTGTACAAAAGGCTTCAACAAAGAGCGTTTAATTCATCGCTTACATTTTTTAAACCTCTTTCAAATTTGAGGACATTACATGCAATTATGAAATTATTTGGTGACGGGTATTTTATTCCCACAATGCAATTTCATAAACACACATTCTACTAGAATTGAAAGGATTTATAAAATAAATTGTACCCTAATATCTTATCACATTACAGTTATCTTAACTTCGTTAAGATAAACTTGACAAGATGTCTCTGTGTCTCTCTGTTATTTCGTTGGTATTTAGACGCATACACGACGGCCTTCTGAAAAAGTTACAAATAAATGGATTAAGTGGTCTCGCGGAACCGGCGCAAACGCTGTTTTAAATCCGTTCCGCGGATAACCATGGCGAAGCCAGCGGCAAACGGGTCGCGCAACGAAAAAGAGATAGACGGAATTCCGAAGTTCCGATGAGAAATTCTCATGGTTCTGTTCGCGGAATCCTTCTTACCTCAGCTTTCTCTTTTTCTGCCCCAAGCATTAAATTTGTTAACACTTCCCACTTTTCTGATTTTTCATTTCCGCCTCTCGCGCATCGACGAAATGAATTCGTTCGTTCCCCGTTCTCCCAGACTCCGTTACCACTACAATCGCGTAAGCCGCTTCCTTTTTTTCCCCAGTAATAAATCGAAAGAAAACTTTCGCCTACAGCTTTATTCTTCGTTTTCGTTACACCTTCTTCGCTTTGTAATACCAAGCTGTCGGCAATGAAAAATAGGGGGCAAACGTAACGGAAGAAGGAACGAACGGAGGCAACGCTTCTTTGATCGCACGCGAATTCATCTTCGTGAAGATTTCTCATTGTGCTACGTCCGCGACACCGAGAAATCGGTAGTCTGAAAAGTTTCTCGAGTTGCTGTTGTTGTAGTGGCTCACCGACATTCTTTACTCTGTAAGAAGGAAAAGCGGGAAAAAATGAAAAAGAAAAAAGAAAAGAAGAGTTGACGATGACCAGATTTCTGCGGAAATAGAGTTCGTAGCGGCAAAAGCCTGGCTGTGGTACAAAGATGGGAATTATACGTAGAACGAATTCTCAGCGGATGTAGACTAAACAGGCAACTCGCATTAGACGGAGCCCAACGATGATGCTAGTAATTGGAGTTTACTAAATACTTCTGTTATCCGAAGAAGTAACTGTCAACTGTGTCTATGTCCTTCCTGAATGGATTTAAAACAAGAGAATACTCTTTGCTCCTATTTTACGTTAGTAGGGCTCCTTTTTACTTTCTTTGCGGTATGAATTCTGCGCAAATTGTTGCAAAACGCGGTCGAATGCGCGAGATAAAAATAATTTGCCTTCATTAATTCGCAAGAGGTATTTACAGAAATATGATTTCTGGGTCTACCGTGAAACTATCGGGAAAGTATTCGATATTTACGAGCTCTCGAGAAAATTAATTTTGTCACCTATGTATTCTCGAGTCTGAAGTATTAACTCGTAGGAAAAAGTCAGTGTCATATATTATTCAGCATTCTACACATAAGCCAAGTTTAACTTCTTATCGAAATATATTTCTAATAGTGGGTAATATTTCCCATCATCTTGTACTCTATTTGTGCATATATCTCTCAACTCAAAATACCTTGCCTTATTCCTTCTGAACGCCTACAGTTCTACCAGTCTCTCTCTCTCTTTCTTTTTCCACTGCAGTTTACCCTGTCTTGACGATTACATTGCTACTTAGCAGCTTAACTTTTTAATTACCACCGTCACTCATGTTTATTGTCGCTTTGTTTCTTGTTCTTCACGCCTTTCATTGCAATCCTTCCCCTCCCCGATCTCCACGTTCTCTCTCGTTCTCTGTCGCGGCTTGCCCGTCGCTTTTTCGAAGGTCGGCTAAAACTCCTGGCACTCGAGCCGCGCTAACGAGCCTCGAATCGACCGAAAGGCGCGATACGCTGCCGCTGTAAGTACAAACAGTACGCGCCAGGAGGCAAGACGAGAGACGAGGACAAAACGGGAATGCGAAAAAGGAGAAAGATCGGCGCATTGCGCGGCGCGAACGACACTCGAGTACCCTCTCGCGCGAATTTATGGCGAAAGTGTTCGAATAGCCATACAACGCCTGCCTGCGTCGCTGTGGCTGCGCCCTTATCCTCCTCAACGTTGCCGTCGTTCTCGTCGCGCAAAAATGCCTCGCTCTATGCCGCCACTAAACTGCGAAACAGGGGAAAAAGGAAGAAGTGAACGCCCGAGGAGGACTACTTGAGCCCGAGCCGAAGCGTGATAATGCGTAATTGTTCCGTGTTTATTGACGGCAGCGTTTGGCTTTCTGTGAAATTCATTGTCACGCGGGCATTATGTTGTTTGATATTAATATTTCTGGCGAATTGGTATTCAGCGGAGTTTCTCGTATGGTGAAAACTTTACTTTCGCACATTTTCTCGTTACCATATACTAATCGATTATCCTTCATCGACCCATTCCAAGTTTTTCAGTTTGCTTGCGCGTAAACGTGAGATTTATGATATGATGCTGTATTAAAGATTCATCCGTATCCAGAGTGTACTTTAAATAATGAAAAATGAATTTAGTCTAACGCGAATGTAATGTGATTAGTTCTCAGTATTTGATACTCTGTTTACACAATTTTTTTCTCGATTTAAGTTTGTATAAAAGAGAATTTAATATCATCGTTTTAGATCCTGCTGCTATGTTTCTCCTCTTTATAAAATTGTCTTATCTCGGCTTTGTCACTTTTTCCTTTTACGCACTCACGCTTTGAGATAAATTCAATATCGTATAACCTCCCCTAAGCCGGTTTCAACTCGCAGGGATGGAATTTCCCTTCGCTGTTAAAATCCACGTCATGGCTACAATTCAGCTCGTGCTCGGTTCCGGGTAATTTATCGAGATTTATTGCGCCAACGAGTTCGTCATTCGCGAAATCAAATCGATGATTTGTCATCTGCTCATTGTAGACACTTGCCCCCACGAGTTCTAATGTCCTGGAACTTTGGTCGTTCGTTGCTTCTTCTGTCTCATTGACTTTCTGTAATTGGTACGGATGACACGAAGGATGCTCCCACGTTTTACATCCCCATCTTCGATCGTGGAAATGTCTAATGTGTACTGGGGATTAGAACTGTGAACGGAGAGATTGTCCAGGCAATCGTAATAGAAGCATGAATTGGCTAACTTCCGAAGAGGGTGGCCCCGTTCTGGACACTCAACAATATTACTTTCATTAAGAATTGCTACAGAAAAATATTCCTGATTGCACTTGCACTAATAAATACATGTTCTTAATATGTGAACGTATATCACAATATATAGGTTAATTGATTCCTACTTATTTTTAATTTCATAATAATAAAGGCGTGTAACTTTCCTCTTTATTTTTATACAGGCTACGTCATTTATGCATAATTGAATTAATCTGCTCGCTTGAATGAGTCGTTACGAAGGTATATACATTGAAAATAGGAAAGTGTGGTTTGTAATATTTCCGTTGAAAACAATTTATATGGTTTCAGGTAACGAAACGAGTATTACGAATTCATTAGAATTCCACCAAATTAGTTCATGGCTGTCGTTGCACAAACGAGCACAGCTTGGGGTAATTTTCAATAAATGATTAAGTAATAACTTATATTAGCACAATCTCCCGAGCTATCTTTTCGCATTGTACCTTTCTTCCATACAGTATTCCCAGTTTATACATTTTTTTCATTATGCACCAACTTTCTATCGGTTATACTAGAATCGTTACCCTCTTCAGTCGGAGGATATTCGAAGCTATTCACGAATCAGCCTTTGATAGATGACTTGCATGACATCGGTATGCATTGGGGTCGACTTTCGGAAAGCCCTGGGCGACCTTTTTCAGTGTGCAGATAGTTTTCGCGCCGGCGGCGTAAGAAGTAAATCACAAAAATTGGAATCCACGATATCGGATTGAAATCAATATTGAATGCAGATTGAATCCCGGTTTTTCGCTTCTTTTAGCCCACCCCCCTTCTATTCTCTTATCCCGTTTCTCCCTCCACAGTGCGCGCACGATGTGCGTGAACCCACCAGCCACTCTGTTTCTCGATTTTCAGCTCTTCCTGCAACACTTCCTCCCTATCTCTATCTTTCATGCAGAATCACAGAAGGGTGCGAAAGAGTGACAAGTTCCATTAAGAAAAAGTGACTTACGGCGGCTATCGACAACGAAAGGCACTTTTCTGCTCCGAACGCCCCTGCTCTCGAAAATTTTAGACGTACGAACAGTGACAGCGTAATAAGCATTAGAAAATGGACTGCTGAAAAATTATGTTCTTTTCGTTCGTGTACTCGATCCGTGATATCAGCTGTAAATGTACAATATAGTATTCTCTATTAAAATATTATAATATCGATGGCACTAACTGTGCGATTTGGTAACTTCGAAGAGCTACCTTGACAGAGAGATTCCATGTTATAATTGTCATTTTAAATTGTAACATTACTGCCAGGGTTTGCGGGAAACTCGAAGCAGAGACATAGCTGCCATTATCGTTGACCTGTACTACTTAAACAAAGTATGACTGCTAATATCATTGACTGCATCATTGAGCCTGCGACCGCGGTGAATACTTGAATACTTTACTTTAATATTTACAGTAAACTATCATTCGAAAATCATTAAATGTTATTCAAATGGCATACAAATTGTTTTTTTCCACCATTAAAATACAAAAATGTATTTGGTTGGCCTGTTTCAGATGATACACTGTATTATTAAGTGACTTTAACATTTAATGTATAAACATAGTACGTATGCACGAAGAACTAAGAATTATACGAAAATAGCTCGAGTAATTTGAATGAATGATATCTTTGTGGCGCGTTTTTAACATATATTGTGCGTTGCGAGGAAAATTCTGTCTTCCAACAGTTCACTGCCACGCGTTACTATTTGATGAGGTAAAAAGCGCCGCGGTGGAGCGGAGTGATGAATTTTTAAACAAGCCTCACAGGTACCATTACGGGTCCCGAATTTCGAAGGTTAGGGGGTGTCGATACCCATGAGGAAACCCTGGGTCTTGGTAGTTTCAATAATTTAGCACGGTAAATTGTATTGGTGCCGTATAGACTGATGTTCCACTTTCTTTTACTTCCGTTCAAAATGTCATTCGTAAAAGACGACGGTTTTATCAATATTTTACACTATTCCTGACCATGAACGTGGTTCGATTTCACTTTTATAGAATGGTTGCCCGTTACGGGTATAAATGAGTTCGCCTCACTGTTGAATGGTTTATCAAGTTGATTTATCAATGTTCTCGTGACAGCTGCATTGGTCACGAGTGGAATTGAATTAGCTTACATCTTTCGTTACCTTTTTTTGTCTTGTCGACTCTAAAATAAGTTGTCAACGTAACTTGAAACGTTGCAGGTATACCATATAGTTTCTTATTATTTAATTTAATTCCACTCTCTATTTTTCATCTACAATAAGTTTGATGAATTGCACTGCTTTCAAATGAAATATAAAAAACCATTGTATGAATTAATTGGTTTACCATTAACCGCAATATAAATCCTATAGCAGTATTTCAATCGCGTTCATGGAAATGTCTTGAAATGAAAACAAAAATATGCCTCTGCTAATGCCGCTGAATACACATTATTTACTTCATCGTCAAAGTTTCCCAGTCTTCGAAGCAACCCTCAACCGGTAGTCTCGTTACGATTAACTTCGTGTCTGAAAATGAAGCCTATCGAGGGACTCCCCGCCCTGTAAAGGGACCAAATTCCATCTCGCCGGAATTAATCAAAAACCGTTGCCTGTCTTAAGACGGGGCCGAGACTTTCAGCCGACGATGCTTGCCCTGTTATTGGGCCGCAAGTTGAGGAATTTACAGATACGCGAAACTGTCGTGGCGATGATTAAAACGTCGAAACAAGCGCGAGGTAAGGAAACTCGGATGGGGTGTAGACGAAGGAGACGAACAGAAAGAGCAACAAGTTCACCAGAGTTTAACGACGAGATGACAACCTCTCGGCAACTCGTTCACGACATCATCGCCTTGCCAGGAGCTTAATCAAGCCGGCTGCCGAAAATCTAAAGCCAACCTCTGATGTGCCAGTCCGCAATGCTTGACTCGCATAGATTTCATGAATAGAAGAAGCCCCGACGCCAGGGAACCGTGGCTGGTTCGGAAATGTAGACGCAAATCAACGGGTCTTGGCCCGAAGTAGAGCACAGTGGTAGAACGGCCGGTGATTACACGTGGACACGTTGCCCTCGATGCCGACTGAAGTTCTCAGCTTTCGTAGATAATCAGGCCGCCTTTCTTGCAGCCGGCTGCACCTTCTGCAGACAATCCTCCGCCTCGAACCACTCGCCCAAAAATACACTATTCGCTGGGTCGTGATTACGGGAGGCGTCACTTCGCGAGGCTTGGATCGATTTCCCTTTGCCTTCGTGTGTGACCTGGTTTCCGTAACTCGAGAGCACTTTTTGTTTCGGCGATGACGAATCGCCGTCGTTGGAAGAAGCAGTACGTAGTATGATGCATTGTAGAATTTGTGATTATAGTTTGTTTAGGCGTGTGACTTAAATGAGAAATATATTAGAGTATTAGAGTGATAATTAGAAGGGAAATAGAATGCAGTATTTTCGAGTGCAGTATTTCAGTATGTCGACTTGTCTATTTAGAAATAGTCTCTACATTTTGTAACTGAGATAGTGGCTGTATAAGAATTCAGAATAGCTTTTACTTACTTTGGTGTAACATTTCTAAATCTGGATAAAAGGGAACCCGATGTAAAATGCACTGTCAAAGCCAAAAAGATAATGCAAGCAGCATACAAATCGTTGCAACGGGGCATTATGCTCCAGTGCCTTAGTGAAAGTATATTTCTTTGGTAAGAAAGCTCTTTGTCTTTGGCTCCGTAAGGCAGACTACGAAAGCCTCGACCTATATTCCGGTCACACTTTTGATCTCTGTTTTCTAATGCGCAAATGAGGATGCGGCGGAGTTTAATGAAATGCAAATACATACATGCGCCATATAAGTGGAAACAAGAAAGCAAGGAATTTTTTTAAATACACAGCAGCCACAAACAACATATCAAACGCGATCTTAATGAATAAACCCACAATAATACTGTAGAATTAAAATTTCTCCTACAACCCTTAGAAAATTAACTTCAGAGAAAATCCAGAAGAACGTGAGAAAAGGAGCGATAGAATGAAAAGGAGGGAAAATAATAATCCACGCGTTGCTTAAATGAAATAACCCGGAATCTCCTCGCCCGAATATCCGCTCGCGTAATCCCCCGGTTCGGTCTCTCGCCTTTACAAGTTGTCTGCCTGCGTCGCAACATTTCTGCATACGGCCGCGACGCAGAGTGGAAACGGGCTGCCCCGTCTCAAAATGCAAGCGTCAACGACTTTCGTCGTCTTACAGACGACGGACCAGACTGCTTCCTCGTAGACTGCTTACCGAGCGTGTAAACGTGGCTCGAAGATCCCCTGTTGCCTCTCCCCATCGCGTTGACTTTCCTGCTCCTAGAGAATCCACGGAAATCCCATGTACCTTCCACGGAGATTAGGGTCCCTCGATGCGCAGAGACGGCAGGTTTTTCTGTTTAATAGACGGCGTATCGTGGCTTTTAATAAATCTGCAAAGTGAACGGAATTTGTAGGCAACAATACAAAATGATGCATCATAGACGACTGACAATATTATCGGTCGACGTTGATTGCGTGATTCGACGGGATCGGTAACTTGATTCAACTTTGCGTACACCCGTGTGTCAAGTGTATGTGCATGTGTATGCAGGGTTTTGTTTGTGGTTCTCTCAACTGAATGCGATAACAGAGGGGAATTAAATGTTTTTGTAATGTAAAAATATTTCAAGTTCACTGGGGGCAAACTTTGTTAAGGGAATAGGTAACGTAATTTTGAAATCTCTGTAAATAGTACTCCGAGGGGAAAAACATTAATTCTACTAGGAAGTTTTTTCTGTTTAAACCAGCCATCTGTATATTCAAGTCGGTTATACAGAGTAGATAGTAGGTACGTACTATCGTGATAACTTGCTCTTGTTCTCTCCTTCCTCTCCCTCTCTCTCTCACTCTCTCCGCCTCTCCCTTTGTCCGTTTCGCTTCCTCTTTCTCCGTCTGAAGTTCTCCACTTCTCCTGGCCTACGTCTGCTTGCTCGAGAACTTTCTGCTGCTCTTTAGTGAATTAAGGACTGGAGAACATAGCCTTTAATCAGAAACCGAGCGAGATTAAGGTGCGTTCCCATTTCGCGAGCTCGTTAACGGGTCCCTGGTAATACGAGAGGTTCGTTAGAAAAACGACGTAGAAAGAGGTCTGATATCGGCGTTGTAATCTGAAATTGAACCGTTAGACGAATTGTCGGCCTTCCTCGTTCTTGCGTGGTTCTTTCTTTGCTTACGTGACTGCGAGATCTTTGATCGATATTACACTAGCAGTGGCTCTGATGATCGATTTCGCGGGCCCAGCTGTTTAACCGTGCGTTGTAACTTACATGCATATATGCATATCTGTGAAACTTTCACGTAGCTTTCTCAGATAATTTTTACCGCTGGTTAATTCTGTCCCCATTCTGTTTGGCTATGAAAAAGAAAATAGCGAAATTTATGCAACGCCCCGCGGTTATTAACTTACATTCTCGAGGATAGGGGAACGCGTGCGATACTAATATTAACGGAACCTAGCGGTCGGGAAATTTTACGAGTTACATAAACTTTTATGTTAGGCGGTTCGCGGCGGTAATGGTAAAAGGTCGCGAGCTGGATCCAGTATTAGATTCTATGACTCATGTACTGAAAACAATTTTGCCGCTGCCATAGCTCAGAAATGAGCGTTCTTAATTAACGGTGTATAGTTGGCATGCATGATCGAAGTTATTACGTTTCACGACTGCAGTACGGTACGTTTCTGTATATTACAGAAAACTTTGTCACGGAGGTCCGTCGTGATATATCTCATTCTTGCCCCGTTTCATTTGCGCTTTTATATTTTCGTCCGCCCTCCACGTAGTGTACCTTCATCGCTAAACACATTTCACTATTCGTCCACAGAAATTATTGCTACAACTAATGGTGTTTCTTCGTAACCATAATTTATCGAAATGCACCTCGAAAAATTTACAAAATAACTACAGGTCAGAAATGTAACTCGTATCAAAGAAAACTTTAAAAATAGAACAAGCTAGCTCCAAAGTGAGCATTCATAAATTACTCTGGATATACCAGCTTCGATGGATTAGCGACCGTAAGAATCAGTCCAGACAAGCATACGTTGTTGAACAGGTAATATCTAAGCGTTTAAGTAGAATACAAATTTATATACAGACAACCCAACAAATAGATGTACCCACTGCACAATGTCTCCACATAATTGTATGCTTCCTAAACACTCAGGCTTTTCCATCCAAAGTAGATTCGATCCAATCCAATTACGATCTCTTTTCGTCCATGCGATACACAACTCCCTTCAGTTGCACACTTTCCACGCAGCCGGTATCATCAACATTTTTCATTTCAACCGTCGTTTCAACGTGTATAGTACGAAAAACCAAATAGAGAAACGAAGAAGAAGAAGAACTCGAAAACTGCCCCGGCCGATGTTTTCACCAAGTTCTTCTTTTCAACGATAGTTCACTCTACACATGAATCTCACTCGGCCATTTATCGCATGCCTGATGAGCCGGATATTTCTAATTCGCGCTCACCAGAGGATAGTAATGATTAGTGTAACGAGAAGATCCTTGGCCAGCTTTAAGTGCGGATACCGAGAATGGCTCCGGTTTTAATTACCGACGTACCGGTGTGTACATCGTAGCCTTAATGCACCAGGCTGCTTAACGAGTAATACGCCGTTATCAAGGGCCACGCGCAGCTGTACTGCAGCCGTGGATCGTTAAATGATTTTAACGGGGGGACTAGAGGTATTTACACGAGGCAATCGCGAGCGTTCTCGACCCGCCACCCTCCTCCGTGTGCTTGGGAAAATACTTTCTACTTGAAGATGAACGACATCGGGGAAAAGTTTAGCTGTTTTGGGAGTTCGGAAAGTAGCTATAATTTAGCGTTGTTCGCAGGGGGTAGGTTGGGTTCAGCTATGCGCGAGAGGAACGAAGGAAAGGGGTGTATTATATGTACATAGGGGTGAACGACGAACAAGTTTGGTTGTTTTAGCAAAAGAGTTGGAGCAGTTTTGCAATGAAATCGATTGACACGAATTTCGTGCGGATATGGATCAGGAATTCTGTGTTGTTGCGGGGAGAGCAGAAGAATAAAAGGGGGAAGAATTTCTAACTTTTGGGGTGACGTAAAAAGACGTGTTTTGATTGTTCAGGCTAATTTTTTATTTGCGTCGGACTTATGCTCGAAATCTTCTGCATCTGGCATAGTTTGTTAAGAATAGATATGTATCTTATTTGTTCATATTATTTTATAAACACATTTACCAAACGCGGCGCGGGCGCGAGGTGTATTCAGCTGCTTCTTAAATACCAGTGGTTTTGCATAAGATGTGCGAGACATATATCAGCAACTTCGAGAGGAACTACTTCTGTTACTACTTCTCCAGCCACGTGCTCGGTATTTCGAGAATAATATCGCCGAGCAGGCGAACGTAACGTACTTCATAAGTAGATTATCTTTATACGTGGTCGCCCGGCTAGGTGTCTGGAAATTATTATCTCACAAGCGTACCTCCTTTAACAATTATTTCGCGACCGTTAAGTGTCTCGGCTCCGTGTAGATCAGCCTTTCTTATCTCTAATTAATTTACAGTTTTAGCGAACGAATTGCGTTTAGAATTCACAGCGAAACCTCGATACTTATATACAGGCGTATCTTATTCGTTATCCTTTTTGTCTAAACATAACGAGCGAAATTAGTTACAATTAGACGAACATTATTGTTCATAATGTAGTAAATAGCAACGGCGAAAGAAGGGACATGAATTTCGCTATTAGGTCAACGTGTACTTGCCGCTTTAAGCCACATTGTTCTGCGACAAAGAGGTCTCACGCTGCATCATTAACCTTGTTAATATAACATTAAAATAATCACTCTTGGCATCGCACGAAGACAATACATGCATCAACTCGCGTCTATTACTTTGCCCACTAATCCAAGCCCTCACCAGACAATCACAAACCAACGACTATCATTTTACGATGAATCAACCGCTTTCAAACGCGGTTACCATTCTATTCGGCGTGCACGATCAAAGGCAGCGGAATCAACAGCCGCGTTACGATCCTTATCGGCCACTGCGAACGTATCGTTTGTACCGCCGGGATGGGTACCCACGGCGCATGTAAGCACATACTTCGTTTCACCAGGAAAATTTCTCCTTTCGAATGGAGCTAATACCACACAGCTGAAGTGGAAATCAAGGCGACAGAGGATACTGCCCGACTACGTACACACTTGGAGAACAAGACGCGTACTATTCCACGCTCGTTCGAGCGCGATCGTGTGTAATTGCACAATCCCGAGCTGTGCGCGGGTACACGTCTTCTCTGTTTAAACATGATACGTTTGCAGGTGATTACGAATTCGTGTGTGTGCGTGCCCACCTGTGCATCCCTTGTCGCACGTGCACACCGGTGATACGCACAGCCACGGTTGTATTTGTTCACGATTATATATTCGTGTACGCATACGTGCGTACAGTGACCTATACCGTGTGGCGACACGTGTGACTGTTTACGTATAAGCAAGTTTGTGGGAGTACGTGTGTGATTACCGGTGTCGCGAATGCACAGCTGCGATTGAATGTTTCCGTGATTGTACGAATGGGGACTGCATGAAACCTCGGGTAGCTATTGTGTGGATGCCAGACAGGTAGAATCAATTGTGAGAATGCTTCCTTATAGATAGCTTAAGGTATACTCAAATTCTGTAAATTCTTCTACTGCGGACAGAAATACGACTTTACGCATCCTTACTCTTTTACTAAATTCTGCAAACACATGTGCATGTTCCTATGTATGTCTGAATGTATCAATATCAAAAATAATTGGTGCATATGCTGGGATAGTCAAAATTCTCAGAAGGGATTCACAAATTAATTGCACCTATTCCAAGATTCACGCGAAGAATCGAATGCACGTCATATTTTTTTTTTTACATAAATGACAATTGCAAAATCGAAAAACCCAATCAGTAGCCAGGATCCTAGGGGTGTATGATCAGTTCCAAGACGACTAAAAATAAGCACTGGGGAGGCACATATATTCCGTATGAAAACAGGGGTACTAATTATCAGCAAATTACGAAATAGTTTTATATTCATTAGTAGAAATTCATTAATAGAAATGCAGTTACGCGACGAATAATACGTACTTCTTTAAAAGCGGAATCTAATAACGAAGCGCTTGCTGCTTTAAATGAAATATTATTTTCAACAGTAAAGAAAGAATTTGTATTATGGATATAACAAGCCGACCATCAGATCGTAGGGAACGTATGGTTGCAATGTTGTTGATTTAATATCATGTAATTAGTAAGAAAGACAATAGCAATGCTAATTGCACGTTACGTTCTTCTAATAATGCATACATAGAACTTTTTTCCAGTTGTTAAACAAACAAGACGTAAATTGAAATTATTCTCCCCGAATGTTTGCAGGCTGAAATGAAAGTGGAATAAATTGAAATGATTTTTTTGTTATGAAAGAAGGGTTTGTGTTCGGCCGAAGACAAATTTCGCCTGGCATATTCTGTGTGGTTCAGCGATCGTATTCGCAGTAAATATCGAAAGATTCGAATCAAGGCGCGTAAATCGAACTCCGCGGGTCTCGCTCGGGTTGCACGATCCGCGAAATTCTTGCGATCGGAAGATCGTACAATACAATTCCTCGCAGGAATTCCATTTTACACAGCAGTTGTTGCGAACCGGACGTTTCGATTTCGTTTCGAGCGATTCATTTTACCCTTTGCCCAGAACAAATAATTTTCCACGCTCGCCAAAATGCTGTCACGGGATCCAATACCACAAATAGTCTCCCGTGTATGCGATGTTGAGTAACATAAAAAATGCAATCGATCGTGGTTTTGGATAGCGCGTGATTTTTCTGGTTAAAACAATTTCCCCCAACATTCTGCGTTCGTTCAAATCGACCGAGTTTTCCCTCCCGGAATTTCGTTTCATGTATTCTTCAGAAATTTCATTGTACACACTTCCATTTGTTTGCGATTAATAACCCCGTATTTAAAATTCCACCGCAACGTTTGCGTTTCGTTCCGGTACAGTACGCGTTGAAAATAATTTCCAGCAATTATTAGCAAAACACACGTTGGATCGCGGTGAAAAAAAGATGTATGCAGACGCATGAAATCCAGACGCATCGTATAATTTCCACGTGTCGAGTATATCCCCCTTAACTGTCCAGCGCATGGCCCAAATAAATATCGCTGCGTGGTCGTGCGCGTAAGCAAAAACAATTCTTTCGTTAATGTATTAGCCATAGATCACGGTGTCGCAGAACGGGATTCCGGGTTTCCCTCTGGCTTCGGGGATAGGACAATTTCGTGGATCAACGCGGTTTCTGGCCTCGACACCAGCGGGGAGCGGCACGCGACGTCGCGACGTCCACAGGAGATCGATCGTTAAGGCAACGCGTTTCGGACGATTGACCGTGCAAACGAACCACTTCCTTTTCCGGATCGTGTCTACGACCGCTGGCACACGAAATGCTCCGACTGAATGGCGGAGGGAGAAATCTGTTGCCCTTCTAAGGCGTCGGAATCTATGGCCGAAGGGTCTGTAATTCGCGGTTTCCGTTTTTCTAAATTATGTTATAGAGGCGTGGCCCGACTCTTTGTTCTCGGTGTGTATATGTACGAATCGATTCTCTTCCCAATATTATTTCTTGCTCTTTTTCGAGGTCGAAACAAGTGTTACTATAATATTACAGGAGGGTCAGCATACTTTTATTTCCCTTGGAGTATTTTTGGTCCCCTAGGAGTATTTTTTTTTGTTAGTATTCTTGGATGATACTGATGCGGATTACTGCTGTTTGCCGTGGATTTTATTTGATAAGTGACACGTTATTTTCGGCCTGACAGAGAACGTTTATTAGCATTCATTAGATTGTGAAGATTCAAGTTGGAAATATCGTGTTTTATATTTGATATTTCGAAACTTGGGAGTGTAAAATCAGATCAGCTACTTTTATCATTTCGTTAGCGATAAATTGGGATTTTACTGTTCAGCATTGTTGACAAATGAGTGATATTTATTTTGTATTTGTGTACAGCTGGGTTTGTACGCAGACAAAACTATGGTCGATATAAAGGTACCGCGATGCCAAGAATAAATGAGAGATGACAGCTTCCAAAATACGATGCTTACATTGCAAGAGTATGGTAGTAAATATAGCTTTGCAGGAGGAGAACAAGAAGTTTTACAGAGACACAACTATCCGACATCGAATTTCTATTCAGCGGCAGTCCCATCAATATTCGTGATGGATTAATAATTGAGTCGCACATCAGCCAAATCGGTTCACTCTACTTTCTGCATTTTTTAAGATCTTATCGCTTGATAGGATTGATGGATTGAAAGTAAACCATACTATTGGGTTTACTATCACGAAATAACAAAAATTTGTATGGCCACAAAGTAACGGACAATTTCTTTCAGAAGCCAATGTGATTAATCCCACACGCTTATACAATAAACCATTTAAAAGGGATAGTGTTCTTCTGCAATAATAATAATACATTCTATAATTTTTATTCGAATTTCTATTTAAACGGGATGTTTAATAATCAATGTATACTATTGAATCACTTTTCTCCACTTTTCGTTTTGTGGAGTTAACCGATTTGGTTAATGTGCGGCTCGATTAAAGATCCATACTAACTATACGATTTCAACTTGCAATCAGAACCGCACCTTTTTCAAAGCAAGAATTTTCCAATCAAAAAGTCACAGTAGTTTAGCAAGTAAGTAGAACCAAAAACATCCCCCCCCCCAAAACTGGGACGTGTAAAAACTTCATACCGGGCGAACGTGTTAATAGTTGAAGACAAAGTACGTAACTTCCGTTCGAACCGAGAACGCAACATCAAAGAGCAGCACTCTCGTCGCAGATAAAGACACGTCGACAGACTTGATACCATCCTCCTCGCCTTTTTCCATTCCGTAGCTCCGTCTGTTGCCCTTATTCCAGCCGACACGTTCGTCGAGAGGTATGAAACTGCGTGGCTGCCACGGTGTCACGATCCGCACAATGATGCAGTGCAGCTTCTTCTTCGCGCTCGCGAAACGTGAAGCATGCACTCGTGGCTTCATGCCCCTTCGCCTTGTGTAAAGTCGACCGCATCGAGAAGACGGTGGCTACAAAACAGCTGGGGAAAGGGGTGGAGGGAATATGGTTGGCGAACACAGGGCGAACGAATGTAAGAATCTGGAAAAGGGATCTCGAGTCTCGGCCTCGAATGAATCGTAATTATGGCGGCCGTCTTAGGAATAGAATTTCCCACCTGTCGTCGCGACGAGTTGTTCAACGGCCACGTACTGGCGGAACCATTCATTTTCCTCAGTCTCGACGACTGAATCTCTTATCGACCGAGTTCCTTGGAGGCGAGGAAACTCGGCGTAAAATGGACGCGCAAACGAAGTTTAAAAAGTATATATCGCGTCGACTGTGCGTTGTTAATTGAGTTTCCAAGGGTTGTTTGACGCTTGTGTTTCCTGACGATCGTTCTGTCTCCGACGAGCACGTCAGCAATTATCGCAGGGGATTAAAAAAATATATCTCGCACACATTTCATCGTCTCGCACGAATCGCAGCGAGAATTTTACAGAATTTACCTACCTGGATAGATAAAGCGCGAGTGCTTGTACCAACACGTACGATTCTAACAGGCTGAGGTATTTATTCGTGAATGAACATCCCCAACAGAATGTATTACAGTGGATTTAATCAACGGTGAAAAACGATAGCGCTATTTTCTATTGGAAATACGATAAATTAAGGCAAAAGTAACCTTTTCAATTGCTTTCTGTTTCAGAGGGACGCGCTTAATCTGGAGCCGAGCAACGTGGCAAATTGCGTGTCCAAAGGGAAATCAGAGGTGAGCTACTTCTTTATTTCATTATCGCCTTTTCCAGGCCGACTCGCCGATGAAATTTTAATATCACCGTAATCTAATTAGAACGCGTAGCTCAGAATAGATGAATGGGGGTGACAGAATTACGGGGATCTAAAATGAAACAGTGAGTGCGATGGAAATCAAATTTCGAGAAAGGAGTTATATTGTAAAAAGCGGGCGGGACGGGCGATTTCCTTACATTCGCCCGACGAAGGAAAACAAACGGAGAGAATTGCAATTTCCATGTTATGGGCACCGAGAGATACAAGCATAGGGTTCGAGTCAAAGCGAAGAAGCGTATCGATAATCCGTAACGAACCACGAATTAAGCATCATGCAATTAAATGTAATTAAAAAAAGTAAAGCTCTTCCCCCTAATTGCCTACGATATTTTCTACAAAAAGGCAGTAGCACGCGATATTGCTTGCGGGTGCTTTGTTCACAAACGTAGCGCGAGTTCATTCGAAATCACCGCAACGCGATGCTTCCGTTAGTTGATGTAGTTCTTCGCTTTGCATGTAAAATAACTGAATTGTGATGAAGGACAAAGTGGCAGACGGAGAAACAGAGAGAGCGAGATGGATGAGGTCCCATTTAATGGATCGCCCGTTTCAATTCTACGACTGCGACATGTATAGCGACGAAATTTGATACTGAACAGATTCGTTCAAACCTGTCGACAAGTTGCGGAACTTTTACCGAATAGGAAATAATGGGAACAACTTTCGACCAAAATGGTTTCTTGTCGGAGGCATTCGTTTTATGACGTATCGATCTGTCGCGTTGACGTTGCATTAATTGAGAACGGATTCGTTCGACAGATGACGTTTCCAATTTTCCGGTGATAATGTTTCCATATGTGATAATTTTCAGGCAGATAAAAGACAACGATTCCACTCACGCTAATTGGAGATTTTTTTACTTATATTTCGTTTCCATTTAGTTTATTCAGTTCGCCATGTATGATATTTTCAATGTGATTTCATAAGGCGCACGTTGAAGTCATTATTAAAGAGCGTATCTTATATTTTCATAATTATATGTAAATTAACACGGTCCAAATGTAAAGAGACATTTGTATTGCATAAAAAATACTATATTAATGTCAAACGCTTATTTATTATAATTTATTAATTTCCTATTACGTGTTGTAACTTCAAACTTTTTTTTACAATCAGTCATTTGTATTGTCATGATAGTTTTATTACATTGCCGAATAATTAAGTTCAAAACAAATGTCCCATTCGAGGTCGAGGCAACACTCTGCCCGTCCTTTTTATCGGGATATTACAGTATATTGTAAATGTAGAGTGACTTTTTTAAGGCGCACTCTTTCTTCGACGTTTATCGCGGCTTCATTCGGTATTCATCGCGTACGCATCGTCGAGGTATAAGGTCCACGCAAATATTCTCTACGTGACGACAAAACCAATTTATTTTCCGCGCGCCAATTCGCTGCGAAATACATGGAACGACCAGCTCGGCCATGGCGGAACCCTTTACCTCGGTCTCGCTCTATATAATTTTCTAAAAAAAATCCGCGTCCACGCATCGAACTATTGTCCTCGACGTCCTTTCCACACCCCGGTACACGTTTCTTCGCACGTATCCGGTGAAAATTCAATTTTCTTTCCCTTCTTTCGCAGCACTTCGACTGTCGGAATCACATAAGGGTGATCCAGCCAATGGGGGATGGCAATCGGCTCTACATGTGTGGCACGAACGCTCACTCGCCCAAGGATTGGGTGATTTATGTAAGTATCTGTGTGTGTGTTTGTTCTTCATTTCTGTGTTTGTTTCGCGAAAGCTCATCGTGAACTACACTCGGTTTTCGAATCGAGGGAATCTTCATAGCTTTGAAACGGAGTGTATGCAATGGAAACGAAAATTTGGGGATTGTAAAAGCATCAAACGATTGTGTAAGCTTTGTACACCAAAAAATATTGATTACAAGCTATCGAGTTGTGGAATAATTGAAGTAGTTTGTCACATGAAATATTTCATATAATTAATCCAATTTATTTAGATAAATATTTGATGAAAATTTTGGCACTGCGTCGATGTTGTTGTTTCGTTTCTGTGCTATTTAGCTGTCAATTCGACGCGCGAAATCCGTCACTAATGCAGCGCCATCGGCGTTACGGTTACGTAGTGAGGTAAATGAATCGTGCGTTCAAGTACCCGTGTAATGAAGTCAAAGAATATATTGGTCTCGCTTTGTCGAAGATTACGACTCCCGTGCGTGTAATACAGTTTCGCACGACAGCGTCCAGCTTTTGCGTATAAATACGTCGCATTGGTCCACAAATTTCACTCCATGCATATACACATTATTTCGCTGCATGTTATTCACGGACTCTTCATTTCATGGACGAAATGATTAAATATGCAACATTTTCGGTATTATGATGTTAATATTTAAAAATGAATCGTATCGGAATAAACTGAACGTGACAAAGATTAACGCTTTGGGTTGCACATGGAAAGAAAATGCTATCCATTTTAAATGCTATTTAAAGCTCACATGGGTATTGCATTTTGGAATACATATGCAGCACAGATCAAAAATCTGAAGTTGCACAGAAGTGAATAAAGCAATGCAAACTTGGCAATCTTTTTCAATTTCAAATATTCCATCAAGTATCTTAAATTCAGCACAACACGGAATGTGACACAAGTACGTTGAGCATTATCATCTACGTCTGTTTATCCAACTTGAATGTCTACCACAGAGCAACCTGACCCATTTGCCTCGCCACGAGTTCGTCCCCGGTGTTGGAATGGGCATAGCGAAGTGTCCTTACGATCCTGCGGACAATTCGACAGCGGTCTGGGTGGAAAAGGGCAATCCTGGGGACCTGCCAGCTCTTTATTCCGGCACGAACGCCGAATTCACGAAAGCCGATACCGTAATCTTCCGTACGGATCTGTACAATTTAACCACCGGTCGCAAGGCGTTCAGCTTCAAGAGGACCCTGAAGTACGACTCGAAATGGCTGGACAGTAAGTACCCTTCTGCACGGCAATTTCTTCTTCTTAGTCTGAAACGAAGCAATATCCACGGAATTAGTGCTTTGCCTACCGGAACTTTTATACCGGTGGCAGGGCCTAACGAGATGGAATTGCCGTAACAACCTTTTTAGATCCGAAACCGTGTTATCGGGGTAAAGATATAAAACTATCGATTGCGCGATAGGACAAGTTAAGGGGGTACTTGTGTTTTGAACTTTGAAAAAATCGATTGTATTTGCATGTTCGTGAAGCACGTTTCTTCAAAAATATCTGTGTCAAAGGATATGCCGGAATTCGTAAAAATAACGAAGTTACAGATATCGAATGTAATAAACGACACAGAAACTATAACACGATTTTCTCGAAACCATGGTTTCTGACATGGCTGACGTGATATCTTAATGTCCAGTTGCCCGATTGATTGGATAATCTTTCAGCAACCTTAATTTTTTCTAATCTTTTATTATGCTAAAAGCAAGAAAAGCCTGAAAATTCAACTTGAACGTTAAAATGTCATACCTCCTTAAAAGCAAATATATAATGTAGTTAAAACATTAGTAACCATATGTGCAAAAAGGCCAGTAATCTAATATTTTAAAAAATTCCCAATAATGGCTAATAAATGATGTTAAAACCTAACCCAAATCTCTTCAAAATCATCGAGCTTGATTTTGAGCTATTTGTAATATAAGCATAAAAAATTTGTTATCCAGTTCCCCTTCTACTAAACACTCACCGACTCCCGTCTGTTCTCCGAAAACTAACGAAGTCAATTTCGCCCAACTTAAAGATGCTCGTTACAGCCATAAACTAAGAGACTTTCATTAAAATCTGAATGCGGATTTTCCGTTTGGAAATACGCGAAAGAACGGAAAGAGGAAGAAAGAAATGAAGGAAACCTTCTCGTTACAGAGCACGAGCTCCTTTGAAGGGGAGTCTCAACAAGCGTTGCAAAAAAAAAACAAACTCGCAGCTCGCTTAAACAGTTGTGCACAAAGACGATACCGCGGCGCCTGTTCTTCAGGAACAGCCCAGGGGTGGCTGACAGTTACGTCTTTTGAGAGTGTCGAAGCTTTCCACGGAGAATCGCGTAAAGAACGTAGCCACCGCGTGGTGTGGGAAAGATAGAACGTTGTTCGAAGCGTAACACGACGGGATAGTATACTGCCAGACTTTAGAGGGAGGTCTGTTCTAAAGGGAGTAATAAAATAACATCCGACCACAATTTTCCCTGGACTAAATGCTCGTCCATTGGAGGGCTTTCCCCGAAAGAAGGGAGTTTTTCGCATCGGTGCCGCAGAAACGACCCTCTACGCGGGCCCTGTACTCCGATCTTTAATCAGTTTTAGCGGGGTCGTTGAATCGATGAGGGTGAGAGGGATTATTGCGATTCGTTGGATTTTTCGTTACCGAACGAAACATCAGTTGGAATTTCACAGAGGGAGGGGGAGGGGGGGGGGGGTGAAATTGGAAAATGTAGATTAGAACGTGTCTCGGGTGCCGAATCGTGGAATGCAGTAATCAGATCGGGACGCGTTCGGGCAGCTTTGATCTGTTTGTTTCGTTTCAATGCGATAGCTTTTCGCAGCATGACGCTTTCTTTTGCGTAATGACGGTGTGTCTGGTACTAACGAGGATACAATTTGGTGGCCCTTCGCGGAGGCAGAAAGGTGCGAATAATTTTGAGAAGATATCATTATCTATATTCAACCATTTGAATATATCAATTTCGTTATTATTTAATGTGGGCTTTCGAATTTTCACGTTTCAAACGGGGCGTCAATTTCGCATCTATTTACTGCACACATAGTATAAACATATACAAAATTTGTATACTCGCCATTTATAATAGCAAAGTGCGAAATTATTCAAATGCATAATAGGGAGAACTTAGGTACCACTAAGGTACCACCCCGAGTTCACATAGAAAATGAAAGGAACAACCCCTCGCTGGACAACTTCATTTCTGCCGCGTGCAGCGTACGTTTCGTACAGATAATTGGGAGAGGGAAAAAGAGAGAGAGCAACGACGAAATCGTAAATCCCCGGAAAATTTATCAATTAATTTCAGCTACGCCCGTGTATCTTGTCTACGGCAATTCTCCCGCGTCGAATGACGATCAAGCAGGGTGCACGCGCGTAATAATAGCACCGCGGACTGCCAGCGGCCTTATATTTCTCAGGAGGGTGTCGTTCTTCGCCCCACAGAGCTTGCAGCTAACATTCGACCTTGCCTTCCCTCCGTCCCTTTACTGCTGCTGTGTCGCGGGGGGTCGCGAGCAACGAAAGGAGTAAAACGAGGTGAAGGAAAACGACGCCGACCCCACTTTGTATCTCCCCGCCTCTCCGCGTCCCGTTTTTCCATTCCCCTTCCCGCGGGACGCATGATTAGCCGTTTGTTTCGTCGTTTAATTTGAAGGTGGCACCCTTTCGCTCTCGTTCCTTTTTCACCCATCGACCCCTCTCTGTACACTTTTGCCCCAGCTCTCAAGTCCGGGGCGATACCATCAAGAGTCATTCCCCGTTTCGAGTTTGTCTATTAACAGAGGCGTTGATTAAATGCAGGAGAGAGGACGGAGAGACGGATGGATTCACGTGCAGATTCGTACAACTCGCTGTACCCGACCCTCCGTTTCCTTCCCCTTCTTGCTCTCTCTTCCGTTTTGAGCGCCTTGCTCGCGCGTACGCGTTAAGGCATGTAGAATGAAGATCGATGCGATTCGCGGACAGGGGAAATAAAACATCGCTCGGAGAACGGGAGCAGCGGTAGAGGAGAGAGAGTGGATGCTGGGTGGAGCTTAACAAGCTCTGAATAACCAGCTGACGACCGGCCACTTTCACGGATCTTTGCCCCCGTCAAACGACGATCCGATGCTCCTCGATCATTTGTTTCCGTTTTACGGGACGCTGCTGAGTTTGGAAGAATGCACCGATCGTTCTGGGTCGCGTTAATTTTTATACGACCGCGTTGGCGGTAGAAAGTTTGCTGGAGACCATTTGGCCTGGTTATCATTTAGCGACGACAGATATGTAATTGAGAATTCGCAACGAAAATTGTGCAGGGCAACGTCAATAGAACCGGTGAATTTTTCAGAGGATAATATCGAAGAATTATGATCGCTATTCGTAATCGCTGTTGTTAAAATATGAATCTTTTTTACGTACTTATGTTGCGGTAGACACGTAACGTTCCGTTTAATTGAATGTACGAAACGTAAACTCCCGTCAACGCGTTCATCCTCGCTCAAACGTACCAGACTGCGAGAAAGTTCGCTCGAAACTTCAGGACACGGTGCGCGAACGAGAACCACCGGGGGCGCTGAGAAAGATTGACGCGGTCAATTTAGGAATTCCTCGGAGATGTCGCGGGAACAGGGGCCAGAAAGTTCGCGAATATTAACCGGTCGTGAGTAATTTGGCGTATTTATTAACGAGATGTTGCGTCTAATAACGAACCTAGACACGGGGGAGTCGCGGGAAACAGAATTTCGTGTTTGCACGCGCGACGAGTCCGGCCGGGGGAAACGGCACCTCTCTGCGCCACTTGTAAACTTTATGAAACTAGCCCCAAGGGTGATTTCATTATTCCTCTCGCGGCGCGAAATCGAGAGTGCCGCGAGAACGTTTTCCGCCTGTGCTCTTACAATACCGTTTCGCCCCGACGAGAGGCATCCAATCAAAACTCGTCGGCCAAGAGCTGTGTTTCTCTCGAATCGAGACACTTCCTACTCCCGTCCGCCCCCTGTTCTTCACCCTTTCTGTCTTCTGATGCTGTCTTCTTCCGTGCTTCCCGTGCTACCCCGTGTTATCAGCCACGCCGCGTCCCTTTCCAGTCCCCGTGCCTCGATATATCAAACTCCCAGCGGCGAAGCGTCAGACAATCGATTTAATCGGTGAACTGTGAAAGAGATTGCGGCCTCCACCCCTGGCGATCGCATAATGTAAAATCGACAGAGAGCCTGGAGCGTTTGCACGGCGGCGATTTAAGCGTAGACAAAAATTCGATTTCCGCCCGTGCAGGCCACGCTGTTTTTCTACGACGCCTCGATAAACCACTGCGACGGTGTATCGCATGAAATCGTTTCGGCTCGTGAACGGGCAATTAGGGGGGCGTGACTCGAATGTGCGGCTAATTGAACGCGGAATAAAATTCGACGCGCGGGCGGCCACGCGTTCATCGGGGATGCTCGTGGATATTTTTCGGGGAATTTACGAGCGGTCCGCTGAAATATCATGTGGGAGGTTTTGCTTGGACGATTGTACCTGCAATGGGTGCGGGGGCAGGTTCGTTATTAATTGAAGATAGCAGAATAGTATATAGGCGTGTTTCCATTTCGAATGATTTTAATTTAATGTGAAAATATATCGATACGTATTTATCTTTGTCTTTGTATTCATTTGTGTTCATTTTACGAATATTTGTCTGCATATGTTAGGTACATACTATTCTATTCGTCTGTTTGAACGATAATATGGTCGTACGAAATTCTATGGTTAGGATTTTACAAATATTTGATAAGGCGTAAAAATGGCTAATGACCTGTAGCTGAAATTTTGGCTTTCATCGGTTGGAAAAATTCTGGAAATTATCGATGCTTCGGATATCGTAAAGAGTGAAGCATTAAGCGGTTTTACGGTTTGCAGGTCGTAAAAGCGACAAGTGGATGATCGTTAAGCATGCGTTAAAGTTGGACGCTTCGTCTCGGTGCTAAATGAAAACTAGAAAAGTCGTTTCTTCTTCTTTGGGTGTAGAACTTACCTCGCCGCATCGTAACTTCAGCTCCTTGAAACGTCTCTTTTATAGTTTTCCTCATTGTTCTAGTGGTTCCTTGAAATTCGAAGTTTTTCGCTAGCTCCCGTGATCGTTTCTCCTCTCGTAACCCTTCTACGTAATTTCTTGCGGTGCTGCTTTTGTTTTTCTAACGGGCACCTACGGGGAATATCGTAAAATGTTGACGTTATAAAAATCAAGTACACTTGTTTGCATTGGTTGGCCGATTTCTTATTAGAAAAATTATATCTTGTATCTTGGAAGTATACATTAAATTCGTATTAATTAATTGTACGTAGATATGAACCTTTCGTATAAAAATATTGTTAGCTTCATAAAGCATAGAGGAAATGTTGTTTCATTTATTATACAAAACTTTTCTTCATTTTTTATTAACTTTTACCACATCAAGGAGCACTTCAAACGCTTGATTTCCAATTAAGCGTTGTTAGCTTTTAGCAAGACCAAAAAATGAGTACGCGGCATTGAGAAAGGTTTGCATCCTAATTTGCTCAACGATCCTTAAAGAGTAAATCGTTCAGGAGAAATCTTCACCTGGAATTTCATCAACGTGGAATCCTTGCGCACCACTAGTCTTCGTTGAAATTACTGTTTCTCTGAATCTGACACGGAACTCGTTTTTTATCACTACTTGGTAATTCCATAAATTTTCCCGCGACCAGAAACCCTTCTTGAATTCGAATTAGATTTATCAAGGAGCACGTACTAAACTTCGAATATAATATCGGGATTTTTCAAACCTTCCCACTTATATCTGTAATGCTCGTCGACAACGTTCATACTTCGTACATACAAAACGAATTTCCTTTTTCGCCAATGGAACAACTGAATTGAACATTTTTAACACAAAGATGATATGTAAAGTGGAAAATAGGAGAGGTTTGTCCCGGGGTAATATTTCCGCGGAATTCAATTCTGGAACACAATTTCGCCACTGCAATATTGAACTTTGTATGACGTTAAACTTTTTACAGAATAATCGGGCGACCCAGTTTTCTTCATCGAATAACTATTGTTCTTTGTGACTGTTTCAGAACCTAATTTCGTGGGATCTTACGACATTGGCAGCCACGTATTCTTCTTCTTCCGCGAGACGGCGGTGGAATACATAAATTGTGGCAAAAGCGTGTATTCCCGCGTGGCGAGAGTTTGTAAAAGGGACACCGGCGGCAAGAATATTCTGTCGCAAAATTGGTCGACCTATCTGAAAGCCCGGTTGAATTGCTCGATACCTGGCGAATTTCCCTTCTACTTCAATGAAATACGTAAGTTACATGGCAGTTTGAAATTTTTCTTTTATATTCTGGTGCAACAAATTCGTTGAGCAAAAATACTGCTGAAATTTGTGATAAAATATATTCGTACGCCCATGTTCGTGCTGAAATTATTATTTTTATCTCATACTTTTAAACATATTTTGTACATTCTATTTTTTGAGTATACCAAATTCATAAGAGCATTTGAGAATTATAATAAATCATTCTTAAATTAATTCCACATTAATCTCCAATTATTATCTCATTATCTGATACAAATTTTAAAATAGTTTAAATATATTTCCAAGTTCTAAGTAAAACTAATTTTTATTCAGTAATATCGTTCATATAAAACATCGTCCAGTTAATCGTTATTCACGTTTTAATCTTTCAGAGAGTATTTACAAGGTGCCCGGAGATGACACCCACTTTTATGGAACCTTTACCACGTCGACTAACGGATTGATGGGATCAGCGATTTGCTCGTTCCATATTGATGCCATTCAAGAGGCGTTCCGCGGAAAATTCAAAGAACAGGCGACGAGTAGCAGCGCCTGGCTCCCTGTGCTCTCCAACAAAGTTCCTGAACCACGTCCTGGCCAATGCGTGAACGACACTGAAACGTTCCCAGACACTGTGCTGAACTTCATTCGATCACATCCTTTAATGGACTCGGCCATATCGCACGAGAATGAAAAGCCCGTCTTCTATAAACGTGACGTGATGCTCACACGATTGGTCGTTGACAAACTTCGCATTGACTTTGTGGGGCTCGATTTGGATTATACAGTTTACTATGCTGGATCTAGTGAGTATTTGTTTTATCGTTAACAATTTTATTGAATTGTATTTAATTTTTTGAATTCTGTTAAGGATTTGAAATGCCACATGTATACGTAAAGAAACAGGGACCGTTTGCACGATAAGAATCTTTATTAATATTTAGCAAAATTGCGTGAATAATATAAAATTGAAGTTAAAGCAATTGAATGACGAGTGTGTAATTTACAAATTTAAATATAATAATATAAGTTCTGTCTTTGATCAATAATATTATGTTCATTTAGAAGACAAATGCGGGTTTTCTAGCATTTATTTTATTACAAATAAGTGTCGAGTTCATATTTATATTTGTAGAATGTCTGGAAACTGTTAATCGCATTTAGCGCCCTTAAACCAAGTCACTAAATTGAGATAAGAAAATTTAATTCGAAACGCGTACTCGACGTTGGAACGCATTTCGTGCTGATATCCGCTCGCCGACTTCTCTCGCAGAAACTTACCAAGATAATCACGAGCGAACTTCGAAGTTCTTGCAGTTGACTTGTACAATCTGCTGTTGCAATCGAGGCTTTCGTCTCACAGGCAACAGTCAAGTGTCTAATACCTCTAAAAACGAATGTAATCAGAATTCAGCATCAAATTACAAACCGCAAGAAACTTATAAAAAGACATGTACCATTTCCCATTACACACCAACTGCGAATTAAATTTATTATTAAGTGTGAAGGCAACCCGTACATTCAGAAAATTATGAAACTTTGCATACAAGTAAAGTGTGCCATCCGTAATAAACCCTATTTCTCGTTCGTGCAATAATTCGGTTCAAGGGGTGGAATCAGTACTTGAAAAAAAATGCAGAATTTCCTTCCTTGTCGGACGACAAAAATCGATTATGGAAGAGCATCTGGTTTGGATTCACAATTGTCTGATTAACGTACATATCTTCGCGAAATGTATTTGACGATCTGTTCACTGTCTCGACTGTTCATTTCTAAAGATATCGTTCTCGTGTGTTTCAGGCGATGGTCGCGTGCACAAAGTGGTTCAATGGATAGATAACAACGGTGATTCTCAATCTATCCTGTTAGACGTTTTCGATGTGACACCAGGCGAACCGATTCAGGCAATGGAAATATCGAAGGAGCACAAGGCGCTTTACGTTGCGTCCGACCATAGAATAAAGCAGATTGACCTAGTGATGTGCACACGCAGATACGACAATTGTCTTCGCTGTGTTCATGATCCTTACTGTGGCTGGGATAAAGATACCAACACCTGCAAGCCCTACGAACCTGGGTGCGTAGTCTGTCTGATTTTTAATTATGATCACAAGGTAACATGCAACCAGAAAAGTGTTTGACTGTGAAGTATTCAAATTTGTAGTATATTAAAGAAATGTATTATTCAACTAGTTACTTACAGTGGAAATTCAAATTCGAAGATGATTAAATATAAGGGTGGCTTCAACTAAGTAAATAACTAAACTATCATCATTCTTAACGGGAAATAATTTGTATACGCTGCTTATTGAATCACACAATCTAAGTACCATAGTATTCATCGAAAATAAAGTTCCCTAAGTTTCGCACAATTTCACACAATTACTGGATAGACCGCAAAAGTAATTATTGTGCCTATAAAGATATTTCTATTCTTTCACAGACTTCTTCAGGATGTGTCGAATAGCACAGCTGACGTTTGCGACAGTAGCGTGGGCAAGCGTAAGTTAGTAGTTACCTGGGGCCAATCGGTGCATCTCGGCTGCTTCGTGAAGATGCCGGAAGTGTTGGCGAATCAGGAAGTCAGGTGGTACCACTACAGCAAAGAGAAGGGTAGATATCAGATAGCTTACAAATATGGAGCCGGAGGGGACAAGTTCATCGAGACGTCCGAGAAAGGCTTGGTGATCGTTGGCGTGAATGAGCAAGACGCTGGAAGATACGATTGCTGGCTCGGTGGTTCACTCCTGTGCTCGTACAACATCACTGTGGACGCTCACAGATGCTCAGCGCCGGCCAAGTCTAATGACTATCAGAAGATATACTCGGACTGGTGTCACGAATTCGAGAAATACAAGTCGGCCATGAAGAGCTGGGAGAGGAAGCAAGCGGTAAGTCGATGTTGTAGTATTGATCATGTGGAGATTTCTGTAGATGTTTGTAGATGATACGTACAATTTTTCTGAAGACTTTTATTCCTAATTTTTCATAAACCTGACTAAACAAAAAGTACTCTGCCATTGGATTAGCTTTCGGGTACGATTCAGTGATGAAAGGGAGATTGGTTTCGTGAGAGTTAGTTTCACATTAATTATTCCAATACTGCTATGTACTAACTTTTTATGTGGGAAAAAAATTCGCCTCTATTTGTTTAGAATTTATTGTATATATTTTTTTCATTAGGGTAAGTATATTTTCTTTATGAAGAAATGTTGGGCTGGAAGTAATATGCTGTTTGTGGAAATATGGAGAACTGTTTTAAATAGTACTGACGGATGCGTAACTTAACTCTGCGTGCAATGTGGCTTTTAAAATGAAATTATTCTTTATGATTTTCATGGAATAGGAGCTGCGCAGTACGCTAATATTTGCCTCCTGCGATTGGAAATTCCTTTTTACTATCCTCATAGTTACTATCTCCAGAGTTTAATGCAATATAAATCTAGGACAAAGGGCATGAAGGATTTCATATTTCTATAAGTATACGTGTATATTGTTTAGAAAGAATACTACATCGTTAGCTTTGTTTCATGGTTTTGTTTATACTCGAATAAGCAATCGCAATAAGGTTGTAATGTTAATATTACCTTCATTCAGCTATTTGTTGTATTTAGTTCAACTGTTATAATTATTATATTTTACATTAATTACTCATTTCCGATATTATTTTATCTGTTAATTTCAAATTTTCCTCCCCAATTATGATGCACAGTTGGAATCCAGATAAAATAATTAGCGTGGCTTGTATTCAAACTTGTACAATCAAAGATATTGCAAACTAGTACGTCTCAGACAATGAAATTGTCGTGAAATTGAATTTTTCGTGCTTCGAAGAAAAGTATACAAAGAATTTATACAAACAGACAGATAATAAAATCAGACACTGCTCCAATGCAGAAAATACGAGCTATTATCCGATATTTTTCCACATGCTCAACACATTGACCACATCTGCATCTATAAAAGATAATAATACACATTCCGTCGGAAAATGCGAGTCGCGTGAACAGATGTCAACTGCATAGTATTCCTCATGTTTAAAGTGTGTTAATATCAAAGCATTAATAGCCATCTATTATATGCGTACATATGGTGGACGATCAAACTGTTAGAATCACAGTACGAAAATGTACGTTTTTCGTGTTTACGTAGAAATATAATCGTAATATTCAAAATTGTTTTTGGATAATTTTTAGTTACCAATTGTTGATCACAAAGGCTGTAGCCGGGTAAGGGGGTAAAATGCCCCTAAACCAAATTCGACTTGTGACGTGTCATTCGATAGTTTATTAAGAAAAGCCAATTTGTACCAAGTTTCAACCCTGTAACTCGACTGAAAGGGTAGTTACAGCGAAAAAATAAATCGAGTTTTTGCTCAATATTTCCCATTTTAGCGCACAAAAAATTTGGAAAAAAGTCAGAGACATTTTTATTATGGCGGCACATATTACAGAAGTTTTAAAGATTTTTAAATTGAAAACCTGAGCTAGCTGCAAAAAATAAAAAATATCAAAGAGTGCTTAAAAATGCCGATTTTGTATTGAAGGAGTCGTCTAACTACGATTATACTTTTTTTCTAGGTATATATTATTGATACTACTATTCTGAATTTTTTTCAGATTTTTTAATTCGGTGCGCCACAATTACAAAATTACAAATTGGTACACATGGTACAAATTGCTTTTTCTTGATAAGCTATCGAATGACACCTCACAAGTAGAATTTGGGTCAGGGGCACATTTGACCACCCTTATCCGGTTATAGCCTTTGCAAAAAAACTAAAACTTATCTCCCGGAATCGTAAAACATTTAATCGTTTTACCATGAAATAGTCAATTTATGCAGACGGCTCTTACAATTTGCATTAAAACCGGTCGAACGCCTGTATTATATATGTATATGTATATAAAAAATGATCGATCGATCGTCTACTTAAAAAGCTCCATCGTTTTCTGTGTTACAGCAATGCGCCTCGAGGCAAAACGACAGCAATCAAAACCTCCACACGAACGAGGTCTACGGCACTCCCCTAGTCTGATGGAACCGATCGTTGGACCCCTCGTCGAGCCGAGACTCCGACACAATGCCTCGTACAATCGTCCTACCGAAGAATCGCGGTCCATCCACGATCAGTTGGACGATCCTCACTGTCCTTCTGACCGGTTACACCACTGCCTTTGTCCTTCTTGGAACTGACGATCTTTCGACCAAGTGAGAATCACGAAATGCGTCCGTATCAAGAATCGACATATCGTACGTCCGATACGCGAGTTAATCGATCACCGGCGACGTCCATCCTCGATCGATTGGACGATCCTCGTCCCGGTTCCGTTCATCTTCGCCTGGGACAACCGTATCGATGGACTCTCAAGCTCTTTGAAGCTAACGGGCCAGAACGTCTGAACGCGCGGTGTTCGACGCATCGTCGACCGACTCTCATTGAAACTTATTATCGAGTTCTTCTTGCGGCAGTGCGCGTGTACGGTCGACTGCTCCTGATTTTTTTTTTCGTCTGCAGTGGCTAATCCTACACCACGGACGCTTTTACAGCAGTGTGTAAATAACGAGGCACGTGACTTGTGTGCACGACGATCGCATCGAGAGAAGTGCGCTTAAATATGAGCGGCTCGATGGAGGCGACTCGGCTGGAAGGGCGACTGTGCGGATTGTGCTTACCGATAATACAAACACGGTTCCTAAACTTTCGTTTCCCGCGGTGGGAAGCCGGTTCTCTGAAGCAGGAGAGGAGGGGATCTTTGCGGTGACGCACGGGGCCGATCGGTGATCGGGAAACGCGGTTCGATTGGGAGGCGTCCGTCCGCGAAGCAACGCGTTAGAAACCGGAAATCAATCCTCCTGTTTCCTTAGATCTGTGATAGGAACGTGACGAGATAAGGGGATCGAGGCGGAGCGAGTCTCTGTTGCGAACGAATGTGTGTCCGATCGGCCGCTTTGCCGGGAATAGCGAAGTTACAAGGGGGCGAACAACCACGGGGATCAGTGGACGACGAGACGAAGAGAGAAAATATATTGTAAGTTCGAGCTTCAGCGTAGTTTTAAACGAGCCAGAAAACGACTCAAGAGTGGAACGATCTTGTGTGTAAGTTGTAATATCGATTCGCTAGTAGTGAAAGGGAGAGAAGGGAGAGAGAGGGGGAGAGAATTAGACGCGTCTGGAGAGAGAACGTGACGGCACGTCAACGCGTTTTCATACGTCACGGAGGTTACACATGAGATTATTAATCGGCTGCTACGTAGGTCGTGCGTGCGATCACCGAGACTTTAATTAGCTTGTTTAGCTTTTCATATCAACGGTTACGCGACCTGCACCGCCATCTCAGTCTTCGGTTCCTTTCATCGATTCGACGAACGTTCGTCTTTGACCGTCGACCAGCTGCTATTTAATTTTTTAGCGCATTTTTTTTTTAAGCATGATAGGTGCATCGATTTATCGATATGCTTTTGTTCCTCATCCTCATAGGTTATAGCGTCGCGGTTCTTTTACAGTGATCCAATTAGATCGTCCATGATATCCAGAAAGTTTAGCAATTTATTTTAGTATTCGTTATCTCGCCCCTGAAATATTAACTTATACAGTCAGAGTGAATAGCTCAATTCAAGCAATGATTACAGAACGACAAATTTCGTCGAAGATCCAACTAATTGGGATTACAAATGATCAGATATAAAACTCTTCTTTCCATGACTCGAAAGTACAATAATACAGGACGCTTCTATCGGATCACCGTAATCGAATTCGCGTTCATAAACATCCTACGATACCACTGTTACCATAATCATCATCGAGAACTCTGAAGGTGCTACGCAAAGGTGCGTTCGATGTGTGCTGAAATTCGGTAAGGCCTGTAATCCTTAGATCCATCACACCATCCTCGAACATATACATAGATACAAAAGACAAACACGCATATACAAACTGATACATTCATATATAGAAATACATTTGATCGCATGAATCCATTTTCGTCCGAATTTCGCGTCGGGTGTAAAGGATCCCAGGGAAAGCAAACACTTTCGTATATACCTCTGAGCTTAAAATAGAGCAACCTTTGTTTGCTTGACAATTTTTGCCAGATCGGCTGGGTCTCGATCGACCGAAATCGTTAGGCAAACGATTGTGACCGTGGGTCAACCGGACAGATGATCGATTAGAGGTGGTTTCGATATTCGAAATAAAAGAAAATCGGCTAGCATGCGTGTCTATAGTTAATCTGTCATTAATCATTCATCTTTTCCTTTGATCAAGTTAGTAAATTTCACGAATCAGATCAACGAATCACCGGTCCCGTTCTCACTACATTCTTCTAAGTTCCTGACACCGCGCGTCAACGTTCTCTGTGTCCAATCAGACATACAGAATCGTTTCTCTTCCGGCCCGGGGATAGGTATCTGTGTGTACATAGAATTGTCATAGTGCATGGTATTTTTATAAAAATTCTCTTCGAAACGACGCAACCGTAGACACGAGGAACATGACAACGGTCTCTGCTCTCCGCGAATTGCCTTTCACTTTTATTATCTTTATCTGTTCTTTTTTTTTGTATTATTATTATTATTATATATTTCCCCAATACTTTTTTTATTTTTTACTATATTATTCTTTTATAACGTATACTCTAAATTGTAGTATTTAGTTCACCTTACTATTAAACGTAGACAATGAATCGTCGTGTGGCGTATATAGATCCGCTTCGACGATCGTGATAATTGTTTCTACGAACGGAGATGAATGCATACCGGTGCTGTATTAAGCAATCCATGGAACGGTCGCTGTTTCCTGAAGACCCAAATTCGCCATCGTTAATATACATACGAGTAGGTTATAAAACACAGAGCGTAGCAAGGCACCATTACTTTGCGCTTATGCGTTTTGCGTGGACGTGCGTGAACGAACTTGAGCTCCCTCGATGACGGGGAATCATAGACGATCGAGATGAAGTGAAGCGAGAAATTGTAAATGATTGAAAGCCAGGCGTATAATAACCAATTAGCAAATGAAGAATAACAGAGAGACCACCGGAACGGTGATAGTTTTCTTGCTCTTGCCTTTAAGTTTGTACATAAATGTTCGTATGGTTGAAGGGTTCGCGTCACGATCGTTTCCGGCCCTTTGGCGACGCGCCGGGAACACCTGTACGTCCTCCTTTGAACCGGAAGTACGAAGATCGTAGGCCAGTCGAACGTATACTCGACGCACGCGAGTCGTTAGTTATTCTTGTACAAAAGTTTCGTACGCCGTGTTCGACGATTTTCCGTTTTGTATCTATCGCGTCGACGGCATACAGAGATACACTGTCATATAGTAAGCGTGTGAATGGGAAAACGCGTGTCTGGCAAATAATGTACGAGAGAGCGAGAGAGAATGAAGTGGAAATATTATATGTAACATGAAAATGCGAAAGGCGAGACCGTAGGGGGTAAGGTAAATACAATAATCGGTAACTTAATCCTCAAATATGTACTTATTATGAGCTTCAAACAAGTATTGAATAGTATTATGTTGTAAGGTTAAGGATATCATTTTTTAATTAATAAGCGGGCGAATCGAGAACGCGTTAAATTATGTATCCCGTACGCGCGAATCGACGCGGATCGCGGGGGTGCAGGGTTTGCCTTCGACATGATCGATGGTCCTTTATTCGATATCCACGAGGCGTCTCGCGTCGATTGGCGCGTGGAACGGCCTGCTCGTGACGAGAAAACGACGCAGCCGCCAGTTCGTGAAAATTCCAGACTAATCAGCACGACGTGTGCGCGGATACGGCGGTTGAAGGAAAATGAAACAAAGGTCGGATGCCGAAGAGAGAATGACACAGAGACTGTATCATGACGCGCGTGCGTCGTGACGTATCGATACGTAAAGAATAGCAGTAATCTATCTATATCGGATGTCCGAGGAAAGTTATTTAAAAAGGGAAAGATAGAAGTCGAGTGACGAGAAGGAGAGAAACGAGAAATCGAACGTAATATTACAAAAGAGTAGAAAAGAAAGGGGACAGAGACACAGAGAATCACTAAGGTACACAATGATCTTGAGCCATGAATCTGTTGTGTACGCGTCGATGGCCGACGGGGGAAGATGCGGGCGTAGAGAAAATCGATAAACAATAGAACGTAGAAGGGGCAATTTAATGGTTCCTTTATTTAAAAAAAAAAAGATAAAAAAAATAGTCCGCCGCACCCCTGTAGCGCCCTCGACGAATGCACGTTTTGGCTCTGGCGAACGAGTCGGCGTGATCACGGAAAGCAATCTAAGATGAACCTAACGTTGTTAGATATATTATTTGTAACGTTGTCGGAGTATTGTATATTGCATATGCACGATCGTGGCGGTTGGATCGCGGGAAGATTGGGGAAGAATGGAAGCCGGCTGTAGGATGACTGTTCTGTCGTCTTCGTAAAGTAGTCAACCGGATGATTGTATGCAACCGCGAGACGCGATTTAACGTGAATATAATGTATGTCGATCAGAGAAAATGGCTCGGGGACCATCGCGTCCGTGGAATTCCAATCGATCTGATCCAGCGGCGACGATCGTGCCAGCGAAGATAGGTTATAGATCGATTTAGTGTACGCTGTACGAAAGGACGTCTCCGTGGCGACGGTTATTCGAGGTAAATGAAATGGAGTAAGAGTGAATGAATGACAGGGAAAGAGTGGGGAACAGTGAGGAAGTGAATGCCCTAAATGAAACACTTAACCATGATGACTTATTACTACGAAACAAGGTGGAGAGTAGGGTAGGAGGCAACGACTAATTCAAATATATCATTAGGACTAGCCGACGACTGTCTTAGGTTCTCTAGATTTCTGTACGGAATCGGTTTTCAGTTACACGCGAACATGCGATGGGAGGATGATCTGCCGGACCGAACTTTTTAACGTGCTTCTTTCATTATCCCTTCATCGCCTTATTTGCAAATGGAACGACCACGCGCGAAGACGCTCGTGTTGTTTATCATATTCTTTCACGAGTCGCATAATTATTTTTCTTTTTACATTTCACACGACATCGATTGTCTTCTTCTAACGTTTCTCTTTTTAATGTAGTTTCGACGACAATCCCCGTTGATTGTGACAGATAAATTTTGCGGTAGTGTAAAAGGAAGAAAAAAATGTGAGGGAGAGAGAGAGAGAGAGTGCTGCGTGAGATGAATTAATTCGTAGCTACGGAATTCGTTTAACATTATCATCGTTATTACCATTGTCATTGCCATTAAGCTTTATTTCCTCCTTGTTTTGTTCCTCTCCTTTGTACGGCTACCCTTTTTTCTCTGTTTCTTTCTCCTTTGTATTGTGCTCGACCCTCTCGACTGCAGCGATCAAGGGTAGAAAATAGGGTCGGATGAAAGTACACCGTGAATCCGAGATTCTCTTTTATTTCACAAGCGAAGAAATTTATTTTAGATCAAAGGAGGCGTGGTCTGTACATCGACTCGTTTCGAAAGCTTTTTTCGCATTCTTGTCGGATCATTAGAGTTGGAACTTTCGAGGATCCTCGCTCGGCACATTCTGTTCAAATGGCTATGGTGAATGTATTGCGATTACGGTAATATTCGTCCTTCTCTCTTATATGAGAAAAAGAAACACTGTGCGCACACTGATATCGATTAAATTTATTAGCGGTTTCAAACTGGCGCGTATATTCAGAAGGTATTCGTGTCCCGGCGAGTATCGAGAATTTGTATTGCTCTTTTTTTAGTATATTCTTCTTTTCTTTTTAATAGTTTCAAGTAAGTACGTTTATTAATGAATTATTATTAATTTTTAGAATTTTATCGATTGACTGAAAGAAAAGAATTAGCTATAGTTTGTAAGGATGATTTTGTGTTTTTAATCATTTTTGTGGATTCACGTTGGACTTGCACCACCGATAAAAACAGTTCACACGTATCTACGCATACTCGCGATTATCATCGTTGAACACACTACTGTAGACAATTTCTTTAGTTCGAAAAACTTCGTACGGTAAGAGACCCTTTAGATACTCACCTAATACCTACACCTAAACATCCAATCGCTATTTTTATCAAAAAAAAAAAACATGTTAAAAATCTTTAATAGTTATCCATTGTTCACTATTGCTATAATAAAGTTTTGCTTTAATAAACGATGAATTCGTATATGCTATTTATTTATGCGTACCCTCACCGACAATTCCCCTCCTTGATATTTTCGTAATAAATGAACCATAAATTAATATGAATAAGTATGAATGGGCCTTACGTCAACCCCTTATGAGGGTCAACAGGACGATGAATATATGCGAATTTGTGGTAAGTACATTTCATATTTTATTATCCTCCAGTGTAGCGTTTTCACTAAAGGCCAGATATATTAAATTAAATAAATTGAATAACTAGATAAATTTCGATCTACAATTATTGGATTCGTTGAAGCAGGCTTTAAATTAACGCGCTTCACATTATATTGTATTCTAGGATCTGTCAGAACCAAGCATCCGGCTTTTAAATCAACATCGATCACAGTAGTCGCCTTCCGACCGACAAGAATCTCGCGTCTAAGTGGTGCAAATTTTGTTCTTCAGATCTGCAACGATGATTCGATTGCCACTAATAAGGTTATGACGAACAATGAAAGAAAGCCAGCGTGTGCAACGCTCTCGTTTCAATCAGGCCTTCCCGACCATTGCTCAATCAATACATATAGCTACCTGAACTTCAGGCTGTTCCTCGAGTTTGAATAATTACTTGGACGTGCAACTACTAACTCTCCCCAACGGAGTTATGCACCCCGTCTATAGAACGAACAGCCCCCCCACTCTCTGGAGTCGATGTCGTCACGGCTGACTTTTACTCTTTCAGTTTGCGACGTCATCCTCGTTACGACTTCACGAAGCTACTTTTCACTTGTGACGTCATTACACGAAACTGACGCCATTAGAGTCGCATTACCTATCCATAGACAGGTTGCCGCGTGAACGATCGGACGTGTTTTACAGGTGAGCGTTTGCATCTCTTTGCGATGAAAAGGTCGTGAGAAAGCGCACGTGATGCCTCTCTACCGGGAAGATTAAATATATAGTGACTGTTTGAAGGGGACATCAGTGATGCACTCAAGTGATAGAAGGCGAGCAAAAAGTGCTCTAGCTGATCAATGGCAAGGAGTAGAGTTTAGGTTTGACGCTGCTAGCGTACGTCTTTACATATTATTTATATTTTTATTTATGCGTGCTTTTTCGAAATATCAATTTTTGTTATTACGTTAAACACTGGGTAATATTTGTGGGCAAATGGAAAATCTATGGGGAGAAACGTAATATATATTTTTTCTTTGAGAGCACATACTGGCGAGGAAAAAATTCAAATAAAATTATAACATTATTAACGATGGGTTGAAAACATTGTGCAAATAAAATAGACGGCATCGCGATACAATTTGAGGTTGGCATTCTAATTCTATTATATCTGTCTACAGGAGTAAAAGTATTAAGTGCTAAAGTAAGTTAAAATATTGTTAGTTAAATATCAGGAGCGAAAAACGAATTCAGTCCAATTTGGACTGTTAAAACTCTGTTACTTTATCTATCAGGCAATTCATATAATAAACGTAACGTGGCAGACAGGTAATTGGTAATTCTTCTTTTATATGATAAAACTGATTAGAAAGTGAAGTCCAGTTTTATTGGATTAGTCCAGTAGACATCTAAATATTATAGTAATAATGCTCGAGCTTCAGAATTAAACATTCACACCTTTCAACGTTAAAATTAGCGACGAAATTGATATCTGGATGTTTACAGATCGCCAATGTAGGATACGTAGTCATTACCTTTAATTAGTTCAGCAAGACACGCTGTCGATTCTTATTAACTATCGACGTCTGACATTGAATTGGACAGTTCTAATCGGTCGAAGCAATCATATTTTATTGGCATAAGCATTATTTTAAACATGATTGCGCAGCCTTTCATAAATTCAATTACAATGTAAGATTTACTAGAGATATTTTAGAAATATGAAAACTTTTGAATAAAAATCGTGATAGGAGTAAAGTAATTGTTTTAAATAAAATGTCCGCTCTCGTTCAATTTCAGTTCGTTTACGCCAATTTTGTGGAAGGGTACTGAATTCATGCATTCGTGCAGCTTGTAACTGACAATGGAGCCTTTTGGTGTTACTATCAAACGTATTTAGGATCGCGCTTCAGGCGCAGTACATAACGATAATCTGAGGTGAAACTATTGAAGAGCAATTAGTGGCAACATTTATGGTCATCTTTATTGCTTTTCCGCGGCATCGAGACTTTTAAGGATATTTTAGTCTTTCGGAAAGCGTACAAACGGAGATGAAATCATTGGTGGCGATTTAAGTTCTGTGAATGACTAATGGTCCGTTTTAACCGGATACCGTTTAGAACAAGATCGGTCTTTTTGCATTAAATAAGGCTGAGCTGAACCTTTGAAGAAACGACGGAAATTGAATAAAAATAACTACCAAAGTGATTAAGAATTGAACAATTCTTTAATTCAGTTGCACATTTGTAGAAATATTTTTTAATATTCGTAAAGGATCAAAATATATTGTGTATGTCAATTTTCCCCACCGAGTTCCCGTAGAAATGCCAAGAGATTGCTATTTTATCTCAACGTTACTCCTCTATTACTTTCTGTTTTACAAATGTTGTGATTGAGTAAAATATCAGAAATTAGTGCAACAGTAATTGAAACACTATTCTACCCTTATTCCCACATTCTTTCATGGTCTTCTACCTGTATGTTGAACTAGGCATTAATGAAATTGATATAGCCTAAAATAATTGAAACATCTCAATCGGCAATTTGTAATATTCCAAAGCCCCGCCTCATTCACTATCGAACGGCCTTTCGAATTCCCGCTTTTACGAGCCAATTCGCGTTATTAAAGTAAATGTTAAATCAGTCGTCGAGCGGATTAACTGGAGCGCGTGATTCGATAAAAATATATGTCAAAGGCAGCAGCAGCAGCAGCAGCAGCAGCAGCAGCTACGCGAATGAAAAATTTGCCGCGTGCACGTGATAACGTAATTCAGCAACAAACAAGAACTGTTTCTCCCCGTGGAAATTGCCTGATTACACGAGCATAAGCTTGACTGCAAAATTTGATCATACATTTCTAAGAAGAATGCGCTGAGAGGAATACTTCTTCAGCGAAGTCACAACGTATCCCCTCGATTTTTGATCCAGGCGAGTACAGACAATAAAGAGGAACAATCTTTTATTAACGGAATTGGTGTAAGGCAAACAGTTTGCCACAGAAACGTGTGTATATGCGTTTACGAGAGGGACGATCAATTTTGCGAGATATTTCGAAACCGCGAGCGGCACTTAAGCCGGCTTTACCGTATGACGTATGCCGCGTGTCGTTCCGCTCGATGAGAATCGCAAAATCTTATGGGGGTCGGTTAATCTGTAAAATATTGCGGACATATCCTTACTTATGCGATTTGCTACACGGAAAAACGTATACGATCCATGAAAAAGATCTATTCTTTAGAACACCGGGGATTGTATGTTTTTCCTACACGGTATTTCATTTGGTTTTATAATATTTACCAACCAATAGAAGTCTCTAAACTAAAAGTCTCCAACTAAAATATTAAATTTTCTCAGTTACAACTTTTTCTTGTATCAACCACAATGTGTATAGTGTTACTCAATTTCTTAACCGATCTTCCTTTGTGCATTCTTATAATGTCATTACCAAAGGGAAACTCTGGTTGCGAATCATAACAAATACCATCTAACAATCTATAAATACATTCTTCTTTATCAATTCTATAAAACTCTCTTGTACAACAAATATACAGCGATACTGTGCCAGTAGTATGCATTCACGCTATTGAAGATGCCCCATTGATTTAATATTTCGTGAAAGGATTTTCATTGCAAATGGAAAACAAAATCACCGATAGAATCACCACTGCTTATTTGTTTTCTATTGCGAGTAAACGTTTCAAACAAAACCGATCTTATCAAGCACCCCATTCATTAGCAAATCGCCCGGTCAGCCATTTATCTTTGACTTCCGATTTTGGAATACAATTTACTGGTTAAAGCTGCGCCTGGCGTTGAAGATGGTCTTCATCCGAGCAGCTTTCAGAGCTTCACGATAACAGCCTGCCACAGAGCGTGCCCGGGGAATAGAATGAAAATAAGGATACGTCCGACGAGTGTGTCCCGCTAATTAAATTTCCGTTTCCTGCTTGTCCGCTTCTCATCTCATCCTTCTGTCCGTTTTCTCCCTTTCTTTTTCAACCGCACACACCTCCCTTCCCATTCACCGCGCACCTCTAGTTTTTCTCCTTGATTTTCTTTTCATCCCGCTACCTGCTTTTGCGTTTCGTTCCACGGTTTGGAAAATCAAGATTTTCTCCATACGCAGCCTTGCGATATTAAAGAAAATAAAGGAGATTGGATACTTTATACGGCTACTGCAAACAACTCCGATGGAATTTAGTTCAATGGATCTTGCTTCGCCTTATAGCTGGAACACGACCCTATAAAATACGGGAATCCCTGGATTTAAAGACCGCGTGACCACGAAGGCATTGAACTGAAAATTTGATCCTTTCTGGGGACGGAATTTGTAACCAAACGTGTAATACGAATTTGCTGAATATTTCGAGAATCTCGTTGTAACACATCGCTTTGTATTTATTATAGAAAGAATAAGAATTGAAAAAACACAATACATACTAAAATTATGATACATATTGTACTCTACGTAAGGTATGAAAATTATGTTACGTAAAATTTGTCTCGTCGCCCTCTTTCAACCGATGTACATATCGTTAATTTTTATAGTCCCATACTTCGTTCGTTGCCGCCTTCTCCCCTTGCGCGTCTTCGTGCATTCTCCGCGATGGTGGGTGGAATTTATAATACCGCTCTCGAGCGGCGCGGATCAGGGCGTTAAAGTTAACGGCTTCCAATATCCGACGTATAGGGCTATACTGCACTCAACAGCCTGATAATGCTTTACTTGCATTATGGAAAACAGTTCGTTAAAACCGTATTATCCGCTCCGTCGAGCTACGTTGCTGGCCAGAGGTTCAGCTGTGTGCCAGAAGTTTCTAGGACGCGATATATGCATCACATGATATACGTACTTTCGCGTGCTCGAGATTTTTCAATGTCTCAAATGTTATGTTATTGGTAAAAACGAACCTGATCTGTTTTGATCGCTGAAGAAATCGCCAAATAACTTTTAAATTCGCGGGTTTCATTCAGAATGATTCGAGCAATGTTCCGTAAAGGAAATAGCCAGGAAAATATTTTGAAATTTTTCTAGCATACATATATCTTGTTACATAATTCAATTCAGAGAAACATTATGATTTGGATAACATAAAGGGGAATGGAATTAAATAAAATTACTTTGTTCTTAGTCTGAATTTATCAATACAATTCAATTGCTATTAAAAGGATGGGAATAGGTATCGAAACGTGGGACATGATTGCTGATCTTAATAATAAAATAGTTCGTCAATTCATTTGGTAAATGCGTATCAAGGAGTGGTCGTATCTGATTCCAATAATAATTAGACGTATTATTTTCTGACGAAATGAGTAAATATATCCTATTTGTTGGTGAACGGTGATGTATAACACAAAAGGTATTTACACCAAATAATGTAAACGCAAGCAATTTCTGATGATTTTACTAGACGATTAATTTCGGCGTGCATATGCGTCTATATTGTCTGCATGTAAACTTCAGCTAATGGCTCCACGGTACTATAGGTTTCCGGAAAGTGACGGATAACAACGATAAGTGCTTCCCTCGAACTTACTCATCTCCATGTAGTAAGTACACTGTTAAGGAAATCGAATATTGTCGATCTATCAAAGGATAAATTATAAGCTAATTCGTTTGTCAATTTACGTAAAGACGAAAGCGATAGCTACATTTGCAAACGATATAATAAGAGAAATGAAATATTAAGTCGCAATATTCCACTGCGAATGAAGAATATATATTTATTATTCCTGTATAATAGAAAACTGATGGAGAATATTTCAGTGAACTTTTTAGGGCGAAGATTTTAACGTGGCAACTTGCAGCACGTTACTAATAAGTTCAACGTTCACCCAAAATAGATTCGGTGTCCAAATGCATTGCACCATGCATAATTGATGTCACGATTTTTCCAATTAGCTGAGATTAAATGCGAATAGAATTTAAATAGTAAACCCGACGCTGCGCACTTTCTGTCTTATTTTTAAAATTATATCCGTCCTTGCCGTATAACGAGTTAATTTTTCTATTTGAAGCTACTTCAGAATGATAAAAATGGAATCCACGGCCAGGAACAACAGTTAAATACGATTCCTCAAGCGTATTAAGAAAATAATTAGAGTAATTCAATTGCGAAATTGCGGAAAAGGAAAAAGCAACACATAATTATAAATAAGTACGTTCGCCGACATTGAGCCATTAAAGAATAATTCAATTGCCGCAGAATATTTCCTATTATGCTGCATTTATCGCACACAAATCTTCACCCCATTGACCAACGCAGCAACATTGTCATAAGGCAACGCACAGACCGTATGCATATACAAAACTGGCTGGTGAAACGTCGCGCGAGCATATCTCTCCTTAATCCAAGGAGGCAGCGATTTCGAGCCGGCATTGTTCCAGCGCTCTGCCTTATCACCGTTCTCCAATTCCCTTTGAAAGTGGTCCCCTACACTTCGAAGGAGACCCGTGCAATTCTCAGGGCTTCGACCAGAACCAACACGATCCTCGGCCGTGTCGTGTATCCACGCCCACCAGCTGCACCCAGTCGATGGCCATTGTAATTTAAACAATGCGGTCGCCGTGAATTGTACGAGATTTAATGAAAGAAGATCGGCTCACACTTCTATCCGTCCAGTAGAATGGCGGCGACCCGCGATTGTCTTTAACCAGCGCCGATTTCTGAATTATTGAGAGCACTCTTTGCAAAGCTGCCGCCGTAAATTTCTGGAATTTGTTAAACGAACTGTGAACCAACAGCGGGGACTTTTTTCATATCGCAGATCGGACAGACTCGCCCAGCTGCTCAGCACGTACATGTCTCCTTGATTTTCGCCGATTTGATTCGCAGGTAGGTTAATAGAATGGGATAAAATCGAATAGAATTGTATGTAGAAGCAGCAAAAGGTAACTACATTTCAAGAATAACGAACGAGTAGGATGGGTTTCCCCAGTAGAATAGGTCCTTTATTAGCATGAGTAGAATTTATAAGTACGTAAATTGTGAGCAAGATTGGAAGATAAGATGTGCTGCTTCCATTTTTATTTTTCCCATGGAAATGTTTGAACAGGATACATAGAGTAGAGCATTGAATAACTAACATCGTGTATAATTACATAGGTACTAGAGTAATTAAGTACGACTTCAATGAAAATTTTATAAAATTATAAACAAATCGGTAGTATTCTGAATGAAAACCATTAAGTCAATATAACTATTTTCCTACGCAAATTAATCTGTACATAAACTAGAATTCTACGACAGATCAATAACTTCTGGTTCACCTTAATATTCTAGTAACGAATTTCATCTGTATCCAGCAATACATTTTCGCTTCACCTCATAAGTCCAGCATAGTTCTCGTCATTTTGAGAAGAATGAGTCATCCGCATCCATGTTTAAAAACTTTCGCGCAAGCTTATTACACAAACTGGAATTCCCCGAAGCTCTCTCGCGTAACTCCTAGCAAAGAGCATCAAATTTTCGAAGAACGAGCAGAGCATCTCAGGGATGAAACGCGGTCGAAAAACGCGGCGTGAAAATTCTTCGTAACTTTCTCGTCGCCAAAAAACGGCGTCGCGACTGACCGCTATGACTGCGATTCCCGCGTACGAAAACAGAACGCAGATGAAAGTATGGCGGCGAAAACATTTAACCGTGACAACGCCACAATATAATTACCACCGGCTGAACTTTTCACTTTGCAACGCGGATAACTGCATCGCCCCTTGTCATACGTCCGACGTAGTTTATGAACGAATTGTTCCACCGCGATGGCGTGCTTGTCGAAAAATCCACGCGAACAGCTGTGAAAATATTCCTAGGGGAAAGTTGCCACGTTCATCCCCTCTGCTGTATTTGAGCGCTTAGTTTCACGCGTCTAGGAAAAAGGTGCTCAACGAAAAGTTTGCGTACGCTCCTTTTTCGCCTCTTCAGCCGACGGGAAAGAGGGACAAAGAGGCGTTTGCATGGCCATTTGCTACGCCTCGCAGCGGAAATTCTCGCAGTCGCGTCAGGAGTCGGATGAAGGGGCGGCTTAACAGCGAACCGTCAGGGATAAGGGAGAAACGAGTTGAACTTTTTGACGACTGGCAGCAGCGAGCCGCGAGATAAACGTCGCCCTTTTACGAGTGCCGGCAGTGACAGTAGATAGTGGCCGGCACAGGTCAGCCGTTCCGACAGTGGAGTAACGACTTGTTTTGTCAGGCGCCGAGTCGAACGGCACAAATCACTCACGCGACTGAACGGCGAGACAGGGGGAAGAGGCAAACGATTGGACGGGTCTATCACGGAAATCGCTTGCGACGGCCATTTCAAAGGTTTCGTGAAGAAGAAATGCGGCGCCGGGGTGGAGAGTACTTCGTGGATCTTTGTAACTGTAGTCGATAAGTTTAGGATAAATGTGGAGTAAATAATAGTTGGATTCGAATGGCAAGATGTTCGGGAGTGTTCAACATAATTTACATTTGTGGGATTGTAGAATTCGTAGAAGTCGTATGTAAGAGTTTTGTATGAACCGTGTGATAGGAAGTGTCGAATGAACCGCGAGGTGTGAATGACGAGTGTTAGTGGAAATGTCGAATGCGGATCGAGGGCATGTTTATATCTTGGAAGGAGCGAATGGTTTCGGAGAATGCACGTGAAGGCTAGAGTGCATGGTGGCCCGTGGTCGAACTGTGACACGTGGCAAGGGTGTGTGTGTCGGTATGAGTCCTAAATGAGTGAGAGCAAATGAATGATAGAATGAGATGAAAGCTAAGAGTGAACGAATATATTGAATGGACGTTGCGTGCGCGAGGCAGAACAGATTTGGATTTGAGTGAGATTAGAGTGAGATTTGAAAGAGAGTTGAAACAGAAACGAATTAGCCGACCTCAGACGTGAGAGAGCTAAGTAATATCCGAGACGTGTATAATAAGCATACTTCTTTAAGTTTATAATAAATATAATTAGCAGTTCGTCATTTGATTTCATTTTACCCTGCTTCTGATCCGGTCGCTTGTCAAATCCCATCTTACACATTCTTATACGGAACTGTAGGAAGTAAAGTGGAAGGGGGCAAGGTGTGAAGTTTAATTAATGTTGCTGTAATACAATAACTCTGATATAATTATATTACGTTTATTGTATTATAATACAATTATATTATAGTTTTGATGATTAAGGTAATACTTACGATGTTCGTTTATTAATTATTCGAAATTAATGACATAATCGTTATTGGAATAAATTTTACATTTTGTAATGTAAATAGTAATGAATTGGAGAATATTAGGAATGAGAAATAACATTTCAATAAATTTAATTGCTGCGGCAGCAACATATATTTAAATATGTAATAACGTGCTCACAGATATTTAGAAATTTTACATTAATTATGTTTAAAGTACGGAGTTTATAAATATTAATTAACGTCAAGAGATATAATCACAGAGCTATATAACCGTGTCAGTCATGAATGGAATTAAATGCGTGGCAAGCTCTACCATGGTACATAGAAGCGTGTCAATGATTACCATTATATTTGGAGATATATAGAAAATTGAAAGCTAATTGCGTCGAGAATTAAAGGCACCCGCGTAGCTCGTTACTACGTAATACCGCCGTGGGAGCCAAGGGACCAATAAAATCATTTTAAGTCGATTTCGTATTTAGAGAATAAACGAACTTCAGTTGCTAGCTGTTAAAGTGAAATAATAATATCGAAGTTGGTCAGATTTTTATGGATATTATTAACGGCTATAGCCGGATAAGGGGGTAAAATGTGCCCCTAAACCAAATTCAACTTGTGGGGTGTCAAGAAAAATAAATTTGTACCAAGTTTCAATCCTGTAACTCGATTGGGAAGGTAGTTACAGCGAAAAAAACAAAATACAGTGTTTCTGCAATATTCCCCATTTTAGCGCATACAAAATTTGAGACATTTCCATTATGGGGGCACATACTATATTGTAGAAGTTTTGCAGATTTTTAAATTGGAAACCCGAGCTGCAAAAAATAAAAAACGTTAAAAACTGTATTTCGGTTTTTTCGTTGTAACTCCCCTCCCAGTCGAGCTACAGGGTTGTAACTTTAGTACGAATTGGTTTTTCTTGATAAGCTATCGAATGAAACCTCAAAAGTTGAATTTGGTTTAGGGGCACATTTGACCCCCTTATCCGGTTATAGCCTGTCGATCAAAGAGATGAATAACGCGTGTGTAATTATGTTACATGTATATGTACGTATAATATCTTTACTGTTTGAAAATACTGAATACATTTTTTTTTTAAATTATCCGTCGGAAGTTTGTTGAAGAATTATAATATTTATTTTCTTAAGTATAATCCACAATATAACTGTTATGATATCAGGTAGGCATAGTTAACAGTAATTGTTTCGTTTGCAGAAAAAAGTTCTCAAACTCGAGTATCTTTTATGAGTAAGAAGGAATCCAGCAATAGAAATCTAAACAGAACCTATTAAAATAGCATAATAAAAATTTGAAAAATGTCTCAACATTCTTAGAAATGTCTTACTAACAGAGATAGTAACTTGGCGAATCAAGCGGGCTTAAGTTGTTATACGAAACAATACGCATTCGTAGGTATAAGTGGACCCCAGTTCTCTTTGAGTGTTTCGGCCAATTCGAGAGAGCATTTCATAGTGAAAGGACATTCCTTCTGCGCTGTTATAAATACATTGATTGAGCAAAATATAATAGTTATTTTATTTAACACACCATATCCAATAAATTTTAATACAATTATCTTCTATGCATAAATTGCGAATCAGCTGTATTCTATCACAAATGTAAACTTCAACAGGTAAAAATGTTGCATGTTGATTCTCACATATTGTTCGGATTATGTGCTTTTATATTTTCATGCAATTTCAAAGTATTTAATAAGTCATCATATCCCTTCGCTTTCAAATTAACAATGGTCTTCCACGCATTCTCATATATCATACGTTTCACTCACGACACGCCACTTGTAACAAGAATATGGTGTAACATATCGATGCGTTCATTGTCTCCAATTACCCACTTCTTGTTCCGACGTGAAAAAAAATTGCTGTTTCCCCTGTGTAAACTTTGTTTAGACCGGAGTGCACGAAGAGTTAATCGTCCGAGTTGGTGGAAATTTCTCGAGTGGCCACGGTTCCAGTGAAGGAAAGAAAGAAAGTATAACTTACGGAAGCGGACAGGAACCGGATGCCAGGGGAGCGATGAAGTTTCGAGCTCTTGCAACCTTCCACGCGGAAACATTCTCTGATCTATCGCTACTTTAAACCAAATGGAAAGCTGCAGCGATCACGTGGAACGCGCCAGTTCTAGACGAGGGGAAACGAACTTTTCCAATTGATTCAGGTTAAACTGACGAACGGAACCGCCGTCGATAGAAATCGCGCGGTTTGTACATCAACTTTTCACCCACGTTTTGTCCTTCAATACCTCTCCGCGATCCACGGCTTTTGCCATGCTTTGGCAACCTTATCAAGTAATATCGCAGAAACCTTATCAAAGAAACATTTTTACAGCGCACGCGCGTAGATCTACCTAAATGGTTTCATTTTATGCAAGCGATAAGTATTTACTTCGACAGCTTACTTTCTATTAGAATTTCCACATAGATGTAGAGTGACATCGTGCTTGATGACTTTAACTCGCGTATCTTATTACTGATTGCGAGACAGTTCTGTGTGTTGGTTTTGATGCGAACGAGGTCGAAGTAGAACTTTTCGTCTACCTATAGGGACGCTGTAATGTGTAATACTGTCGGGCTAATAATATATTTTGTGGTGGAAAAATGCAGCAAAGAGCTTGTTCGGTGTAGAGATTCGGTCATTTGAAATGCATGGAGTTCTAAACTTATTGCCAGAAATGCTGCTACCATTCGCCGACAACTATTGCAATATTACTTGTTTCTGTTTGCTCCTAAGGACGTGTTTTTATTCTATATTCTCTTCTTATATTGTTTCACCTTCTGTTTGTCTCCTGGTATTCTACACTATCAAGGCTGCTAGGTGGTTCTGGAATATTGTACCATATTCTCGACGCCGAATTTCGTGAACATGTATTTTTGGATTAGTTATATTTAGGTTCTGTACATTATTTATAAGTTATGTACATTTTGTATAAGTCAATTGTACGTTCTAACTTTAATTATACATATTACATTTTAATTATATATTCCGACCTGTCCTTTTTTTCGTATACTAGGTATTAGAATTTGGAACTTAATTAGTTAGACTTGAAAAGAAGTGTTTTTAACTTTGAATGGATTGTGTGTGTGGCCTATATATTTGATTAATTTTATATAAATATTTGCTTGTATATAGGTGGTATATTTTATGTATGACGCTACACGTGTTTATTATTGATTGATTAGTTAGCGGAGTCCCTTAGGAATAATAGATATGGATCTGGTCTACGAAATTAATCTTGAACAACTTACAAAGTATCTCCTGCCAAATCTCCAAATCTCGTTTCCATTTTACTGCAGTTTTAAGGAAGTGTTTCCTCTTATTCCAGTCGGATCAAAGGTATTGTAATACATTTACATAGAATGGGCAATAACATTTTCTCCAAATTGACGTTCGTCAGTCGCACAAGGGAACAATTCCTTTGGGTTAAAGGGGGCACAGCGTTATCTTGTCCAACCGATGCTGGGCGTAACAAAACTACAACACCGATCGATAACATCTATTGCAAATACTTCATTCTTCTCACAAGGAAAGCATTCTTTCCTTTTTCATGCGAATTCACGAAAGATCTGGTATTCTAGCCTAGTTAGTACTCCAACTGGATCTTAACGTAACTGTCTTTTCCAGCTTCTTTCTTTTCTCCTCTGAATATAAAAGGTTGGAAAGATTGGATCTCCATGACCGAACGAGCACAAGCAAAGAACGATACGCGACAAATGCGAAATTTCGCTACTGCAACGAGTAAGTGAAACGTGCGAAACTGTAAAGACCAGTTAAACGCGGCGAGTCGAGCGAAAGCTAATGCGAAAAGGCGAGTGAATTATTGCACACAGTCGAGATTTTATATTTCTCTTGGCCGTCGTGGCGCGGCTCACCTTTTGCGCCCTTGCATAATGGTTTAATTGGACTCCAACACACGCGTCTAACAATTAACCACACACAAGGGAGGCAGCCCTCCGTTGAACGCGCCACCGCCACGGCTAAATGTCACCATAAAGCCGAATTATATTCGGATTAAGCTCGGTAAAAATATATTTCTCCCCTGACGCTTGCCACGCGTTTCGCTCGACAGATTCTCTGCTTCTTGTTCGCGCGGATATTATCATTGATATGCATTTGTGGGCGGATTGTTTTCGTTTCTTTATGTTCGCCTGTTTTTTGAACTATTTTCGACTGACAGCAGTTGTGAGTTGCTTCTAATAATTAATGTGTGCAGTTCGGAAGTTCGGTTATAATTGTAGATACGCATAGTTGATGGTCAATTCGTGGTCGGTGCGATATTTTTTTCTGCGAAGATTATGGAAGTTTATTTGATATGTATCTCCTTTCTATTATATTGTATCCGTCAATCAGCACTTATGGTTGTTTCAGTAATGATTGAACAAATTAAAATACTGAAATCTTTGGAAAGAGAATGTTGTAATATAATAAATTTAGAAAAAACGTGATAGAAGATAACGGTAGGACAAATGAAGGTGCTTGTACTGCATCGTGAAGTAGTATATGACGTACGACACCTCATGACAAATTAAGCTTTATATGCAACAGATAATAGCAATTTTTCGTTACGATTTCACAGTCGTTTCATTTTCTACTTATAGCATAATAGTGGATAAAAATATATCTGTAATTAAGAAAGATCAACATATTTTACTCCATGGGAATGGCGAAAGCTGGTTTATTAAGAAACAAAACAAAATTATTACGTTACGATGTAACATTATTTTTAATTTACAAACAAATTTTTATAGACAATTTGTCATATATGTATAATAGAAAAAGGTGGTAGGATACAGAGAATTTTATTATTAAGCCCCCATGCGAACTTGTATGAACGTTCAATATTTTAACAAATAACAAGTGATCAAATGCAAGTACTTTTTGAAAATGGCCTGGTAGTAATTACTCGAAGCGGGCGAAATGTTACTAACATGCTGAGCTTGTTCGTGCTGGAGTAGCAGTATCAAGAAATTACTGAAACGTGAAATTAAATTATTTGAGTTACTTCGCACGTAACACGCTTACATTGCCGCAGGGACAAAATTAAGATATGAAGTTTCGGTCGTTCCCCACAGCAAATTATTATTATATCCAAGCATGACGGAAGCCTTGAATGATACATGTATGGAATTAACAAAGATCTAAGATATGGTCTTTGCAATGCCGATGAGGTTTATATAAATGTTATATTGCAAAATAACGAAGCCTATTTCATTTCGGGCCAGGGGTGATCTGGGTAATAAAATTAACAAAAATTTTCATTCGATGTTGAAAAATGGATAAATCTTCGTAATATAATTTTACATTGAACCCAGTTCGCGATTTAAACAAGTAAAACAGATTATCGGTATTTGGTATTCATACACAAGCAGTGCTCAATTTTGTTACTTAAAAAGTACGCATTCGCAATATTTGATCCCAAAATTTCTTACAAGTCATAAGACCATGGACGTCATAAAAATTTATGGATGCTAATGAGAAGTATCCCGCGACGAGAAGATGAAGTTTGTCCTACGAAGTTACTTTTCATCATTGAAATTGCATTCGGCCTTACCCCTTTCGCTGGCTCTTTGAGTCGCGCATTAAATATTGATGAACTCGAACGACCGGGGTGTTCTGGTGCTAGGGACGCTTAATAGAGCCACTTCCCGAGCATTTCCCCATGTTTTCGTGCTTACTGCTCCTCCAGTCACATCGGCAAGGATATCCAGTAGATGGATAACATCTTACAATAGCGAGAAGCAGCTTCCAGCAACAGCTCGAGCAATGATTTAATAATGTGTAGAGCATTAGTCGACCCGAGTAACGTAAGCGGGGATAATCCTTTTAACCAGTTGTCTAGCAATCCCTTTAACCCTGAAACCTGGGCGACAACTAATTCCACCAGATATTACGGGGTAACAGGGATTTATATAAAGGACCATTAGTGGCGTGCGTCGTACGCATCGTACATATGTTATGAGGATCCGTATGTGCTGCTATTTTATAGCACCAAACTTACACGAATTTCCGTGTACGCCCATCAATTGAGACGATGTAGGTATAATGGAACGACTTGCCAAATAATTCGTGACAAATTTCCATGGTTTTGTGAATATGAATGATGTTAGGCTTTGCGCTAGATCTTGACGATGCAATATGTACATAAGATGTTCGTATACAATTGTTACTCTGAATTATTTTGAATATTACATCCAAATTTTCAATTTCCTTATTTCATTTATACTGCAGGTATTTTACGTAGCACTAGTACGTGTTGTTTTTTGAAACTGCGGATTAAACTCTACAGCCATCTGACAAAGTTAAATTGAAAGTGTTCATTAAGAAGATGATTTATATTAGTTTATATTTATATTTTCACTAACATTCAATTATGTGTACAACAAATGCTAGGGCAGCAGCCGCAATACAGATATTTATACAAAACGCCTTTATTATAAAAAAAACGGAAGTCTTTATTTAACAAATTTTAATCGTTTGACACTAATTTCGTTCTTCACCGGCGGTTTTCTGTCAGTTTCCGTGCAAGTTTTTGCACGGAACAGCAATCTACTCCCCACTGGTAATTAAAGTAACATTTTTAATGTATTAATAAAATTTTTGGTTGATTAATTCAACTGTAATTATGCAAATTTCGAATAAACCTCCTGCAATTTCACGTTTGTGACTCTGTAAGTAGATACGGAGGCTATGAAATTCGTGGAAACTCACCACCTAGAGGGGCGAGCTTATTACAAGACTTTCGAGTTTATTGCTGAAAGGGATAGACCGGTGCGTTGTGCAATGTTAGACTCCTTCGCTTTCGCACGGGAATATGTCTTTCCCCTTCAGGCCATCGCTCGACCTCTTAATGGTAATTGGTCCGTATTTCTAACGAGTCCCCGGAGAACCTGCGTGACATTGATTTAAATAATCCATAGGGTTGAATGAATGCTTTAATTAAGTGGGTTCGTGCGGCACGACCACCTTCTGCTTTCCTAAATTCTTTGTCCAAATACGCGGCTTCGAAAACGCTCGTACCAAATCTCTTGAGCATTATTTCCGCAAGCCTTTTATTGTTTCGTGTCGAATGAATATTCATACAATATCCGCCCTGCGTTTATAACCGCCAGAAATAATTTTCCGTAGGGTTTCTTCGTGGTAAAAAGATTTGAAGTCGACGAGCCTTTGTTTAATATTGATTTCCTCCTTTGGGTGATACTCCATAAATATAAAATGAAATCGGCTCAAATTTTTATCGGTGGCAAAAGAAACGTGTAAAACCTCGCTGTTGGAAAAGTGATGGAATGCTGAATGGATAAGATGATAGTGCAATGCATTAGATTTGTTAATATGTGCTGCTAAGGCACTATAATTTGATCTTAATCTTTTATAATTACTGCGTAATCCTTTTGGTTTCGATCAGACGTATCAGATTTACTGAAGCAGTGATAAAAAGAGCATATATTTGTATTGCCTGTTACAGACTAATTTTTTAGTAAGAAATAATGTTATTTCAAATATCAGTTTATTTAGCACAATCACTTTTAATAAATGGACCTAAAATTTCGAAACTATTTGCAAGGAAATTGGCAAGCCTTATTTTCACGCGTATTTCTATTCTTCAAAAATAACGTAGACGTTGAAAGAAATTTCAAGATTTACAAGCGCTCTTTTGGGCAAAAGTGAGCATCATGCACGGTTTAAAATTATCGGCATGCACGAGAAGGTGAACCGAAATCCGTATTGGCCTGCGAAAAGAGCAAACAGTGTCCAGTTTACTCAGTACACAGTTGCCTTCAGCATAAGTCAACGGTTTGGAACTGTACAACACAAGTGAAATCCGCTTAACCAACTTATCTATCGTACCGTACGAGAATATTTAACTGCTAGTCTAATAATTCCGCAACACGGCCGCATGCTCCAATTAAGAACTTTTCGGTGGTACCTACGTTTAATTATAATTAGCCCGAGAGTTCCAGTATACAAAATGAAGTAGTGATCATAATCAGTTAGATGTTATTCAACGGAAGACATAGATTGATAGTTCGCCAATTCCAAATTTATCCGACCAATAGATCCTGTAGAAAAGTAATTTAACGGGGAGAATAATTATTTCAGGGCAGTAATTAAATAAACCGGTGAGCAACATTAAACAAAGAAATGACTTCGATATCAATTTTTCAGAAGATCGTTTGGGAGGGTCATGTTTTACAAAGGTAATCGATGCTAATAGTAATGCATCCTTAATGGGATCGACGAGCACAAATTCGTTGGCGGCGCATTACATTATATTACATACAGTAGCCCCGCACGTATTTTAAACTAGTTCCCGCGACGCATAATTCATCTCTCATCTGATAAATGTAATTACGCTCGACAACGTATCGTTAGTTGCTTTAAAATCATAAAAGTTATTTTATAGTTGAACGTGACGTTAATGCACCGGCGCCTGTAACTCGCTTGGTCGTTTATTTAATTATCGTCCCGCTTTTAATTACCTGCAATTATTATTAGCAGATAACACGTTCAACGCGAACGATAATTTTTGATGTCTTTATGATACTGTTTCAGTGATACGGCTATAATTTCAATTCCAACCACTTGCATTCCTTGGTACAAAAATTAAGTGGGCGCCTTCTAATCTTGATTTTATGAGATTATGGTTTTATAAGTATCTTCATTAACGAACTAATATAACAGAGTAGCAAATTAATTAAAATAGAGCGTTTGAATTAATTAAATATAGGTTCCCATAAATTACATCCACGCTTGTAATATTGAATTTCTATACGTGTAAAGGTATTGCATTATTAACTATTAAGACTTTCTTATACTGATCCAATTACGAACATTCAATAAATAAATAGTTCATATCAGCAACCATGAAAATTATCATAATCGAACAAGTACAATTATTCAGAACATCTTTGATTATTAATTTATATTTATACTAATCTTCGGTACACTGATTCTTTTCATACAATGTTTACTACCACTATTGCGCCATTCCTCACTACTTCCTCAACTGCTCACAAAATGTGCTGACGATATGAGAAATACCTTCAGGAACCTCAGTAATATACTTTTTCCTTGCTTCCTCAACTTTTCTTAATTTGTAACATTTTAAAAAATTGGTTCTTTTAGATTTAACGATCCTTGCATTTCTTTCAGTAATACTGTCAAAGATTGTTTATAAAATAAATACAAATGATCCATACTAATAGCTGCTCTGAAAACTACTACCTTAGCACTAATCAACATCTTGTTGGCCCTTCTTTTTGTATCTGAACAATCAAAGTTAACATTGCTTAGAAACGTCCCTCGCTTGAAATCCATCTACTTGTGTCCCTGACGTCGTTCTCCTAAGACAAAACTAATTTCACAAAGCGTGACAGAAGTTGAGGAAACCAACGGACACTGTGGAACTTTTCTTTCACGCGAATCGCGTCGAACAGTAAAGTTCACACAGGCAACAGCCGACTGATAGGATAAAAGTTGAGGAAAAAGTCAGCCGCAGAACTATGTTATCTTCTACATTTTTCTCACTTTTTTATTTTTAAACAACACTGCGTCTGCCTCGAGACCAACGAACCTTCACCCCGGTATTATAATGCAGCCGCTGCTATGTATGCCAAGTTTACGAGCTCGTAAACCGATACTGGCCTTAATACAAGAATATTATAGTTTGCTTTTCATAAATTTACCGACTAGGCGACGCGGCCTCGCTGCAGCTACGGCCCCACGATTTATTAGTCGGATAATCGAAAGTTGTCGCGTGAGCGCGCGTTCACGGGTTTCGTTTCAACGCGACCGACGAGTTCATGCATACACCATGAAGGAATTTATGTGCTCGAACTATCGAGTGGTTGTTCAATTTCACTGCCCGCCGAACGTGTATCTTTCAGCGGTTTACAACAATATGCTCGTTTGATGCGCAAAGATCGAGATTGCATTTGACTACATTGTTGGTATCGAATCGTGGGAGGCTCGTGGCTTGCAAACCCTCCGAGTTTATAAGGTCCCGGTTTTCTTACAATTTATCGTCCAAGTACCTCTCGTGTATACGAATCTATTTTGAAACATTTTTATCGTCCACGGAACAATGTACCCGGTTGTTATATTCGTATCAATGTTCGAACCTTCCAATTTCATTCTCAATTGTTTACGCGGAAACAAAAAGAGAAACGAAATTCTAATGAAACGCGGTACGTAATGAAGAGAAAGTTATTTTTAATAAACGTTATTTGTTTTCGTTTCTACTGACGGAACCGGAATGGTCGAAATCTCGTTATTCGATTCCATTTGTTGATGGCGGATCCAAATTTCCACGGAAAGTTAACGTAGTGGTAAACACGATCGTTGGTTCCGGGACATTTACATTTTTCTGCGGGGAGCTGATCATCGTTTACGGTGTTAAATCGATCCGACGACAAGTTTTCCACTTCTAGAAGTAAAGTTTTCCCCGACTGGATACGATAGAGTTCAGGTGGGGAGGCAGGAGTCGGAATGTTTCACGAGTGGCTCGACGGGATACGATTCGATGAAATCGGCCGACTTCTACGAAGGCGGTTCAATAAATATTTATGGGGATATTCGTAAGGTTAAACGGAATCCAATAATGGAGCTCTTTCGTTGTGGCTGCTCGATTGTGTCGTTAATCGCAGGGGTAGCGTGTCATCGCGTTTCGACCATAGCAATTTGTAGCTGCGCGCAATCCGCCCTAAGCTTCTTGATTGCGTTCTTTTACCTTATTTATGAAGATCTTGTTTGTATGCAAATTCGATTGCGATCTACACTTCCGTCGAAAGTTTCGCCGATGCTATTGAAGAGTATTTAGACAAGTGGAGATGCGAAAAGTTTTTTGCCAGCAATGAAACGGCAATGGTGCGGGTTAATCGTGATGAACGATCGGGTTCAACTTTTATTAAGGATTTGATTGCACGCTTACGTGTGTGGGTCTTGAATGAATTCGGTTTCCCTATTATTGTGGTTTTTCGTCGTTAGGTGAATTTTTGCATGTCTAAAATGTACATTCTTGTAAACAGAAGCGAATGCGAAAAATGTTTCTCTATTGATTTTGTTTGTTGTTTGTTCCAGCAATCCGAGTTACTAAGAATAAAGAATGATAATCGTGAACTAAATTGAATTAATTTTAATAAATATATCGAGTTCAGGGGACGTCTACTGTGATGTCTACGGCGTGAATCAATGTCTCCAAATCCCTGTTCGCTTACTGTATTATTAGATAAGCGAAGGAGAATGGTTTAACAATGCAACACCAGCAGATTACCGTCATCTTTTGAACGAAAATTCGGGTCCCACTTCAACGATCTTCAATAATATTCCCTGCAATCTTTCCAGCAAACACATGTCTGCACCAAATGTTACACCGCGAAAACTCGTCAAATAAATTTGATAAATTCCACTTAATTCGCAGCCACGGTTCAAATGTTTCAGCCGTATGTATTAATATTACGAGTTTAGCGAAAATGTATAATAAATACATTAACCTCATCGCCCATGGCTTTTAAATATCTGCTGGCAAACGAAAGGTCAATTGAAAATTCGAATCGATCGAAGTGACCGGGATTCTCCTGCGAAGCTCCAATTTATTTTTCCCCCCTTTTTCAGTATACGGTAATCTTTTGGATCGTCGACTCGTTCACGGTAATCCGTTTCCGTTCGTCTATATGTAGAACACCTACAGCAAAGTGGAACGTAGTAACGTAGCACTATTACCTACGACGTTCTAACACCTGTATCTATAGTAGTATGCACTTAACGCTGACTGTAAATCGTGCAATGGATCGACGATACAGTTGCAAGAGTCCCTGCAGCTATTTTGGCTCGTTTGCCCGTTCGTTTCCCGTGAAACGCACTACCGACGTCATTGATTGGAATCAATCATCGGTAGTTGCGACCAGCGCCCTGGAAAAAGTACTGAAAAAAGTCCAACTGTCACTGTTTCAGCGTGAATAACTGTCTACGCAGGTGCGATGTGGCGGTATGCTTTCCCATGAGATTTCGAATTTCTCTTCGCCCTCGTTGCACGCAGTTATGTCGCCAATTGTTCTGTTCCTTTGTTCAGCGCTGCACGAAACTCTGGCATTCGCGACAGGATCAAATAAAAATGATCATTAAATATTGTTAATGCGCATGCAATAATATTAGGGTGTTTTTGGCAGAACGCAATTACTACTTTATTTCCATTATTGAGAAATTTCAGGCGGTTCTTTATATTGGAGTCTTTTTGTTCGTAGTTTCAATTCGAACTTTTTTATATGTATTTGTTAATACTCCATTTAAATAAACTCTCGTTTTTTTCTTTTTATTCACATATGTGTTTTCGTTCTTTGCATATCTCAACGTGTAATAGAATTGCGAATAGCAAAATTGTAAATGTAATAAAAATATTGAAATAACATTTAGGTATTACTAAACAAATACTATTTCGGCAAATCTTAAAATTTATTAAACAGGAACCCGAACACATTGGAAGGTTTAATTAAATTGATTTCATCGCCGCTTCGTCTTAAGCACAAAGAAAAAGCAAATAAAAATTCACTTTGCTCTTGAAAACCCAAAATCAGACAGCCGCAAAATCCATACATACAAGATAATTATTTAACGAAATAAACATAAAAATTCATCTGACGCCTGTAACCAACCATGTAGAATCCCGAAAATACATTATCAACGCAAAGTGACGTTCGTAGCAGAATAAAATCCGATTAGATCCAGAAGCAGCTTAAGGGCGACCTGGTAGCAACATTCGCGGTAGAAGGACTTTTAATCGCGCCGCAAGATGCGCTCGCATTGCAAGAAGCCGGCTGATTCGAGTTAGGAGGAGTGTAAGCTGCTTTTTACGTTTCACAGAAATCGCGTATCCCCGCGAGATAAGGACGAACAGCACCGTATATTTCTGAGGCCAGGTCTGAGGCATGCGTTTAATAAACGTACAATGGCGCACTGCACGACGTTACACGCGTATTCTGCGTCTAAATACAGCCGACGCCGCGAAAAGAAGGATTACGCGCGTTCCTTATGTTGGTATAAAATTTCGCGAGATTAAAAATTCCGAAATACACCTACTCGCGAGATATACGAGGCAGAAAGTGAGAACCTTCTTGGCTGGTGAAAAATTGCTCCTTCTATCCTTTGCCGTATTCCGTTTTATATTTGCCTCGGGGCAATTACTGCCTCGCGGTGGCTCAACTTATTACATCGTCGAAATGTAAAATAGAATTGTAGAATTTTGGTGGGAATGTGGGTGGGAATAATTCTCAGTCGCCTGATCGGTTCTTTTTACGATGGGGCAGCATTGGTATTTCAATTTTGAATGAATTATAGCGTCCGGTTTAATTATGTCGATATATACGGGTATGAATGTGCCTATAAGATTTCGAAGGGATAGATTTAGGTCGAACATAAATGAAACGTTTCAAAATCGGAAGGAACTTTTTCCCCTATCTATGTATATTAAAATGATGGCAGATTTTTAATTGTGTTCCAAGTTATTAATTATTTATTGATATAAAACATGTACATAGAAAGAAAACCTGGAATCAGTTTCATTATTAATATTATTATTATTTTGATCATGAAAGTCACTCAGAAAATATTCTCAAAGATACCCATTAATGACATTTGACTGAATTTATGATGCATCATTTACGTTTGAGGCTTGCTGTGTTTTACGTTCACCTCTCCTATATAAATATACAATGCACATAAAATAACATTAACGAGTTATCCACCAAGTTATGTATGTTATACTTAGCAAGTTACTATTTACCATAAACCTTTAAACAAAAGCAAACTGCATAATTTGAAAAACAACTACCATTGTGTCGACAAACTCCATTACCTCTACATTCAGTTTTGTTATACACAATGGACAGACAATTGAACGAAAACGTGACACGAAGTAACAATAAAGGAGGAAGAAATATTCGTTCCTGTGCAAACGGGCAATGAATTTTGTAATTTCACAATATTATATTACGGTTTCCTCTTGGACGCGGCAATTCGTAGGATGCGTTATATACAGTCAACGTTTCGCCGACGTGTGACGGTCGACGCAATTAAATAAAGGCTTAATTTGCAGAGGGAACAACGAAGGTGATACGAAATGTTCGGTTCTCCCCCTCAGGAATCCTTTATGCGTGCCCTTCCGTCGGTTTATTAATGCGCATTGCAAGCATGCCAGCACGGCCAAAAATTTTCTGTGCAATTAAACCGATTTGTATTTTCGGAAGTGGCTGCGCCGTTGATAGCGCGGCCCGACGCAATAAATCACCCTTTAGCCGTACTTTTTTGCTCGACGCGAATTACCGCAACCGTGAAAATGAATTAGAGTGAACATTTTTCGCTCTGAAAATGATAATAGAACAACGGTGATAAAACACCGTTGTTTTTTCATTCTTTTTTTTCCTCTTCCCAAGAGAAACACTCGTTCGCGTCGGAATAACGCGTCGATGGATTCATATGAAATAGTTTGCTGCACGCAAGGATCGTATCGATTCGAAAAATAGTGTATGACAGCAGTTGTGCAGATTATATTCACAAATACGACGATATATTGGATTGATGGAAGATAATGTTCTGTTATATTGGTGAGAAAAAAAAAGTATCTCAATTTCTGCGACGGACAAGGGATGGGCGATTGTCTGAAGACGATTCCGAATCACGATTGGTGTTATGAAGTTATACAATTGGGAATGAAATCAAACACAGGGAACGCGACACACGTTCTAAATTACTGCTCGTGTTCGCGCACGGTGCACGCGATTGTTTGAAACTTTTCTCCGGTTATTCACCCGCTGTTTCTGTGGCTCTCTGGAGGAAGAAATAATTGTGTGCCTGGAAGGCTGTTTCTTTTTCATCGACTAACTGCGGCAAAAAAATTGCCTGTAACAATATTCGCGATAATATCGGTCGTCGGGCGACGCGGAAAAGTTTCGCGAGTAATTGACGTCAGCAGAATCATAAGCTTCCATTGCACGTAATGGTTTGCTGTTTGCAGTACGATTATTTCTCAATTTGCTTGAAAATTCTATGTGGCTTCGAATCGCCCAAAGCAATTGTGAAATTGTATTTATATTTAATATTCGATGTAGAAATATTGTTTACCGGTTCAGAAGATCAATATTATTCAGGGGAAATTACTACAAACTCGCGTATAAATTAGCTTTTTAATTCCGAAATTTCAAAGATACGTGTGCGTTTCGAAATTAATAATTACTACTGGCTACAATGCATTTCGACGTTCATAATATTTTTAGTCGTTTTATTATTTTTGGGCGATTGTTGTACAAATAAACACTGTGTCCTTTAATATAGTTGCCTGTTCAACACAATTTCGCGAAATTAAAATTACAACATATTCACTGAAAGTTACGTAAATAAATTTGAACATTTCCCTGAACGAAAAAACATGGCGTTTCATAAAATAATACATAATCGCGTAGCAATTACAATTCTTTAATTCAAACATTAAATGTAGAGAAATTTACAGTACTTGGAAAGTACTTTTTCAAACAGAAAATTTTCTTTAAAGCATAACAAATTATATACTTGATTCTTATCTACGACATATTAATGAATTATCATGGGTAGAAATGTTCACCTTCTAACGAACCTTATTTAGACAACTATCCATGCGGATGAAATTATCCGGAGCGATTCGAGTGTTGCATAACTGAAGGAAACATGAATTGGCAGTAACTGTACGAGCCAAGATTCCGCGATTACAGCAACACTTGACCCACTGCTGACTCGTTCAGCTTCCGTCGGCGTACACTACTGGAAATATTCCAGAAACTTCAGTAATAAGACATTTTCGTAATCGGAATAAAGTTATCGACATAGGTCTATGAGCCATTATTCGAGCTTTTGCATATATGTATATTCTAATCTATTATCAAAATATGTGCCCCATTCTTTTAATCACATTGCAATCTACATCTGCAGCCTGCAAAGTTGCTTGCAATTTCAAATAAATATGATCGGTAAATATTGACCGTCGATTTAACAATCGAAGTGAGGTGTACGAAGTATGATTTTTATTGTCACTCAGATTATTTTGTAATGAAATAACAATTACGTAATAAAAACAGAACGCACAGTGCCATGACCCGTGTAATCGTAATAACTGCTAGGGCAGAATAAAAAGCATACTTGAAATTTCAAAACCTTCGTAAAATATAATGTTCGGGTCTAAGTATATTACCCAATCCTGGTTTTAGATTAGTATAACTTTTTTATTCCAGTTTCAAATTTTAATGACAACTGACAAGGCAACGTTACCGTCGAAATTTGTTAAGACTTGAGAGTTTAAAATTTGAAAGGTTTAAATAAAAAAGTTATACTAATCTGAAATCAAGGTCGAACCATATGGAGCGCAGTACGAGGGTTAAGCGCAACCAAAAACATGGCTGTCCTTTTGTACATAAAGAGTTACTAGCAATTGATAAAAGTAGGTAATTGGCATTGTCGTGCTTCAATTTATACTTTATTTGTCCCTTTCACGATTACCTTTTAATGCTTAAACAATAACTATAAGTATATAATACTTATTGTACAAGGAATAATCGCGACGATTGTTTCGGGGATACCTCTATTCTAAGGGGATTCTTTCGACGACTATACAGATAAATTGGGTTACTTATGCACGATAATTGAATTTTCCGCTTAAAAGGCAATCATCTTTGCCACACTCGCGCCTCTATTAGCCACGCGTCGCTCTGAAATAATTTTCGGGAAATTGCTCGTGTAATGGAGTATTCACTCGATCGTCACTCTGATAGTGACATTATAGGTGCGCGAAAAAATGTAAAATTAACCGGCACGTCCGTGCGATAATTGCTTCGTCTATAATAATAATAATAATAATTTCACCGATGGAATTCGTCGCCGTGAAAAAAAAAGTACGTCCGTCGCGAGGGCGACATCGCCGGAGGAGTCACTGCCTCGATTTCGGACTGAAAATTAACGCGAAACTCTTGACTTTTTACATACCTCGTTCGCGCGCACACGCTAAGTCAACTATGGATTTGTCGACCGAATTCGCAATAAATTCGCGTCCACTTCTATGTACGGCTTTTGGCTGATGAATGTTTCAGACGTAGGGTAGACCGAGGCGAATGGGATCACAGGCCGAATCGGATCGAAATAAGTATTTAGTTGAAATTTGTTATGTTACTATGGAAAAAATCGTTTAGGTCGTACATACACTCCTCATGCCCTCTCGATGCACCTCTTTCAATTGTTTTTTTTATTGTTTTACAATACCGTTTAGTGTTGACACGCATTTCAAGTTTGCCTTACGCGGACGAACGTAATAATTTTGGCGCAGATCTAAAATACATAGCTTACAATTTCTTATTTAAAAATAAAAGGTGAGCTTTAACATCCAAATGTGTTTAATATTATTAGTTTGTATAGTGTCCAGAAATAATATTCGATATAATTTTCACTACTATATCATAATTTGTTTACGTATTTTATTCACTTTAAAATTATTATTATATGGGGTGAATCGGATCTCTTTTTTTTGTTTATTTAATTAGTTGTATGACTTTAAATGCGTTAATAACTTATACATGTAGGTAAAGATGGTTCGCACATACATAGAAGAGAGTGGCATTGCATTTATTGTAACGAGAAATTCATCCACCTGCGGAGGATTGGATACAGTGCACTATCTGTGAAAAGTGGTGGCACGAAAAGTGTGCTAATATAAGTGGTGTTCAAGGACAATATACTTGCCACCCATGTACTACGTAGGGTCTTTGACATTATTATTATCAAGTTATACATTATAAAGTTATAACCAAAGATTATTTTACGACAATTTGTTTGTTTTCTTAGAGATATTCGGAATATCCGATTCGCCCCCAGACTCGGGGCGAATCGGATATTTTCCACTATTTCGTTTTTTGTCCATAAAAGAGGAATTTTTTAATTTGTTTATATTTTTTATTATGAATGTTCATGTTCAATGGGTACTTGTTACGAATTTATAATAAAATATTGGGTTCTTAAATTGTAACTATTTTTTTTTTACCATCAAATAAAAAGTGATCCGATTCGCCCCGGTCTACCCTATAGTTTCTTTTTTGTATACACACTGCATTCAAAGATATAATCGACTCTGGTATTATTGTTCAATATTTAGACGCTCTCTGGTTATTTTTCATACTGAAATGATTGGTATACTTGAGCGGATATAACTTCTAATGAATGTATTTGACAATTTTCAAACGAAAATCCTGGATGTTCTAGGTATAGAAGGACCCAATTTTATACACTATGCAATTAATGTTCGATGACTTTATTATACTCTTACTGAAAACAATCCGCAGTTATCCACGCTACGATTTTCTTTTGTTTTTCACTAAATCTCGTTATAACCACGTAGCGCTGTTTCCAGGGAATATTCCAACCGTGCATCTTAAATAACATTGGCGCAGCTTATACAAAGCTATCCAAAACCCAAGCCTGAAATCACGATAAAATGAATGAAAAGAATACGCTGTAGCGTTTCTCCTGTACAAATGAATTTCTCATTTCTAGTTCACCGCGTGACAGAGCCAACCGTGTTGCAATCGTATCAGAATCCCGTGCTTTCTCGTCCAATGATTCTAAACGAACGAGAACGAACGAGAACGAGCGAAGAAACGGCGGACAGTGGTCGATGGCCGTAAAAAATGGGATAAAAATAAAAAAGACCTGTTTTGTGAATAGAAAATTGTTGTGCAATTTGATTTATTAGTGTCTGATACATATAATTGATAACTTTTTTCCTGTTTGATGTTATTTATATACGAAAGAATGTAAATAATTGGACATTACCAAAATTTTAAGAATCACTTTTCTCATCCACTAAAATGAATATGTCCCAAATTGTTTAAGAAATTGAAAATATGACTTTAAAGAATTGCAATAATGAATTAATTATTTAAATAACAGCAGCAATTTGTTATATAGCCCGTAACATAAACATTGGCACGCAGCTCTTCTGAAATGTCTTAGAATGAATCCATTGCTGATGCATATAATATAATACACATTACCGCAATTGCAGAATGTAAAATGTAAATGAAGCTGCTGCTTTTCGCGGTTTGCTGAGTTATATGAGGTGTTAGTCATAAAGAAGCCCTGCGTGCCTTCGGGGTGGCCACAATTCATAATATGTATATCAAGTATAGGCAAAATTACAAAATCATTTTCACTTCCGGTTGGTCAACTTTCTTCGACCTCAAGAAGGCCTCGAAGCATGACATAAAGAAATTATAAAATGTCGCGCGAAAATAACACTCGAAAATTTTCAAGAACTGCGACCATGGTCGACTAATTTCGTATGCTATGTGTAACGTCGGATCCCCTAATAACAGGCCTCATGGGATTTCAATTAAAAACAGTATGGTAAATATAAAAATAGTAATAGTAGATATAATGTACTTAAATACAGTAAGTTTTCAATTAATTCTGATTCTTGTCCCATTTTTTACAAACTTGGACCACTGTGCGCGGCGCCGATCATCGAGGGAATGCGCTCGTCGTCATTTACGCGCGTACACACGGGCGTGCCACACTACAGAGAATAGGTTTATCGACGCGGCCCGTGTGGCTGGAAGCACGATCATGGCCCTCTCTAGGCATAGGTATTCATAAGGACAACCTGCACGGTTGATCTCTACCGGGATTCGTAGTGACAATAATGGAGGGAAATCGATGCTGTCGCGCGAGCCGCATGCGCCCGCCGCGCGACTAATAATGCGTAATAATGCGTCGCTACATATGTACGAATATTATCCGCCGTGTACAACCGGCCGTGTAGCCGGTGTTGATGATGATGATGATAGCATCGTACCACCACTACGCCCGGTATCTGCACCAGCTCCTGCCCTCGATCATGTTGTTACCGTTCCCAGATTAGCGTAATTATTGGTGTATCGATCCGTGGACGAAACGGGGATTCACCTTTTCCTGCGGGGGTCAACGGAGATCGAACAGAGCGGCAGATAGAGGCGAATAGGAATCTGGATCGTGCGCATTTAATTTGTTTCGGCGAAATTACGGCTGTACCGCGGGCTAGACGCGATGAGGTTCGATTTAGAACGAAGAGATCGTTGGGTTTAATTTGAAGTTGAGCGTGGCTATCGATATCCCGCTGGCCGAAATGGTGCTTTCGGTTTTGAGGTATATGTGCATATAACGCCACTTGAAGGGAGAACGTGTAATCTTGCATAAAGACTGGAATGATGGAAGCATTTGGTGTGTACTTCAGGGTTACGTTTAACGTTGGCGGATTTGGGGATCGATGTTTGGTGGAGATGTTTGAGTTGCGGATGCGATTTGATGTGTACATGTGTATGTGAGTGGTATTTAACGACGATTCTTTTCTTTATTTTCGCGTAACGGGCTGGACTGCAACATAATAAATATCGCTCTTTTCCTGCAAGTTTGAATATTTTTTCACTCATGAGCTGTCTTAAGTAAATTGCGATTTATAATATTGATACGTAATTATTTTTCGATGCTGTGATAATTATTGCGTGGGAGTTGAGTACATTAGTAGGCAGTGGCACGTAGTAAAGTATTAATAGAACTATAACTAGGTATTTGGTATTCGATTATTTTATGCAGCAATCTACTTTGGAGTATTAATTATGTATTGCAATGAAATTATTATGTCTAATCTCAATATAGCAAGAACAATTGGATTACGGTGTTCTATTCCAAGATGTAACATTTTAATACTGCGTTTGAACCAAGAAACTCAATTTCCAATTTCTCGTTCTGCGCTCAAGTACCGATAAATTATCATATGTTTATCATTACCGGAAAATTCATGTTTTATGCCATTGCTGTTGCGATTCCCTCGAATGATCAGCGTTCAAACGAAGTCGAGTGGTGTTGGCGGCCATCGTGCACACATATTTGTCGAGAGTTTTCGATATGCACATATTTGAAAGGGAGGATCGATCACGACCATCGTGGAGAAGTGCCAGCTAGAATCGTCCAAAAACTGGGCTATTTCTTTGACCGAGTCATAACTAACTACAATCTTTCCACTGCGAGTTATTCGAGCATAGTTTAATTCGAAACAGCGAAAGACGCAAGTGATTCACGGGATCGGATAAATAATATTATTGACGGGCTTGAGAACATCATAAAATAAGTGTACTTCAATTACACGTATAAGTATTAGTACCTTATTCTGCAATCACTTACGTAAACGAAATATCTAGAGCAGTGGTGAGCAAGCTTTGGCTCGCAGTGGGCCAACAGTTGACATCTACTACTTTACGCGGGCCGCAATATTAAATACTCAAATATAGTAATCGAATAATTTAATTTAAGACGCAAATTAGCCATTTCTTATTTGATTTATAGCAAAATTTTCTTCTGTTATTTTAACATACACATACTAATATACCTACAATACATCTTATAGTGTAAAAGGGTATACGTTTAAATCACGCGTGGCCCGCGTGTCACATGTTTTCGCGGGCCGCAGGTCTGTGGCAGCCGTGCCAATCTGGCCCGCGGGCCGCAGTTTGCTCATCACTGATCTAGAGTAATTGCAAGCAAACTATAAATTTATTTCTTATTATTTATTTATATTATTTACACTTGCCATTCCAAGAATATTATAGCACGCTGAATATTCGTCAGTGTTACTGTCGCTTCGAGCATATTAATATACTTGTTACAGGTTTGTTCTTAATTCGGTAAGTATTTAATGTCTCATTCATCTGGATTCGAAAAATATATAAGTTCACTGTAAAATCAAGCAATAGCTAATATTCACGATTACGAACAAGTGTAGATCAAAAACAGAAGTAAAAACAAACGAAATAATTCAATTCCAGCAATGTTAAAGTGCGCTGCGAAATTCACATTATTATCCAGTAAATTGCCGGAGTAAATTCAATTTCATCGAAGATTTGATTTCGGAAGCCAACTTCGTTCATTCTAACTGGAACCGAACAATCGAAATTCATCCCAGCCAGAGGACAGAAGCCAAAGGGTATGAGTTAATTTTAGGACAGTTTGCAAAGAAGCTATGCGGATTTCTCGGTGAGCCGACGTCACATCATGGTTTACGTAGCAAAATGAGATTACGAATAGTTAACGATATTCCGTACGGACGGTAGGTAGGACCGAACTAATCTAATAACCGCGGAGATCGGAGTGGATGTGCTCCCTACTTCCCTCGTGGCATCGTAGCTGAGGGCTCAATCGTACCTGCCTCCTGCCGATCCCGAATGAACTGACCCGATGAACCTGGCGTCGCTTCGCTTTTCCACGATTAAAGTTCGGTGTCCGCACGAAGGATTCGTCCCTCGCGATCGACCGTTGTCCTAAAACAACGAAACTGGCGCGTGTTCTGACTACGCAATCCGTGAGCTATTCTATTGGCGGCAGGATACGAGCTCTAGCCACTGTATCGTGATTTCGGAACGAGGGCACAGATAGTTCGAAAGTGAATTAGAACAGAAGTTTATTTCTCAATTGGGGAAGAAATGTTTTTCCCAGGGTTGTAAGACAATGACAATGATAAAAAATGAAGAATAAACTCTGGTTAAATCATTGTAAAATTAGAAGTAGGTACAATAGTTAGTAGTAGTTTATAACTAGTATTAAACAAATATTAATACTCAGTCACTACTCTAAAATTTGTAAATCTTTCTGACTTAATTCCTGTTCTTGTACACACCTATGTTCGATTATACATTTCGTATCCTCGTCTGCATGAATTAAGTTATATAATATTCATGTTCGTGCTCATTACTTCCTATGTATGTGCAACTATATAAATAATTTATTCAATATAGTTGTTTAACGTTCATGCAATAGCGGTGAACTGTTTCATCTAATTCATTAGAACAGAGATAAGTTGAAGGAAATGATAAATACTTTAAAAGTACTTACTGCTGGCAGGAATCTACGACGGTTTATACAGTAGTTGCTGTACGTACGTAGAATCGTCATGAATCTCCCAATGTTTCGCGAATTTCCATAGTCAGCAAAGTATTCGGGAGATATAAAATTTCGTGGGTCAGCACAACTGTCCACAACGTTGTTCCACGCTAACGAACGTTTCTGTACACGAGTGACGGGGGAGAAAAATATTTGCGTGCAAACGCACTTGCACAGGCGAAGGAATAACATGTTTCAATAAATACACACTGTCACAGTTGTTGAACTTTTGACACCGCTATACCGTGCAGAACAAAGGATACCATTTTGGGCATTCAAATACGAAAGGATTTATATACCTATGTATAAGCATCAAGATTTTATTCACTTAGATAAAAAAAACAAGCTTTAATGGTATAATACTTTAAGTGCGTTTTAGAAAGCATATATAAAGCTGAGAGAAACACGCACCGTAAATTAAATTTACATATGAATGTATCTTTAGTACGTTCTCATTTAAATATTATTCGATTTATATTAGCCAATTAAACCAAAAAATGTGCGAAAGATGCATTATGTATAAAGTATGACCCCAATTTTAAACCTTAATTACATGTATTTTCAAATTTTCCCTTTGCAACATTAAAATAAACAACAAAATACTACGGAATAAGTTAACGGCTACAGAGAGCATGCGTGTGTGCATTTCAGTAGGCTTGGGACGTGAACCGACATTCTGTAAACAGTAGGGAACAAAAGTGTAAAGCAAGTAGTATATCCCCTTACTCGTCAGACGCGATTGAACGTGCCTCTAGTCTGCCATTTCAAGATCGCACGTCACACGCAACTCCCAACCAGCGTCCGAAACAAAAGGGATTCAGACGGCTGTTTGTTACGCGTGTTCACGCAAAATTGGGCGCCCAGTTAACTTCGATCCGGCCGAAAGTTATCCTAGATTGGGCTTTGGTCCCATGCCTCGATAAGTTAATCTCCCCTGTCTGCTCCTCCCGCGTGTTCGTGACACTGGCCTTTGATTTATTAGAACGTCGATCAGTGTCGCACGATGGCCCGGTATCGAATTTCGAATGTGTCTGTTTGCCTGTCGCTCCTTTTGCGAAGCTCCTGTAGAGTTACGTGACAACCTCGACGCCGGCCGAAAGAAAATATTAGCCTGGGCAAAGATTGCCCTTCTGTATTGATTGCGCCATGACACGAACGTCGTTGGAAACTAAAAACGAGTTTCTCAACTCCTTTCATTGCAAACACTTAACGAAGACGAAGATTCTCGGCATTCGAATATGCCCCGATACTGATTAATTAGTTGAAAGTAGTATTTTGGAGAAGTAATTCCGATAAGCAAACGTCGGTATGCGTATTCTATTACACATATTTCAATTTTTGTAATGGGTATACATTTGTGTAGTAATTTTTCAATTTAATACTTTTTCCATATTCTCGTGTCGTCGAGGTTTAAAAATATATTCCGTATAAATGCAACGAAGCAATCATTTGTGTCTGATTATACTGTGTTTGTATTTAAATCACTTTCAATCAGATATATGAGGCCGGAATGAGAATCTAGATGGCTAAAATTTATTACACACGACCTAGTTGACGATGGAGAATTTGAGGCGATTATAATCCGGGAGATTCGCGTCGATGTGCATGGCGGAGCAACAATTTCCGTGCTTTAAATTAGCTACGTTAAAGCTGCCGTGGTACAAAGAAATCTGCTTGCTGGACGTAATTAAAATTTCAATCGTGTGCGGCAGCTATTTCGGAGATAATATCCACGAGGATTGGCCGGCATGCGTGTGTTAATAAGAGTATCGAATGATACGCCATAGCAAAAATAATTCTGGAGGACAGTCGGCGATAAACCCGTTTTCGAGTAATTATGAATCACGGCCACTGTCGAATCGCTTATAATTAAAGTGGAATGATTATTGATAATTGGGCCCGTTCTGAATAATTGTAGGTAATTAAAATTATTTATTTATTTATTTAGACAAGTTTGTTGGAGCAGTTACTTCTATAATCCAGCCCATTACCCAGCCACAATATTTACGTTATTTACATTTTTGAAATCGTCTCTTTAATAAGGCATCTACCAGAAAATATTAGTTTCCATGATGGAAATAAAACATTAACAGTTTGCCGAACGCAAGCGTTGCCAGTGTTTTTTCAGAAACCACACAAAATGTTATGTTGCTATTATTGTGAACTGTATGCAGTTTACTGCGCTTCCGAGAATAGCTGCTTCTCCACGTGGTAGCCATTATTACGGTCTTATATTTGTTCAAAACGTGCGCGGAAAGGCGTGCAAAAAATCCAGACTCTGTTAAGGAACTACATATATGGAAACAGTAAACACTGGATACTAAAGTCCAAGAAAAACCAATATTAATAGAAGATATACACACTGGGCGCCCACCGTTACGTTTTACTATCAAGTGTAGATACATCCACGGCAAATCTATTTCCGAAATGAGTAAATTTGCTGAACCGGTTAAAAATGCATTAGCATCGCAAACGTTCTCGAAGGCTGGGATACTCGTCAAACACTTTGCAATTTCGATCCGACGACTCCTCGTCCCTGATTATCATTTAAATGCGATCGACGCGTCCTACCCAAATCTACACAGATCCCTGTCTCTCATACCATCAAATTCTTCGATCCATCTTCGTTCTCCGAATGTCTGTGATCCGAACGATCTCGGTTTAGTTAACGGCCGTGGAGAGGAATAATCGCAACGCAACCGCGTTTCCATGGGAATCCACGAAACAGGGCGCTCACGGTAGACGGGTGGAAAACTCATCAGGTATGCAGATATCAATAAAGGGGGATTCTAGACTAGGCCATAGCATCCGACGCCGTGCAGGATTCGATCGGCTCGTTCTCAGCAATTCGCGGCATGCTCCGAGTCGAGCAATACCAGCCGCATCGAAACCGTAAGGGTTGGCGCTATGCCGACCCCTTCGTTCAAGGGGGCAATAACATACCGTGCGCCACCCCTGAGGCACTACGAATAATGGAGCCTCTCGACTATCCATGATTAACGCGGCAATAACGATTATTTATAGGCCTAAAACAATGTTTCACGGTGTCCACCCCATGGCCGGTTGGCCGGTTGGTCGGTTTCGACGGTCTCGTTCGCTTCTCTCCCCGCCTCTGTACGGCTTGAATCAGCAGTTAGTACTTTCCCCGCCCGTGCATCGCCGCGCGACAGGCACGGATTTATGCAAAAATCTCCGAATGTCTCCGTGGGGTGCCACTACACGCCTAATTAATCGCAACCGTGACACCGTGCCTGTGTCCACCATCTCGTATTATCGCCCGGCTACTGATTGGAAAACTGGAAGGATTTAGCACCTGTGAAATGGAGGGCTTTTATAAAAGCCACGAAACTGATTCTCCCCACTTCGACCAACGATCGTGTGTCTTCGTTCTACGGTTTTCGGCGGGATATCGTTTTGGAAATGACGGCCGAGGGGAAGGATTCTCCATCAGGGGCGGGCGTAATATTGACGTTATTTACGGCTGGATATGGATACACGAGAGCGACGGAGAATTTACGCGACTTTTTAACGGATTAATGGTAACCGTGCAACTTGTTACCGCGGCCCGCCAACCCCTTTTAGAAAGATGAAAAGTTTTCAATAATCACAATTTCACGCCTGCCTGTAATAATTGGCATAGGTCCATTGAATTCAAGCGGTCCAACGTTTCTAATAGATATCTTCATTTAACATAATTTCTTAACAGAACTAGAACTAGAACATGCAAGTCAACCTGACTTGTTTTAGATTCTTTATCGTTGTAGCAATTTATGATGATTTTTAATCTCCACTCAACGACTTTCGTGTTCTTAATTTGTCAAACGTATGCTATCTAAACGGTACCAAAATCTATCGGTAGTTCTAATGTTAATAAAGTATTTATAGAGTGCTAATACGTGCAAGATTTTCGACTTACTTTTGCGCACATATGTATTATACTGAAATTGATTTTACGAAAGCTTGTATAATATTCAGCAGGCAGTTACAATTAATTAAGACACTCCTACACCTGCTGTAATATGTACACCTGCCTGATTGCCCGACATTTTTCGATAACGCTTGCAAAATAAATTCCATATTCGTGATTTACGAGACAATTACTTAAGTGCCAACTCATAAACATTCACGGGCATATGATCCACACGCCGACGTATTGGCGCGCCCGTAAGGAACGCTCGTGTGTCGAAAATCCGTGCGCGATGTCCCGGTTAATCCCAAACTTTTGATTACTTTCCCATGGAATCCTTTCCAAAACCGGTGGATAGCTAGTCGCTACGATTGATCCTTTCGACCGTATAACGAACTAGGAGGAAGTCCAATTTGAAATTTCCCTGGCCGGGTTCAATCAGCTTAACGAAAGGACGTCGCGACACGAGGGGCGGGACAACGGAAAAAAGAAGCTACTGGTCAGATATTTTTCATCCTGTTTACGGCTAGGAGAGACTTTCTACGACGTCAATGTTTGCACGGGCCGGCGGAGGCATAATAATAACTGGCAGTCTGCCTTTCTGCGGCGTGGGAGGAATAAAACAGCAAAGAGTTTGTTCCAAGGAGACGTATACATTCCAGCAGAGAGAAAGGAGTCGGAGGGATGCCGAGGAAACTAACTAGATGCTACCGGGCAGAGGGGAACGAGCTAGAGGGAAAGATAAATAAAGAAGAAGAAGAAACTCGAGAAATGACAGCGAAGAAGGGAGGGAACAGTAGAGAAAGCTGACTGCTCCTTACGCGGCTGGTTCGATAACTTTGATTTTTCGCGCTTGATAACGCAACATCGAAAATTATATCGCTTTGCTTGGGTCCCCTTCTGCGTATGTGCTTACGGGATGACGAATACTATTTGCGATAAGAATTTTTCGTATTTCGATGGAGAGAACGGTTATTTTTATGCGGACTTCAGGATTGGTCGATGTGCGCTGGTTCAGCCGCAACCGGCGAGCAATTTTCCAAAGAATTCGTAGAATTCGCAACGTACAGTATGGACCTCCGCGCGGACGAATAAATTAGACATACCCCGCGAACGTTATATCATACGAACGGAATGGATTCGGTTTGGAATTCGTTACTGTGGGGGGTATTATTGATGTAGCCGTTAACAATACTCCTAAGACTTCGCGTTTCCATGGGGGCTATGAATTTTGAACGCATGACCGAGAGGAAAATTTGTATAACAGAATGTAGATGACTGCGCGGATTGTACCGACAGGTAACTGACGTATAAGTGTTGCGCAAGTTGTAATGTTTCAGCGGATGACGAATTATGGGGGGGAAATTGTATAACAATTGAAGGAGACCCTTCACTAATTACGAAGTTCATTTAAATGTTTTGTGCGAAATTAAATTAGAAGGCTCTTTTGGTGTTGTTGAATTCATCATAAGAGGCTATCTTATCTGGTGTAGAAAAAATTAATGGTCGTTTTTTCATAATCGAAAATTGTTCCAAAGTTATTAGTAGACATATATAATTGTAAAAAAAGACAGTAAAATCTATTCTTCTTTGCTTATCTTTCGTATATGTACTTTCCTGTTATGAGAAAGCACGTTACCATTCTGTGAGTTGCTACAAATTTCTTATGTAGCAACAAATTTTAAGAAATCTACATTATAAAGTAGCAAAAAAGTGCAAATTATTCGACCGACTTAAAATTTTATTCATTATAGTACAATTCTATAATTTCTATTGAGTGAGTATAAACTCCTCAACAAATTCACATTTATCATACTAAAACATATTTAAATATTTCCGTCTTCCTACCTGTAACTTCGCTATTCCTAGAAATCAATTACCTAAATCTTTGTGACTGTTAGCTAAGGTTCAAAATGGGCTTGGTATAAGATAATTGAAAGCGAGGGCTCAACATACATTAAACACTAAACTAAATTCGAAGGACAGTCATAATGGAGCGCGCTCCGTGGATGCTCTTTCAAGTCTGACGCACACGGGGCAATACTACTGGGGAGTTTCTCCGTTCTCTCGCATTCTACATGTATTATACATACATGCATTGAGCAAGTAGATCGTAGCATTAAATGATTGACAGCTTGGGGATGGAGAACAGAGGCCAGAAATAGTAGTTGCAAATTGTAACAATCAAACATGGGAACATAGCTATCGGCGTGGGTATGGTAGCTCTTAGGTTCAATGAATTATTTACAACGCTGAGACGCTTGAACATGAAGATAGGGGTTCGGTGGAGGCAAATGAAAGCTTGTTCGATCTCTTTTTTTACGATGCAATTACACGAGACCGATTATTCGTGAATAATATATAATCACCGTTATCGTGTATTACTTGCCGTGTGGAAATATATGATATAAATATTAATTATTGATGACCGTTAATTTTACCCTTTGTTTTTTCTATTGTAAATATATGTACAACGATACTTAAGGTCTGCATTATCTTGTTATATACGTATGAGAGTAAATAACCTTCCACGAAGTAATTACGTTTCGAGAATCATCATTGAGTAACTAAATACAAATAATTTCAATTGCGCGATTAAATACTCACATTTGTTGTATACAAAATTTGCAAGGGATTTACATTCGATTGAGTGGACGAATTATTAATAAAGTAATAGCTCCATACATTATGTCATTATAGTGCAATGACATTTGCTGAAGAGTGGATTAAAAGTTGCCTTGTCCGTAGCGTGTAGCTTGCGAAACAAAGGAACGAAAGATAAGCACGACTGTAAACACCGCGGCATCGACAAACGAATGTAAACGACGTGGAGTGTGATAATTCATGCAACGAGAGTTTGATACTTGTTTACGCGTGTTTGTCTTCGCTCCTCGGTGTTGCTGTTGCAACTCCCACAGTATTCGTTCTTAAGTGTGCACACGTCTATTAAGGAGCTGATTTCCCCTCCCATTTCTTCTCGAATTTAGTTCGAAACTTCTTTTTAGATTACATGCAAATAATTACGGATATTGCACTGTTTCTGCAACACTGTATACTTTCTGATCGTAAAGAACTTATATCCTTTTCAATATAAATTGACATACTTTTATTGGTATAATACAATTTTCGAAAAATATTGTATTTCAACTGGTGTGATAATTTCTCTACTTCCTACTATAAAAATACATAACTGTAGCGGCATCGACCAATGATAGCTAAATTGAGGATTGCCTGTTTAAAATAAAGTACGGCGACTATCGTGATTTATTATTACTATCAATAGTTAAAATTTTTCAATGTGTAGTCATTGGATTTTCATAAAGAAAATACAGACGTGTATAGGGGAATTTAATGAAAAATGAAGAAATCCGAAATAACAAAGTTACTGATAATTAAAAAGTACTAACGCAGCATTTAAATTGTTTAAACGGCAACAAGAAATTTCGAGGCAAAGTTAAAAATATTGAGAGGCAGTACTAAAGGTGGTCGCTATTGTAATTTACAATTGAACTCTGCGTACAAACAGAAATTAATAATGCTTTATCTCATCATCAATATTTGCGAAACAAATACAGCATTAAATATTATCTTACTTGCGCACTACATTTACGATGAAAGTTCATTCTTCATTCTCGGCAATATCGACCCATTGATAAACTGCACGACGAACGATACTTCATCGATTACATCCAAATTCCCAACGCTATTTCGCCGTTCCATCGATACGATGCATCGCGATGTCACGTTTAGCAAATCACACCGATGTTAATTCGTTTTTACACCGGACAACGGGGCCAGGAATGGGACAGCGGAGAAATCGATAAAACCTATAAACTCTGGCAATAACGTGCTAATATCCTGAAGACCATTCTCGCCTACGGCAATTCTCCACCCCTTTACTGCCTCGTAAAGTGTAAACGATGTCCGAATGCTTTTGTAATTGCTGTGCTAAGACTAGCTCGTGTCAGCGGATTTGATCGTCACATGAAATAAGTCATTCAATATGGTGTGCCCGGAATTGGCAGGTTTCATCGCATTTACGGTACAGAAATTAATTATAAATATATCACTTCTTCTGAATAGAATATCTTCTGAATAGAAGATTCATTGGAAAGAGAAATATAGAAATATAAAGAAATTATAATGCGGTATGGAAAATTAAATTGTGGTGAAATAATAATGTAACTGTTATAGATTTGTGAATTTGAATTACATCGCAACAATATTAAACCACTATCATGAAATAATACGTAAGGGAGACTAATTTGAATAATAGCATACACATTTCGCAAAGCCATTTCATCACAGGCAATTAAATTATCCATCATAATTTATTAAATGAAGATTTTCCACAAAATCGAAAGTAATAGATAATATAACTCGATTTAAAGTAATTTATAATAAGCATGCATAGCTTAACCAGGTACTCGCAGCGACGTTTGAATGTTTCAAACATCTGCACATTCGATTAAAATCGCAGTATTCATACCTTCGATATTAACACAATTATTTTAAGTTCAATATAATATCAATGGTGTCACATCCATATGTCAAATCGTTCCATCTGAACATATCGCGATAATGATAAAACTAAACGCGATCCTGCAATTTCTATCGGGCATAAAACCACAATCTCGTAACAAATAACACCGTCACAAATTCTGTGTCCGCGACAGCTAGATATCGCCAGATATCGGTGGATCAGTCGTTAATCTGACGTGAAAAATATCACTCGAAGCAACAGAGCGTCCTCGACTGCGAACCTAGCGAGTTATCGTTTATTAAAGTGCTAGACTAACGAATTGACTTTGCTCGAGGAAGAAGAAAGATTCAAAATTTGTATTCAAGTAAAAATGAATTGGTCCACATTTCCGTGAGACTAAGCATTTGATTTTTATGATTTATCATATTATGAATAAAAGTGATCGCTCCTTTACTTGAGAATTACTGCAGAATTGAAGGCAAATAAATTAAATAACAACGAAAACTAATAATACAATTCGAGCAAAATGAAATTAAAATTGTTATCATCTCATTCAATTCCTCTCCTTAACACTAGAACTACCGATAGGTTTTGGTACTATTTAGACAGTATACGTTAGACAGATTATGAACACGAAAATGGTTGAATGGACATTAAATAAAGATATATAATTGTCATTTTGCCTTATTGAAAGTCATCATGAATTGCTGCAACAATACCTATATGTTATTAACTTTAAAGCAAGAAATCTAAAACCAGTCATTTTGACTGGCTTGCTGGTTCTAGTGTTAATGAGCATTTGTTTTATTTACAACAACCCATGAGGCACAGTCATCGATTGCAAAATAAATTCTAATTGCACGTTCATCGAATAAAGCGCACACATTAAATCGCTATTAATGCGCAGAAACTTCAGATAAACTAATCAATTAAATCACATACGATGCATATAAATAATAATAATAATATTATATTGAAGGTAATAGCTTTATTCATGCTTGAAATAGAAGACTTTGGAATCGTAGAATTTATACGCATCACCGTTGTTTCAAAAATGTTTATAACCATGAATAAATCTGCCATCTCGTTTCTCTTAAATATTGCCGGGATTTAATGTACAACATTCAGATAACGTGTTAAATGCCAGCAAAGTCGTAACATAAACGTCCTAAACTGCTACATGTACATAAAGATTATTTTCCATTGGTGTGCAGGAATTTGGCCATCCCCGTTCCGGATTCAACGCATGAGGTTGTTCTTCAGTCTCAGTCCAACAAAGTTACATATTTGGCTCTCTCCTGTCAATAATGCTGTCGAGCCTGCAAGTAACTATGTGCCTCTAACACCAAGCGACTCGAGTCTGTATGTTCGTGAACTTGCCGTCAGATATCCGACCCTCCTATCCTATGCCCGTATTTGAAATACGTCAGGTGCAAGGGGGCGTAGATGGAAGGGTGGTATGGCGAATGGGTCGATTTAATTCCCTAATTCTCGGGATCGACAGCAAGCGTAACATGACGGTCATGGAACTACTTCCTTGAATCCTAAATCTACCTGTTTGCCCACACCTCTCTTTCTGACACTGGTGTCAATTACATGAATTTCGAAATCGACCTTTCCACCGCCGTTCGAAATTGTTTCATCAAGGTATCGTGAATTATATCGAGATTATAATAGTAAAGATTTCGTTGCCGAAATTTAAATGAATTTAGTTTGCTATGTTTGTCATACCTTTCCTGTAACTTGCATTGTCACGATACTGTTCATGGCAATGCAGATATTGACATAAGTAATATAATAATATAATATATTGAATATGTAAATTAGGAGAGACGAATTTTTATTACACTAAATGTAAAAATTTTGCAGGATAAATTTCTTTATTTCCAAGTATGAAGATTTCTATCTATCTGGCGAAATAAACTGCGTAAAATTTTTACTTCTGCAGTAAACGTACTAAAACAGAGACCTTTACCTTTTTCATTTAAGTGATTTGCAAGTATATTGTTTGAAAAAGTATAAGCGGGGATGACCGAAAATATTTGACGAATAGAACAATTCGTTTCCATGCATCATACAATAATTCTTCGATTTTATCGTAACCATAAATCCGATTTGCACTTGCAATCCCGAAAAATCTTTTCTAACGGATTTTCTGATTAATAACATCTGTCGTTATCTGGGTTATCGCGGTGCGGGGATGGTAACGTAACCTCGCATAGAATTTTGGCGTAGGAAACGCCGTGATATCCAAGATAAATTGCATTAAGTGGGGCGCCAGCAAACGTATGGCGAATGTAAACCCTCGGTGAGATTAATTTGTGATATTTGAGGTACAATCGGTAATTACATTAAGCACCATGTATTACGGATTACTTTAAACTAGTTCAAACATTTTCAACTTCACATTTGCGCGATCATGGTATTCTCCATTCGTTGGTACATTTACGTTGATTAATTTGCGAAAGCTGTCGCCATCGGTGGTACAGTAACTCTTGTGTTACACATCGGTTAAAACTATTGATCCGTACAACAAAAGGTAGCTGTCGCAATATCCTTTCGGGTAATAAAACGTTAATTAATCGTGAACTCATAGAACGTTAATAATAGAGAAATATCAAATTTATATCAATATCGAAATGAAATGCATGCTTCTGTCGATCTTTCAAATCTATGTTTAAGTAACGAAACAAAGATGTTGCATTCAAAGCGATAACTTCATCGGTACCCAACGATTGGGGACAATGAAACACGCCGATTGATAGCTCTGAAACGCCAGAAAGAAGAAGTCCAGGAGGGCGACACGGAAAATAGAAGCAGCACGATGCGCAATAGTGCTGTTACGGGGAAGCAATTCCAAGTTGAAATCGTCCACTGTCACGCTCGCCGAATATTAGTCTATATAAAAACCAACTGTTGCTCTTTGCGGTGGCACGAGGAGAGGCAGATCGATGCAATGGATGTCCACCCTGTCAGACCCCCGCACCCTTCGCCCATTCGACTACTGAGAGGGATTTTAGCAATGGGAATCGATGCCCTGCGGGAACGGAAGGCACCGAAATCTGGACGAATGTACCACTATAACACGATATTCACGCATTTCGACGGACTCATAAATATCCAAAATTATTATGATCGACGGCAAGCTGTTCCATTTTATTAAATTATTTGTAATCGAGGATTTTGTATTGGAGTATTGATAAAGTATACGAAGAAATATGTTTATTTCCTTTTCAACAGTTTCTAGGGGAATGGGTTGTGGTTCAGTAAAGGATTACAAGAGACTTCGATGTTACATTCATATTTTATTTATTTAAAAAAAAAATTGCATCCTGAAATGCAATTCAAACAGCAACATTTTCCTTATTATTTGACAGATTTCGGGATCGATCTGGCTATCATCGTTGTTTTCCCAGATGGTACAATTTGATCGTGGTTCTCAAATTCATATTATCTGTCTTCCATTGCGAGGGACATTTGTGCCGATACCAATATGTTTGAGATCGTTAGAAACAACATTCGCCACCCTAATGTCCTTGTCACAACACACTCGACACAAAGTAGGATCGTTGGACGGGATCCTCGTAGTCCTGTAGTCACGAGTCTGCTGTAACAATAGGAAATGGTGCCTGCAATCTGGATATTACGAGATCCAGTATCGATAGTTGCGAGGTAATAGCAGATGTGGGTGATCCTCGTCCCATTGATTTCAGCATCAACGATGCTAAAGTCGTAAAATTTGATACCAAGAATCTCAAGGAAATTGGTTACGAATTTCACGATACGTGAGTCGTATTCGTGCAACTAAATTTTTAATAATGGCTACACGGGGGTTCATACGGTTTTAAGCAGCCGCTTATGCAATAATGTTGCTGATGCTATCCAATATTTCTTATTTATAATTAAGTATAATATCATGTTGAATTGTATTCTGTCAATATAAAAGCGCAGTTATTTTTGTCATGTGCTTAAATATCCATTTCGGTTTAGTTAGAGTGTAACCGCTACGTTGATATTTTTACGATGGCACAGAAAAATGCATTTATAGCTGCAGCAACACAAATTAATTGCTGAAAGATTATTCCAAAAATGTAAGTTTCACGATGGAAAATATTTCAAATGAATTGTTGCTAATAAATTGCGAATTTAAAATAATTCGGCCCAGATACAATAAATTTTGTACTTCGTGTTATCAATGTGCTACAATTGCAACATAATCAGGGAAATTTAATTCTTCATACTTTCTAATATCGCATGTCCATGCAATTCGCATGAGCAGTGTCTTCTGTGTGTAGTTTCTCTGAAGCCCTACAAGAATGAAATCGCTGTCAGTAACAGAAATGCTAAAAATTTCTCTAAAAACAAAATTGATGCAATACTCATTGCCACTACCTATCCACTGTAAGAAAAGATAACGATTGATAATTCACGCGGTACCATGAATATTCCGCTTTGCGTTCGCAGCAACTCAGGAATTCCACACTAATACATTATAAACAAGCAAGACGGTCTGAGTAACACGAGGGTATGAAGTACACGGGGGATAATCTGCATGATCGTATTTAAACTAGTACCTCCGGCACGCAATGGCACGTGTACCAGGAACATTTTCTTATGTCTATAGTTCGCAGACTGTACGGATTACAGACCAATTTTATATTAATTTCCGGTTGCGAAGCGATACAAGTACACGTGCCAGATTCTGTGTTCGTCCAGATATTTTGGTGATGTTATCAGAAAACTCATTACAGTTCCATGTCTAGCACGACGATTTGGCCGAATTTTGTTACGAAACCGATCGCGGAAAGGATGCTTCGTTTGGCGATTTCTTTTTACACACTTTCGAACCTCTTGAAACTCAAGTCTAGACTGCGAACTACACTTCGTACCACAGGCTTAAATTACTCGCTGAACTCAAAATGCTGGCCCAACATCATGGACTAAAATTATTTTCCAATTTTTAGAATACATTGTTCACAGCTTTTGGAGGGATATATATAACTGAAAAGAATTGTTTGTAATTTCAAGTAAAAGAAAGGGGACACGCATGTGAACCGCTGAATTATAAAATTAATGATGCAACGCGCTGCTCATCTGTCTAACCGTGCGAATTCCGGTCGCGTAAGATTGCATTAACCAGGCGTGCGTGTGCTTGTAATTTATACAGTGTCGGCTTGTTTGCATGGCACGATTAATACTTCCACGTTCGAAATTGTTACCAGACGTAACGACGCATCGCGGCTCTGATGTGCAAGCACGGCAATACATTTGCGGCAATGTACATAATTCTCCGTTCATTAGTGTAATGTGCTTTGCACTAAATGCTTCTACAAATTCAGAGCTTTATGTTCGCAAGCGATTGTGCCAGGGCAGCAATCGATATTGTTCATCCGAAAGCTCGGTGCCGTTTAAGAGGTGTATAAATTAACGCGGTATGTATAAACTGGAATGTGGTGGCCCAAAGCGCGCGCGAACGCACTAACACTCGTGAAGATAACAATGCGGTACGTTGAATAGCACAGCTGATGAGTCGTCTATTTGCACTGACTCGGTTCTCGTGATTATCGTTCGTTGGTCTTTTCGATTATTTTCTCTTTTCTCTTTTTCTATGTTCCCTTTCCTGGACATTTTTGTTTCAGTCAGATCTTTAACAACTGTCTCACTTTCCCAATTTCGAATGCAGATGTGGATTCATTGTGCGCGATAACATTACATTTCCAGCTCCGAGTTAACGAAACGCAAATAAATGGGCTGTTATTTACATTTAAAAACGTAATGGCGAGTGAATCTGAGCTACGTGGTTGAAATTGATCATTCTTGCGGCTCGCGTGTTAACTTCGAATAAATTACCTTTGTAAGTATGTTTGCGTGTATTCAAAAATTTGTAAAAGAAAGATGCCTGGTAAACGTTACTCACGTAACAAGTGGCATTTGGAGGAATTACGCATGACCATTTCTATTAATAAATATTTCCAGATAAGTGATCGTCTAAATAGCAGTATGGTTTATGTAAAAAAACACCTTTAAACAATACCACATCTGATTCGCAGAAGACATTGAGGCAAACGTTCCTCGCGTTTAACAATCGCCCATGGGAAGTAAGGTGTGAATCACTTTTAGTCCCATTCTCGCATAGCAACGCCATGCATAAGCGTTCGAAAGCCTCGGCGGGTGAATAATGTTCCGTATAGCACTGCGCCACCGTTTTATCGAATCCAAATCACTTCAACTTATTTCGCAAGCGTAAGCCTCTCGAGCGACGCAACTGCGACAGTATATTTCCATTTTTCGCCGCGTGAGAACTTCGACAGTCAGTCGCGAGAATCGCGAATTCATCCAGCCGAGATATTAAAGCCAGAAGCAGCCGCGAATTCGCGACGGGATTGTCCCGCCTATCGATGAAGAATACGGTATGGAAATGGAGTTGTAAGGGAAACTGAAGGGGCAAGGTGTGGAAATGCGGAGAGCAAAAAATGAGGCTCCGGAATGGAAATAAAAAGGAACAAAATTGTTGATATTTATTAACGTTCTATCGTTACAGAAAAATATTATACAGTGTTACATTTTAAAAGGGCTAAGTCCTTCCTGTTGTAATAACAAATAAATTCTGGCTGCAAATATGATAAAAATTCAGTAACAAGTTAAGTGTCGATTAAGAAAGTAGAAGATATTTTTTAGTAAAGATATTTAAGATAAATTAATTTAAGTCAAAAATAGTCAAGCATCTTCGCCCATTTTAATGAATACAATGCATACATACATTTGTATTCTTACTGTTCGACTTCGAACACTTTTCGTACGATACATGTTTTCATTATTGATTAAACAAAAACTGTTTACCGTGAAAGAAGCAATTTGATATTAAAGAAGTTATCGACGAATCCAATTCATATTCTTATTAATATGCTGTCCGTAGTGTCTCAACTATAATCTCCGTATAACGAACGAACGTTTCACGGATTTCTCTGTGATCACGAAATGGAAACGTTCCTTTTTATCGCGCAAAACGATCGCATCCCGCTTTCAGGATCGATTCCGTCGTATCGTGACAACCTTCCCTCATGCGAGACACACAGTGACCGTTCATAAAAAGAAGGAAAAAACGAGGAAAAACAGTACCGCTGAACGGCCGTAAAATCTAGAGTAAAATATTTAACGAGAACGGTGGCCCTGCCCTTCGGGCATGTCACGCAGGAGCATGTGCGACGTGTGCGTTTTTATTACCGCGACTGTGGCCAGGAAAACTGTCTAATCCCCCTCGTCATAACACACGGTCACATAAGAACGCAGGAATTTTATCTAAAATCTATACGCGATAGCCCTTAAAACATTGCTCCGCTAATTAAGATCCCTTGAAACGAGAATGCATTGCGAACGTTCCCATAAAAACAAACAGCGCCCACGCATAATACGTCGTGACTCAAATGATGGAAAAGAATTCGTGTACACGTGCCGCCGTGTTTTATTAAAAGCTATTCGCAATTGTTGCAGCAAAAACAACGTCGCCCTTCGTTGCACGATGCCATCTGAAAAAGTGGCGAAACAAATAACGGGTGCACTAGTTTTCTGTTCGTACCGCACAGTGGAAAACCGGTGGCAATTCCGTATGCGGGCATAGAAGAAGGTAATATGAAACTGACGTCGGTCGATATTAGCCAGAAAGGAAAGACAATTTTATAAATAACAAGTCTTTCTTCATTTTCTATATCCGGATAATCAATGCCACCCCATAACAATTTCTACCATGCAGCAGGAAATATTTATTCAATTTCCTGTCCATTTTCTATCGTGACCCATGGCATACTCATCACTGTAGTAAACAGTTAAATTTGGTGGGTCATTCGTGCAATGGACGACAGCATGGATCCCCCCCCCCCTATCGCTATCATTCCAAGCACAACCATGCCCATCGCACGCAACGGCAGTTCAGTTTTATGGGGGGAACCACAGGATACCTTGGCGAGGGTTCACGCAAAGGTCGGTGTTACCACGTCCCAAGGGAGGCCACCTTCGTTTCTTTTCCTTGCGGTTGGAACGCGAGCAGCTTGAAATATCTACTAACCGCGAACCCTGCACGTTTTTCTTATTCGATGAATGAGTAATGACGCACGCTATCAGTCGCGCATCCAGCGAGGACAGAAACAACAGGGAGGGGCGTAGAAATCCATACGCGGTCCATTTCGTTATGTAAAAAAAAAAGGTTGGAACTTAGGTGAACCCTGGTCTTCCAGAGTCGTTATTATTTTTCGATACCTTTCTTTTTTCGAACTTCGTGATGTGAATGAATGAGAGAAAAGCCCACCGCGACAGATTTCCGACTTTACACTTGCACTAAAGTCAAGTAATAGAATCTCGTGAGAGGAAGTTCTCTGCTGGTGCTCTCGGCTGCCTGTTCGAAGAATTTCCTTCACGGTCGGAAAACCCGTGGCATGCTTTTACTGACTCATTTCGCGAGAGACGGAGTATCTCTTACACGATTGGTGTATACGTTGGTTGTTTTGTAAGATTTCCGAGGGAATTCGGATTCTGGTATAAGTTAGGAGTACGGGTGTAATATATTTCGTTGGTGATTTGTAGCGAATTCCCAAGTATAAGATCAGGATTGAAGGATTGATGCTGATTACAGAAATATTATTTAGGAATGTTAAAAGTGACTGAAGTTTCGAATACGTGACGCTTTGGAATAAATCCAACTTGATATACGTCCTGCTCGGATGCGAAAATTTTTGTGTGGTATGCGACCTTTGTTTGGAATATGACTCGCGCGCGTCAAAGTAAACGTCAAACCTGATGATCCTCAACCAGGTTGGAGTAGGGAAAAAGGACAGGAAAGAGAAAATTAGTTTGCTAAGTTTTCATTTATTTCATCTAATCGCTTTTGTATTTATGTATTTTAGTATTAAACAGTGTTTAAATTATTTTATACAACCCCATTAATGTATAATATGCCAATAACAATAAGTTTTGTTTTCATGGGAACAGATTAATCATTTTCCCTTCATTTCTTATGGGAAGAATTCGTTTGGTATACGTCCTGTTTGCTACAAGTCCGAGGATCTGGACGTATACCTACGTTCCACTAGACTTACAAGGGAACATATTCAGATGTTAATCTCCGATTTTGATGAAACTTATGTGAGATATAGTTCTTTGAAAAATATTTGACACGTATTTTTTTTTATCGGCAACCATCCACTTTGAAGGGGTGAAAATAGCCCTCAAAGTTGGGGGTCAAAACCATATTTTTTGAGATATCTCGGAAACCAGAGGTCGAAAAAACTAAATTTTTTTTTTAAATTGTGTGTTTTTCAATGGGAAATGTAGTCGACCTCTGGTTTCCGAGATATCTCAAAAAATATGGTTTTGACCCCCAACTTTGAGGGCTGTTTTCACCCCTTCAAAGTGGATGGTTGCCGATAAAAAAAAATACGTGTCAAATATTTTTCAAAGAACTATATCTCACATAAGTTTCATCAAAATCTGAGATTAACATCTGAATATGTTCCCTTGTTAGTATCACCGGGCAGCAATAAATTATTATAGATTCAACTAGATTCGAGTAAAATTACGATCATACTGTTTCTCAATAACAGCTTGTAACAAAAGATCATGGTATAGAAAATGGGTATTTAAAATTTACTAAATTAAAGACAAATAATCCAGCAAGAGAATTATCGATCTAGCAAAGAATAGCAGAAGGAAAAATTATTTGCCACGTAGACGCAAGAAGGTCCTGTATCTTCAATAAAGTTACATATCAAATAAAAATGTCGAGAGCACATCCTCTGCACAATAAACGGGACAGAACGAAAGAGATATAACATGGTTGCCCTGTGGTTAACAATCCCTCTTTTCACCCCGTAGAAACCCGCTTATCTCTCGAATTCACGACCCATCGGGTAACGCTCGATCGTAATGCAAGATTTCATAAATCAATTAATTAGAATCCGTGGTTCAGGCGTTGGTCGACTGAAGAATCAACGATACGGGTGATCTGTAAGAGATACATACACACCAGCCACGATCAACGCTGACGTTAAATGATACCGCGTACTCTCGCGTTCCGTGGCCGAATCGCCCGTGCATAAATTGCATTTCGATAACACGGAATTAACTCTATCTCTTCACCGCATTTATCAACTGCGGCTCGCTGATAGAGCCGGCCAATCCGGCCGGATCGCGGATAATGAACGCGTCATCGCTATCGCCGGTGTCATTGTCGCCAGATTTATACACTCCTAACTCTTAATAATACGCTGGCTGTTTGCACTGCTTCGAGCCCTATTGTCAATGTACATACGCAAACAAACGATACGCGGGGACGTACACAATTTACGTGTTCCGTGAAATAATGAGGGCTATCCTTCTCGTTCATCGGCAATATCATTTCAATGATACCTACCGCGTACTGGACGCGCGGTGGCACGAAAATATTTAAAACTCGTAAGATCTCGATTTGGTTGCGATAAGATTTACACAAGTGGACTATATGTACGTATGTACACGCGTGGAGAACTTATTTAGGTATATTTGAAGGTCCTTATGGTTTATACGACGTTATTTCCCCGTGCATGTATTATAGTAAAATAGTTATAGGTTCTTATACGTGTTTCGTTTGAATAAAATTGTAATAGAATGGTAATATATAAGACTGTTTCAATTATTTATACCGTGTTACTGTCCCTCGTCTTTTTCACTCTGCGTTTGAAACACTGGTCCAGTGTTTTTTGAAGCAGGGATTAAATGCAGGCACGAGCTTTGGACGCTTTCCGACAATGACCGAATCCCCTAGCCAGATTGTAAAAGGGTATTGATTTGGGACATCGTTTACATGTTCTAGCAACGAAAGAATTTCCAGCGACCAAAGTATGACTCTTCCAAATTGAGCTTGCCACAATTCCACGAGTCTCGATAATGGCCTAAGGTCTCGTGATATGCTAGCTGAAACTACTGCAGCATGCTAATAACCCCAATAAGACGATTCCATCATCGTGTCCAAGCCATTCTCCCCCCCTCACCCTCTCGAAACTTCTGATTGCACGAAGCAGAGCTCTCGTTGTCGGACGTCGGTAATAACGCTTACGTGGCGTTTAAGCGTGTGCGCATCCTCCCGTCTGCAACGGCAATTCAAAGTTGCTCAAGGTATCAGGTCGTACAGGAGGAATAAAATCTCCGTTCCCCGCGGGGCGCAGTCAGTCGCGTATACATATTTAATAAGAACAAAGCGCGTCGAAGGAACAAAGAAAGAAAAGGAAAGAGAGTTACGTTACCGCACCTTGCACATGCTCGAGACGTGTCTCTGTTCCGGTTGTCTTTTCATTTTTCCTTTTCTTTCTTCGACAACCCCTTTCCCGTAACAGTGTCTCGTCTTGTCCACGGCCCGCTGACGATCCTCTACGTCGAGACCAGTCTTTTTTTTAGATTGAAGACACGTTCGCAGTAGTCGACGTCGCAAGCCCCACGATGACGATAAATCCCTCGCGTAACTGGGCGATTATGAAGTAAAGCGACTTTCAGCTAAAGAGGACCCTATGGCGTATCCACCTGCTGCATTCATTCTCCGGAAGCCCCTCTCGATTATATCTGACGGCGAGCTTTCTCTCGTTTTCTCTCTCTCTCTTTGTTAATACGGGTTTGCCGAACTAAAAGGGTCCCACAGATATTTACTGTGCACTTTTCGAAATACGTTTCGGTTCTACGTTCGAAGAAACCCGGCTAGGATTGCTGTTACTTAGCTCATGAATTTTCATTTGGGCCACGTACTGGAGATTAAGCAGGTCCCTTTGATGACACAGATTTCGCCGCGCAAGTTGAGAATGTGATTATGTATGGGCTGTATCATTTGTTTGATTTGTATGATTGTTCGTCATGTGTCTTGCTTGGAGAAACGAGTAATGCAAATATGTATCTGGTATAAATTCATGCAAATAACAGTTCGAAAAGCAAATTGAGTATAAACAAACGGTCGATAAATATTTCTATGAAACGTGTGACAGTAGAAACGTATCCAACTACTGGCATCAATCGTTTTATGCGAGGCTCTATCAAGTGAATGGAGAAATTACTGTAATCCCTCTGTTCTTTAGGTAGAGTTTCGCTGTGGCTAATTTCATTTAATTTAACAATTTCTATCTCGAAGTTATTAAATAATTAGCATTCCTGTGGAAGTAGTCGTATATTTTAATCATCGTATTGTTACGATTTCAATGATCCAAATTATATAAATGTTCCTATATGCACCGAGGGTGCACCATGTTCATGCAAGCACACTAAAATACCAGCAACGTATGTCTATGTAACGTTTCCCCTCTCGCGTAATTGAACTTCGCGCGGCGAACTTATCTGCACGTGTAATTCGTAAATTTCACAATAAACCAGCGAAAGGATTATGACGGCGTGTGTCTGTTCCTGAACTAGGCTAAAGGCAACGTACACACAATGAATGGTGGGTAGGTGGTTGCATGCTCGGTCAACAGAGTTAGTGATTTCGCGGACGTGTAAATCCCGAGTCTGGCGCGCGAGTTCACTTGAAAGTTGGCCCGTTTCATATGTAACGCGTGAGTTCGCCCGGGGATGCACATTTCACTTATGGCCCGGCGTAAAACCAGGCATAACCTTTTCTTTTTACGACCGCGGTTCGCTCGTATGTGTGTTCTTTTTTTTGCCGAGCACGCCATTGAGAACGCGTACAATTTCAACGAAACAACGAAAGGCTGGTTGGCCGTTGGCTTTATTCGTTGAAAAGAACCATCACCGTTTGTTCCCATGCTTACATACCTGCGTACCTGCTGGAGATCGAAGAGGATATCGTTTCGCCAACAGCGTTTTATTTTCCCCGACAGCTAATTGCTCTACCACTCTATGCGAGTGTCCGCATATTCAAGTATGGGATCAAGGGATGTTACATTTGAAAAACAGGGGATGCTCGTTCGTTCCTATTGGGCACAGCGTTCTTCGTTTACGTCGCGCGAAACACAACGCGTCGATTTTAGGTGTGCGTAGCATGCCCATGGTGTACCTTAGGTTATTCGAATGCCGGTGGATCGCTTTTTATTCGCACTTTTATTCAAAGTACGACGAAATGGGCAAAAAAAAGCATAGATCAATGGGCAAAAAAAAAGCATAGAGCAATGGGCCTTGGCTCATTTTAAAGGGTGACGCCCCCACTTTAACGTACCTGAGTTCATATTTTTGTATGAAATTCCTGTCATCCTACAGTGGGGCGGCGATGTAAAGGTACTTTTTGTAGAAATTCGTGCAAATTCAAATGTCTTAAGAAACTTTTTTCAAAACTTAAATCACCAGGAATTTGAAGATTGAAGTTTCCCCTTTACGACGACCCCCGAAAAATTGACACACAATTTTTTGGGGGGAATTTTATCGCAGTTTGAATCCCATCAGAAATGTAATTTGTAAACCCATAATCAGGAACTTAGAAAGTTTCCCACAAAATATATCCAGGTCAAATATCTTTTAGGTTTCTCCAAAATCGCTTCCAACAATCAGCTCATACAATTCCATAGATAGTAAAAGCAGCGAAGTCATGTTCAGAAATTTTACATCTCCGATCTTTCAAACCCATCACTGGCAAGTTGGAACATCATTCTCTAAGCTTGCAGTCGGTAGACACGACGGGGTGCATTTCGTTAAATCGGTAGACCGTGTGGCGGGTACCACATTCGTACATCTTGGAATCAATCTTCCTCGATGTGAACCCGCTTGCTTCCTTCAGTCCTCATTTGCCTTTTTTCCTTGGTGTTCGTCGACGAAGAAATCGATGCAGCTTTACGAGCCCCCATCGATTTCAGTTCGTACCGATTCGGCCACGTGATTCGATCGTAAACCAACTTTTATATACATACCCATGGTTACACCTCTAAGATTGCCAATGCCTGGAGAAAATCGAAAACAAGCAAGCAGTGTCGCAGGATCGATCATCCCTTTCTCATTTTACTGTTTCCTACATTTTCCCTTACCTTACTTTCTTCGTTTTCTAACGTGCGTACATGTGTACTTACTTTTTTCATTCGCTTCTTTCAGTCTGGCGTATTTCCCCTTCTGTACAGACTTTGTTTTATGTTTATCTCGCCCTTTACTTTGTTACTTTCTTCAAGCAAGAAGTTCGATCGGAAACTAACGCACGTTCAAGAAAATTGACCGGTACGCAATATATTCAGGTATGTACACGAACTTGCATAAATGTAGGAGTGGAGAAAGACAACGGGACAGTATTGAGGTGATCGAACAAATATTATTTCATCGCTCGACCATTTGGTTAAAAAATTGTTTCGATACAATTGCGTTCAACCATTCTATTACTGCGTACTGCGTACATTCTACTGATGAATTTGAAACAAGAATATCAATGAAATGTTGGAAATAATCTTTTAACTACACTCTGTTCTATAATTTATGAGGTTCTATCCGACTGTTACACTATCAGTCATTGGTCGAGAATCTACAATATCCGCGGTTTAAATCTATCAAGATAGCAATACTCTAAGATTTCTCATTCGCTGAAATGGCGAGTACCCCCGAGTTGAACATAAGGAACAAATGTACACCGTTTATCCGAAAAGAAATCAGCATATTTCAGATTCTCAGTTGCAGCAACGACCCAGTGCCGCGTCGTGCAATCGTCTCTCGAACAATAATGCTTATGTTCCGTTAGGACAGTTTGGTCTCCAGAATGGCTCGTAAATCCAGCGAAACGACCCAGTTCTCGGCGTTCAGTCAAGACAAACTGATATTTACAGCATGTCCCGTTATAGAAGTCATACGTTTTCCGCGCAATTGTCGCGAAAAGAGCAACCGTTTACCTGGCTCGCGGAGATAACTAGGACAAAGCTACAGCATTCCACATTCGTCGAAATTTTTATATAAACGACGTGTTCGCTTGTTTTTTTTCTTATTATAGAATAAAATACGTGGCCGACATTTATAAACGTGTCGTGCATTTGTTCTACTGAATGTTTGAGCTCATCTCTGCGTTTGAAATTAGGGGATGGAGAAGGAACAAATAGCGATAGTCGTCGGACGACATTACTATCGATCTTGTTACAAGATAAAGGCGACAACGTAGCTAGGTCGACGAAAGTTTAACCATGGTGAATCGTTTGCTTCGTCAGAGCGCCATGGTAGTGTTTAAGGCAATTTAATGGAACGAACGCTAAGATCCAAAGTGTGCAATGCTCGTGATAGAGACACGGTAAACTCTAGAGAAAGCTGTTCTCTCTTCTGAGCAAATTAGCGCTCCTTCTACGTAACCAGTCTCTTGGTGTACTTTGTTCTTGAGGATCTACAGTTTAAAATGTGCGCTAGTTCATTGCTAATTGCTGTACAGAACTTTCCCCTGCCGTTTACGAAGCTTTATCCCGTTTACTTGATGGAAACTTAATAATAACACAGTAATTATGAAAATCAACATGTAACCATATCAAAGAGTTTAGCCTGCCTATTGTGTGTAGGTTCTCCTTGAAAAAGCTGTACACCCTAAAGAATACAGTAAGGGTTGTACAATGAAGTAGATTTTGCCCGTGTGCTATTCGGTCACTCTTGATTTGTCCAAGATGATTTATTTATTAATAATTTATTAAGATTATTTGTTAAAGCTCATTTAATAAATTTGCGAGTAATATTTCTATTAGAAACTCAGGTGAACACAATTCGTCAATTGGGATTTGTCTTTAAATATTCACCTTTCGTTTCTTTAAAAATCAACGTCAGATTGTTACACGAGAAAGAAATTCCGCAAGGTACTAAAATCTATTGTCAGCCGCGGACAGCTGGTCATCAGCAATAGAAAGCACGGTATGTTTCAGGTAGTTGCGAGACGCAAACGTCACACTTCGTGGTTCGCCGCATTATTGGCGCAGCTTGCAGTTAGAAGGCAGAAAACGAAACGAGGCAGAAGGAAGAGTTCAAAGAAGTTGGAGAAAAACGGGGGAAACGGATACACGTCGAACGAAACAAAAACGGAAGTAGAAAGCAAAAATAAGAAACGAGGAAAGGGGATGCTGCGGGGAAGCGTTTTAATATTGTTATAATAGTTACAGGCGAGGCAAAGGAGAAAACAAAGCGACAGAGGCAGGGGAACGTGAGCTTCCGTAAGTGAGGTTCCCATTTGAAGAACGAACCCAAGCAGAGATGAGGTTTCACCGGTCCCTCGTAACCGTTTAATTATCCAGCAGATACTCTTTCTGTCCTGGTCTTAACAGCCCTCTCGGCAAACTTTTTAATTACTCGAACCCCCGTGCCAGGTTTCCCCGGCAACTTTCGTTCTTGATCCGGATGACCGTACTGCCTTGTGAATATTTGGTTGAAATTTGGAAGCTTATTACGCGGTTTCGACAAATTTCCCTCCTCCACTATTTCCCCCTTCGTTTCTGGCTTCTTTTGCGCTCTCTTCTCGGCGTTATGCTAAGTTAAGCCGAAGTGAAACAAATCCACGAACCATCGTCTATTTCACTGAAATTTCTACATTAACCGAAAGTGGATTTGTTTTAATGTCTTTCGTTGCGCGCTCCCGGATTAAATGTTAGCGTTTAACGGCGTCATTTGAAGGTAATTACGGTTTGTACGCCGCCCAGATACAATTCCGCCCGGTTACAGAGTTGGGTAACAACCCTTTGAAGACTGTCGGTTCGTCTCACAGGTCGCCCGTAATTTCAATGTACAATCTTATTATCCGAAATCCACGCCACAAAAGCTTCTATTCCATTGGGGCCAACGCAAAACCACTTTGTGCCGATATAAATCGATTGGAAATTATATTCTTTTTAACCTTCAAAGGATAGAATGGAAGGGCAGTCGTTCTAATGTAAAACAGAGTCCTGAATACGTAACAGGAAATATTATACGATTATCCAAAATCCTTTTCCTATTTTACTTTTCTACGAGAAAGTGCATGATGCAAACATGTTAACAGGAAGTTGGAACTTGCCCGTTGTCAATGAAGAAATCTCCATTACGCTACTTTGAAAAATGTTACTGAAGATAATATTCATTTGTCGATTATATAATACTTATACTACTTTGAGAGCTATGATACCTATAGTGTAAGTCTTAAATCTGAGAGGAAGCTTTTAGCATTAAGTATAATTGGACTGATTATGAGTGGCAGTGTAGGACTGAAGTTACGGTGACTACGAGAGGCAGAATCGCGCAATGCCAACAACATATGAAACGTAGTGGTCGACGATGTACGCAAAATAAGATACGAATTTCCATACTCTCCTCTTTTTTTCACTGCAACGGAGGGGTGCTTTTGTGAAACTTGCGTGTATCTGAAATTCTTTTGCCATATAAGGGCTTCCACAAAAACACTAAACACTGCAAAATATTCAGCAGCCCCTTTTGCTTCTCCCGCAGTTAATTCACCTCCACGCTTCTCGTTCTCCATTACATCTTTATTCAAAATCGTTGTGTTTCGTCCGCCCTTTACATTCAGGTCACTCTTAAAAAACGACAAAGAATAGAATACACTAATACAAACTTTTACGTTGAACAATACTAGAAAGACGTAGAAAAGCGCGTGGACGGAGACTCAATTATATTCAGAATCTCTCGAATTTTCACTACGGCATTTCAATCACCAAGTATAATACATCTCCACCACCCTCTCTACATTCCCAGCCTTGCACCAACAATCCCTTTAGACTTCCCGAGGAGCACCATTCTCGACAGCGACTCTCAAGGCAGCGAACATCGCGATGCGCAACATCTTCCCCGACTAATCGAATGAATCGTATCTCGTACGCGGCAACGCACGAAATCTACTTACGTACGACGTATCCAGTTGTTGCAGGATCACAGTGTTGGTTTCCGAAGTCCGGCGAAAAGTAATGTCATCAGGAGTACTTTCGTAAAGGGATCCCGTGGAATTTAAGGCGAAAGGGAGATAGCGGTCGGGTCTAAGTGCATGCCGGGCAGGGTTACCACTATGTCTTGTAATATAACCCGGGCCTTTGCGTTCGACAAAGACAGAGGGTGGCGTGAAACGGGAGCGACGAAGAAACGGGGACGATGGGTACGGCGAAGCCACGGTTGGGAACGTAATGGTATTTCCAGCGAAGGGGGAAAGTCTCGCCTATTTCTACCGATGTTTACCATCGGTTGAAAGTTTTCGGTGGGATATCTACGTGGATGCTCGGGAATAGGGGGGCCAAGTTTTGCGTCAAATAGCCCATACATACGACGGAATTAGAATAAGTTTGGAAGAAGGAAGAATTGCGGTGCTCGCGAATGTACGGGTACGTAGGATTAAACTGTGGTAGATGGTTCTCCGTTTCTTTTCTTCGTTTCGCGCTTTAGCTCGGGAAAGAGGATTCGAAACTTGGCTAGATTTTGTTTAATATTCTTTGCCCATAGGATTAAGGAAATCTTTACTGTATTGAGTTGGATTGTTAGGACAATTTCTGGTAACACGTAGAGCGAGTGGACGATTGAAATATCATTGACGTTTTTAAATTGAAGTGCGTTTTGGTAATAATAGCTCGTTTATTTTTTATTATTTTTTTCAATACATCCCTTTCCTTCGCACGCAGATGTATCTTCCGAAATAATTCGGTTCTGAGTTTAGGGTTCTTATGTAATGAAAGTTCCACGTGATTCTAGAGAACGACATTAATATTTCAGTGACTACTGCCTACCCTAAATTGCACCTCAGTTTACTTTGATACTGTCTAACATTTATTGAAAATTGTAATATTCAGTGTCTGGGCCATTTCGTTTTAAACTACTATAATATATACTTCAATTTCTCCCTGCGTGATTGCCAAGAATATCGTAACGGAATAAAATGACTGCAAAACGTAGGACCAAGCTCACCCCTGACGTCACTGTGAAGAAACGTCGCAAAACCTATCGGTATACTCGACCCCTGGTCCAACCTTTTCGAGTTCTCGAGTACGAGCTTGGGGTTGAAAGAAAGGGGCAATATCCTATGGGAGAAGTGGTTCTCGCGCCACTGCTGGAGGACAGAGACGCGGACGGAAGATCGGCCGGGATATCCAGACAAAGCTTTACCTCGAGAGAGACATTGGTAAATTGGATTACTCTCCGTTCCGTGCCTTCTTCGAGTCGGCCTTCTCTCGTACGCTTCTCCCCCTTCTTCCACTGTGAAATTAATATCCGAAGATGAAAGAAGCTGTGTCGCCGGTCCACGCCACACCGGTTCGTTCGTTGATTCTTGGATCACCCTTTTCCCGTCCCTTGTTCTTTCTTTCCCCCCCTTTACCTTGACCCTTCGTTCCGTCGTTTACATAATATGAAATAAATTGCTGAAATTTGTTGACCCTTTAACATCGTCTGCCTCACATCGATTTATAATTGAAACGATGATAAAATCGGGCATTAAATGTACTTTATATTGAAAGCAGCAAGATGTGCATGTTCTTAGTGGGGAAAGCTCAATACATATTTGCACTCTGCTGAATTTATTGTCGTACAAAGAAACGGCGTGTTCGCTGTATTCGTCGAATTGCAATTAGGTTACAGATTGTGTAATTTGCTCGGAGACACGATAGTTCGCTACATACTTATTTAAAGTGATTATTCATTTCACTTCTGCTATTATCTATTTTGATTTCCTCTTTTAGGTTTTTTTAATTTCTCGGTTTTTGTGTAGGGGAGCAAACAACACTGTTTACAGTGCGGGCAGCAGGAAACGTCTAGCGGTGCTAACCGGAGAACGCTACATATATTTTGCTCTTCTTTTTGTTGAGGTTCCGGTTCACAGGGTTCTTGGAGGAAAGGTTCTTGCCTCGACGTGGCCGTAAGCAGTAAAATTATCTGAGGTATTGAAGGCTTTTGTTGTTTCTTTAAGGTCGGTTAAAGACTACTTTAAAGCAATGTGTACAGTCAGGGTGTACAGAAGAGTATGTTTACTCTGAAATTAACCGTAGTCTATCTACAAAGTGACCTGGGTGAAATTAATTTGACACGAACATTTTACTAGAGTAACAGACGGTCAACGTTAATATTATATTTATAATATTATATTTCCATAAAAAACCGTTCCCATAAAAACTTACCGTATAGATAATGATTGTAATGCATGATTAATAAAAAAAAATATAATGTACAAATATAATAAACATATATAATAAAATTATTGGTATTATTAACTTTACTTTTATACAATATATTTCGACTAATTAAATTAAAGTTAAAGCTCAGACAAACTTGCTACTTCTGAATAACGACATTCAACGCTCCTTTGTTTAATATTAATCTCCATATTCTACCTGCTAATTTCATACTTCAAGTCCAATTAATTGTATCAAGATGGTCCATCTTATTGTCAGAATCTGGTACCAAAAAGACTACACTGCTCAATTCACCACGATTTCACCCATCGTACCGAACTCTCCCCAATTATGTACAACTCAAAATTCATCATCCCAAATCTCCGCAATCTACATCGAACATCCTTTGCTTACCATTTCATTATCACATCAAGTCCATTTAATCCGAACCCTCAGAATTCACCTCGGTCCCGTACGTTGAACAGGTCGTGCATTAAACAATTCATTACATTAAGTACAGTTTCCAACTTCGTTCCGTTACAAATGAAATTGAGTGTAAATCCCGCTATCATAATGGTTAATCACTGTAGGCCCGTATATACAGGCTGAACGTTTCACGAGGCAGGCTGCGAGGTAGCAAGCGGAAAAGGGTTGACCCGGCCAACGAAGTTTGATAACGCGTCAGTTCGCGTCGGCTGAACACGACCACGTATTTATCCGTGGATCTCCATGTCCATCGGGCGAGAGCCGCGCCTTTCGAATAAAAACTTCTATTTGCCGCGCATCATCCTGGAGAATTGAGGATTATTGGATTCTCGTTAGAGCTGGCGTCACGGCAAAATCCGTGGTCGGCTTTAGCCGTAGCGGCGAAGCGTTGAAACTACCATGGAAGATTATCGATGCGAAATGGCTGAGGTTGGGGTGTCGATGACTCCGTAAGGTACATCCTCCCTAACTTTATCTCATAAACGATCTCGAGGCCGCTCTTATCGATCCCCTGTCAGTGCGATAATGGCCAGAATAATTACCAGAATAATTAGGACGTGGCGTTGGCAGGCATTGAAAGGCACTGAAGCGCGCACGATCAACCAGGACAAAGTCTTCCACAGACTACTTCAGAAGTGAACACGTCCCCCGTGATGATTCTTATGATACATCGGTTTAGTAGTACTCGTAACTCGTCCCTTAGATTTCTTGGTTAACACGCTTTGTTGGGGATACGGTAGGAATTTTGGTTGGAAAAATGCTATAGAATATTGGGCATTGTAAATGACGTCCCTTTTGGGGTGAAACTTATCTTTTATTAACTTGTTATTTGGGAGCTGTCTTAGTGGGTAGGTACAAAGTGATCGTATTGAAATTGCAAAGTGATAGTTCGTAGGAAAGTTTTTAACGAATGAACTTCTTCCAATTTTATTTTAGATTTATACAATTCCGGCGACGGATAATGTATTAATACGTTATCTTAAAGTACTTCGTGGCATATCATTTTTTAGTTCATTTGAATAATTGTTCCTGGTTTTATATGCCATTGTTTAATAAAAGTAAATGGTACATAATTGTATAAAAAGAACATCTTAAATAAAGTTTGCCCTTAATTCTTCTTCTTACTAAATAAGTATTTTATTCTACAATAAAAGGACGGTACAATTATGTTCATATTCTTTTGTTTCTATTTTTGTCAACAATTCGGAGTTATACAAAAGACAAGTAGCACTAGTAGCATGAATTCGAACGAAGAATTTTGTTTGAATAAAATATTGGTGCAAAGACAGATAGGATTGACATACTGAAATTCGCGCTCCCATTGGTTTGCCTTGGTGGCCTTTGCTTTGCATCCGCTATCAGTTTTTTGGGTTATTAATTAGCAAATTGATATAGCACCGATGCTCTTGCACACTTTGTAAATGTCACACTATGCCGCGGTTTCTTTTTGTAAAAAAAACGAATGCAACCAGCAATAATATCACCGGGCCGATCCATCAACGGTTCTGTATATTTCGTTAATAATAGAAGTGCATGCCAATATTCTGTGTGCTCGTGCCATCTATAAATGCATTATTATCAACAAAGGACAGAGACGTGTGTATGTACATATATCGTCTACTTGAAAATAGTCGGCTACATTCAGCTTCCTGGCCGACTTTTTTCATTTAAAAAAATCTTGGCCGATACTAAATTAACTACAATAACCAATGATAAATAAAAGTTCATTTATGAACATTAAACATTCATACAAGTAAACAATATTGCAATCGTAGAGTAGATTATGTTAAGAAAATTAACATTTCAATGGATTCAGAATTTGGCGAAGCATGATACTTAAGAATGTGTATTAAGATTATTTAAAGAAATTATGAAATAATAATAATTGTATACAAAAATAAAACTTCTTCGATCGATCTCATCTTTATTATTCGTGTTCAGCCACGAAATTCCTGTAGGATAGAATTTCCAGAAAATCGGTTTGATGTTGCCAGTCGACTTTCGATTCGCTTACTATTGTACATTTCGGTATTTCTGACACTAGAAGAAGTCGCATCGAAAACAGAACGGACTTTAAATAGAACCTCATTATTGGTTTGCCCTCTCGATCATTTAGCGTTCACCGTACTCCGCTGACTGCTATATACAGGTACACGCAGGGCAGAGGAAGCACTGTCACCTTTACGAAGTTTTGAAACAAGTTAATCACTGTTCGCGCTTCGGCTTGCGCCACTAATTTCGGTGAAGCGCCGAATTGAAGACCGCAGGTTTTTTCTCTCATGGTCCATAAATGACGCAGTGATCCGAGAATGCATTAACAACTTCGACATTATCAATTCTCCCGGAATACTGCGAGAGAGAAGTTGCCCAACAACTTTACCACCCAAACAGTGCAGCATACTATGTCGATTACAACTTTCTATTATACATATGTATACAGAGGCGTGGCTTAAATTATATCGCGAGTTCTGACTGAAACGCGTAAAGAGATAGGATGAAATATTGCAAAACTGTTTTTTCTTCTTGCATTCCAGTAATTTCTTCCTCTTCGAATAAAATAAAAAATTCAATCATAAAACACACAATAGAATAATTATATTTTGCAAGTTGGATTCGCGATTCAAGTATTAAACAATTTTTAACATTATATTTGGTGACTTCTTGCTGTCTTGAATTAACTAATTAATTAATAAACTATCGCAGAATAATAAAGACCATATGTATAATATTTTCGTTTGTGTAGGTGTAATCACGCAACGCAGGAAAAAAATTCATAAATAGAAACGATTCGCAGGGAACGTCCGCCTTCATAAATTTAACGCTCCGAATCAGCTCATGATTGATTCACAGCCCGTTCAACGTACAAACCGAGTGAAAGATGAATTCGCAAGATGCATGTTCTTGCATCGCACATGTCTAAACGTACGCACACAATAATTTGCATAGGTGTACATATTCGCAGCCCCGTTTGCAACCACGTATATTGATTGTCACATACACACAGACCGAACAGCGCATCCAAGGGTGTGTTTCAGCCTATTTAGGGTGGCGCATTCGCGCGCGACTAGCTACGTGACACATAATTCAACCAACTCCATAACCAAGTTCGAAGTTATACCGTCCCAGCAGCCAACTTGCGTCTCCCGTGCCGCTACTCCTCCCCAAACTACGTTTTCTCCGACCTTACGATAAGTTGCTGGCACGGTATATACTTACCTGGAAGCTACGCCAATGCTAGCGAGGCGTTACTTTGAATGCACTTGCTCGGGTGGCAAGTAGAGATTTTTCAACCAGATTACTCACTTAAAAGTGATCATTTCTAATTGCAAATGTAACGCAGGAAATTTAAACAGCTTTAATAATTGTTGACGTAGGTACTATATGTATAACAAGAATAAATAGTTTGTAGCTAATCAGTATTGTTCGCATTTCGTATAGAGGGCCACTATTTACGTATAGATGAATGGAGAAGTTATATTCAAGAGCCCATCGGAGTTTAATGCTTAGACAGTATTGACCTTCTGTAATTCTCCATTTTGTAAATTGATTTTTCAATTTGCACTCGACAACAAAATTGAAGGACAACTAAATTCTTTCAGCCGCCGTAATTCTGTGAAAAAAATCGCACGAGAATCTACCTGGGTTCATTTTGAAGATTCAATACCCTACTTTCACAGCCACTAATTGAATTTTTTCGAGGACTCTCTTATATTGGAAAACAGAGTAGGAAACCTCGATGTGCTTTTATTCTTCGAAAATTTTGCCAAATTGAACGTCTCTACTTATTCGTCTCTATTTGTATTATTTGACATTATAACATCGGCGATAAAAACAATAAATGTACATGCTGGTATGTCGCGCGACGACTTCGTATTACTCTCACGAGGAGGTTGTCAAAATGATGAATTGTAGTACACGTATGTATCATAATGTACGGTTTAATACGTACGTATTACACGTATCAATAGGATCGTCGTCGTTCGTCGATGAGCATCTCCACAATCGCGCTTCCAGTCTCTTCTCAGTGATTTCTACACCCAATCAACTCCCTGCCTCTGCAAATAACGAATGTATGTAGATAGCCCGCGGCCTCAGGTGGTTTCACGGGGTAAGGGCGATTTAACTCGTGGTGGCAATCGTAAGCGCCTGATATCCGTCGGCAGGACGAATTGCACGGCTCGTATTTACCCGGGCTGAAATCCACTCGCGAGTTTCGTCACGACTGGGATTGAGTCACGAGGAAAGTGATACACGTGCCGCGGCTTAAAACGACGTCCCCTCGAACGCGAGCCACAGCTTCAGATTTCTGTGGCTTAGAATCCACCGATAAGTAGTACGTGTACATCGATCGTTGGTCGCGGTCGATTAAAGAACCGTCGGGCAGGCTTGGAGATTTTCCAATGTACTCCCTCGCGTAAAAGGCTACAAATCGACGTTAACAGCGGGGCTTTATAGCCAGGTGAAACGAAGAAAAAGTTGGCGGAGAGCGTGCGGTGAAACGAAACCAACAGTGGCCGGTTTCTTTTCTCTTATGGCTGGTACGAGAAAAAGTCTTACCCTTTAAGTAGATCGCGTAACGACAGATCAAATTCTACGGATCGTAAATCTGATCTACGAAGATACAGAGGCGGAACGAAGTTTCTATTACGTGGGTGAAATCGTTTCCTTGTGCTTGTCAACTTCTGGAGGGAACGTTCGGTTAACGTTTAGTTGTACCGCGACCGGCTATTGAAAGTGCACGGGGTTACTTCCTACGAAATCATTCCCTTTTGCATTTCTGTGGTCACTGGTAAGTGCATTTTTGTGTCGCAAGGTATAAATGTAAGATTTACGTTGTCGATGCGGCTCTGATCGCCGGGTTGGTTCGTACTTTTCTAGCATTATATCGGTACAAATACATAGGAATAGAGATAATATTTTGCTCAATGTTATTTCGTCATAGTACTATAGAATTGAACAGTGAGTTAACGAGGCTCCGTTATTTTTGTTTTAAATTGAAACAAAAATTATTAGAAAAAGTATTAAATCTTTTAATACTTTAAGTGTCTATACTACTCAAAATCGATTAGAATTTTTCGCAATTTCGTAACGCCAGAAAGAAGTCGGAAATGTAAAAAATTGCCCTGATCGATAGGCGTGTATAAAAATCAGCGTGGTTCAATGCCTTGCAAGACGACGCGACGTGTGCGTATCTCTGCACCGTGAGAAAAGTATCTCACAGATGATTCGCGATTTATATTTCGAAGTGTACGTAAAAAGTCAAATAGTCTAGCCATAACGTTAGACGTAAAATTGATATCCGCCATCAATCCGGCCCCCTTCCGCGACAGATACGTACGAATAGATAAAGAAAGCAGAAGAATCGAGAGTGATACGTTGGCCAAGTCTGTTATTCAAGCTGTTTGTATTCGTTTCCGCATGCACGGGCGAAATCTTTGAAAACGGCAGTCCGTGAAATCGTCGAACTCGTCTGACGTTAGCACGAACACCGTTGTTTTCATCTTCTTCAATTCCTGTTCGGTTGAAACCAAATCTCGTACGGGTGTTTTTATAGTAAGAGAAACGTTGAAAGGTTTTGAAGACGCCCATACCATCGGGAGCACCGTCGATAACCAACGTCTTAAATTTTTAAGATACGAAGTTCTGACTCGTAAAACTTAAAGAAATCTAGGTGCTTTCGTTTAGAAGATAACAGCGAGCATGAATACTTTTGCAGAATACACTACCTCCGCTTTACTTCTGTTGAGTCCGGCGATTAGAATCTGATTTGGAATTTCATTGTTCAAAATGTAATACTACTACAGATGTAACAAATTAGAATTTACCTTTGCGGTCATTTATATTGTAGTTTCGAGTTTGCTTCTCTTTTCGAAAAGGTCCCGTTCGGGAATATGTTCTTCAAACTGAAATTTTTTAGAAGCGCACGTTGTTAGATTAGTAGATTAGATCACTTAATTACTCTATAATTTTGGTACTTCCGAATACGTACATTAACTACAGTGTTGCTTAACGTTTCGCCAAGCTCTGACGTATCAAGACGTTTCAGTAATCGTTATGGAGTAAATGCACCCGCCCGGCACGCAGGGAACGCCAAAAAAATCGGGTGGCAACGCTTTTTCCATTAAAGAGAATTACTTTCGCGCAAAAGCCCACTTGTAACAATTATTTCGCGGCAACGGTTGTAAGAAAATCCGAGGATTCGGAGCGCCTAGCATGCCCATCTGGGAAATGTCACCGAGAGGCCGATATGCGAGCGGGAACGGTACACATTTGGGGGTGCCGTAAAGCAGGCCCTTGAAGGTAGTACGTCGTGGGTCCGACGAGCCCGCCCTTGGGCGCCCATGATGCAGCGTCGGGGCATTCTATGGGAATCCAGCGTCGAGAGCGTACGGATAGCGATCCGTAGAATATTGTATAATCAGCGTGTATTCGGAATAAATACGGGTATCATCGTTATAGACTAATTATACCCGAAAAGTAGTCTTACACGGTATTCAGCCTAGTCCCGCGATAATTGCAGCAGATGCTCGTTCAGCGTGGTACGTAATCAACAAACTCGAAAGACTTCTAAATAAAGTGGAACGTAACGGGGTGGATACATCGAGGTACAGGAGAAACAAAAATATTATTCGCGGTTAATGGGCGTGTATTCTCTAAAGAAAATGTTATCTCGCAAAAAATAGAAACGAGAACGATCGTTTTAGAATATAGAGCAGAGGGGAGGGGGGTAATTTGATGGAAAAGTTTTCCAGAAAAGTGATCGAGGGAGCGTCGGCGTCGACAGTAGCTGCGAGGCAATGCGACGCGTGTCCAGCGAAATGTGAACTCGACGATGAATTCTCTGGTAATTCTCAAGTTCCGTAATCATCGCAATTTCGTCGTACGTGACGTAATTTTGAATGGGGATTATTCAAATTCTGCGTGTGCTCGCTGCAAAGTCGCCGCAGTTCGCTCGACGCCGCTCCTGGGCGTCGCGCCGCCCCGGTTCGGGTGGCTGCGTGTTTGGTGGTGAGCTTTATGTCAGCCCGCTAGACTACCTGTCAAACTAAACTCCGCCGATGTTGCACGTGTTAGGGAGACTCAAACGGCGCTAAGGACAACGGGGGAATTGTAGAGAAATCGAACAAGAGAGAGTAGGAGGGAAATGTGGCGGAAAATGTAGTCAATGTGAACGACGATGTATCGAGAGTTGTGACCGTGAACTCTGTTATTCGTATTTAGGAAATTATATTGGCACCAGATTTACCAGACAGTCAAACTGATTGGTCCCGGTATCTTAAGGTATACCGCGTGTGCATCTCAGAAATAAAAGACAAATGGAAACATGGTAAAAGGAACTTATAAAATAGACTATATGCAGGTATATAATAGAAAATGTTCGTAATGCCCTGAGAAAACGTGCGATAAAATTTTTATAAAACAGCTTACAACTAGTCACATTGACCGGCACGTAAATCTACTCTTGAATAAAATTATGGTTACAATTTTGTATCTTTATCAAAGATGTGGAAATTCGGTGAAAGTTTTGCGTTACATATTGCGACGACGTGGAGGATTCACTTGATTTTCCTGCGAGTATTATCGGCGAAACAGTACAAATTGAACATCTGAGAAGTAAACCAATTTAAAAACTTCTTTTAATGCGTTGTGTTACAGAAGTACGTGCAGTAGTAGACGAAACGGCGATCTGGTACTTCAATAAAGTCGTTCGGAATTGAAAAGAGTAGACTTCAAATTGTCTGTAGGGTTTGTCGGCGTAGCTCATAAAATTGGTGCTCACTCTAGACTTCGCGATGTCTAAGAATTTCATTGACACGTTTCGCTCTTCACGCAGTTACCCCATTCAAGAGAGTTAAGTGATTTCCTGTTTGAGCCTCTTTAGTTTGAGTCGTAACGTGATGGCCTTGATGATATAACTTTTTCCCTTGAATCGCAGATTATAAGATGCAAAACCGTTTCGCTTTCAATACTTACACGTACCATATGTATCGTCAGTGTTTAATTACAGTTTCATTTGAAAATGAACCATTACATATTACAGTATATATTAGTAAATGCTTTTGAATATTATATTCTTAAAATATTTCGGCCATTCTGAATATTAAGAAGGTCTTACATTAACATATTTTATGCACTCATTTCATTATTATATATTGACTCCCTTCTAAACAATATGCCGAAAAATCAGCCGAGGCAAAAATAAATTCTGTTCCATTCAAATCGGTATTGGAACTTCATTATCTAGATGTTTCAACTATATTTTAATATTGATAACTCTTTCTTGTCAAAAGAACAGGTACAAACTGTGTGTTTAATAGCAGGATTATTTTGACCACCGGATACTTTACCGCTTTCTGGATATAAATATATCCTCGTAATATAGAAAATAACGCCCCCCTTGTAGATACATGTTGTACATTCCAGTTCATTCTTTATTATAATATCCCGCGCCGCGAGAAATTATGAGAAACAAGAAAACTGAAATATCCATCGTGCTTTACTTATTCCAGAATAACGACCAGCGTGCCCAGTTTCCCAATATTTCGCAACTGTTCGATTCGTATTCAACGATCGCACGTCAATCTTCCTCATGGTTTCCTGCAAATGGTCGACGAAAGGTATTCGTAGCCCGTTACGGAGATGGATTTTCTCGTGGTTAGCCGACAGAACTCTGCAGCTCTCTCGCGGGAACACACTTTGAACACGCCATTTTCAAGTACAACGGTTCTAATTAAGTGTCAGACACACCAGGCGGAAGCGACGCGTATCCGGCGCATTAAGGCGGTTAAGGGGTTAAGGCTGCGGCAAGTGTTGAAAAAAAACGTGAGAGATTAAGGTGCGGCGTCTGCGAGGGAATTAAAAGCCCGTAGGGCAAACTCTTATTCAGCCGACGAAACGCGATAATGGTCGAGCTATGCTGTAAATCCTTCGAATTAATCCTTCTCTTCTTTGGCTTGTGTTTTCGTTTCCTCCTCATTGTACCTGCCGTCGACTTTTTCTCTATTCTGCCGTTTTCGATCGGATACCGTCGTTATGTTCTTCCTTGATCGCGTGCATTGCGCCTGTTCGTCTCCTGACGGCTAGTGTCTGGTCGTTTGTAGTTAAGGTGTTCATTTCGTCTCTTTCTTTCGAAATAAAAATTTTAAACGTGATATTAAAGATGGGACGACACAAACGTTGTATGCGAGGAACATTTATACATGCAAAGGTGGAATGCCACTATCAAATGAAGTTGACAGATTGCTTCAATAAATATTGGCGGTGATTATTCCGGGTATAATAATTTAAGGGATTAATATTTCACGTAATAATTCGTCTTTTAATTTTTACCTAGATGTGGTTTGGCAGACATGATGTTTCAATCTGCATTATTGCTTAGAATTTTACAGTCCCCCAAATTTGATACATTGATACAAATATACATTCCTTGTTCTCGATATTTGCAACTATTATTAACTGACATTATTAACAACATTATTACTATTAACGCTTTATGCCTTTAATAATAAAAATTCAGAATACGAGAAATGAACATCGATATACAGGCAAGTATTTTCACGTTCCTGTGCATTCGTGAATTCAGCTGAATCATCGAATATTAAACTTGGTTTCCAACTCTAATCGATTGAGAAAGGTATCAAGATCGTGCTCCAATTACTTACTGGCGCCGTCGAATCGCAGCAAAAACGTCCGAACAGTGCATTTTTAACATCCCGTTCAATTATTTCGTTTTCCAGTCGTTGCATCCGAAACAGAATAGCAAGAGTTGACGTAGCCCGGCAATTATCGCTAATGCGCTTTCTCGTTGCCGTTTAAAGCCCGGGAAGAAGTTTCTTGTACCAATCCACGTTGACTCCTCGAACCGAGGGACTACTTGGGAGGATTGCCATCTCGAATGTCATGGATGCTGGCAGAGACGTTTGCAGGTGTAAGTGCAGCGAAGGCGGAAAGGAACACGTCTCCTGGGCGTAGCGAATCCTCGAGGATAGCTAAATGGTGTGACTCGAATCTTCATTTTTATATGTATAGTTTCCTTCTATTGTTTACTATGCTATAGACAGGCTAGACAAATGTTTATTTTGTTAACGGTGTTCTGTACTCAATAACACTCCGATTATCATCATCATTGCTATTACTATTATTATATAGGTACGATCCATGGAAGGCATCTGAGCAAAAGTTTGAGCAAATATCGTGTCGTTTGAGTTCACAAAGTTGTTCAACTTATTATTTCCGGGTATACAAATGAAATTTTGATTAAATCGAATTGAGCTAATCAAACCGGCATTATTACTTTTCGATATCAATAAAAACCATACGGTTTTCGTACGAAAACCGCTGTGTATCTGAATCTATAAATTAATGTCGGGAATGAACTTGTGCGAATTCCTCCAATTTAACTGCAGTTCCAATTGCGTTTTCATCGAAACGTAAACCCACACCGATCGTTGTAACCGAAGGATCCAATTTTCGCGTTGAGGCGGCTCTTCGTTCAAATTTGAAACGTCAAGCCAGAGCGGTGTGCCGCTGGTAACGATAAGTAGGTTACTGGAGTTTAACGTATTAACAAAGAAATACGCTGGGGGTGGAAGCGGACATTCGATTCTAAAATGGACGGACCTGCCTGGGTGGGCTGCCAAGAGACGGCCAGTCAATAATGACGCTTTAAAATGCCTTAAAAGTTGCGAAACAATTCGCGAAGCTCCGGAGAGCTGACAAATGCCATCAAAGTTTTAATACCGAAGTCATTTAAAACTTTGACTCATCCGTCGCGTGGCCCCGCGAATAGAACTTTCCTCTTTACCAGCGCCGGCGTCTTCGTTCTTCCTCCTTCCATCTTCTTCGAGTGTTTCGTGCCCCTTACCCCATCAAGTACACCTCTTTCTCTCACTCTTGTACAGAGGGCTACGCTCTAATCCCGCGACCACCCTCGCTCAGCCATTTTGGACGGCACATCCCTGTGCTCGTTGGAACGCAATCTCGCAAATTTGCTTTGTGCCGGCGACGTGGAGGAGGATAGCAGGGCGAGGCCGAAAGCTGCGACGCGCGAAAACCGTCGGCACGGGATCGAGTTACATTATTATTTAAATCCCCCGGCCTAGATTATTCCGATCCCCGGCAAAATGGATTTCTAACGTCCGTCTGCGTTTGTTCGTTTTCGTCTGTCACGCTGTTTCGGATCGCTGGCGTCGAAGTGAACCTTAAATCTGAACGGAGTCAGTTTCAGTAGAATCAGTTCAGTAGAATGTGGAAACCATCGGACATGGAGTCGTAGCGAAGAAAAAATCCTTTTCCGAAAAAAGGGAACGAAATATCGTTGATTGTACCTTGTACTCGAGCGGAAAGGTAATACGAATGACAAGTATAATTTGTTTTATTACATCTCTGAATATTATTAATATTATTATCATTGGTGGGCGTAAGTAATAAGCATCCTTCGCATTAAGCGCACAAGGAATGGTATGAAAGGAAAGCGCGTGTGCAATAAAAATGGAATTAGAAATCCTGTGATGTCGAGAGGCAGATGTAAAAGGAAATTATGAAAAGATTAATTGTAGAACGCCTCGCGGTACAAATTTTTCAGAAAACTGAATAACAAACGCAGGGTTCAGTTATAAAATTAAACGGTGTAAAAGTACGTATTTTGCACGGCTAATTGTAAGAAGAGCAACCAGTCGACGGGACGGCAAATACTTCGTCAAAGGAGGCCGATATTATTTTAATTAATTTACGGGAAAATTAATTGCTTCGCCAATTAAAACTTTCGCAATTTGACTTGAAGCTCGCCCTCCGGCTAGCGCTGATTCCATTCCACCGATAAGACGCTGGCTCGTCTAGTCGTATGCCTTTCGATCGATCCATCGGTTCGTTCGAGTTCCGTCACATTGGGTAGGTGAACTGTTTATGAATAAAACGGCGGATCGGTGTCTTCTTTGCCTTGATTTCAACGCGGCATCGTCAAGAAAGGAGGACCTTCATTTGGATAATGATTAGTTTTCAATTATTTTTAACATTTGTCAAGTTTCGATTCTTAATTCTTGATAGGATTGAAGACGCAAAACTTTTTAGTATCACTATTAATACTTTGACAAGAATATTGTCCTTTTTCCTGTGATTATTGTAATAACTTTATTTCATCATTGCAAAAGCGTATATTATACAGGGTGTCCCGTAACTACCGTAACATCGGGAAATGGGGGGTAGCTGGGGTGATTCTGAACAACTTTTTCCTGGACCAAAATGTTGTTGGAAGCTTCGTTTTTGAGTTATTAACCAAAAGCACTGCCCAATTAGAGCGCCCGTAGAGCGCGCGCCCAGGCCCGTACCTCTCTACTGCGCTCGGTCGTGTACGAGGGCATCGAGGGCATCGAGGAAAGCGTGCGGCAAATGTTACATCGTTATTCATTAATAAGAAATAAACTAATTATTCTTTTCATCAATCGCGCACGGTCGTGGTCGTTATTCATGAGTAACGAATAATTTCACATTATCCTTAATGTAAAACGATGTAACATTTGCCGTACGCTTTCCACGAATGCCCTAGATGCCCCCGTACATGACCGAGCGCAGTAGAGATGTACGGGCCTGGGCGCGCGCTCTACGGGCGCTCTATGTTAATTGGGCAGTGTTTTTGGTTAATAACTCAAAAACGAAGCTTCCAACAACATTTTGGTCCAGGAAAAAGTTGTTCAGAATCACCCCAGCTACCCCCCATTTCCCGATGTTACGGTAGTTACGGGACACCCTATACATGTGTACATTATAGCAAAAGTGCGTAGTGGTAGTTTATACAAAAACGAGTGCAAAGATAAGGTTCGTAATTATGTATCATACTCATTCATTGTCAGTCTTGGTAACACTAGCCAACAGAGAAAATTAAAAGGTAGCTTATATTACGTGAAGTTAAATAATACAAAATATACACTCAGAGCGCATGTTTTAGCTATGTAAACTTAGGGAAGCAGGTTATTTCTGTAGAAATGGAGTTGTAAAAGAACGGGAATTGTTAAAAGGGATGAAATTACGGAGATGTCATACTGAAACATGCTTGTTTAAAGCAGATATACATTTGTCTGTAAACAAATTATAATTGGGCAAGATAATAATGTGAAGTCAAATTTAATAAGTACTTACTTTGAAGAAATGAATTGCACGCTGCGAAGCGCGGTTGTTAAAATAGTAGAGAATAATTTCCGTTTATGCAGCAAAGAGATGAAGAGTACTCGCTGCTTTTTCTCTGGAATGTCAAGCTCAAGCTTTTCCGGGTTCATCATTCAAACAACAAACGAATTCTATAAATAATAATTGTATCTTATTAAGGGAGTTAAAAAGTCCTGAATTTACCTCGTCAGTGCAACGGTTAGTCATAAACGTACAATTCTAACAATGTGGTAATTCAAATTTTATTAAATTTAAATAACAAAATAATTAATTTATATCCGAAGGGAAATCTATACCGAGTATTAACCAGTGAATTTCAGTAATGAATTGCAGGTGAATTATTAATTTAATATTATAATGAACTCACAATTAGTAGACACAATATTTTCGTAAAGTTTTGAATGGCAGATATTACAATACATAATTAATACGTACGTATATTTCGAATATTTTCTTAATTATTACAATATTAATGCTGCTATTATGTACATATTGGAAACGAATTATAAGTGGAGAGGTAATGAGAATGGTTATTAAATAAGTTTAATGATAATGCTATTATTAATATCCAGTATTTTGCGCACTTAATCACACATTTGAAATAATATTAGATGAATATATCGATGAATAGATTCTAATTAAAATAATTCATCATGTGCTGATTAGATTAATATACCGCTTTGGAATAAAAATTAATGAATTTATTATAAATTACTAAAATATTAAAAAGCTTTAATTTATAAAGTAATTCAACAATTTTAAAATATTTTTTTCTTCTCAAACTCTTCTCTGTTGCCGACTGCACGCTTGATTATTGAACGCGTAAGTTTTCTCTCCTCTGAGCTCGTTTCTAACCGGAAGCCGTCGAACACAAAAGTTACGAGCGCGAGATCCATGTTTTCATCGTCGATGGTCATTATTTGTCAGCGAAACATGGCGAGTTTCTCGCATATGGATACGTTGTATAACTGGCGGAAAATAAATCCCATCGTCGAATGCGTTTTTCCTGAGAGCTGGATAACACAGATGCATACACACAATGCGTTGCCTTTGCTGCCACATAGGTGCAAACGCGAAACAAACGAGACAAAGATGGGAAGGCAAAAAGAAATAGTGGAAACCGAACGAGGTATGAACAGATTCGATCCTGTCCATTTGGTTTAGAGCACGATACCGTACCTAAATTAATCGCTTCCAGACATATTTGTGTGCCACTGTTCGATCGCTTTTCCTTTTTTCATCTTTTATAAGTCACCGCTCATATCGCGGCGTATACGTGTAACGAATAAAGTGAAACGAAGGTTGGAAATGGTAGTGGGCACGGTGAGTGAAATGTGGTCGGAAAGAAGAAATAGATGGGGGCAAAAAATAACAGTGCTGATGAAAAGCATGGAACAATGCGCAAATTACAAAGGATGCGACAAAAGGAGAAGGAAGATAGGTGGCTGGAATTACGTCCGCGGTCACGATGCAATATAAATTAACTGATAATCTTTTTAATAACGAACACAGTGACCCAGTTTTGCATTTAATACAATCGGAATCTCTACCGTTGACGCTTAATTGCCAACCACCGTATGTATGTATGTACGTACATGCACCTACATATATATATATTTGTACCCATGTGTTGCACAGAAAATTAAGCAAACGTTAGTTCGAAATGAATTAGTCAAACTGTGTTTATTGCTACGATGAAAACATGGATGGATAAGTTTTATGTATAAAACTCCGTTGATACAACTGCGTGATTGGAATGGAAAGTGGAGGAAAAATGAGAAGAATTGAATATTGTATGTGTATATGTATGTATGCATTTGTAGTTTTCCAATTTAAAATAAAGTAATTTCGTGAAAATTGCCAATTTATACGACAGCTTTCAACGGTTGTTGCGAGTTATATTTTAAACGTCGCTTGCCTGTTTCCGATATTTTATCAACGAAATACATGATGTTTCCAATTAAAGTCCATTTTTCACGAGACAAGTGGCACTGAAGTCGCACAACGTACATGCTTGTCGCTCGAACAAAATCATACGTGACATTATCAAAACGACACGTGAAAACCGAACGGGGTGAAAATAAAAGCACCCCGCATTCAAAGAAATTGTCGGCGTGTAGCGTGGGAAAGCAAATTTGTTGCATAAAGAGCAACAAATGAATCAATGTTTCATGAACGAGATAAAATGTCAATGGCCAATTAATCACGCCGTTTTAATTTCCCAACGTGATTTCTCTTAAGCCAGGTGTCAACATTTTTCTGCTGATTATTATTTCATTTATCGTACGTTCTACTTATTATGTATCCCGTATTGCACGCACAATACCTAAGATTTTTTATTTCATTATTTAAGTTCCCACAAGTTACATTTCTTGCGTCCCTTTTCTCTTTTTCCATCATTTCAGTATTTCCTAGCACTTTCAATGATGCAACAGTCGCAATGAACGAATTTCTCGGAGTTCTAACGTTCGTTGGTGCACCACCAAAATATCATAAATATTTCAATAGTCTTTCTTTCCATAAATTCGTAATCAGAGAGTAGGAAACCTTGCTTGATCAATGTTTCAAGGAACTAAGCAGACTAATGATCATAAACGAGTCAATCAATTGGGTTTGCAAGGAAAAACGGGGAAAGTTAGTGTCTAATTAATGATATAATTATAAGGGAAAGTTTTGGGGTGGGTTCAGCAATACCGGTGTTCCGCGGGGAAACGAACCGTCCCCTAGATAATTGAGGATGCTAAGGTAAAGTCTTACGGCTAACCACCAGGCAAGCGGGGGTCTGACTAACCATGATCTATGAGAGTGCTGCATATGACTGACCTTTGTACTCCACTGGCCCCTCTGGGAATCAAAAGGGTCGGCTGCCACGATAATGGAGAAAAACTCTTGGCGCCCCTGTGGCGTTCTAGAAACTGACTCCCGTCTTCCGTTGTATCGATTACAGATAACGGTGCTCTTAACAATGTTAAGATTAAACCCGAAAGCTACGATTAGTTGAACATGTTGGATGTGCAGCAGATCGTGTCGTGCTGAAATATTGTCTGTATTACATATGTAGAAGTTATTTTCTGTAAACCTCACGTAGTTTTGGGAATAGAGGACAGGTGGTTTAATAAGACTTCAGTTACTCATTAAAACACTAGCTTTATTATAAGAATATGTCGACACACGACGTAACTCAACACACGGCACTTTCAACACTCTCAACAATACTCTCAGCTCACGGCACTCTTCACTCTGCTCAAACTCTCTCCTAAATCTGCCTCTTGCACGCATCGTTCATTCGTTATATTCTTTCACTCTTAGTTTCTCTTTCATTCTATTCCTCATTTGCGCTCACTCATTCAGGACACACCCCCCAGTCATTCCTCGGTGATGGTCGGTCCCGACCACCCGAACCCTTGGGCCGCTGTACCCTCCATGCGCACGACCTTCTCAAGTACTCAACATTCACGCAGTATTTCCAATCCTACACATAATTGCCAATATTATTGAACGTAGAGGAAGGTAAGAGAGCGGGTTCTGGGTAAACGATAAAGTATTGATATAAAACAGTCCGATCCCATAATAAGACGCGAGCCTATGATATTTCTACATTCACCCCGCAATGTTTCCAAAATTATCGATTAAACCCATAGATCGATATTTTTAGTAGTAACAATTTATCAGACTATTACCCTGCATAATCATAAGTGTGTTAATCCGTAACTTGTGATTAACCCCTTCGCACCGGCGGACGAGATATCTCGTCGCGTGATTTCGTTCATGATATGCTATGGACGAGATATCTCGCAACGCAATGTCTTTCATGCGACGCTGTGTACGAAATATCTCGCGACACAAATTCGTTCATGCGACACTGTGTACGGAATATCTCGCGAAGCAACACCGCTCGCGTGCTGCTTTGGACGAGATACCTCGCGCTCGCCTACCCGTTTTTCAATGTTTACAACTGAATGCCACATTCATAGTGACCTACGAATTCATTTTGATCCAAATCGTTGGACGGGATATCTCGCGTTGTAATAGAAAGGCTTGCGAGATATTCCGTACACAGCGTCGCATGAACGATTTTGTGTCGCGAGATATCTCGTCCATAGCATATCATGAACGAAATCACGCGGCGAGATATCTCGTCCGCCGGTGCGAAGGGGTTAATGAATACTTTATTTAAATTATAATATTTTCAGCGAGTAACAACATTGAGTTCTAATACTGGTAGTAAAAGAGATGACTAAAGACAGACTTAATGAAAGTACGCGGTAATAAAGTACAAATTTGAGTAGGAATTCACTTCAACCCCCTGCGTTTAGAGCAATCACCCCCCTACCATACGTACGATCGCACGGCAGATTAATGTCGAACAATTTTTCACCACCGTTCGACTAAACGGAAGCTTCACTCCTGCTCGCGAGGAACCTTCATTCGGTCACCCCTTAATTAACGTCACCAAGATCTCGTGAATTTTTTAAAAGATCCCTAGGCGGCAGAACACGAAATGAAGGTTTCAATGATTCATCGCCACACCACTATGATATTGGGAGTGGTATGTCCCGGAGATAATATCTGTTTAAGGGAGCTAGGGGGTTGAAAGAGCCGGCGGTGGTTGACTGACAGTGTGGACCCGACCGGGAAATCTTATTTTTTTCACGGTGGAATGAAATAAAAAGAAACGAGTGGGGCGTTGCGAGGGTGGATTTGACTACCTCTGCGTGCCACAGAGATATTTAAATCATCTTCAGTCTCGCGAAACATCATCCGTCTGGGTGGCTACACTGTATCACTAGATATCATATCTCGGACAACAATAAATCATATTCCTTCCAGTGCTATTCCTCGCCTGATAAATACTCTGTCCGACTTGTGCTATGATATTGCGTGATTTGGATGAGTACGTGGTTCCAGGGACGCGGTTGATTTTTGTGTTGAAGAAGAATTAGGTACAATGCAAATAGGATTTCGTATAAAATATACAGTGTTCGAAATAGATAGAGTCTTAAGCTCAGAGAAGCTTGAATACGGGCGTTTTGTCTGAATGATAAATTCTGTAGCTTTTGAAGGAAGAATCTATGGACATTAAACTTTGTCTATAGATATAAAAGACATAAAGATGGGGGAGTAAATGGATTTCGTCTCGAATTTTACAATTTGTTAAAGTATAATTGTACTTGTACTGTTTGCGAGAATAAAAATTGAATTGCTTGAAACAATAGAAGTTGCTTTAATTTCGGATGGAAGGGTGCACGTTGAGCATGTTCTTAGCCAAGAATTACTTGAAACATGTAATACCATCTGCAAAAGAATCTGAACAGCAAGATATTTTTCTGAGCTGTTTGAATTACACACAGGTGATTTTCGTTTTAATAATTTCTTTGATTTAACTATAATTGTGTAAATAAATAATACTTCCTTCTTTGCTTGTTTCTTCGGTTAAGTGTAAGTAATACATATTTTGTTCGTGACTGGAAGACTTACAAGAATATAAGAATATCATCTCTATATTTCTGTACCTAATGGAATATCCTTTCGATAATGATATAAAACTTTTATAAATACACAAACAATACAAATACAAGCCATGAGAAGATTTTACAATATTAATAAGCGCGGTACGATATCATTTGAGCTATACAGTTCAATTAAAATTTCGAATTAACACGGAAAATAATTAACGAATCAGACGCAGAAAAAGGTATCGAGCAGAGTAATCATTTTTTTCGTTTCCATCCAGAGGCAGAAATAACAGGAGCTGTTGACCTGTGGAAGAGGCGAATGGAATAACGAACATCTGCCTGTATTTGAAATTACGTTGTCCGAAGAAAATGTTATTTTTCGTCGTCATTCAGCGCTTCTCTTCGTATTCATCACGTTGCAAAAAGTCGATAATAGATACGTCACTAGGGCAAAAGCCAAATTCGGGGGAAAACAATTGAAAATCTTTCCACAAAACCTAAGAACCTTCTATACCAATTATCCTATGAAATATTGAATAATAAAGAGTTTTCTTTCCGCCACAAATACATAGTGTTGAGACGCGAAATATGTAGTTTCAGCTGATTTATATTGATATACTGTAATAAGCAATAAAACTGTACACAAATTATATTAGCAAACACTATTAATCGCATTATCATTTATATAATTTTTCCATTACCTCTTAATCTTGCAATTAGTATCTGACTTTATCTTCATTATTTATTTTCTACGAATCAATATATAATATCCCTTCTATTGTATTGCATTTCTACATCACGTCTCTGATTATAAGTGAGATTGAGAGGATTAACAGACATCACGTTGCTCTCCCGCCGAACTGGGCACGTAGCAGACGGTATTGTCAAACAGACTTCCATACATTGTATAATAAAAGATAAATTTGTACTTCCTTATAGGGTCCAGGTACCGAATACCCCGATAAAGTAATGAAAATCACGGAGACATTTACCTTACTTCATTGCACGAGCCACTGATCAAAGTTTTCCCAGGAATTATCCCAAATATTATAGCACATTCGTTCCACGACAAACGTATTACTATTTGAGGGAATTTCGAATGGATTCCAAGCTTTCTTCTCGCCCGATGATATTCGAACATTATTATAGGTTGAGATTGAACTATTGTCTGACTGAAAGTTTGTTAATTTCTCGTGCTGCATGTTTCGTCATCTGTTCAATACTATACCGATTACTATTATTACTTTATCACCGATTACTGTTGAGAACTTTTTGATTCACAGCACGAGGCTGTTAAGGGCGAAACGAGAGAAATTTTGAAGGGAAGCTTTTCGAAATAGAGGGTTAAGTGTCACGCTAAAGGTAGGGCGGAGCATGCAGACGGCCTGGCGATTTTGTAGGAGACGAGACGGGTAGTTTCAACGACGAAACGATAGTGGCAGAGCGAGAGAGAAGGGAAAAGGCGACATTGGCGTTGTCAGTGTCAGCGTTTTTTTAGCATGCTGCCATTTCGGCCTCTCCCTTGCTGCGTGCGCGTGCAAACCAGTGTGCGTGCAGGGTCGGAGAAATTTTATGGAAAATGTACTACTGCAACGAAACGCCACGAATCAGACCTGTCATAAATTTCACAAACCATACGTATGTTTGCGCAACACGGAATCGCTATCTGCTAATTTTTATACCGTCAAAATAATTCTATTCCACATCGAGAGAGTATCGCCTGTACTTCGTGGAACGAAGTGGTTCACAGTTTCCTTCATCTCCTGCCTTATTTATAAATAATTTACTGCATGCAAACGCGCGACTACGTACTAACGTGAGACTTACGTATTCAACGTACCTTATCTGAACGCTGGACACTGATTACAGAATAAAGTGATTTTTAAAAGGAACTTTTCTTTGACAGAAGGACCATTATTCAAAGTAACATTTTGATTCACGATTATGGTACTACGGATATAAAAGAAGCGTGATAGCTTTCTCCCTTCATTAAGCCACCCTTCCACCCTTTTTCACAACGACATTAATCCGCAGTGCTTTAACTTTATTTTCGTTCGTTCGAAGAATTTATCACATTACACCCCTTCAGCTGCCGTTCCGATTGATGCTACTTCGACTTTATTAGGATTATTCTTGTTTAACTAACGCGCATTCGCAATCTGACACAAGCTTTACCGTGAAGGTTTAAAGGATGTCCAGAAAACGCATCTGAATTCCGTCCCTGTCCACGCACACCCCGTTCAGCGATATTGTAATATATATTTCAATAAAATATTGAGACAGCCAGTGGCGGCGACACGGCGCGGCGCGGCGCCTGGCAATAATATATTGAATATTCCTCGTCGGATTCTACGGAATATAAAAACGGGGCACAAAATAACCGTTATACCTGGCCGGAATATTAATACGCGACGGGTGTAAAAATGCACGCGCACACAAACGGGAACACGCGTCGCAACCCTGTCGGTCGCATGTACGTGCACGAGACGTAGTGCCCTTGCAGGTTTATCACGAGTGATACCTAGAGTCGATGCACTTCTCGAGAAAACCGAAGATCGCAGGAGAATAATGATTACGTCTTCGTTTAGTGTTCACCCCCTTTGTGTCCTTGTGTTGATCAATCGTATTCGGGGGAGAAGCCTCCCCTTTATCGAGCGGCTTGTGGTAATGTGATATAGAAGCGATGTACATTTAGTAACCCGATATTCATATACCGCCTAAAAAAAAAATCGCACAAAAAGAATCGCACAAAAAAAGACCGCACAAAAACAGGTTTGACTGTAGTATATCGATGTATCAAACAATTTTTGAGAATTTTGCTGTATCACTTGGCTGTTGTTGAAGTTGCGTTGGCACCCGTTTACTCTCGCATTAAATTCGTTTCGAGTAAGCAGCGATTGAATTTCTACAATTATCTCGTCGAAGTTGAACACGGGAGATCGTGGGTTGTTATACAATTTCTATATTGTACAATGTTGCATTACGAGGCACAATTGCGACGTCAGTGTTAAAAAGCCGGGGGCAATGTCCTGCAATATATTTGCAGCCCGACCGATTATCATCAACTACCCATGTACGTTTATTTATACACTCGATGACACGTTATTTTACCATCATTATAAACGAACCACGTAACTATGCATAATTTATAAGAACCTTTTTGCTTAAGTACCAGTTGCTACACGATAAGTCAAAGTGCAAGCTCAGCGGTCATTAATTAAATTACCACATGAAAATATGGTTCTCTATGCATAAAGCTGTTCTAATCAAGCAATAATAATAGTAGTAATAATAATACGCAACATCATAATCACAGTAATACCAACAATAGTAATCGACTGACGTAAAACAGCGTCCACCAAGTAGGTTTCTCTAAATACACGTTTTAAAATTTCCTCGGAGAATTATCAGTGTATTAACCCGTCGTTTCACTGAACCGTATGCCCCCGACAAATCCCAATTTTCTTCAACGACACACTTGTGCAACGTAACCGTGTATAAATACGGTGTTGTTCAGAATTCTGTGAATAATTTGCAAGCATGCTGTACCGATCTTGATTACTTGATAGCCGTCTGTGTAATCAATATAATACTCACCAAGGTTACGTAAGATCCGTCAAGCGTCAGTCATTAATATCGTATTTTCCTGTGCGCATGAAAGTACGCACACACGATGAAAGTAAAAGGTATTAACAACCGGCTGCAACGGACGCGATGGGAATTCCCGAAGGATGATGTAATGTGCGCGCGATCATCCCTTGCACATACGGCTGACTAGCGGCTTATTAAAATTGAAAAAGAAACTGCTAATTATTACTGTTACGACCGGCATCGACGGTCGAATCTGTTGGGCGTAAACTGGCGGCTGGCACGCAGCTCGCGATAATGTAATAAAGATGGCATACTTCAGATAGGAAACGTAGTAAACTAGGGAAGCACGCTCAATGGTGGACCGAAAATAACCTTGTTTCCATCGTAGTTACCTGCTATAATATTAAATATCGAACGATGCGGATAGTACCTTAAACATTTATTAGCCTGAAATTATGTGGCTAATGAATTGAAGACTGTAAACGAATAGGTACATATATACTCGGCATTCCGACTGCAAATACACTTAGAGTATCAAATAAAATTAAAGCTCCTAGAAATACACCTTTAAATTATTTTAGAAATGTTTTGCAACAAATTTTCGTAGATCAATAAACTTCAACTGATCGTACCCTTAAAGTTGCAGAAATTATTTACACAGATCGTGACACGTTAACTGAAAACATTCGAAGCAAGAAAATTCGTGATTATTTATAAATCTCAAAAACTGCAAGGATTTATACCTTGTTGTAATTAGTCACTATAATTTTACCTAGAGAAATTTCTCGTCTTGGACAAGCAGGCTGATTAATCTGAATAAAATGGAAGTTGGATGTGAATCCTATAGTATTAGAAAACCATAGCTTATCGAAAGGATTTAACACTGATAGCTTTCTTCTCCGTTTGAACCCACCCTCACTCTCTCGCTCCCTATTATTTTGCAGTTCTTGAATATTCATACGAGAAAGGTGTCTCAGTGCTTTCTCATTCCATGATGGATGAGATTGGGAAAGCAGAACGAAGTCGAAGAGACCTAGTTTCTGGACGGAATAGAGCTCCATCCATCATGCTTCCTGGTCGGCAGAACATTATCTTTTTCACCGTAATTTTCATTCACTCTGAGGGTTGTTTCACGAAATGTTTGCCTGTAAACTCGTCCAAATTGGCGATAGAAAGTGATTTGTGATCAATTCCATAAATAATAGAATATTCAAATAGATTTACGAAACAACCCACTTTAGCCTTTTTGAAAACAGGGTTAACAACGAGCAACCCAGACGTCTTATTGTTAGGAAACATAACGAGAGTAGCTGGATCATTTTTTTTTTAATAATTTCTTGTATTGAATTACGTCTGCACGTAGAATGAAGTATCTAGTTTTCTGTAATAATTATCCTTGTTATATGACAATAAATGATACTATTGAATGATACAAATTTACGAACACTATATTTTACTGTATTTAATTTCTTCAACATTCATTACCACGATTTCATAATAATAAGAATAAAGTCGAGAAATTAATTTTGAGGGATATCAAGGTGTGGTGCTGGCAATGGTATCATTAGCGCACACATTGTATTCTAATAGTATGTTGACGGAATCCTTCTGCGGCAAGAAATTGCCTTTTGACGATTCAGTACGCTAAATGGATTTTAGACGGCGACGAATCCCAGAGATACATACGTCCCAGTGCGGGTTCCGCAGGCCGTGGATCATTCAATTTGTACCTTGTCGCGGCGCAGAGTTTGATAATATGTAGATTAGTTCGGATATTTCGGAGAACCTCGGTCTACGTCATTTGCGAGACGTATCGAGACCGAAACGTTTAATTTCCCATTGTACTGCGATTCAGCTGAATCGTCAGAGAATTTATAGTTAAATTCGTTTACTTTCATGTTTTTCTTTATTTCAATTTCGACTGCAAGGTCGTAATATTTTTAGCAACTTGTTAAACGGACTCACTGTTTTATTAATATTAAAATTGTATATAAGAATATAATATAATAATGTATGTATATTTTAACGCAATCAATATTTCAATGTGATAAATAATTATCCCAGTTTAAATCTGGTTCGCATTTAGCTCATCATGTCGTGTCTCACTCCATGCTTTTGTAAGTAACCATATTCTATCGTAAATAAATCAAAGCTTTACAAAAGGTGAGCAGGAGAGTTAACAATTTAAATATTTCGATCGGCCGACATTGCAAATTTCTTATCAGCGTCTATGTAACCGAATAGTGTAACACTTTCCTCCATAAACTATCTCTAATAGTGTTGTATTCCGCACAGCTTTTATTTATTATATTTAATAAATTACAATAACGCTTAACGGAAACTGGACGAATACTTAGAGCGGCGGCGTACCGTTGATATTCTCGTAACAATTCGCTGTTTAAAGACTACGTTGATGAAGTCTCTAGTCTACCAGAACTCTGGCTTTTGGGACGTGGTTTAGTATGTATATGTATATGTTAGCGTCACTTTTTAACCCTTTGCGGTCCGGAAATTTCGCTGTCGGGAGTACCAGCAGGTCCGCGCCAATTTTGCGTTCTTTTCACTACTGAACCATACAATGAATTGTTTATCTTTTCGCCAAGCGATCATTAATGACATTATGCCGCCACAGTGGCGGCAAAGACTTCTACGACGACTTGCGAATGCCGCCACTGTGGCGGCATAGACCCCAAAGGGTTAAAACAAAGGATATTCGCTCAAAAACTCAAGAATCGACTGACAAGCTCCAAGGTTCTGGGGTAAGTGCTGTGGGGATCATCACAGTCCTCTTACCAAAAGGCATAGCCCTCCCCACTCCGTGGCCAGATCCTAGAGGAACAGAGTCCCTATTCATTAACAATACGGCGTCGGGCCGCTTGTACCTTCTGATCATTCTATCTCCTTTTAAACAGTTCATCCTTCGACAACCGATAACCGAAAGACCCAACGTAGTCAACAGTCACCGCCCGCCGACAGGATGTTTGGACCCATTCACTCACACTCTAGACCTGTCATAAATTAGTCAATCCTAGGACATTCGATAGTTGAATGGCGACGAGCCACCAGCCATCGTCTGTCGCCCAGATTGCATATCCTCAAAACAGTCTCTCTGACCACCCGTAACCTAAGCCCCTACCATAAATAAATTAACCCTGAATGAATAGCACTCCACCATTCAGCCCTATTTCTTTCTTTAAACATAAACTGACGCTAACATATATTACAGAAAAATTAGAGAGTAGGTGTTATCTAGGACTTAGTAGGGGATAGGGAAAAGAGTTTGAGGTTCAAGGGTTGTAGTTGGTTAGTGGCAAAGGTTGAGGTTGTTATGCATCGCGAGGAGGTTTGGAGTATTTGTCATCAGAGTGGAAACGGGAAAAGTACCGGATATCTATGACTAATATACTGTGAGTAATTCGCATTTGTGATTACAGTTGACTAGGAGGTAGTTATGTCGGTATACAACAATAGAAAGGAATAATCTCGATCCCATCCGCAATAAAATATTACAAAACGAAATTTCCAAATTTCCAAACGTACAATCAGGCGCACCAAACATTTCAAATGCATTGCGATAAACCGATTCTCAACACTTCGAATTGCCGCGTTGCCCGGGCGAAAACAAAGAAGAAGTGAAGCAGAAAATCGAGCGAACCTCAAGGAGCAAGCCCGGCCGGTGTTCACAGGATCACGCACGCGATTATTCGCAACAACGACGGCGTCGTCGACCGATCGGGACCTAGGGTGTTCGTAAGTACCGCAATCTTGGCCTGTAATTTTGTGCAAATAGTAATATCGTGCAGACCAACTGGCTGCGAAAAGTTGCTGCTGCTACTGCTGCTGCCTGCTACTGCCACTTGAGGTTCGCCGCGTTTCCTTTACCCAGAAGTGGTACGTGGATTCGCGTGTTACCCTATCGTTTCCATTACGGCCACCTTCGCCGCTATTGTCAGATAAAACCAATTATAACCTATCCAGCCCCCCCACCAATATCAAGCCAAACGTTGTCAGCGGCCCCGAGCCGTGGCTGCCTGCGGAGATGATTTTACTTGCAAACCAGCTATTTCGCCCTCGTAAATATATGGCCACCCGCGATCGTTGGCGGGGTGCTCGCTTACGTGGCGCGACCGATCATCCTCCTTTCGGGAATTTGAGAAATCACTTTGGCGCTGGATGGAAAACTGCCACGCGAAGTTATTCGAACCAGTGTATCCGAGAACAGAAGTGAAACGCAATTTAAATATTTCGCCAAGCCGAGGTTCGACGTAACGCGAGGAAACGTAGAATGGAAAATTGAACGGTTCCATTTTTACATACCCGAATTGTCTCGGCAAAATGTGAACGATATACAATGTATAACTGTCGACGGTGGGAGAAAGGAAATCACTCGATGCACTTGATACAAATAACTAGAAACGTGCTGGCTGTCGTACGAGGAAATACGACTTTCGAACACGGAATTCCTGGTCACGCTGCATTGATCGCGACGTTTAAGCGTTTCTGAGAAAAGCGACGTGCCGTGCCTGATAAAATTAAATAACTGCGTGTCGAGAGTTCGTATCGCGGGGCTATGAGACTACGCATGCCGCGTGTCGTCACGATAGGAGGCAGAAATTATAATGCGTGTTCAGACGACGAAAAACAAGTTGGCGTCGTTCTGAGTCGCGACAACTATGTGAACGTTCCGGGCATTCTCTCACGGAAACGTCGATTTTCGTTTCAACTGCTATATCGATTCAACTTCTGAAACGCTCCGCGATAACAGCATTGTGTAACGGCCAGGATCACTTCGTTAATAATTCTTGTCCCTAGAAATATTCTATTTGCAGTTAAAAATTTATAGCAATTAAGTATTTCGAAATTCGTATGATTATTACATTTGACACTTTAGGTGGTGATTTATTTCAACACTGTTCGTCATTTTGCACACATGAGTGTGCTTAAGTACCTTGAAAATTGTGCGGCGTTATTCATTTGATTTCCTATCAATTTGCAATTAAAATATAAAAATACGTTAGTAAAGGGGGAATTAAAATACAGTAATTTTATCATGAAATATAATAGGCGAGGTTCAATGGTTTACTATTTGCTTTTATATGAAATAAAAGCTTCTACTATATCGGTAATTGATTCCATACATACATACATATATTTAATGGCGTTTCTAAGTCTTCAACATGCAATACAGCGATATTAAAATTTATAAACATTAACATAAACTAAACTTGTAAGTAGTCTTAGAAACATTTTATAAAATAGACAATAACAGTAGTATTAGAGGGTTTCAGCGCAGCCAGTTAAGAAGTTAAGAAGAGAATGACAAAAGTGGCAGATATTGAAAACGAACGAATATACTGTACAGATAGCCAACGACATAGATGGACAGCAGTAGCAAAAAAGTAGTCGAAGATCGCCCGTTATATGGCTGCCATTGTAGGAGCCTGGACTAATCCACTTGTCTACCCGGTAAACTCAGACTAGCTTGAACTGACCTATCACGTCAGACGGCAAGCTTGCTTTCCGTCAGATTGCATTGCAGGTCTAAGCTTTCATTAGCCTCGCCTGCCAAGCGACAGCTTAACCTTTCCTTGCCACTTCTGCCCTCCGTCTAGCCGTAACTGATAATTCACTCAACATCGTGACACCCGCGACTCATACTTCGGGGGTGTCTGCGCTCCTTTACCTCTGCGTTTTCTTTCTGGGCAGGAACCTTGAAAAGTTGTAAGGAAACAGTGACGGGAAGCTGAGCGAAAGTTAGGTTGAAGTTGTAGTTCGAAACATTGTATTCAGCGCTTTTGTTCGCTGGGAGAGTGCGTTGGAAACGGTAGGAAGTAGGCGATAAATGTTAGTGATAAATTGGAGAACTTATTGCATAGACACCTCCATCTTCTTTCTAGAAGCAGTGCTTGGGTGAAATGGGTTACGTATTTATGTTGAGCGTGGTAGAAAATTTAGGGGTTTCGGTCAGAAGTGTGAGATCTGACTTGGAAGTTATATTTAACAATTAGTAGTAATCTAAACCTGCGCTACACTTTGGCTCTGTCAATAGTAAGAAAAAATAGGACAACATTGTTAGGCAATTTCTGCATACTTCAACGAACTCAAATAATTTAGTAAAAACTTCCTTTCGCAGGTGTCTGTACATTTTTTAAATAGAATTAGGCGAATTCTTCAAATAACTTTAATTCTCAAGCTGTACCAGGTACGAGCGTAAGAATTTCAACACCTTGTAAAATAATAATAATAATAATAATAATTTTATTTACGGGGATAGCCCCTATAGATTACATGATAAACAGTTATAATAAAGGACATTTCATACAACAATTACAGTAGATTGTATATATATAAGAAAAGTAATAATAATAGTAATTATAATTATGTTTGCTATCCATAATGTGATAGCATGCTGCGAATGGATTTTTTAAATTCTCTAGGTGACTGTCCAAAAAAGTCAATTTCATTATGGTAAGCATTTGCGAGCGAGCATATCCTGTTAAATGCGTTATGTTTACCATAATTAGTGGAGTGTTGCTCAGTTGCTATAAAGTTGTAGTTCCGTAGGTAAGTTGAAGGCACGAGAAAATTAACTTTCTGAAGGATTTCTGGACAGCTGATCTTACCATTTAACGCATTATATAAAAACCATAGGTCGGCTTCGACTCTCCTGTTTTCAAGGGTCGTTAACCTCAGTGTTTGTAAATATGGCGAATAGTTGTGGTTATTCATAGACATAGTATAGCCTATGTGGTGACTAGCGAGTCGAAGTTTGTGCTGTACACGTTCGACAGCCAAACAGTGTTTCTTCATGTAGGGTGACCATATCGTGCTGCAGTATTCGAGATGAGGACGTACCAGACTAATATATAACAGTTTAATTGTGTGTATATTATTGAAATGATTGGAATTACGGGAGATAAATCCGAGTGATCTATAGCTTGACGATAAAATTGACTGTATATGATTCTCGAAGGTTAGTTTGTTGTCAAAAAGTACCCCTAGATCTCGAATACATTGCACTGATGTTAAGGATTCACCGTTAAGAGTATATTCAAATAAGTGATTCGTAGATTTACGACAGAAACGAACTATATGACATTTAGATATGTTGAATCGCAATTTGTTAGTTTTACACCATGATTCAAGTTTGATTAAGTCAAGTTGAACAAGATGCGTATCTGATAGGGAGTCGATACGTCGGTATATTTTCAAATCATCCGCATAGAGTAAAATTTTGGTGTGCGCAAAAACTTCCTTAATATCATTAACAAATAAATTGAATAACAGCGGTCCCAGATGTGAACCTTGTGGAACACCGGAACAGTTAACAAATACGTCGGATAAAGAATTGTTAAATTTAACTTTATGTACACGGTTGGAGATGAAACTTGACAACCAGGCTAATAGATTCTTTTCAATTCCAATGTTCTGTGTATTCCAATGTTCTTGTAGCTATGCTTTTAGATTACATCGGTGATAAAATTATCCAACAGAATGTTAGTATATTTAAAACACATCGTCAGACTATGAAAAATTCTTCATTACAATTTTTCCTGCCCCTGCTTGTACCGTCTGCACTTGATTTTTCTTTTTTTTTATCTGTCGTGTTTTAAATAAGAGTCTTTGTAATCGGTGCGTCGATATTTCCACTGTAGCAAAGAACTCGTCAATTCGATTTTTGACTAAGAACTATTCAATTTAACGTTACATGCCGTCTATCAGGTTCTAGCATTCGCTGTATCACTGAATGAACAAATGTTTGCTGTACACGAGACTGGAACAACTACATATGAAAATATACGATTGACTGAAGTGACTTAATCAACAATCGAGTCAATATTTGTATTCCCATTTATTTCGGCTAACTGTGCGGGACATTTTTCACGTGCGTTACACCTATAATACATCGACTTTCGATGTACAATTAATAACATAGTTGCAGTTGAATTATGTCAGTTACAGTGTTTACCAGTGATTAGTATTCGTGTTACAAGACAGTCAAATGTTAGCGAAAATTAATTATTTGATACGTTATTTCGTATGCAGCAAAATTGTCAGGTGAACTAGACGTGTGCGGCATCGCTTTGAAATATGCTGCACCAGAGAGATTAAAACGGGCTTGTCCCTAGTGAGACCATCTTAAATTAATTTCCAAATGAAATTTTTTGCAGCTTTTGTGCAATTCCAAGTAAATATGTATTTACGTTTATGTCCGTTGTTTCATTATCCACAGTAGAAAAGTTCTGGATATCTAGCATGTGACTTTAAAAAATTAAATGAGAAATGGTTTCTGAAAATTGTACAGTGTAGATGTTTCATTTTGCTCGTTTTATACTTAAACACCAACACCCTAATTAATAAGAACCTTTTATGCAAAAATATGCAAAAGCGTTGAAAATAGCTACTACTACGTTTATCTTGGAAACAACAGGATTATTTTGTCTTAATTCAGTCTTCCTCTCTGCTACATTCCTTCTTCATATTCGTAATTTTTTAACGCGAACAAACACAAATAATATTTCTTAACATTTCTTAAAATTCCTTCATAGCGAATGCGGCATTTAAAATTATGACAATACAAGCCTGGCTGAACAAGACACGAGAACAAATTCACTACAGCTAATAAGGATGTAAAGAAAATGTACACTTTAAGACAGCACCAAAAGCATTGCATGCTATACGTATCATTTTTCAGGGGAACATTTGATAAAACTAATACCTTGCTTTAAATAATTGTGCCTCAAACAGATGACGTATAACTGCTCCACATAACTGCAATTCTTTAATGTGCCCTAGATGAATTCGATACGAACAGAAGTGGAAAAATCAATTTAATTTGTTTAAAACTGCTTTCTAGTAACCTTCCATTACTCTCGTTTCACTACAAGCGACCCAGTTTTATAAAATCCAATCGAACAGCTGCCTTTCACGTTTAAATCGTGTACCTTCCATTTCAACTAGAAAAAATGCATAAAATGGACCACTTTTTCGATTGCGAGTTCTAAGTTTGTTTTTAACAAAAAGCTTTCTGACACTTGCGTTTAACGAGCCACAGTATGAATTATATTTTTATCCAGCGTTTCGATTGCACTACATCTTCAAAATTTAGTTTTAACATAACGCTATAACAAACACCACTTCCTAATTAAGACAAGAAATATATCGCATTATTACAAACTCGAACATTCAACTGTAATTATTATTCATCGTAGGAAATTTCTAACATGCACCTCATTCAGTAATTAATAACGACCGATAAATAATTCCGTCTGTTTTTATCAAAAATATATACATCTTTGACACGTACGCGTACAATCCTAACACGTTTCCGTTCTTTTTAAAAAACAGAATAGCAAAAAAATCCCGATCGCCCACTAATAGCCAAGACAACACAGGTGATCACGTTATACAATTTTCTGCGAATATTGAACACCTTTACCTCGTCGTAACATATACTACTGCCGTTTACAGCGGCTCGTGTACTTCTTGGACAGCTATCATTCAACCGTCACAGACAAAAGAAGCATTCCACAGTCGCGTAGCATTTACAGCCCCCCCGTGGGAAATGCATCTGAATATCCAGCGCGTATTCAGACGGTTGATTTGTTCTGCAACCCTCAGGGTAATCGAATCAGGCGTCGACCAATCTTCGATAGTAGCGTGTGCATACGCGAGTGCGTGTCCCGATCCCGTTTCGACGGTGCACGTAGCTTGAAGGATGTTTAAATCGCCGCGGCCGAGTGGCCATTTCGCGAGGGTTCGCGAATTTACGCGCTCGTCGATGGCCGTGGTGAGCGCGTGTGCGTTCGTACAATGCGTGCTGGAGGATCCCTAACGAATTCCTCGAGCAGGGGTTCCATGATATCACCCCTCCCCCCATGAAATTCTCGTCTCATTCTCTGCTATTGATTTTCCCCGTCGACGATTTAATTCAACGCCCTTCACCCTTCTAATTAGGAGATTAAATCTCGAAAGGACGTGACTGCTACGAAAACACTTGTCCCAGTGTTGTTCTTTGAGGTTTTTCTAGCAATTGGAATAGGATAGAATTGATTGGGATGCGGTGGGGTTCGCGATATGCGTATTGGGAGATGTTTTATATAGTAATAAGTGTTCGTTTTTGTGGTCAGAAGGGAGTGGTGGAGACAAACGATTGCTGCATTTATATGAAGATATTTGTACTCTATTTTCGCGCAAACACTTGTTATTGATAATGCAGCGAATGGATATTGATTTAGTAATGAGATATTTGGAATACGCAGGAGGAAAATCAATGAATAATTCGGTGAGTTAATGAATTATTTAGTCGGCTACTTCCAATCAAACCTGTGCTGCTTTTAGGATTATATAATATTATAAGTTGCAGACTAAAAAGCTGTACAATGGACGGCACAGGATTAATTTCAGGCGTATACGTGAGGGACGCAAGGTATGTAGCTGATACGAAAAAGTATATGTATATTATTATACTCATGCAGAGCTTATAAAGAAGATAGTTTCAGGCGATTTCAAATAAAATATATGTCACAATTTCCTTATACTTGACGAAGTGTCTACTGATTTTACGCAATAAATATGTGATCAAATATATTTCTTAATTAAGGTTTAATTTCATTTATATAGAGACTTGGATGAAGCGACAAACTAGTTATTAAAAAAAAAAAATGCCGCGTAAACGTGTTATTATATATTATCTGTATTTCTAAACGGGTGTTCCGTTTCTTCTATAACCCTGCTGAACCATTCCGCCTCAATCGTAACAAACAAAAACAATAAATAATAGAAATTAAATAATTCTATTAAAACCGGAATTATAGAAACTCGCCTTCCGTAGAACGGAAGGAAATATTAGGCGTGGAACGAAAAGGAAATACTCGAAGTAAAAGCGAACGACCTCTTTCGTAGTAAATCGAGATGAAACCTCGGGGGTTGAGGTATCGGTCCAAGTCGAAACGCTTCGAGACGCCTTTTCCCTTTTTCAGGCAGTTTCCCCCGCTTTTTTTTCTCATCTTTTTATCGATGATCTTGTTGTTGCAAGGAGCAGGATATCTTCGATAATCGACACAAAGCGAACCTATCAGCTTTTGGTACGATTCGCCGTCGCCACGTCCAGAATACAGAACTAGGCCAACGATTAAAAGCTTGGTGCACATTTCTCACCTCATTTGATTCGACACAATTGCAGCATCTAATTACTTCGAAGATTCGCGAAGAATATGCGAGGCACATTGTTGCGCACTTTTGTAAGAATGTGAAACAGGCTTAGCAGTTACAGCTGAATAATTCGCCTGCACATTATATTTCAATAAAGTTTCTTGAACACGATATACATGTGTATAAGCTAATGAGAAATGGCTTTCATTATCTGCGATGGAACTTTGTATTCGTTCGTTGATATACAGCGAATAAAAATGACGAATTGGTGAAATACATGATGCATCGGTGAGGATTAAATTTATTTGAAAGTATTTTAGCCATGACCATTATTTTAAAAAAAGGTTGCTTACGGTAATAACAATAAATTTCAATTGAAACTGAAATTAATTTACATTTATACTTCATTGTATGTATAAAATATGCGGCGCAGAGGATGATAATATTTTTTTAATATCTCGAATATACTCATATTTTTTCTGTTGCTATTTTTGGCAAGTTTCTAGATAAAATATTGAATTCTTAACATTTTAATGTATTAATTTCTTTTATTTCTTCTTCTTTTCTTTGTACATATTTCAACAATGGACGGTGATTTACCTTTTTTCTTCGCGTGTAAGATAATCGATGTTTTCCTTCCGAAACCCTCTCTGGTAACAATCCTTGAGACGCACAATGCTTTCTGCCAATATTGCCAAGCATGTCTCTACACTGTGCTCTTTCTACGGGAAAATATCGACACATCTGTCGAATAAGTATCCGGCACATCTGTTCTAACGTCTCTATTTATTGAACGTATTATCTGATGGATCGGCTTACAATTTTAGTTGAACCTTATTACTCAATACATCGCATAATTTCATGCTTATGAATTATATCGAGCACACTAAATACGATTGATTTAGTTTCTGCTCGATATTGTATAAATCAAAGAAGATTTTAAATGAATTAAGGGAACAATTTCAAGAATTACTTGCAAAACAAATTAAAAGTTCTTCGTGGTTAAAAAAAGCAATAAGGTTCGCCCAATGAGACTTTCTTTTACGCTGCTGCTCCTAAAAGTACAAGAAGTAATTTTGGACGGACATTAAGAATTCTTACTTTGTCATTCGATATTATTGGAATTCTATCGAAACTGCAATTATCAATTAAAATTATTGAGTTTCTACTCAGCCGAAACTTCAAGTACATTGTATATGCATATGTATACAGTGTTTAACAGAATCTTCTTGAAATGTTTCCCATTGTAACTGCTTAACATTCGTGCGAGATATCTAACACGAGATATGCTTGCTCTCCTATTTCGATATTACGAATTCCACGCTACCCACATTTCAGAATTTCTCCGTACAAATCTTCCGCTAAATGCACGTGTTACTTTGCTGTACACCTTACAGGCTCTATCAAAGTTAACATTTCCGATTTAACGCGATCCTTCGCGTTTCTATACGAGTTTATGATACCTGACGATACCCGTCAGCAAATGTCAGAGTACTTAACCGAAGGAAGCACGCACAAGAACCGCTGTACCGCCGCCCCCGTCGTAACTCCACGTTTTGGGGCAGCAAATGACTTTAATTTTAGTTGTATTTCAATGAAAAGGGCAATTCTCCGGTGGCTGTGCATCCATCATGGAGAATAACGTGAACCGGCCGGTGGGATTAGCATGGATATGACTGAATTATACAGAGACTATGCGCCAGACTGCGTGTACCATACGCCACTCTCTCATTCGTCCTCGACCCCTCTCGCGCTGTCTTTCTGACTCTCGCGCTTGTGACTCTCCGGAGAGCTGTCATTCCAAACTGGCTGTACGCTGTTTAATATAGCGGTAATGCGGCAAGCTTTCGAGGCACGCGAGAAAGCGCGCCGTCTACTCTTCATGATTGAATTTGTTTAAGCAAGCAAAGCTTCCGCGTCGCGGGTGTAATTACTAAATAGTGCCGAACACTATTTCTCAAATCCAGTTCCTTGTACATTTTCCCATGGAATCAGCCTATTCTATCGAATAAGGAAAAGGTCTACCCTCACGCGGATCGAAAACTCTGCAACACTTTACCGAGATCAGAACCGCTCGTTAACCTAACAAACGAAGGTACACCAGACGACGGCACGTTTCTCTCGTTCTCGAGAAATCTCATTGGCCCCGTAGATCTATTTCGGCGCGAAGGAAACCGTGCTACTTCGAAAACTTCACGTCGGCTTTCTCACCCTACGCGGACGAAAAGTTGGCCGGCCGGGTCAAGAGGATTCGACATCGGTGAATGGAAAGTCTAGGGTAGACGCTATTCGTAGTAGTGCCTGTGTTGAAACTACTACGGAGAGCTACGGGGACAAGGAAAGGGAAGAAAGGTGAAGAGCGAAAGGGAAGAAGAAGGATGGTGGTGGTGGTAACAGGAAAGGTGGCCGTTGGATATGGGGTGAGGCTTATCCCTTATCGTAAAGCGAGTTTAGACGTAGACGGGCCGAAGCCGGCTCTGTATTTCCCCGGAGCTCCGCAAAGTCCGTATAGGAAATCAAGTTAAATTTGTTGAGCCGATAAGGGCAGTAGGTAGAGGTTGCTGAGGCATAGGTGGTGGGGACGGAGGTTTTAGGTAATGGAGGGGGTCAACGACGGGGTTGGAACCAGGCTCGATAACGGGCGAAAGCTGTCTTTATGTACCACTACCCTCTCGCGTAGGTGCAAGCTACCGGTTTGTCCCACCTCCCTCTCCGTGTCTCCCTCTCTTCCTCTTTCCCTTTCTCTCTGCGTTAACATTTCAGCCCTCGGCTCGTGTTCGTGGGATGGCGAGTATGTGTGAACCGCCACAGGAAATCCCGATCGGGAGTGGAAAGCTCGATCTGGGAACATCGATTGATTCCTCGTGAATTCTATCCCGAGGACTGTTGGCTGCCGGCTGGAAAGCGATCGGGTGCCGTGAGACGGACGACTTTGCTCGTGGAAAGGTAGCACGGGCCGAGAATTAGCTGTGCCCCCGCTGACGTGCAAAGCTCGTTTCCGATGTCGATTCCGACCGTAAAAGCCAGTCGGCGACGTGTGCCGTGTCACGATTATCGGCACGCTGCCCGCCACATATCGTTACCTGGCGTGCTGATAATTCCGGTTGATCATCGCATTATTAATGAACCCCGATATCGTTCGTTGGCTGGGTGATTCATCGGGATCGACTTGTATGCAAAGGGCAGTGGCACGTTTTCGAGAATGAACGCGGATTATTCGGGCGAACGGACTCTCTTTAACCCGTTCTTTCGACACTTGTCGTTTGCAGTGGAGAATTGGTAATTAAAGTTTTGTTTAGTTTGTGAATGTGTACATTTGTTAAAAATTCTGTGATTTTCTGTTTGCCATGCGATCGTTTTTTCGAACGGGTTTTAGTCATCTTGAAAAGGTAAGGACTGTAGACCATAAATTTTTTCGATTCTGTTTTTTGTCTTTTAATGATAAATACTGATTCGATATTCGGTGGTCAGGTGGGCAGTAGGATTACTAGAGCTTTACGGTTTTATCGACAGGCTTGCATTTGCGACCAAACAATTCGATTGATTTATTCAACCACTCCTACACTAGGGTATCATTTGGCATTACTGTCGTCAGTGACCGAGTTAATGGCTGGAGAATAAATTGATAATTAGACGGGTACGTAGTTCAGAGGTTGTCAATGTATATAATTTACCACAGAAAATTGGGCTGCAAATGGAACCGCTTAACGTTACGTTAGGAACTATATACTACGTAACTAGTTACTGTAGGGTTTAATGCATAATAATTGTATTATCTAATTTTCCGGTATATTCAAATTAAATGCCTTTATATTTTCCACGCTTTGATAAACTTTAATTATTTGTTTTCTCATTTTTTATTATACGGTCCTGGTATAAATTTTATATAATGTGAGGTAAACTATCGTTCGGCAATGTTTGCTGCTGATACAGTATTGATAACACAAAAAAATTCAACGTTTGACAGCCTTTCTACAGGCAATCATCTTTCAAAGAACACGAAGCTATAACAGAAGGAAAGTCGTAAATTAGTATATATAGAGTTGTTCATTTATGGAGTGGTCCGCTTTCCGGGCTGCCGTTTAAAATTATCATCGTCCAAGAATACTTGTAGCCAGTTAATTAATAAGCGTGGAATTGCCGTGGTCTGTTGTCATTGAAATGTTGCCAAAAATGTTATTCCCGCCGTGGCCGCCGGCCATACTTCCGTCGTGCAAACATTTTCTGGCCAGTGGCATGGCTTTCCTTGTTTTCGAATTTTGCATCGAAACACAATTACATGGTTGTCGAAAATGTCTACACTTCAATTTCGGTACATTCGTCAACGGGCTTTCCTTGGAAAACTGTTCGCAGTTACGTTCCATGGACCTTTCGTCGAGAAATTTTCCCCAATTACGCTGCAAATACCTGGACAGCATTGTTGAACATTCTGTTTGGTTACTTAAAGTGTTGTTTGCGGCAGTGATTTATGGCTGCAGTGTGATGAAAAATGAAGTTGCTTAGATCACCTATTGAAGGAACGGTATGCGCGTTGGTCGATACGTTTTGGATAGATGACATGTACATAGAGCGATCTTTCAAGCTTCAATACAATAAAAGTTGAAGGATTTAGAGAATTTTCAGGGCGTTAAGCTTGGAACGTGGAAACATTTTGATGCCTTGTTCCTTTATTTTATACATAAACATATGTATATTACCTTCACAAGGAAAAACAGGGATACAAAAATTATGAACAACAGAATTAAAAAAATAAGTACCTATTCATATTTTTCTTGAAATTCTAAAAACTCAGAAACTTACTACAACTTACTAAACTTAGTTGCAAACGTTTATATTAATGCAGCATAACTTAAACAACAATTAAACCTAAGTTATCACAGAAAGAACATCTTGCTGGCCATTAAATTTTCGCAATTAATATTAATAAACAGATTGTACCATCCGGCAACGGGTGAAGCACTTTCAAAAATGAAAGTAAAAGCTTCGCAGACATCAACACCCGCGCTCGCTCGGCGCAAGACATTAAGCTAATGGTTATTCCTGTCGAATTTTTACCACAGTCTCGGTAATGCGATCGAACGAGGGGCATCGGGGCTACATATAAAACGTAACCCTCGACCGCAGCAGCCGACTGCATGGTCCGAAGAAAAATGTGCTGATGACGTAACAGGAGCGACTAAGATTGGTGCCGTTGGATACGGCAAACGGCCAGGAAAAAAGGGACGACGAGGAGAGGCCGACTCAGTTGTGGAGAAACAGAGGGAACTGGAATATTTATCCAACTTTAATTAGGATAATGAACCATCGTTCGAAGCGTGATTTCACTAATTCGCCAACTCTCGTTAAGGGATGGGGTCGCGTATACTACCTGTCAAAAGTTTGTGACCATTGCCTTAGTTATAAAAATAGTAAGCGATTCGTTAAAGATTCATTCATTCGAAATTAATATTACAGTGACCGATAATAATAATCTTTCTCCCGATATGTTCTAGCTTGGAAATGTTCTTAAAATCTTAACTGAAAATTATTAATTATTCGTCAAATTTCTGTACAGCTTGAAACGTCTTGTGGCCTCAAACTTTGCGACGGCACTGTACACCGTTACCGTTCGAAGTTACAATTAACACCAAGAGTAACAGATGTTCGTTGAAATATAATACTTGAAAAATTCTTGTGCAAATTCGACGGATTTGTCCCGTTTCAGCAACAATTTTATTCTTAATTTCAGGTGTGCAACGGAATCACACAATTACAATAAGCCACGAGTCCGTCACCTCTGCCTTTTTCGGCTAATTTTCAGTTAATTAGCCGCACGTTCCAGCGCGACCTACCATTGCACGAGTGTGCTGATAATTACACCTGAAATTCTATTCGACGAGGCTCGTTATAGAGAACGCTTTGTTCGCACCGCGAATGCCCTCAGAGAAGCTGGGTATTACATTTTCAGAGAATAATTGGCAGATCACTCGTGACGAGAAAGACAAATTTAGTGTACGGTGAGTTGTGTAGTCAATCAGATTCGAGCACTAGAGCAAACCAATTTCTATATCTAGATGTTCTAGATGCAGCTTGTTAAACCTATCTTACTATCTTCTCCTTATTTACTAGTAGTTATAATTGCGCAGTTTATTCTGAAATTTATTTAGAAATCTCTTACTAACTTAAATAGGGAAGGAACATCTGCTGCCCTATTATAAATCCGTAACGTCTGCTCCGTTCGCCATTCGTGCAATGAAATGTTAACATTTCTAAGCTACCGGGTTTTTCCGTTAAGAGGCCCACCCAAATAGAAACGCATCTGGGCCTCTATTTGGATTTTGTTTTCCAAATAGGAGCCCGTGGGCCTTTATTTGGGGACAATATGAGAAACTTAAAAATGCGAAAACCAAATACAAGCCCATGGGCTTCGTAACGGAATAATCCTGTACGAACTAATACATTTGTAATTGTTTAAGATAATTAGAATAATTTTTAATTACATACTCGTATATTATGCTGCAATATTTAAAAAAAAATAACCTTTCATTAATCAAACAAATATTTTTTCCAAATATAAACCTGTTTCCGTTAAGAAGCCCATGGGCTTCTATTTAGGGACCATATGAGAACCTTCAAAATGCAAAAACCATATACAAGCCCATGGGCTTCCGAACGGAAAAACCCGGTACTCGTACGAACCAAACAGAATCATTCATATGGATCCAGGTGTCCAAAAAGTAAAACGCGCATACAAAAACGCAAACTTACCAACAGCAACAATATTCCCCCGGCTTTTTTTTCAATTTCTTAACCACAGCACGTTTCGACGATGCAAACGAAGCTGCTCGTTTCGCGGACCGCAAGGAAAGAACAGGCACGTTGATAACAAAGAACCAGTACCAACGGCATACCAACGCGAGAGCCTCATTCGCCCCATCGCACCGTCACCGTTTCACTGCCGCAAAGGTAGGCCCTATTATGCCGGCTGTCTCCGCGAAGTTACTGCCGTGATCTGTTGCTCCATGGGCCGTGAAGCTCGCGAGCCCGGCAATAATGTAACCTTCTTACCAATCCCGGTATTCCTTTCCCGTCGTGGTCCATACAAGAATCACACAGTTGGCCGATGCGATGGCACGCGCGTAAATCCGGCAGCGGTTTCACCAACGCAACGGCGACGCGTCGGTGTTTATGGCGGCGCCATTTAGTAGTGGTAGTAACGAGGAACGGTGGTTACGGGGCTGGTCGCAACGATTACGCTGCCTGCTTGAGGAAGGGCCTCGTCTGGCTAGTTTTGGTTCTTCTCCTCGGGTAGTTTAATTGCTAAATTGGCCTTGGTAGACTCAGTGGATTCGGCTGCGTCTCGCCTACCATTCGATTTCGACCCCCTCACTACCTGGCCGGTGTACACGGTCGGAATGCCGACGATATCGCGGCTCGTGGGCGTCGATCGATGGCGAGCCGACTTTCGAGTGCGGGATCCTCTGGGTTTTCGTGGACACTTTAAGGGTAGCGGAGATTTAACAAACGCGGGGATACTTGTCGGTACGTTCGTCTTCGCGCGACGTCTCCTCGGGAAATTAGCGTGAAATTGTGTCCCGGCTAATGCGAGTTTCATTCGGCAAGAGGATTAAATTCCGACACGCAGCGGCTTCCCCGCAATTTTATGGCCCGCCCCCCGATGGGCTAAATGAAAATTCGCGGAGTCGCGAATCGGCAGCGGGACACGCGCTCGATAATGCAATGGTGGTTTAACGCGATTGGTGTGTTCGAGGGTTGAATTTGCTTCACGGTGTTCGTTAGGAGAATCTTCCTTGTATACAGATTCCTGCCTGAAACGTTGCATACATTATGGAACTTTGTTTTATGCGCGTGATCGTATTTATGAATGAGAATAAAGCACGAAAAGCTGGTAGAGATCAATTCTGATTTAGTAAAGTTAAAAAACGTAATCAGCATAGAAAGCTCGAACAGACTCTGAATAGTCTGGAAATAAATTAAAATTTATTAATCAAAGATCAAGAATGCACAAAAATTTATAAACGAGATAGTTATTGGCTCGGTCATGGCCAAGTGACCGGCAGAACATGAGTGGCAAAATATTGACTGCATTCGAAGCACGATGTAATATCTTTCATATTATTTGCTGATTGTAATTACCGATTGGACTGAAGTTTATTACGAATTAGCACAGTGGGGCAGCAGCTCCAGCAATTAGTTCCACATATCAGTTGATATTATGAATGTACGAATCGGTGGAAAGTTTGCTGGGGTAAAAATGTTCGATCAGCGGTTCAATATAGCAAATACTCTAAGAGGTTCGCCGAAGAGACTGCATTGTGGCCATAAGGAGAGATAAGGGTCTTCTTATTTTATTATCTCTGGCGTATTCGTTATGGGTAATACACGAAATCCTGGAATAATGGGAACGGGATCCAAGAGCTCACCACACACGAGATTTGTGTCTTTCTCGTTGGTCGAATAACGACGATTTTCGGTTCCCTTTTCTGCCATAGAATTCGCCCCTCTGCGTTGTGCCTTGCCAATAACGTCGGCTTTTTCGAATGGAACACGTACCGTCATTTGTCTCACGATATTCTTGAAATCTTTCGCTTTATCTGCGATGCGCATTTAAGCGGAACGCTTTGCACAAAACTCCGGAGAATGTTAAAGATTCGCTCGTACGGTTTAGCGGTTTAGGTTAATGCAGGATTTTCAGTTAAAGTATACCTTTTGAATGCTTCAGATCCATTAAAAAGTCTTCTTCCGGATAATCAGGGGCAACTAAATGTACTTTCGCCCATTACCAGGTAAAGAGCAACGTGTAGCAGCCACTTTTGCTAATTAAACGTTTCATTTTACCAAATCCCCCTTGTCGCGATTGCAATTTTCGCAGAGTGCCCGCGGTGGTTGCGTAAACTCGAGATTCGAGAACGACATTAATTCTCATATTTTCATCTTAGCTGCAATTTAATTCAAGCACCTCCGCCGCCACGTGTTGCACGCGTCCGGCCTGCAACTTCTGTATTGCCTCTATTAGAATCCCGCTGAGTTACCGCTTCTAAATGTTTCTGCTGTTTCGTGATTACGCTGGGTTGATATTATCAACTTGATAACGTTTCAAGGGACGGCTTCAACTGGAGCCCTTATTTCCAGGATTATTTTATTAATTATAAAACGCTAAACTGTCCATTTTCTGGTGGAACTTGTAGTTATATTTTTCGAATAATTTAGGGTTGCCTTTCTATTATCTTTTGCTTCGATTAGGCAACATTTCCATATTGCAATAATTATCAATCTAAGTAATCAGTACTAAAGAATGGTATGGTGGTGCTTCGATATATTCCACATAGCCCTCGTGAATTTTAACATTCATTTAATTATTATTTTCGATAGCAAAATGATTATCAGAAATAATAAGGGAGGGAAATCGGTTCCCTTTGTTCCAACGGAATTTTTCATCTCTATCGCGAACAGAGCCGTTTCTGATAGGGAATATGGGTAGGCTTCCCGTAGGGTTCAGCCGTGCGTCATAATTTTCAATTACAGTAGATTATATCTCGTCGAATTTAAATCGAAATCAGAACGACTAAATCGTAGCCATTTTCACAACAGTGCGTATCACTGCGACGATTCTTTCAATTCCTGCCCGCACATGTTAAATCCAAACGACAAACAGCATCCTAATTTTCTGCCCGATATATCAAACAATTGCTTCCATACAATATGTTTCGTGGCAATAATACAACATCACTTATGACAGTTGCATAATATTGCTGTCGCATCCTGTCCATCGCGATTTCTTCTTAAAAATATGATATTATACACGAACATTACCGCACAGTTGGATACATGAAACTTATTTATGATTTCTCAAATTATAAGAATTATAATCGCTAACCCCCCAACTATCTTTCCAACAAATCAGAATCCATTCGAGCAAGAACGACACGAATCAAAATTAACGACAGAAATTGCTTCAGTCACTATTTTATCGCGAGAACGCTCGGTTTCTTATCAATCGCATTCGGTTTCATGGAACAGAGGGGGGTTGGTGCTTTCACGGCGGTTGGGGTGCACCGTCGGCTCCCAAGATCGTGACCAGGCTATAAACGGTCGGTTCGCGTAAACGCACAAAAATCGTTGAAACTGCATGCCGACCGGTTACACGCGGAATATTAATTAAACTCGGCGAGTAAAAGCCGCATGTCGCAAAACGGGCGACGCTCATAACGCCTGTTGTACGCGTTGAATCTCCATTACGTACGGCCGCACGTTTACCGCGTCCGTTTTGAATTACGAGCGGAAAGTATGGAACGATCGTAAAGCTCGTCTCTATGGCAGCTACGAGGAAACGCGTTTAAAAGGACTCGACCCGGCCCGACGACGCTGCCCTACGCACGCGAGGACAATGTTAATAAGCGGACAGCGAATTATTAGAACGGGATTCTAGTAACGACTATCGTGTATCATTGGTTTCCTGGTGGTTAGAGTTTGGGGTGCGTGAGGAAGTCCCTTTACCCTGCCTCTTGCTACGACATCTTATAATACCAGCAGGGGAACCGTGAATCCCTTACTGTTAACCCTTTTCGGATTGGTGGTATTTTCTTTTCTGTTCATTCTAAAGTCCAATGTGTTATCTTGAAGATAAAATATTGCAAACACTTGGCAAACTTAAAATATACTATTTCCCTTTCTTTTCTGATTTCAATAATTGGGCATTTAACACTTAACGTAAACATTTCTGAATTCTGCCGAAAATATTATAGGTACAAGCATGTCGCTATCCCGCGATTGGTGTTCTCGCTGAGAAGCGAATTCGGTGAACCGAGAGTAAATTCTACGAACATAATGCTCACCGAGGTGACCATTGATAGTCTCGAGACGATAACTTTCGTCGTTCCAGAACTTTTCAACATAAATCGACGCTTTTTCACCACGAATCGGCGTATAATTCACTCTTCGCCCCGCCGTGATAGGCACGCGCTCACGCAATATCAATGTCCCTCCTGCGGGTGGTCTTAATTTTGGATTCAACGGGGATGCACGAACGTCAGAAGTGGAATCTGGAGACGGTTAGACACACCATCCTGAGCGGATACCCTCGGCAGAAGCAGCGTGATAATATCATGCTAAGATCAATTTTGTATTCCGAGCGTCACTTCGCAGACTCAAGTTAAGTACGAGCTTTTCGAAATTCCGCCCATTAACGGCGAAGCTTCCTGCTTTTGTCTGCATTTACGAGAGCTCTTACGTCGTTTATTTGCCATTCCGAATGTCTTATTCCGCCTCAGCGGTTTTCTTTTGTCGCGATGGAATATCTTTAACAGTGATACATATAATTTCGACAATTCTTCTATGAATAGTGAGTATCGTATCAGTATCGAAATGCGACAACAATGAGAATAATTATACTGAGCAGAATGCCGTCCTGTATGTTACAAAGGAAATGATAAACAGTAGCACGAAGGAAAGAATAAATTAAAAATAATAACACCGTGCTATTTACACTCTAGCCAGTATAATTATAAAGTACACATATTCAGTTTTATATCTACTTTTGAAATGAAGAATACCTTTGCGATGTAATTTGTTCGTCAATGAGCCTCATTTCGAAATGCCCAAAGGAATGTCCATTGGATGGGGTTGGGTATTGCGTCAGCTAAGAGTTACGACACCGGCAACGCGTCTAAGTACGCGTGATTCGTGGGTCGATAAGCAACATCTAACTTACCTGTAAATTAGATACGGGTCAGATCACTGGGTTAAACCCACGTCGATATCTGGCTTAACTGTCCGGAATTGGTGCATTTGCATTAGGTCGAATTTGTGGTATTGGTTACGGTTTGACTAAAAGTAAGCCCAAATTATACGAACTAATTGGCTGGCCTGCGTTACATACGGCTTCGTCGGTGAATTTATACGCGCTATGCGCTACGTTTATCGTGCTTATAGTCGGCAAGTGGCTTTTGAAATGAGATGCACGAATCGGAATGAGATTTCCGATTCGTCGATTCCCAAACACGCGGAACAATCTGGAAACTGATAAACAACTAATATCTGATAATTCACGCGCACATCTCATACGTGAAACCATATCGTGCTATTTGTTAAATTAAGTATGCAGTACATTTACGAAGCGTTCTATTAATGTGGTATTGGTGGATTTTAGGATATGTATATTAGCGGATAGGGCCAGGTTTGTTGGCGTCTTTTGGTTTAAAGTAGGGTCTCGAGGTTTGTCGAGGCAGTTGTAAGATAAGCATGGTGTGAATGAAGAGTGTTAGTAGAAATGTCGAACGTGGATCCAGTGAATGTTTAGCTCGAGGAAAGGGTGAATGGTTTCGGGGAATGCACGTGGAGTGTTTGGTGCATGGTGACCCGTGGTCGAACTGCGACACGTGGCAAGGGTGTGTGTGTCGGTGTGAGTCCTAAATGAGTGAGAGCAAATGAGAGATAGAATGAAAGGGAAACTGTGAGTGAAAGAATATATGGCGTGGCTGATGCGTGCGCGAGGCAGAATCGAAGTAGAGTCGAAGGAGAATAGTTTGGGATACGAAAGAGAATAGAAGTGCTTGCGAAGCCGAAGAGATTATTGTTTAGAGAGTATCGTGCGACGATACTTTATATTAATAAAATAGTTAGAAATACAAGGAAATAGAAGTCTTGCTTTTATTGGTAAAGAAGTTTACTAAAAATAACTTCTACATTAACAATAATTAACATTCCTGTTTAATATACATACGATTCCCAACTTTTGCATTGACTTCAATTAAAAATTGGAGGTGTACAGTAGATCGAATAAATTCGATTTTATTGACATATAACGTCGCTTGGGGCGTCTTTATTGGGCGACGGTATGTGCCGTTCTGTGAGAGAATATGGATCATGAAAGAGGGACGACGAAAAAAACGTGACGACCAATCGAGAAACTAGAAGATGGGAAAAGATGAAACGGAGGTGTAAGGAAATTGGAACGTGTAAGCAGATGATCGGAAAAAGGGATATCGAAGAATAGAGGATTATAAGACGAGATTGAAAGAAGAGAAAGGGATTAAAGGATGAATAGAATAATAGGAAAAGCGGTGGGAATATTACAGAAAGACAAAATCAGAGAGAATGGGGAGCGAATTGTTCCATGGGTGAATAATAAAAAGATATAAAAAGATATATAATATACGTTTACTCTCCTTTCATCTGATATTGGGCATCTACAATTTGAAGCACGCAGAGAGCCCGTTTTAATAAGTAAGGGGCACACAAATTGCATGCAATTGAGGTCAATTATCGCAGCGAAATTATTCGCAAGGAATGCTATTATACGATGGAAAAGAAGGAAAAGGGATAAGAAAAATACCCGAAAGAGTAGAAACTCGGATATCTAGTTGGGAAGTGAAAAATAGAGGAACGAAGAGCAACGACAAAGAGAAATCTAAAACAAGGGTGCAAAGGAACATCGAAACAAACGGCAAAGGTTTTCAAGGGGACAAAACAGAAAGTTACCGTACGAGCAAGAGCGAGAGTGAAGCTTAAAAGGGGAGCGTGGTCGGGCCACAAAGAAGAAGTCACAACGAATTCTGGAAACGTGGAACTGGCTCTGGCAGTTTATAAGTCACGCGAAGGCGTTGCATCGTTTGGAAACCTTATCGTGGCATGTACACTCGCTCCTCGGCCGTCTTGCTACGATATTATTTCCGGTAAATTCCAGGCCGGAAACTACAGCTTTCCAGCAGAAGCGACGGCGAAGAAGGCGCAAGGGTGAATGCCTGTTTGAAAAACTTTCGATTCGTCGCCATCGGGAACGAGATGCCGTGGAACAAGGAGGACCGCGGTCGCTGAAGAAGAAACGGGAGAGATAGTAGCAGCGGGTGGGAGATCCCAGTTTGAAAATTGGCTTCCAGTTTTCCAGGGCAACTTCAAACACAGATATCATCTCGGTATTTCTTGGACGGAATACAACATTTCCTGTTTCAGAGTTCACGAAGTGCTGTGGTGCTCCTCCCTTCTCCCCTGGGGCTCTTTCATCTAGATCTGATTGATTCCTTTTAAATTTACGTAAGGCGATGCTATGATTCTTGGCGAAGGTAGGTATTCGTTCGTAGATGCACGAAACGAGTGATTCTCGTGATATTTCCAATCACTAATAAACCTGTGTCCTGAAATTCAACTGCGATTCTCCGGTTTGGAAATCGATTATAGATAAGCATCGTGTAGAAATATGTACACCGAACGAGAAAGAGCAATACAATTTTTTCGGCCTAGCATCCTACCTCCGATGGACCGTGAAATGGAAGTGGCCGACAGTGGAAGACAAGCAGAAGTACTTGGAAAATTTACATGCGGAATTAATGCTTACTTTCCAGGCAGAAGTTCGTGCGATATTTTTGTTGTCCTGCTTTTATCGCGAACACCTCTTACTAGCTTGAGAAGTAAATGTGTACGCCCAAGGTACGGCAAGTTGACGCGCAAAACGTTAATTAAATTCACAGGATGATAAAATATAACAAATTGGAGCAAACAAAATTTTTTCCCCAGTGAATAACCCATTAACGGACCGATTCACCGTCTGGCTGGGTCATTTGTACTATAGGCAGTACCAACACTATGTACACGGTCGAAAAATATACCGCCTAAGTGGCGTACCATTTAGCGAATAATTCATTAATTATAATGAGATTACTTTTCAAATCTTGACGCGCGCGTAAAAGTACCCATGTTTCATTATGGTAAAAAGGCACTCGTTTAATTGCAGAAGTTGTTAGCTGTACGCGGGGGTGGTAAAAAATAAAAACAGAAAAAAAACAAATGGCTCAACGCCCGGTCGCCACTTCATCAGCAACAATTCGTATTAATAAACAAACTTCCCAGGCGTGTAACGCGTTTTTACGTCGCTCCGTAATAATAAAACTTAATACGCGCCGGCTAGCACTTTTCATCCCCCATTTCTCTTCTCCCCTTTTTTCGCTTTTAATCAACCTCCAAGATCGGCCGTAAGAAATTAAAATTGTTTATAGTTCATAATTAGGCCCGGTTGAGAAAAAGAGAGAAGGTAATAGCCTGGTCGACACCTCACCCTGTTTAATCAAACGTTTTACGACGTGCTTGAGCAAACTTTTCGTTAACATTGGCGGACTTATGATCGATGCCGACGTTAAGCCGTATTTCATAACGTCGCGGTCGGTCCGTTAACATTGAGAGCGTTAAGAAGTTCTCAGGAACTTTCGAAACGGAAGTTACTATTGCTATTACCCGGGAATGTATTCAACGAAATCCACCGCAGTGTTTGCATTTTCAGAAATTTCTTTTATGATCGGTCGCTACTATTTTCCGTTTCCCAAATTTTTGTCTTTTTTTTCATCAAATGTGAAACGAATGAGAATTTATTATTGTCCTTAAACGTGTATGCTGCTAATATAATACGAAATCGAAAGATTTTTCGAGTTATAATACTTTATGGGTCAACTTCTTACTTAATGTGTAGTCAAGTTTCTAAAACTTTCAGAAGTCCTCTTTCGTCCTCTTTTGTATGAAAATTTAGCTTCCCTTGAATTTTCCTTTGAAGCTTGCGGTAACTGAAACCTTGATCATCCACGAGCTTAACCATACTGCTTCAATAAATTCTTAACAGACTCTTGCATGAAAATAGGGAGAATGAAAATATTTTCAATAGTATTCACGTTCGAAAATTCATCGAGTATTAAATTATCTTTACTAATCGTGATACGCTAAATTTAAATCACCACGAATTTAAAGATTGAAGTATCCCCTTTACAACGACCGCCAAAAAATTAATCTACCATTTTTTGGGCGATTTTATCGCAATTTGAATGAAACCGTGTAACTTGCCCGTGGATCGCTTCTCATTCAAAGTGCGATGAAATGGGCAAGAAAAATCGTAGAACAATCCACTTGAGCTAATTTTAAAGGTGAAGCCTCTACTTTAACGTGCCTGAGCTCATTTTCTTATAAGAAATTTCTGGCATCGTGTAGTGGGGTGGAAAAGTAATGACACTTCTTCTTCTTCAAAAAAAAAGGTACGTCAAATTAAAACGTCTGTACACACCCTGAGAAATTTCTTTCATAACTTAAATTGCGACTGTTCCATCAATTATTATTTCCTGCTTGCTGTAATATCGTTTTCTTGCAAAAAATGATGTATTGCAAAAATTAACAATTTCCACTACTTGGTGTGTATAATATCTTTCGAATTTTCTTATTAAGCAATAACTATCATTCTATTTTCTCTCGTTATTTTCATGTAATGGTAAACTTATTTCCTGTACCTTGCTTCTTAATTTTCTGATAGCTGTATTTCTTCTTATTCATTTCATAGGACAAGAAAAATGATTCACTCGAACCCCAGAAGAATTACTTACGGTGAGATTGTAAATATCATCGGAATTTCACCCAGACCGAAGGTAGCAACGGCATAAACTTTGAAAAAATCCATAGACTGCGCGAATCGTGTCGCGTTCGCAGGCGAACCAGAGAGAGAATGGTATTTCAGCTTCATCTTGGTGTTGACGTTGTGCCAAAGGAGAAGCGGAGCGTTCTATATTCGCCAGAGTCGGATTGCAGGTCGCCTCTCGTCTTCCCTCGAACGAACACTGGAAGGCAAACAGAAAATGAACGAGATCGCGGGGGAAGGTAGTAGTATAGATTCGGAAAAGAATTCTCAAGGAGCGCGTTGCTCGCATACCATGCACCCCATACAACAGCCGCCTCGTGTTCGCCCGATATCACGGAGCTTTTCGAAACGGGAGCTCGCGTCGAGAATCTGCCTAAGTATTACGTGTCCGGACCAAGTAACCTACATGATACGGTCTTCAAAGGGACCTGACAGTTGAAGCTTTTATGGGAAACTCGGCAAGGTTGTGTGCTTAGAGGGAACGGAGAACTTTGGCGGAAGGTGTCGAATTTTTATGGCGATACAGTTATTGAAATTGCCATAGTTCCATTAAAAGTGTTACCTGTTTCTTACGATTACTAGCTGACAATGGGCTTTCAATTACCACCGACTAGAATGGATTTCATGTATTATTCTTTTTCGATTACTCCACGCGTACGGATATAAAACATTTTGCTTTTATAAGGTACATAAAGTGATACTTTAGTAATAGTTTCTCAAATATAAAGATGTACATATACTTATATTAGAGTTACATATTTGTGTGTTCCTTATTGTCAACGTGATATTAGCTATAATTGAAATCTGCTCATTTTTCCTATACATTATTCGGTATTACGAAGACATATTTCGCGAAACTATGAACATTTAATTGACTGTAAATTGATACGTTTGAACCATACGCTTGCGGGTAACCTGGAACGCTGATTGCCAATTTAGAATGAATATCCACTGTACGGTAGATACAAGTATGTCGATTGAGATAAAAAGAAAATAAGACAAATTAATTACATCAAATAGTTGTAGTGCTTTTTCTTACCCTGATTGCATCCGATTTTACATACACTGGTTATTCAACTGCAATTAATGCAGTTCAAGTCGAAAGTGAGATATTGTTATAAGCATACTGTTTGGTGTTTTTTGATTAATCCTTAATGACATGAAACATGGAAAATTATGATAGATTAATTTCCTATGACTTCTTCAAATAAAAAATTCCAATCCGTATACTGATATGCAAGAATGCTGTTTTCTTTCATTGAAATATAAAATTATGCTTCGTTTCCAATTCCGTTCCTTTGAACTGTGTATCATCACCTTGCTGGTGCAAATTTTCAACAGGCAACAGAAGTTTGTGCCATTTTCAGATGTGCTGCAAGAAGTAACGAAACTCCGCGAATGCAGTATTTTTAAATTTCCATTTTCAGGTAAACCAGTATACGATGGGTAACGCCACGCTCCATATTCCAGGCTTCACAATCTATAGTCCAATGTTCCTCTATTATCCCTATCCTCTAAATAGCTTTCATTTTCAAAACCGCACAACAAACGTCGTGGTTCCCACCACCACAATTTCCTTTCACTAACACTGTTTCGTATCTTTATTTTGAACGAAAACCTCACTCTAAACGATGTTCACCAATATTGGGAACCCTTGGGCCGGCAAAAATATCTGCAATGCAAAAAGCGTTGGCGAATGAATGCAGAAAAATATGTAACTTTTATAAACAAATAAAGTTTTCGAGGGCGAGCAAATTTTTAGCGCCATATAAAGATCTTTAAAAGGGAATAATTGAGCAAAGGAGTGAGAGCTTCCAAGTGAGATGGAAATAAAAAACTGCAACAATTAAGTGTTATACGTGCAAACCTGAAACACTGAATTTTAAAATACGTCCGCCTTTCTTCTAACTACTATTCTATTATAAATCAAAATATGCTGTAAAAGAGAATTATTGCAATGCCCCGAAGAATATAAACTTTACACACCGAGACGGTTGAAAATTGTTACCACAGAATATCAAATAAAAATCATTATTTTAATCGAGAAAACTTTTCGAATTAATTTCGCATAACTCGACAACACCTTCCCTTTGCTTAAACATCGAATAAAAAATGCTAACGCCTAAATAAATCTCACGTACGCATAGCAATAACAATTTGGAAACATTGAAATTTCAATCATCAACGCAGCTTATGTTGGAAATGGGTTTATTAAATAACTCTTCCTCGTTTGGTGATTTCAATATATACTTTATTAACCACGCACTGAGAGTGACTTCCTTGCTATTGCTATGGTCTGAAGGAACTGAACAGCATCCAAATTAACGGACAGACCCGATGCCCTAAAGCAGGCCTCGGAATTAAGTGAACTTTCGGGCCGATTTTCAGAGGCAACGCCCCCTTTCTCCGGCCGCACGTCTTGGCCCCCACGATCGCCGTGCAGCTCGGAGGTCCTCAGGCCCGTAACCGCGCGGGTCGCATTAGGGTGACACTCGTATCAATAGGTTTCTACATCGTCCCATGTCCCATGGTCCGCGTGGTTCATATGCTACGCGCCTGAGGACCTTCGAGCCGATTGGTGATGGCTGGGCCAAGACGCGCGGTGGGAGAAAGGGGACGTTGCCTCTGAAAATCGGCCCGAAAGTTCACTTAATTCCGAGGCCTGCCCTAAAGCATCGACGACAACTCTCGGTTGTGTGCGGGGCCCTATCGCCTCTTATATAAACAATAGATAAAACCTTATAGCCAGAGATGAGAAGCGACTGTATAGGGTATCCGCCTTGCACACGACTATGAAAGATTAATTTTTGTATCGATTTTCAATAAGAAAATCTAACAGCTTACACAGACCAAAGTACACCAGATCACCAAAGTACACACGTCTCTGCGTGTCAGTTAATTCACAATATTTAGCGTGCCCTATATTAGTAATGAAGGAGTTCCTGTGGAACCACCGTATTCAAATACACGCTAGGAGGGTGTTTGCTACCGATGTGGACGGTACTGGTGTGGCGAATGGGCCAAGTGTGGAACGATAGTCTGACGCAGCTTGTAGTCGAGGGTGGTAGACGGTGAAGGGTTGCTGGTTCGGTGAAGTTATTTAGATGGGGCGTTGTTCTGGCTCGCACAGTATGTGGGTCGCCAGCGGCTTAGTGGCGCGGGTAAGCCTCATGAAACATGAGTACCCACCGGGACGACATCGCTAGTTCCTTTATGGAGATGGAAGCTTATGCATGAATTGCAAGGATAGCAAGATCCTTCTGTTCGTTTCACGCCATCCTGTCTGCACGAAAGCTGCGTGGTTGATGTTCTTAAGTAACAGTTCGTCAAAGAAGGTGTGGATACCTCGTATCCTTCGATGTATCCGTGACGTGTTACCCGGCGAGGGGGATAAGAAGAAGAGCGAAGAGTGTACACCGAGGCAAGCGTAACCCTGTCGTGTAGTAAAATTTGAACTGGTAAGGGCGCGCTGTCGTTCCACGGACGGTTTACGAACATTCGGTGGGAAAGTTTTAGATTCTCCTCGTCACCGCGGACGTCAAACTTCTGTTATAAACTCGCCGAAGTTTCGCACTGGGGAGCGTATTGTAACTCTTCTCACGGTACATTGCGCAAATTTTTCAATGATGCCGGTGACTTCTGACAACAGGGGTAAACTGGAGGGAAGTATTGTGGTAGCATGATAGGAATATTAGGGGTTGAATGGTTGGTTACAAACACGTCATACGCTGGTGGGTCTTGTAAGTTTTGATGTAAGTGGTCGTTATTATATCTTTTATTATGGTATCATTACACCGTTGTAGTTTTCGATACAGACGTTTAGTTGTTTGGAAATAACGTTTTGATGAGCAACAGATTTAGGGTTTATTATCGATGGCTGTTTATTAACCGAAATGTTTAATAACCGAAAGAGAATTTTTTAAATTTAAAGTAAAAACCTTATGACTAATAATTTTGTAGTCTGCCTAAAAAATATAAACTATATAAATCATAGGTTCCTTGTAGCGTCTAGCTTTTAACACGTTTACTCTGTAGAAATTTTAACTCGATTTATCGAACCACAAATCATTGCTTACATAAAATAATCTATGAATGGAATAAAATAACATAATTTATTGACTCTATTGTACAATATCTATAACCCCTTTTAATATAACCATATATACACCTATATAGATATTATGTTTGCCGATTCTTCGCATCATCCCCTTGAATAAAACCTAAGAAAAGAAAAACATTAAAAAGAAGTGTGTTCTACATCAGTTTTGCGAGGCGTCTTTCAAACAGAGAAATAATAAAATTCGTCCAAGTTCAATAAATCTGAACGATAACCGGTGAAAGGGACCACGAAGTCGCATATACTTTACATAATTACGATCCCGCGTCGAATAAATCGTTTTCGAAACGGTGCCACGTGTTCTTATACTTGCCGACTCAGCCGCGGGGACAAGTGAATATTCGATTTGGACGATGTCCCAGGGCAAACGAAGAATCGCGTCCGTCCGTGGAAGGAAGTGAATTTCACAAATTGAGCTTACATCTGGAACCGTTTAATATGCATTAAATGCGCGCCACTCGCTTAATGGCTTCGAGTTCCCACGACGTTTCATAATTAAACGGAAATCGGGCGGGGCCGGGATCAGGCGGGTTATTAAATTCAATTATCAATTCTTGTAAATAAACGGACGAGCTCAAAGGAGCGGATGGCGGTTCCCGTTCAATTTATTCGTCGCGATCGAATCGTGACGAGTTTCCATTAAAAGTGGATGCAGCCAACTTTTTCCACGATCCACTGTGTCGCCGAGTGGAAGATTTGCTACTACCTACCGGCGAAATAACGAAGAGCGGCTGGCTAGAAAGTAATATGTAAGAGGAAATAAGTTTTCGCCGTACGTTTCACGATATCTGATACTGCCATCTAGACCTGGGGGTTCGTCGAAAACTTCCCCCCCCCTCCCTCTCTCTCTCTCTTTCTTTGCCTAAGCCAGCCACGGAGATGCGACCTGCTGGGTTTTAGCTCTGATATTTATACGACTTTTCGCTTAATTGCCTTTCCTCGGAAAGAAGTTGCCGACGTAATTAACGCTATCGTTCGCGGGAAATCGTCGCGTCTACCGGTTGTTTACATATACAAGGTGTTCTATCAGAATCTTAGTATTTGAACACCTTTATTTCTTTCGCGAAGATGCGGGAACATGTTCAAGGCATCAGGATTTTCGGTAATAATTTTCTGCTCAATTCTTTCAGGATTACCTTCTTTCCGTTGCTCAACTGTTTATACTTTTCCCCACGCAGTAAATAATATTAAGCTGTATTCCAAATTATATAGGGCTACATTTCATGATGCACAGTTTTTGTTAGTAGATAGTAGTCCGTGCAATTTTTATTAAGAACAGTTGACACTTTCCAGAAAACGAAATAATTTAAATCTTCGTCTTCAGTGAGTAATTCAGCGTGGAACACTTGCTAATACTCTTGTCGAGACACCCTATATAATATCTCCTGGATCCGGCGAAATCTGCTCCCGATCTCTGATTTATTTTATCTACAAGTAAACCAGTGAATAAAAAGTTCCCAGATGACTCCTTCTGTTGTGTCGCCAGATCTCAGCTTGGATAATTCGCGCAACATAAGTTTCAAGGGTCGTACTACGTTCTCTGTCTCCTGGTGTCGTGAACTTTGCAGGGCATGGGGAAATGTTTAATGGGGGAAGAAAACGAATTTTTTTACGATCTCTTGAAACGTGCAATATGTGCGACACCAAACGGCCAACTGCGTGCCTGTAAATCAATTACGCCATTGAAATATTAGAATGTTACGAGGGTCGATTTGAATATTGCCCAATCGAACGCCTTTGAATCCGAGTGATATAATTTCTGCACGATCTTTAGGGGTATAAAACTGACGAAGAAGGGACGCCGTTGGTTCCGTAACACAGTTTCAGCTACGTAAAAATAAGCTATTACAAACACGTGTCCTTGTCGATTAGCATAATGGCCGGACTTTTCGTACTTGCAGCGGGTCTCTTGCAAAAAATGTTAATACAGGGTGCTGTCGCGGGCAGATTTAGAACTGGGGATCCAGATGCTGTGCATGTGCTCACGGGAAAGTCATTACACTTCTTCGGTGCCACTCCAAGAGAAGGTTTTCATCTGCGCCGTGATAAACTTTGTTGTCCGGGTAGAATCGACAAATTTATAATCCACAGCATCTTTCGCCGTTTAGTTTTCTACTGAACGAGAGGAATCGGGACCAAGCTTTTAAAAGCTAGACGATGATCGATACGATCAACAAGAAATCGATACGATTGTGTGAATAAAAAATATCATAAAAATAAGTTGATGATTTATTGGGAAATACGATTGGCAAACTGGTCAGAACACAACAACGAATCGTGTCCGACTACAGAGAAGTAAATAACAAACTAATAAAATACAAAATAATGATCCTATTCCAGCATAGCATCACTTCGAAGCTTTTAAGAATCCGCTGATTTAAACAAACCATTGAATTTCCTCAAAAATATTCGATCAGCATACTTTAATCTTGGAGTGCGTGATTCTCGAAACATTAATATTATTAAGAAATCCGTTCGCATCTCAACCTTCTGCCAGTCACACGAATGCAGCACTCACGCTCAAAAATACGAAATATACACAGAACTCGCATACACGAATGCGTGCATCATTTCATTACCGCGCCCCGTACTTCGGATTGCTGTCGCTCAGACCATAAGCTAATACGTAATTACGAGACACGCGGTATGTCGTGTCAGTCAACGCAACAAAATTCGTAAAAGCAATTTCTGAAGCTGTTTCAGTCGGCGGGCTGTCGGTATTAAGGGAAGCGTGTAAGAACGTCTCGCCGCACCTTGTACAACGAACAAAGAAGGAAGCCTCTTAACTGACAAGACAGCAGAGCTAATTAAGCGCACGTAACGTTTTGCAAGGCGATTAAACCGGCAAGAGGAATTCCGTTCTTATCTCGACAGGCATCTACAGAGACTGCCCCTGCCACCATCCCCCTCCACGCCTCCCACCATCGTCGCTACGTTCCACCGAAATTACACCACGAATCACGGTGTATCGTTATTTGTTTATAATTAGTCCACGAATGACACCGTTCGGGAACAAAAGGGGTGCCCCCGGTGGAGAGGGGTCGGGATTTGGTCGGGACGACGTTTAAGCTGTAGAATGGCCGCGGTCGGTGTGGCATCATTAACAACTTTCTGGCATTGTTTTCCGTGCGACCGACAAACTGGGCTAATTGCTTCAACTTCTGACCCGCTCCAGTTAGAGCGCCGTAACTGGTTGTTTCTCTCGAACGGAGGCGATTGTTCCCGGCCGTTGCAACTGCTTTTCCAGCGCAGGCTTGCATAAAATTCATCCCCCTGCGGCGACGAGCGCTGCTACACGATCCTCGCCTCTTGCAATCGTCGCGGCTTATTAACCCGACGATAATTAGCCGTAATCGCGGGGACGTGAACTGCCCCCGCCACTGCTTCTGCAGAGTGCACTGCTTGTTTCTGTAGGGTGGGGTGTGGGGGCGGGGAGGTGGCCTGAATCGCTGTGATTACGTGACATGAAATTAATCGGGAGTTGTAATCATTGGGGGGGATAAAAGATTCTGTTCTTAAATACAGTTTCAATGAAACTAACAGTTAACAGAAACTTTGCAGTTAATAAAGGGATGAAATATTAATGTTCAGACGACTTGGTTCCGGGATTTTGAAGTGCTTCACGATCAAATGCTCGTGAAGCATTTCAAGTATTTCAAAGAAGCTGTAATTGTTCAAATAAACGTCACTCATCTCTGCTGTGTCAGACAATGGAATTTCCAAGTCCACAGCTTTGTTTGGAAATCATTGTATAATATTGCATCTACACAAGTGCTCCTATTTCGATGCAGAAAGCAGTGCGGCTTCGGACGATCGGTTTTTTTTATCTGGATGACAAATTTCATCGTTAAATACCATTTTCATTCGAGTTGAAAGTTACGATCGCCTCGCTTTCCAGTATTTATGCAAAGAGCGAATCAGATAGCACTCAGCTGTTTGAAATCGCTGAAGCTTTTTGCTGCGGAACACCCTTTCGCAGTTCGAAATAAACGATAATTGATGCGGTAAATAAACGATAATCGATACGAAAATAAATAATGAACAAAATGGCCAAGAGGTTTTTTTTTTATTACCTTTGCAGTTCTATTTTATTGAAAGTTCATTAGAAGAAGTATCGGGATATCTTTATATTTATTTTCCCCTCGAATTTTATTCCTCTCGATTCAGCGTATACATTATTTGCAAGTTTCTGAAATCCGGCTGAAATTAATAACCTTTGACGAAGAATACATTTTTATTGATTGTTTATTTAACCAAGATAATATAAAGTAGGCACTTTGCAAGCAGAATCAGTTTCACAAATAAATCAGATGTATGCGGTTGATTATAATGTCTTGACGATTAATAAACGCTCTTTTTTTAGCTAAATATTCATCAAGATATTCTTATCAAATGGATCATTTAAAAAATTCTAGTATCATCTTAAGAATGTCTCGCTTGACAGAACATTGCTCAGAAAATAAACCGGCCTTGTTCTCAAGAGTTTTTAATGAATTTACTACCCAGACTTTATTTTGAAACCATGCAAGAAATACTAAAGGGGCGGAGAAAACGAACGAAAGAAAGATTGCGAAAGTTTTATTCCGCCCCAAAGTGGAAGAGTATTCCCTTGGTCAAGACCGGTGTTCAAGTTAATTTGGCATAGTTTACGCTACAGAAACAGAAAGAAGTGAAATTTTAGAACGGCCAACGTAAAAGTTACTTGTCCCGTGAAAGAGTACTGGCTGCTTTTATTCGGGACATAACGCCACGGTTGCTCTCGAGGTTCTTTAATTAGTATTGTTTAACACTAGAACTACCAAGCCAGTGAAAATGACTGGTTTTAGATTTCTTGCTTTAAAGTTATTAACATATAGGTATTGTTGCAGCAATTCATGATGACTTTCAATAAGGCAAAATGACAATTATATATCTTTATTTAATCAATTCTTGCTTTATTCGCTTTATTCAACCATTTTCGTGTTCATAATCTGTCTAACGTATACTGTCTAAATAGTACCAAAACCTATCGGTAGTTTTAGTGTTAAGGTACTGTAAGGAAAAAGGATATCGGGTTTTTTCCACGAAAAAACAAGTGGGAAAGAATTTATTTGCAAAAGTGTAAAAATTAATACAAATAAAATTATTATTCATTCAAATTATTATTCAATTATTATTCATTATCATAAATTGTTCAGAAAAAAAATACCTTTGGACAAATTACGCCTCATATTAGAGAATTGAATAACATTCTCAGTCCTATTCCTATCAAGTCACACGTCTCTAAATTTCATATTCACACGTCGAATGATATTATACATCCCCACCATTAACTCATCATTCAATTGTAACCTGAAAACCATCGACCCAATTCCAACACAACGTTAACACAAACCAATGCTGCAATCAACGAGACCAAATAGCCTACCGTATCACGCGAAGCTCGTCAATCTTCCCTTCATTCAGAAATGAAATCCCAGCGCCACTCTTCGAATCTTTTTGGGTGGCACTCGTTCGATGCTTTGAATCGCCATGCTCTTTCTCTCCCTGGACAGAGAACTTTGCTTCGACCGATAAAACCGCCCGAAAAAAAGAAGGAAGGAAAAGGACAAACAAAATTGCTCCGCAGAAATGCGCGGCAAACCGAGTCGCGTTGAGAGCCTATCTGTGCATCACGTAAACGAGAGAACGTCAACGCCGCGGGCGCCTCATTTACGCACATTTTGCATCCACTCAAGTTTCGTTTGAGCGTTCGAGATTACATGGAATATTATTTCGTCGCTGGAGTGGCTGGCACATTGCTCACGAATGGCTGCGGTGTACATATGAGACGGCCTGCTTTGAGGCGGCTTTAACCTGCATTGACATACGCGATAATAGAACTAGATAGATAGATAGATAGATAGATAGATAGAGAGATAGAGAGGGGGGGGGGAGAATTTCGAAGCTTCGAAGCACGAACTGATGAATCTGTACAAACCCTTCGATGGCATACAACTTTCTAGGCGTACTAAGCGTGGGTCATCCACGTACCTAGAACTGATGCTTATTGATGCGTGTACTTATTCGAGAAAAGTGAAACACAGGTGAGATGTGTCTCTTCGTGGTCTGTTTTCTTTTCGTCCTGTCCTTCTTCCTGTTCTCTTCAGATTGTGATTTTCCTTGAAGTTAGGTATTCTTGTTTCTTGAAGTTCTTCCTCCGAGTTCTTTTGCTTTGGGTTTTCTTCGGTTTCTACTTATCAGCTTGCTATTTACTTATTTCAATGCTTTCTTGAATCTCTTAGTTATTTATTTTTTATCGCACTAAAGGCACGTATGCCATTGTAGAGATAGTAATAAAGGAATCAAGCGAGTATTTCACGTCGAATGTAAGCGTTCAAGTTATATGGTTAGCCGCCTGACACAGAACTTCAGACAGTCAAAGACGTCCGACGCTTCCTTCCCTCCATTTTTTTTTGGTTCGTGCGTCCGCGCCATATTACGATGTTCTCCTGAGACTCAAGGATGCTCTGAATTTGAGGAACTTTCACTTTCACCTCTGAGAGTAGAAGGAAAAACTTTCAAGTACCCGGCGAGACTTGCTTATGGACTCTATTACTGGCTCGTTGAAGCTACGTGGGATCTTTATACTTGGCCACGAATGCAAACTACCTGTCGACGCAGGCATCCTCGTTGTCTTAATAATTTTAAAACGCCCCGGCAAGAATTTAAATTGGAAATTTTTACTGCCGCGTCCCTCTTGACCTCCGGGTTCGAATAATTATAGGACATTCTGCCCAGACGATAGTCGCTGACTACGATTTAAATCTTTTAAATATCCCCATCTCTGTCAGAATAACTACTATTCAAATAGATAAATCTCGTCCAAATAACAGGCTGAACTTGTGCCTCAGATCGTATGATTTTTTTCTCGAGTGCAAGAAGAATTGTAACTGTGATGTATATTCCGTTATAAAGAATTGACAAGCATCAAGTAAGGATAAATAGTACACTAGTTTTCTTTTGGCGTGATAGTTTTAGTGTAAGTGAAAATGTCGTTACTGAAATTGATACTCGTTGAAACAAGTTGCAATTAATTTGCTGAACGAATTGCGCACTCGAACAGTTCACTGCAATAACTCGATCTATATCTGTTTCGAACAAATCTCCTTAAAAAATCTAGGAAAGGATACCAACTTCCTGAAACTCGCACGGTCAAGCAATATTATCTTTGGTCAAATCTAATGAAACGTTTAACGAGTTCCGCAGTACAACAGTCTTTCCCATTCAGCGAGAACTTCGTTTAAACTGCTTCAATTATCTCCGAGTTGTTTACATTTCGCTAAACATTATCCAGGACCAACCCCGTTTCCGGATAACGCTACAATCGTAACCAAGGAGCTCATTTTTTACGATCCGACAGTCTGCTAGGGTGGTCACGTTGGAGCCCGCCCGGCACAAGGGTGTTTGCAAAACTAATTGAAAAATTCCTTTGCGCCCTGTCAGGGACGAAATAAAAGTTCGGCTGTGATAAACGAGGAAGAAACCGGTCGTGGACAACCGGCCAGAAAAATGCTCAGCGGGCAAACCGACTTTTCGGTTTCCAACTGGAAATTAGTCGACGTTTTTCAAGTTTTGATGGACAACGGCGGTGAAATGCCCGACGGTGTCTGCTTGAAATTTCCAGCGCCACCCTCGGGAACCCTTTTCGAGGTGCGAGCAAACACGTGTGAGAATTTGTCAAGGGAGGTAGCATTAACGTTTCATCCCTCTTACACTTAATTCAGCAGTCGGGCCACGTTTATTGTCGGTTGGATAAGTGTCACAACCGATAATGGAATAGAACCTGTCGACCTCGTGTAATTATTCCTCTGCTCATTCGTGTCAGACTTTTATACGAAATTGAAGGTTGAACATATTGAAATGTAACGTATAGATTAACGTATATATTCCGATATTATTTACCTAACATACCAGAAAGCTAACATAACTTTTTCCGCGACACGTATGCACACTATCGGCCAAAAGTTTGGGACCCTCAGACATTTCCAGCTGTATAGAAATTGACCGATTAATCATTTTTGGGCTGTAAACAGAATACTGCCAAGCTAGACATATCGAAACCAAGTTTATTAACATCAGTCTCTATAATAGTAATGTCGAATTAATTAATCGTTAACAAACCATTCAGTATTTCTACAACCTAGGGAAGTGGTCCGAATCTTTTGACCTATAATAGACATAAAAGATATCTGTAAATTTCTCCTAAACACGCCACGTGTGATTTAAAACGAAGTCTACCGCAATTATACAACACACCTACAACGCGTTCCATTAGATTGGTACATATAATGTGAGGCGGTCTGCAACGAATCCGGGCGTATTCCATCTCGAATAAATAACGCTCTGTCTAAAGGTAGCAACCACAACGAGCGAATTACGAAAAATGGAAATGAATGGTAAAGCAAGCGGGCAGGGTTGAAGGAAACGAAAGATCGATGAGATCTCTTCAAAGAGAGGAGCACAGTTACCCAACTCTCGTATTTCAAGTGGTTGCCTTTCTTGAAAGACTGACCGGAATACATTGCGAATTTCAGCTGCTCGTTATACAACTCGGCGAAATTAAAAGAAAGAGATAAGCTTGGTTTTAGAGAATACTTCTTTCACGTTGCTTGACCAAAATCTACTGCACCGTTAAAGTGAATAGAGGAAGCTGAAAGAATCATGGTAAGGAAGGAAATTTAAGCTGATTCGTCATTCATTTTAATAAACTGTATGCTCGTTAGTATTGTATTGCTGTAATGATGTGTAAGTGCATGAAAGGCCGAATTCCTTCTATTTTTTCTTTTTTTTTTTTGTGTAAAAACTTATACTTTATTTAAACCAGTCTTATTTTATCATTAAAGTGTACCCATTTTAATAACTCAGATACTGCTATTTTGGTAAAACCCGTTCGATGTTTCAATGAATACCTAAATTTCTCAACAATAATTAGAACGACGTTTAATAGAACAGTTTCGAATGACGTTCTATGTTTCACATTACGTGGAAGATGACGTTGGGACAAAACATAGATGTGCATGTATATGCTCTACCAGCGACCTAAATAAAACATTGCGGTTTTCATATCTTCCACTTAAAATACTTCGACTTGAATATATTAGGAAAGTCTCAGACAGTTTAAATTTACAGTAACATAAATATTAAACTCGTTCCAAAGAACATTTAGAAAAGAATATTATCAATGCACGAGTTTGCATTAATAGAAATTAATGACGATTGAAAAGGATATTACCGTTTTAACTCGAAAGAGGGTCTTTTACCTGAGCAGTGATTACAAAACCAAAAATTGGCAATTGTGGAACCAGTACAAAACATAGGAAAATTGGAACTCACATGTACTATTATGAGAAATATTATTAATATTAATTCATGTCAGTTGTAAACCTAATACGTTTCTATAAATTTATCTAAACGTTATTTAATAATTGAAATGTTAATAATGAAATTTATTTACGGCTTGCAAAAGCTAAACTGAAATTAATGAACTGTATATATTTGTTCTCCGGTAAACATTAAAACATTTCTGTGTAACAGCCAGTTTTCGTAGAAGAAAAGTAAATAAACGTTTTGTACAGGAATTGATGAACCCGTTAATATAATAACACTTGAAGCTTCATGAAACATTGCAATCTTCTGACGGAAGCATTTCAAAGGGCTTCGCACAAACCTACCCAATATAAAACGTTCCAGCAAAAACTTTTTAGTTTCAGTTTGAAATATTGAGCGTTTTCAATTAAAGGATTTGGCTATTTAAAAGTTGGAGAAGGGTTTTCGAGTAAAGATTCAAGTACACACGGGTTACCTCGCATCGGGCTATTACGGGTTTGCGCTTAAATTAAAATTTTAAACTCGATTCGCCACGCAGTTTTAACAACGCTGATATCATTCGTAAATAACTTTATAACTAGAAAGTTATAGGTGAACAAGAAGAACAAGAAATTAAACGTGACGTATGATAAACGAAAACGATAAAACGAAATATTTATCGTTTCGTTACATAATATTTAATTGTCATGTAGCACACTTAAACTAAATCAGGTGGCGCAGAGCAATGTTTCTTCGCCGCGCACTGTTATTGATGGAAATGCTTCAACTGCGAGAAAACATCGATGTTTAACCCGTTTCTGTCAGGAAATTCAAAGCAAGTGACTTTGTGCAAGCTACTTCTGCAGCAGTACCGAAACCAATTATCCTTCTGCATTCGTGCTTCGCGACTCGGCCAGGGAACACGGCGGGCCGCTCGAATCCCCGTGTCAATCATTCGCCAATTAATCCCGGGAAATTATTGCTTGGATTGATTCGCGAACCCAACGCACCTGACAACCAGCCCAAGTGTGCAAAGTGCACTTGCGTCTGACTTCGAGTAGACCGGAGACTAACTCATTGATTTCTCGAAACAGAGCGGTGACATGCAGTCGGCAGCACGTACCAATTTCATGAAATATCTGCGACTGATCTCTGGATGAATCGATTCTCTAACGTTCCATTCATTTTCGTAAGGAATGTGACGATACAAATTGTCAAGATGACTTCTATAGCCTATTGCTTACATCTCTTGATGACTATATTTACCTATAGCAAATAATATTTAAATTGATTATTACTTTCAATCGAGTTTATACTACAATAATTTGTATTTGTTCTTAAAGTATTTCAGCGTTATTTCCTGAAGAAAAATTGAACCGTACGTTATTAATTGGAAAAAATTCAGTTCACGAGAAATTGCGAATTAAACCTGCAACAATTGATTGAGTACAAAAGTTAAGGATTTACATTATATAATATTAATATGTGATAAAATTGAGAATTATTTTCTTCGGATGAAATCGGAAAAGTTTGTTACACACGAGACACCCCGGCTACCTGACAAACACCTTCCCTCTGAATAGCCACAAAGAAGGAACAATTAATCTTCCTTGCCTAGGTACGATTCAATCCTACTGGTCAGACGAATCAACGTTCTATTCTACTTGTCACCTCAGGCGCTGCTCCGTTCTACTTGCCTGATGAACTAAGTTCCAATTCCCTCCGTCTGACCACACATTGGCTTACACTACTGCCTCACTTCTATACCACTACGCTCTATAACCAAGGGTCCTCTTGTTTTATTCTTTTTACTGCTTCCGCTAGATTTATGCAATTACTAATACAAGTTAATTATTTCAACATAATGCCTTTCCTTTGTAATATAATATCAACAATATAAATAATCTTTTCATCGCTTTCTCGAATATCTAACATCATGGTCTACGTAATCACAGTACCTGCAACTATTTAATTTGCTTTTGACCAAAACTTTTCTATCCCGCAATGAATAAAAGGTACTCTGCATACATATGGATTACGAATATTCCCTACCGGGACAACTATCACCGTTATTACAGTAATTGGGACGAGCGCCAGCGTGTTCGCCTCAACGGTTGTTTTCATGTAAATTTATTAAAAAGCCGCCAGCTGGAATACCGTCACAGCGAGACGTTCTTCGGTAAATTAGATTACTATCCACTCATCAATTCCCCTTTCTTTCGGGCGGTTGCGTTATCTGAAGAATTAATAAAGGCTAAACGAAAGAGGAGACGTGGCAGGTGCGGAAGAAGGAAATAATAATAGATAGAGGGAGAAAGGGAAACCGGAGGAAGGGACTTACGATAAGGACGAGGACAGCGCATGGACAAGTACCACTTTCAATTCCGTATTTACATAAAATAATCTATAGCGCCTGGACGTAGCGAGAAATTACACCGCGCCTTCGACGGGCTCGAGTACCCGGGACAAATATCGCTCGAGTATTTATTATAGAAAATCGATTTTCGAACTCCGCAAACGTCAAGCGTTAAGCGAAGCTTAAACGTTAAAAAACAATGAGCGTTTTTTTGCGGTCTTTGTTCGCGACACCCACAAAGTTTCCATTGAATTATTTAATATCAAGTACGCAATGTAATATACGCTCCCGTCCATAAAGAACTGCACAGTCCCTCAGCTTGAGCAAAATGATTATTGAAACATGAATACAATTCTCTGGCTAGATATTATTGTTCAATTTGGTTATATGTGTATTTAGCTATTTCACGCCAATATCGGGATGCACAATTAAGAATAGACATGTATTATTTATACTATTTATCTTGTTCGCTTTGGACGTTCTAAACTATCAGAAGAATATATCTGGAGCATTACGAATAGTTTATGAACCCTATAGGACAAGTTCTAAACTGAACAGGGTCGCTGATTCTTTTTCATTTCAATTTCGACAGTGCATGCGATCAACATAAGTGATTCCAGGAGAAATTTATCAGTTTAAAAGCGGTGGAGTATTATTTATTACAGTTTAAGTTTGTTATACTTTAATTTGATTAAAGTGCTCCCTGCATTATAAATAATTAATAAGTGCTATTTTTTATAATATATAAATCGTCCGCATTCCAAATTTTATTGGGTATCCGGTGACTTATGGACGGGTTTTTATTTATCTATATACTTCCGAACAAAGGAGATATTATTAATAAAACACGTAAGCGGTGTTTCGTTTCGTTTTTCTTCAGACAACAATTTCAGTACTTAAAGTATACGAGAGAATTGATGGAACGAGTTCCATCGCAGCAAAATTATTATTTCATTAAGCATATTTACCTATGACGTGCCGACGTCATGTCTGTTGAATTAAAAAAATGCTGAGCTGGTAGAAACTATTTTCGTTAGTTAAAGTAGTACTAATTATTGACGTTCTACGTGGACAATTGTCTGCTTGTAAAACCACACAATCACAGGTAATCAACGAATCAGGTTACATCTACGCAATCGAGCCACTTTAAACGAGCCCTGCCATATGGACCAATCTTCTAACACATTAACCTTCGCGCAATTTACGCGGCGCGTTATACAGAACCCCTTTGTTTTAAAATACGAGGCCGAAACAAAGAAATTCCGCGTACAACAAGGGACAAAAATTAATTAAATTCCATTTTTCCCACTTCGACCAGGGAACAAGCAAAGGGGAGTAGACTGCTTAATCCATGATCCATTATCTCCGATCGCGAACTAAATCTCTTCCATTCATCGTGAAAATCTTGCGATACTCGTTAACCTCGCGAGACTAAAGTCACGTACGATCGTAAAAATCTCTCGAAGCCTTAATCGTTCCTTTAAACAATCCAATTTGCCGTCGAGAAACCAATTTCTTACTATCGATCATACACCTTAAATCAATCTTGCGAGCTGCCATATACGAAGCGCTGGGGAAGCTCAAGCGAAAGGGGTGGCGGAAGATCTTACGAGGACTGTAGTATCGATGCGTTCGCTGAGAGAATACGAGGGGGACAGGATACTGTCTCGAGGGCGGAGGTCACGTCATTTCGTGTTATTAAATTTATATAGATGGGCCGGACCTCTGATCCTCGCGACGTAGATTTGTCAGGGATGTCTAGAGGAGAGGGATGAACAGCAACCCCGCAGACCTTCCGGGAATTCAATATTGCACTTCCCCGTGTCCACCCTAGCGTGCTGTTGCTCCTCAACCCTCCTGGGGAAGCGGCGCAACTGGCAAATGTTTGTAGATCTAATGCAACGGTTCTCAGATTTGATGGTACAGAGAGAAAATGTGACGCCATCAGGCAAACCTGACAGATGATACGTTGAAAAACGGTCGGATTACGGGATCCACCGACGATGACGGCGTGAGGATAGGACGAAATCATATGGGGTTAATAAAGGGGAAGCTGGCGATGAGCGAAGACAATGCGGCCCCTCGGTGCAGTTTTCCTAGACAGGCTGAAAGTCGAATAAATGGCGGAATTCACGTGATAAACAGCTGCGGATGTTTTATTTATTATTGTTTTGGTTTGCTTCTTACTGGTGCGTGCGGGATAGAACTGGATCGTTTACAATATTTCGCAGGAGCATGTTAATCAAGCTAGTACAGGTGTCCAACGTGTTACGATTATAATCAGGAAGAACCGTCCACGTTGAACGTTCATTTCCAGAGATCTAGCGATATATCCTTTTTAATCGTTGAGTTTTCTTCAAGTATAATAATAAGGAAATATTCAACCGAGGAAGAAAACGCAGCATTTCGCTGCATACAATTCTTTGTACATTTCACCAAATAAAAGCTCTCTGATGAATTTAATATTTAATTGAGTGTACCTCACGTTTCAGACTGGAACATCGTTTTCATTATACGAATAACACTCGACCTCGACTTTTATACTGTTAACCTTCGAACCCCCCCTAATTAGATTTTCCATTGTGAGTACACAAAAGGCAGGGGAAATTCGAGTTTTCAAGAATTCCATAGACGACGCGATGGGGTTTGAAACAAGAGAATGGGTGAACGCGATTAGTGGGGAATCCAATCGGAGGATCAACTTCGTTCTTTCACAGTCTTGGAGGGTTATTGAAACAGGTTATTTTTTTTTTTTTTTTTTGAAGTGAACCTTCTGATATTCCAGTCTTGTACGTAAGCCATATGTTTACCTCGCGGTAATGGCTAGGTGAGCGTGCTTGGGTTTCGCAATTTTTCACTTTCCCTCCTCGAAGTTTCCTGCCATGGGGCGCCGAATACTTGCAATATGGGGATCCACAGTTCGGGAGAGAAGGGAACTGAAATCGACTATGTAAGGTGACTTTGTTTCATACGTACACGTTGCCCTCCTGCTTGAATTTTAAACGTTCTCTCATTACTTTCTACCTTGACTTTAATCAACTTAAACATACTTAATTGGGATACAATTAAATATCTATTCGACAACGGGTTTCGACAGCTTTATTACGCAAAGACTGCTGATGATAGAGTCTCGGTAAGGTCTGTTCTAGTTTTTTATGCTTAATATCCAAATGCTTGCAGATGTGTAATAAACAGTCTTGTATGTAAATCAAACTTTACTTCAACGCATCAAATAAAAGGTAATTATTACCAATACAAAATATACGATTTTGTCAACTCATTATAAATTACTCTCGAAATTATCCATCCAGGTAATAGTAGTAATTAATAAAAGGGATATCACCATTAATTTGGTACGTATGTGTGTGTGTTTTCAAGCCCGTTTAAATACCTGAAACCGTCTACAGACCGTCTACTGCGAAAATAAAATGTGAGAGCTAAGGAAAGCGGAAGGGAATGATATGCTAGTAAAACGAGACCGAAGAACAGCAGAAATAGCGATGGAGGCCAAGTAGAAATACGAGGGCAGAGGAAGATACGAGCAGCATGCGAAGCAGTTGCTCAAAGCGGAAAGAGCACTTTTATTTTTCTTTTCCCTCCTATCCAGCCTTACTTTAATGATGAGGCTGGCCCATCCTCATTCTCCACGATCTGTGGTGCAAATGTAACCCATGTTGCATATGTGCCAGTTTTTTTTCGGTGCCAGATGAGAGCCACCTTGTAAATGAAATGGACTACCAGCAATTACAGATGAAACTTTAGCGCTGCTGTACTTTTCGTGCTTCAAAATAATAAAAAATATATGGGAAGGGGGAATAAAGTGCACATATACGATTGTGTTCTATCACGCATTTAATTTTGTTTTTATTACGTTATTCGTTTCATACGAATTAATTCGAACGTATTTCTATATAATTTAAATGAACAGTTACGCGTCGTTTTATTGTATTAAACACCGAGGAATATACAAAATGCTTTCGTGTTGTTTTTACGTAATACGCGGTTCCGGTGCTACTCTGGGATGTACTGATTTCCTAGTATACGGAGGTTGTAAATCTCCGTTCCGATTTTTATCGACACCGTCACTCGCGTATGACTCTACGACCGTTTAAGGAGATAGAGGTGGTAGATTGAATAAATGCTCGTTTAATAACAAAATGTAACTGTTTAATAACTATTGTAGAAATAATTATAACAATATAACAATGAACGGATCAAACTGTTGTGTATAGTGTACTATCGTGTGAACAAGATTGAGGGAAGATAATGTTTCCCGTGTATTTTGGAGTAGGAGAATAGAATGGTTTCTCCTACTTCTGAGCAAAAGATCGACGACTGAATAAGAGAGGATAATGTTTATCCTTTTCAGCGTACTGGGCAAGACCCTGTCTTAGACTAACTTCCTCGTCGAGTGTATGCTATCACGTCGACTCGGAAGGGTATTTTGGGCACGCTGATTGGATCTTAGACAAAATAACGAATTGCCAATCAGCGGGTTTAAGAAATGGAGACACACCTTTCCTTTGCGCCCGAAGCGCGGGTTTTCAAAGGAGGCGGTGCGACATTGACCGTTCCGGGTAAATCGCCAACGCACGGAAATTTCCGCCAGGATCCTCGAGCTTGACCTGGTCGTGCCTGTTGGGGCACAGCTGTGGGACCCCTTTGGAAACTCACGTTTAAGACGCATGCAATTAACTGTTGAGGCCGTGTAAGTTTATTTTCGCGTACCTTGGCGGATTATGGAATAAAACGATTTCCTCAAAAACAGTTCTAAGACTTGCGCGTCATAAACGTCCTAGCCATCTGCATGTTTGAAGGTTCTTCTTTGTGCAGATTGCTAGCAGTCTTTTATGAAGGAGGCAATTTATTTCGGCTGTTGGTTCCGAGGGTTTGCCGCGGAACACGTGTACTAAGTAAATTCTATTCATTCGTCTTTATAACGAGTATACCTTTTATAACAGTTACCTCAGTTACTTCAGTTTATATTAAAATAGAAAGAAAAGGGTACCTATCATTTGTGTGCTTAATAATTTTATACAAAGCGTATACCTCACAACCGTACCAAACGTAATATGTGTGCTCTACAAAATGCATATTAATACTACTTTATGTAAGAACGTGATTGAATATTCATCTTCGTGGACTATCAAATCTCCAGCAAAGATCCTCGAAAGTTGTATGTATAAGCCAGATGACATCTCGACACGATCTCTCAGTCTACCATCGGCCAATTCCGTTCGCCGTTGAGCAATAGAGTTCACTTTCATTCAAAGTTAAATACTCCATCCAAACTTCCATCCGCGCTACTGTCCCCTTTAATCATTGATACCGACTCACACCCGCTCGGAATGTATAAATAACTAATTAGCCCGGTGACGCGGTATAGGGCGAGGGTGCCAGGAATGCATAATTTAAACGTCCATTACCGTACACGCCATAGCTCTCCGCTAATACGTACAAGGAACCACACACTTTAATTTGTCCCGTGAGAACTCGAATCTTCTTCCTATGCACAAACAGCATCGTTGACTTATTGTCGGCGTAAGAAAACTTTGGAGAGAAGGGGGTACTGAATTGTTTAGAGGGCTGGCAAACAATTGGCTAGAGAAAGACCAGCGAAGCTAAACATGTTCATCTTGATTCGTCGAACTCTGTAGCTTCAGTACAGCGATTCGTTGCATTTCAGAATAAGAGTATTTAACAGGTATTCGTTTATTCCTGATAGTTTACACACTGAGCGGGAAATGTTTGACCGAATATAATTTTACATGTTCCCCGAATGTACGATTTGAATCAAATGAAATTATTAAAACTTTAAGTGTTTGCGAAGAAAACAGATTTGAATTTGGTTAATGCAAATTTTTACCATTGTATATTGTTAAAATGGGACATCTTGGCAATTCTTTGACACGTGATCCCAATAATCTTTAACTGAGCATGACTGAACTTAAATATTTAATTTTGTGATTTATGTAGGTTTCTAACATATTTCCATATAGAATACAAAATATGCAATGTATGAAAATATGCACTCTTTTGTATTCATTGGTTGTATTCGTTCATTGAAGACGTAATATACCTTTACGCTTGTTTTTTCTCTATGTACTGCAATTACATTACAGACAATGGCTGTAGTGTATCCTTATAAAGTTGAATCTCAAGTAGTTAATGCGAGACTGTACACAACATCAAACCCAGTAAATATTTGGAATCATCAAAAACATTAATCATTTTCTCTCTATTTAAAAAGATACTATGTAACAATCAAAGTTTTTGATTTGTTTTTAAAGGATCAGCTCCTCAGTAAATCCTCGTCTTAACACTCTCTATACGCACACACGTAGGACTCAGAAGTCCATAAGGTGATTTAATTATTTCTTCATATATGGCGTCGGTGCAAATACTAATTAAGTACTCGTGCAAGGAAACATCTACCGGTCAAACCGTTTATCAATTGTCCCCGTATAAATATTTATCTTATATGTATAATATTGGCATATCCGACCAATACCTAAATTATTCTGATTGCTCTGGTATCCCCCATTTCTATTACGTCCTATTGTTGGTATTACTACGACACTATCACTAATGATAGGACTATGTGCGAGGGATCTGAGAGGAGGCCAACAAAGTGCTCTGACAGAGAAGCATAAAAAGTTCCCAAATCACAGTGATTCGACCGTACGTTACTTTTAATAATAGCAACGACGGCGCACGTCTGACAATTGTAAGTTGCCTAGACCGTGCTTCCCGACGGCAAATTAATGGCGGCGGGAACTTTTAGGCGATTAGAGAGGCTTTGAAGAACTGTAGACACAGTAGCTCCTAATCAGTTTTGTAGAATATATATTGAAGAGATACAGTTATCCGTGGATAGGTAACGGTAATGTGGAAAGGCTTTAGTACTTGTTCTTACGCTGGTTAGTGGTAAACTAAATTAGCTGCTCTAAATGCCGTACAAGGTGGACTCCGTGTGGGTGGAGTTCCAAACGTTTTTTCATACTCTGCAACTTTATTGGTGCAATCCGGCATAGCTCCCACCAAGGGTGCCAAGTAAGACCTTCCCTAAATAATTAGGGAAAGGGAAAATGCGTCGTGGGAAACCCAACGACGCGGGCGGCCAGCGTCCGCCGCAGGACCACAAGTCTGTCATCGGGCCTCACAGGCCCTTATCGCCTGCGTACAAAAGAGGCCCTTGAACTACGCTTGCACGCCAGGAAAATTGGCGCCTCGACTATGAAAAGTCTCGCCTTGTTTAAGAATCCTGGCGCCTTGAAATAAACACGGCGTCCCATAAATTAGATATAAAATTCCGTCTAAGGACGGAACACACAGGATGGATTAATTAACAAGACGCCATTACAGGAAGAAGAATTCCGGACAAGGAAAAGTATGCTTTCATTAACGAAAATGAAAGCGAACACGAAGCAGGTCACTTTCCTTCTAGTCGCAACTTATGGACGGCCCTCAATATTGTGATTACTGGCGAGTAGAAGAACGTTCGACGTGTACGAACGACGTGTACGAAGAAACGAAGATAGAATAATGGGAAAAGTGAATCGACATGGAACGAACAAACGGTTCTCTCACTCGATCTACGTGGGAGCGAGTTGACACATTGGAAACAGGCCGAGACTTTTATGGCAGCTGTTTCCAACGTAGCCATAAATCCCTTATCTGAATTGTTTATCGTACAGGGCGAGGGTGAGAGAATTTCTCATTTGCGTTAAAATTCTTCCCTGGAATCGCGACCACGTTGTCATTGTTTACGAAATTACACTTGTTCTTGTTATCTTCTTTCTTGATACTCATCTGCGGTAATTAACACTATCTTACTTACTTCTTGAAAATTCGACTCCAATTTATCTTCTGTCGGGAAAAAGTGATCCTCATATATAGTTACTAATTACTCTTATCTTTTAAGGATAAGTGTGCAGGCAAGTAGCACAACCGATATTCTTTTTACTATTTACTTTTTATTATTTACACATTAAAATGTGTAAATATATGTATATTTCAATGTTAGTAACTACAAATATTCTAATAAAACAAAAATAAAGAAAAAATAAATTGGAATGTGGAATAGTTGGAATAGTTCTTTATAAATATTATTTTACCTAATATGCAACTAACCAACTGTAGTTGTATAATTAATGTATAATAGGATAAGTGCATTCAAATTATTTTCATTGAATAAATTACAATATATGTTTTATCGAAGTTTATTGTATTAAATTCATATAGCGCAAATTGCATTTGCTACATATGAATACAGAGTATTGGATCAAACTGGATATTACTATATCTAAACGCGACTGCCTGTATCGAGGAAATGTTCAATTTTATGGGTCATTTCACGAGCTCTGTGTCGCTTGAAGTTTTGATGAACCGAATCTGGGGAAAAATTCTGACAATGAAGAATTGCGCCCCTGATGACGACATCTATCGCTGGTCTGCCGCAAAATTAAGGGTGGCGTTTCGGTTCGATCAATTAAATTGAGAGTCGAGCGGACAGGAAAATAATAAAGTGAAGTCTTCGGTGAGGAACGGAAAAATGTCTGCTAGATAATAGATATGTTTCCATTAAATTCGCGATTCTTTTGCTTTTCGTCACTTGTACTATACATTTCTTGACAGTATAAAAGTGATTGGAATTTGCGTATAAATGAGGAATGAATTGTATGGTTTGCCTTATTGTCGGGTAGCGTAATGTCGAAGCTCTTTTGAGGAATATTTATTTGTTTACCGAGACGTTTTAATATTCCATTTTTTTTAGCTTTATAAATTTGAAAATATAATATTTTCGACTGACTACTTTTAAACGTAGATCAATTAAAATCACTGACGAGGAAATGCATAAATATGACCAGTTAAATTTCGTTAAATGGCTGTTCAAATTTTTCATATTATCAATTTTCATGCATACTAAAATGCGTTTTATATTTACCAAACATTTATTTCCATTAATTTTATAAAAATATTGCCCTGATTATTCGCAAATACTTAAAATAACAATAAAGAAAAGTAAATAAACGTGTACTTTAAGTTTTCATATTAAACTTTTCAATATCTTATACGCGTATCTAATAATAATAATAATATCGAACACCTTACTAGTCTAGTGTCAAACTACGTAGTAAACATCAAGTACATTGAACCGACTTGTTCACCTAAAAGCATAGACACACAAACCCATCGAATTCCCACATAACTTCCGAACACCAATGCACACCTTTGTGTACACCTGTCACCTTTACCATCTCACCGTGCATTTCGCGATCATCATTGTCCTTTCACAAAGCAACCAATATCCTACCCGCAGGATGCACTCTAATAATCCCGACAGAATCGTGTCCGTGAGTAACGAAACTGTTCCAGACAGGAAAACTGCAACGATAATAAAGTAACGCTCGACTCTTTGCAGTTGTCGAATTTCATCAAGCGACTTGGTTTCGTGTCGGCACGTGTTTCGCACTCGTGTGCCCACGTCCACTCACCTGCACAAGCGCGGCGATCGTTTCGGTGCAAGCGCCGTGTATTATCCAAATTGCATTATCGTCTGCTGTTTGCCCGGTTATATCGTCACGGTCGGGTGTATTTGTCGTGGAGCGCTTTGCCGCGCGTAACCAGTCAAATGGCTTAATTGTTTTGTCCACACAATTACGAAATTGCTTACAATTTACAATCAGCCTATCTAGCTTGCGCCTTTCTCTCTTCAACCTGCGCCGATCAATTTTATGAATGGAGAACCGCGGGCAGACAGCTCTTTTTCGCACCGCCTTTCGTTTCGATCTATAAACCCGTGGAACAATCTCTTTGTAAAGCACGAATTTGTTGATTGCAATGGACGACGATTAAAATCGTTTAAAAAGAGCTTACGTTAATGATGCGACGGTGTGCAGGTGGAGTTGGTTATTAGATTGGACGACCTACGATGTACATAGGCTTTAGGTAGCAAGAATTATCTGTCTCTAAACTTCGAAATATGAAAATATAAAATACTGCTGCAAAGCATATTTTTTTTTTTTTTTTTTTATAACGAGTTTATTTTAAGGAGGTCTCATTAACAATAAAGTCATTAGTGACCACCATCAAGAATACATTAATTTACATTACATGTTTAGAGAATAAAGAAATTGTGATTATTGTGAATTACAAGGTGTCAAGTAAGTTTATCTGGCGGAAAAACTCTATAGTCTTAAGAATATTATCAGGGTCGTTTAGATTCGACTTCATATTAACTTTAATATTGCAGTTATTTCTGTTGAGTGAGAACTTTGGACAGTACAATAAAATGTGTTTGATGGTTAGAGTTGAATCACAAGACTGACATTTCGGAGGTTGCTGCTTTGTAATTAGATGTTCATGTGTCAGTCTGGTATGGCCGGTACGGATGCGGGTGAGGACGGCTTGGTTTCTTCTGGATATGGCCGGAATGTTGAATTTTTCTTGCACGCTGGATCTTACCGTGTGGAGCTTTGTTGGATGGTTGTTGAGCCATAAATGGTTCCAGAATTCGCCAATGGCCTTTTTGATTTCTTTTCTCATGTGGTTCTTGCAAATAGTTTCCGACTGGGTGTCTGGTGAGGTCCATGGTGGAATGGAGGAAGGGTTTCGGTCTTCTATATTCGGAAGGGGGATATTTAGTTCTTGGAGGTAGTTGATGAATCTAGTGGAAATCGGTTTAGGGACTTTTCTCTTGTTTGCAAGGTTGGAGTAGCAGAAGTCTGTCTTAAAAAAGTGAGACGCTGGGTTGTAGGGTGAAGAGGCGACGGATAGACCGTATGAGATACATAAGAGCTTACGTCGGATTTCAAGTGGGGGTTCGTTTAGTTCGGCGAGAAGACTAGATACAGGTGTCGTGCAGAAAGCATTTAGAATTATTCTAAGACATGAATTTTGGATAGGATTTAATATATTTAACAGTTTATGATCGGCTGAATCATAGATTACAGAACCATAGTCAAGCTTGGAGCGGATGAGGGCCTTATAGGAGGTAAGAAGAACGCTTCTCTCGGCTCCCCAACTTTTGCTAGCTATACTTTTAAGGATATTGATTCTTTTAGAGCAGTTTGTTTTGAGTTCCTTGAGGTGATGAGCCCAAGATAGTCTCTTGTCAAAAATAAGTCCTAGTATTTTTAGTTTCTCAACTGCTTTGATTGGGGTTGAGTCTAAGGTTAAGGCTATAGTAGGTAGTTTGTTTTTGCCTTTCCAGAAGGTAATGTGTTCCGATTTAGTTTTGGAGAAAATGAATCCAGTACGGGACGCCCAGGCGCTTAGATTCTGTAGAGATTGTTGGAGTAATTTTTGGGTGGTGGTTGTATTCTTTCCTGTACAGAAAATGGTGAAGTCATCGGCAAATAGACATCCTTTGACTGGGACAGTCAAATTGTTAGAGATGTCATCAATTGCTATGAGAAATAGGGTAACACTTATGACCGAACCTTGAGGCAGACCATTTTGTATAAATTCAGGTTTGGATAGGATTTGTTGGACTTTAACTTGTATGTGTCTGTCGATGAGTAGGTTTCTAGTAAAAGCAATGGCATTGTTTCCTACTTCCAACTTTTGGAGGATGTGAAGGATTCTAGTTCTCCATACCATGTCGTAGGCTTTCTCTATATCAAGGCTGACAGCTGTAAGATGCTCATTATTGCTGAGGGCTTTACAGATAGATGTTTGTAGGATTGCTAGATGGTCTGTAGTTGACCGAAGTTTTCTGAATCCGAATTGGATGTTTGAGAGGAGATTTCTAGATTCCAAGTACCACACTAGTCCAGCATTTACCATTCTTTCCAAAATTTTGCAAATGTTGCTGGTTAAAGCAATTGGTCTATAAGACGTGCAGTCTAATTTGTTCTTATTTGGTTTTAATATAGGGATAACAAACGCGGTTCTCCATGAAGAAGGAAATATTCTTTGGGACCAGATACGGTTAAACAAATTCAGGAGGGCAGAGGTGCCTGACGGAGGGAGGTTTTGGAGCAATAGATTTGATACTCCGTCTGGGCCAGGGCTAGAGTTTTTAACCGACTTAAGGGCTGTAAGAAGTTCTGATAGTTTTAATGGTTCTTCCATAGGGTTATTTGTGGGAGGGGGGATATCATTGAGTTGAAATTCCTTGGTGTTGCTCTTCAATTTCCTGAATTCAGGGTTGTAATTGTGGTCACTTGAGTTGAGAGCAAATTTGGAGGCTAAGCAGTCAGCTATTTCTAGAGGATCGGTGATTAAGGTCGAATTTGGTGTTATTAGTGAGGGGATTTCTATGCGTTTTTTACATCCGTTAATGTTTTGGATTTTGGACCAGGCCTGTTTGGGGTCAATTTTGAAATTAATAGTCGAGATATAGTCTATCCAGGATTTTCTTCTGCTTAATTTCATCGTTCTTCGGAAGATAGCTCGCATTTTTTTGAAGTTGATTTTATTTTCCACGGTAGGGTGTTTTTTGAGAGTATTGAGAGCATGGTGGAAATCTTTCCTGGTTGCACTGCATTCATCGTTCCACCAAGGGACTTTATTGTGGGTTTTTTTTTTTTGTGAAGATTTGGGAGCAGAAATATCAGCAGATTCATACATAATTTTGAGGAAGGTATCTAGATGTTTATTGATATCAGTATCATCGTCAAGTAGGTCAAGATTTCCTATTTTATTGTTAATTTCTTCCCGAAATTGTGACCAGTCCATTTTCTTGAGGTTCCATTTGAAGTAGTCGGCGTCATTGGGGATGGTATTACGTGTAGAATTTGAATTATCAATAGAGATATTACATGGGAAATGGTCACTATCCCAGGTATCATCCAATACCTGCCAGTCGAGCAAGTGAAGGATATCAGGGCTGCAAAAGCAAAGGTCAATTGCCGAGTAAGAGTTTGATGTCAAGTTATAATGTGTGAATTCTTTGGTGTTGAGGAGAATTAGGTCATTAGACAGTAAGATTTGTTCAATACATTTTCCTCTGTAGTCAAGAGAATTGGATCCCCATATAGGATTGTGACTATTGAAATCACCAGATATAATGAAAGGCTTGGGTATTTGATTCAGAAAGTGTAAAAAATCAATACTGTTGAATGGCTGGGAATTAGGTATGTATATATTGGCTATATGGATTTTTTTGGGGATGTAAGTTTTGATTACTACCGCTTCGAAGCAGGTATGAATAGGGATTTCTTCACTAGAAAATTTGCTATTGACATAAGTTGCTACTCCTCCACTTGCTTGGGAGTATTGGGATCGGTTTTTATGGAAAAGTGTGAAGTTGGATAAATTGCAGGAAAAATCTTTCTTGAAATTTGTTTCCTGGATGCATAACACAGAGGGATTATATTCTTTAATTAATAACTTAATGGATTCCAGACGTGGCTTGAAACCATTGATGTTCCAGTGAATGACACGGCTCATTTGGCGTCTTCGTCTGTTTCCAAGGTAGTGTCAGATTCGGATTCCATATTACTCGTAGTGGACACTTGTAGTTTTTTAATTATTCTCGTAATTCTATTTTTGATTGAACTCTGTTTGAGATTTGGATAAATTTGGTGTAGCAGGTCAATAAGATTGTTCGTATTTTCAGTGTATTCTTTAGATATTTCCAGTGCATTGGGTGATCCTTGCGTTCTCTCTAAGAAGTTGCATAGTTGGACAAAATTGAGGGGGAATTCTTCTGGTTTATCTGACATTAATGGTTTAATAGGAGCAAGGAGCTCATCCATATCTGGTTTACTAGTTTCTATTGGAGATTTACTCCTAGGTTTCTTTTTAGATGATTTCAGAGGTGTGGGATTGGTTTTCAGATTAATCACATCATTCTTGTCTTGGACTGTAGGCATGGTGAATTGATGGTCGAGAGAATCCGATGAATTTGAGGTTGAGGGCAGTGGTCTTTTGTTTCCTATTATGGTAATAGTGGGGGTTGGGGGAAGTGTGAGAGATGGTGACTGCTCCATCTGTTTGTTAATTATTTCAGCTGGTGTATTGGTTAGTACCGTAGAGATTGGGTCGCTGCTTGTTGGGGCCATGTTATCGGATTGTGGTGTTGTTTGATTACAATGTTTTGCTGTGTGTCCTTCTTGCTTACAAAGGAAGCAAGTGAGATTCCGGGAAGAAATGAAGATCCAGTAGTTTGAATTTTCAAATTGGATTTGAAGAGATTCAGGGAGTTTATCACAATCATCCGGTTGTATAAAGACTTGTCTACGGAAGCTCATGATGTGTGACAAACTTTCTTTGGTTAAACCGGCCCTCAAAAAGTATATAGATGAGAATGATTTCAGTCCTAATTTTTGGAGGACGTCTGATATAATACTGTGAGGAATGGTTGGGGAGACGTTTGACAATATTACCCTTTTCATTCTGTTGATTAGTGGTTTGATATCCAGCTCATTTCCGTTGACTATTATTTTCCGATGTTTTTCAACTACTTCCTCAACTAGTTGTTTAGATGCCAAGAATGTACATATTCTGTTGTTTGAGATTCGTGAAATAAAGCGGATGTTAGCTGGATTGATTATCTTGCTTAATGCTTCTATATAATCTTCAATAGAAGTACCTTCTATGGCGTTAGATACAATAGCTTGTTCTTTATTAGGAAAGACGATGTTTTGTGCCGCTTTGGCATAACTGTTGGGTACTGCCGGAGAAGCAGCATTCGCTGTTTGGTGCTCCATAGTGTGGGTTGTTCAGTGCAAATATACTGCACAATCGTGCAGATATTTGACTAATAGTAGGTCAGATTTATTTATTTATTTGTTATTACGTGCCAGTCAAATTTGCCCTTCTGTTCCGTCCGTATAGGGTTATGTAAAAACAACTACGTAAACATGAACACTCGTATCCGCTGTTTGTACACGCGACACTCGTATAATGCGTCCGTCCTCGATGACGGTCGGAACCGAACTCCGCAAAGCATATTGTGGTGTCGTATCGGTCACGAATTTTCGTGACTTGGATCACGACAGGAATTACGAAGAATGGTCGTAAATCAAGCTCCGGAGAAACTGTGTAGTTGCTTTATTAATACAAAGGCAAGACTCGGCTTGCAACCTCTGGTATAGATTCGCTTATACTAGAAGTATCGGTATGATTGTCAGTCTACCCGTCTTAATCGCGGGACTTCAATAGTCGGACTCTTAAGGTGATGACTGCTCGATAGCGTAAACAGTTCTGTCTTCTGGGTTCGTGTGAGGTTTTTAGGAAAGCTCGGATGTAGGTGTGGTTTTAGGAAAATGCATACTATTGGTTATGGGGTGTGACAGGAAACCCATAGAGGTGGAGGAAGATGTGTTTAGGGTAGGAGACGTACATGAGGTTGACTGACAGTTTGCTTATGATTTATCGCGATTTAGCGATGCGCAAGGGCTGCAAAACACCTGGTAGTCAGATGCGCCTTCCTTCGGGTGTCTTAATCCCTTAATTTACTTTAATTGTAATTCCTGTCGGTCATCAGGCAATGTCATAATTGCCTTCGGTAGCGCGCCTGACCCTTCGGACGGACGCTTTAGGACGGAACACATATTAATAACAATCCGTAAACCCGTCGAAAATTAATGTATAGTAGTTTCGATAAATATGTTCACTATCGAGTGCACTATTTATTCTCATTAAATTTGACCAAAAATTCAATCAATTGAAAACTAATCATTCAGTATAAATTATAAATCTACATCAATAATGCATGTAACATTCAACGAGCTGTGTCTATTATTCTTCGTCGCTCGTTTACAACTTTGAATAAACCATCAGAATCAGAAATAGGTATAATATCCGTTCAGACATTCAAGAACCATAATTTCATTTCTAAGCAAAGAAACTGGCGCTTGTTTACCCAGAAATAACTAGCACCGTCCCGATGACACCTGCATTTGAACCCGGCGACTTTCGCCCACGCAAACACGCCCGTTCGCTCTGCTGGAAATTTTCATAAAATTCTACCGTTTTGTTCCTTCTTTCCCCTATCCACCCTCTACCATCCTTCTGCGGTTTTAATAAATAGCCATGCTAGGTTCCGTCGCACATTTTTTTTAATCCCTGCACAGCGTACGCCTCCCGCGCCGCTGGTATTTCACAAATATCGAATCGTTTACTGGTCGCAAAGCGTTTCCCAGAATTTCAGCCCGCTTAAAATGCCCGCCGTTACGGACGACGGTTTTTTCGCAAATTATTTTTCACGTTGCACCGCTTGACGACACGTGTTTAACCATGGCATGTCGTGGCCACGAGCGAAAACACTCGCCGCACGAGTCGCGGTTACGCGTTCTAAGGCCAGCTCTTTTTTTCACGGTACGCTGAAATTAATATTTCGAGTCGCGGTGACGGTGCCGGACGGTTTCAGGTACAGCGAACCGGAAACGTTGGCTCTGATATAGATCTAGTATAGTCGGCACCAGGTTTTTCGAATCGGATGCCACCTTTTCTGATTGCGAAGCATAGTGGAGGCTGTTTTGTTAGAATTTGATTCGTATTCGTACGTAGACATTATGAATAACAATGGATGACTTGCCCTTTCTTATGTCTCTAACCTCAAATTTGGTGTAAAAGCTGAATTTGATTAAAAGCCGCGTTCGCATATTTTTCTCAGAATTGTAATTAGTTTTCATGTCACTTATATTTCAAAGGGCTCAGCCTATCATTAAAAGTTTCCGAGAACGAGTTTTAAAAAATGGGCTCATGCTTTTTTCAGAATATTCGATACAGTTATAGTTATAGTAAAACAGTTGCAGCGTTTTTATTAATCAACGACCAATTTATTGATTGCCATGGATACTTCAATTCAGATAAAGAAATTAACGCTACATCTTTCAGCTTGGAGCTCCGCATTAAAAAAAATAATATTAATAATAATATTCAGGTCAATTTGCAAGTAACCTATGTCCGAGTATGGCAATACCATTAAGGCGTAAAAAGTAACAGCATCTCTGTAAACCGAGCATCTGCGGCGAACCTGTACAATAGAAACTGCAGAATAAAAGGTGGTGTACCACCAAAAACACTGTACGCTCGGTCGCGTACGGTGGAAAAATTGCAACCCCTCTACCGTCAAACGAGAACGGTCAACATGGTCTATAGCCATCGAATTGGCCACTTCGATAACATTAATTGGCCAACGATAGACTTTTTAATTCCGGCCGGCTGACCGGTGAAACCGTTTATTTCCCTTCAACCTGCAAGCAGTACAGTTCATCGCACAAATGTAACCCACGGTGAAAATTCATTTATGCTCGAGATTCGCGGTCGATCAAGTGTTAATCGACTAGATAAAGTGAGCACGTGGTGGGAGGGCATCGTGGCTGAACCCAGCGGTCCATCCGCTCGATCATCGACGATAAAAAAGAACCGGTGGCAACCGAAGGCAGGCGCGATCATTGATTTTTTAGTGCCCGAGCGCACCTACCGTATGTTATATATATATATAATATCACGAGGGCAAAATAATTTAATAATGCCGATGGCGAGACAGCCGCCTGGCCGCGGCGAATTTAACAATCGACCAGTCTCGACGTTTGTGCACTTTAGCTTGTTTTGATGGCAGCTTGGATCAGCCAATAATGGAATTAGAACAGACGTTCCCGAAAAAAGTGCTATATTTTTTTCGCAAAATCTAATAGAGCACATATCGATTCGAGTTCTCGAGCGAGGGAAGAGTGCCGGACCGTCTGGTTTTTGCGAGGAACTTCTTCGTCCATTGCGATCGCTCCTGTTTCCTGTATCCTTTCCTGTCGCTGCGATTTTTTCTTGCCCTTTTTTAAGTGGCACCCGTGGTAAAAAGTCTCGCCGTTCGGCCAACATCCAGGTTGGCTCGAAATAATATTCACTGCCAAAACATAGGGCGTGCACGTTTTGGCTCTTGAACTGTCGAGTGTGGCGACGAGGGCGAACGAAGTTGTCGGGACCATTGGTATTTATTCGCGAACGATTTCTGTTGATTGCTTCTCTATCAAAATAGTGTTTCCAGAGTACATACAATTTTAAAACTCGATCGGAAATATCGTTTTATATAATACTTTTCGATATTAGATAGAATTAACTGGATAATCGCAGCTCGATTTCTAATCTTCGATCAACGGTTTCGCTGGATATTGCTCGAATACGGTAACAGCTATTCTCTGCTATTCAACTAATACAGTACGATTTGGCTGAGAACGTTTCACCGCACAATATTCTGCACCAACGTTATCAAACTTCCAAGCCTCCCAATAAGAAGAAAAAGCTAACAATACAAATTGAGCACGCTTAGCGAACGACATTAGCTACAGGGACCTCGTTAAGATTAATGAAGAAAGAGAAGAAATGAAATCCTTCATCTGCTTCAACTAATACCCAATCCCTCAGCGCAGGCACATATACATACACATAATATCAACCACGTTATCGAGGAACGAAGGAGATCTTAAACTGAAAAGGAGAAAAACTCCCCCTCCGATCTGAATCACTGAGACTCCTATTTCTTGCTCCTCCGCGGACGAAGAACAGGAACTCGATCAACCATGAGATACATCATATATTATTAAGAATCAAACAGCGCAGGGTGGTTGATTCATCGCGTTCCACCGTGTTGTCTAGTCGAGCGTAATCCGAGCAATTGGCCCATTACGCGTGGGATCGTAAGGCGTACGACAGCGAGCGGGCAACGTAAAGCGTGATCAAGGAGAAAAGGAGCCAAACGAAACGAGAAACGCAATAACACACGAAGGATCGTCGACGGAGAAGAGCAAACGATATTCCGTGCAGAGAAAGGAGAGGCCTGCGTGGTAGTTCTGTTGTCCCGAATAGAAACGATATGGACCAGCGCGCTGGAATTCCTAAACGCGGCCCAATAACAACTTTTCCAACTGACTTCCCTGGACTTAATTTGCCGGAATCGAAGGAAAGTATTAAGGCGGATTATACGACGGCCCAGTGACAAGAAAGGTTGCTCCTCGAGCATTTTATTGGTCGGGGACGATAGGGGTGAAGGTACAAAGGGTGGGCGATTGGTGAGGACTAGCGAGCGGCTCGTCGCACAGCGGGCCAGATTGACAATTAAAGTAGGCATTACTTCGTATTTGACAGATTTCATCATTTATTGATTTTAATTCAAGGGTATAGGTAATAGGTAAGTTACTACTCAATACTCATCTAAACTTGAGATAAAGAAATTAATTTTTTTATTCATTTAATTTATTTATTTTATTTATTTTTACAAAAATCTTATTGAGTCAGTTATGAGAAAGTAATGTGATGTAAAAATGTATGACAATATAGCGTTAAAAACTGTTGCTCCAAAACAGCGTTTCTTTTGACTATGTCATAAACCTGACAACTGAAAGGAAAAAAGTTGCAGAATAAGAATTAATAGATTACTTTAAATAACTTTGGCTACCAATAACTATCATAAACGATCTAACTGCTTTTGACCATCGATATACATTATCGATCACGAAATTTTCGTTATGATTATAGCTGTTAGGGCCCTTGGTCCTTTTACCTATCTCGCTCCTAATTTTGTTGCAAGAAAAACATCAATTTCTCGAAGGGACGGATGCGGACGGATGCAAATAATTAAATTTTGCAAACCTGAATCTGTCTAGAAATATGCGACATGCTTGAATTTACAAACAAACACAAACAATTTTTGTTATTTACAAAAATTTAAAACCGATATAGAAGAAGATAATTTTGTAGCAACATAGTGACCATGTAAATGTTTATAATTTTCATTATAAGAAGAAAGGTAACTAAAACCATTCCAATAAAAATTGAACCGCTAACTACTTTCTGGAAACCTAAATATACAAAATATTGTAGAACACTTTCGAGAGGTTAAGACAATGTTTGGCTGATTATGAGAAAAATATGGAATGAATTCATAAAATTTGACTACTTATTTGCAGTATAATAGTAGAAGAATAAAAAATTAATATAAGAATGCAGAAACAAAAAATTTTATTTTTTGAGGTGTGTCTAGTATTTTTCAGTTTTGACCTACTGTGCATCGACTTAGTACGGAAAGTCAATCGAGACTTTTTCACGCTGAGTGCCTGAGACTTTTGGTTATACATACTTTGCTTATGTGGGCTACTTTGGGAACAGTGATTGGTATTTATGCTAAATGGGTCCTTTTTAAAACGATGCACTGTAGATATACAGCTTGCAAAATCGTAATCGCGAAGTTTAATTTTACTGTGGCAATAAATTGTTTCTTAGGCATTGTTAAAATTTATACAGTCGAGAGAAAACAGGAGAAATATATCAGTGGACTGTGATATTTTAATTGAAAATCGCAGGTTTATTATTTGGTATCCTAGTTTTCTTGAAGAGAGGAATGTTGCATTTTGTAGAATTAAAACGCTTTGGTATTAATCGAATTTTTGTACAATATTTAAAAGAATATGGTCACATAAAAATGCATGCTATATATCACATAATTATTAAAAACTAGTATTGAATAGAAAAATTAATGGAAAAACAGAAAAATCAATTTTTGTTCTTTTCCTGCAACGACTTGTTTCCTTTTTTCTTCTCTATACATTTTCTACATATTTCCAAACCGTACATTTCAAACATTTAATATTTATCTCCATGCAGTCATTTTTGCTGCTAATGAAATATCGCCTTGCACTAGTCAATGTTTGAAATAGCAACAACTTTGTACGCGTAAAGGCATATTCTATGTGTTCGTTAAATATACAGGACACAGACGACCATTTTAAAGAGTTTTCCACAACATGATGGATTTTGTGCACGTATTCCCGTGTTAATAGCAATTAAACCATGTCGCTGATGTAGGAACTGTCACGTTGCCCTCGGGTAGTAGCGGCTTCGCATCCAGCGACACACTAAATGAATCATTTGATTGGGAAACAGCATCTGTTTCCGTTTTGAGTAGAGCAATGTTATTCGAATTGTGCAACTCTTCGAGCAACGAGTTCGGAATAAACGATTTTTCTAGCAATAATATCGCTCACCGTGGGTGAAACGTTCAATTAGAATGTGCTTCGCGTCTTTGTTCGTTCCCCTATAAAACTAGAACGAAGCATACAAACGAACCCCGTTAATGTGTCAGCATTGAAATACAAACCGCATTTTGTTTTTTTAACAATAGATTCGTTTCAATGGCGAACAAAGCAGGCGAGGCTTACATATATTTCGCGCATGTATAATACATGCACATACAGTTGGTCACACAAGCATTCGGCCACGCTAGATATTCTGTAAGCTTCGCACACTATTATAAAGGGTGTCTCAGAATGTTTTTCGTTTTTAGATGTTAAATAAAAAACAAAATATCATTTAAATCTCGTTTTATTTAATGTTAATTTAAAGAGCAATTCTTGAAGTTTATTTATGAAAAACAACCGTTTGCAAATGCGCACCATTCATTTGTTCACACTCATTTAACCTGGAGCTAAAATTTTCAATAACTCGCTGGAGCATCGCTCTTGGAATAGAGTTGATTTCTTCAGTGATTCTTTGCTTCAAAACATTCAGGTTGGGTGGCAATGGATTGTAAACTTTGCTTTTTAGGTAGCCCCATTGTATTGCCAGTCTCTTCAAACTTGCACACCCAATGCTTAATTAAATTGGCACTTGGCACATGTCTTAAGCTTTTTAAATTAAAATGTGTCCTGTAGAAACGACGAACAACAGTGTAGGAATCGTTGTTTTTATAAAACGCTCTCACGCAAAACGCGCGCTGTAATCCCGTGAAACGATTCATGGCTACTAAACTTAACAAGCCGGCCAAGCGGACGAGTCCACTCCCCTCCCCCTGCTACCTGCGGTTGACGCGTATTGGTCAATTCAAAAACGAAAATCATTCTGAGACACCCTTTACCATTGTATACTGGTCAAAAGTAAAAGAAATTATTCATCTATTTTTAACTAATATTTTAATACACTTATGAAACATTTTTGGATTCTTATTACAAAATAACTGAACGTTAAACGAATTATTTTCACGAGCAACTGCATGTATTCTGTCATAAAGCACATAAGAAAAGATTCTTCAAGTATTTCTTCAGCTGACAGCAGATTCAAAAAATATATGCGAGATAAAATTTTGCCCATACATTTCACCCTATCACTGCAATAATAAACAGCTTTCACTCGTACGACAATTCTAAACACAAAGCGACAAACAGGAATCTAAAACGCAAATCAAATTCTCGCATGGCGTAATTCCGTTCATGACGGAAGGACAGATGGTTTACAGGAGGGACGGATGGGACAGTTTGTTCGGTGGCAAAGGGCAGAACGCTCGCTACGAGAAGAAATTAGCTGGTAAAGAACACACAGCGGGCGGATATCGGCGCGGTTCCGTAAAGTTCCCATAAGTCGGTCTCGCAGCGTTTACTTCCTGGTGAACAAGACTGGCTCAGATACGATAGAAGACTGGAGGAAGTCTAGACTTTGAAAGATCAAAAGGCATCGGCGGCCTGGAAGTAACGCGGTGCTGGTGTCTGGCTTCGAAGTCGGTGAGCTTCCAGGAGACCCTCTCCTTTACCCTTCTCCATTCTCCCTCGTCTACCTTTTTGCCTCGTCTTTCCCTTTTTCTTTGCTTGATCCCGTCTTACTTCCTATTTCAATCTCCCTGTCTTCTTTATCCAATCTGTTTGCCTCACTATCCTTCACTTTTCGGTCCTCCCACCTTATTCTAGCTCTCTCCCTCACGCCCACGCGTACACTTTAGGCAGGCCGTACACCAAGGAGGCATGAAACACGCAACACGCAACATGCGACATGCGGTAAATGTCTCATGTTACTACACCGCGTACACCAGTGCAGCAAATGTTGAAGCATTCACTACCCCCCTACGTAAAATCTCCTACAAACTGAGAATGTCTTCTCTACCGCGCGGTAAATACCGCGGCAAGCACGCACGAAATCCCGCACGCAGTAGATGTCGCGCAACATGTGCAACATGCATGTCTGGTGTACGAGGGTAGAAGAAGTAGCTATACATTTTAAGTGGTTCTGTGCGGTATTAGTATGAGCGCGGTATTTACCGCATGTCGCATGTTGCGTGTTGCGTGTTTCATGCCTCCTTGGTGTACGGCCGGCCTTAAGCGCTGCAGAGTACTATCACTTTAATTTCAGACACGAAATTATGGAAAACATCCTGCGCTCGGTGCAAATGAGCTTTGCCATAGTGGCGCATTAGGTTTAATATGGATACAGCTAGATGAATCGAGTAGCGAAACCAATGTAAACTAAATTCGAGCTGGCTAATGATATTCGTTAGACGATTGCGTAACGAACGTATAATAAATAGTTTGGTGAAATGTATTCATTGACGTGAGTGCGAACCGAAGCCTGTGAAGTCATTTATTGCAGCCTGATCGTGACGCTTCATTTACGTCACACCGGGCGCCAATCTTTGCCTCAATTCTGGTGAAATGTGCAAATATACGTTTGAAATCATCATCTATATAGTTTCGTAATTTCTATTCTGCAGCAACGATTAAATAGGCATTGATCTGCCGTCGGCCAATATATTGAAAGCTCTATCTCGCAGCACTTTGCTGATTACTCGCTTCTATGCAGACATAAATGTCAAAATGAAATTCAACGCTGTCGTTTCTCCTCGATAATTCCATAAAACGTGGAAACTCGATCGTCGACAGTTGCAGGGCGGCAAAAGAATCGGAACGATGCATCGCGAGTGATTGTGCCGATATAAGCTTTCACTTTGTCGAAACAGTTCAAAATACAAGCTACTGTCGACTATTTATATATCGATAATTGTATTTTACGATTTATATAAATTTCTGGTGCTATTACGATGTTTCGAAGCGGTTTTTTTGTGTTAACGATGCAGTATCAATTTTTGGGAAGTGTAATGAAAAAGGGAAATTAAAATTTTAGATGTTACTCCTGGTTTGCAGAAAAGGCGAAACCCTGTTCAAACTTTCGCGACGCCAATTCCTAAAACAATATGTCGTTCATTTCGTAAACACGATCTGTGGATAACAACTTGCTTGACACGAATTAAAATCGAGGACACTACAGCGACGAGTCCTCACCATTGTACACAGATTCATCCCTCGGTCATACGCACCTTTAGTCATTCTTTCGTGTAACAATAATTATCTCCTCGGTATGGAAAGGAGAAAGCAGACAGGCGAGCATGTCAGAGACGGGAGAGTACGTTGTCGCTAACCCCACGGGGGAGAGGCATTCAATATCCAACAAAAGGAATTAAAAAATTTTAGATATTAGCTCGGTGGAGGTCGATCGCGCGTGAGGAGTCATCGATCGAACACGAGATAAAACGAGGGTGGTCCCAGCGGCAGGAAAAGAGCAGCAAAGGGTACGGCAGTTCGACTTCTCCTTTGAGATCGTGCCAAAGAACGTTCCATATGAAAATAAACCAAATAAATGGCGTGTTTCAGACGTTTGCATAATGGGAAACGAAATAGGATGTCGATAGATCGAGTTGTTTTTTAGTTCCCTCTTTAGTTTTCCCTTTCCAACCGCCCACCCCTGCCAGCTGTTCTCCATTCTTTCGACGTTCGTCAATGCTTTCGTTTTTCTACGATTTAACGGAATGCTCCACATGTTACTGCACCCGCTCATGCTGCTTTATGCTTCGCTGATGCACATTTTGCTTTATTCACGAGAAAGAACGAAAGTTACGGGCCCCCCTGATGTACGAATGTCTTATTCGACTGACTGTCGAAGGAAAAACCAGGTGTGCACTTTTACCGGAAAGAAATATCCAATCTTTCCCTGTCGGTCTGAGCCCGCCACGGAAAGGGCTGAAGAATGAAACGAGGTATAGCTGCGATGACGTACACTGCCATGCTAACGGAAACGTATTCACGTCAATATCAGATCGGTATCGAAATATATCAAGCGTTGCCCAAGATCTAGGAAAAGGTAAGAATACAGGGGATAATATTGATGATTAGTCGACAACTTTCAAGCAGTGAATAATCTGTCTGTGGTTTCCAAAGAATTTTCTTCGGCCACCATAAAGTACGCCGCACGGTATTGATTTGAACTTTTATAAACAAGCATTCGTCACGGGAATTATTCACGTTTGAACAAAAGAAGAGAGAGAGAAGTAGAATGTTACTTCTCGGTTCAGTGTTTAGCAATAAGTTTAGTTAATTTAACTTGATTTCCGAAATATGTCCGAATTTCTTAAGTGTGGTCCGTAGATCACGAGTAACATCGAATTAGTTTAAATGGTGTAAATCAAGGTGAAGAAATGTTAAGACAATTTGATCTTTTATGGTAGAGACTGAAATGAACTTTATTCATGATCGGTGCATCGCTTTTATGCCTTCAGGTAATGTGGAGAGTGGGGTCTGCCTTTGTCTTAAACCGTTGTTACAGAGAACTAGATATGCGTAATAGTAAAATAGTATAATGAGTAATGGACAAACATAGACTTGGAAAAGTCTATGACGCGATGTTGTTCCCTGAGTCACCAGGACCAAGGAGCAGTAGTTGGAAATTTCCAAAGGATCCACAACAGACCCTCCAACGTGGCGTTAGTGGGGGCAAGATAACGCACGGTAGAAAAGGGCTCCCAAAACAGGAGTCGAGGCCTTTTGAATTGTACCATCGTTACGTGCGGACTGTCTAAATTTTAATAAAGTTTCGTTACGTTTAGTAAATACGGTATTCCTTACTTTTCCTTCGATTCTGTAAAATAGTCAAGTTTCGTATACTCCCTCGCGGTGCGGAACTCTCTACATAACACCGTTTACGTGGCTTTTGCCGATGCAAGCGTTGGCCGCGATGTTACGACTGGGACTGGGCGTTGGTCTTCGTTACACATTGAATAACAAATAACAAATGTGTCCACAACGTAATGAAAATACAACATTAACTACGCCGACATAATTTGTGAATCGCATGGAGGAATCGAAACTCATTGATTAGTAATGTAAGATGGGATTTGATAAGCGACCGGATCAGAAGCAGGGTAATGAAACAAATGACAAACAACTAATTATATTTATTTTATTATGAACTTAAAGAAGTACGCGTCTTAGCTCTCTCACGTCTGAGGTCTAATCTATTCTCTTTCGATACTATTTCCATTCTGCTCTGATTCAAACCCAAATCTCTTCTGCCTCGCGCACGCAACGTGCATTCAATATATTCGTTCACTCTTAGCTTTCATCTCATTTTATCTTTCATTCGCTCTCACTCATTTAGGACTCACACCGACACACACACCCTTGCCACGTGTCGCAGTTCGACCACGGGTCACCATGCACTCAAGACTCCATGTGCATGTTAGCGTCAGTTTATGTTTAAAGAAAGAAATAGGAATGGATGGTCGAGTGCTATTCATTCAGGGTTAATTTATGGTAGGGGCTTAGGTTACGGGTGGTCAGAGAGACTGTTTTGAGGATATGCAATCTGGGCGACAGACGATGGCTGGTGGCTCGTCGCCATTCAGCTATCGGATGTCCTGGGATTGACTAATTTATGATAGGTCTGGAGTGTGAATGAATGGGTCCAAACATCCTGCTGGCAAGCGATAGCTGGCGACCGCTCTGGGTCTTCCGACTATCGAGTGTCGAAGGATTGTTTATTAGATAGAAAAGAGAGTTTAAATATGGCAAGCGACCTGACGTCGCATTGCTAAAGAATAGGGACTCTGTTCCTCTAGGATCTGGCCACGGAGTGGGGAAGGCTATGCCTTTTGGTAAGAGGACTGTGATGAACCCCACAGCACTTACCCCAGAACCTTCGAGCTTATGAGTCGATTCTTGTATTCTCGGGCGAATATATATTGTTTAGAAAGTGTTGCTAACATGCATTCTTAGAAATCGTTCGCTCCTTCCCAGATATAAACATCCTCTCGATCCGCATTCGACATTTCCCCTAACACTTGTCATTCACACCTCGCGGTTCATTCGATACTTCTTATCACACGGTTCATACGAAACTCTAACATACGTCTTCCATACGTCTTCCATGAATTCCACAATCCCACAGTAACCCCTATACTTCCGTCAATTTTGTACGATTACATAGTTTATCTATTTCTGTTGTTACCGTAATTTCGCCGAATTCTATCTAACAGAAATTGCAATGAAAGCGCGTGTCTCAGTTCTGCGATGGTTGGCTCATGTGTCACGAGTCGTCCCGTGCCTCGATATCAGCAGATGGTTTCACGTTGGGATTTACAAGACAGCGGTACGTGAAGCGCAAGTATCGCAGGTACCACGCCGGAAAAATGTTTGGCGGATAGGGGTTCCCGGAATAGTCCGACTGCTCGAGGCTCTTGCGGAATGGGGAAAGAGGCAACGATAAAACCAGCACCAGGGGCGTATCGGGCGGGATGTTTGTAAAACTTACTCCTTCGCTCGTCGGCACGGCCCACACCATTAAAAAGCTTGTTGTGAATCTTTTCATTTCTTTATTTTCTTACCCACCATCGCCGGTCTTCCTTCTTTTCCGCTTTCCACCGTGGGCTTCCTCGTGAGAAGACCTCGGAAGTCTAAGCCCTACGTCTTTTGGCCCCACCCTGACAAGAATACACGTTACGCTCGAACAACTATCTTTTCCTTCTTTTTTTCCCCACCTCCTCTACCTCCGTTTCTTTTACTGATGGACTGCTTTCAATGCATCGCTCAAGGTGTAACGTTCCAGACCAACAGCCGTTCGCGTTCCCTTGACACGCAGATTTCGGCTCGCGGTTCGGATTTAAATAGCTAAGAACTGGAAATACGACTCTTCCACTATGCGTTTAGTCGAGTTCCGTTCTTTTTGTCCGTGCCCTCGACTGTCGTTTGCTCACTCGCGTGCATGGCGGAGAGCCACCTCGCCCTTTTGCCTTCCCGAACAAGTAGCAACGTCAATCTCCTAACGGACGAACTGGAAACTTTCACGGTTTTACCGTTAAAAGCCTGGCTCCTGCGCGCTCCTCTTTTCCGGCTGATTTCTTTTCGTCTTTCCTTCCCCTCATTTCCGGTGGAACACCTCGCGCCGTTTGCACGACCGCGATTTCAATGTGTGCACATCACAAGTCGCGCGAAAGAACAGCGTGGAAAATGCGATGGCATCGCACGGATGAAAATTGTCAGGGGGTTTGAGGTGTAACTGGTTTATCAATGTGCCGCTGTTCACTTCGCAATAAATGATCGACTATTTTTGTGCCCGCGTTACTCAGAAGTATCCTAACTTACGTGGAAATCATATTTGAAAGGTAGTCGTGGAACGTTTCTCAAAGAACTAAAGGTTTTAATTAAAGTTATAATCGTGTGATGTGGTCTTTCCATTTACCACGAAGCAAGCATCAAAATTTTCATCTGCTTGGCTGCAACTCGTTCGTAATTAGAATAAGGTGATTGCAGTATGAAAATTTTAAGCCACAATTGCGCTCGAGCTTAGCCCGCGTAGCGTTGGACAATTATCTCTGGTTAGAGGCTGATATGATTGAACGAGCCGTGAACTGCCGATCAATATAAAATTCGAATTCGCGAATACGACAATGGGTGCGCGACAAATTTCGACGGGATTCTAACAAAAGAAATATCGTATGCAAGACCAGTTACTCTGTCGAATAATATTTCCGTCATTTTTTAATCGAGCGAAGTGTCGCTTTCGTAATTTCGTTTCGTTGGACGAACATTAATTTTCCTGCCTCCGATATTTCTCGACTCATTCATTGCATTTTATTTTTCATTGACGCGCTGTTAAATCAAAACGTTTGTTAAATCGTTCGAGCTTTGAAGTGTATGCAAATGCGATTCGTTAATACCGAAGCACCGGTGAGACAAAAAGCGGAACAGCAATCGAATTCGTTCTAACAAGAACAAATATATTATATTGCTCGTGCATAGAACGGTCTGTGTCTCGAATGTGAAAAAGCCATGCCATTTTCCATTTATTTTTTTTATTGTTCTGGCTCGTATCAAAAAGATCCGCCGTTTTAATACAATTTTGTCCATTAATTTTGCATGTCCAGACGTATCACTATCCCCGTGAAATATATTTTAATTAAGGTAAAGCTAATTTGAACGGTAACATATTAGAGTGCAACGCTTTTTTTGCGTAACGCAGTGGACATATATAATAATTATTCTAATGGAAATGAACATATGAAAGAGATTTCGCACACACTTTCAAGATTACATCCCCGGATTTGTCCTGTACATGTAATTCTCTACATTCATGCTTTTACATCATTCAGCTTTGCGTGTAAACAGACATGTATGCATTTTATTTTTATATGTATATATGAAACAATTTTTAATTCTATCAAAAGGTAAAGAACGAGCTGAAAAGGAATAAATATGAATATTTTGTTAAATAATTTAAAACGCCGCAATGGTAAAGCAGTTTTACTTTATCTGCTGTAAAATAAATAAGACTAATATGTTTCTCATCAAGTTTGAAAATGCTTTTTATAATTTAACAAACAAGGGCCGTAATATCGTGCTGTCATGGACAATCTAAAATCAGTTCACCCAAATGTCTCACACAAGTCAACGCCAGCGAATATATTTGTCCCTCCCAGAACCTCCTAAACCCTGTATCTTATTTCCCCACCCTGTAAACTCAATTCTTCTCGCAAAATCGTTTCGAAACCAAACATCTTGCAGTGCCTGGCCCATTGAACAAAACATCTCCAATCAACGACAACTCAATTGAAATAGTTCGGTCGAAAAGAAAATGCGAATTCTTCCGAAATCAATTGACGTCTCTTTCTTTCGATCGAATCTCGTTAGCGATCCCATTAAAATCGACGCCTCTCGATCCCGCGATCGTTTGGGCGTCGACCGAATTATACACACAACCATTAATAGGATCGACGGTTGGATGATAATAGAAACCCCTCGCATCGGCGCAGCAATAATGCCAATCTCGGTCTCGGGTTCGACGTCGAGAGGGCTGATGGAAAGTGAACAGAGGTGGCGTGGGGGGTGTAGATAAGGGGGGGGGGAGTTATTTTCATTTTTTAGCCCGAGCCTCTTTAATTAAGATGTTCCGTAGAAATTTCCCGGGCGCATTCGATTTCTGGGGCTCGACGAAAGCGGCCGCAATTCTCGATAAACCGTGCTGAAAGGAAACTCGTTAAAAGCAGTCCAGTAGCGATCGAATCGATCGTTTTGCACCGACCGACTGTGTGCGGTTAGAAAGGCCATGGAAGAACGAGACGGGAGGCAAGAGGGGCACCGGGCACAGAAAATACAAGCTGGATTGCAAAAAGCGACGCTATAGGGGGAAAGTGAAGGCGCACGGGGAGGTGAATATTTTTCTTCTGAATTCGGCCGTAAACCGACGCATCCTCGCCCCCGATGACGCGTTAAAGGTTAATCGTCGAGATGGAACGAGAGATGTCGATGTAATTGAGAAGTTACAACGTCGACGCAAGGCGTTCGTTTCGCAGTGACGAAATCAGCAGAAATCGAAAGGGACAAGAGGGCGCCTCGTCTTGATCCGCGACGACGTCTGAGATCGTTTCGACGTCGATAAGAAATGGGCCAACGAACGGGAAAGGAAACGGAGGAAAATTAACGGAAAAATGGCGGGAAGAAGGTGAAACTTATAGGGGGGTAGGAACGGAATCAAGTGTTGGGAAGAATGTAGGGAGTTGGAAGGAAATCAGCAACTGAAGAAAGAGAGAGAGAGAGAGCAGGAACAGATAGCGCGGCAGATAGCAGACGTAGAAAGTGAACGTGGCTGGCACGAAGGGTAGATAATTAGACAAGAAACACAGAACCGCTCTCTATCTTTGTTCAACCGAGAGTTTCTTTCGGCCGGTGCCATCCGATTTTCTCCCTCCCTCTCCCTCTTCCTCTCTGCTTGAACCCGTATCCTCCTTAATTAAATATAAGCGCCGGCTTACCTCTGCTTCTCAAACCTTACCGCCTGAGTCGCTTGACTCACCCACCCCCCCGTACTTCATCTCTCTACCACCCCCATTCCATCCTGTTCACCCCTCTTTATCCGAAAGCCCACCATTGAACCAGCCTCCCTCGTTCGCGGAATACACGAAGATACTGTGTTCTTGTACAAATTCAGCTGGTGTACACGAACACCGTTACGTACACCTCTGCTAACTTGTGCACGCGTGCAACGAAGAGAAACACCTACGCTGGCGGTGTGTGTACGAACGGATGTATGTACATATATAAACTTAGGTGGGTGCACGAACGCGCTTCCATCGCCACGCAATTACGAGAGGGCTTGAGTACGCTTGCGGAGGTCGCACGCGGAACAGAGAGGAGCCCTTTCGTGCTCTCGCCTAGGCGACTACTGCGTGTGAGACTGATGCGATGCCTAGCGATACAGCCGTGGGACAAGGAAGGGTTATAATCGTTTTAAACGATCGGGCCAGACCTGATTAAGGATTGTCGATCCTCTTAGCGGTGCTGCCGATGGCGTTACCCGCGGGCTTACAGTGTTTTGGCGACGCTCCTCACCTCGGTGTTATTAGTTTGTTTTATTAGGGGATATTTTGAGCGCTAATGGTGGAGTGGTGAGAGGTTGGAGGTAAGGGAAAATTTAAGAATTGCATTGTTCGTTGTCGGTAAGGGATGATAGAATAGATGGAGAATTTTGTGAACTGCTATGGTGGACTGACTAGGACGCAGGTGTTAAATGGTAGATTTCGTTTGAATGGAAGCTTGGTGCGATAGTGTTTGGGTCTTGAGATTGATAGATTTTATTATTTATGCGGGATTGGAAGTTTTGAGAGATCAAGCCGGTGTAAGTGTAATAATGATACAAGGGATAATATATATTAGTTATAAAGTTGCTACGCTAGTCCACACTGTATCCACACTGTTCTCCGCCATTCTACTCTACGCTGCTCCTCAATCTACACTGCGTACTTTTACATTCATTCATACAGACATTCTCTTAAACCTAACGGTAATGCTAAAAACCTAGAAAATAGGTGACACGTTTCTGCAGGCCAGCGCTGCTCGCCTGCAGACCAGCTGTGGACTACCTATGGTCCCAGGTAGCCCGGTCAAAGACGTCCTGTACCCAGACGTTGGACGATACGCACTCCCATATTTATATAATAATTTATGTATGATATATCGCGTTACACTGTATTACCAAATTACTTGATGCGATATTTTCATATGGAGAAATTAGTTTTCATTATGATTCGAGACTGCGCCCGATTTTGTAGTTGATTCGCTGCTGATTACTATTTTATTCTTAGGAGGCGAGAATTGATCATCCTGCTTATTAAGAGTAATATTATTATTGCGAAAACTAGTTCCAAATGTATTGTTGCTGGCACGGATAAGTTCAATTAATTTGGATCGTAGATGTTCAAATGTATTCTTATCCCTGATATCAGGATGGAACGTTAAATTGGTGATACCATTTCGTGTCTGAGACCCCAATGTATAATTATTATTTAAATTGCGGATGACGTGGATTGTATTATTTATAAGTCTATCAGTGAATTCATTTCCATTGGAACCTCTGATATCTCTGCTCCAATTAAAAGTATAAGGCCGTCGTTTTTGCAACGAAGATTCGGTCCGATTTCCCTTGCTATAGATAGGGCGAAGACGATCCGTTTGTCGTAATCCTGCGAACACGTTTCTCGTTTCCTGTTGCACATGGTCTTCGTGCGCTTCGTTTGCTCCGCCTAAAGAAACATAAATTGGCAAATTTTTGTTAAGCGTTTTCTACGATTACCCTTTATCATTGCTATGAAGAATAAGCTATCCAACTTACGGTCCGTGTGTTTCAATGGTTCCAAAAAATTTTCGATGGACTTTCTATTATTTTTCAATGAATCAAAAATTCTACGGAATATTTGTTGATACGCAGTCCTGTTAGAAGAGGAAGAGTTCGGAATACCGGATGCCAAAGAGTTCATTAAATTCGCATTCATGGGTATCTCGGCGGGTACCACGTGCACCAAATGCTTCTGTCCCGATTGATCAGTTCCAAGGATCAATTTCGGTACCAACGGTCTGGCGTTGCTTCTTTCATTCTCCTTCAATTCAACATTCGCCAAGGAATCATTCGTGCCCTGCTTGTCAATAAATTTAACCCCTGAACGTTTTCTACTCGCATCCCCCAAATTATTCGCCTGCTCCTCCGTATCGTTCTTCTTGGTCATTGCAGTCGTCGTCTCAATATTTTCTTTCGTAGTATTTCTCTCGGGCCGTTTGGAAGAAATACTAGAAATACTATCATTATTCAGATTCCCCGCTCGGTGTCGTTCGGGCCACGAATTCTTATCGACGACAGTCCAAAAATTCCTCGCATTTCCCTTCTGCGCAAAAGCTTTGTCTTCAGCATTCAGGTAAGCGCTTCCATCGTTACGATAACTATGTTTATCGCTCAAGTAGGCATCTTGCTCGCCCTGAGAGGTCACGTAGACGTACGATCGTGGCCAGAGGCTCCTCATGTGGTAGCTACCGTCGATCTGCGGCACGATCGTCAATTGAAGATCGTGTCTCGTCGAGCCATGGGTTGAAACCCTCTTGATCCTTCGAAGCACCCACTTGACGGTGGGGTGTGTGTGCTCGTTGCACACCTCGCAGTCGGTGCATCCTTGCTGGCAGAGCAGCCAGTCACCGTTGGGCAGGTAATAAACGTCACCGCGGGACAGGACGACACTGGACGCGTCGTTCGAGACAATTGGAAATGGACCACCATAAAATGGTGCGTATAACAGACGTTTGTACAGATTATGGTTCCCTGGTGGTGGCGGTGATATCGTCTTGAACACGAATTCCCGGAGAATGTGCTCCCAATAGGATGGCGCGTTGGACGTTTCATTCGGGACGTAACGTCTCTGGCTCTGATCGTTTCGTTTCGCGTCATCTTTCGATGGCAGTTGAATGCCAATAGAGATTAATGTGATCTACGATATGAAGTTTCGTATTAGGTGGGTAATTGATCACTCAATTGCGAATTGTTTCCCATGAAAACAGATGTAAGGATTTCCGGAGATATCGTGGGGCGTAATACATATTTGTTATTATGGTGGAAAAATTGGAATATAGCAGGGCAGGCAAAGAAAGCATTCTTGTAGTGATTTGTTTCGAACCAATGGTAAGGGAGGCAATTAATTTGTGTATACACTTTTCTTGCGTGACTTTTTTTAAATAATGTCCATTATTTTGTGCAAAACATTCTCGCAGGTATTTGTAACGAGGTGTGCTTACTTCGTATGGGGTTGTAAGACAAAATGCTGCGAAAAAACTGTGAAAGAATGCTTTTAGCAGCGACGAAATATTAATTCAATTATGGATTTCCACTCACCATCACTGTCAAGAAAAGATTCCATTTTGCTAGATTCATGTTTCTCTTCTTTCCAATTGCACTGACAGCAGAAACAGGGCTGGATGGGGAAGATTAGAATGAATCCATGATGCACAGAGATCGTTGTAACGTATCTAACACCTGATGGACGACTGACTGAATCATGCAAAAAATGACTAGGAGCTCCTTGTATAGGACACATGTTTAATACTCCACCACAGATACCGGGATTACCGTTCAAGAATATTGACATTACTCATGATTAAACATTCGATCCACGGGTCAAACAGTGTAATTCAAGCACCGGTTGGATCTGTCGTGCGAAACTCGAGAACATTGTGTGCTGGATGTGTTTAAAGAAATGCCAGAATCGTTGCCAAAATACTGTCAACATCGATTGTTCTGTAATGAAAATATGAAACTTATCTTCCATCATTCTTCATCCATTTCCAACGAAGTCGACACCCGTACCAAAATAAATAACGAAAGTGAAGAATTATTCAAATAGATTCAGCGCAAACAACATTTTGACCAAGAAAGAAATTATTTACTCTCACTGTCCTGCGTTATTTAAATTCCATCTACCCATTTATCGATTTGCTTCTCTGTATAGGTATTTCTGTCAAACAAGTCGAATCATATAAATGAAAGATAAAACGTAGAGGATGTTTCAAGAAAGGAACAACAGCGAAAGTTCAGAAAAAGGGACAAGTAACAAATTGTATATTTAATAATCGACTGGAATAAATCCTCTGCCATGCAACTGAATCAGTACTATTCTCGCTTTATTCTTTCACCTTTATTTTATATATTATTAATGTCTTCGATGAATTCCTTGGTTCGCAATATGAATATAAACAGACAAAAAGAACCATGAAAAGGATAGAACAACGTAACAGGGTATGCAATCCTATTGCGGCGGTGATATAAACTTCCATTAATATCGAAAGTTTCAGAAAGTCCATACACCGCCATTGCACCGATAAAGCGGAATTAATCGCTTTTCGTATCTGCGGTATAAATATTGGCGATCGATGCAAGCGTTGACCGTATCGGATGGACATTGCAAACGATCAACAATGTCATACTGCGTGTCAGGTAAAATATGTACGTCGCGAACTAATCTACGTTTTGATCGTGAATTTGTTTCTATTCCACGGTAGGAACCACCTGTCACGTGCGGCCAGATAAACGGTTTTACTATGCAAAGAATGGAACACGATGAATTATTGTTTCACTAATAGGACACGCTGGTAACGCAACACTCGACTGACGCGTTAATATTAAAGCGAACGATTGTTCCGTTTTTTATAGCGACAAACGCTTCCTTGTTTAAGCTTTCGAAACACTCCGGGCGTCCTACTTCTCGTCAATGAATTGCACGAGCCCTTATCCCGAATGTTTCTGTTAGGAAAAACGGTGAATAAAATAAGAGGAGGAGTTAAAAGTCGTAAATTCGAAATAATATCATGTTGTTTGCTTATAAGTGATCACGAGAGTTATATAAAGTTTAAGAAACAATAATTTCGTACTTTTGTAGTGAAGTTTGTAGTTGCTGTAATAAAAAGAAAATAATGAATTGTATTCAGAAAAAACAAGAGTGAACTTTTGGATGTAAGGAAATTTAGTGTGGTTAAGTATTATGTATTCTGAAATTTGAAAACGGGATAGTTAGTTTTGTACTAAACTGTGAGTTTATTTGCCAATAATACATACGACGCCACCTTCAGTCGATTCACGTAAGCTATACAAGGGCGGCACGATAAAAGCACGATAGATAAGACGAGCGAACAAGGATCTGAGAACCAAATTTGCAATAATTTTCTTTGTAGAATGGTATCGCACGATTTCTAGTTCTCATTAAGGTCTACGCAAGTACTATGTTAAGTTAGGGATTAAGATGACAAACATACAAATGCAAACAATTATGTATTGGTAACTAAATAACTAGTACCGTATTATCAATAAAGATTCAAGTGTCACGTGGCGATTTATAACTTCTATGTTGTAAAGGAATTGTCATAAATTAAAGACTACAAAATGCAATTCCCTCAATGAAAAAATGATAAAACACTATCATATTCAGAAAGTCGTCTGAACGCAAAACATTCGGGTAATTACTAATTATAATACCTTTTCACTGTATAATATTCTCAGAAGCTATATTAATTGTCAGTCAATTTGTAAGATGATGCTGCAATCGAACAAAAAAAAATCGTTTTCGCACGCAAACGTCATGTTGAACTGATATCTAAATAGTAGTGATATTACAAGAGGGGTTACGATTGACACGAAACAATTTCCTATAATGTTGCTTTTTTATAAACATTCTGACAAATTCTATGAGTAAAGGAGAATGTCGGCGGAAGCGGCTGAACATGCGCCACCTCCTACAACACCTGCTGCTGCTAAAAATGTAGCTAGCCTACAGCTCTCTTTACCGCGAATGTTGGATCTCGCACTGGGAACACCTGAAGTAAACAAAACTTACCTTATGCTGCTTGCGCTTGCAAAGTACATTCACGAATCGATAGATAAGAAATACTTTAACGACAGGTACATCGTTTTACGTTCGCGTCTAGGTTGGGGCGGTGAATTTAAATCTCCTCCATAATTTCCTTCATGTTTTATTGCACGAGATACACTTGCAAACGACAAAAGTCGAGTATCGCGGTGACGATGCTAATAGAATCAAGGTAAAATAAAATATTTTTCAATTGTATTAACATAATGTAAATTTTCAATGAAATGAGAAACATTAAATATTTTTCCAGACGTTGGTAAGCTCATTACAACCCGGGCCATCGTTGTATCTTCAGGAATACAGTATTATCGACGAGGCAAATAATGAAAAGCAACGCGATCAGACCACCCCTGATGTAGGGATGAGAGTAGATGTAATAACAGAGGGTAAAGAAGACTTTCATACTTACAATTTATATTTTTATATGCTATTATTTTAAGATAGTCGAGCAGAAATATTGCCATCAAATTTCTACGTGTACTTTGAATGTGTCGTTTACTCATTTGCGCTTTGGTTTATTTCCTTTCATTTATAATATTTGTATCAACCCCTTGTAGTAATATGCGGGATTATGTCGCCCTGAGATCTCTGTTAACTATTTTTAATTACTCATATTTTAAAGCGCGAATTTTATGAAAAGAACAGTTGTTTGTTATATTTATCATTAGGGAACTGAAGATTACGAAACGCGCTCCAATGTATCGATTATTAAAGCCTGATTCAGGAATTCAATTAAATCACGACATATGAATCAGTGGGAAAGGTCTACAAACTTAATTTTTTCCCTGAATACTAGAATAAAAAATTTGGAGCACAGTTTGGAAAACTTTTAACGGATCTATCATTATTATGAAGTTCGAATAAATTAACAATAATAATTTGACTCAATCAAATTTAATTTGTTTAATTACATGCAGGTGCGCCTACAAAGAAGAGCAGAGGCGCGCAACAGACTGTCGGTCCTGGAACGGAAGGTGAATACAAAACTGTAATATTTGTGGAACCAATCGTAGATGGTGCAACCCCTACCGCATTGGGTTTCAGACGACTCGAGCAGACAGTAAACAAAATATACCAATGCTTATCTACATTTACATATATTAACCTACACTGCAATATATTTACTACACTATTTAATCAAAAATACACTGGGTTGCAAAAATATTCTAATGCTATTCTAATTCAAGGTGCAATAAAATGGCAAACAAACATCGCACATCAATTTTGCTGTTGTCGTTGCAAAGGGGACACCTCAATCTTTAAATCCTTGCCGATTTCAGTCTTGAAAGCAAAATTTCTTATGATTAGTACAGACGTTTGATTTTTGTTAGATTTTCGGAAAAAAGTACCCTCACTTCCCCACCGCTAACCTGATATAAAAATATCTCCTAAAAAATAGTAAGCTCAGGAAAATAAAAATCGAGACTTCGTGGTTTAAAATGTGCCCAGATAGGTTGTTGTACGATTTTTTTCACGAACTCACAGCACTTCAAATATCGGTCATTGTACATGGAAAATTTAGTAGTCCTACAATTTTGCACTCCAGTGAGCATTCTATTTTCTTTGTATTGAATTATTGCAATATTATAGTTGATATTATAAGCTATATTATATCCTTTACCGTTGAAAAGGTAAAAATATATAAAAGAATTGAAACGTGTATATAGGTGAACGAGCTTCAACAACGATTTCAAGCTTTGGAAGAATTAGCAAATACACCAGAGCTTGTTGAACGTCTCAAAGGTAAACTCATTGATCCCATGACCGATGTCTGGCAAATTATCAATATTACCAAAAGATTGGACGCTACTGAAGAAGGTATTGATAAGGTATAATTTCACTTGACCATTTTGTTCAGCTTGAAAGCAACGCATCTATGTTTTAATACGTGAATTGAATTATAATAATTAAAAATGAATGCGATCTGTCTTTAAAAATTCGAATAAATGTTGTAGCAAAGCGAAATTATTACAACATATATTCTTTCATTCCTATACCCTCCACGTGACCGATTATCACTGATTCCGTAAGATACACTAGAAACTTCATATAGTTCGCTGCATTTCAATATTTTGCTTACAGTTGACGAAAGTGGTGCAAGATGTAATAAAGGGCGAAACAGCAGTTGCCGTCGAAGGGACCTCTACAAACGTCGAAGAGAGACTGGCGAATTTAGAAACCACTCTCAGCAATTTGGATCAGTTAGTTAGAAATTTGGAACTATTGGCTAGCCAGGAGGAAGATGAAACTGGTGAAATGGGCGGCGAATTGAATGTTGAAGAACAAGAACAGCTGCCAGCAAATCGACTTTCGATAAATCAGCTTCTGGGTGGAATAGACGTGAAAGAAATGCACAACGACGTGGCCACGTTGCAAAAGGAAGTTGCACAAATGAGGAATGATTTGAAGAGTTTAAACGAGAAGACGGCAAACGTGGGAATCACAGGTAAAGGCAATTCATTAAACGTATTGTAAGTAAGTTTATTTTCGTTACAGTCAAATTATCCACTATCTTTAACAGCTTATAATATCTTTCCTTTTTATAATTGTAGTAATAAATACTACGTAATATTGTCGTCATTATTATTGATACTTCCATGATCTTTTCAAATGCCTTGCACGTCGTGAATTATAAATGTGTTCTTACGCATCTCTGGTATGTCTCAATATTGATTATGAAAATTATAGGATTTCTGGTAGCATTGAATACGTGACAAGTTTGGAAAGATTCTGCAGCAAAAATGCTATTATTAATTACATCCAGCATCTTCATTGTTCAGTTTAGAAAATCTGAAACCGTTCCCTAAGTCAAATACTCATTGTCAATTTATTTCATTTATTTATATGGGATCAGCTCAAACCACGGCGCAAGAATCTGTACACGCCGAGCAAGCGCAAAACGCAGAAAACGAATTAAGTGATAGAACGCAATCGACTACGGGAACTGAACACGTAGCACATCAAGTAGAAACCACGGAATCAGTACAGGTGCAAGAGACAGGAGCAGCAGTGTCTACGGACACCGATAAAGAAGGGCAGGCAGAAAAGCTGAAAACACCTGCAGAATGGATAGAGACGATTGACGCCATAGGAACGGAACTGCAAACTATGAAGGAACGATTGTTAAAAGTGGAAAAAGATGTAACGTGCTTCCATCAGAAATTGGAGACCGCACCAACGGCTGGTACTTCCGGCCACGGTGATCTGGACGACGTAGTCTCGAAAATTCAAGAAATCCAAAATGAAATGGAGAAACTGAACCAAACGGCAGATCGTCTTACTGACGATCGCGAAAATCGCGAATTGCACCTTAATGTTAGTACACTGGATTATCGTGTTCAATATTTTTCAACTAATTTATCGTTTGTTTCATCTTTACCAGCATTATCTCAATACTTCCCACTATTTCCCTTACACATCACGGTATTTTCATTTTCAATTTCCAAACAGCAATTCTCACTTTGTCTCGCATATCAGTTGCATTGTCCCATTGATTCCTAATTATATTGTTTAACCACTCGTTCCGTAATATACATTTTTCATTTATCATTGAACGTTTTAGTCACTGTAAAATAAGGACGAAACAAATTTAATTCTGCAGAGAGAGTAAATCCCCTATATGTGCAAAGAAAATTATAAGCCAGACGTGTATAAATAATAATAAATAAATAACATCGGAATATCACAGTCAGTAAAAGTCACCAAATTAATGTGGCACATTAGCTTCTAAAGCACTATTTCATAGTATCTTTTTTAAATGTTGTAATGTTACAAAATAGAAAAATAGGTAATTCAATAGTTATTTACCTGTACCGACACGTGAATATATACATCGTTAGATAATGTGCCCAGTTTCATTTATAATAACACTTAAACTCTAAAGCGCTTGGAACATGCGACGAACAATCGGTGACTATTTTCTTTACAACTGTTCCTAATTATTTATTTCTCAGGCGCTGCTGGAGCAAGTAGAACTTCTGAAGGCAATCAAGGCTGACAGAGAAGATCTGGAAGAAGCACTCGCTGATAAAGCTGACGCACAAATAATAAATAGGAAGGTCTGTCGATTTTCACCGACGAGTAACAATGATAATTAAATTAAACAACGGTTCATAACAAATGACTGGTTTCGTAGGTATCTTATGATCAATTCGATGCTGCATGCGATGATCTAGCGCAAGGTCTCGAAGAAGCAATTAGTAAACTAGGGAAACAGGAAACGATTTGGCAGGACGCTTTGGAAGAAGTTCAAAAGGAGATTGAGGGAAAAGTTGATAAAATCGAAATTTCACCTCTGAAAGATTTCGTGAATCATCGATTGAAGACACTTCAGGAGAAATTGAAGCAGGTGGCGGACGCGAGACAGGAAAATGAGGCAGCTGGAACTAAGAAGATACTTAGGTAAATTGACGTGATCAATACCTTTTTTCTTTATCAAATCATTACGCAAATACACAGTACAAAAATTATATATTTAACAATAAATATGAAGAAACATTTTATTATTATAACAGTAACACATCACCTATTTATTGTAAAAAATCCCTTCTCTTTGCATTCGATCGACGAATGCAAAATAATTCGTAGAAATTTGACTCGTTGAAAGTTAAACTATAAAATGGAAATTTGGTGTGTTCAGAGATGTTCAATGCATATCTTGCGATAAAGAAGTGATCATGAAAATGGAGGCACCACCGAAATTCAAAGTCGATACATTACCATGCACCATGAGTATGAAGCCATACCTTACCTACGAATTGGATCAAGTTAGAAAGCAACACAGGAGGTTACCTCATAGCAGAAATATGATTCAATTTGAGGCAGCCATTCAGGAAGAAGCTAGGAAGCAGAAGGGTGCGAAAGCTGATACACTTGTGAAGACCCCTAGGTACATAAGTGAGAAAAGTCTATTACTTAAAGAAGTATGTATAACTTTTAAAGATCATTACATCGCTACTGTTTATTCAATTGAATAATATTATTTGTGCGACCAGTGGTTTCGAAATTCTGAAAAATAATAGAAATTAAAAATAATTCCTATCGAATTGGTTCTATATAAAAATTTGTAGTGCTGAATCTAGGTAGAAATGTCAATTTCAGGATGCATGTTAGTGTTTTTTATTAGACCAAATTTGTTATTAGACGTTGAAAGTTACCAATTTTATTCGAGACGTATTTTCATTCGTTAGAGACCATTTGTGCAATCGATACTGCGGTGGAAGTCACACGACTACAACCCCTCAGCAGAGGGTAATGCGAATGGGACACTTCCTTACTCAATGGGGACCGGAGGTGGTGCAACTGACAGAAGGGATGGTAAAGGGTACCGACGGTAAAATGTACAAAAGTCGACGGATACGAGATAAGTTGGATGTCTGCGGACCTGGATATTGCGAGGATCGTATCGAAGACAGTCGATCATTGGTAATTATTCCATTCTCCGTGTTTTACGACTTCAAAATTTATGAACTTTGTTGCGTTTCAGGATCGAACACCATCCGGCACTGTGACGTCACGAAAGCTTTCAGAAAGGCGAGGTTCTAACGCCTCAAGTACGCCCACGATAATTCAATATTCTTGATGAATTAATATATATATTTTTTTAAATTAACTAAGTAAAGTAAGAAAGAAATGATCATAACCATCTGCCCAAAATTATGTTGTCGCTCATTATGACCCTTTTTTTGTTTGTATTTTAGTTAAGTTTGAAACGAAAAGCATCCACATATACGCTTACAATTTATTCAGTTTTTTTTTCTTGCATGTTTAGAATAAGCAATTAGATATTATACTAGTTGAATTAGGCTATTTGTTCTCGATGTCTTAACGACTGAGAAACCACAGTGGTTTCAAAAAAGAGTAAATATAATAATTAGGTGTATTATAATTTTGTTTAATTTTTTTTACGTTTACAAGATCGCAGATGGGACACTTTATCTTACCCCCAGTTCATAAAGGAAGCCTTTACATTCATTGTTTTATTTTTATAGAAAAACGAAGTATGAGAAGGCCATCTCAAGAAACGGGCAAGGATATAATAGAAGAGGTAAAATAAATGATTTGCCCGGTTTAAGGTAATGTGACGTATAAATTGGGAATTTCTTGTTACAGCTCGCAGAACCACCTGCAACAGATACAGAGGGTCAAGAATCTGGAAACGAAGATGACGAAGTTTAAGGCTGAATAAAACTGTGATCATCCATTGCATATTTTGTAAAAGTATTTCTCACTAAATCATTATTCCAAAGTCTTGTATACAGTAAGATCAATTTTAGTCGCAATAGAATGTAATTATAATACAAGAAACGTAAGATATCCAGCTTTTTTCGGCCATACTCTTTGCTTTCCATTATTATTATTATTCTTTTAAGAATATGATTATTTTTTTTATATCAGTACTGAAACGTTTCCTAACTCATTAAAAAAAATAAAAATAAAACAATGGAAATGTACAATCGAAATGTCGACAAGGAACTTTTCTAAATTAGCATATTTCACACTACTGTCACTTTCATTATGAAACAATGTGAATTTAGCTAAATGTTTAATATACACACTTATAGATAAGAAAGGATAATGGAAACCGACGTTTGTTGTTTTATTAAATGTTTTATTATTAAGAAGGAGTTTCGGAGTACACAAGACTATCTAGTGAAGTCGATTTGGAACATCGATGGTGTGCCATGCTAAAACAAAAATACCTGATCGCACCACGCATCGCGCGACCACACTAGATCGCTTTTCGTTTATTGCACATCACACCGTTCGAAGACCGTTTACATAAAAAGTGTATACAGCGCTCGAATTGTGTCTACAGAATATCGGGCATGCCTCCCGTTTCCTTTTCGATTACATCCGATCTCGCCGTTGGGATTGTACCTCCTATAAACGACTATGCGCTAAGTGTTTCTGGTAATAATAATAGAATATTTATGTATACGTACATTGGATGTATACGTCGGAGCTAAATGCTACATCATATAAATTTCAAGGTACAGGAAGTATCTACAAGTTAGTGTCTACCACATAATTTACGACTGCCTTAGTCGCGTGATTATTTTTTCTCACCTGGATAAATGACGTTTTACTTCTACGTTCACTAAATATCTAATAATAATAAGATTACCATGAATTACGTCGCTACGACCTTACGATTAAATCAACGGTATACACGGAACCATACGACAGTAAGGTCATTGGCTTATAACGACACAATGCAATAAATAGAATGCCAAATAAATATACATACAGATAGATTATACTTTCCTTCGGTACCCATAAACGGTCGTTAAGGGCGTGGGAGGACAATATAATGTCTTAAACGTTAACATGGATATGCATTATCGATTACAGTTAATAATACTGGCAGCTTAAATTACAACGTGTATGCATTACACCGAACCTAAAATCGAGGGAGTACGGTAGAGAGTGCCAAATACAACGTTGACGGGGATAAGAATTGAGAATGTAAATATGCTACGACTAGTATCAACATTCGAGCGTGATCCTCATTGAAGTCGACCAGAGCTACCGCGAGCCAAATAATCTTCGAAGAAATTATCCGAAACGCTACTAACACTGCGGCACTCGCTACATTTGACGTGGATTCGTGGTTGTCTAATCGATGGCAAATCAAATACTTGGTTGACCAACAGAACATTCGCTCACAACCATTGCGAATCGAATCCTTACCTCGAAATAATTATTGTAACACCACGGACGTCTCTCGTGTCGCGCCTGATTACGCGTCGTTGCTGATTACCCAATTACAATAGCGACTTAATCGTTAATCTTTCTTACCATTGCACTATCATTAGTATTATTAATATTATTATTATTAGCATTATTATTATCGTTATCATAGTCGTACGTACGAGAATATTGCACACAGCGACCAACAGACACGGATAAAGGGAACTAAGTAACAGATCACAGGTGAAACTAGGCTATCCTCTGTAACAAATTCATATCACATGAAAAAATATGTATCGGTTACCTCCCCTCGCAAAAATCTCCCAAAAAATAAGAGACTGTCGGACGGATGACTCGAGTGACGAGCCATCGATGGTACGGATTGGCTGACCTCGATCGTCTTAATTCACTTCCTTCTTTCACTTTTCTTTTCCTCTTTTTCTTTATCTTACTCATTTCTCTGGTCAGCCCGGACGAAAAAGCATTATACTTAATTTATCATACTCGCGTCCATAAATTTCATTCCTCTAACTTTCGATTCGCGGTACCAACGAAAATTAAAGGTCGATCAAAATATTGATCTGAGTCCAATCGCTTATTCGCGACAATGATCAACTAAACCCCGATTAAATGATTACACGACTAGCGTTAAACTTTGGCATTTGTATAGCAACCGTAGCTGCGTTGCTTCGTTCAAATTTTCCCATTCTTTTGCCCTTCCTCGCACGAACGAAAACACGATCTAACTCTTTTCTTTGGCTTCCAGCTCCATTGTAGAGGCCATGTCGGCCAACTACGCATATGTATACCTAAATCTAAGTACGTATTATCTCATGCCTTGCTAGTTTATCATCTTTGTCGTACACTGACTCTGATCCCATCGATAGTTTCTTACGCGAAACTCGTGGCTACGTGAACCACGAGCACAAGGAACAACCATTTCGTAAAGCTCTTGCGATGCATCCTCGAACACCACCCTCGTTCTAGGACGACGACTCGCCATTCACGACCGCCAAGATTATTCGATCTATCAATCTTTCTGTGCAAGCAAACGCTGTACACGCTTCTTATATAATATTGTAATCCGCCTGAAAATCCAGAGTCCCTTTTGTTACAGTATTCAAAGGTTCCTTTCTTCCAACGCGAACCGTTCTGTTGAAAAATTCTTCGCGTCGACCAATCGAGTCCGGGGAATCGATCAATTTAGCGAAAAAATAAAAACGCGCATACCTCTAACAGAGAGGTAGATTTGCGCGATGTTTTTTGGGGAAGACGAGAGAAATTCTATAAAACGTTCTGAAACGTGACTCGACCATTGAACGCCATTTTCCAATAGAAAGACGCTTCCCTTCTGTTCGAAGGTATCCGATGTGGTATAACGAGAGTCTGTCGCTACGGTCGGAATAATATCGTCGAAGCTTTGCAATTAATGCCTTGGGTTAACTAATCCTCCTCTATGATGCTAATAAAGCTTCTAGACACGAGTCAGGCAGCGGTTCAATCATTAACGGGTTACATAAACGAGTGGAATTAACATCAAGGTCGCTTGTTGAATCTACAAAAACGTTTCAGCGATTACAATCTTTGTACTGTGTTACTCTCGTGAATAGTTGCGCCCATATGAATCGATTCGAACGCTCTAAATTGTCTTCCTTCTCACGATTCATCACGGAAGCTCGGAAATATTCATCGTTAAACGGCCTAAAAGTGGATCGGTAGACTAGACCAGAAATTTCGGTGGAGTAACAAATGTGATACTGGTTCGTCGAGAGTTCAATATTTTCAATCTTACTCTTTCAGTGATGCCAATATTATTGAAGGTGCAAGGAGACGAGAGTGATAATTATAGGACTGTAATTTATTTCAAACGATTACTTGAGCTTGTTGTGTAAAATAAAATTATCAATCACCAGCCTCGTCAGATATTTTGAGCAATTTAAATAGACAACTTGTTTAATGTTTAAAAAAATATTAATTATATATTCAACATACTTTGCGTGTATTAAAGTCTCAAATTTAATATACGAATAGATGTGTAATTAATACAATAAAGTGGATAATGAAAATTCGAAAAATATCTCTCCCCGCACGTGCAATAATATCGCACGTGAAAATATTGTTAATTAACATTGTAGTAGCAAGAACCTCCCGTGTTGCACTCTAGACTTTCCTATAGAACATCGTTTTCCATGCGCAACGATTCTTTCGTCTTTCCTTATTATGAACAATGTTCGGAGTACCATACAGGTTTTGCGAATATTCTCCAGGGTAAAGGGAATATCAAAAAGTGGAAAGCGCCTTAAACGGCGCTACGATAAATGCGCTACAAAAGCTGAGCTATGACTGGATGCAGAAGACACATATGCTCGGCGCCGCGGATCGGAAGACGATTCACGCTGAAGTGGCGAACCATTTCCGGTATGCTGTCGAACGGCTTACTGAACTGTCCCAGGATGTAAGCATTTAGTTCTTCGTTCTTTTGGATACGCATGTGCATGAAACCACGAGCGCTCCTGAAAATGTTAATACAATATTCGGTTACACATTTCAATCAATAACATTAAATAAAAGGTTCCTACTTATTTTTTATTTACTGTTGTTAACTTTTTATCATTTTCGAAGTTACTTTCGTTACGTCTGTTATATTCTTTCGATTTTTTATTAGCTTGTTGGAAAACAATTTCAAGTCAACTTGATTTAAAACATAAAAAAGGTGCCGAACTTACTTCAAGGATAAAGAGTAGTCCTGCTTGGTCGATTCGCTGTTCCTCACTAAATAACTTCCTTCTCGAAGAAGTCGTAGGACAGCTTCCGCCTCGATTCTTGTGATAGATCCGTGGTACCACCTGCCACAAAAATGAAGAAAACTTTCATTCCCCTTAATTGAAAACGTCCACTATTGCTACCCCGTTACTGGATGACCCAGTGCGAATGCAACTCTCGTCTGTTCTATGCATCACTCCAACTTTCCCCAACTTTTCGGCGAAAATGAGTCTTTCCATCCGGAAACGTTCTAAGTATTAAACCCACGCCTTGGCCAAAAAGTTCTCCATAAATTTTTCGACTAGATTCCCGAGGAAACACCCATCGCCGTAATTGTAAGTGAAGCATGTGCAGACACTACGGCGACGTAGCAGTTACGCAAGCCAAGAAATTCGAGGGACCTACCCTTGTCTCTCCAGGGGGAGGTCCACGTCAACCAGATCGGCGGATCCACGGGAGGTATTAATCTCCAGTGGCAATCCAAGGCTCAGGCCGCCCGGTTTTTTCGGTGGAAGCTGACCGCCGTTCCCGCTGCCGTTCGTCCCGTTTCCAGCGTCCAGATTCAGTGTCATCTTCGGACGCGCCAGACCGCCGCCTGAAATGAGTCACGCGACAGTTAGACGCCGCGAAATCTCCCCGGGGTAAACATCGATTATACGCGTACACGATGTTGCAGACAACGCGAGGAATCGCTCTGTCCGCAGATTTTATGGCAAACCCCCACTCGTAATTGGAGCAAATCGTACCAGCGTGGTTCCGTTAAGATTCACGACAACAGGACGTGAATTCCCCTGTCGATATGAAACGCCAGTGTCTGAGTACTCGAGGTATCGCGATTATCAGAATGGAAACGTTCGATGGGGCTTTCCAGTAAAAGGGTCTGCATTTCGACGGTGACGTTCTATGGAACGTTGTATAGCGCGGAGGAGATTTTTTTGCGTTTCGAAGTTTGAGTCGGGGATGCGCCATTGCTGTTACTTAGATTTTAAATTTGGACGAATATGTTTAGTGGACAGGTGGTTTCTTTTTATATCGAACTACTTGTGCAATTCACGGGAGATTGAACAAATTTAATATTTAATATTTGTTTATTCTTTAAAAAGAGAGTACAGACAAACCGATTACATCCTGGCGAATTTTTCAAGTAGAGATGGAAGCATAACCTGAATCACTAGAATTTATTACGCTTCATTCGTAAAAGATTTGATAAAATGTTTCCCGTAAACTGTAAAATAATGACATATAACCTTTAATGGGAAGGACAATTTATATTAATCGAATTTCATTTTTAAGCGGACGCTCGATCAGCTTGGCGGCGACGTGTAATCATGTCATGAATAATCTTGCTCCGAAGGCAGGGACTCGATAATACTCGACAAGAAATATTTCCTTCGGGGAGAGACAATCGACCGTGACTTTGGACGCTGCTTTGTCGAGGCATTATAATGGAACATCCTTGTTAGACGGATAGACAGAGCGCTTTCACTTAGATGAAACAATGCAATCGAAATTCCTTCCTCGAAATTTTTTCATCCCTCGTCCCGCCGAGGAGGAGTTCTATCGACTGCTGGAAAGTTTTCGCCCCGCCACCACTTAAGATTCGCGTGGAAATTATAAGCATTGTTTTCCGTTAAACAATGTGGCTCGAGATACAAAGGACAAGCTACTTCTATCTTCATCTCTGTGAACGAATGGCGCAGACTCGATTGATGTCATAAGATATTACGCTTATTAAAGGCTCCAAGACCATCGGTTAGTCTTGAAATTCGACGAGTAGGAGAGTAATTGCATCTCCTTTGAAGCAGTATGAGTATACACAGATAAATTGAAGTTTATCCAGAGCAATTGAAAATTGCTCTCCGCGTTTTGAATTTGCGACTCATTTAGGAAGCGGAGGGAAAATATGTGTTCTGTAGAGAAATGAAATGTTCAGTGACGCTTGTTTAAATATGTCAAAGCGAAAAAAGTATTCAAACCAAACTGGAGCTTAGAAGGTACGGTTTGTTATACAAGCAAACCTAGACAATCATATAACTCATAAAATATACAAGTTTACCGATAAACTAATTACTGCTTTAAGACGAATTTCAATCGGATAAATGATTTTTAGATGCACTAAAGCTGTGACTATGTTCAAAGTAAAAAGCTTTCTCGCCATAGCAAAAGCTGAAAAAACTAAAATATATAACAAACCAGTAAATCAAGTAATTACAAATATCAACGAAACTCGAAAACAATTTCTTTTACCTTTCCCCGACACCACCAAAGGTCCCCCAAAAAAGTTTCGCCCAACTCGCACACAGTTATCAACATTATACAGCGTTTAATGGAAACACTTCTCACGATATTAATCGGAACGTGCGATCGTATCCTTCGAGGCGGCGAAAAAATATTGCTCCCGGCTCATCAGAAATTTATTCATTTCACTAATTAAATTCTTTCGGGGGTCGGCCGTCGAGCGTGAGCGTCAATGTTATTACGGGCTCGTGAAAGTTTGGAGATGATAATCGACGGTGGGGTCCGCAGCAGCGAAGAAAGTGGCTGCACGGCCGCGGGGTAATTTCATTTGTTGGGCGCAATCTCTTAGCGGTCGACTTTTCGAAAGACGCATGATCCAGGTACGACGAAATTGCTCTGACAGGTGTAAGCCCGCGTTAGTTGTATACAGGGCTAACACGGTCCGAACGATTCGAGCAACCTCTGGAAAGGATGTGCTTTATACATTATGGATAAGCCGGTACTTTATGGTTTAAGAACATTGAATTTTGTTGGACCTTACGCAATAAAGCTTTTTAGGTGTCAGATCCTTGGCGCTTTTAACATCGATTTTCTGTGGAATTCTTAGTGTGGACTTTTTATAATAGCGGATTATGTTGCTTATGTAACGATGCAAATATGACGTGAACGGATTATATTCGCCACGATGGGAAAGTATGTAACTTAATTATAATAATAGGTGGGAGGTTGCCACCTCTGAAACTAAACTAAATTTATTACAGTATGTAATAAGGAACAGTTTGTAGTTCGTAAACGTTAAATAAATAGGATTGCTCGGTTAATAATTTCAGGTCTAATACATAAGCGTACCAACTTCGTAGATTCCTTTTTAAGTCCTGGATAATTTAAATCTATCGTTACACTCCCTACTTTAAACTCAGCCGAAATATCAACCTCAATTTTCATCGATATTTTAGATAAGATTATAATAATCATCAGGTAGAAGAGGTAAGAATAAGATATTGTATGCAAAATTGAGACCAGTGTTTGAGAATTGAACTTCCTTTTCTACGACATAAACATCTGTCAAGAACATTGTGAGATAGATACTATTGATCACATTCGCAATACAACTAACGTCAATTTTCCGCGGCAATTGCTCATTTACTACACTTCCTGTGTACTTAATGTCTAATACATTTCCGATATAACCATCAAGGTTTTCATATCGAATTTCCGATGGCCATCGTGGTTACGACGCAAGGAAGTGGCAGCAACTAAATTGAAGAGAAACGGTACTCGCTTCGATTGAATAATTTATTGAGCATAAATTGTTTCCGCGCACGCAACAGCGAAAGAAACTCTCGAAAGGTCGAAACGAAGCGTTCTTTCGACTCATCTGACGCTGCGTGCGTTTCAAGCACAGTTAATAATTAACGAATAGAAGGCAGCCGCCCACTACTCTCCGAGATTGGATGTATCTGTATTATTAAATTTAATCCGGCCGTTCAGACAGCTCGATTTATCTGTCCACAAATTTCGCGATTTCCCTCCTTCCATCGCCAAACAGAACGGCTCCTTTCTTCTGCAATTTTATATTCAACCGTATCGCGTTCCTGCATAAATTTCATATAGTTGCTTTGTGAAGAATTTAAGACCTTTCACATGCGAAAGATGTGTTCACGTGCCACCTAATCTTAGTAATCTTACTAATCAAGCAATTTTTATTTTATTATGCTTTGTTTGTATTCATAGGCCACGCATTTATCGCTTGTTTCTTATCTTACGTTTCGTGATCTCTATTTTATGCATGTATCCTTAATAATTCCTTATGTATCCAAGCAAAAAATGTGTACAATTTTCTTTACGAGTGCTCCCTTTACATTACTTATTATTCATACACACAGTGTGAACATTAGGTAGCTACCAATATCGACTACCCCTAAGCTTAATATAGAATTTTAAAAAAATTGGAACAGATTTGGCGACAATATTGTACCAAACACAAATATGTTGCAAAACTGTTAATTGTACGAAACATCAAAATAGAAAAATAAGAAGAACAGAGAACCTCTTAGAATAGTCCAAATGCAGCGAACGTCGTAACTGTAGATGGCCCGCATCCAAAATTACTCTCAGCCAAGAGACATTTAAAAATGCATCCACTTAACTGATAGCCACCAAAACATCTGCCTCAACGGTAACAGGACCGTATGAATAACAAATGACTTATGCTTTCCAGAAATAATTTTTCAACACTAATGCGTATTATCAATCGCAACTTTCTGCATTTTAAACTCTGGCAAGTAAGAAAAATGTATCCATCGGATTGAAATAAGCCTCGTGCTTTCTTTCGCGTGGAAACTTCCTTCGAGTGTTAAATACTATTCTTCTCTCCCTCGGGATAAAGTAACCATTTTTCGCAACCAGGCGAGATAACACGCGTGGACGCCTTTCTGCGCGTTGTCAAACAGGAAATTCTCTTGATCTCTCGACACCCGTACAGTTATTTCCTCGTTTCCTGCGCAGACCGTTTTAATATCCGTCTCAGACAGAGATACGTCTCAATCAATTTCTTCGCGTTGCCATCTCCATCCAACCCGGCCGTCCCTCGGGAAATGCGAAAGAGCCGCGAGTGCGTTCGCGAGAGCTAAGAAGGCACCCCACCGTATGCGAATAAGTGTCTGCGTTGTTTGTACACGCTGAATGTGTCGCGAGCCGGCGACACGGAACAGGCGACTTTGAAAACTTGTTACCGCGGAGTGCGGCAACTTTTTCCATGAACACTTCCAAGATGGTTTTTCCTCTGGGTATACGAGATGGAGGGGAGTGCTTTGTTTTAATGATCGAGCATGATAGTGCACGACGAACACAACGGACGCGATACAGCGTTTTTTTTTTCTTGGGAAAATCTTCCGATCATTAAATTAAGTTCCGTGCTGAGGTTTGGGTTCGGTTGGTTCTGTTCTGGGGGATTTCGGGTCTCGAGTAGATCAGGAACGTTTGTATCAGACTGGTCTGAGATAAATGGTTGTGAAAGAGAAAGGTCTATCTCTTTTTTAACTTCTTTTAATTAAGAAATGAAATGGAAGATGTTATTCGGGAATGATTCTATTTCAATAACTTATAGATTCGAGAAATCGAAATAAAGGTGGTAACATACTAGTATCACTTTATCGATACAGTAGAACCTCATTTATCCGAACATGTTGGGGGACAAGGCAGTTCGGATAACCGAGTAGTTCCGATAATAGAGATTCACTACCTATCCCCCCAGCTGTTCTTATTAGTCCGAATAATACAAGTTAGCATTCGAAAAACTGAAGTTGATTATGTCGTTTCTAGGCAACCGCTTCTCCTTAATCTCCTACGAGGTCGTATAATAGACGCTGAGAATTAACTTGTTCATATAAACGAGGTGCGGATAAACGAGTTTCTACTGTATATACAATTTTAATGAATATTTTGGCATAATTCTCGATCAATGATCGAAGCACCAGTGATATTTTTTACTTCTAGAACAGTAGCGAGCAGTTGCTGATTAATATTTTTCAATAGATTTTTCAAAAGATACATGCAAAACAAGTATCACCGCAATAAGTTCTAATAGTATAACACACCCGAGAGCCTCTCTATATTTACTCCTCAAATAATTCTAAATATGTACATCCTACCTGAAATAATGATCTATCAACAAACAACGTCAAATAAAGGACCCAGAATATTCCCAACGAACATCCTCCGAACGCAAGCTTCGTACAGCAAGGACGTCGTCTGAGGGGGTTCGACAGAAAAGGAAGAGGCAGGCGGTCCAGCTATGGAAACTTAGGGAAAAGCAACCGCAACGATCTCAAGGGAAATTCATCGTCACGAAGGAGTCACCGGAAACTCTCTCGGTCTCTGTATATCGCCGGAAGCGGGTAGAACTTTTAATTCCCCGTGAAAATCAGGACGTACGGCCGATGCGTGTGTCATGCGGAAAATCGAGGCTGCTCCTGTCGACCGCCAGAAGTTAAACATACTCGCGTCGACGATTCGTATTTATTGCGTCGAGATATCGAAGAGGGTGTGGGACAGGTTGCAGAGATTTACGATGACGATGAATTTACTGCAGTGGGGACGTGGCGCGTCACGCAGCCGCTCTGGGTCGTCACAGATTCCGTCGAGTCTCTGCGTGCCATTAAAACGGAAGTGTGTCTGAACGCGGCGACGGTAAAATCGTCCGATACGAAATAGGGGAAGATTCTTCTCGGTGGAAGTGAGAAATTGTTACAGTTTTATCAGTCGCGATGAAACGGTCGGACGATAGTTTAAGTGCGGTGAGAATGGAAATGGTTTGTTACGAGCTTCCCTTCCGTGGAGCATGGCGTCGAGGAATGAGCACTTTCTCTCGAACGACTTTTCTTTTTCCTGGAAGCTTGGCACAATTCTTTATTTTCCTCCATTTTGAGTCTGCTTTTTGCGATTGATAAAGTGAACGATAAGCGCATTGTTTGAGTAGGTATAATTCTGTTTTAATGTAATCATTTTGCAGTGAGCATGCTCAGACATTAATGTATTAGTTCACACTTTAAGCACACTTTCCTTGCATTTATATTTGAATAATGTCGTGAAAGGAATTCTGAATGAATCTAACAAATTGTCAAAATTTAAATTATATTTAAAGCTTTGGTAACCGAGGTTACTAAGTATGCAGAAGGGGATAGAAAGAAGGATGAAATCTGCTAGTGGGTTCATCAGATTATCTAATATGTATATGGGCGAGCATTTTCAGCGCTCAGATTTTCAATATCCTATCCAAGGATTTATAAACAGAAATGGAAGTCCTGATAAGAGGATTTGAAGGATTCAAAGGCATCATTTATAATAAATTCGGATGTAAACAATAAGCACTAGTATACAACGTTTAACATATGATTATATTCTTAAAAAGAATATTCCGGCCATCAAACATAAATGGTACCTAATAAATTATTGTAATAAGATTATTATTGGGGTTCCTTAAAAAAATATTTAATATTACTTTACTTACTTTTCCAAGGCTATTACCTGCGACATTACGCATAAAATATTTTTACAGTTTCGTGAAATCTCCATCTCTACCAGATAGACTTAGAAAAAAACTTCTTCTTCATGCATGACCGTCAAAGAAAGGGACATCCTTCATCGGACACAAAAAAGGGAAGGTAGGAAAAAGTTTTACGAAGTAGTACTTCGTGGAAATATTTCACGAGTCAGTCACACTCTGGAATATTCTCCCCCGATGGAAGAAATCGAAGATTCAAGCAGATGACGGAAAGCTTTACGCAAGACTTGTGATCGAAAATTGCACTTCACGGCGCACTAAAAATGTTCACCCTAAAAGTGGAGACACAAGAAAGTTGTTACACGGTAAATGGTAGAAATTCGCTTGCTTTTAACCTATCTGAAAAATTTATTAAATCCTCGTAATCAATAATTCCTTTGTACAATTGCACCGGTTAGAAGCATCATATACTTTTCGAGAAACGTTCATTCAAGATTTTGGTATTCTAGTTTCAACTGGTACGTACCCCATTTTCTAAAGTCTCGTGTTCAATGCTCCGATATTTATGCAGTAGGATACCGCATACCTTGGTAAGTCCTCTACTAACAGAATGTACGATACTACTATTTGCTTCGGTCATTAAGCAGTTCTCAGCAGCTCGAGCTCTAGGTAAAGGAACATCATAGTGTTTACATACCATCCTTGGAACGTAAAACGCTTCTTGTTGATAAGACTTTAAGAGAATCGTTCATTTAATTGTAATAGCAAGAATGTTATACCTTAAATAAACCATTGTTAAGTATGGATTTTTAAACATTCAAACCAACGAGAATTAATCAATATTATACGGTATAGAAAAGTATACAAGGAATATAAATAATTAAAGCTGCTTTTGTATTGTTTAAATTTCATATAAAAAATAAGCACACAATTTATGATATATGTATATAACTGCAGCTACTTTGTTACTCTAAAGTTTGGGATAATTTTATGACCTCTTGTTTGAAGTATCATGTTCGCAGAGAACCCTGCCAAGTGCAAACGAAGATAAATAAGAAAAATAAGAAAGAAAACACCAGAAACGAGCTCTCCAAGAAATACCAGGAAAAATAGGGGGAAAGAAGAAGCTTTACTGTAGTCCAGGTGCCAAATGCGAATTGATACCGTCCAAAGCGAAATGAAGCTTCAAACAATTTGCGGCATTTGTCATTCGGACATCACCATAAGAATGTAAAAACTGAACAAAGTAAAGCAATTATTTTTCACTCAGTGGAATACTATCGATCTCGACAAGCTATTAGTAACCTTCCCATTGTTCGTTGTGGGAATATCACGTTTCTATCCGAAGAAGCGCAATCTCGCTATCAGTTTAATCAATAACCAGCGTGAAATTCCTCTCAAACGTTTACCAGTCACGGTGAGATCGCAAGTTTGCCCATCATCACGCCTCTTTGCGATTCTGAATCTTTTCTATGCCCGTCGTTTTCTCTTCCCCCAACGGATGGAAAGCTCGCGATGTGTCGAAACGGCCGAACAACAGATGCAGGGCACCATAGCGGGGGATAGACCTTAAGATCTACGCCAACAGATGTTGCAGTTACACAACCCCTCCGCCTGCGATCCCCCAACAAGCCAGCAACCCTTATCGACGCGGTAACAAACACTTGGAACCTGCTTGGAATGCCTGATGCGGCCCGATCCTCATGAAATATGAACTACCGTACGCACATACGACGTTCTCATCGGTGGATCGATTGTGTGTAATTTACTCGAGGATCACCGCCTCCTTGCCGTCACGATTCATATCGATAGGAACAATAAACGCTTGGTTAGATAGCAAATGTGCGGCTTTGCTGTCCTTTGTCTGCTGTGGATTCAGCGATTTCGTCGAATAAGTGAATACACGTGACCGGCTTTTCCTGTTAACGGTTAGTTCTATTATTTATTTGAAGCCAGCAATTAACAAATCGTTGCACGTATACGTATGCAATGATTTCTGGCTGGGTTGAGTTTTATTTTTAGTATTTATATTATTGTAATTAATACGATACTTTTTCGATTAAAATCGTGTCGCAATGAAAAGGACTGACCATTTCTTCACTCTTAACGCGATTCGAACAAATTCGAACCAAGTTATTTAATTAATACCAGGATCAACATCGGTTAACTGCAGCATCCCGCTCCTTTCTCTTTACTCTTCCATTTCGTATTTATCCACCTTTCCCCAGAACGCGTTCAAACGTTTCGCGCTAATCGCCGATTTGGGTCAAAAGTTCGCTAATAAATCAACCGCCTCGCCGTTCATACGCACTGCGTCCGTTTCAAAGACCAAGCACTTCATCCCACGACAAATCTGATCTTTCGAACGCGCTGTCTCATTCCAGCACCAAACACTTCCAACCGCGGAGTGGTGTCTAACGATCTAGCCGCCTTGTTGCGGCGTTTCCAAACCAAAAATGTAAACAATTTTACGAATTAACGACGCGGTGACGCCGTTCCATTCCTCGGTACGTTCACGGAGCCGAGTTCCGAATTAATTGGACAGACGAAATATCAACGACGAACGCGAACCCGACCAAGTAGAGAATATACGTGGCGAGACCAGTAATGAAAAACTGGAAAAAGAAACGTGACATATATTTCTATGCAACGAAGCGTGGGTGGGGGATGAAATGGGGTTACCGGCAGACAGTTCAACGCGAAAACGAGCATTAGTCGAGCCGAACGTAAGGATCGACGCCACTTAGGAATTTCTGCGACCGTGACAATTAGTGAGCAACGTTAAGCCACTCGTTAAAATCTGTCGTAGCCCAGCGAATTGCTGGGCGTTAGAGTTTTCTTCCGGACGCTCTCGCGTCGTTGGCCTGTTACCAAACATTTAACGACAGACAGAATATACATACGGACATCGAGGCACGACGGTGCAATTGGGGACGGGCGAGGTAAACCGTACGTGACCGGTTTCCGTGACCAGACAGACGAAAATTGTATTTTTCTGCCAGCGGGAATATATCAACGGGCACGGAATCTAGTTAGAGATCCGCTGAAATTTCGTTCGTGGAATGTCATTCGATTCGCGACGCCGCTACTTCGGAAAACTCCGCGGGAATATATCGCCGACTCGCGGCGGGCTTTTGTTGTTTCGTCGCGTTTAACGCCGTGCTAGTTCTGCTTGCTCGAACACCGTTCGCGATGGAAGCACGGAAATATTCGCGGTGTAAAATAATCGTGCCGCAACAATTGGAAACTGTTGATGATGGGTGCTGACGTGTTTGGGTATGTACAAATTTGGGGTGACTCTGCCGTCCACGGCAGGTTGCGACTTTTAAACTGCTGCGCGAACTGTTGGAATTTCAATGCAATTGAATAAGTCGATTTTTCATGTTCGCTTGGGTTCTGGGTTGACTTGCATTGTGTGTGGGTTTTATTTTTTCGAAGACGGAAATTTTTATTGTATTCCATAAATGAAGTTACTCGTTTATAAACGTAATTGTTATTTAATATACTAAACGCAGTATTCTTCGGGCATCAAATGAGTTATTATTGACAAAAATTAGAACCTTAATTAGGGTATTTAAATTTGTATGTAATTGAAATAAAAATACTGAAAGTACAATCATAAATATGTATGTGGCCTTTGGAGAAGTGCATTCTATTATAGTATTGTTATCACGGGATCAAGGATAGTGAAGACTTGGAAGGTGCTTTGGGCATCCACCAAAATGTAATTGGTCGATAAAGAAATAGTCGGAAAACATCGGTGAAATATTTGAACAGATTTCGATTGAACGTAAAATGTATGTCTTCGATAATATCGTAAAATATAGATAGATAGTCGAGCACAATCGTGTAGAAGTCTATAGGCAATACAATTTGCATATAGAATAATACTTGAAATATTTGTCGTGTCTCCTTGGAGCCAAACTTTAGATGGCAATAAAATTTAAATAACATAAAACAATCAATACGGCAGAAATACATCAGTGAAAAAACTGTATCGGTTAAATACTCAAAGAAGTACTGTGGGATGTAAAAATACTCTCAAAACATTGAAATATTTTCTTCGATTCTTAATTAAACATTTATCATGATCAACTTAAAACAAACAAATTGTGTGATATTTCTTAAAATTGGATTGTCTTGACAATGGTACCTTGAACGTCCATGGAAAGATTAACTGAAATGGAAGTAAAAGTTGAAACAAATTTGTTTCGCAGGCATGTTGCTGACAATGGAACGACCGTCTTGACATCGTATCGACTTGAAAACGGATACGGAAAAACTGATCGTTGAAAATACGAAAAAGTTGCCTTCAATCCTGTCTCCGCGGACCAGAAAGTCGACCCTTTTGAAAGCCTTTCAAATTAAATTCACGTTTGTTCCCAAACTGGAACACGTTGAAAATAGGCCGTAAAAAAACAGCAATGACAATGCACGCTAGAAAGTGTAATTACTTTGCTCAGCTTCATATACGGTTCAAAGCCACACGTTGGTTTTATTATTAGTTGCAAGAACGTAATGCTTGCGATTTCCTATACTTGGGTTGGATATTAATTTTCCACATTCTTCTGTTTGGTAAAAAAATGCTTTAAATTATTTATCTAGTAGAAGAAAATAAATAGAATACATACTAAGTGGAAATTATACAATAAAGCAAACTAGCAAAGTTAAATGATATAACGAGGTATAAGCTAAGTAGCCTGAATTGAATGTTCAATTGTTTGAAAAATACTAATATTTCCACTCATCTCATTGCAGTTCCTTTTCGCTCTTCCAATTCCTAGTAACCCGATCTGAATAAATGTGATAAAGGTTTGCAGATTATTATCAAGATAGTAATAACTTGTGTTGATACTACAAGAATGTCTGTCATAAATTGAAGGTAGGTAAATGAATTTGACTTTTATGACAGATTATGTGATTATAATTCTTCCAGCATAATACACCCTAATGGTGCCATCGGGCATTCGATATTTATTGTCAATAGTTAAATACAGCAAATACTTTAGAATACGTGAAAGGGCAGAATATCCAATTGATTATTAATATCACTGATCACATTGGCCAATTAAATGAAATTCCCATTAAAAAGTCCAGGCATAAACGAAGTTAGTGAAAGTGAACTAGCAGCATTTACCGTCCAATTAAATTGGATAATAAAACGCAGATGGTTAAACCCACTATTACAATCGAATTGAACTGCGAATCACTTCCTATACAACGTATCGACGATTTAAAGGGAAAGAATCACTAAAAGTTGTATCAGCGGAAATAGAAAAACGATCGATAGCTCCCTTATCTAGCGATCCTTAGGGGGTGAACATCACGCAGACACAAAAGAAGCGGGGTCTGAGGCGAGAGTAATTCAAATACGAGTAGCAAAAGTCTTCTTCCCTTTTCTCTAGCTGCTGAATTTTTGCTCGTGCACCTAGCCAAGCGAGAGAAGGGAGATACCGGCCGACGTACGTTTTTACTTTCCTCTTCCCTTTCTATTCACCCTATTAAGGACCACCATCGTCATGGCTACCCGTTAAATGGTCCAGACGCGAGGATAGATCGACCTTTACAGAGATTGCGAATATCAATTCCCCCGGCACGTCGATGTTAAAATCACAGATTATACCGTACCATGGAGAGATTTACAGTGTCGTAACTGTTATCTACGACTGCAATAGTTGCAGATCGCGATACCAGGATACAAAGACTTAGATAGACGTACGATTCGTAATAGGGACGTACTTATTGATTCGATTATCGTTTCGTGGAAACGAAAGAAGAACTATTTTGTTAGTGTAATCTAGAAATATTGTAATATATTATATATTTTGCTTAAGATGTGCAACAGTGTGGTGCTGCTATGATTGAAAAATATTATACATGGGGAATATTTATAAATTAATGAATAATGGAATTTTAACAAATTAAAGTATTAAAGAAAAATGTAACATCGACGAAGAAAAATTGACTGCGAATAAAACGTACGTTTATAATATAAAAAATAAACATTTATTTGGAAATCAATATAGTGTGTTGCACTGTTTCCGTTTTTCCGACTTTTACCCGTACCATTTAATTTGCGTCTGATTTTCGCCTCTGAACTCTTATAGTATGATAAAGTTTGGCCAGTACGTGAAATCCAAGGAATGCCTAATAATCTTCATATTTACTGTATAGAAAATTTGATAAATTCTTCGTAATACTATGCGGCTGCATTGTAAAAGAAAAGAAGGCACAAATAAGGGAAAAGATCCCCTTAGGTAACTCGGCATCCTAATTATTTCGCGGGCCGCATAATTCGGATACTCCATCTGGTGAGTTATGCGAAACGGGTGGATTCATGAGACTATAAGGCCAGCTTCCGAATGTATGAAGCAGATATTAAGTAACGTATACTACCGAGTTGCTAGATTAATTCGGATCTCGGTTGAACGTTCAAGAGTTGAATTTGACCCTCTGTTCCTTCGGCATAATGAGTTGCGGTGAGCTAAATAGGAGGGCATACACCTTTGATTCGCATATCAATCAATAGTAGAATTATTATACGTATAACTGGATACATTATATTTATGAACTGTTCCTTGTTCAGTTGCAATTAATAATTATTAAATTAACAAAACATTGCGTTTAACAAAAAATAATACAGCTTGATGTCACATTGTCCCAAATAACAAGTCTACCAAAATTATTATAATGGATGATATTTCCAAAGCTTAATAATACATCAAATTTAGCAATACGTTTAACTTGATTCAATTATGTATAATAATTATGTATGCTAACTGGCAGCGTTCAGAGGAGTGTTAGGCCCTACAAAGATTTCAGTCCCTTCAATTTAGCTTTGTGGTGCAGCTCGCACGCGATATCAAAGTACCTAGAATGTAACGTTTGGACGATGCTGTGTTAGTGCTGAAATGCAAACACACCGGCCGTGCAATTACGTCACCGACACCCGGTAAACGTACCAGTGCAAACGTCGTCATTACGCGTACACTACCCCGCAGGATACAACTAATTATCGGAAGCTCCATTAACTAAAATTGGTATTCCATATTATCGATGTCCTTTAACTACGCATCTCGTCCAATAAGAAATTCTCACTAAAATGAAACACCTTGGCAGCACGATAAATCTCAAGCAAAATCAGGAACGATCAATCGAGCGACCACAAACGAACAAATAGCCATTCAACGATCGTTCATTGATCCAGTTGTCGCTCATTATTATCCATCGCAAAAAAAATGTGCATCTTTGACAGGAGTTAGTTAACGGAAGGGTAGTCATTGAGGTTCTCTAGAGTCAACTTGGGGTAGGCGTGGTGTGGGTGGCGTGGAACAGTCGTGACGCAAGTAGGGCATAATATTTCCGATATTTCCAATATGCTGCCAGTACCTTCCCGTTGACAACACACTCCTACACAAAAAAAAGAAACCCAAAAAATACGAAACACACTTGCCGCAAACCCGCGCGGTGCACTCCCGTCTTTGAAAAGATGCACACGCGTCGTATACAGTACGCGAACAGTGCACTGTTGCGGTTCGTGCATTCGTGCTTTCGTGTATCGTTCTATATTCACGTCACTGGTTCCGCGTGCGCACTGTGGACACGCACGGACAACCCTGGGACGTTTTGTTCGAAAGTACAATGCGGAAGCTTGTTTCTTCCGGGTTAGTTGCCCGTCCCAGCGACTCGAACGCCTAAGGGACGAGCGAAAGGGAACAAAACGATCGACGAATCGAAAACCGCCCTTTTCGAAAATGCGGCATTTAATTCCCTAGTCTAGGGGATGAACTCTTATTACAAATTGAATGCCTCGTTGGAAAAAATTTACGAGCAATTAACATTTTAGCTTCAAAACCTTCGATATGTATTTATTATATATAGATATTGTATGCAATTTATTATGATGTATTTAAGGGGGTATTCTAGTGCGACGGATAAAAAAAATCCATTTTTTTTACATTTTCTCAAATTAGATGTTATAGAAAATAGATCTGCAAAAGGGTTTGTCTGATTTCATAAAAATAACAGAGTTACAGAGGTCGGAACGTCCAGCTTTGGCCTAGGCGAGGCCTATATCTCTATTTTTTACACTTATTCATTGGCAGTTACTAGTCATTTGTTTTGACAAAACTGTCCTTTTTGTTTTGGAGGAGGTCTATAGTGCACATGTCCACCCTTGATCTACTTCTGTGCGCTGTAACGTCATCTTAATTTCATATTTTCAATAAAAAAAAATGTTACATTATAGTTCAAGATGTAGTAAAAACATAGTCAAAAGTTCAGTATACAAATCTTTCTTTAAGGCCTTAAAAAAAAGTCACAAAAATAGTGGAAAACATCACGTGTCACACTAATCTAGTGTGACTAGTGTGACTAATAATAAAAAAAATGTTACATTATAGTTCAAGATGTAGTAAAAACATAGTAAAAAGTTCAGTACACAAATCTTTCTCTAAGGCCTTAAAAAAAATTCCCAAAAATAGTGGAAAACATCACGTGTCACACTAGTCTAGTGTGACTAGTGTGACTAATAATAAAAAAAATGTTACATTATAGTTCAAGATGTAGTAAAAACATAGTAAAAAGTTCAGTACACAAATCTTTCTCTAAGGCCTTAAAAAAAATTCCTAAAAATAGTGGAAAAAATCACGTGTCACACTAGACTACCCCCTTAATGTCAATGGTAATATGTATTGGCATATGTATTGGAAAGAATATTTTGTATACCTGGCCAGCAGATAACGATTGGATTTCTAAGAGCTTGAGTAAAACTTCTCATTGGGTAATGAATTAAAATTGCCCATCATCTTCGAGACTTCAACAATTCGAATTATAAATACTAATGATGAAGATCTTTTGAAAACAAGGATTACAATTTAGTCGACTTAAGTATCGGCACCATATGGTCTGTTCGTTATTCTTGAGTATGCATATAAAGCATTACTGCTTCCCAATTGCTCTACTGAAACGGCGTAATAATTCTGTAAAGGCCATTGGCTTCGAAGAAGAGCACCGCCATTGACGGAGGGCCAATTAAAGCGGCGCTGTGCCATTAAAGTGAATCTAATACATCGACAGTGGTGAAAAACACGTGTCCGTGCTTTATATTAATTTTTTTCTCGTTAGGTTGTTTGTCAGTTGTTTAGATCGTTTGCCCCCCTCCGTTATCGCTAATACTCTCGGAAATTGCAGTCTTTTTTTGTTGCGCAATCGATGATCCATCAGGGAAAACTCATAAAACAGGCCTGGGCGAGAAACAAATACACCGATCGATCATTCGTGCTTAGAGGTTCCCAGTAACGATAAGTAATTGTAGATATCTAGAGGAAGGAAAGAAAAGGCCAGAGATTTTCGGGAATCTGTTCCCGATCGTGTGTGGACGCGTCCCCTTCTCTCTTCAAAATGTAATTTACGGCTGCGTATCTGCCGACATCAATCAGCAGGGAAAAATGACGGGTCCTTGATCGTGTAGCAGCTGACTACGTTCATAAGAATCGTAAATTCGTCCTGCGACCGGTCTACAGCAGAGATACGATGGGTTCGAACGTGAGCGGAGATAAAGGAGTTAAATAAATTGGGGTAGATTTTGGAAAATAATGGAGAGCGTTCCGAGCAGTCAGAGATGTGTCATTGCTGATAACTTTTGCGGACTTGCATGGAATGTAGAAACGTATACATTCACGATGTATACGTGCAGGATTTCATCGAAATTGTAGGAATTTTGTGAAGCTTTCACAAATACTTGTTTCTTGTGCTATTTTTAGAAGCTTTCCAATACAATGTGCCATGAAACGTAAACCCTACGAAATGAGTGAATGTCAATGAAAAGTTTAGAATGTAACATTGTTGCACGCGTAATAAGCAGTACACGAGGTACGTGTAGGTACATAATTAATTGCTCGAGTCTAATTGATGCAACTCGGTTCACTTTAAAAATGTGTGCAAGCTAAAGGAAAGCAAATAAAAAAGAAAAAACCGCCCCGATATTAATATTACTGCTTTTGTATAATTTTCTAGCGCGCCAAATGATTTTTCAGAATGAATCTTTCGAAAGTAAAATGGCACGTTTGTCGAACTAAATGTTATATCTAAATAGGATGTACAGTTCAAACGCAGGGAAAATATCTGTCCGTTAAATAAATTTATAAAAAGAAATAGAAATAGCATCGTGCAATACGAATTATATCATTTTATTCTTAAAGGATGGAAACGTTAACCTAGTTCTCCTTAACCGCCAAGGCAGAAGCATTCGTTTGTCAAAACCAGCCTAGATTTTATACATTATCCCAGCATTGTGGTGAATAAAATTTCCACTATAAAACGACTGGCGCGCTATCAGGAGCACGCGATATGGAAAACCGCTTGTATGTACAACCTATACCTGAATATCAATCAATTTTGGTTATCGTGAAACAGGAAATGCTGTCGCACACTGTATCGACGTATCGTCATTCGCGGGTTTGTAGGCGTATCCGTTGAAGCGAACCGATTGATTTTTTATTATCTCAATATTCGACGAAAGCATCGTTGCGAACAGTGACCAAAAGTTTTGTTGCGAATCTTTTATTTCAATTTATGAAATTGTCACGTTACTTTCGCCGAGAGATTAATTCGTAGCCACACTCGCGACATTCTGCATCTGCTTCCTTAGTGCTATAAAATGCAGAGAATCAAATGCTAGAGGACGTTATTTTATTTACGTAAGCACTTCAGTCTAAATAATGGATATATTTATTATAACAAAATAATGTACTTCAATAATTAATAAATAACTCTAAATTAAGTTTAGTACACTTCGTACACAACTGCTATCGAAGCAAATATTTTCCCAATAGCTCAAAGCAATTTCCAATATTTCACCATCCTATACAATCCTCCTATCGTGTAACAAAATCTCCAACAAAAAAACGTAGGATACTGAAATAAAGTAAATTCATCATCGTCACACATATTCCCCTTTCCTCCGACAAACCGTGTGACCATTAATTTTCCAACAGCCAATGCTTTCAAAGGTATCAATCTCGCCATCGCCCGCGTTATTATTGGCACTCGAGTGTTGAGAATAACCCTTTCATTTTTACCCTCACTTTTACGTCTTCTCTGATTACTCCACCAGCTACGTTTCCATGTATCCACGCGTTCACACAACTGTCGTGCAACCATAGTGCTATTTACCGTCCCTCGACCACTATGTGACGCAGATTTCGCCCGTAGGCAATGCGTCGTCGTCTCGAAGCTCTTGCATCGGAGCTTCCATGATTTCAAGCCAGGAAGGGTGGCTGCCAAACTACCATCGGAATACAGCACGAAACTTAGGGTACGTACTGGTACGCACGGCAGTGGCTGCAAAACGGTGAACTAGAAGCTTAATCGGCTGACTAATTCCGAACGCCTGCTGATGTAGCCCGCAAATCACAGTCAGATTCAAGTATTAGTAGAGATCGATGATCGATGACGCATGAATCTTTGGGTCGTACGACCTGGTAAATCCCTGGCTCTAAAGTGTCTTTCTGCGATCGATACCATTACAGGAGGATTGCGGTGGCACGTAATTAAGCTTTAGGGCTCTATGTGTCAGTCCCTGATAGATAGGTTCTTTTTAATACTCATACCTTTCACTGACACTGAATCTGATAAACTTCTCTTATTCTGTATTGCAGTGTGTATATGTTTGTATGGGATAGTATGATATAATTTGTTAATTCGTAGATAGTGCATTTTAATTCCATTCGGGACACCCTTTAATGATTTTGATGTGCAGAAGTAAACGTTGTTATGTTTGCATACCCTAAGTTGTAATGTTGAATAGGATTTTGAATTAATTTAACAGTGATCTAACATAGCTTTGAATAATACTTGAGGCAATCCTAAATTTCATTTAATTGTCGACATTTATATTATATGTCGTTTAATAAAACTTGAAGTAAGATTAATTATTATTGAATAAGATCTAGGTGCCAATGACGATAACAGATTTATATTCATAGCTGTTGTTCCCATTTTTCTTGATATTTTTCGTTTCGCCTGATTCGTGCCGTCTAAACATTCTATCATATTGGATCGAGCAACGATCTTAGAAGCACCAAATGTATGATTTCACTTTGACATACATTGTTAACATTTATTATAAATTGTAACATACGAGGGCATCATCGTGTTGCCTGCAGACGAGTTTATACATTCATGATTAACTAGCAATACACAGTTTGAATGAACAGAAAATTCATAACCGAAAATAAATGAGATTTGTAATCACTTTTGTAAAAATAAGTTTCTCGACACGTATTAAAGAAATAAGCAATTATAAAATCTGTCCAAAAACATTCCAGAAAGAATTCTCGCGAAGGAACACTACTCGTAGCGTTATGCATGCGCCGCCGCGTTGAGAATTACATTACAGTAATCAACGTTTACACAGTTGCGGGTAACGCGAAGCTGATTCCTTGCGACTGTGTAAGTCGAGTTAATCTTTGCTGGATTTACTCCTCATCGTGATAACCGTTCTATGCCATTGTTACGACGGTAACTCTGAGCCAGTTTCAGAAATACGGAGAAAGGCTGTATGCATAATTTTCTTAGCACGGGAAAGTTATCTGAAGATATATACAAGAGATAACATTAATAAGCAGTGTGAAACTTCCTTCTCACACAATGACATATTCTATGAAGCTTTGATTGCAGAAATAAATTAACATGTATCAGTGCCTTGGATCATAGAAAACTGGAGAAATCAGAATTTCAAGTGGACGTATATTTTCTTTCTTACTCTGCAAGTTTAAAAATCTACTTAATTATTATTTTGACGCAATGGTTTGCAGAAAACTGGAATGTGTAAGTTGTGCGTGTTATGGAGCACGTGTTGGTAACGTTAAATATTTAGTTGCTGGGAGGGATGCAGGCGCTAAGTGAAGCTTAACTATATTAGCCGCTGTCTGGAAGGTTCATAACGATCAGCATCAAATTACGGTGTCCCCTAGCGTTGATAAGTACTTAGTCTACCTCAAGATGCCGAAAGTACAGGTTTTATCGTTTTAATAGCTAGACGCCTAAAGAAAGGGAACTCTACTTTGAACTTCTTAATGCGCGGCAGCGAGTTTGCAAAATTTACCCCTTTAATCATCTACTTTATTACGTACCATTCTTATCAGATAGAAAAAACTGACAGAACTCATTTTTAACTCCCTCAATCGCTACGTGTTTACGTATATTAATCCATAACAAAATTATTATCACAATAAATATCAATTACTGTCTACATAAATCCGGCAGAATCGTATCGCGGAGCAATCAAAACGAATTTCGAAGTGACAAATTGATTTTCTAGCACAATATGCCTGTCAAAATCGATATCAGAATAATGCTAATCAAGCATCACATCAATTTGCGACAGCATATAATATAATTACATTACATTCAGCAATTCGTCCATCCACATTCTACATTTCCAACATAGTACCCTAACCGAAAACCACCTCCAAGACTCGCAATACCCTGTACCCACCTAGATTCTGGTTAAAATGAAGCTAGACTCACCGAATAAAGCAGGCGGCTCGACGTCGCGCACCGAAAGACTGGAGGACGCCTGTGATCCGCTGGATTCTGTGCTCTGCATGCATCTGAGCCGCCTTCTGAGCTTCGGCATGTCAAAGGGCAAGTCCCTCAGATCCACACTGGTGGCACTTCCAGACGTAGTGGCGTCTTGTTGCATAAGCAGCCGCCTCCTTCTCAGCTTCGGCATGTCAAATGGAAGATCGGACAGCTCGGGCTCGTTGTCCACAAGATTGATGTTATCCAGCTGCGGTTTCAACAAGTGGAAACCAAACGGTTTGCACTTGATGCCGGCACGCGACTCGATCGAAATGCCGCTGTCTGACCCCTGGATTTCCGCATCGCCCGACGACGAGGATTGCAGGGCCAAATTAATCAGATTCTTGTTCTGCGGTGTGCGTCTCTTCTTGAACGACGTGTCCATAGGCGAGGTGACCGAATTGGTGTTCGTGTTCGCTGTATTCGTGTTGGTGTTGTTCGCCGCGGTTATGTTGCACTCTGTAGTCACGTTCTCCTCGGGCGAGGCCTTTTGCGAATTGTTATTACGATTGTTATCCGAGGTCTCGGATGCCGGCTCCTGGGACGATTTATCAGAAATCGGTGAAAGTATATGGAGCTTGTTCGCGTGGTGCGTTAGAAAACCGGTCAGGGACGGTTGCTGGTGATGGTGGTAGCAATTGGTGCTGCCACTGTCAGAACTATGTGAACTGAGGCTTGTACTGTGACGGCTCTCCGAGCTGCTGGTAGATCTGTTACCCTCGCTGGTGCTGCTCCGCAGAGACTCCATGCTCCCGCCGCTGCTGCTGGTAGCCATACTCTCTGTACTAGAGTAGCCAGCTCTGCGTCTGCTGGTTCGTAATTTGAACTCCAACAGGCCCACCTCGCGGCGAGGTCGCATGATGTCGCTTTCGGCCTCGTGGGGCCTGCCCTTGAACTCCATGATCGGTTTGCTCTCGCGGATCAAGCTGCGCGGTCGTTGCCTCTCTTCCCTCGGCCTGCCCTTGAACTCTAAGATCAACTCCTTGTCGAAGCGACGTCCCTGCGAGCAATCCACGTTGTCCTGGACGAAACTCTTCGGTCTACCTTTTATCTCGAGGATGCTGCCCTCGCTGCTCTGAGGCGAGTCTTTCGCCCTCAGCGAAGACTTCACCGGCAATCTTAGGTCCTTCAGACGTGGATGGTCTGGCTGGGAGGGTAGGTTCGGTGTACTGCGAATGTTCAACAACAAGTGGTCACGATTGCCGTGGAACTTGGCTGGCAACGGGGCCGTGGATGGAGGCGATGGGGTGTAACCTCTAGCGGGTAACCTGGGTGACCCTGTTTTCTCGTCACTCGAGTTGATCTGGAGGGATTCAATGTCCTGGGACAGAGTAGAAATATTGTCTGATTGCTGTTGTTGCTGTTGCTGCTGCTGCTGCTGAAGTCGGCTCGGAATTGGTTTTGGGCGGAGAAGTACGACTTTACGTCGATCTTTGTTGCTGTGGGACTGTCCTGCGTATGGGACTTGTTGTTGTTGCTGCGTTTTCGACGTGTCCGTCGATGAGCTCGTTCTGCTTACTGGTAACGCGCTGCTGCTCCTCATCTACGTTATTCAAGAATCACTTTTGAGGTGAGGCGAGCTGCGCTTCCGCGGATTAAAATGTTATTACGCGGATGTATATTTAGGGGGCAGATTAGGGAGATTAGTTAACTGATTTCATTGGAATCTTCTCAAGTACATTGAAAGTTATTTATACAATAGGAAGATGTAATTAGGCCGCAGCATAATGAGCGAATTATACCGTTCGACCGCAATTAAGGTCCAATTTGTGCCTGACAGCGGGAGAGATTCATAGCTCAGGCTTTGATATTCCGTAACATTCTGGGGTGTATTAGACTTTAATTGCTTTCGATTAAAACCATCGACCCGACTTCCCCGATATCACAAGATGATGCATCCCCGAAAATAAATTAATAATCAAAATATTAATATTAAAACGATTAATGAAATTTATTTTCCACCGAAGTTACCCAACTGGTTTAAATAGAAAATAACGAACAGTATCCCAGTGTATCCTAAGTATACGTATATCCGAAATACAGGAGCAAAGAAATAATAATTAGATGAATTAAACAAAACCTCCCTTACCTTCTCGACTTACTCTCATAATAAAACAAAAACAAAAAATAGAAATATCAATTACAGTATTAGTACCTGTGAATGCAGCACAGGATGATTGGTAACCCGATCAAGATCATCAAGGTCGTCGTCGGAGCGATTGACCTTGCAGTCGAAGGCCGTCTCGTAGAGGTGACGTTGCCTGGCCATCTCTTCCTCGTCTTCGTCCACCTCCACGTCCTCCTCCTCCTCGTCCTCCTCCTCGTCCTCTCCCTCCACGTCGTCCTCGTCCTCGACGAGTATCGGCTGCGGATATATCCTCCGTGAACGTCGTAGCTTGCGCACTTGGTGCCGCGTTAACTGCGGCTGTCGTTCATCTAGCTCATCCTCTTCCTCTTCAGCCGATGCGACGCAAGTACAAACCGTGGTCGGTAGGTCATGGCTTAACAGTCTATGAGGAGGCATGAGGGTGTGATCCCACTCGGTGATGATGCACGACGAGAGGATCTCGTTTCTAGCTGGGACAGCATGCTCGCTCCCCGACGTGGGGCTCACTAGATCCTGACTTTGATAATGCTGTTGCGGTTGTAATGGCTGTTGCTGTTGTTGTTGCTGCTGCTGCTGCTGCGGTGAATAGGAGCCCCCATCACCTGCCACTGAGTTTCTCTTCGGTATACCCGGTGTTCTTGATCGTTCGCCAGGCACGTCGAGGCTGACACTCTTTCTGTACTTGTTCGGCTGGGATTTAGTTAGCTGCTCGGGTACCTTAAACAGGTCACCGTAGTAATAAGGTGATGGATGGCGGATCGGTTGATTAGACTCGGTGGGCGACTGATCTGCGAGATGCACCACGGCTACGCACTCCACCACCGCTCCGTCGGTCGATGTTAACTCTTTCTCTCTGTCTACTGACACAGCACGGATTGAAGAAGACGCGTACAGGCTGTTTCTACGTTTTCTGATAGCCAGTCGGCGACCATCGTCTTCGTCATCCTCGCAGGAAGAGCCTGAAGCGGATGGGTCTGGAACAAAAATTAGTTTTTACTGAGTATAGTTTTTTAAGACAAAGAATTACGAATAAATTGGTGAGAAACTTGGGAACATTTAGTTAGATCTTCCAATAACGTTTTTCGAATAGAATTCTTCGTCCTTTCGATATTATTCAGTAATGCCAAGTATTCAAGGATTATTTTATCATTGCTGGTAGCGTCCTTAAAATCCCTTAATATGTAACATTTCGACTTGAAGCATATATGCAGTTTTCTCCATACAAACAAACAGCGATAGAATATTTTAAATAAATATGCCTGTGGGCTTGCAAGTCCTATTAATCTTTCTGTCGAATAACAAGTACTTCCAGGCTCTCATGAACTGAGCTCGCGTAGAGATCAAGACAGATAAGGCCATCAGCTTTTCGTGTTGGCAATGCGCAAGAAGGAACACCCCAGCGGATTCTACTTGCCTCAAAATGAAAATCTTGAAACGACGTGAAATTTTCATAATCGTTTCGTTACAAGAGCAACGGCTACTCTCGCCGTCGAATGTACAGAGCAGCGATGCTTACAGGGAGGACGAAATTGCCGTGAAATGCCAGCCTGTTCCCCTTAAAAATCACTTCCTCGGCCCACGCGATATTACCGTAATGGTTTCTGACCGGCTGACACGGCCTCCGTTTTCTTTCCATCGTTCTTTTTCTTCCTCCCGTGCATTTCAACTCCTTTTAACGTCATCTAGCGTAATCTTTCCCCAGAGTTTACGATCACGTCACGGCCGTCCTTGGATAAACGAAAATCGGGTTGATGGACGAATGGGGGTGCGAAATTAGGCGAACACCCGGTATACTAGACAGGCAACGTGCACACGCAGTACAGACGAAAGGACTGAAGATAATGGGAGCATTATGCTCGGCCGGAGGGCTCTACCGAAATCCTTCCTCGCTCCTCCTTGCTGGGGTGGTAAGTGCAAGAGGCACGCTATAAACCACGCCAGAAGCTGTTTCTGACAGGAACCGCCTTCACGGATCTAGCGAAAAAGTTTTCGAATGGAAGCAAAAAATTATTATTGGAATCCCTGTCTGATCTCTTGTGCCGCAGCCTCCTTGAATGGCTCGAATGGCTCTTGTGTGTTATAGACTTTAGGCAAAGATAAATTAATGGAGAATCGAGTGGCAGAAAAATGTGAATTTAAAAAGCGTTAAACGGATACCCTTTTTGCGACGGCTTTATCTTTGTGCACGGGTAAGTGTATTGGAACGGAAATGTTTTATTTTTTCTGCGTACCGATGTAAATTGTTAATCTTCAGACACGATTTAAAACATTAGTATACGGAATTCTTTCGAGTGGGATGATTACGATCGTCGAAAGAAAACTGCAGCTATTTTAATATAGTCTTATTTTGTACAAATAAGCTTTTATAATAAAAGACGTGGCTTTCACTTTTGAGTACATATAACTGTAAATATAGGGTAATTGAAAAAAATACGTTTTGCAGCTATGCTGAAATTTTGTGAAAGTAGTAAAACAGGTCAAGGAATTTTAATATAGCAAATTGTTCAGACAAAAAACATGTGAATTTACGTTCAGCGCGGTGAGTCAACTTATTACCTATTCGCAAGCAGTTTCATTATCAAGAGATCGCTGAAACTTCGTCCTCCCTATTCGAATATAAAAGGCTGCGGCCAAACGATGAAGCGCGAAATGAGAAATTAATTCCCGAACAATGAATCCGGGAAATTATAACACGCGCGGCCCCTTTCACGAGAATTGCAGACGTGGTCTCGTACAATTCCCTTTCATCATACCCTTCGAGGTTATAAGTCATCCTCGTAGTTGTGAACAACGCGAATTGTGAAGATTTAATTGATAAGTTCATAAAAAGAAATAACAATTTCTACATAGTTCATTTTTCAGTAGATATATTACCTTGTGTTATACTCATTTGTTATTGATATGATTTTACTGGAATGATCATTGCAGTTTTAATTTTCTATTCAATTAGATTTAGTCCGCCGAGTATACAATGTTTATTTGAATATACAGTGTCATCAATATGTGAAGATATATACGCTTAAAATGCGAGAATCACGTTACTTGGTATCGCAATAATTTATTTGTTTTATTATTTATTTATTATTTATTCGCAAACCAAAGAACACTATCGAACGTAAATCAACGCGTTAACCTCGCATACATTCGATATGTATGGTAAATGGATGGATTGTTGAAATGGTGTACGCTCAAAACATCTATCACGTTTCCGTGTCAATGGCGGTAACGTTCATGTTGCATACAAGGTGCACAAAAAGGAGATGATATCGCTGGAAGGTTTTTGCTGTGTACTTGCGAACGTTATCCATTGTACGTTATCCAACGTAAGCCATTGACATTTAAAAAATGACAGAAAAACGTGTTAGAAAATAACAAGAAAAGGGGTGAGACTGTCGTCACATTGCAACATTTTAAAATTAATGTATATTGAGAACAAGTACAATCTATTTTTTCATAAATGAAATTTAGGATTTTTTGTTACAAGTAAATCGTCTAATAATCTCCATTCCTTTTACCAATAAAGCAACGCAGAAATTGCAAACTGTACTCACAAAATTTCTTGGAAAATTTAAACCTTCCCTAATTGCAAGACATGTTTCAGAAGTATTTTTTAATTTGTACAAGAAGTCAAAGGAAAATTAATGACACAAAAGAACTTGAAACATTTATAGACTTCTGTCGGAATTACAGGGATTTGCTTTTTTTTTATCTCTCGTCGTAAAATATTCCAAATAATGTACCTAGCCATATATGTAACTAAAAGTCCAATTTCTAAGGTTGCAATTCATCCGAGCACAAAATTTCCACATACATTATAAGCCAAATTGGATGTCAATAAAAAATATAATATCGAGACGGTCCGGAGATAGGGTAATATGCCTGGAAAATTACATTACAGCAATATAACAGATGATAGGTAGCAGGGAATGGTTAAATAATGACGACAGACGGTAGCAAAGAACAAAAATGAAAATCGACCAAATTCTGTCGGAAGCAACATGAATATGCATGCACACCTGCTTCGTTCAGTTGTTTTGCACAAGGTATTGGATCAAATCTCGAGAGAAATAAATGTTTTAAGGAAACTGCCTGGCCGTGCTACTTGATTGCTTCCCAAAATGAGAAATCGATATTTGCAGAGTGTACGAAGAGAGGAGAAACAAGTTGAGCTTGGGTCCATGATGTTTACATTACGACGCTTCCACCCCCAATTGAGATACAAGTTAAACGCCATTGCGATTCTTTTAAGAGTAACGATTGTGAATACATCGAGTTTCGATGAACGATTTGTTTTTAAGGGAAACACTGATTAAGATGAAGTTGGAGTTCTCTTATAAATATTATTCTGAGAACCGAGAATAATTTGCAAATTTGTTTATTTGTTCGTTAGAGTGAACTCTAATGATGTAATTAAATAATTATGAACGGTAAGCGAAATATTTAAATACCATAAAAATAAGTGTGTAAATCATAAATAAATAAATGTTATACACTATGAGAGTAAATTTCTTGCCGATGAAATATAGGATTTTACTGGAGCCGATACTCTTAATAATTTGAACTCCTAGTTTAGAAAAAATGTTACAATATTTTAATGCACATCATTTTATGAGGTTATCAGGGATTACAATAATAAATCGAATAGCAATGCATTGATTCCTATTCATGTTGGAAGCAAATTCAATAGAACTGACTTGCCTTGCATTCACGCTCCAGAAACCATTGATATATACTACTTAAAACACAGCGCCCGTGTATCATTTGGATGAACTACTTGAAACTTCTATCCATTTGATAATACATCATTAAACGGTACAGTACAAAAAACTGACATGAGGCACTGGCTCATAAAATATTTTGTGACATCAATAAAAAGGTTCGCAATAAACAATTATTCCGTTATATCATATTGGAACCTTTTCTGTTATTGAGTCCAAGAAATAAGTAATTCAATCGACCTTTCAGCAAAATAGTATTCCTGACACTAGAAGACAATATCTAAGTATGTATTCCCTGCATAGAAACAGCTGCATAATTGATTATTCGCTAATAACGTACTTGATCAATAATATTTCCCCTTTAAAATATTTGAATTATTAGCAGTAGTAATCTCACAACTAAATGCAAAGCCTGAAAATATTTATTTAAAAGTAACGTATCTGTCGAAAGACCATTTGAAACCCCATAAACCACGATTAGCAGTGTCGCGCTAGCACCATTTTCAATCGTCCCCCATGGGATCAGCGGATACCGTTGAAGCAGGCCCACCGACGAATACACGTACGAATACACAACGAACACATTTACGAATACACGTACACGCGTCGTATCGTGGCGTAAAGCCAATTTGCACCGATATTGATTACTGATCGATGATCAGATTTGCGAGATATTCAGGAACAGGAGAAAGGGACGTGAAATGGAGAAATAACAGAACATGTCGTTGAATGACGAACTGAGTTATGAAGTAAGCGGCTGGCTGTCGCAATTGTCACATTGGCTGATATAAAAAATGAATCAACACGTGGAAAAGCTAACCACATAGGACTTGTAACTAGTTAAAATAATATCTTAAAATAATATAACATGCAGAAAATATTTCTATTTCCTTGGTAAATATTTAATGCAATTTCAGACATACGTTTTCTCTCTCAATTCTTATAAACTTCTCCGTTCGTGTCCTTTGCTACATCTTATGCTAATGAACGTCTTATCTTGTATCTCAATATCTAACATACACAGTTGTACCGTCAATATGATTTGCTATTGAAATGGCATGGTCCGCGATACAAGCGAATATATTCCACGCGCAAAATGACGCGTACACCTTAATCTAAAGATGCGAAGCACAGGTAAATATGCGATACGGTTGAATTCACGTGCAGAAATCAATAACAGAATCGAAGATGCTTTTGTGAATGAACCAACGCTGTATGCGCGTTTCCGAATGAACGGAACATGAATATACGCGTCAGGGTACGAGACAAACGCTAGCAGGGCCGCGTAGCGTAGAAATAGACCGTGGAAGCGTACATTTAGGGTTCGTGATGCACTCGAAGGGTGTACTGTCGTCTGCCCCTAATGAATCTATTAGTGTCCGACCCCTGGCTGAAAATCACCACAGATAACGCACTGCTACTAATCGCGTGTGCGCTCCGTTTGCACATAGTGACGGGTCAGAGTGAACGAAATATTCAACGAATTATTCACGAAGAGCGGCGTGAACCGGTTGAAGTGCAGCACGATGTTCCACCTGTGAGATTGCAACTGGTACGAATCGATTGAACCGAAGCGGTAATAACTTTAGAGATTGCAATATCTGAGGTGCAGAGTCAAGGTCGTTCGTAGAAGAGATTAATACTTCGTTCTTGTCTGGATGGAACATCGAAATTCGTTTATCGGATCCCTGCAGCGACTGCCCGTTTAGAACTGTACAGCGGTCGTTCGAACTGATTGCCTTTGGTAATTCTATGCAGGTACTGATTGTTTTGCACGGCTCAACGAGATTGTAGCAGTTTGTGTTAATCGTTCAGAGAACAAGTTCTTAATTGAAACAGTGTATGGCGGAACGAGGATGTAGCGTATCACTTGGCAGGGCATTTTTAGTTCGACGATTCCGTCGAGCTCTGGCGCCCAATTGTTCAACAGAGGGATTATCACTTTTTCCTTGCAATATAAATTAAAATTTATATAAAGGATATGAGACTTCTTTCGCCCAACGATACATTTAACACTAGAACTACCGATAGATTTTGGTACCATTTAAAGAGCATACGTTAGACAGATTAAGAACACGAAAATCGTTGAATGAACATTTAATAGAGATATACAATTGTCATTCTGCCTTATTAAAAGTCAACATAAATTGCTACATCGATACCTACATGTATGTTAATCATTTGAAAGCAAAGAATCTGAAAGAAGTGAGTTTGACTTGCTTGGTAGTTCTAGTGTTAAATACCAGCATGTCCAAGAAACCATCTCAGCGTAAAATAACGTATAACTGACTCAGTATAAATAACGATAATCCAAAAATAAAATGTCCAGGATTTCATCAGTCCAATAAAAATCCCCGAACTGTCACTTGTACAATCTTCTTATCCCACTGTTCTCGATTCGCCGAGAACGAGGGCAATGACGACAGAAATTCCAGCGAAAGCTTTGTAAAGGGCAACCTTCGCCGTTCTCGGGACCACTTCACTCTGCTTTTTATTAGATATTGTCCTCGTAACATAAGCGGGGTGGGCACAGTTTCTATGGAATATGTGAGTCGTGGGATTGTATCGGCTCGAACAGAAAAAAAAAAAAATAGGGACGAAGGGGACACGGCACTATGGCGATGACCTTAAACGAAAATCACCGGCCACCTTTGAGCAGTGATTCCTGAGGCTTCTTGGGGACAGCTGCAGATTACTAGGCCGACAGTACGACGAAACGAGAGCCAATCTCGGTTATTGGTTCCGGTATAGCAGAACTCATGGCTATGGGCAAGGAATTGCACGAATCTCGCAGCTAAAATGTGTCAGCCGTGCCAAGGGTCATCGAACGATCGGGTTAACTTATCCGATCGCATCGGTTTAATAGGTCTGGATACGTACGGCTTCCTCGATGCCGTTCGTTCTTCCAATTATTTCAGTCTCTTGCACCCTTTGCACTGGCTGTTTCATTTGCTTCTGTGAAGTACCGGCGGTACTTTCTATCTAAAAACCTTTTAATTGCGTTGACGTACACGTGAACATTATATTCGGAGTTGTTCAAAGAAGAAAGAAAATCCGTGGAAACGAAAGATTCACAGGATTGCAGTTTAATGGATTCGTGGTATTTAAAGAAACGTCAGAAGCGAACCCTAATTTTAGAGTTGAAGCCGCGGTTTTGATCGGAATCAATACTGCATTATTGTATTGCTATTTTTTGCTTACATTCTATTTATTATATGTATATCTTCATGGTATAGGGACCTTGTCATGAAAATGGAGGAAGTAATTGAATAGTGGTGTGAAGCCTAACCCAATTGAATCACTATCAATTTATCATACTGTGTTTTCGGAATTATGAAACGAAAATATAAATGTATTTAATGATACAGATCTTAAGTGTGCACCGATAGAACGATGGTTAACTAAATAATTAAACATTTAAGGAGAGGAGGATAATTATTTTCTCACCGAACAAATAATTTTCCTAAATGACATATTTTATGTCCTATGTTAACATTTTAATAATAATTCTAGCACTAAGTATATCTCATTTAATAGTAAAGAAATAAAAGAGGACGGAGTAATGACTCAAGGGAAAGTAAAATTATAATGATACCGATCTTCTTTGAGCATTTCGAGTTAATCCATAAAAGAATGAGCACATGTACCATAGCGACGCAAAATGTGCAATAATAATAAGTAATAAGGATCCATGAAAGCGGATTAAAATTTTCCCCCAATAGAAGGAATATCGATTCAATAGAGGTTTCTTTGAAGATACGAATCACAGGCTCCTTTAATACTCGTCCTTTTAAAGGGGAACGCGGCTACTAACGAATCAAGGTTACGAAGACAAATACGAAGTCAAGCACAAAGGAAAAGTGAATCAACCTACAAGATAAGAGGCTTACTTCGAAAGAAAGCCACCCCTCTATTCGCTGTACATAGGTTACACAATTACACGTTCATTCACGAATTCGACATCGCAGAATGACTGAAGCATTCCCTGATTACAGAGATATGACTCTCATTGAAGCATCCATCATTTGATCCCTCTTGATTAGCGTTTCGATGCGGGCAGACATTACGCTCGTTGACACGAGAGTAATTATGAGAAATGGGTTGCATTATTATCTTCTTGTTGTATTCTCGATGCCATGATTATTTAAGAATTCGCTCGAAAGCGACTCTATTGATTTTGTAGGTGTTAAAGTGGTAAATAATTAATATTTCAAGCAGATAACATGTGTAGTATTAGGGTTTGATTTTAAATAAATGGCACACGCAAGGAACGTATTTAATCATTTTTTATGCTCCATAATATTTTAATATTTCATTCAATCAATATCTGCATCTCCTTTAGCATAAACTTTATACGAATTTTGAGAAGAAAAAAGTGAATTTATTGGACAAGACGCAAAAAGAGGCAAGCATTGATTCAGTAAAGCTAAGAAAGTAAGAACGCCTATTCCCTTATTCATCGTTCAGCCTTAATTACGACATTACACCTAAATTTTAATTACAATAATCAAACAGAAACGAAAGTGTAGGAGGTGGACTCAATGAAACTCATAGGAAAAGTAATATGTTGTAGTTTATTCAAAGTAGACGTACACTGTTCTCAGTCTAAAATCGAACTGACTTGTCCCGAAGGATACCAAGACAAGTCAAGCTTGCCCTGTTTATGCTACGTGGCCAAGGCGGGAGGGCCGTATCCGTACGAGCACTCTGCCCTACGACGCCATAGGCATCTGGACTATGTCACAGACCCAAAAGGCCTATCGTCCAAAGCCAAACAGTCTACAAAAGATTGTTGCTTCAATATTTGCACTTCATAAATTTAATTCGTTTCAATTATTAGAGCTTAGCACATAAATGAAAAATCAGATAGCCAAAGAGAAAAAGCGCCAGAGACAAGAGTTTTCTTCGTTCGCGTCTCGCCTTCTTATATCGCCATCTTCGTTGTAGCGCGACGATCTTATCATGCTCCGCAATGCGAGCTCAGAAAGGGATGCTACGAACGATTCGAGACAGTGGCAGACGGTAAATTTAAAGAGACGAAAAAAAGAGCAACGCCTTTGAGCGTTTTGAGTGGCAATTACACGCTCTGTCCTCAAATTACTTACACGAGTAATTTTATTCTGTCCTCGGCCCTTCTTATAGTCTCGCTACGTCCTTTTCGTCCGTCGCCCCTCTTCCGGCTTATCCTTCAGAGACTCACGCCGCCGGAAATTATCTTAAAATGCCATTCCGGCGCGCTCCTCAAAAGAGGAACATCTTACGCAGCTTTCAGTCGAGGACACGTCAATACACAAAGAAGAACTGGTAGCCGGGAGCTTTCGCGAAAGAACGGAATTTTTTTTGCAAGAAACAGAGCAACTTACTGCCACTTGTGTTCGCCTCCCTTGCAGACACGGGGGGATTTCAAGGAAGAAACGGAAACGCGTCATTACGGCCGCGTTTGAAGCAAACATTTACGCGCTGGCTCTGTTTTGTAATTCATATTAATAGTAAAAGACACTTGTGAAACGTTGCCGATTGTTCAACTGCGATTTCACACGTTTCCAATGAAAACTGGTACACTTTGAGACCTTTGTATCTATTATCGTTTAGTGTAATGAAATCAGGCATGAGAATAGAATATTATTTATTTCAATGGAAAGTGGCAACTGAGATTAACTGATTACATCTAGTATTACGTATAATATCAGCTGTGGCTTAATTAGAAAATACATGTTTATAAATCATTGACTAAAGGTACAGAATATAATTATAGTCACGTAACTTGCACGCATCAAATAACTTTTAAATTATACATCTCATGAAAAATTGTTGAATACAAAAGTTGCAGGGTACCGAGGGCGGTAACGCGTGGTGTATATGATATTTCTCTAAGTGGAGGCGTTTAGGAGTATTGAAGGTCAACTTTGTTTTTTTAAATAGATGGATACATGTTTCTGACCGCGGATCGAGAGAATATTAAATTCTAAGTTGAAAAGTATAAACCTATGGCGATATTGCGTGGTCTTCATCCTCCGGCCGACGTATCTTAAAATATTTCGTTAACCATTAGCTTTAGGATCGCCATAGGTTTATACTTTTCTACTTAGAATTTAATATTCTTTCGATCTGCGATGAGAAAAATGTATTCTTCCAATTAAAACAACCAAGTTGATCTTCAAACCTCCTCAACGCTTCCACTTATAAAAAAGTCATGTACACCATGCGATACCACCCTCAATGCCCTGCAACTTTTGTATCTAACAATATTTTATTAGATGTATAATTTTAAATTTATTTGTGGTGCGCAAGTTACGTGACTCACCTTGTATACTTTCTTACCTCACCGATTTATTCTATCTGCATATTTGAATTAGCTATCCAATAATGAGTTTACAATATTGCAGGGATCTCCTTGTCTTCTGTAGCTTATGTATTTAGTTGCGATACGTTCAATTTTTCAAATACTTCTTACAAACATATTCTGATACTTCTGAGAGTGTCCCTTCATTTAAATCATTAAACTATCTATACAATTGCCTTCGCGCCCCACCCGAGGTCAGACTTCGAACTCCAAGCTGCATTACACAGTCTAGGAAAATTCGTCTCCGGAACAAGTAACATCGTCCCGAGTCCGTACAAGTTTCCAAGTAAGCAACCAGTAGATTTCCATTGACAAATGCCCGGTCGTTCTATGCATGCATAAACCAGCGTCGCCACTGTGCCCAAGTTCATTCTCGAATTTCCACGAACCACCCCCCGCCCGTCCTTCCTTCCTTCCTTCCTTTCCCCGCCGTTTCCCAAATGTCCAAATCCAATATAGCGGCTGTACGCTGTGGTTAAATTGAACGCTCGATCTAATTCAACTCGATCCAAACATCCCTATCGGTCGCTCGTGTCTTCCCCGCTCGGCACACCTGAGCATCCCACTCAAAAGGAATAAAAGGGTGGCTGCATCGAAAACTCGATTACTGCTCGTTCTGAAAATCATTTCAGCCTATCCTCCCCTGCAGCGTAGGGCGGCAGAGCGGATGCCCAGTAGCAACGTTTTAGTCCGATTGATTCTAACAGGAATAAAATCAATGTTTGGCCCGTTGCAAAAGGGTTTCGCGATAGACGGGCGGGGAGGTGTTCGCGGAGGGTGTCGAAGCTGTCGCTGGCAGCGATAGCGGCGCGCTCGGATTATCCGCTTCCCTGTCGGTAGACATTGCTCAATTGAAATCTACATCGGTGGTCACACATGAGCACGATCGTTTGCGGCCGAAGGGGTCGGCTCGTCAAGGGTTTGATCAATCGCGATCAGAGACTCCGGGTTACGTTCCCGATTCGGGGCAACTCTGTTTCTGATTTTCTGCGTTTCCCCCTTTGTCCTCTTTTTCACGCCACGATTAATCGAGCGGTCGGTTTACTTTAGTCTCGAGGTTTAATCTTACAGCGGACAGGTGTGCAGTGTTCGGTGCATCGGTCACTTGGTTGGTTCAGTGTGAACGGGAAGGCGCCTTGCCAGGATATTCGGGACAGATGTGTGCTTTAACAAATGTTGATACAGTTGATGGGATAGCGAGTCAATTTTGTACGACAGGCAATGGCCGATTGCTGTTAACGTCGACGCAATTAATTCTTTCTTCGCTGCTTTGTTACGTGTAAGTGAGAATATATCCCATAATAATTAACAATCATCAAACAAACCAAACGTCTCGGTAATCCAGTAGTCTAGAATAAAATTCACTTGGGACTATATTAAATATCTCCCCCGAGTTTTACGAGTTTCCCGCAAAAGAAAGCTTTCAAATTCTACAAAGTGCTGCGGTGGATCCGTATTGTATTTCTATCTTCATCGTAATGCAGAGAAATTAATTCTTTCGCACCAGGCACTGCTATATCCTCGGAACGCTGATTTCAAGGCCACTTTCGCCATAGGCTCAAAATGTTTGCACTTGGAGCCAAGGGGTCTCAAATGAGGAGGGTCATTTCTTGTCGGCCGGCTGAACATCTGACACAGAGATTAGGCTAAGCGCTCGCGAAATTATCTCGCAACGATATGCAAATCGCAACATAAATGCTAATTGTAATTGCCCATGAAATTAATTCACGGACCCTTCGTACCATGCCTGCGTAGGGACGCGACATGCTTACGGCCAACCTTTGGCTCGATGCCTCCTCGTTTAGCCCGGCCAAAATGGCGCGGGCCTGTTTGAAAATTTTCTTTCCACCTCGTTTCGAGGTGGCCCAACCAGCGTGAATGTCGTTTCGCCGTGCGATAAAACGGGGACAAAGGTTCGCTCGCGATTAACAAAAGTGTGGGCCAACAAAGAGTCCACTACCTCGGTGTCATACAACGAACCATAAACGGAATTTAATAGAGGGAAGAAAGGAAGAAGTTTTCTTTTTATCTCGTTTATTAAATTTATATTGTGCCGCCCGTTTTGGGACAATGGATTAGATCGTTTGAAAACAATACGTTCGAGACTTTGAGGAAACGCGTGTAGAAAATTTAACATTTGCGTCGCGAAAGTTTCATTCAATTTCACTTCCATGCCGCAGCTGCTTCGGTTAAAGTGGTTCCGCGGATATTTTATACCGACGAATTCTTCTGTAAGGGTTCAACAAAGCGTGACTTTGAATCGAGAAAATGTTCTACCCTTTTTTTTCTCCTCTTTTTTAACCACAAATCATTCATGCAACGTGATTTTAAAATAAAACGTACAAAGAGACCGTCGCCATGGAGAATATTAAACCACTGGCAGATTCAGGGGGCTCGCTTTCATGGTACACCAAGCGAAATGATAGGGTTAGAATGTTGATTCGTTCGTCAATGACTACCGTGAATACCAATAGCGGCCACGGACTGCCTGTCTGTTAATATATTAGAATGGAACTGGAAAATGGAATTGCTTTCGCGCTGAATTGCTACCTTTTATTTTGTTGCGGAAACAGTCAACGAAATGGCGTGGGGTGAGGTTTCAAAGCGGACCGCAGACTGATTGAAATAAAAGCAGCGTTTTATTTAATTTGAAAGCATTCTCGTTTAATCAGTATCGAATGAAAAAATTGCTTTTGCCGATTTCAGCATTTCGGCACTTCTGCCCCAGCTAACTGTTCACAAATTATTCACCACAGCGAATGCATTTCTTAATTTTTCATCCGAGCCCCATCCATTTTCTTATATTATTAATCATTTCGCAACTACAAGTTCAATATTTTAAACGTATTACACGAAACAATCTGCGCTGCAACGCTTCCCACAAAAGCTTCCCCTTTTCGCCGAGCTCCCGATTCAAACGAGCGATTGCCGTGAGAAAACTCCCTGTCACCGAAGACACGCGAATTTAGCTCGCGAAATTGCCGTGCTTGCTGTCCGACGACGAGCAGCGGCGGAACCATGCCGTTGACAGTTTGTAAATGATCTAGTTTACGCGCGGGAACGTGAGAAAGCGGTGTCGGCGAGAAGGTACGGCTCTCGAAACTGGAGCAGAAAGGGGAACGACGATGAGGAAACGGACGGTGAGACCGGGCGGAAGACGGAAATTCGGTATACGAAGGAAAGGGAAACCGGGGTAAAGGGTGGAACAGCTCTCCCATTAACTATTCATCTTCGCGGCAATCCAACAAACTTTCCACCCCCTCTCGGCCCCCCGCCCACCCCTTTCACAGGTTGGAATACTAAAACTGTCGCACGGGCAAATCGTTCCGTCGTAAACATAACTCGCGGGCGAGTCCTTAATGTCTCCTGTCTAGAGCGTTCGGCCGTGATCCGACGCTTCATTCTATGGAGCTTTACGCTCGGCCCAAGATACGAACGTTGACGCAGGGTGTGAGGTATATCTGCGTATGATAGGTGATAGGGATACTATGGGTATCTTCTGTTTCGTAGAAATGTGTGTTGTTTGGGGGATAACGGCAAGAGGACGTGGGAGCAAGAAATTGGGAATCAGGTTGAAGTATAGTTACTTGGGGTTTTTGGAATTCACTGATGGATCTATTGACCTCGTTCCGGCAACAATGTTTCTTGTATGCTACTTGGGAGAATACCTACGCTTAGTTGTGATAGAGAAATAGATTGGGCGTTGAAATCACGCATGCAATTATTCAATTCAGTTGTTGGAATTGTATTTTATAATTGTACATTAAATTCCATTTGCTTCAAATTAATTCGGAGGTGTTGCAGAGTGGTCGAAATGTAACGTTCGTTCAGTGTAATCAGAAAATAATAGACAATTTAAAGAATAGTTTAAAATAATAGAAAGAAACATGAGCGTGCTTGTATATTATTCAGATTTTTTGGTAAATAGCAACTGGTGTAACGAAAATATGACCGCAGTAATAAAATATTTCAAATGAAAAGGTTATTCAGAAAATTTGTATTTTTGAGAAGGGATTCAAAGAAATATTTCTATTCACAATAAAAAAATGTTTTCCAACGCCGTTGCTGAATACAAAAGGAACGCTAAAATGTTTGAACAAAGGGCGCAGCAACTGAGACTTTTCCAAACGAGTGAAACACTGGAATACAGTTTAAGTAAATAAATGGTGAAAGCTGCCGTCTCTGAAATCCTTCGTTTTTAGAACGCCACGCGAAATAATATTTTCCACAGCCCTTGGTCGTTCCACGAGAACCTTATTCCCGAACGATAATTACTTTCTGCAGGGATTATTTAAATATGCGCGCGTATAGACAGCTGAGACAATAAACAGCGTTTAGCCAGCGTTTGATGTGAATCAAGCAGTCCCCTGTCTCACTAACAACGGATGAACGAACAAACGGACGGACGGACCGACGGACGGCTTGTCATTTGCATACGATGAACTTGCAGCAGCGTTAACTGCTCGGGGACGCGGAACGAGCTACAAGTCACCTGGTACCGGTAATTGAAACGAGGGTAACTTCCACCGAGGGTCGCTCCAGGAGACAATCAGTATAGGAGAAAGTTCTTTCATCGGTCCAGTAATGACGAGGCTGATACTTTCATCAGGAGGGGGAGCGAACGGGCTGATTAACTTGCCTACAATATTCATCTTTCCATTTTGTACGACCAGATTTCTGGTTTTCACTGAGATTCAAACGGCCGAGGTGTGAATATTGTTAAGGGGCATGCTTTCAATTTGAGGAATTATGTACCTACTATGGAACCATGAAAAGTGTTTGTGTATTTTTTATTTGCAGTGGATTAGATTAATGAATGTCTCCAATTTTTGGTTATGAGTGAGCGGGATAAGATATGACAAGATTGGTGATGTGTGTGTAATTTGTCTGTAAAATCAAAATTACTGGCGTTTGTGTTATAATATTTGTGTCTTTTCTGTTTCGTAAGAAGAAAAAATGCAAAAGTGAGAAGATTTTAATTTAATATTTACAACTTCACAAATTCCTTTTTGTATTCTTAATATACAGGACTTTACAGAAATTATATGTATCTTGCAAGGGTTATAAAAAAAAACCGTCGTAAAACAAGTTAGGAAAAGTGGTCCTCCAATTCACCTGTCACGACAATTTCAAGATCTTCCAAAGGATGGAAATCCTTTTGGGTGTCATGCCACCCAAAAATCTTCGGTTGACGTTCATCTGAAAAGCTTTCTAGCAGGAAATATAAAGTTTTTGTAATTTCTTTATATATAACAAACAATAAAAGTACAAAAGAGAAACAGAAACGAGAACGGACGTACTTAATTCTCTACAAAAGGTTGCAGCCATTCACCAGACAAAAGTCCATACAAAAAATGTTGAACCAAAAATTCCAGTTTTCTCGATCATATTAAACGATCTCTCACAATAAACGGATCAGTCCTCGACAAAGATGTATGTATATACTTAGAATTCATTCGTATCTCCCAAACTCTCACCAATCAAAAAACCAAACAAGCCTAGAATTTTCTCGAAAAGATCAATCCTTATCGATATCCGACTCAGCATAACTTTGCCCTAAGAGCGAACAAAAATGGGGATAAAATCTCCCTTACGTCTAGCAACCATCCGTGTTTTAACGAGAAATCTCGGCGATACCCCGGCCCTTGCGATTCTGTTCTACTTCATTACGCTTAATCGGCCGATTTTTAATTACTTCGGACGCCGGGACCACTCGTGTAGAGGGCAAGAAAAATCCCGTGTCAAGGGGCCTTCGTTGTCGAAACGGTTAATAAGTCCGCGAAAAGGGACCGGAGGGCAGAGGTGAGCACAGCATCGTTGCTCTCACGGTGAGGAGAACCCCTTGAAACTTTACAGACTGCTACCAACGGAACGAGGGCAGGTTGGATGAGCACGGGCTACAAGGGGAGTTTAATTAAATATCACACGACATATTATGGGACGAGGCCGGTGTCGTTGGCAAGCAACGTCAGCCGCACGCCATGAGACCGAAAAGTTCGAATGAAACCGAACGAAATGGACGGGCCCCACTGTTGGACAGTATGGTTCCGCCAATAACCGGAAATAGCAGGAGAAATCAGCGTCCGGACGTTATCCCGTACCCCTTTCTCTAGAAATCAGCCGGCTCTGGAAATAATATCCCACCCTCTGTTGCCCGCAGTTACCCTTATTTTCTCCCTAAAGCCGGGATAACTGGGCGATTCGATCCATTTGAACGTAGACGATACCATGGCTGCTACGGATACCCAATGAAAATCTTAATTTCGCAATAATTCTGTTCAATAGGTGATCGTACGGGGATAAATGTGATCCTGGGGATGACATCAGGACGCTTATGGACGGCAACGAATTGTGTACGGTACTTTATGTAGAAAGAGATTCTTCTATCTACTGAGGAGTTTCAATCAGAATCTAACCTAAATCTAAACTAAATCATTATACCAATTGTTCTCTAGTATTTAGAATTCGTAATCGTGAATTGAGATACGACAATTTTATTTAACTCGAATCATAGAAGGGACAGTATAAAATTAAAGTAGATAGTATTCGGCTAACAAAATTCGGTAAAATTTATAAATCATTTTATAGCTTATCGTCTACGAGCCTGTCATTTAGTTTTTCAATCGTACTTTAGAACAAACTATTATCATTTAAGTTTCAAAGATGATAGTCTTAACGTGATTTTGGTAATCGTAACTTATAAGTCTTAACATACCTAAGATATTTTCTGAAACCTATAGTAATAATTGGAGGGTTCAAAGCCAATCAGTGTATGTCCATTAGTATTCAAACCGAGATTAATAAGATTTTTACAAATTACTTGGAAAAAAATGACAATGATAAAGGGTGTTTTTTCAGCTTAGATAGAACTTTCGATAGGGATAACTGTCAATACAAGCTGTCCTTCTGACTGCTCTTGTTGATATTTATGTTCAGTATAGTCTGGCAAATCATCATGAATAGACTCACGCTTGAACAACGCTACCAAATTATCCAAATTTACTTTGAAAATCAGTCGTCGATTGACGAATCGATAAATTTGGATCTTCTTCCACACTTTCATTTACAGCGGCAATATTCTCTTCAGTGCGCACATTCCTTTGTCGTGTTGGAGCTATTGCATCATTTAGAGAGTATGTCGTACGAAATCTATCCACTTTTCGACCGATGGCTTGCTCAGATGGACGATTGTGTACGCCATAAAATTCACGAAGTCGTCTATAAGTTGCGCGAATCGACGACTGATTTTCAAAGTAAATTTGGATAATTTGGTAGCGTTGTTCAAGCGTGAGTCTATTCATGATGATTTGCCAGACTATACTGAACATAAATATCAACAAGAGCAATCAGAACGACAGCTTGTATTGACAGTTATCCCTATCGACAGTTCTATCTAATTGTAAGCTGAAAAAACACCCTTTAGTACCGCCATCTGCTGCTTACGTATGAAGATAGTGACTTAATTGATTAATAGTGACGAAATTCCTGTTGAGGGAAAGTTGGACGTACACTGATTGGCTTCTGAGCCCTCCAAATATATAATAACAATTTTCGATCGACAGTGCAGTCACTTAAAAATGCATTTCACTCATCCTCTTAAAGATCTCTACTTATCCAAAAACGGCGAAACGTAATCCCCATCGCTGGCAATTAGTCTCTCAGCGATCGTTGTGCCTATTAGTTCCCGGCGATCATCCATTATTTATGCCGCCGCAAACGATACCGGTTTAACCTCGAGCAAACATCGTTCTCCTCGATTAGAATGCCCGTCGTTTCGATGCAAGAAGTCGTATCACAGAGCGTAGAGCCCGTCGGTCGATGTGCCTCTAGTAGAAAGGTAAACGTTTACCCCGGCAAGTTTACTCAGGTCTTTTCGTCAACTTGATCCCTGCCACATTCACGCGAATTAAAAGCCCATGAATATGGTAAGGATGCAAATATCGCCGGTGTGTTTGCCTGGGAACAATGTTACGCGGCGATCTGCATAGGCGAATGTTAGAATTTGCGACGCAACACGGGGAACGTCGGATTTGCCGGTCTTTTTGGATGGTACGGTTACGTCCCTGCACGCGAGACAACTGCAGGGCTTAATAACAAACCGGAACTCCGGATATTCTGGTGTGGCGACGTTTCGGGCGGAACCCTAGTTGCCCCAAAACGGGTTAACGAGTGGCCAAAGTTTATGAGGCGGCACCGCTACGAGATGATTGCAAATCGAGGGATCGGAAAATTACCATGGGGTGCGAAACGAACATGGAACACGACATGGCCGGATCTTTGAGTACGTTGAATATCGTGAAAGTCGTTGATGACTGGTGTACTGTTTATTAATTTCACTATGGCGTGATCAGTTTGTCAGGATTATTGGAAGTATTTGAGTTTAATCAAATAGGCATGTTTGTTGAGTTTCTCGATGCTTTTGACTCCACGGTAATGGTTCATAATTCACGCAGGATTTAACGTATTGCTCTTTTGGTAATCCAGAGATTACGAATTAAGAGAAATCGAAGGTCGAAGTATGGAAGATAATAATTCAAAAATTAATTCGTTTCGAAAACTTAATTTGAAGAAAGATGTGTTTACCAGATGAGTCTAATTTTTCCTCGCCTAAACTCGAGGAAAGCAACATTTGATCGTTTATAGAAAAAAGTTATTATACAGTAGAATGCAAAAATGTGATATTGATCTTTTGAAACAGCAAGCTTAATGAGCACAATCTAATAGTCCAAAGTTATAGTACTTGTATATCAATTTAAAATGACTAACTGCATTTTGCACACCTGCACACTCTGGCTCGACAGAAAGCATCCCTTCCCGTTTCGAAAACGTTCGATTAATCCGTAGGCTTCCCCGATCAACCTGTGTGCACCGTTCAATTATCGAGGGGCTCTTCTGTCTCCCTTACTCTGCGTTAACTGAGTTGTTGCCTCGATAATTCGTACATCGGAGTATCGGCAGTATTGCTGGGGGTTCGCCACATTAATTTGTGGCTTGGCGCGGGAATTTCTGTTAACTCTATAATCCAAAACTTACAACCACTCCATCGAATGTTTCGGCAACAGCCCAATTTCAACTTCATTTACGAAAATCAAAGCTAAAGGTTTGATGGATGTAGATACGCTACTAATAAATATCTAAATTACGATTACAATTTAATAATTTGACTACATATTCCGTATAATTAAATCGCTCCAATCATTATTAATATTTTATACGCGAGATACAATTAGTATCACTATTAAATGTATAATTAGGTGTACTAACAGCTAATCGTTGAATTGTTATCGACAACGCTTTAAAACAGATAACTGTAACTGTAATTAATAGTTATTAATTATATGTACAGTGAAGAATTGTTTCTTTCAATCCTTACGAACCACTTGGAAAAAATAAAACTTATATATCTACAACTTTTATTGAATGCACAAACGTTACTACAATTTTACAGTTTTATATTCACTGGCGACAGGAATGCACATACGATGGCATCAAGTTTCGCCACGGATCGATACTCTCGCTAAATCTTTTGGCACCAACCTTGGTACAATCATCTCTGCACCGTGATGTTTGCTCAAGGCCATATCATACGCGATGAAGCGCTCGACAAGACAGGGTTCCATTTGCGAGAGAAAGAATCGTGACAAGGATTTTGGCAGAAACCTGGCCAGAGCGCATAGAGCCAATCGATAAGCTGACAGTGGAAACTAGTGGTGGTTATCATCCACGTACCAAAATAAATTTACGAGCGCAGGTCTTAAAATTTAATTATTCAGATACCGATAACGTAACCCGTCCGATCGTTCGATGCATTTAGTTCATGCGAAAGTTCATTAGATGTTTGCCAAGTATTTATACAGATTTGCTTATTGCTTTCTGCATTTTTACATGTGTATGTATTTATTACGGCGCATTATTGATCGACTGATACACATAATGCGTTAAATCGTGTACTGTGCACCGCATGTGTTAATATTGATTTCGTGTTTTCTTGACCGTAGCTCATTAAAAATTAGAACAACTGATAATCGGAATAATTTTTATTTGCGTATACTATGTATATTATTCTTAATTAATGGAAGCATTTAAAGTAGATTTATGGAACAAGTTTGGGAGATATATGTGTACTGATACTTCAATGTATAAATATTAATCAATAAAATCTGCCGCATTAGCGTAGCATTATCGCTATGCTGATAGGTAATTTTATGAATTTTGGATAACAGCCTTTCTGCTTGTTTTTATACGTTCCACGTTATATAGGTACTTATTAATTGCAACAGTGCTAATTCAAGAAATCTATTCGTTGTATTTATAACATACTTCTTCCACCTAACTCATATTTATCCATCAACTACGTTCGCACGCGATCAGCCCATGACACCCTATCGTGCTCTTGTTTCCAGAACCTAAATCCATCTTTACTCAACTTACGGGTCTGTCGCTGAAAACTTCCAAAGCCCCCCATTTCTCGAGACTTTACATGTAATCATCCATTCCAACATACTTGTACGTTTCCCAAAAGCTGTACTACAAGTGTCCTGCTCAGACTTTTGCATAAATTCATATCACCGAGAGTAAGTGTGCGTGATGCTACATACGCTACGTAAATCCCGCTTCAAAGTTAAAGCATTACTTCTAGAAACTCAATTTCACCATTCCAATACTTTAGATTTAAAATAAAATTACCAAATCTTTCAACTCTTATAATTATCTTTTACGAAGGCCCGATAATTATCTGCGCGACGAGTGCTATTCCTAAGTTTGGAGATACAATTTACAAGTTTTCGCCATTGAATGGCAACTGAGAGAAAATCGTGAAGGGAAAAATATTTATGCCGGGGGCAGGGTCATTTTAGATGCCTATAAATAGCTGGAGAAGCCAGTGTTCAAAAAGTATACAACCAAGCCCAATTTATAAGAGCGCAGATATAATATCAAAGTGTTAATAGTATTGTATATTCTTCAGGCTTCATTGCATCGTAGTTCTAACAAAACAAAATATTATTCAACTTCAGTAATAGAAAACGAAAGACAGAAAATACACAAACACCACGGTAAAAGGGTAATTTAAAAAAAAGGGCATTTAGAAATTTATGAACAAATCATTCATTTATAGTACCAAATGAAACTAATATTTTATTTCTCACTCGTACCTTGTCTAATAGTCAAAACAAGTAGCAAATGATACTAAACTCTGTCTTTTAGTAGAATGCCACGACGAATTACGTACGATTATAAGACAATAAACTCCAGTCGTGTCATTTGAAAGAGTGCAGTACGAAATTTATGCAGCACTTACCCGTATAAGGCCGACAATAGTTGCGATTTACTTTGCTATAAATAGTCGGCAGGGATGACTCCGCTCCTGGATCAGCGTATGCCTTGTTCTTGCTATCCCTAGGGTCACTGTACTGTTCTACAACTTCAATTTCTGCCTGAAAAGAGAAGAGAAAATTGTTTCCTTTCGTTACAATCCACGAGGATCAAGCCGTAAGGTTTGAAAGCTCTTTTAACGTTTATTGTTAACGAAACAAGACTTTGAAACATTCTAGCTGGAGCGAACCATCAAAGTGACTATGCAGTAGAGAAACTCGAAATGAAAGCGTAAACGCGAGTGCTTAAATGAATGAGAAACAATGGCAAACGCGACCAAACAGGGTGAAAAGCGTGGGGAATAATTTTTCAACTTCTCAAAATGGCTCGCGCTAATTTTCACGCCCCACAATTCGCTGCAAATGCGAAAACTTTTGGCATGTAAACGGCGCACTTTAGTGAACGAGCAAAATGTTGTCAAGTGTGTGTGCATGTGACAACTCACGAGCACTAGAGCCGGTTTCATTACAGTGTTGGCCATCGACGATTTTCCGTATCAAAAAAGTTCATAATTCACCGCTTTCGTGGCAGATGTAGTGCGTGTAAGCCGCTAAGTGCAGCGATTAATTGTTTTCCATCATGCACGAAGAATTTTATGCGAAATGACGTGACGTGATTAACAGTGACAAATTTTTCACGAGTCATTGAATTAATTTAAAAGTCATTCTGTACGAATTTTTCTTAACATTCACGTGTAACATGCATTTGCTTAAAAAGTTCAATATTTTACGATCATCGCTAGTAAAATAGAGGAACAAAAACCAAAGTTGTGCTGCCTGTATAATATATCCTTCTTGTAGTTAAATTTATTATCACACCTTGGCTCGCTCTTACATACCCCCCCCCCCCCGCCCGTTACCATTCTACGCCAAAAAACTATTTCCTCGAAAATTCAGAGGTCAAAAACAGTCGCCCCACTGGATATACCGTAGACGCTGATTGCAGGCAATTTTCAAGGCTAAAACGACTATTTAGACGGTGCAGTATTAACATCGCTGCAGCTTCGCTTACGAAACGAGTGGTATGAATCTCGTCGGTATTCAGGCAACGTTCAAAATGCTCTATTAATTCACCAGAACGTTAAATACCCTTTATTAAGCGCAATTTCAGTCGTCCGGCTTTACGATATCCGGGTGGGCCCGCTGCATGAACGTGGAACGAAACTTTGCAACAGTTGCTACGAGACGCGGCAATGATCGTTTAAGGGAAGAGAAAGGTAAAAAAAAAAGAAATGTTTATCCAACCTCCAGCTAGCTAGCCAAGGCATTACCACAATTGGCTGCGTTCAGAGCTGGGAATTGCGTTTGAACTAACGTGTCGCGTGCTTAGTCGAAGAAACTCCGGCAATAACCCTTGCCATCAGGCAACCCCCAGAGGGGCGACGCTGGACGTTGTTAGACGCTTACAAGCCAGCCAACTAACCCGCCAGCACGCTGCCAAATTAGTATTGTTACAGAGTCAATAATTTCTACCGTCCAGCGGACTGTTGTTTGTTTTCCACTCGCATGGATCTAATTCTCCGAATGAGCTCTTCCCGATGAAGCACGGTCCTTTGGATGTTTACGAAAACACTTTGCGAGAAAGATACATTGTTGTTTTCCATCCCTCTGTTACGATATACTTTGCTATAATTATGTAATAGAAGATTTTGTTTGACAAGAAGGAAGCTTCTGTTTATTGGTTGGTACTCGATGCTGAGAGGTAATCACAGATCTATTAGCTCACTGGATCTGAGATTTATTAAATGTAATAGCACAAAGTTGTAAAGTTCTTCGATATAATCCCTATTTTTGTATAGAAAATATTGCTAAAGCAGTCGCGTTGAATTAAACGCGATGTATGGGCAAATATTGATCTATATCACTTGCGAGGAGAGTCTTTAACCTTTCACGGTCCAAGTGACTGTCTAGCAGGCACATTACTGATTCGTTTAACGTTAGATATTAGAGTCTGTATTAGTTTCGTCGTATCTTACCACGGCCCCCGTAGATACAAAGATAAATGGCTATTTGAGCTACTATTTGAGCTACTCCAACTTATTACTGTACCGTGTCACGTTCTTACATCTAGCTTCGTATTTATGTAACTATTCCTCCTTTCGTTTCTTGTCGACGTATATAGGATATTGTTATTTCCTTATTTCCTTTCGAGCGCAAGACCCACTACTATTTTATACTACAAATATCATTAGTATCTGTTTTTAATAAAAATAACATATACTCTCTGTAACAATAATTCTTCAATTTAACCCGCGTCTCCGCGCAATTAAAAACCATACCCTTAAGATATTGGCTTTCATTCACGTTGACCCCACCAGACTCGTTTCACAGATCTCTAATAACGTCCAAGTTATTAAACAGACCAAGTGCGTGCACAATAGGGCGCGTTTCGATCGATCTCAGCCGGCTAAAGAAAACCTTTACATTCACTAGGGAAAATTCGTGTCCCGCTAACTTTCGATCTTAATGATAATAACGATAATAAAAGCAATAACGATGGCCTCGGATACCGAACGCAACGGGGGAACAGAGAAGGAAAACCAAAGAGGCTCGGCATCTAGAAGGAGGCGTCTGATCAATGGCTACAGAAACCCACCCTCTCCCGTCCGCCCCTGCTACGTGGAGGAAGGTTGTATCACGAATCGAGACGCTGAGTCGAGGAAGAGGCAAAGAAAAGGAAAGGGACGAATTGAAATGACGGCAGACGAAGGTCTGCCTTGGTACAAGACGAACGAGAAGAAGACGAACAAGACAAGTAGCCTTAAATTGAAAGAGGCCAAAATTGGAATTCTCCTGCCAAAGTTGAGCGTCATGCCCCCAAGGGCTGTTTCGAACGTGAAACCGATTGCCTTCTGGCTCATGCCACCCTTACCGCCCTTCGGAACAGATAAATTCGTGGATGTTTATACGGAAATTACGAAGACGACTTCCGTTGGCGAAAGAAGCAAGATAGCGGCAAAGGAAGCCGCTCGGTCGACTGTTGCAAATTCGATCAGTCTAGTGTCTGCTTCCATCCTGTCGCGTGTGAAAACAAGGCGGGCACTGCACTGTTTCGGATTCTATGGATATTCATTATTAATCGACTGTATTGAAATGATGTGGACGGTTGTGGAAGGAAAAGAGGTAGATTTGGGATATCGAATATGGGACAGTATCTTATGTTTTTGAAGGGGATGATGGATCGGTTAAGGGGTGTAGGTTATTTGAAGTTTGCAATGACGCGTGATATTTCGTGGTGAAATAGTTTGATACATTCATGACGTGTCAGGTTTCATAAAAGGAGGGCACATGTTTGAAAATAAAATTGACGCACAACATGATAAAATGGAATTCATGAAGGAAGCATTTGATTTACTTGAGACACACTCAACTGATTATTACATACTACAATAAAAATAACTGGAAAAATGAAATATTGTTCATAGAAATATATGTGATCGATATTCGACGCAAATTGCAGATTCTGAAAAAAGACGAAAAAACTTCCAGTTTCGTGGTTTTGTAGTTGAATTAATAAAGCTTCGGCGATTAAGGAAATAAAATAAATTTCTACAATTACTAGCACAACTTTCGAGAAATTAGAGGGGGAAAAAATCGATTGTCGTACGTCTGACGAATATCGAAATTTCCCGCGGATGAATATCGAACAGCGGCTGCTCGAATCAAGATAGATGAGTTATCGGACTTTCATTTTTCACTTGAACCTCCAACTATTTCAACAAAAATTTATTGGCTTAACCAATTCGTCGTTAAAAAGATGAAATATTTCTATTAATAATATTAACAACCAAAGGAAATGAAAAAGCATTGAAATTATCCGCTTGGAAAATAAAATATCTCAAGTAATTCAATACTAGAGATTATGAGAATTACTACCAACAAGGAAGGAACACTATGAACACTCGTGCATTTCAAACGATATTATTAAAGAATTAACAACTTGTTAGTCAGTCCTCCACCAGCATTCTGAGATACTTCTGAGCTGAATCGGGAGTATGATATCTTCCAGAACCTTGAGAAGTTTCGTGGTCCTGCATAATGTCGTACTCTTGTTAAGTACTGACGAATTTTGCTGTCGATGCTCAGCCTGCAAACTTTTGGTGCATGGACAGCATTCGATGCCCTCCTAAGAACGCATTGAGCTGCGCAGTAATATTGAGAGATACGTGTGATATTATAAAATACTATCTTGGGGTGAAACTGCCGATATTTTTATTGACCTATGTTACGAAGCAGGCAATTATGAAAAAATTGAAGTGGAAAAATGTTGTATTTATCAAGAGCGAATTTAGCTCTGCAAACAGATTGAAGTCGCCATGTGTGTGAAAGAAATTTTCATATACCATTTAATTAAAAATTACAAAATTGAAACCGAGAGAATAATATATGTATAATAATTGATATGGCATTACAAAATATTATACATCATGAAAAACTAGGTGGAGTAATAATAAATATCCTGCAATTTAACTACAGTATCTTCAACGTTCGGACGGCTTATACTTCAGAAAGTGGCCAGACTGTCATAAATAACAACTGCAGCAGTAGAACGTGGAGACTGCGACGGCATCGACACTATAATTTCACCCGAAGGTGTTTATTGCCTTGGAGAGAAATCTATGATGACACTAGACCCTTCTGCAATCTCTGATAATACTTCAGTAAGAACAGAGATCGATATTTCCGATCCAATTCTTCCACGAAACAAAACAACTAATACATATGTTTACAAAAATAAAATGAACGAAGAAAACACCATAATAACTTTCAATAGAGAAAAAGCTGTTCAATACAGAATATCTGCTATATATTAGGTTTACTGGAAAGTTCTGTCCGATAATGTCATCTCAAGTTTCATCATTATGTGGCTGCCTCTTTGTAATGTATTCGCCCCAAATATCTATATTAGTCTTACTATATATATTTCTGTATTATTCTTTATCTCTATATTTCTGTACTATTCCTTATCTTTTACTTCTGTATTATTCTTTATCTCTTTACTTCTGTCGCTTAAGGGTTCATACGTACAAATATTATTGCATCTTGCCAAACCTTCTTCATGCTCGCCCTTACCCTGTGACTCACCCCGTTTAGTCACCCGTCCAATGTTTCCAATTCCTGACCTATGTCCCTAACTATTTTCCATTCCTACTTTCGACCTCTCCTATCACTCCTACTCCTATATTTCAGATCCCTTATAAACCCTTGACCATTGCTCATACTAAGCATTATTATCGTACACTTCATACGAAAAGGCTCATTATATTCAATCATTACCATACTACAAGTCCAAGTTCGCTCATTACTGTCATACAAGTCCAAGCGCACTCATTATCATTCTTACAAGTCTAAGTGTTAATAAAATCTCTTAAAAACCGAAGTGGAAGTTCAATTTTCTCTGTGTACATTACATCTTTTTACCATTGAATTTTTAAATACGCGCTCTTCTAACTTACATTAGTAACGATGGAAATTATATTGTTCAGTAAATATTAATAAATGTATTGAAAATTTATAATTCCGGTAGACATATTTATATCTAAAATTTGGATTAAACGAGATTGATCAGTAGAAGGAAGACTTTCTCTTACGATTCTGATTGTGAGAATATTAATTCTTCTAAATACTAGGACTACCGCAATGTTCTGTCCGTTTTTGAATTCGAAGAAAATAATACATTCTCAATACATTTATTAATATTTACTGAACACTATATTGCTATCGTTATTAGTGTAATCTAGAAAAGCACATATGTAGAAATAGCCATATATGTTGAAACTTGAGATGACATTATCGGATATTAAGTTAATGTACGTGAAATGGTGTACTGTACAATTATAGTTCCCATACAATTCTTTCCATTACTCAAATCTTACATTAACACTATCTTGAAACGTCTCGTACAAAAAAAGTTTTAACCATCTACGATTTAAAAGTACCTGTCTCCACTAACTTTCTTACAAATACATATGAGCACGAAACCTAGCTTACACGAAATCTTGTTTCGCAGTCAGAAACGCCGTCTCTTGCCACCGTTTGAACGTGAGCAAACAGACAACCCTTCATTCGAGGGTTAAACATTGTCCGAAACCATAAAGTTAGAGTGTTTAGGAAACCATAAATCCCCGTTTCACTTTCACCACCCGTGACCACGAAATTTCCAACGCAAGAGGCGCCCCTGTACGGGCACAAACTTTCTCGCGGCGGAGTTCTTTGTTAGAGTGATAAATGCGACCTACAGCCGTGCCCGACCTCACGCATAAAATAAAGCGCTAAAGTATTAAGTAGAGCTTACGAGCGGGAGTCGTAACGATTCACCCTCTTGAATCAAGTGGTGCCCGTTTCCTCTCTTTGTCACTCTTACTCCTGTTGCCTCCCCTCGCCCTCTTTGTCGCTACAGTTGCGACGAGCACTTTCGCCAGGGGACGCCAGCATGGTGACAACGAGGCGAAGGAAACTTTTGTTCGACGCTACCAGGTTGTCCTACCCTCAATATTATTTTGCATCCCCCCTCTTCGTTGTCCTTTTCTTTTTCTTTTTCTTTATGAGTCTTCCCGCATGACGACCATTACCTTACGGCTTCTTTACATATCGCCGAATAAAGTTAGTTATTCGCTGATGACCGCGCGGAGATGAGGTAGCGAGTGTGAACTATGTGCGACAGGATTTTTACTTTTCGAAGCCGTTACGTTTTTTCACTTTAATATTAATTATCAAAGAAATAATGGAACGAACAGTATTGCAGAAAATTTTCCCTTTACCCGAATTTCGAATAAAGAAAATCTACGTGCAACTTTTGTCTTACCTATGTTAAAAGTTATAGGATAAAAGAATATTGATGCACAGTTATTGAGCAACATCTTAATTTCGCCTATTTGCAGAACCACTTAAGTATGTATCTAATATTGTACATAGAATGTACCAATTAAACTTCAACACTAAATCACATTTCCACTAAAGAATATTCCTAAATCTTTACGTTTTACACGGACAGAGAGTTTCATTTACAGTTCTACGTGCAACAGACTTCAATTTTGCTCAGAACGTTGCTTTTCCTGACAAAGTAAATTCAGGTTACGTGGCGCGTACAGGATGGCGTCGGTAAATGCGCGAAATTGTGACGTTCTGACTCCATTTTCGAGCACACTGGGAAGCACCGTCAAGGTGAGCTGCATTTCAACTGCAGAAGTATTTAGACGTTGCGCTCCGGGCAATCCTGAGCACCAGAAACTGAGTGCTGGAACAATTATAAGCACCGCCGGAAGTCACCTTCCACCCCCCCCCACCCTTTTCCACCGTTTCGCCCTACTCGCAGGTTTCCCTTCGTCCTTCCGTTCATTCGTTCGTTCATCCTACACTGTCACACCCCGCAAAACGGCTCCTCTACCCCTTCTACGTCATCCAACCACCCTCGACGCCACTATGCCCAGCGGGTATTTTGTCACCATCGTAATTATATTTCTCCCTTCGAACGATTCTTCGGCAACCAGCGAGGAGAAAATATCAATTCCGTCGTTTAACTGCAGGACGAACCCTGAATCGATGCAGAAGACGATGGAGAAATTATCACGATTCCGATGAAACATTTCGAAGTGATGAGCGTGGCATAACACTTTCGCAACCGGCGACCCTACTGTGCGACTTGAAATCGACATAAAAATTGCTAGCGCATCGCCGCGTGATTCTGACATTAAACTGAGAGTATCAAACGATATTTAAACAAATTTTTCGGACATTTTAATCCGGATGTCGAATCAAATTATCATTGTTAGGAAGCAACATAAAGATTGGAATTCAAACATCTACAATGCAGGGGTTAAATATTGAGGGAATACATGTGTATAAATAAATATCCAAATGCATTGTGGATTTACGTAAGAAGATCGGGAATATTGTTGCAGAAGATGAATACAAGCGACGGAGAGAAGAGGTGTGAACAAATTTTATCCAACGTTATAACTCAGTAACATTGCAGTACCTTTTGTCCCCTAGATTCAAAGTGCATAAACAAAAACTGATAATCCCCTCGGATGAAAACGACGATGCACATGAGATACGGTGCGACAACGCGATTAGCGAACAATGCGCGTTTATTGAACCGTAAGCACCTGAATAAAGCTTCAGTGAATACCGCTAGATTCTTCTAATCCCCAAGCTATTAAAATGTTTGATTGTGTTAGTAAAACTCCTAATCAAGTAAATAAAGCAACAGTTCGATAACAATACTTTGAGGGAATGAAATTTAACGCAGTTTAGAGTTCGCCAAGCATGCAATAGAACATCTGAACTTACGTTTTCAACTGTAGGACTCGGTAGCGCCCACTGTACCGTGGATGTTGAAGCTCCAGCGCTCGCAGGACGTCTTTTATTCACAAAATCGACAGGCAAACTGTAATCGTCGCACAGGGAAACCTAGAAAGAAAAGAACAATGAAGTATACATACTATACACACAGCCATCGTGTATTTCACTCGCTTCAAACAGTTGCTTTTAATTTTTGTTCGCAGACAAAACTTCAAAGCGTAGAAAAGTTGAGGAAACGCGCGTCGTTAGCACGAAAGTTACCTGCAGCGTTGTAAGTAAAATTATTTTGAACGACAAGCATTCACCGAGAACCAACATTGCACTTATTTGAGTAACTGAATATGCCATTGAAAACACGAATTCAAATTATCGCGAGACTATTCGTATCCGCCGTTGTTCCTTCTGTATGTGGAATTGGAAATACTGCGTGACTGTTTAGAATGATTCCGAGGTGTGAAAGATATGTTTTTGGAGCTGAGTACTTTCGAGATTCGGGTGGACGTCACTGATTGTGGCCAAGGAATGTCTGCAGTGTGTATCCTGAATGAGTGAGAGCAAATGGGGACTAGAATGACAGAGTGACTAAGAGTGAAAGAATATATAGAGTGGATGATGCGTGCACGAGTCAGAGTTAAGGGAGGCTTGAAGAGAGTATCGTCGAGAGTAGAAAATATTGAGTCGTGAATATTGTGAGTGTCGTGTGAGAATCGTTGTTTCTTAGAGAATTGTCGTGTGTCGACGTTTTATATTAATAAAGTTAGTGTATAATTGAAGGAGGCTGAAGGCTTATTACCCTGCCTACTCTATTCCAAACTACGTGAGGTTTACTGAAAATAACTTCTATATGTATGTACTTCTATACAATACTGTACTTGTCGATCCATGTTAACGTCGATTAAGCATAGTTTCAAGAAATTTACATGGACCAAATAATTACAATCGCTCTTACAATCGAGCAATAAAATGCTCAATGGACGCACACATGTCCAAGAGAAAAGCAGGCAAAATTATTCGACCTACACTCAGCTATCACATTATATCACTTAAGACAGCTGACAGTAACGACCCGTGCGGAATAAAAATATCGCCGGGTCGGTCATTAAGGGGACATTTCCGAATTAATTCGGATAATCGGTCGGCCGGGTTTCCGCGCACGCGGGAAGCCCCTCGTTGGCAACAATTTCTCGCTCGTGACAAAGGGAGACAAAAAAATTAGCCGGCAGCGCGTTAATCCCCGGCAACGTGCCGCGCAACGGGGCTGTCCCAAGGCACGGGCACGCCTCGCCATGCAAAATCTCCGATGGAAAGAGCGTAAAAACAAAAATCGCAGGGAATAAAGAATGGCCAAACGGAGGACTAAAGACTGAAAGTGCAGGGGGTGGCGATGGCGGTGGCTGTATGAAAGCGACGTTATAGTGCTGAGTAGCACGAGGATTCCCGCCACTCGACAAATCGCAGGGTAAGCACCCAAACCCCTCGAACCCCCGGCCCTAAGTCCCAATCGTCGACGACTGGACCAGCTCATCAGCGATATTTACTGTCTGCCTGGAGAATCGATCTATTGATGGTCGCATCTACTCCACCCTCGGTGCCACCCTTGTCTTCCCACCCCCTACGACAACGTGGCCACAGTCAGAGAGCAGCCACGGCCCACCACCTACGTCTGTGCATGCATATAAATCGAGACAATCGCGGATCCCCGGGGGCGGCTTATCGCGCTGGAGTTGAGCCGCGTTGGGGTGGCCGAAGCGAGCGCCCCGGGGAGACTGGGCCACCCAACCTATCGGGTCGGAGTGAGACAGAAAGTGACAGGGAGACAGAGAGAGCCGCGTGAGGGTTGGAGAGTGGCGGAGAAGGGGTTTGTTCCAGAGCAGGGACCCTACATGCAAATGGTCCGCATTTATCGTAAGCAAAGAGCGCCGTATGAATATGTGAAGTGGGAAATGAAACAAAACAAAGGGAAAAAAAAGGCGAACCACCACGCTGGAGGGTGCAGGGGTACGAGAGGGGCACAAGATCGGCTGGCTGTGAACGAAAACGGAAATGACCAAGGCGATAGAAATGGGTTGTGGTACAACTTACGAAATACAATGGAATTGGTGGAAAAAATGACGGGGGTTGAATTATTTATTATCAATATATGATATTTCTTTTATATTTGTTACGTATGTTCACGGGGACATCGTAGTTCTAAAGTGATGAGAAGACCCTTCGGTGTTTAAATTTGCAGAGTAAGAAGCAATCAGAACGTCTATGCGCTATTCATTTAATCAATTATTTTCAGTGGATTGATACTGTGTTACAGAGAGTTAGACATTTAAAGGGACGTACAGTAAGCTGCATTTTCTTCGGATGATTTATTTTAATTTGGTATATGATTCATTTATTGCTGAGCAATACATTATAGTATTCATGTTGTTTGGAGTATATGGTCCCATTTATAAATACTTGATTCTACAGTTTTGGAATATGTATCGGTGGGAGATATTAATAACTAAAGTACAATAATTGAGAAACTGAGAATACTTATATGACTCATTGCGCGATGGAAACCGTGCATCACGTTTTCAAATTAGGAAATTAATGACAACTCCAGTAGCATAGTATTTCGTAAACTTGACCGGCTTCGAAGATAAATATCAACCCTCGCAGAAGAACATAAATGCTTCCCTTTCGCTGAGGTGAAGGAAGCCAAATAGGAATTAGGCCGAATGGCCATCGTACCCGAACGGTCAATGGAATCTGGAGAAACCGCCAAATAGGCTACAAGGAAAGGACACCATTTCATCGTTTTAAATTATAGTTGTTCGTAGAAAAGACAAAAAATATATCGGTCCATATTTTGTTTCCATCAGTTGTGAATTTTGTGCGAATCTTGCTTCTACGTTTTATTGTTTTCTTCGATTACCTGGCCTTAAATTTGAATTACCAGTTTTTGTTATTTTATCCTCGTTTTGAGTTCACGTTCACTTGTGCTTGTGGCATAGTTTCGAATTATAACACGAGATTACAGTAAACACAAGATTCATTTTGATTTACAATAAACGACAGAGTATTAAGAAATAGCCACTTCTATAAAGGATGGAATATTAAATGTTGCTTTAAATTAGTGATATTAGATTCACAACTCGTTATTAATAATAATTGGCAGCAGACGTAATATTTTAATAATATTTTAATATGGAAACAAATTTTAGGTACACGTGGTAATATCACATATAGGTACCACATATTTGAACCGAACTATGGATGTAAATTCTTCAACTACTTTCTTCTTATCCTTTATAAATGAACAGACTATTCCTACAAATGTAAGATCCACGTATCCTAATTTGATTTCATTATTCGAATAGTGAAATTGCATTTCTGTGAAGTAAAGTAACAACTCATCGTTCCTTAAATATTTAAATCTCGGTTAAACAGATTTCTTTCGCATTGGAAGTGATTTTCTCGCTCATAAATCTTCCCGACTGCATGAATTCCACTGACGCTCGTGTCCGAATGATGTTGGAAAGAACGACGGGTTCTCCTGAACGCCGACATTTATGAAGTGGCCGCGTTACTCGACGCTTTTGCCCGAAATAATAGGAGTTCCTTCATTAGAAATTACCCGAGTACAACACGGAACTCAGTGGGGAAAAAGGATGGCGCAAACGGAAGTGCCTGAACAATGGAGATTATTACTGTCGTTGAATTCGGGTGGAAAAGATGCAATACTATTTAACTCTCAAAATGTGTATTGCTCTCCTTGAGAGAAGAGAATAGGCATGCTTCAAATAATTACTTTCTCGATTCTTATTTCATCGGTGCCATTTTCTTGCAGAGACAATTTAAGTTATTTAAACTTCTATATTGCTAGAGATATGTATTAACTTATTTAAGTAACACAATTTATACTGCTAGGATAAACGTGGATCGTCTACGCGATGAAATGCAGAAAGATAAACTTGTACATTTTGCTAGAAAATACATTTCAAAACATTTACTCTTGCGTTTCATTATTTACACTATTCTTACGATTTTATGCTAAACACCATCCCCATTGGTAAAGTAAAAAGATATAAAATATGCACCTACTGCAATGGCAATTTATTATACAATAATGCTACCAAATATTCCCAGAAACCTGAACACTTCCTCGCAATATATTAAACAATTTTTATTGAATATACAACGACATATTTGATTTGATCCACTAAAGCTGCCCGAATTGCTTCAAAGGTCAGAATGTTTGAAACATTTCAACGGCCGGCATACGCGATCGAATCTATCTCATTCGACAGTACCTACGCTTGCCCCTAAAATATCCACCCTAAATTAAAAGAAAGAAAATAACCAGATTACCCAACAAGCCATTCCGCGTACGGTCCATTCAGCTCGCAACAGGAGAGCGAAAGGAGAATGGAGCAGAATTCGCAACGCGCCTCTTCAAAGTTCCAATCCCTATGGTATCGAAGGCAATGTACGAGTGTTAATTCCGTTCATCGAGAGAGATGAAGAAAAAAAGAGACCAGCAGAGTACGAGCGTTTCCGAGGGGTGATGCCGTGCTCCCCCTCGGGGATTTGGCCCGATCCCTCGGCGATTTTGTCCAACAAGACGATGTGGAGACGCCTATTTGGTCCGCGGAGGAGCATTCCGCGCGGTCGAGATTAAGCGGGAATATTTAGCAAATGTTTCGCATAAATCAAAGCGGCGCAATATGTTCGGAGTTTGGAACGAGGCTATGTAAATTCATGGTAATATCGTGCTGGCCACCCCGCGGAGCGAAGAGTTTCGATTCGTGGCGACGCGACGTGACGGGAGGGGAGCCAGTTGAACCGGGAGTTAAATGAACGGAAGCCAGACGAAGAGGATTCGATAAGGATGGATGCATTCGCGGGCTGAATGTAATGAAACGTTCGAGAGAAGTCAAGAATTAAAGAACGAAAGCTGGTGATATAAATAAAAAATACCAGATTGATTATGAAGGGATGTGATTAATGGAAAGAAGTTTTGGACGGGCCTGAGCAGAGTGTTTGAGCATTAGAGAGTAAGGGAAAGAAGAAGGGGAAAGGAGAAGAGACAGAGAGAGAAAGAGAAAGAGTAAAGCCCAGAGAGGGTAGCAAGCGCGTATTTCATGAACCCCTAAAGCAGCCCTAAGCATTGCTGCAACCGCCACAATCCCATTCATTCTCTTTATGGGCTCCCAAGTATTCGGGAGCGGGCTTGAATAAATCGGAAATTTGCCCCGGGGAAACGGACAACCCGTGCCCCCCACACCCCGAGGATTTGCCAGCGACTTTCGAACTGGTCATTCGCGTTTACCACCCCTGTCCTACGCGAATCTTCGTATGACTTATCATATTGGTCGCCATATATGTATGGTAATATCCTCTTGATTAGTACCAGTATTGTGGTGGGAACCGTCATTGTAATTATCATTGCAGCACATAATCACAGTAATAACATCAGCTAAATTAGCTATTACATTTCTGTGAAATTTGCGCAAAATATTTGGTAAATAATGTTCTCGCCTCTATTGCAGCGTAATAGATAAGATTTTATTCCATAATGTTGCCACGCGTATGTAGTAAATATTATTAGTTTGTTTAGTAGGTCGACACGCTATTCGAACACGTTAAAATGGATAAAATACTAAACGTAGCTTGTAGTAAACTCTAGTATAGTCAATGGTTTAGCAATTAATAGTTCAACATAAATTACTTGGAACAATTCTCGGGACTGTGACTTTCGCAAAACTATGACAGGGTAACAGAATGCACGATTCCATTCCTCTGTCTAACTATGCACAGAACGTGTTCCACGAGACGCCGAAATGCTCGGAGCTATTTACCAAGTGGAATATCGCACGGGACAGAAGCTATAAAACATCGCGTTAAACGCTCCATAATTTTCGTTCGTGGCATAATTCTGTTCTCTTGCCGTGTCTTTATTTTTCCATTTTTTAATATAATTCACTGAACGAACAAACGTATTATAAACCTCACGATTTTTAAGATAAAAGAGATTGGTCAAAATTACGTATCTGCAGAAATGTGTCACGACTGACAATCGAGAAAGTGCGAAATATTTTAATAACGATATATCATCACGTTTGAATGGGGATAAGTTTGGAAACAGTTGAATCACGCAAACAGATCGATCGTGATGACACAATTAACCCCTAACTTGGAAGGGTCGTAACTTGAATAGCTAAGGGTCCTGATGCTGATGCCTGTACAGAATCCCTAAACGCTCGTTAGTAAGCTGTAAATTTAGCAGCTCATGGACTAATTTGCATTTGAATCCAAACATGTAAACTGTGCGGTGCAAAAGAATATGTTATGCGATGGGAATATCAAATTTATCTCTATGTGTACACGCGCAATTAATAAGTGACATTGATAGGATATACTGGAAAATTTCATTTCAGGGGAACTACATCTAAATGTATACTTTAAAACTTATTTTATCAATTACAGATGAACTGGAAATGTATAGAAATACTTGTGCAATATAAAGTTGATTACGAATTCAACATTACATTTTTTTGAACGCTTGCATATTAATGAAACACGCCTGTAAGTTAAAAATATCAAAAAGGTTCTTGATTCGTCACTTCGTGACATCGGAAGGAATTAGGTTCGTAAAAATGTTTGCCCGACCCTTCGAAAGAAGATTGGAGGGATAATCCGGAAAGACACCTACGAATGGGCAGAATGTCTTATCTCAAACTCACGTTTCCTTATCTTGCACTATCGTAGAAATTAAATGGTAATGCAATTATATATTTTTGAATAATATTTTAGAACTGCAAAATATGTCTGGAAGTTAACGAAATTGACAGTATATCCAACTACACGTCACCAACTAATATCCATAAAATAATAACTCATTGGATAATTACTGAAGTTCTGCTAGAACCGTCTCTGTAATATAACATTTATCCAAAGAAAGGTAACAAACCTGCATAAAAATAACAATGAAAAAATGGGAATACAGTAATATGTGAAAATACTGTCAAATCTATTTTTACTTTATAAAATGCAACAATCTTCCGGAACTGCCAAAACAAAAATACGATAAGAACATCATGACCGTCATATTTAATTTCCCATTCCTCCAATTTTATGATATACATACATACAATATACGAATATCAAGTAAACAGTTCCGAATTTTATTTCCACACGCTAATTCCTAACGAGACCTGTCGCGGCTAAAGCAAGAAATACAGACGAAATAATATACGGAATAGAGTTACAGAGAACGAAGCTAATTGTGATCGATGACAAGTGAAGGGACCCGAATTCGAAATCTCTCCGAAACGAAGGTGTTCCTCTTGCACGCGTAGATATATCGTCCTCGAACCAGGTACAAGATAAGTGCGTTAAAGTTGAACGAGACGGAAGGTTGGCCTGTGGACACGGGAGCGAACTTACCCTAGAAGCTATTCAACATCGTTTTCGTGAGCCAAGTGCACGATGCTCGCTTGGATTGGTTCGATCCTTTAAGAAGAGACCCTAAATCGAACGTTGCGTCGACTCGTTTTTCTTCGTTCGTTGTGTAATATTTGTCGGTCCCGCGGGTAACGTGTCGAGTCTGAAGTGTTGAAAAATCGTCCATATCGTTTTCTTTTACGTAAAAGTGCGAGAAAGGATAGTAGGTAATATACGGAGATAACAAATGGGATACTAATTGTTTGAGTTTAAGCAGGTGCGTAATGTCGTTGAATATGATTTGAGGGAATTAACCTGGCTTTTAATATGTTATTTACACCATTTGATTTGATTAATTGCTGTTAACTATTTTTTATATTCGAACTACAACGTGAGGGAAATTAGTGGAATATTCGTTTAACACATTAAAACATTGTTACCTTAATATCTTTTAATATTTCTCATATCTTTGCTTTGTACTATAAAGTTTCTCACAATTCTGTGAAAAAAATTTCTTTGGATACTTTATAATAGAAAATCGATGAATATACTCTTCCTGAAACAACCACCCTCCAATTCGAACCATTCACGGTACACTGTCAGTGTATCCAAAGGAACATCCACGCAAAGGCAAACACAAACAGAAGTGAAATCCGAGTTAATCGAGATGAAACGAGTCAATCCAGTATCGCTGCAAACAAATACTCTCGGACGTCGGCGGGCAAAAAGGAAAAGGGAGAGAAAGAAGCGAAGAAGTTCGAAGCTAAAAATCCCGTGATTTCACGAGTTGGAGTACGTGTCTGGTAGTCCCTTCGTCTTCATTTAAACGGATCCGCGTGTCCCTCGGTCCTTTCCGTGTCCTTTGGTCCTTCCAATCGGACAGAAGACGCCACCGAAGGACCACAGGCCTTTTTGTCACATCTTCGGCCCCTTGTAGGGTCACGAAGGGTCGTGCCTCTTCAAAGCAAGAGCGAAACTCGCCTCAAAGTCTGAGAAGAGAGACTCGGTCTCTTGTAGAACGAGTGGAAACGGGTCTATGCAATAAGAAGCTGGACTAGGGGTTGTCACAACGGCCTCTAATCGGCCGGTATCTTTAGACTTAGCTGTCTCTCCTTGGCATTCGTCGAACCCTTCTATCTGCGCAGTCTCTACCCATCCAGAACCAACCCGACAAAGGTTCTTTAATGAGTCTCTCTGCCCTCGCGAAGATGAAAGAACGGTCGCGAATATTGCGTCCCTATTTAATCACCCGCAAATTTCACCTATTGTACCGTGACAAATATATATTTTAACTGTATACCAATGTGGCCCTTACGAGTTCCCAGCTCCAACGAATTTCTGCGAGGTTTGGTAGAAATGTAAATTTCTTTCCCGTTATTTGGCGTTACGTTGTGCCACGTGGGATCCACTCCCATGAGCCTTTAATAGATTTTTGGAAAGTTGGAGGGAGCTCAAAACCAACACTGCATTCGTTAATAGTGCAATGAATAAAAATACACAAAGCAGAACTTACGAAGACCAACAACATCATATTTACATTTTAAGTATACTTAAACGTCACAGTACTACTTGCTACTTCTCTATATTCTCATTGATATTATATAGCAGTAAGTCGATTTTACCACTGCATTCTGCATGTAAATAATCTTTATCCCCTAATGTACATCTCGTGTACCAGTTGTCTCGTACTTCGTCTCTTCTTTCTCCCTTTCCTACAAGTTACTTCTTTGTCCTTCGAGAGCAAAACTTTCGGCAAAACCGAGTGGACCGCGCCGTCCTCAACTTCCATGTTTCCGAAGGGATGAAGAGCCCCCCCCCCCCCCCCCACCATTGTCGAGAGGACGATGCTCAATTATACGAAAGCTAGGACAAGCCGTGGTCCTAAGATCTCGAGAAACTTCGACCAAGTGATCTCTGCGTGTTGCGTGCACGTCGGAGGAAGAGAATCTGTTGTCTGCTGGACTCCAATTCCAGGTGGACGAATTATGGACGATCGTTAAAGTTGGTAGCAGAGCGTGGGGAACTATTCAGCGTTTTACAAGCAAAGTCCGCCCTCGAAAACGTCCCTCCAGGTAAAAGTTGAAACGATCCTTCAGATGAAATATACGAATTCTTCGCTATGAATGCGTACGACGAGTATGGGGATGGCTCTTGACGCCTCTCTGAGAGGAACAATTAACCTTTCCTTACGGCCAGACTGGCGAAGGAATATGGATTTTTCCCTGGCAAAGAATATTTTAGTATAGACGGGAGGACAGGGGAGTGCAGGGAATGCTTTTTCGGCATAAAGTTTCAAAGCTTTCTCATTTTTTCATTGAAAACTTTAATAAGAAAACCGAGTTGATTATTTTAAACTACTATAAATAACCACGCGATAGAAAATTGGTGTAATTGGAAATAATGAATAACATTATTATTATTATTATTACTATTATTATAGTACTTTGTAACTTATATACGCTGAACAAAATATATAACTGGGAACTATCAGCAGCAATTTTTCAAAACCAAGTGCATAGTTTAAAATGGCCCCAGGAACATCTTATCTACGACCTTACGTTCAAGTTAATTATATTCTCACTAAACACTGCAGCTACTTATTACCTTACCCCATTTCAAAAGCTCTCACATCATCGCCCAAAAAATTCTAGTATCGAGAAGAGGACGCGAAGCAAGATTTCCTCCAAGATCGTACCCAGAAATGTTTAACTAGTGATGGAAAGCGTCCATTACCTTCGACCTCTCAGTCGTCTCACAATAATCTCAGCCCGCCCGCAGCCACGGAACTGCTCTGGTCGTGCGGAAGGGTTGAACCTTCGTTGCAACCCCTGCAGGTACCCGTGCTCACGCACACCCACTCGCACGTGTACACACAGATGCGTTCTCACCCCTTGGCTGTACGTGTAGATACTCGCAGAAACGCCGTGATTGTTCCGCCGGTTTCTCTATTGGGATAAACGACGACCCCTTCTTATCACCCCTTATCCTATGATGGAGAGTGTCCTCCTACAGTCGCGGGAACGGAACCCCAATGCCTAAGGGGCTGCTAATTGATTTTAGAAGTTCCTCCTTCGGGCCAGGCCGAAACCCCGCTTCTCTCTTGTACATTGTAGCCTGAGTTTTCCAGGAAGGCATCGACGCTTCTTGCCACGGTTACGCTGTAAGAGTCCTGTTTCTAAGTCGTCTTAGAGATTCCCTGAGAACCGACAGCACACCACTCACCCTTGTTCCTTGTTAAACGGAGCTCAACAAGAGCCCTCTCTTCATTCATTCGTGGAAATCGAAGTTCTCTTAAAGCCGCGGTAATAACGAAACAGGGAAGCGAAATCTTCCCCGGGTGATCAATTCTCGGAAAGTTCGAAAGACAATCGACGCTGCTTTCGTCCGAGATCGAGCAATAATTAAAATGGCAGTGGCGAGACGGTTGCAATGTTAACTGCGTTGAGGATAATTGATAAAGGTCGAACGTGAAGTTGTTTAAAATCTAGAGCAGAAGTAGGTTATGGAGGTGACTCGAGAACATCTTTTATTTCAAATGGCGTATCTCAGTTTATTGTTCGAAAGTTTGCAGCGGATGAAAGACAGTTTAAAGGCACTTGGCGTTCTTAATAACGTTAACTATAACAGTGCCAGTTGCAGTATTTCAATCAGTTGATACTGCACTACTTGCTACTGGAGATATCAATACATATTGTTCGACATGGAAACAAATTTCATCTTCGAAATACGCCATCTCCTTCTCAGCTAGTCTCAAACAATCTCTACCCCAAGAGCCTAAGACGAGCCGCCGTTGACGAGCTTCGAATATCTCGTTTGGCCGGCTACTTTTCCAGGCGACGACAAATCGTGCGCCGGAGGGCGAAACATCGACAAAAAGAGAAGTGGCGGCGGCAGCAACGGCCACTACGACCTCTGCTTTAACGACGCAATCAAGCGGATCGTAGCAACGGTCGCGATACTTAAAGAGCAGACACGAGGCCGTGGTGATAACAAGACGCGGGACCTTGAGGGTATCTCGACTGGGCGGAACCACTCAGTGAACTTGCTGCAAAAGGTGGAAAGAGTCCGCTTGCCAGTCGTAATCACCGGCACTGCAACAATGCAACCCCCGAGGCTCGAGTTCTTTTCCCCGCTCTGCATCCCCACCCACTAACCCCTCTTTTGACACGACGGCTGTCGTTTCGCTGTCTCCATCGCTGTCGCGGTGAACATAGAGCTCACCAGAATCCATTCCCTTTACCTCTCTGATAGCGTCTGTAGTTGCTGGAGACAGTCGAACGGACCGCACAATAAGCTTCCGGTTTATTAAAATCCACCCCTCACGGTGCTTGCCAACCTCTCGTCGCGATCAGCTGTGAACCGTTCGGATATTCGCGTTCTCGGGCGACAGCAGCCTTTCAAGCGGCGCCAGCGCGATCAATGGACGGCACGGAACATTGACACAACAATGGACAGACCGTGATTTCATGGAGGAGGTCTGAACGATTTTTAGAGAGATTTTCGGGTAGTACTGTAAGGCGGGTTGTTTTTGTAATGGAGACGCAAGGGAGGATGAAAGTTATTGAAATGTATTTTTGCATGCATTTTTTTGCACAAATGCAGGGGGCTGTGTATCGATACATAAAGCCTGCAGTGTTGCAGTGAGATTATTGCTGGAATGAAGTACGTATACAAATTCTACATTTATTGCTGTACGTTGTACTAATCTGCATGTATACCAGAATCAAGGTTAGTTGCTCCAAACGCCTCATTCCTTCCTATTGGTTCAAACAATCAATTACCTCTGCAAGATCTGTTTCGCACAATGAAAAACGATTGTAACGTAACGTCGGAAATATTAGGTGTACTGGAAAGTTCTGTCCGATAATATCGTCTCAAGTTTCACAATTATATGGCTGCCCCTTTTTACCATTGTGTTTTCTAAACATGTGCCCTTGTAAATTACATTAGTAACGATGGAAATTACAATGTTCAGTAAATATTAATAAATGTATTGAACATGTATTATTTACTGAACAGTACAATTTCCACCGTTACTAAAGTAATTTAGAAAAGCACTTATGTAGAAATACAATGGCAAAAAGAGGCAGCCACATAGGTTGAAACTTGAAATTGTAGGACGGGCGGATCCGAAATTAGGTCAGGTGCTTTCAAAAAAGAACAATTCGTAACTATAAAAATGCTGGTTTAATTATAAGACTCTCGCGATATTTTCAAGATTCGTGGCAACACGACGCCACGATCGCTTCTTAGAAATCGCACGCGGCAGTCCGTTTGAAGCTGGACCGCGAAGCCGGCGTCGTCCAACGCTCGTTGGTCGACTACAATTTACATAAGCGGCGACGATCGCCCATCGACTACAAAATGACATTATCGGAAAGAACTTTCCTGTAAAGCTAATACGTACGACAGCAGCGACCAGCTACATCTACGAGAGGAAACAGCGACACTTTCTTTTAGCTTTTAAGGTATTAACAGGATTACATTCCCCGATATTAAAAGCCTACAATTTGTAAATATACATCTAAATAACCTTCCCGGTGAATCCATTAAAGTCCTCAAACGAAATCACCCCACACACTTTCCTTTTTATCCTATCATCCTTTTCACCCCTTCGTACACATTCCACGCGGCTCGCCTATCTTCCTATCCCGAGCATGAACGATAACCCTGCTCTCCTCACTCACGCGCGACCGAACAGCAGAAAATCCGCGAAAGAGGACAAACTCCCTTACCTTTGCCCTCTCTCACACCCTCCCCGGCCAAGCAGGCTCGCAACGCTAAATCGTCCATTAACGTGCACTGAACCCTCGAAAATATCCTTCGGCGAAGAAACTAAAGCCCGTGAGGAACAGGGAAGAGGGACCAAGGTGAGAGCGAGGGAGAAAGAGTCGAAAAAAGAAGGGTGGCTCGCGATCCGGCAACCGGCAAGATATTACGTAAGGGTTCGCCCAGCGAGGGGTGGAACGGCGCAGTACCTTTGCCGCTACTTAAAAGGGTAGGCCTCCCCCCGAGCGCCGCCCAAACGTCGACGACTTCTGCGAAGTCGTGCGAGACGCAGGTGGCCCACTGGCGTTATCGTTCGTTCGCAGTTCGTCGAACACGGGACCAACCCTTCCATTTCGCGTCGCGCCGCGTGGAATCCGCTTTAGCCGGAAGCACGAAATCGCGCCCAAGGAAGCCAAACGTCGTTAATAACTCGCGGTACATTTAATACAGCCTCTGGCGAGCGATGTTGCGTGACGTCGCGTCGGGATGATGGAGAGGGCGGCCGCCCGATCGCTAATTACCGCTCGCTGGTCCGAAGTGCGGAGCTATGAACGTTGTCGGAATGATAATTGAAGGAAAGAGGCTGATTCCTCGATGGGAATTGCCGGGGGTGCACAGTGTACATGGGGAATTTGAATTTGATATTAGTGCGCGGTGAAGGAGATGATGGATGGTAATACGTTTACTCTGATGGATTGTGTGCGCACGGGCACACGCAAGAGCAACGTAGAAAAGATCTAGTTCGATGCTTCGAGAAGTAGATGAAGTGGAACTGCGAATTTATTCAGCGTTTAATGGAATTGCACTTGAACAGATTATTCGAGATCTATAGCTTGTACTATTGACAAATGTATGCAGTAGTGTAATAGTGCAACACGATTTATCGAGTGCATGTATGCGTCGGTGAAATGCACGTAAGATTTATGCGAAGAATACAGTGGTAGGTATTTCTTCAGAAATGCAAGCGAAAATTCATTTTCTGTTCACCATTGCCAAGCAGTGAATATTCAAGGGGTTGAAATTGATCTCCATATATGTATATTCGAGCAAACGAGATCCTTTCTCGGCCAAGTGGCGGCGGCCATTTTTCCAAAATAATTATACATTTTAGCCGCACGATTATTACCAGCAGAAACGGTGCCATATACATCACGTGGCATTAGTCCCGAGGTACCGAAGACTTAATTCCACATCATTACCGTGATTGTACACGTTTAACTCGCTGCTTGATCGCGAAATGGGACCATACGGTGGACAATGCAAGGCGATTTCAGATCAAATTCTTCCACGGATACTTTTCCGACCAGATAGCAACGAGTTAAAAGGAGGGAGGAAGGAAAGGGGCAACGAGAGAGAGAAAAAGAAAAAAAAAGAGAAATCGACGCGTCAGATTGGATGCGCTGTGAATCCTAGCGTTACATCATTAGCACGGCGGGCTCGTTAATTAATTTATCAGCTTTGTGGTATAATTCTCCGTTCCGTGCAGGGGGCGATTAAAAAGTCTGATCGACGTCTGATCGACGATACTTTCCGTGGAAGCACCAGTATGTTTGCATTCATGCAATCTAATTTACCAGAATGACTAGATTTTCCAAAAAACCATTCGACGCACGGCCAATCGCGATATGTGCGCCGAGTGACGTTTGAATGCAGCGCGATTATGTTTTAGATACACAACACCGATACTTTCTTGCTTGTATTGATTCGTCTAGCAGAGAGTTGCGAACTAACACAGAGACACTGCGCGATACGATTTAATTGACGAGATAATGCTTGCCCCGAGGCCCCCCAAGGATGCGGTTACAATCGTAGTGTTGGAATGCAATTATATGCAGTGATAATTTGAAGCACTTCGATTTTTACACATGTAGGTACACGGAGAGTGTAATAAAATTCTAGAAGTGTAGATTAATGAATTATAAGAATGCGTTGTTATTTCTTATTCTAAACACTTACAATTAGTGTTTGAAATGTATTGTTATAATGGGCGATTTAAACTGCAGCGATTAAAAATTCGTACATATTTTCCAACCGTGAAACAGAAACGACTTTTAAGAACGTTTGCAGTCAAATATGAAACAAGATTTATTTGAGAAAATTCGTTTACCTCGTGTACACGAGTACGCAAGAAATAGCATGATTATTAAGAATCGAGCGGGACATTATTTTTAAGCCTTGGCCACGTTAAACGAGAAAAATTTCACGCATACGCGCGGATTACGGTGATATTTTCTATCCAGACTTCTGTACGAGACCAATTTGGGATCGGTAAGTATGACGAACGGTCGTAGCCAACGAGGGGCTCGGGGCTGCGAAATTACAGGGCTTTCATAAGGATTACGTGCAAACGAGTGGTATTTTTAAAGCTCCAGATGGAGGAAATACTCGAAGCAGCTGCAGGTGACGCTTTCCTTCTTCCAATAAAAAGATATTTTGCCCTTTCGTCGCGTTCTACCTCACCTTAACACCGTAAACATTATCGTTCTCGCTTATGTATATTTACGCAATCACATACTTCAATAAACTTTATAAATAAACTCGATACGCAATCTGCATTGAATCTAATAGAAAAAGAAAGCTTATTGCAAGGGATGAAATGTTCGAACAATAACAGGTTGCAGTAGACGACCGCAGCTGCTATTAAAGTACGAGATTTCCCCATAAAATCCCACTCTTCCCATCGCTTACTTCCTTCCAGGCTTCCTGCCAATTCCATTTCTCTCTCCACGTGCCATTTTATTTCCCCGCTATCATATACAAATTCCGTACTATATAAATAAAATATACAAATTCATACGGTTCCGTTCATATTACCATAACATTTCTGACGACAAACTTTTTCCTACCAGATGTACTGTCCCTAACAATTTCACAAGCGTATGAACATGCTCATTGCATCCAGCTGTAAGCACGCCGGTCCTAATTGGTCCAATTGCGACCCAAGCCAGACCGCGAGAAAATAAAATACCTAAAGATCCCTCTTGTAACAGTGGAATGAAATCCAATCTCAAGAGGTGGGTGTTCTAAAATTAATCAACAACCACGCCGATGCTAATGGAACCGCGAAACTCTTCCTCTTTTGACTCATTAACTTTCATGCACGCACACCACGGATACGCGCAGCTCGCGTTACTCGCACGAAGAACGAGAGCAGGAGGAGTACACGGCCCGTCGAGTCTCCCTGATGAAATGGAATCTCATCAAAATGGACGTGAATACGTCGGGCATTGATTTCCGCGTCCCTCGACTTGCCCCAGCTGGCTTGGCGTATCAAGCTTGTTACCGGGGCTTTTCCAGGATCGACACGCATCACGCGCGCATACGTGCATAATTAACGAGACGTGCCGCGCGGCTCGAACGATAAATTTTGACGTACAAATCCGCAACCGACACCGATCATGTTAACGACGACGTGTACACCGGAGCTTGAAACTTTTCGAAACGCCGCCGCAACACGGACTGCCTAACACCGGGACTGCGGTTCGCCGCAGTGCCATCGGTTTTCGACGTTTCCCTCTTTAACGGGGCCCCCCGGGTGACTGCTAACCGGCCCTATCTTCCACGTGTACGCTTCGTTCGATTCAATCGCGACACCCTCTGACGCTTATCGTCCCGCAGAATGCAGCTACTCGCACGGCTTTAATCTGCAACCTGCCGTCGAAAGCAGCTTTCGCGATAATTCAGCTGTCGCGGAGGACCTTTGCGGCGAACGCTTGCACGCGTGTGTAGGTGCATCTGTACAATATACGGGACGATGGAAGGAAGAAGCGTGACATGGTTAGAAAAATGTTGAGATGGATGGATTGGGTGGAAGAAGTTGATAGAAGAACGGTGGAGCGGAATAGAAGAACGATGTTTATGGAAAGTAAATCGGTTCAGGGGTGCTTCGGTTAAGTTTTGGGTATCAAACATTATTGTAATTATTGCGAAAAGGAATGGAAGTGTAGAGCTGGTAAAATGTATTGAACGATTGTGCACTTGGTGGCACTTGCTCTTTTAATAGTAGAAAAGTTTATACTTCATTAAACTATAGGTAAATAACGATTGAGAATACAGTTTCGAGGAACTATTTCGCATAATTATAATTAGGACCAATAAGAGTCACGTAAACGATTGGCAATTACTTATGAATCAAGCCAATCGTTCGATACGATATTCATACTTTAAATCGAGGACTGTATTCAACCTCGTTATCTCCTTATAATTACTTCAATTGTAGCGTGCACAAGGATTTTCTTTAAACGATTAGGGCCGCGAAACTCTCTTGAAAAAATTAAGAACCAACATCAAATAGGACGAAATAAAATTAATACAGAACATCGACAATAAAAGAATAGTGCATATGTACAAGTAATTGCCATTGCGTGCGTAAAGTACAGCACTTCCCACGACATATTATTGTATTATTACTTTGCTATCTTGTACTGTATCATTTACGACTCTACTACTCTGTGTGTGCTTTTCAAACTGTATACTAAAGGGTTTCTTAGCCCGTTGGTTAACGTAATAAATAAATAATATAAAATCTATTATCTTCCTGTCAGAAGCTAACTCTCTTCGTCGTACACGCACACACATTCCATCCTTGGCACCGCCTACGGCTGTATGAATTGTTGCAGAAAGTATTGAAGATGGCTGCGTGCAAATTAAACTGTGCAAAACCAATTTCGACTAAAGGGAGCTTCCTCCTCCACTGATTCGGCGTCGTATTTTTGTATAGCGTGTAGCAATCGCTGTGCGCGATGTCGGGGATGCTACGAGCTCTACGATCGGGGATTAATGATGCCTCAGATAAGAGGGTACTAACATTCACCGGATAATAATTGGAGTACGTAAAATCAACGCAAATCGTCCGATTTATGCAGACTGAAACGGCGGTATAATGACGTAATGAGTTTGCAAAATGGCAGACGGAACTGTTTACACAGGGGAGGTTGCCGCTGTTTGAAATGACAAGCATATGTGTGCGAAAGTGAGATTTTATTAACGAGGGGAACGCAGGATATACGTTCTACACGTGGGTTCTTTTAGTGCGAATAAAAGCTGGTACGTGAGCACTTTATAAAATTTCATTAATATTTCATGCAGGCGCGAAACATCGATCAGACGAATGATCGCCTTGTTTGTTGTATTCTACTTCATTTGTTTGCATTGAATGTTTAAAAATATAAAGAAGCACTGGAAGAAGGGAAACTTTATATCGATTGAATCGAGATATATTCGGCATAACAGGAAAGCGAAACACGATTTATATTGCCCCCTTTGTGCCGAGACATAAAATTTACAAAAATGGAAATATACTGATATAATAAGTGCAGGGAAGACTTACATAAGAAATATATATGTGAAGGTAAATCTATTGTCGTTCAAGATGAAATAAGGTCCGCGCAAGAAGATAATGCCCATACTGGAAACTGCACTATTACAGCACAAATCACCTGTACTATATTCCAGAAAATCGGAACCTAAATATAGTAATACTGTACGCTGCAAAATGTGTAAAATAATTGTCATACTCGTTTCGCGATAAATGTGATTGTATCTATTCAAAAATTAAATAATAAAAAATACATTATCCTGTCGGCTAGCACACTTTGTCCAACAGAGATAATGCATTCTTAAAACCACTGACAGATCCACCCTCCAACCACTGTCACGGAACATAATATACGGAACTCGGTATAATATAAATCATTACAAGAGAACCTCCGAGCGCGATGACTTGGAACTTCACAAAGTAGCCTGGCTACGGTCCAACATTTATCCTACTGAACATATTTATCCAACGAGGCTATTTATTATTCGCAGAGTGCCAATATTGCTTGCCTACCGGTTCGTAAAACCGAAAGTTCGACGAATTTTCTCTTTCATCATCAATTTGGTCTTACTCCTTCAAGAAAGGGCTGGTGGCCAAAAAGTTTCGATTGAAAATGTTAACAGAGCATTGTTAAATTCCCATTTCGACGAGGCCATTATCCAGTTGGAGGGAAACAGCGTCGCCAATCCCGGCGACCAGAGGAAAGTTTAATCGTTCCGGCATACTGTGACGTCAGAGATAAGGAAACGATAAGTAGCGGAAACCGTGAAAACAGGTCTGCTTAAATTTCCCATGTTTGTCTCGAGCACGGAACAACGCCGCAGAAGGATATGCATGCAAGTACTTTACCCATCCTATCGAAGGTTCGCCTCCAGTCGTAGGTATTACCTACTTTTGTGTTTGTTTTTCCTGTTTGCAAAGGCATTCTTTCTGTTTGCCCGCCTCTGCGCTTATTGAATAGCCCTGTGATGACTTTTCATGAGACAAACAGGACACGTAAGAGAAGCATACGAGACTGCAGAATGCATAGTACACTGCACGCGAAAGATTAAATAAGTCGTTGAAACGTTCGCTCCTATTAATTGTTTCATTTTGCTGATGAGACAAGCACGATAATAGTTTAGAATAAATTATATTGGGTGAGTGCAAACGTTCGTGCCCGATTTTGGAATAAACGACAACAAGCAATTTATCATATAAAACTCTTTCATTAATCAATTATATAATTGTTGAGTCTTTCTGCGACTTCCTCAGTTAACATTCTTGGATGATTTTCCAATAAATTAACAATTACCTCATCATCCATCAAAGAAGGTCGACCAGAGGTTCGTCCTTTAACTGGTAATCCCCATTTCTGAATTTTGCAAACCCCTTTTTAATGGTATGAAGAGCTAGTGCACGTTTGTGATAAAGCTCCTGTATGTTTTTAAAAGCAGTTCCCACTGTTACAACTTTCCGAAACTCGTACAACATTACATGATGCAAATGAATTATTTTCGTCACACATTTTCGCTATCCTGTTTCCTGCTACTAGAACTATCAAAACAAAAATGTCTGATGTGAAACGAACAATTGAATGTCGCTCTGTTTAACCGCTATAAACTTTGGAAGTGTAACAACGGAAGTCGCATAAGGAAACATAATATAGTGATACCTATCGGTACTGGGCACGAATTTTTGCACTCACCCAATACCATTCACGAATAGTGCAACATAAATTATCCTTTGCTATAATAGCTGATAAACATTATTTTACGTCGCATACCACAGTTAAAAGTTCAATTTTGTTGTATTTTATTCATTCTTTATGTTATTCTTTCGGCCTATTGTATGCAAAAGAATTTATCCAACGAAACTCTCATAATCGATATCCCAAAATTCCAATATTCCCAAGCATTTCCAACCTCACATCATCCTCTATTCAATTTCTTCCTATAACCTGTAACCTATCCACATTTCAGCCCCATCGAATTAATCCTCCTCCCCTGGATCCTTGTTCCCGGCAACCCTCTAAAAAATCTCGAATTTTCCGAACCTATCAAAACGCGCCCCGTGAAACTAATTGCCCGTTACTTCCTCCCCCTTTTAACCAATTTCCCCGTGCGACCAACTCACTGCCTATCTCGTCCTCCGTTCGTATCGCGAAGACAGTCGATCAGAATCAAGCGACCGATCAAATTCCACCCCATGGTCGCATCGCTGTAGGGATGTCCTGCGGGTGCAAGGATAATCGTGTGCCCCATGATAACGACGTTATCGACCGAACGATTCGAGGCCCGCGACACGGGGTCGAGGTAACAATTAAGCGGTACAATCGACCATTCGTCGTGGTCGCCGGTCGGGGTTCGTATACGCGATACCTATCGCAAAACGGATCGTAACGCCTCCGCGGAAATCCCATGGCCAATGTACGGGCGGCTTCGTTCGTACCTACGGACACTTAATTAATTCACTTTGCGCCGGACTCCCCGTTTGTAATGCGGGATAGGGGTGCCTAAGAACCCCGAGGCAGTAATTGATTCAAACGCTTCGTGGGTATTACGGTTGCCGAAGACGGCGTGTATAGAACCGAATATCCCCGGGATTGCCCGCTGAAACCACCTCGGGTGTTAAGTGTGACTATCTTGTGACATATGCGCGTGCTTTGGCGCACCTGAGATTGAGATACGAATTGCTGCAACGGGTTAGAATGTCTTGGACGGTCGGCTCTGTTTTATTTATGTTCGTTTTATTTGCGCGCAGTACTTGGTCGTGAAACAATTAAGACGAATGGCGAAAAGGAATTTGAACATGGCTGATCGTTTTTTGAAATGTCGAACTGGTTGCTGGGAAAATAGTTTTGTATTTTATTCGTCATGTGACATCGTGCGTGTGGAAGATTGAAATAATCGATCGGGAAGAAATCGGAAATTAACACGATGCAGTATGGTGAATGCTGAGCGGCGTTTAAAAATTGGTAATAACAGTTTCATTGCTCCTGGGTAGAAAAATAATTAATCCTCGTAACAATTATATAAATACTTACAAACTGCTTGTAGGTGTTAAACGATTACTTTCTTAACGTATTACAATTATGCACACACGTTTGACGAATTCTTGACAGCCGACTCGGGTAATTCAACCCGGATAATAGATAATTATAATACATTTGTCGAATGGCCGTGATATCCGACATCTGTGGTCGTTTGTTTGGAAGCTACGGCCAATATCAATGAGACGTGAGACCGTATTAACCATCTCGAAGGGAAGCTCGAGATACCATGGAGATAGTAGCTGCACATCAAAAGGGTCGTTCCAAAGGGCCGAATCGCTAAATTCGTCCCGTAATACCGGGTGATGCATGAATTTAATTAAATAATTATACAGAGCCATGTTGTATCGTGCATTAATCACCACCGTTTCGGCCATCCTCCTCGCAATTACTTCGACCTTCCCTTTCGATTTCATTGCACTGCAAAATTTATAATACTAATCACGCGAAACATTCGCAAAGATTGCAAGCAACCTAGCGCCTACTAATACCATCAGGGCCTGTAATTATTTTTTCTATCACTCGGGATACATCATTTTGTACCTCCAATTATATATTTCTCGTATTCAAATTCTATAATATTTCATAACAGCACGTCACAATAAGTACAAATATAACTAAGAACAGTCTCAATGACCCATATACTGTTGTACTCCGCACAGCTTTTATTTATTATATTTAATAAATTACAATAACGCTTAACGGAAACTTGACGAATAGTTAGAGCGGCGGCGTACCGTTGATATTCTCGTAACAATTCGTTGAGAAAAGACAACGTCGATGAAGTCTCTAGTCTAAAGGAACTCTGACTTTCGGACGTGGTTCAGTATGTATATTGGGGAAAAATGGGAGAGTAGGGTTTATCTAGGACTTAGTAGGAGATAGGGAAAGGAGTTTGAGGTTCAAGGGTTGAAGATGGTTAGTGGCAAAGGTTGAGGTTGTTATGCATCGCGAGGAGGTTTGGAGTATTTGTCATCAGGGTGGAAATGTGAAAAGTACTAATATAGACTGCGAGCAATTCGCAGTTGTGATTATAGTTGACTAGGAGATAGTTATGTCGGTATACAACAATACACTCTCGCATCTGTTTCAATTTGTATGGATAATTACCTACGAGACGCAACAAGCATTTATCTTCAAAGCATCGTGAAGATCTTCGTCCAAGATTTCATCGTGTTTCCGAAAGAAGACACGCATACAGAAAGAAGGAGCGGGAGACAGAGGACGATAGAGAAAAGGGTGATTCGGAGGGAAAGACCCTGCTCAGTCCGAGAGAACTAATTTCGTAGTTTAAGGGCCACTGGAATTGAGCCAGTTCGGGTCATCGCTAATTGGGTGCTGTACTGGCTAGATTGCGGTCACCTTGTTAGAGATCTCGTCGACTTCGCTGTGAAAATATATCTTCCTACTGAAGAACGAACCCGCCCGCTTTCCAACACGTGTATTATTCTCCCAGGGCGCATGTTTGCGTTTATGAAGGAATGTATGGCAACGCGTGGTTAACTGGTCACGTGAATGCTTCAACTCGTTGCCAGGCAAGCCGTTGTCAAACCGAAACTTCATCCTCTCTGCATGAAAGTAAAGTTTTCGTTCGCCTCCTGAGACCGAATGTTCGCTGTGCTTTCAGTGCTCTTATATTCTAACGCATATTCAAGTTCGATTCAATACTACTGCATAATTGAAATTCGAGATTAGTTTTTATTTTGACCAGGCAATTATTTGATATTATTTAAAAGTTCATATCGCTCTAATTTATGATTGTCTGAAATTTTTGATTATCCCAAATTCGGATTCGCATAAAATTGAATATCATTTCAAATGTTATATTATTTTCGTGCTCGGTAATATATTTTCATTTAATATGGGATCAAATTTATTGTTACACCGAAAACAAGTGGTATATAATATCTATAAGAACACTCCAAAGGGCTGTACGAAGGGTGAGAAATGCCTTGTAGCTTTCGTACTCAAACGCAGAGAATATACGAACATAGTTGCCGCCCACATTCGCACGTAAAACAAACATTTCGGGTTTCCTTAATTTAAGATCGTTCGACGAATGAAAACAAATTGGCGGGGATAGGAGAACGTTTCCAGTTGATTGCTGGAAATATCCCGAGAACCTCGAAAGGGATTCCTACAGGCACAAAGAGGGTATGAGAAAGAGAATAACCAAGGGACTTCTGAAAACGGTGATCACGTTTTTTTAATTAAACCAAAAGTTAGACCCCCGCAGGGAGTAATCCCCCGGACAATCGAGACGGTCGGTTTAATCACGACGTAATAATGACGGCAAATAAATTAAACTGGACCGTAACGCTGTCCGCTCGAACAGCCCCTCGAAGAAAGATCGCGTGCCGGAAACAAAAGACCGACAAAACGATTCAATAAACTTCGACTGCACGGGGATTCCCCACGGGTAGGATAAAGTTTAAAAAAATCTCCAGCCCGTCTTCTACAATTTCAAAGGGAGACGAGTGTATGTTTCATTTGGAAAGTATGTTTTATTTATTTATTTTTTTATTTAATATCATGGATAATCACATTTCTTATTTCTTGTATATTAAATTCAAATTTCATATTCCAAATGGACACATGTATCGATTTCTGAAGTAATAAACTTAAATCAAAAATTTAACCTGAATTTGTTAATTGCATTTCCAATTCTGTTTATCTCTATTTAATTTATTCAATAAAATTAAAAATATCATACAGCACATGATAAGAAAGTATTAGATGATAATATTGCCTTTACTGTATTTGTAGATATCGTGACGACAGAGAACAGTTACTGTTACTTATCGTTAGTCAAAGCTCCTTATCGAGACTGGGTTGACGGTGAAGCAACGACATAGTAGATAGTACACGGGGGTGTACGCCACGTAAATCCGCATTATCACTCGTAAACCACCGCAGTTATAACTTGGATTGATAAACAGTTACTGGGATGAAGGTAAACGCGGTTAATGCACAGCTCGGCAATCAATAAGGACAAATAGGAGTTCGAAGTTCTTGCAAAATCATTTCCGACAGTGATTAAAGGATTAATTTGAGGGACGAAAACAACCCCGGTTTACTGCCATCGACTTAGTTCGATATGTATCGCTTTGGAACAATATAACAACTTTTGCCAATATAGTTTACCTCTAACTTTATTAATTAACGTTGAAATTTGTATGGAACAAGAATTATATAAATTTTTTACACGCAATATATTGAATACATTATTTATTGAATATATTATTTGGTAACTAAATGTTTCAATTAACACTTGAAAATTTGTTCGTAGAGATCGTGTTCATTCGTTATACGTATGTAGAATTGTGAGTCATTAATCAGCGAACCATAACTATATACATCGATAAAAGATTTTATTAATGCGCTAAACATTGTAAGATTGGTATATTAAAAAATCAATTACTTTCATAAGATTTACATTACAATCAGATTTTACCCTGGGTCTCAAAATTACACAAAAATGCAGAAAATAATACTTGTACCCAGCTCATCATTTATAATAATATACGTATGTGCATAATTATTGTATACGAAATTGTAAAAATAATCACACGAATCACACTGGAACAATGCAAACCCTGTATTCTTACATAATTACATTCAATTCCGGTAGCCAATCCGAAACCTTTTGTCTATTACCTATAGAAATTCTCATTGCTACTAACCAATAAAATTCGACAATTCCGAATTATACAATAGTGCACACTACCTACAAATTGTTCCCGACATTTCCAAACAATAAGCACTATCAGAATTAAATTCCAGCACAATGCCACGCCTGTACCTTCCACATCTACAGACATTTATATAATCTCTATTCTACTCCCTCTTGTCACTCTCGTATGTTGAATTTTGTAAATACAGCAGCGTCAATCACACCAACGCAAACAGCGTGAATTTCACGCCGTAACTCTCAAGGAACAGCCGATTCAACAGAGAAGACGAATGTGCTTTACAGAATCAGACATGCACATAAATAAGAGGTAAACAGATAAACAGTACGTCCGAGGCTATTTAACCACGAGCTCGCGTTTACGGATTCCACATCGAAATTACGTATGCGTTCAGTATCGGGACTCGATAAACCCCCATGGGTAATGCGTCGCAGATAACGAACTGGAACCCCGTCAGAATCCGCGTTTACGATTTCAATATATCAGGTCTAGTAATAATTAATGTCGTTTTCCAATACAAAATATAACAATTTAATCAACGATATAGTCGCCGTTTTTTCAACTACTTGTACCCAACGCTCAGGTAGCATCTTAATCCCTCTATTGTAAAATTCTTGTGATTTTCATTCAAAAAATTCGGTCAAGGCGTTTTTGAGGCACTCTTCATTATTGAAATGTTTTCCAAGAAGAAAATTTTGCAAGGAACGAAACAAATGATAATCGGATGGGGCAATATCTGGAGAATATGCAGGTTGTGGGAGAACTTCCCATCCCAACTGGCGTAGTTTTTCCGCCGTGATTCTTGCAGTATGCGGTCATGCGTTATCGTGATGAAGAATGACGCCCTTCCGATTAATCAGCACGGGTTCTTTTTCTCTCAAAGATCGGTCTAACTTTCCAATTGTGCACTATACACTTCACTTGTAATGGTTTGGTTGGTTGGTAAGAGTTCAAAAAAGAAGAATTCCTTTAAAATTCCACCAAACACTAAAAAACGACACTAATTATTACTAGACCTGATACTAGAGCAGTCCATGCACAGTTTCTGTTCCACGAGGGTAACGACGCAACACGTTGTAAAGACAGTACTAATTGATGGTCATTGACGTTTCGAATGGAATGGGGATTTATGACAATTACGTGTTAGAATGGTCATTTTAGATCTTAGGACTTTTTTATATTAATATATAGATTTTCGCAGATCAACCCTTGTGTGGGCAACCAAACTCGATAATATAATAAGTTTGAATTGGCTTGAAAGTGTCTAAAGAATGGACATCTGGAGTGGTTTTACGACATCTTGTCAAGAATATACAAAAATTATTAAAGGAAATATAGAAGGACTACCCGGGTACCCGGTTGCCTAAATAAGGATTCATCCTATCTTGGCGAGCGAAGGCGAATATTATTATTTCCAGTTTTAGTCATTTGCCTTCCTCGTCCACAATAGGTGCCTGATGTGTCGTAAACAAAGGATCTCAAAGGTATACATCCGGACCAGGTTACTTGGCGCGATCAGAACCTGGCGGAAAAACCCATCCTATCGCTAGGCACACGCTGTCCATCACCACTACAATTGAAAGTCGCACCCCCTCTCAAAGAAGCGTGCTCAGGGCACAAGGGAAGGGTGCGGAAACACCTCCAATCAGCTTGCATAAAACGGCTCTGAGTTGACGTTAGTCAGTCTCAGTCTCGGTCTCAGTCTCAGTTTTAGTTTGTACTCCACCACTACACACAGCACAACTACACAACGAAACATACTCATCAGCCTAAGTCAGGCTACATCGAGACACAATACAACCACTCATCGGAACATACATACAGTACCGTCGCATTCTTCACACAATTATACCACCGCAGCAAACATTCATTGTCGGTCACATATTACTCTCGCCACGAAGTTAAACTTGCCAATTTTATATTCGGAAAATACATCACGCGATTCATTGTCATAATAAAGTTAGTGTTGTTAGTATCGGTTGGCGACATCGATATTAAACCGAGACGCGTATTTACGAACCTCGTTGACGCGATACTCAAAAGGAAAGCCCGCGAACGGCTAGACTTCGATTTTAATAAAACTTAGCAGGCTTGAAGAGCAATAAAAACCATTTAATTTTTAGTCACAAATTTTGTTTAACCCAAACCGTTTTCGAAATTGCACATTAGGCGTTCAAATTTGGTGGGTTGTTTCGCCCCATTAAACTTGAGTTACCGCGGATAAGAAAAAATGCGAATGTAATATTTTGGATTGTGTTTGAAGCTTGCAGTGTTTTATTAAAATCGAAGTCTGACCTCGTTCGCGACCTTTTCTTGTCGGTTTGCCGTACTTCATCGGGAACCGTATGAACAGTTTGCATTGTAGGCAGTGTCTCCTGTGAATCGGCGAATAGAACGGAAAATGATTCGCGTGCGCCAGGTACTTCCTGTGATGATGGCCGCAGCGTGTTTGATATTCTGCTGTACTGCCTGTTTCTCGGATGTTGAAGAACCGCTGGACTTGAGTCAGGTAGTAGTTAGTTAATATCAATTCGATATTATTTTTGAACATTGCAAAATTTTTGAAAAAATGATGAAAGTGAGGTGAATTGTAATAAAACGATTATTAGTTCATACATATAAGGCAAAATATAGGAACGAATAATGGCAAATTTTCAAAGATTATTATTTAGATTATTATTATACTGTTTGTGTCGCATATATTTATTGCAAATATTTCCGGATACATATTTTAATAATTTTGTATAATCAATAATATAATCTGCTTTCTTACATTTTATGCACAATATGTCCATATTTACGTAAAGTATATTCCTCTGAGGAAAACAATTAGAAGCACTTATTTAAAATTTAAGAAAGTGTTCAAACAATGTGTTTCCTTAATTTAATAATAACACCAAAATTATACTGCCGCAAAGAAAAGGAAAAGTTTTGCAAGCTAATGCTACAAAATAGAAGAATACTATGTAAGATATAACACGTCACAGACTATTTGCTAAACATAGACGACAAGCAAGATTATCTTTCATAATATTAATCACGCTTTATGATCGGATGATCCTGTATCCATTTTAAGCAGCTCGTTCGTCAGCGTATGCAAACGAAAACATGATTGCATTCGCATAATCGTATCTATCGGGCTTGTTCCTTCGAAACATGGGAAATGGAAATGCGCAGCATAGGCGTCGTCGATCATGCAATATCCACGAGCATGACGATGCTATGTCGAGACACGTAAATTTGGAAACGCTAGTCCACCGGATCGTGTGCCCGCATGCTCGTTGCTAAAGCTAGTCAATATTGGACCGTTACGAACAATCGTGCACATTAATTTTCAAAGTTACCTGCGTACACGCGATTCTAATTCGAATTTACGACAAGTGTTACGCGAAAAGGGGAATCAATTCAACGGCGCAATAGAGTATCACCATAAACTAGAACGCAACTGAATGATCTTCATAAACGTCAAGCGTTACGGAATGAGTGCGAGCTTTTAAAAAATGAAATTTTTCACACCAGTTTTCAGGGAAATGGTTCCTCGCAGCTGGCACACCAATGAACGGTACTATAAGTAAATGCGGACGGTACATGGTCAGGCAAACTACTGAAAACGCATTTACCATCAAATTCACGGCCGTTAGTTACAAGAAGAATATTCCAATTGCGTTTAATATCAATGGAGTAGTCAACGAGGGGAAGATAACTGCAACTTGGCAATTAGCAGGATCGGGCAGAAAAATAGGTAAATTATTTTTCTAGATTTCTATAGTATATCTACTAATTATTTAATCACTTTTATTGATATGACTCGGAAATTTAAAGTATAACGTAAAGTATAAGTCATGTTAAAGGGCAATAAGAATTGTAGTGTATTTCAAACGTTTCTGAAAGTTTAGATGAATGATTAATTGTTGTGGGAAAAATACAGGATAAATGCAAATATCTATCAAGCTGTTTGTGGCATTAAAAAGAAAAGATTTGGGGGAAATTTTAATCGCCTCAACATGAAAACATCAACCTAATATTAAAAGATATTGCTATATATTTTGGAATGCACCTTTATATACACCTCATAAGAAATATTAAAAGAATTATGTCCAAAAGCCATTAGTTTTCGTACTACTTTAACATCTAGAATGTTTTCGAAGATATAACAAACCGTTCCCTTCGTAGCGAATTTCTAAATCTCAAGTCCTCCGATTCTAAAACGACAAAGACCATCGAGATCTAGAATAAACGTCCGGTGAACTTTTTCTAAGGTCACTCGAAGTACCAAGTACTGAAGCATACTGGTTTCCAAGTTACAAATTCTAAATAAACCACCTTCAATAAAGCCAGCCCAGACCTTTGCAAACCTTGAATCGAGAATCGATAGTACTGATATTTCCAACGACGTGTTACCGGTGTATCGGCCCTGTACAAGGTGAACACCGTTCAAACGGTCAAAGTTCACTCTTCGGAGTCCCCATAACACTCTATAACGCTCTTGGACCTTCTCTTTCTGCTTGAGAAAGCTGCAACTATTACTCTGTGACAGCGGCTTGCCGATCAGCCTTGCGGAAACTTGACTAATTTCAGGATTTTATATTCCCAGGACCCTTTCGGCACGTTATAGTGTTTGCAAAGTACGACACGGCTCTGGCAATGCTCGGCTGCTACGAGAGTACCTCTAGCCACCAGAGATACAAGTTCGGACTGATTTGGTCTCGAGAGAGAAGTCTACCTTCGCCCATCTTGAAGGAGCTCGAGACGAAACTAGGAGCATACATTAATCAAAGGGAAATTCGGATGGTAGATCACGGGAACTGTTAGACAAACCGTGAACATCCATGGAACACTGAACCCCGATACACTTGCTGCGCATATAATTTGGTTTCGCATTTAATTACTGCAGGCGGAACGGATTGAATGATCTTTGTCCTGATGAATATTATACTTTATATAAAATGCTTTCATTGTTAGAATTAATTGACGCTCGTGATAAAATTGTTCGCGCATATTGGAGTATTATATTTAGAATGATAAATATTAAGTGCGTTACTGCTTTCGTATGCAGTTCCAGAATTGCTTTATTGAAGCTGCAAGCACAACTCAGTTATTCATTGATTGTTAGCTTCATTTTAATTGTTAAGAGAATGAGACTCTTTGGCAACAAAGAGAACACCCGTAACAGTAACCTCTGTATTCAATAGATTTGTAGAAATGAAGTATAAAATAATGTAACATTAAACTGTAGTATACTGTCTGGACGAAACAAGGAACAAATACTAAAAGGACCTCGTACTTTCTGTAATTCAAAAACGAATTGTATAATCTAGAATTAACAATTGCAGATTATATTTTCATAAGGGACATGTCAGTTTGACCATCAATTCATATACCACACTAAGAAAGCAATGACGAACATGAAACATTGTAGACGTAACAATAAAAATAATAATAACTTTGAAACTGTAATTGCGCGTCATATTTATGGACACCACTCTCGTAGAATGAATGATTCAAGAAGGGTGAAGCAGAACTTACACGTTCAGCTCATGAAATATTCGGCCAACAACCAACTGAGCCAGGAGCATCAACACCTGCGGTCGGAATGGTATCTTGAAACACTTGGTCATGCCATTCCTCTAGGAGTTCCTCCCATAACACAAATTGCCATTGAAACTGTCGTTGACGATTCCCTTTCAAAGAAAACAATTTTCCGTAAATTTTCTTACCGAAGAAAATTATTACACGTTGACCGAACAAATTTCAGATGTAAAATAGAACAATCGAAATGAATGACTAAGGAGGGCTTTAACTAACGTGTAATATAAATAATTTATAGTACCATCTCTCTAATGAATTTTCGCAGCCTTTTATATTACATTGAACCATGTACAGGAAACGAGCATGTTTCGTGCAATTACCGCTAAATTTATCCATATTTTTTAAGACCTTCATTAATTTTAATGGCCTCACGCAATCATTAATTTAATAATTATAATTGAAGGTAGCATGTGTCTGGCTACTAACAACACAATTTGTCTTCCCCTTTTGTACTGTCACTTTCCATAATAACATTTACAACTATTATGTCATATTCATGTCGTTTCGATTTATAACACTGAAGAAAAGATCTAACAATCATTCTTTATCAACATTACACGAAACAATTTATCACACCGCAAAAATGATGAAAAACAAAGTTTCCTGTAAAAGTTCTAACAAGCTCTGCAGCTCATCTAATATTGTATTCCATGCTCATAAACAGAAACGAAACCTGAAAGTCACGTACCTCACGAGAATTTCCACGACAACCTTGAAATATATCGTTCAGTTACTGTCGCTCTGTCCAGGCCATTAATTAAACGTGATTACAACTATCGCTGCAACTACCCTTCGAGCATCGACCCGTCAACTCGACGTAAAATATCGAGAGCGCGTTCTAAATGCACGAGCAAACACCAAGATCGAATACTGTTTCGCCGGAATCACTAGGATGTTAACGTTGGAACCAAAGCAACCTAAATGGTTCAACTATTTTCCAACTTCCTCCCTTTCCATGCCCACCTTGTTCCCTCTCATTCATCCTCTATTCCTATGGTGGCCTTTCAAGCGACCTGCAGATTTTCAGGACAAAACCCACCCATAAATCCCATGTATCACAATGAGCGTGTCCGTAATAAATATTGCACGAAAACACCTAATGGGGGACGCCATTTCGACGCGGGCTTCGATGATATTGTTTATGAGACTGCGTACGGGAACGCGATATAATGGAAATTCCGGTGTCCGGCCGATTATTTATGGGACACCGTCATGTGCTACCCATTGCCGTACACGGCAAACCCCTACGGTTTCCCATGGTATATAGGCCACGTGACCAATTCCACGGGAACAAATGCTGCACAAACTCCTGGCGACACTGCCTCTCGTTTCATTCCGTTTTACATTGTTATCCCTGTCTTCTGACGTTACCTTGATTCTGTGAAGTAATATTGAATTGGTGCACTTTTAAGTGCACGATGACCTTCTTTTGTTATTTGCATAATTAGTAGTTTGTAAGATGGGTATTATACTGCAGGAGTAAACGTATTCTATATTTCACACTCTTGTCTCCTCCAGTTGGTACTCATCTTGCCAAGGTATATCAATGTTAGCATTGCTAACACTCAGTTTTGCAGCAATTCTTTTAAGCATATCAAGGAGAATATTTAAAAATATTAATCATTGGACGAAGAATAAAAAGCGTAATTAAAAATAAAAGTTATTGAAGCTAGTGAATCATTACAAATCCATTCGTTCTTAGGTATAAAAGAATGGAAAGGGTGATTGTATAAATAACGATTACTCCAATACGTTATACTTGTACGTTAAACATAATGTGACCCCCCCGCCCACATTGCTCGATGGATACTTTCCGACAGACACGCGATACTTTGTAATTAAGTCGATTCTAAAGCCTCCGGTGTAAATCATTCATAATGACGTCATTCGACCATTCACTATGCTATTAATGGCATGTCACCCCATACGGTGTAGGTAACCGCACTTATATACGCTATAGAGATATATGTATATATATATAGGCCACGTGACCACGCCATAGGGACACCCATTAAACCGACCCCACGGATCATGATGTCCCATGAACATCACTTGAGGGACCCCGGATTGTCTCGTTCACAAAGGAGACACAGGTGCCAGCGACCCGAGTTTTTAACAGCCACTGCTGGTGCTTAACCGGTGGCACGTATTGTTAATGTATTACTTAACATAATTGATTCTCCCATTGTCAATTATCATTTACAGCAGTTTCCGTACTAAAATCACATACTTCCAATTACCATTTTGGACTATTATGACACATTTTTGCCATTGACACGAAATGATTGAAAACTATAGCCAGTTCGAGAAGAAGGTAGCTCTCATTTCTATAATTTACTGTGCATTTTGATTATAAAAATGTCAGATGAATCATGGTCGCAAAAGTACTACGACAAATATACATGCTACACTTATTTTACCTGTCCCTATGTTTAACGAAACAAAATTGTTCAAATATTTACGAGTACTCAATTTGATATACCATTCTGGAAATTACATAAATTTTCTTTACTGTAAGCCCATCTGTCTTTATGTTTTAACGCGTTAATCAACGCAAGCTATCCACGATGTAGAATGAACTTTAAATTACAATTGTCAGAATCTGTAGGTGTGGAATTAGTTTGAAACAGTGAAATGCCATTAATTACATACGAGGATCTGTGTCGCTGATAGGGTTTCTTGCTGAGCAAAACATATTACAGAGCAAGAAGTAATAAAAAGTATCTTGCTGCTTGCAGCATCAAAATTTTCATCGATGAGAATGTTACAGAGCCTCCCGCAAGATATGCGATACCGTGGAACGTTACAAAGACATGTAATTATAAATTGCTTCTCGAATGTCAAAGGTAACTCATCTGAGCACGCCGCAAACGCTACACGCCCTGTACGCGACATAAATTAAATTTTCCCCGGGGATATCGGAATATTCGGTAATTAAATTTTACACACTTTACATAGCTCGCAATGGTGTCGTTGCCCCATAGGTAGATAAAGTAATACGTAAAAGCTGTTGCCATTCTTCTTAAGCCTTAATTTCGGTAGCGATCTCCAGGTATACCTGACGCTTCGTTCAAACAAGAGAGTCATAGGTACAATGGACCGCAGAATGAAAAAGTTAACTGGAAGGGTAGTCGGATTAATTTATCAGACAGTATATCGAATATTCTCAAGCATCGCGTGAGGTCACGTGACTTCCTCTTTGTGTGGCGACCACCCCTCTTAACCGTACTCCGATAATGTCGACAAAAAAAAGGAGACTCTCGAATATAACAGATTTATATCGCGTGTACATACGCCTTCTTTATGTGATACATAGAGTTATGTACCATTTACTGGGTCTTCGAAGGGATCCGTGAATCAGCGATGTTCGAATCTCGGTAGGCTTTCGCGGATTAGCTACCAATTGCCGTTCCTCCTTCCATTTCTGAGAAAGGTCCGCGTTAATTCTTGTGAGTCTAGCTGGAGCAATCTCGCAAGAACCTTTCAACCATTTTTTTATTGCCCCCTCTTTCTATAATTAACGATCGTGCGCGTGATGCAGTAGAAAAGAATTGTTAATGCAACACGCCAATATCCTAGGTCCTAGACGATGAGTCAATTTAATTAGAGCTGTTGTGATAATGATCACCTGAGATTCAATTACTTCCATCGTTCAAGAATATTTCGTACATTGTGCTCAAGAATGATAAAGCCAGTTCAGCTGGATTTTTTGGTAAGTCTCTAAGCTTGTGTGTCGATATCATTAACGCTGTGATTTTAGGATTCTATTTTCGTGATCGAAGGGTGATATAGGAGCGTGTACACCGGAGATAAGGGCGCGCCCACCACCAATGACAGAATATCGTTTGCTGCAGTTCTCGCCATCGCGTCCCTTGCCCGACTTCCCATGGGATTATAGTCCCCTAAGCTACATTTACATATACAGCCAGAGTGCTGCTCCAACTACGGGACGGTAAAAGGAAAGAATTCAATAAAAGGCGAGCACCCGTCCATTGTCTCAAGCTTCTAAGCCCGACAGCCTGAGATGGTGGACCTTAGGTACAAGACCGGGGGTGAAAGATAGAATTGTACATTTTACAAGAAGCTTCCCCGAAAGAGCGCCGATGGTAATTTCTATCGAGTACTAAATACTGTAGTCGACGGGCGATCGTCGCCTTACATTGTAGTCGACCAACGATCATCGGACGTTGCCGCGTGCGATTTCGAGGAAGCGGTCGTGACGTCGCCGCGTTGCCACGATTTCCGAAATGGATCGCGAGACAGATGATGCAAGTCAGTTAGCCATTAGCAGCCAAGGAGGCCACAGCAGAGTAATAAAGCTACTACTTTTTACTGATTACGAATTGTTCCTTGGTATTGTTCCTGACATTTCCGATCCGCCCCTCCTACAGAAATCAGAAGTGGGATACGATTTTCTGAAGGTTTGAACAAGATAGTGGACGGCATCCGAGAGGGATTAGAAGAAAAAAACGTAGCTAGCGTACGCCGCGATTTACCCGCGATCCGTGTCGATGCTGATCGGCGAATTCAGCAGACACAGAAATATAATCAGGCACATTACGATAAGAAAAGAAAGCCGGCGCATCAATATCAGGAAGGCGATCGCGTCATGGTACGGAATTTTGTGAATACGCCTGGAGCTTCGGCAAAGTTGGTGCCAAAGTTCAAAGGCCCTTACAAAATAATAAAGGTTCTTCGAAACGACCGATACGTGTTAGCCGATGTGGAAGGGTTTCAATTAACACAGATCCCTTATCAGGGGACATGGCACGCCGCGAATATGCGCCCCTGGAGCGTCAAAGAACCTAGTTAGATTAGATAAGTTTGCCGAGTTTTGTTGTATTGACTATTTTTTTTAAGTATGTATGCAAATAGTTGTAATTGTTTTATTCTTTCATTATGTTTATACACCGTTAGTTGTAAGTTGCGTTACATTTTTCCATAGTTTTATTTCCGTATGTGTGCGTTACGGCCGTCAAGCGCTGAATGTTCACGAGCGAATTTACAAGGTAAGCACAGCGTAATTAATCGGGACGATTAGTCGTCAGGATGGACGAGTTGTAGTCGACGGGCGATCGTCGCCTTACATTGTAGTCGACCAACGATCATCGGACGTTGCCGCGTGCGATTTCGAGGAAGCGGTCGTGACGTCGCCGCGTTGCCACGATTTCCGAAATGGATCGCGAGACAGATGATGCAAGTCAGTTAGCCATTAGCAGCCAAGGAGGCCACAGCAGAGTAATAAAGCTACTACTTTTTATTGATTACGAATTGTTCCTTGGTATTGTTCCTGACATTTCCGATCCGCCCCTCCTACAATACTGCTTAGCAGAAGATTAAAATTAAGGGTCAAACGGCTATCTACGTACAATATAATGCATAGTTTTATTACTTTTATATTTCGCAGTTTCTTCCTTGCATGATTGGTATCCATTTAAACTTTCTACGATTATAATTATACGCAGGATTAAATTAGGTTCCCATTAACCGAAGGAAATAATATAAATATAATAATAATATCGAATTCCGATTTATCGTCAGAAATATTCTTAACCATATTGAAATTCAAATAGACAGTCGGGGAAAAAAGGGGGGGGGGGGAGATTTTAAAACGTGATTTTGAATCTTAATTAACACGCTCATAGAAACATGAATGACCAGCAAGGTGAAATACTCCCAGTGCTGAGTCGTCAGCTGTTCATTTGCCTGGCGACAGTTTCCTGATTAAAATTTCGTTCCCCTTTTCGTGTCTCTCAAATAATGCACAGTTATCGACTGATGCGCAGGCAAGCGAACGTGGCGGCATAGAAAGGAAACAATAAAAATCCATCGACCGTAGGGCAGATATGATGCGTCGATGCCTTGAAACCGTATTAAGTTCTGTCAGGGAGCAATTTTATCATCAGGCCAGCCGGTTGAGTTTAATTTGGCTGTCAATGCCTCGCAATGCAAACGTCTTCTCTTCCACTCGAAAAAGCAAAATTGAAAGGACGGTCTTATTACAAGTGTCGTGAAAAAATTGTACATTTTTCATAAAAAATAATTGCAAGCGATAATAGATCACAAGTAACGTATACATCAGTTACCAAATATTGATAGAAAATATGGAAACATTATCATTAAAACGTATTAAAATATTGAAGACGGTTGGAAGTTGATAATAAATCATATATGAGACAATACTTATCGTACACTTTGAATGTACAGAGATAAGCTCGAAAGCAGTATCCCTTCGTTTGCGCTGAAATCCATCGAAGGAATAATTTAAACGAGTGAGGGATTATTTCTGGCGAAAGCATCGCTCCTCTACAGAATCTGTAGGATCATAACAAATGGGCCGAAGCACCCTAATGGAAATAAAGAACGCCGGAGGTGTTGTTACGAAAGTAACGATTCGTGGCGGACGAGGAGAAACCAAGTTGATACCTAGCAAAAATCAGGGAAAGAGGGAGGCCAAGAAGCATAAAACAAAGAAAGCGACACGGAATAAACAGGGAGAGTGAAACAGCAAATGAGAAAATGGAAAAAGTAGGACTGAACTGGAAAGGGGAGGGAAACGGAATAAGTAAAGGGGGGATAGTGGGAAGAGAAATAGCGCTAAGGGGGTGTCGAGTGCGTATACTAAAGTACGACCACCATCAGAAACTTGCCCTAAATAAATATCCCCCACCTTTTCCTCTTGCGCATTTTATCCCTGACAAATGGCGCTTTAGTATAATCCTCAAATGTTACTAAACGTTGCACTGAATATTTTCATGCAATAATAGCAATGAAAAAAACACTTCAACTCGACTAATATAGTAAAGGAATTGTATGAAATTCGTGCAATTTCTATTCGAAATTTTATTGCTCGTAAAACTTGACGTTAACATACGAGTTTTCCGTATTCGATTAAACTCACTAGACGAGCCTTTCCAAGCACAGTAAACGGTTCAACGTGGCTGCGTGTTTTAAAGCACTTAAGGTTCCCTATCGCCCTTACGCGCCTACGTATAAGCAGCAACGCAGTTGTAAGTAAAGCGTTCGCTTAAGCCGAACTTATCAGTCGGAACACGCAAATATTCGTGACCATGCTTCATGCAAATTCGACCACGTACGAACGACCATCCAGGAACAAGGGGGAAAAAGGAGGAACAAAATAGAAACAGTCTATCCTTCGAATAAAGCAGCTCTTAAGATCGAAGTTGGCTACTCTTTCACCTTGCGGTAAGCGCGCGTTATGCCACAAAATAAAATCCTTCCCACGAGTTCACTTATGTTCTCTCGGGAGGTGACGCTTCAATCTGGAGAATCTAAGATGGCTGTGCCTTGAAACGAACGCCTTGAGCTCTCGCTCTATGGACTGTAACGAACCGGACAAAGTTCACTGATTCGAGACTCGAGACAGAAGAGGACAAATCGCGAGTGCTTCGGGATGTTTTAGAAATCACCACGTAAGCCGTTTCTTCTTTCGTGGAAATCGTGGATTCCTTTAGTATTATTGATTCATTGCTAGTGTCGTTGTTAATGTACTTGTAAGTTAGAAGGAAGGTAATGAATCGTCCTATTTCCCTGTCAGTAATTTTATTTCTTATTCGCACTCGTCTTGAATTCCATGAACATTGCTCACTTTAAAAGACGAATAAAACGTAACAATACATTTCTGTTTTATAATAAAAGGGAACAACTTCAAAATGTGGGTGAACGCTTACAGTAGTTTATAAAATGATATGCTACACGAAAATCTTTGGAGCCTACTGTACGTGACGTGTACGACAATTGTCAGCAATTTAATACTGTCGCCAAATTGAAAATTGCGATACTTGAGGCCTGGAATCGCGTTACACCAAAACAGCTGCAAAATCTAACAGAATTAATGACCAAGGGAATGAATTTCTTAATAAAAAGTGGTGGAAAAGCAATAAATTATTGGAAACATTTATTCCTTTAAGTTATTATGTTTTAGTTGATTAAAGTTTTTGTTTTTCTGCAAGTGGATCTATCATTTTGTTACGGTCAAAAATTGACGAAAATCAGATAAATGCTTACTGTACAAAAATGCGGCAATACATTAATATGACATTTTGCACATATACTCCATAGTGCCTAGGCTGCACGTTGAGTAAGTTTCAGCCGAATCGGTTAATTAGCTCCAGAGTTAGGGCCAAAAATCCAAGTGGATCTATCTTTCTGTTACGCACTGTATAATTGGTATTTTTTGTGTTTGCAAGGAACATCGACAAAGTACAAAAACAAATTAGGAGTTTAATAATTCAGTTGCCCGCAGTTGTAGAATACGAAAAACTAGTGAAATATTTGCTCCTCTGACGAAAGGAGCATTCGAGGCACACGAATGGTCTCGTTACCAAGAGATCACTGGGTAAATCTAAACGACGACCCGGTACAAATTGAAAGCATTTCGTACCTTCTGTTGAGTGACTATAACAAATGCCGCGTCTTTCCGAACGTTCTCTTCCTGTCCAGCCGGACAGCTAGAATTGGCCGATTTTTCAGCAAGTCTATTTACCTTCCATCCGTAGCTTCGATCGACCGTAGTCGACCCTCGGTGATCCTATCTACGCCTCAGGAGGGGTGGAATTTGATAAAAATGGTGGTGATAATCCGACAAAGTCAACTACCAATCTACCAAAAATAGTGAAACGACTAAACCTCCCCCCTTCTTGAAGAAAAATAACAGAACATCAAAAATCATAGTACTACATATAAATATAATAGATTTCTCATTTTTGACTGCTGAAAAAGTATTTTACAATTCGAAACGTATATCTGTGCAAATAATATTCTCTTTTTTTTCGCTTCTCAATGTTAAAGTGAACAAAATTAATCAAGTTCTTTCGAGTTCTGTTCTTTACAATTGAATTGCTTGAAAAATGTAACTAAAAGAACCTCGTCAAGCATCCATTAAAAGAGTTAAAACATCGACTTTCGCTTTTGCCGAATTCTTCGCGGTCTGTTAATTCAGCATTAAACGCAGTAACGCCGAGCATTAAAAATATTTCATGCGAGTGCGCAATATTTTAACCAAACCGGAAGAACAGGCCTGTTCGTGTGCCATGGTATAAAGTCACTCCCTTTTCTACCCCTTCCCTCTTTTACGGTGCAGGACATGCGAAGAGGAATGTAGACCGTAAAATGTAATGAAATTTCTGCGTGTTCCTTCTTCGAACGTTTGAAGAACATCTACTGCAAGATATTCTACAACATAAAATATTATTTATATCCTCATTTTAGCAATTAGAAAACTTGATTGCACTTATTCACTCTTTTAATTGTAACATTCGATGAAAGCTGTTTGGTAATTTTTAGTAAAGCATAAATACAGTCTATTATTCATAAAAAAAGGTCTGGGAAACAATTTTTTCAATTTTATCGATTAATAATAAATCAACCAAGAGAAACAAAATCACACGAAGACATTTTTAGTTCGCACTGCCCCTGGCATACCTTTTGTTCCAGTATTTAGTTCCGGCCAGTTTGTGAGCATCCGTGGAACGACCAACCCCTCGTGCATTCAACCCCTAAACCACCCTTGAAACGTCCACGAGCCAGACGCCGTCTGTGTGGACGCATACTTCTCTACTGGGTGTACCAAAAATCAGTCCTTACTGGCAATTCCAATAAACAATTCTTTTTACAATTATGCATTTGAATTATGAATTCATATAAATAAATAGTATGAATAGTTTAAGATATTCACTTGAAACATTATTAAACGTCACACATTTTGTTTGCCGAAAAATAAAAAATAAATTGTGACGCTGTCCAATTAAGAAAAATTAATTCGAAAATGTTTTACATTTGCATGCGTGCACGTGATGATCTGGAACAAAAACAAATTCCGTCGTTGAATTTCCATGTTACGAGCACCAGATATGGTTTTTATCGAGAGGTTGAAATGAAATTCTAATTTTAGAACTAGCTCAAAATATCGGGCTTTATCAGATTCAAATTCAGCGAAACACTCGCATCGCGTGACAAACTATTTTAAGACACACCCTGTGTAAGTTCGTGCAGGTAGGGAAAGAAAACGAAATTAGCGCAGCACGTACGTGGCCAGTCGAATTAGAGATTAAAGGATTGAAAGGAAAACGAGAAAAGTAAAAGCAAGTTCCGTTAATGAAGAGATTCCTTGTGAATGGGTATTATCTTCAAACTAGGTTTCAGCCTTTGATCTTGTTATAAGACGCCAGCACTGGCTAGCCAAGTAAAGTGGCCAATTATTATAAAATGTCCCAAAATTTACACCACTACCCCCCTAATTGGTTCAAACAATTGTCTATTCTGCAAAATACTAACAAATTGTATGTACTATATGTAAGTGTACACCCTAAACCTGTTACAAATAATAATGACATGCAAACATTCCCTTCACACCATTATACAGTATAAATATTTTACGAGACTACTGCCCTAATAAAACTCTTCCTACTTATCACAGCAAACTCTCAAAAAATACGAAAAAAATGAAATTTTATGTGAATCAAAATATCAGTCAACGAACCGTGGTTCAAGATATGCTAGCCCTCGTAGCAACAATCGCGACCACATCTGTTCCCCCGAGGAGAACAAAAAACCACGACCTAGGACTCAGCCGACAGACTGACTAACCATTGAAACGAAAGGGTGAGGGGGCGAAAAAAAGACTGAATCGCCAAGAAGCCGGAGAAGCACGAGAACAATCCAAACGACGACTGCGTCTATGGCGTGAGCCTGAACGGGGTGAGAGACGAAATCCCCGAGAGCACATCCCTGGAGTGAAACCACGCGACGTTGGGACATAATTGGGCGTAGAATTAGCAAAGGGGTTTCGTTGTTCCCCGTCTTGCGTGCGGTGGACCACCGAAAGGACCGACTTCCCCTGTCGCTCCGTTGACTTCCACACAGCACTAGAGACACGGAAATTTCGAAAACGAGGAGAATGGAAATGGACACGCGTCCACCCTTCCGCCCCTCTAAATGGTTTAGCGAATTACGCCAAGGCCGAGATTGGATTTGACTCTCGTGGCTTTGCGGACGAGACCGACCGTAACCGGCCCACGTGCCGAATAAAGGACACCGGCGAAAGGGGGGAAAAAAAAGGAAGAAAGTTTTCGACTTTCGAGCTTAGCCAATTTGCCAAAATGTCCTGTCCACGCAGTGGCGAGTCTGGAGGAAACGTGGGGTGATCGAAAGTTATGAAGCTGGGGGGTGGCGTGATAGCGAAAGGGTTGATTGCTGATACACCTTGCGTCTTTTGTAATTAAATGACACTGTTGAGCGGAGTTTCTGGATTTGTCGTACTGCATTTCGACAACAGTTAATAAAGGATTGACAACTTTGTATTGCAAATATTAGATTTCTGGTTCAATATTTGGTTCAATTATTCATTGTTAGTACGTATATTATTGTTTATTATTCGAGCAAATATTTCAACGTGTATCAAAGATAAGTCTTAGCACCTTGGGTATAATACTGAAATGTACGGCGAGTACAGTGTCGTTAGCAACTGTTTCATAGAGTATCTGTTAAACACAAAGAAATACATTACATATAACGCACAAGAAGTTAAACGAGGTTGAACTCAAAACACTAAACAATATTAACAAAATTGGATATTTTATAATTGAACAATAAACTTACATAAACAGTTGTACTTACTACACTGCTGTTTGGTTCGAACTATACATATTTAGCTATATAAATGTAAATATTCGAAAATGAGGAAACTTGCAATCGAAAAGGTAAAAGCACATTTCTTCTAACTTCTGAGATTCCTGACAGATTACCCTGTCATCCATAAGATGGAATCCAGGGAGAATGGTTTCGCAGCAAATATCCTCAAATTGCGAGCAAATATCTCCTGTATCGGATCTTCAGGTGGATTTTCGCACAAGGGTGGTTATCCATGGGGGGTGGAGCGAAATAGAAACGGTGAAAATATCGGAGGGTCTCGACTACTCTGATACCTTTCGATTTCTCGCGTGTAAACATTATTCCCCGCTGAGCTTTCTCGTTTCTCAGTACCAGGCATAAAAGCTCTATCCTCGGGCGTGTTAATAATCGAACCATGCCTCGAAACAATAAATATCGAAGTGCTGCACGAGATTTCGTGCACAAACCACTGTATTAACCGATGCAGTATCTTTCAATATCATTTCATAAATTTTATATCGGAGGATATACTAGTAAATTTAGTAAAGTATCTGCTTTCGTCATAAATATAATACTTTGTATTTATTTCGATTCGTAGGGCTAAAAGAACTTTTTGGATAATTTTATGCAATACTTGAAAAACAATTAGTACTGTACAAAATTAGGTAGGTATTCGTACGCGATAAACATTTATGAACAATTTATTTAGTATTATTAAAAAGGCTTGCATAGCAATTGTACTGGATATAATTATAAAACGAACACAAAAAGGGAAAGAACTTGCTGGCATTTACTCGACCGTTTTTGAATTCATTAAATATTATTAGGAAATCAATGTGTCTCTTTCAAGGCGCAATAATATTAACAGTTGTGAAATTCCGATAAAAAAAATAAACGAGGAAATTGAGCAGCTCTCTTTTTCAATAAAACAATAGCAACTCATATATTTGTTACGAGCCGAGGGCTAAGGGGCACGGTTGCGGAGCCGAGGATCGGTTGTTTATGAATTTGTTAGTTACGGATGTACCGGTGCGTATTTCATCACCGAGTGCCGTTTAAGGTAGGAGGATTGCGTGGATGTACCAAAGCGTATTTCATCTATGGGTGCCACTAGGAATGTTAATAAATGTAACCTCGTAACTATCGATACACCTCGAGCGGTTAAGATGTATCTATTCGGTGGATTTAATACTGCTCATGATTGGAATAGGAAATGAAATAAATGTATCTATGTTCAATAACAAAAATCTCTATATTCTTTTACTTTAAAGAATTACAAAAGTGTTAAAATCGCGGAGCTTAAACCCACGCTTACAGTCTTTTAACGTTTATAAATACGAATGCTCGAAAGGGAATTTAACCCGATCTTGCTGTTTTTTGACGAATATAAATGTTGGAATAAATATCAGAAGAATGTTCAAAAGGGAATTTAACCCGATCTCACTGAGCTTTAGCAGAACTTTGCGATCAATTACGGCGTAACGCGTAGCTTGACTATTCAGAACTAAGCCTTAATAAATAGAAGTTGCTCAAAAGGGAATGGAACCCGATCTCGCTGGCATCAGTGTGGCTAGCTGGCACCGACATGGTACCTAGCTAGTAGGTCCACACTGAGCCACGAGAGTTTTTTGTTTTTTTTTGACAGTACTAGCCTGCAATTTGATCATGGGGGTTGGTGCAAAGATACCTTGAGCAAGTGCTCACTACCCTTTAACATGCGAAGGATTTCGTTGAATGTACTGAGGGGTTAAGTCTGGCGAGAGCCGTTTTAGAAAGTCCACACTGAGCCACGAGAGTAGATTTCATGCCCTTTTTATATCCGAAAAGCGGACCAAAAATATGGTGGGGGTACAGAATCTTCCAAGGGAGTCCAAAAGATCGCCCTGAAGCGTTGCGTCATCGCGCCATCGCGACTGCATGCACTCTCGATTTCCAAATAAGGGCATAATAGACGAAACGAAGGAAACAATACTTCCTACGTAACATATTCAAACATTTTATATTATTTGTAATTATTGTTTGCTTATTAATTGTAAGTTGCAATGCTTATACTTTTTCCTTCCAGCAAACTCTAATTGATACGCTGTTTATAATAACCCTTATATCCGTTCACTGCGAACGCTCTCACAACAGACAATATAAAAGCAGAACATAAAGCCTTGTGCTCCATCAGCAAAATCGCAGTAAATGGAAGAATTTACCACATGCAGACCACATATCATGCGCATTCTGGTCACGAAACGATACCAGAAAGCCGATCGCGAAGTTAAACAAACGTATTCAATTCACGACCATATTTTCACGTTAAAATTTCAACAAAGACCCCATCGTTCATGCACTGGAACGTCGTTCGCAAACAAAGTAACCAAGACCTCCCTTAAAAAAAGTTGAATAAATTCAACACCATAGGCAAAACAAAAAATAGAAAAATTCATTATTTAATATCTTAACAACCAGCAGACGTTCCTTTCTTCGTCCTATCCGCGGAAACGGAAGAAAAATTCATTCACGAGTGCCATGAAATCTTGTAAAAAGCTACGCGAACAAACCGCACGATAATTATTGCCAACCTACAGTCAGCTTAATGAAATAACTTGGTAACCTCGCTGTGTACTGCGCTGCGGTGTATCGAGCTGAGCGGGAGTCTGTCATTGCTCTCTCTGTTTGACCAAACATAGGAATCATCCCCCAACTCAACCCCCTAAACCGCGTTTCACGATACCGAGAGGGTGTCTCTTCCATACAGACGGCACGGCGGGAGGACCGCTAATGAATCCACCCCCACCCCCCACCCCCCCTAGTCAGAACCACGGTTATCCATGCCTTTCGGGTGTACAAGGTAAATTTGAAATGTAACTTTCATAAAAATGCAAAAACTCGTCGTGGATCCGTTTGTTAGCGTGTTTTCATAAGAGATTCTTGTGACGGAGGAAAATGTACCTCGGTGTTAATTTAGGTGGCACATATTTGTCAAATTCAGATGAAAATAAATATGTAGGGTGGGATTGATTTTATAGGACGATTATTGCTGCAAGAGTAACATTAGAATGAAGTTTGTTCATTTATTAATATATCTGGAAGAATTCTGTAATAATTAACGTGGTAATTCGTGTGATTGTGATAACGGTGTTGCATATAATATTACGTTACCTGCGATATGAAAGGGGTACAATTGAAAGAGTACATTGGATGAAAGAGGATAAGTTTATCGAAAAATATGAATGGAATAGACGAAACAGCAAGATTTAATGGGTTTCTGTTATTAATTTCGTGTAGAAACGCTGCTGTGTAAGTTGCAATATTGTTTCCACTAGTTGCAACGAGAATAATGTACCCTGTCGCTGGTCAGGGGTATGTTTAATATGTAACTAGAGGGGTCAGGTTGAATTGCTTTTAATCAAAAGCTAGCTGTATGTGGTTAATTGGAAACTGACTTGCCTACTGCTAGGATGTGTAGCGTTGTTCCGTATTTCAAGTGAAGTGTAATAATGAAGCGGAAGTAGCGCGCGTAACATTTTGAAGTGCACACTACCACGCTAAATATTAACGTAAAGTTAAATCAATGGCACGCTGCGTTCGTAATAACAACACAGATATTAACAGCCATTGCCTGTACATCACAAGAATCAACAAACTTCCAACAATTTCCTTCCTACCTTCGACATCCTGAAAACTCGCCGAACGTTAAAGAAAACAAACTACCTAAAATGGTCGAGACCAACTCATTAGAAAAGCACAAAATTCAACACCAAACCCGATACCAATGCACCCTCCCATCAACTGTATCCTTCGCGTTGAACCGAACACCGATCCGTAAAAGACAAACAACGATCCACGTACCAACCTTAACTCTTTCACCCAAGCGTCCCCAACATTGCTTTAAGAGTCCTCTTTTCTATATTCATGTAAACGCCCGCAACACGTGTCCTCGTGTCGTTAGACCAGACTAAGTGTTCGCCAAAAGGGCGACACCGCCGTCGCAGCTTTTTCAGCGTTTTTCCAGCAGAAGCAAACACTCCGGAGGGATGGGGGTCGGGGGGACGAGAAACGGAAGCACGCCAGAACGCAAACGTTCCCTCGGTCGTTGCTGTCAGGTGTCTGCGGAGGACCACGACCGCCCGATTGCTGCACGACCACGGATTCCCGACGCGACGGTCGTCACCCTCCAGCTGGCATCCCTCTCTACGCACCCTTCTCAGTCCTCTCCTAACAGCAATCATTTGCATATCTGCCGGTCGAACGTGTGCGCGTTCCGCGAAGGGCGGGCAAATTCTATTATCGAATTCTGGTATGCACGGTGAACAGGGGCTGGCCGGACAAATTGGAGAAAAAATAAAGAAAACGGGAATATCGCGGATGAAAGGAATTTCAAGCCTATGTGCTAAACTAAAACATAATAACTTTAAGGAATAAATGTTTTCAATAGCTTATTGTTTTTCCATCACTTTTTATTAACAAATTCAGTCTCTTGGTCATTGATTCTGCTAGATTTTGCATTTTGTGGTGTAACGCGATTCCAGGCCTCAAATATCGCAGTTTTCAATTTGGCGATAATATTAAATTGCTGACAATTGTTGTACACGTCACGTACAAGTTGACTCCAAAGTTTTTCTATAGGGTTTGCATCAGGACATCCCGCTGGGCAGGTGAGAGTTCTGATTTTTCGTCCTTGCAACCACTGCCTAGTGCTGGCAGAAACGTGAATTGTCGCATAATCGTGCATTAATTGTAATTTAGCCGAAGGAAAACAACACAAGTATGGTACGACATGATCCGCAAGTACTTTTTGGCAAGCTTGCGAGTCCATATGAGTATCGACAAACGCCAAGGTTGCCTTTTCAAATGCCGAAAAACCGGTCCATGTCATTACTGAACCGATACCAATATTTCATTTGCGGAAATAACGTGGTTCGCGTCGCAAATCGTTTCTTTTTAATACTTCTTAATTTAGTTCATGTTCTCGGATGAGAAGAAATTCAACCTGCATAGACTAGACGTCCTTGCACACCATTGGAACGATTTGTGGCGTGAACCACGTTATTTCCGTAAACGAAATTATACGCTGTAATGACATGGGCCGGTTTTTCGGCATTTGAAAAGGCAACCTTGGCGTTTGTCGATACTCATATGGACTGGCAAGCTTGCCAGAAAGTACTTGCGGATCATGTCGTACCATACTTGTGTTGTTTTCCTTCAGCTAAATTACAATTAATGCACGATTATGCGACAATTCACGTTTCTGCCAGCACTAGGCAGTGGTTGCAAGGACGAAAAATCAGAACTCTCACCTGCCCAGCGGGATGTCCTGATGCAAACCCTATAGAAAATCTTTGGAGCCAACTTGTACACCACGTGTACAACAATTGTCTGCAATTTAATATTGTCGCCAAATTGAAAACTGCGATATTTGAGGCCTGGAATCGCGTTACACCACAAAATGCAAAATCTAGCAGAATCAATGACCAAGAGACTGAATTTGTTAATAAAAAGTGATGGAAAAACAATAAGCTATTGAAAACATTTATTCCTTAAAGTTATTATGTTTTAGTTAATTGTAGTTTTTGTTTTTCTGCAAGTGGACCTATCATTATGTTGCACACTGGATATAATAATTTTTTTTCAAAGATATTTATATTATAAATTATAAAGAAATTTACCCTTTTATTTATAGACGCATGAAACGTTAGAAACTAAAAAAAAATATTTCTCGCATGTATCACTGCGTACAATTCTTTCGAATCGCACATTTAAAGGCGGTTTCGAAGCGTTCCCTAGCGGAACAATGAAAAAGCATATCATCGACGGGGCAAGAGAGCAAGCAAATTACAAAGATGAACCTCGGCTTCATTCTGAATACCTAATGTCGAAGTAAGTCTGCATCAAAGGACTCGTAATTCCATTCAAATATTACACTCAGCTTCTAAGTAACAAGTTACCCGCTGTCTAACGCAATTAAAACTTTCTTCTCGCGAAGATCTGAACTGCTTCGCTTCTCTTGCCATAATTTGCAGCCTGTGACCTATCACGTGATGCAACCAGATAGGCCGCATAATTAAAAATAAATTATTGGATAGAATATCACGCAGGGTGTTCTGTAACAGGTGGCACGTAGCCGAAAACGATCGTTCTTAATTAAAAAGAAAATAATTTATTAACGAAGTGCACGATGAAATGAATCATCATATAATAAGAAGCATAGAAATCGTTATGATTCTAATAGAACGATTCCTTCTACAAGCTACAATTTATTTATATAAAAATTCGTGTGTCTACAGACCCGTAAAGAATTCATTTCGAATCTGAGACGACGCCTGAGACGGAAGTAACTGGAATTTAGTTTCCGAAAAATTAATGTACGAAACTTCCGATTCGTCGTCTGCATTTAGAACTTCGCGTGAAGTTTGCTCGCTCGTTTCAACCGAGGATGGCCATAGTTCGTTTACGAGGTGGACGGGAACTCTCTGCCAACTGTCAAAATCCGTTCAACTTTCCACAAAAGCCCCAGAAACTATGCTTTGGAACGCGTTCGCACACACACACACCAACACATGGCACAGTGTTGCCTGCGTCACGGCAAAAATTACCTTCCGGCGGAACGTCGTACGACGATTGCAAAAATATGCTTGCTATATCGTCTACGAAACGTTGGTCGGAAATGTGCCCAGACACCCCCCGGGAAATAAAATCTAGCCGAAACTTCATCGTCCCCTTCCACTTGAAGTAACGACGAAAACGAGATGAAACAGAAATAAGCGAGAAAATAATTGCCGGGAAAGAACATGGGATTCCTATCAAAATGTAAATTCGAAATAAAGACGTGTGGAACAAACGGAGCGTTGCGTTTCATTGTGATCTTTTACTCTACGGCAATAATTGTGAGTGAAATCCACGTGAATTTAAATGGAAATCAATTTCTCAGTGTCTCGAAATGATATTATATTCAATGAAATTTGAAACTTCTATAGTAAATTCTTTATCGTCCATCAAGAAGTTTAGATTAATATAAAACACATATTACCGAGACAAAAATTATCTCTCTTATCACCATACGCCCTATTCCGTAATAGCTCTGAAACACCATTACAGCAATGACAAAATCGTCTCAGAAACGGTCCAGGACACCCACGTTTCTTTCATCCACGAATCACCAGTGCTGGGTACATCATTCACTCCGACACCTTCTCGTCTCCTACATCCGTCAAGATGATATCATTCCTCGAACCCAACGAACCACTCCGGGGCAATTAATCTTTCGGTTAATCAAAAGTACGACTTCACAGCCGTTGCGTTATCTGCGCGAGGCCACGAATACTCGGCGTATAAGAGGCAGACCGAGCGAGTGGCTTCTCCGTGGATGGCGCGAAATTAAATGCCGCCACGAAATGCGCCGCAGTATTCATTCAATCCTGGAGAAATCTTAGCGTCCTTTGTCTCTTCGTGGAAAAGGATCGGGAACGGAGGATGAGGACACCGTCGCCCCATAGCCGTGCTCGTAGCAGACGGGGTGCTTACTTTCGCCTCTAGGATTGCAGCAGCCGGGCCCTAATGAGGAAATACACTTTCGCTAGCGACGTGACAAAAGGGCCAGCACGCATAGTGTCAGCAGCGTCAGCAACGAGTCAGGTTCATTCCTCAAATGAGAATTCCCATCCCCCTGCGTGCCGCACTCGCGAAAAGACCTCGGTCGGAGCACGCACACGTGAAAGGGAACGGGGACCCCACAACGTCGATAGTGGATTCGTGAATTCGTTTCGGGTCTCCCCCTTGAAAACAACGACACCGTTTAGGGCGGCTTCCTTCCGCGGCCCTCGTGCATCTTTTATGTACAGGCATTTTATTGTTTGCTTTGCGATTGAAATATTTCTCTGGACAATTTTGGGGCGGTCCCGACGTGGAAAATGGGAAATGTTGTAGCGGGTTATTATTATTTCAATGACGTATAAGTAAAGTAGGTATAACAATGTGAGGATTTATACCTCTCTTGAAAGATCGATGTTATCGTGCCAGGGGTCGCAGGAATGTATTTTCGAAGGAATTTGAGGGAGTTATTCCTTTATTTAACACTAGAACTACCGATGGATTTCGGTGCCATTTAGATAGCATACGTTGGACAGATTAAGAACACGAAAGTCGTTGAATGAACATTGAATGTAGATATACAATTGTCATTCTGTCTTATTAAAAATGATTATGAATTGCTACAACGATACTTATATATTAATAATTTTGAAGCAAATATGAGAAACAAGTCAGTTTGACTTGGTTGGTAGTTGTAGTGTTAAAGTGTATGCTTCAATCAGTTTCTTTGGCGTGCGCTATTCGGTTGAATTATTTATTAAATATAGAAGAAATGGAGGAAACTGGAGCCTTAAGCTTCACATCAATTTAAAAGCCCAGAATATTTTCCAATCATATAGAATATAGAGTATTCACTTAATTTCAGGTTGAAATGGAAAGATTTCATTTTTCTGAAGAACCACAAAGGAATTATCTAGTGAAATCAAGTTGCTTCATTATGACATCATACCTCCTATTCCGCTGAAAACAATCGTGAAATTTTATATGAAAAAGCTTCTACCTTTCCGTGTCATAAGGTTCTGTTATGTCCACTATCATTTTTATGGAAAACCGTTATGCACGTACATAAACTTAAATATCGCATGCAAATGGTTCTTTCTCCCACGCATAACATTTCGTACGCTGTAAGCCAATAACAGTAAGATTTTATAATATTGTTACTTCGTACGACTGTACGTACGTGAGTAACGTTGGAAAACAGCTTGGTTCTTTGCACTTTTATGGTAAGCAGTACGCCTTTAAGTTTATTCCCGTACGCTGCAACTCGACGTTATTTTCTTCACTAGTCTAGAAAGCTTCTTCTTATCATTAGTACGAAGCCTCGGGTCCGGTAGGAAGCGGAGAAACGTAAATGGCTTTTCTTCTTGGAAATGTGGATGGCTTCTTGTCTGAATGAATCCTCTATCTTGTTCTCCAATACATTATATTTTTTAATTCAACTTCTCTATTTATCCAACAACTTGAATAATACTAATGCAATTACTGTTTATCAATAAATTATTTGAAACATTGCCCTCGTACCCATTCCTTGCCATTGCGCTGAAGAAAATATAATATCTGTGAAGAGATAGTATGAACAACTGAAGTACCAAACGTTCACTCACCAATCTATACATTAACGTTTCAATGTGTTTTCGAAAGGGCGCAAAATGTAGGAGGTGACACCTTTCCTTCGTAGATTTTCAGTTTAACTTAAATATTTCCAAATCACGCCGCAATTAACACGGCAACTCTAGAAACATTCTACTGCTTTTCGTAAAACGAGTTCTGCCCAATTTTGTGTTCAATTCCAAAACACTCTACGAAACAGCGTCGACCAATTTGTATCAGAGGAAGTCATTCTTACTGCATTTCTTTTCTCGTGTCAAACGCATAAAGCACGACACCACGCCGAAACCCTAGATAGGCATTACGATATAAAATGTAAGGGATGCGCAGGAAAAAGGCATAATGTAAATGGGAGGGTGACGTACGCTAGGGTCGCGCAGAGACGCGTTGCTCTTTTCTCTTTCACTGTACGTCCTCTCTGTCTCAGAAATAGCGAGCTGCTCTCTCATCTTTCGCGATTTTCGTGCTTTCTGCGTGAATGAATGTCCTGAACGAAATGAATCTTCCTCCACGAATGTCCTTTCTTTGGACAAGGCGGATTCTTCCCTTCTTGCCTGCCGTTTTTTCAGCAGCATTGTTCTGCGTCTGACCAGAAAGCAAGCCTGTGCTCGTCTATTATTGTTCACGTGACAGATCGACCGGCTTATTTATTAAAGTTCTGTCGGATTCTTGTCGGTTTTTACCCGCGAACATAAAATCACTATCCGAGGAAATTTGAGGGACGTTTAATCGTCATACTATTGTTAGAAATACTACAGATTAATGATTCAAACGCACATTTCACGAATCAGTTTGCGGCGACAGATTAATAAATAATTGTTTACGATACAGAAGGCAGTGAAATTATTTTTAATAGAGAAATCTCCCAGCTAAGAATAAAATGCACGTAATGTACAAAATTGCCTGTTCAGAATTTTAATATAAAAGACAAATATAGGAGAAGGGAGAATAAGTGAAAAGCATTGAAGGCATAACTTCTCCCAAGTAACCTGCAACTTTATAAGTTAAGATTAAACTACAGATATCGATACAATGCCCATCTCTTGCGAGTGAAATACGATTCGTTCCATCGGTATACTTCAATATAAACAGGTTAACCTTGTATATCGCCCCATTTTTCTATCCTCGTGCTTTAGAAAGAAGTAAACGCGAAGTAATTTAGATCTCGATCGCTTTTGTTCGTGCTACGAGACAATCTGTTATACGATGTGTATTAAATCCATTCTGCCATCCCATTTTCGCCGTCGCATAGAAGAGTAACATGTATCGGTATAATAATTCTATGAAAACTTCGATACGATTTCATCGCCTGATCTCGCCTCCAGAATTCAAACAAAATTTTCTCGACCAAGCACGAAGTGGTCCTTGGACACGACATGGGCCCATATAAGGAGATCTCGTCCACAGAACTATTTCTACTCCAGCTGAGCTTCTTTCCTTCGCGAGCAATTCTTTTGTCGCTTTTATATTGGCGAGAATTGGATTACGCGAGGAAGAAAAGTTGCTTGCACAACGGACCAAAGTAGTAGAATGAAAGGAGGAGCGTAGTAAAGAGGAGCCTCTGTATTCTGGAAACTGTATTCTGGCTCGCGTGTTCTATATTTCCGGTTGGAGCGATCAGTAGCCGACCGTGTGAGGTAATCGATGACGACGTGAATCCTTTGTTCAGCTGATACTATTTATGCACGCGAGGCAAGAAAGAATGGCGCAATTTCTGTTTTGTTACGTATGTAAAAGTAGCAGTCACTTATTGATTGATCGAAAATAAACCTTGAAATTGTGTTCTCTAAGAAAAGGTACTCGATACTGTAGAATATAATTTTATACGGAACATTTCCTTTTATTAAAGATACAAAAAATCTGATCAATTTTACGGATACAAATCGTGTCTACTATAGTGACCAATTTCTCCACTATACCATAGCTCTCTTACTTCTTCCTGTACCTTCAACCTTCGAGACTGCCATCATATTACCTTGCCGCTCTTTGGAAAGTATATGAGAAGTTATCTCCAAGATGCACGGGAAACGAAACAAAGGGCCGGTACACTAGCAGGAAAATTAGCAGAGGAGCTCGCCATAGCGTGTAATTAAAAGATTAAATGGATCAGCGCATTCGTATGCTCCTACAGTCCTCCGTCTAGAACAGGCGAGATTATCAATGAACACTGACCCCCGCGTTCGCCGCTCGAACTTCGAGATTATCGATCATCCGAGAAGTTTTCGCGGCAGCTCCTTCGTCGAAGGAATAATTAACCGCGTGCTATATTAGGTAAGAGCTCGAACGAGATTGATGCGTTGAAAGGTTTCGCCAGAATCGTTTCCATGGGAATAATTGAGGGCTTGGCCGAGGGTGAACGGAAGCGACGCTGCTAGGGAGATTTAAAACACTTTCTTAGGGACCAACCGGTTCGTGTACCGCCCACTACAACTCCCAGAGGCTTTACGAGATTGGATCACGTCAGTGTCGCATATTCGGCGACCGAAATCGGTGATCTATCGATTTAATATGAACCGAAGCTGTTACATTCGGTATCAGTGGAGTAGAAAGCGAGATGGCTACTTACGAATTCGACTTTGTCATGAAAGTGCCCCTGATTAGGATTCGTATCGCTTACCTGAAAGCAGAGAAACAATTTTTCGTTAGATTGTGGTTTCATGAACTAAGAAAAATATATTTTTTATTGTAAGTGTATTTGCCCGTCGACATTAATTCATTTTTCGCATTTTGTAAATAGTACAAGTATTATTTTAATCTAGGTATTTCTATCGGCGACATATGATATTGAACGTTATCTTTCATGAAATAAACGTTTGGTGATTTCGAGGTAATAAATTGTATAGGTGTCTCAACTACCAAAGCTTCTTGGTAAAAAAATTGTACAAATGTTCGAAATATAATGATGCATCTAAGAATAAGAAATGCATCAAAAATTTCAGAGAAGAAATTTATGGTTTCAATAGAATTTCATATTTCAATACAATTCGGTTCTGTCTCAAACGCGAAAGCAAAAGTATTTTTGAATTTGGTTTGAAACATCCAAAAAGGTTTGAAAATTGCAAACTTTTAGAATTCGAAGAACCACCGGTACGTCTATAGTCTGTAATACATTTAGTCACGTACGCCGCGTACATAGCACAAGTACAAGCACAAGCACGCTGCGCTACCATAAAACTTTTACGGCGGCGGAATCGATGGACCGATAGGAGTGCGGAGAGAATTTGAAAGTAGAATCGCGTAGCTGAAACTAGCACGGTTGAAACCCTTTAGTGCCCTCTTGTAATAATAGATACATGTAGTCTACTTCATGGGCTGAATGTCGAGAACAGCTTGAGGAATAAATCGACCCCTACGGACTCACTTGTTTAGGACCCCTTTAGCGTTCGCCGTGGACACCCCTTTATTCACTGATACAGAAAATTTGTCAGTGACTCTGTTGCAGATGCTAGCAATTGCGTTGACCGAATCATGGATCCGAGCAAATAGCAACTGACGAGTACGGTCTTCTTCAAAATCTCGAATATGGAGCCTAACCATACACGTACAAGATAAATTCAATATGAATTTCTTGCCTTGTTTCACTTCAAAGAAATTATTCGAAATATTTGTCATCTATGTTCTGGAAATATCGCCAATTTAAATATACATTTCCTAATTTTTCGTTTCCCACGATCTCTACTTGAAACACTTCTTGCAAGAACAGCCCCCTATTCCTTCGCAAATAATAACAGACACTTATAAGCACGTACACCTACGCGCTTAAATCGAACACCATGTTGACTCACATACTATACGCAATTTAAACAACCCCCCGGAACGAATTGATTGAGTCTGTCAACTTCATTGTCGATGTTAAACTTCTCAGAGGAAAGACGTTCGAGGATCGCCCCTATGACCTTCTATCCAGCCTCAAATTCCCACACGCGATTTTGTTTGTTCTCGCGAGGGATTCGAGTCCTCGCTCGGGGATGACTCATGCTCTTCCTGTCTGTTTTTAACCCGTCGTGGCGTCGGAGGCATCCGGGGCGTCGCGAGGGGCTGGAGTTTAATCTAACAACCCCTGGTTCACTTTGCATGGCCAGGGACGGGCCTGGCCTCCCGTAGAGAGAGGGTAGGGAGGGCGGCCCGCAAGGGGTGCCATACACCGACTGCCCCCAAAGTCAGACTCTTGCGATAACCTCGGACGAACTTCTGGTATGAATAACGTTTGTCATGAATTATCATTACACGGCACGAGCCAACACGCCTTACGTCGATTCCACGTGGGTTCGGCACCCGTGGAGATCGCGAGATGACGACAAGGGGGCGGAAAGATGTAGAGCTTGCGGTGTGAAACCGAGGGACGAAGCACTGCAGCCCTTCGAATGATGCTTTATCCACGTCGTATCAAAGAGCTTGATATTGAAACGTGTTTGGTGACAGCGCGATTTATGATTCGCCGTGGGATGAAATATTAGGCGGATTGGATACGTTTGCGCCGTGAAGGAAGTTAATCGGATTACTCGTCTGCTTTGATTGCAAGAGGACGAAAATTGAGAAGCGGATGCATGATAATCGGAGAAGGAAAAAATGAAATGAGTGCGGGGTATTAATTTTGCTTTGGACAAATTGCTTGGGAAGACAGAAGTGTGGTAGGAAAATTAGCTTCGCGGTTCTCGTGCTTGTATGTGTATAATGATTATTTGGTAGTTTTTTGGACTATTTGGACTATTTAGAGAGGGGTAGTTTTTGTTATTCTGCCATCAGTTGGGCAAAATAATGCAATAATTTATTGCATGAAGTAATTTCTAATTTAGAATCCCAAATGTATAATCAGAATTCGAAATGCATTAGGTATTGTAGAATCCTTAGTTATAGGCAATTTCCACTGACAATCGTATCACGGAAGGGCTTGAATTTCGGATTCGCGTATAATATGTATTACGTTCTAGATTCTGTCGAATCGGATCTAATCTGATTCAGCCGCTGGGATTCATTGTGGAGAACCATCTACGTGAATATCAGATAGGTACCCCGAGAGAATACGTGTCAATGATAATAATTAATTATAGGTGTAATAATTAATACATGTCAACGTTAATAATTAATGCAAATATTTAAAATTCGGCCACCCTGTAGAAAATTATGTATTCATTTTAAAAATAATGTTGTAAAAGAATGGCATCTATGTTCTCCCTACATATTCACAGATTATAAGCATTTTTAATTTACATGAAAAAGAATGAAAAAGAATTGTCATCTATATGTATGGAATTTTCTATGCAAGAACCAACATGGCGTATGTGCACACAGCGTTTTGCGAAAATTATTAATTTTACATTCGTATCAGGCCATCATCGCACTAATTTCTATAGAAAATACTAAAGACATAACTTACAATACCTCATATTATCTGTAATTTCTGTAATCAAATCTCTGTAATAAAATCCGTCTTTCAAAAACCACGAAAATTCTTCAGAACCACAATTTTTAATCCCCTGAAAAAGAACCATTTCCAATCTACATTGAATCCTTACCATAGAAGCAGTACAAACAATTTCAATATCGTAACGATATCAAATAAGATAAATCTCTCTTCACCAGACTCTTACAAAACGTTCCACTTTGCCAGACGATAAGTTTGTCCAAAAGGTCCAAACGTTTCCACAGGTAACTCCAAGGATCATCGCGAGCATAAGGAAGCCAAAGATCCATATTTATGGCGGAGGATTCTCAACGCGACGTTTCACCATCCGATCTCATCTCGACGTCAGTCACGTGGCCGACAAAATTCAAAGCGGAGCAACCGTGATGTCGTATCCACGCCGCAAGACCTCCAGGTCCGCGTTAGACTATTCCATTCGCGTGTGTGCCCGCAGCGGGCCTCTATTTGCATGTGCATCAGCAACCGCGGAGGCTAGAGGTCCCAGCTTTCCTCTACCTTCTCCTCCAGGATACGCCAAGAGTCCGCATTGATTTCGTATCGTGTTCAACTGTAGAATTTTAAAACTTGAAGGGCGTCCGTGCGAGTATCCACGCGGGACCACGAGCCCATGTGCGGGAAAGAATCGAATGTATCAGGTGTCAGAGAGAACGGTGCTGTACAATCGGTAAAACGAGCCACGAACGAGCCCCTACTTAGAAAACCAACCCTCACTTTCGGCATCGTATCGTGTGTCGATTTGGCGAACAAAACGAGGTTGTAAATATACAACCTAGTGCGTTTTAGGTGGTCGAGGAATGCTACTGTGTTTACTTGCACGCGGAGCTTCAGGGAATTAGGCTTGTCTCATTTCTTGTCCTTAACACTAGAACTATCGATAGATTTTGGTATCATTTAAATAGCATGCGTTAGACAGATTAAGAACACGAAAGTCGTTGAATGAACATTTAACAGAGATATACAATTGCCATTCTGTCTTATTAAAAGTCATCATTTGCTACAAGGAGATCTATATATTAATAATTTTCAAGCAAAAAATCTGAAACAAGTCAGTTTGACTTGCCTGCTAGTTCTAGTGTTAATGTCGATCTCACGCTGGTCCCAGTTGTGGATGTTAGGGTCATAATACATATTATTATAATTTTTGTAATCGGTAATCTATAATGCAGTAGTAAATAAAATTGTATTGCTTGAGGACAGAACACATTTTTTCAGTATGAGATATTAGATACACAGTATGTGTGTTTATGTTTACAGTAGAAATGGAATCACAATGTCACGGTTTTTACAGTGGATAATTTGTAATTAACAATTATTCTCTAAAAGTAGACATACATAAAATTAACCTCAGCTTTTGCAATTAAAAAAAAAGTTATTCTAAGTGACCTCAATAATTTGATCACTGTACGTCTCCTTTATAGTGTGGGATTGGAAGTTTTGATGAAATTAAACCGGTGTAAGTGTAATATACTCAACGCTGATACTATTATATATTTATTAACAACACGATACACTATTCCTTATACTTATTTCTACACTGTCTACGCTATACTACGCTGTTCTACTACGCTGTTTTACTACACTGTTCTACTACGCTGCTCCTCGATCTACTCTACTCCACTCCTCAATCCACACTGTACATTTCCATTCGTACATCCATTCGTCCTCAGTCATTCTCGTCTCTCTCTCTCTCTCTCTCTCTCTCTCTCTCTCTCTCATTCGTATCCTTAAAGCTATCCTTAAAAGCTAGAAAACAGAGAACACGGTTCTGCAGGCCATCGCTGCTCGCCTGCAGACCATCTGTGTCTCAGGTAGCCGGGTCATAAACGCCCTGTACCTGGACGTCGTGCGCTTTGCACTCCCACAATAGTATTAACAATATCTTCTTTCCGCTTCTTGGCATCTACAATATTCCCCATTTATGTAAAGAACTTCGGCCAAATCAACTCCAACTTTTTAATTCGCCCTGTACCAAACAACATACAGGCCTCTTCTGAAAGATTCGCAGATCTTCAGCATCATTTCCAAGTCAAACGGCCCCAGAATGAGCAGCTAAGAGGCGTAACCGTTCGCAATCATCCCTCTATGCATCCGAGGACGACCAGCGTCAGGCGTTTACAAGGCACGAAAGTAATTTCGTCCCTCGCGTTTATCCCTTTCCCATCCCGAAGTGGTTTTAAAAGCAGTTTACGACATCGTCCCGGCTCGATCCTGATCTCAGCTATCTCGTTTCCGACACAGCGGCTAATTAAAATCGGCCGAGGATGCACGCTACGGCTATCACGTGATTCTCGACTTGCCGGTCGGTTGAATTGCGAGAATCTCATTTTCCAGACGCCGTGGCCACAAACGCGGAGGATGCCGGTGTGGGAATTATCGAAGCATAAGCTCGAGGCACGTTACACGTGGCGAGATGAGGACGCCTCTTGCGTGCTCGATAACCAACGCTGATCCTCCAGACAACGTGCAACCGAAAGGGTGCAACCGGCTCGTTCGTCCACGGTTTCACCCTAAACGATCCAACCCTCGCGGACATGTGTAACGCCACATGGCACGTTGCTGTTAACGACGCGGCAGTCGGTACGGCGATCGAAGGCGCAGACGAAACACCGTTGGCAGATGGTGCCGGCCCGGGTATGTGGTAAATTGCACCGTTTGTGCACACGCACACGTTGCAGTAATTAGTTCATAATTGAAACACCCTGCCGCGGTGCGGTTCGAAGGTAAACGAACACATTCCTACGCACTCGACGTAGAATGTTCGATACAGGGGCGGGTGGCTAAGGTATTTCGGAATCGCAATTACGGAAGTCTAGTGATTCTCCTTTTGAGGTTGAGTTAGGTGACCACGGGCGACCGAGGAAGATTAATTTGTTGGTTAACGTAGAGAAAAGTGGGAAGATTCTCTATTCATGAGAGTGGAACGCGTTGCCGTCTGAAGGATATTTGCAGGGGGCGACTTCTGTCCGTAGTATGTCAAAACGAAGGGAGTCGAATTTGTCATGGTCTAGTTTCGCCCCACGTCTGCTGACATACTCAATTTCCATGTAAAAATTGGGAGATGGGAAAACGGGCGCCCCTATACGCGGATTCGCGACACATTTGTAATAAATTTTTCGCTACAGTGATGCCATCAGGATGTCTCGTTCGCGAGAGAAATCATTCCAGTTTTCGTTTCTTTGCCGCGTTATGATTAGCGGACACTATTTTATTTAGATAATTGTATGCGTTGATTTAGAAACAACAATTGTTTTATCATCCGGTATTAGATTATTGTTCACTAATTAGATCAGTTTTACGCAGAACAAAGAGGTGGTTATTAAAGCTTTGTCAGTTCTGTCTTTAATTTTAGTGTTACAAAAGAATGTCTCTAGAAGTACCACACATGTTTTATTATATAAATATTTATTATATACAATTATTCAGAATTCTTATATATTTTACGAATTCAATATGACCAGCACCACAAGGGATTAACTAAAATGCAATCGTACGGTTGAGAAACCAAAGGTGGTATGATAACTCTGCCGAAAATTTCATTGTTCTTCGCTTGATGGAAAAAGTTTTCCGTCCCTTGCTTAGCGACTCCACTCGATCGATACACAGATGGAGCGCTGATAAATGCATGGATGAACCGGTGCGTGCAGTAATCACCGAGAACGGGAACTCGTTGAGAAGGGAAGAGGACTTGTACAGGCGCATTTGTAAAAATAAGCGAGATCCCCGTCCCATTGTGAATACGTTATCAATTATATTTCAGCAAGTTTCCTGTGTAATTATCTGTCCATCTACGGAAAGTACTTTGGCATTGAATGTTAGGATTTGTAAATCACAGCAAATAAAAATGAACAATTTGTCCACTCTCGGGAATGTATCGATAGTGTTCAGCTGATTTTTTCAAGTATACAGGAACAACGTACGTAACTATTTTCTGTACATTTGTAGGTGTCCAGAATATTTGACTACCGAGAGTCTCGTTTAATTCGCGCCCATATGCCGTACAATATTTCAAATTTCAGTGAAACAGAATGCATATGATTATATCAACTACTAAAATAAATTTGCCTCCCTATGTAAAGGCCAGGACGAGGTAATTGGAGTCTGTGAGCAAAATGCCGACAATTTCGATAATTTAATCCCCTTGCAATTAATTATTTGATATCGTTGCAAGCACAGGTGCGTTAGAAATATTTCCCAATATTGTGCGGTCTTCTCAATCGAAACGGTGACGTAATTAACACTAACGTAAACTACATAAAGTGTAACAAATAAAAAATTGCTATTGGGTGGACGCCCCGCTTTTAACCTCCAATTTATATGCATCGTGCTTTACCTCAAGCTTTTTCACGACCCTCTCGAACGGATAATCAGCGAGTTCGCTCGAGCAAATTTGCTCACCAAGGCTCAACGTAAGTAAACACTTCGAGGAGCCTCGTTAAATCCTCAGAATACACTTGGGAAGGGTGAAAGAGATAAATGATTTCCTTCCGAGAACGACACAAACGGTCTGCGTCTATTGACCACTGCTACTTCCAAGGTGTCGTGCAACTTATGATGTTAGATTCATAAGATTGCTCGAAGAACCATCGATCACGTCATTTCGATTCTAATGTATACTCGCAGTGGAAGGGAGACCTATTTATTTATTTTACTGTAGTAAAAAAATAAGTAAATGGACAATTACGCACTGTATTTTAAGTATTGAATATTGGTATACATGGTTGAAATTATTAATTTTTCAGTGTCCAGTTATATTCTAAACTTCTAACGCTGAATGATTAAAAGTAATAAAAGTGCGTCCTGGCAGCAGTGATTCCAAATGTTGACACTGATATGCAGTTATACATTACGCAACAATGTAACTACAATTGCATATCCTTTTATACTTTTTCAAACTACATATATTTCAAGTTCGAGAAACATTTTCTCTAAACATTGCCAGATTTAAATATTTTATTTATTTCTTAGACATAGAGACATAACATAACAGAATCATTTTATAGAATTAACAGGAGAACGTGCTAACATAAACTTTTTCCCAGCAAATTCTCGTCGATTCCAATGTCCCTTCGTACTTACAAAAGCTTCGGCAAACTTTCCACTCCTTGAACATAAAAAATGTTGCGGAATAATGAATTAAGTTAAACCCAACGGGCGCTCGAAACAGTAATAATAGATCGAGGGTGTGAAGAGTTAGAAGGCTTTATCACCCGGCTAAAGTGGTTCACAACGATTGACCACCGGTCCTGCGTCACGTGCGCAAGATTCATGGGCTCGTCGGAAAAGCACCTTAAATCTATTGTCTCGACTCCTCGAAAGCTACGTTCGACTTACGGCCCACGCATCTCCGATCTGGTTACTTCGTTTTTCCCTGCTTTGCGATCGTTTGCGCTTCTACTCGACTCCACGAACCCCTGACTTCAATTACGGATGCTGGTCAATTGGAAAATAGCTCTTGGGATATGCCAGTCACTTTGTGTATGCATGGCCACCCCATTGACGAAGACGAAAGAAGGGTTCCGGTACCAATGTCGGAGGACGTATGCTTATAATGCTGCTTAATTAGAGCGGGGAATAATCCATTTGTTAGGGTGAGATGTTTCATGGCCGTCGATGCTTTGTGCCGTTTATTTGCATCTTCTCGAAACTGCTTAAAGAGTTTCTTAATTGAAATTATTCAACGAGACTGAAGACGTTATCCATATACGTATATACACGCGCAAGTAGAAGTAGAACGTGTATGGTCAGACGTGCATACTTGGGACGAATACTGTATACAGCCCGTGGTTAAACAATTATGATCGTTCGCAATTTTTAACATTTCTGATGTTTTTAGTAAAATTTAGAGGCCTGAAGGGTATATAATAATAAGTATTATCAACTACTATTTCTATTAGTTTATTTTATAGTAACATCTTACAGTAAAAAATTGAACGATATTATGCACCATAATATACAAAGTATTACCACATGCGTGAAACACATGATAAAATAGGAATATTTGCCACTAAATACTGAGCAACTGATATAAATTGCGGGTGGTCCAAATTTTTTGACCAGAAGCTGTATGAATATCTTCCGAACGAACTGCTATTGAACACTGTACGATGTGCTGTGTTTTTTTTTTAGTAAATTAGAATTGTATTTAATTGTACATGATCAGGCAGATTTATCAGAGAACGAGAGTAATCATTAAAAACAAACAGTATAGAATAAATAAATCTAACATATGCTCTGCATTTGAATTATTAATTTTTGTGAAAAGCACACAACCGCGTGGCAACTTTCTGCCAGGGATGAATTACTTTTCAACGGTTCTGTTGCAAACTGTCGCGGCGAATCTTCGCGTTTTCTTCCTCGCGCGGAAACAAATACTTAGGCGTTGTTCAATCTTTCTGCCTCATTGCGATGCGACTCGGTTCCGCGTTATGATAATAAGGGGGTGGGAACTGCGACATTAGCAAGATTGATAACGGATTGTTACGGGAAGTGGTCCGTCGTGTGATGGATGTTTCAAGTTAGGAAAAACTCTACTTTGCTAAGAGTCGAAACGATTTTTGTTTCAGCCTGTGTTCCATTCGGATTGGAAATGAGGAATTTGCTTTGGCCATTTGCAAATTATTACTGCATCATTTATTTGGGTAATGATTTATGATAGAGCAAATCGCATAACCAAATCATAGTGACACCTCTACAAATTAGTAGATGAAATTGTAATATAAGATGAAGATAAACATTTATTCCAAGTCAGAACTTTTTTGCAGAGTTTTGTGTACTGAAATATGTTATGTTTCTACCTTCCGTTTGAAAGGTAATTAAATAAACGACGCGCAAATCCTTTGTAATAGTTCCAAGTACATTAATGAATCAAAAATGCCACAGGCAAATTTATTAAAAAAGGTAATCCGAAAAGAAGCACACAAATAATATATTATATAATATATTTTATAAATTACTTATTCAACTACTCTGTTATTTTATTAATTTAAATTTAAATGATTATTTTACACTCTCCGTTCGAAAAGATAAAAGTCCGATTCTGCTGTACAAATATAATCCACACTATAATCTTTTGCACGTTCGATCGAGAATGAAAAGCACTGTCACAAAAGATTTCCTACTTACAAATGACCAGAACCGATAATAATTTACAATGACACTCGCAGAAGCACTCCGCGAGTTATCGAAGTTCTGCATCGAACAGAACTTAAACTTTTCAATTGTATTTATTTTCATCGAAAGATAAAATTCAATTGAAAGAACAATTTACACGATCTTTCGTGCTCGTTCAATAAGTGGCATGCTGTTTTAACGACTTAACAGCACGTCGACAAATAAGATAATTATTTAGATGTACAGCCGAATGACACAGAAGTGCAATACGTTCAAGCAGAACAAGTTCTAAACGATAAAAAGGGTTTGCATGCGCGTCCGCGTAGCAATTACTACACTGAGCAATCAAGGGTCATTAAATTACCGCCACCCCCATGTGATCCGTGTGAATGTACTTTAATTACAGAAACACGAGCAACCGGCTCGCCAAAGCTACAGTCCACACTCTGGATTCGTACAATGAACGGTTAATTCGTCGCGAGACCATTTCATTATAATATAAAAACGAAGTGACGACAGTTTATAGATTACACAAGAAGAATAAAGGGTTTGCAAAACAACGTAATAGTGGAAGCAGATAAGTTGTCGTAATTTTAGTTTTAGGCAGTCTTTCGATTTAGTATGGTTGTCATTATGAGATTGGATTGTATGCTTCAATTTATTATTATAGTTTTCTCTCCTTGTTTTGTGTTGTTCATTTTTCCATCGTGTATATAGATATAGTAAATTTGAAATACTGTACTTGCTGCGAAATAAGAGTGTTGTACTATTTGCACTGATACTGGCAATACAGAAAGCAAACGGTATATTAATACTGTAAAATTTAATATTTACGACGACAAAAACTGTTAAATTAGGAGAGAAAATTTGTGGCTTACACATTATTATAACAATAATTTGAATAAGAAAATAGAAATGAAAGAACGAACAAATATTTATTTTTATTAAACGATACATAGGATTTTAGATATCGAATTATAAAATAAACAATAGTTTAAAAATATAAAAATATTCTAGAATACTATTCTCACCCTTAATAAAAATCGCATTTTCTATCTGCATATTGAGAAGGACATTTTACTATTTTATATTTATTCTTCTCGCATTCAGAATAAAATCCCTGCAAATTTAACAACAAAAATCTTGTCCACCTGTTCCCCCGCTTTACATCCTACCATCCAAATAATCGACACGTAAAACTGTGAAAGAATACATGCCACCAAGGAAATAAAAAGTAGGGTAATAATGCCAACGCCTGTGCAATAAAACAAAACTCAGAAAACTGTTACAGCCTGGAAGCTTCATAAATGAGAACACATTAAGCAATAATGCAGAAGGACCACGAAGAAACGACAGCTAGTGCCAAAAAATTCACGCACAAATATCGTACAGAGTGCCGAAGAACTTACGTTGGTTAATGAAAAAGAAGAGCTACCATTGACAGACGTGTCGATAATGCAAGAGTGTGGCCAGAGCTTTCACTCCGTGCAAACATGGGAACGCGTCAGGGCAGAAACGTACAGGCATAAATCCTGAGCGCAACAATGACGGTGATCGCTTTAATCTTCCCACATTTTCCTCGTCGTATGCACATACGTATGTACTTAGGTATGTATACAGTCGCGCGTGTGCCCGATGCTAATGCTATCTGATCGTCGTACCCTCTGGCGTGAATTGATTAAAAAATCTGCACACGCTAGCATCTGACATAACACACTGACAGGTGTCAGTGTATTACGCTAATTGCGATAACACCACTAATGAGCAAGAGGCACGGGCGATGGAAATCGAATCGACGGAAAGATTCCATTCCGTGTTGGGTATAGAAATTTTAACGCGGCCGAACGGTGGAATGTCTATAAATATTTGCATCCTGTGCGACTGCTTATTGGTAAATGATGGATAAATAATATTTCTTCGCCAGATGATCGAAATTTGCAAATTTACTGGTCCAATTGATTTCTCAATATAGAGTATTGCGAACTGCGGGAAAAGTCATGTACTTGTTGTATAAAAATGTGTGTTTAAAGAATTTGAAGTGAACGTGGATAAAAATGAAGGATTATAAGCTGTAATGAAAGAGCAAGGAATCCGAAATCCTCCTACGAAATTTTCCGGGACGAATGGTACGACATTTACTTACACTAATACTTAAACCAATGAATCATCTGTAAAATTCCATTTAGATTCCACCGAGATTGACTACATTTCTCTCAGAGTGCACAGGGGTAACCATGAAATACGTGAAATAAAAAAATCTCGCAAACACCACTGGAAATAAATAATTCGATACAACATAATTCACGTTGTTCAATTCCTGTTACATTTTTCACGTCAATCGATTGTAAAACTGATACAGAAATGAATGAAAGCTCTCCACAAATGGTTCGTGGAATACAAGATCGTGTTGGTCTGTCTAGTACAAGCGTAGAGACTGATTGAAAACTTCATGATTGACAGTCGGACAGTGATCGTTGATTCCCATGGAACGCCAAGGGACAGGTGTATCGTGGCATAAATGTAGCTTGTAATTAAAAAGTCAAGCCGTTCGTACACGCGAACGTGTACATATGACGTTCTGACAGCCGTCATCGGATCACCTATTGCCCCTCAGGACTAGACAACCGTAGCGCAAGTAGAAGCAGGCTGGAGGGATGATCGAACTTGATATCGGCATACAGCGATCGTTTTAATCTACCTTTGTTGTCGCATCCTCTCTGCTTACTCGGGAGCACCACCATTCGTAAACGTCAAAACTTTCGAGGATGTGCTCGATTAGTTGACAGGCAACGTTGATGTAACGAAGGATGGCATGAAAAGTTCAATGAACACGTTGAAAATCTGTGATGGATGATCCTGCCCTTTTCGCCGTCTCGTCTTCACGCTTGTTTCAAAATTCGCGCAGTATACAGGGCGTTCTGATATTCGTCGTATATTTAGGATCGAGATGAATCAAGGTGGGAGAACATTTAATTAACTCTCTTACCAACTACGTTGAACGAATGTAATATAATTAAGAAACAAATAAAAAATCGGCGTTTTTTTGTTTCGTTAAAGCATATCTCTTTCGAACTTCCTTCTACAGTATTCTCTCGAAAGTTGCGAAAGCCTCGGGACTGAATGTTCGCAACTTTCGTGTAGTTCCTACGTTGTTTGAAATTTGCCGACAGCGTCGAACGTAGAAAAGGACAGCGAGTAAAGATAAGCGGCCGAGCAGCCAAGCCAAAAGACGATCGCAGCTTCTCTTTTCTTTTCACTACCTATCCTTTTCTGCGGTCGAAACTTATTAACGTTAATTAAGCCAGTAAGTATAGTTCGAATTATATCGTGTTTGGTGTCATTTTAATCAGAAAAATGTCAGCTATGCTGTGTAAAAATTTCATAAGAAAAGGATGAGAAATAGCAAAGTTTCATCGTTGAATTAGTATTACCTCACCGATATACCCGACCCCGGATCGCGTTACACTGATCGGCAAGCGAGCTTCTGGACGCCTCTAGGGGTATACCCCCCAGGAGTGGGGATAAACTCTTCGCAACTATCGTGTAGCTCTTTTTCGCAACTTTCGAGGGAATACTGTATATATTTTCAATAAGACGCCGAAAAATTTTCATACTTCAAACCCTGTCCTCCTTTATCTACTGCATCGCGTAAACAAAAAAGACACAATAATTGCAAGAAAATTGGAAAAAAATTACAAGCTTCACACATACGAACATCTGTGCCAAAATATTCCATGAATACTGTTGGATGACCAGCCCTTGAGTCACCGATGATTGTAAGGCCCGCGGATCCTGGCCTAGTCAAAGTCAATATTTTGCACTAGGGCAGTAGTCAGCGATATGACTACTGCCAAGGGCCAGACTCCGTGTCGGCTAAGGCGACAACAACAAGGGCTAAGGTCAGCTTTTCCCCCCTAAAAACCACAATATATATAGTAGCGGAATAACTACTGTAACCAGAATAGTTTTGGACGCGACCTACACCGTTACTCTGTCGCGCACACTCGTCACGGTACTCCTTATATATTAAAACTCTCATTGCAAAATTAATTGTTGAAACACGATTTCGTTTAAACCCCGGAATCCAACAATACTATGCAACGGAAAATATAATTTTGCTCTCTGGAAAATTATGCAAACATTTACCTTCACTTAATCACCGCTGTACATTTTCCTATAAAACAAACAACAAGATTCGAACATAAAAACTTCTTCAACTGCCTTTCAGGCTAGGCACGCCTATGCAACTCCCCAACGAAATTCGCAAAGATTGAACGGTATACCTGACTCTGCCATGGTTTCTCAAGCGTTAAGAGAAACCGCCAAGGCCAACCTGAATAAGGCAAAACTCGTCACCGAAAGCTCAGATCGCTTTTCCCTTGCATCAAGCATTCTCAACGCGAACGCTGACGAGTGCTCTGCAACGCGAAACGTAGGAGGGACAGGACGGGCAAGTTTTTCTAAAGTTCTTGATCCGTGAAAAACAGCGATTAAGCGATTTATAAGTACAGCCAGCTGCGTGCCACCTTTGCCTTCCTTCTTTCCTTTCGCTACGCCTTTTTTTTTTCTCTGCCATCGCGTCACCCTTTTACGCCGGTACGGTGTCTCCACCGCCTACGGCGCGGCGTCGTCACGCTTATTCCCTTGACGAGAACTCCAGGTATCGTGGATTACCTTTGTCACTACTGGCTAAACGTAAGCGTGTTTCATAAAGCCGACGCACAGTGGTCCGAAACCGGAAAAACACGAACTAAATTCATAGTACTGTTATTTCCACATTATTCGTTATGAATAGAAAGATTTTAGGTACTTCTTGAGTTATAGAACATAATTGCGATAAAATATTCTCCTATTTTGATTATTTTAATAATAATATTTGATAAAAGGTTGTTTGGTCGAAATGGTTCTGATATTTTCTGTGGTGTGTAGTTATATCTCAGGTAGCAGAAAATAAAATTTGTTACAGCCGATATAACGATTCTTACAAAACCGATTTCATTAATTGAAATTTAATTTTCAAAGATGTCATTTAATTGAAATTATATAGTTAATATGGAAATAATTCGACAATGGGATGTGGCATTTACACATCCAAATGCGCGTTTATGATGTTATTTAATGAAACGAACATTTTAGCAAAAGATTTAAAATAAAGAATACAGCATTGTCTCGATAGTTGCGAAAGCCTCGGGACTGAACGTTTGCAACTAGCGTGTAGTTCCTACGTTGGTTGAAATTTGCCGACAGCGTCGAACGTAGAAAAGGACAGCGAGTAAAGATAAGCGGCCGAGCAGCCAAGCCAAAAGACGATCGCAGCTTCTCTTTTCTTTTCACTACCTATCCTTTTTTGCGGTCGAAACTTATTAACGTTAATTAAGCCAGTAAATATAGTCCAAATTATATCGTGTTTGGTGTCATTTTAATCAGAAAAATGTCAGCTATGCTGTGTAAAAATTTCATAAGAAAAGGATGAGAAATGGCAAAGTTTCATCGTTGAATTGTATTACCTCACCGATATACCCGACCCCGGATCGCGTTACACTGATCGGCAAGCGAGCTTCTGGACGCCTCTAGGGGTATACCCCCCAGGAGTGGGGATAAACTCTTTGCAACTATCGTGCAGCTCTTTTTCGCAACTATCGAGACAATACTGTATATACAAAATTATTTAAACAAATTAAATTAAATAAAAAAAAATTGAAAAAATGAAAAAAGTTTATGACTGGATTTACATTACCCTACATTTCATCTTCTGATGAAGTCACGTCACTTGACCGTCACCACAGTGAAGTGGAAAAACGGCGATCTGACTGGTCATATATTGTTATAACTTTCGGAGTTGCAAATAGTTGCAAGAAATTTTTATGCTGGCATCTTAAGTAGGTTCTAACAAATACTTTTATATAAATTTTATCGAATCCGCGCGAAACCATCACCCTCATAAATCACATTGAAGTAGAAAAATGGCGATCTGACTGCACATATATTGTTATAACTTTCGGAGTTGCAAATAGTTGCAAGAAATTTTTATGCAGGCATCTTAAGTAGGTTCTAACAAATACTTTTATATAAATTTTATCGGATCCACGCGAAACCATCACCCTCATAAATCACATTGAAGTAGAAAAACGGGGGGGGATATAGAGATTCGCGAAAAGGTATTTTTCAAAGGGTATAAATACTTAGATACCTTTCATGTTACATGTACTTGTAGCTGGAAGAACACTCTTTAAAAATATATAAACAGATTTGAGTCAGCTCCACTCTGTAAAAAAATATAGCACCGCAAAGTATAGCAAATTCAGAAAGAAATCGGATCGTTCCAAAGTAGACATATTTTCCCCCTCTTTGGAGGTGTCTCAGGCAATAACCCGTGCCCTGCGGCAATCCATTTTTTGCCAAAATGTAGTCTATACATATAAGAAACTATGCCTAAAATTTCATGCAATTCGGAGTAGGTCGAAAAATTGAATTTAGTTCGTGTTTTTACGGTTTCGGACCATTGTGCGACGTCTCGAAGCGAATGAGAGAAATGTCCTTTATGCTTGTGGATATGCGAATTTTAGCGTTATTTGGGTAATTTAAATATATTGCTATATATTGCTCGCGTGGATTTCGTAATTTCTAGCCTTTAATTGATGAAATTATTAATTGATCCTATTAATTGAGAGATTTATTCATTTTCAGCGACAAATACGTTTACCTTTCGGATGGAAGAATAGTGTCGTAATATTATAATATACATATTCTTTGTGGTTTTAATTTGTATTATACTCAGCATTTCCAATTTTTATTATTATTTTATTAATTATGGTAGACCATTTGAACTATCTGTGTTTTGCTAATTCTATAACTGACTAAAGAATTTGTGTAATGGAGTAATTATTAATAATAATTACAATTCTCTGTAGGTTTTATAGTGTGTAAAAGCAAAGAAATAAACAGTTTAAAACTTTTTCTGTATGTCAATTAATGCCTTCGAACTTTTCGTAAGCTACATGAAATGTTATTATAATGCGTCCACAATTTCGCCTCTAATATTAACTCCATTCTATTTGGCTGTTCTAAAAAGTTTCATTTGCTAATTGTTACGGAACGCATTCTATATGCACACCGTAATCCTCACTCAGTCCACGTCTCTCACACTCGCAATGAAAATGAAACAAACGATAACTCACAAAAAAAAATAAGTGGCTCTGGCGAATACGGGTGCATCGACTTAGTAGTAGGTGTAGAATTACTTTAATTAAAAGTTCCCTGGCTGTGCAAACCTCGGATATTATACGACGCGCGATAAAAATCCGCGGATCAGCAAGTTTTTTCGGCCGAGAAACTTTCTAAAATGGTTGATCATTGAGATAAACTCCGACGCTGCCATTAATTTCACGGCTGTGTGTGAACTAGCAGACACACTTTCAAAAATAGAGATCATTATCGAATAAATAAATATTTAACAATGGAGTCTGAATGAAAATATTCTTCGGTGTTTTTGCCCTGACAATTAAGAAAATAATTAATTGCTAATAATTGATCATTTTCGTCGTCTTTGGCGTAACTTCATCATTATTAGAATTATTGTTATTATCAATTATTGCTATCGCGTCGTAGCACGACATGACACGTTTTCATTCGTTCACGATAATTAAAGGGCACTAAAAAATATTTTATTAGCACAGCAAGATGAAGAAAGTTCTAACTGAACTGAGTTTCTAATTAAACTTGTATTCGACTCCTTCCGAATATCGGGGCGTATCCCCGCAACCAGCTGCGCATTCGTGGGCGCTATTTAAAAATTAACGCCGCAATAAGCTACCAAATGTTAAATGTAATTACTCTTCGCACTTCGACAGGTACAACGACGAGATAGTAGAAATTTCACGATTGCCCGTGCACACACCAGGTTCCTTTAATTGCCGTCCAATGAAAGCAAACAGAAAATCATTTAACAAACCCCAAATTTTCCGAGTGCAGTCGAAAAAAAGGATATTTTAATAAAACAAAGAGTAACTTTTACGAATTTCTCAGACTAAAAGTGTTTCTGATGCATTTCTGCGCCCCGTAACTCGTATTCCCGTTCGCGAGCTAGTGCACGCGAGGAACGCGGCCGTGAAACGCCAAACGACGAATATGAACGAACAGAAACGCAGAGGATTGCTCAAACCGAAGCATGTTCGTCCAGTGAAACAAACAAGGACAGGTGAAACAGAGAGAGACGTGTGCCGCGAAAAGGCGAACGGGTAACGTAGACAGAGTCAAGGGCACAAAGTAGAGGGACCAAAATTACAATTTCACGGGGCAAACACGACTGGCTCGACGACTTGCACGCGTTTGCGTTTCATTAGGAAAAACGACGGCGAGAGACAGGACGCGACAACGAAGCAGCCACGTCGGGCACACGTTTACGCGCGCGTAAATCCGCGTCCAGGGAGAACATCGCGCTCAGACGTCGCGAAATACGCTCGCTGCTAATTACACAGACGGAGAGGAGAAGAAAGAAACGGTCGCAAACTTGGTTACATCCGGCCTGGGGAAACGTCCCTTCTCTATTGTGAATATTCATACTTTTATGTCGACGACGTTAGAATTAACCTGTCGAGAATTCGATTGGCAGAGGGACCGTGGATGTACGCGGGAATCGTTACCGTGATTTGCATGGAAAAGTGGTGTCTTTGGTCTACTTGTTGCGTAATTAATTTTTCGTGTATGATGCCGTTTAGGGCGCGCAACGTATTTTATTATTGTTGAGAGAAAATAAGAGATATTGGTGATGGTATTTTTGATTGTCAGGTGTGGACACGGTTGAGGTGAACAGACATCAGAGTGAAAAATTCGTTGGGTAAAATTGTATAGATACGGGGGCGTCGAATGATCGATTCAAACTGTTTCCAAATGAAAAAGAACCGAATTACACGGTACGTTAAGGATATTCTGCTGGGACATAAATCTGGATCAGGGGCACCCTTCTGTAAAGCTAGGATCTAACCCCCCTGGTGACTGTTTTATGCAACTGCATCTCCAGTCGATGCTATGAGTCACTCTAATTGTCGTTGAAATAAATAATCCACTTTGCAAAAGCTTGGTCTATCACAAACTAACACCCTGTAAAATAAATAGAAATTCTCGCAATGGAAATGAAGTATTGTAAATGATTTATTTCGCGTTTATTCTTTTTTTATTTATTTATTGGATTATTTTTATTCTGTTGATTATTGTTACGTTTAAGAGATTACGCATTTGCTGCAATTTTATTTTCATATTAAGAATGAGAACAGATAATAAATAGTAATCACGAAGCCAATCTTGTAGCATTTATAGTGCACCCAATATGTATATTTTTGTGTAACTCAATAAAGTTTCACAATCTTTATTATTAATATTAATATTATTAAAGGTTTGCGTTAATTCATACCATTCGATAATTAAGAAAAAGAGAAGTATTAAAATGTGAATGCAATAGTGCCCACGTCGCGACGCGTCGCCTCAACGTCTGACTACTCACGAGTCGTATGTACTGTATCAACTTTACTGAACACCGTACCGTTCAATACCTGCCACGTGCATCCTTTTTTTCCATTTGCATTTGAATGACCGAGTTAAAAGTGCATAATCAATTCTTCTTATGAATCTTTAATCTTAGCATGAATACAAATCATTGTGCCTTCGCTTACAAGTAATGCGAGAAGTTTTTGAACAGATTTTATCTCTTGAAGAATTGGGTACCGTTAAATTGCGACTGGTGGCGCATATAGTATACGATGACAAATTATTTGTGGTTTTGTATCAAATCGAGTGACGTTATATCCTTATCGTGTGGCGAAAAATTTCATAGCACAGCATCATAAACATTTCTACTCCTAATCGTGTCTGAAAGCATTTTATTCCAAAACACAGTATGATAGCCTGTGACATATTTAATCCACTAGGCGAATGCAACGTTCACATTTCCCTTGCATATATTACTGAGTTGAAAAAGAGTTGCCAGACTTGTCGCGAAAGTATAAACATAATAAAATAAATAATATAAAAGAATTTTCAAATATTGTAATTATTAGAAAGACGTGCGTAACTGTACAGATAGGAGCACATTTAGTTTCTGTAATTTTTCGATTTCTCTCGTATTTGAAAATAGCACTGTGTCCTTGTCTACCTTACTATTAATACAATTGTTTTGCTAAGAAATAATTCGTAATTGCGTGCCACAATCGTAGAACTGTCAATGTTATGTATTCTTGCTACACTATTGCGCCACCTTTATTATTTCACAGTTTTTGACACAGTTCCTGTTTCACTACAGCAAATAGTACTATTGTCTATTTTCCTCTTTAATAATACTAACCCGCATAAAGACAGAGTGGAACCATTGTATCCATTTGGCAACAATTACAAAATTATGAACGCACCGAAGGCAGGGAAACAAAAACTCGTTTCTCCTTTGGCGTTTCAGTATGAGTTCAAACGATTACACTCAGTTCGAAATACCTGAAAGCATTTGTTCCCCACTCTAACGCAACCATAACCACATCAAACGGAGAACCGTTTAAGAGCAAAGCGGACGATCGTGTTTTCTCCCACAGTAATACGGTAAAAGCCTTTCATTATAAACCTTTACGTCCGACAATTAATTAAACGAGCCTCCACGATAATTTCGTAAAGTTCCCAATCGCGAGCTCACCCCTTCCCCAGATCCACTGCGATCGTAGTAACGACGATGCACCTCAATCCCATCAAAACATACGTCCCTTCGAGTTCATCGATCACGCCGTTCTATCGACCGAGAAACATTCCCCTCTGTCTTCCTCTGAAAAATATATACCAAGCACGAAAAGGATGTGCAACAATCCATCGAGAGGAGATTGGACTCATTCCAAGTCGAACTACGCTTTCCTGTCGAGATTTGACGAATCTTCGAGACTATCCTGGAACAGTCCGCAGTGCGGGTGGAGAGGCGTGCGGTGGTAAAGATTCCGAGAGGTAGTACAAAGACGATAATGCTGATAAGCGGTCGACGAAGAAAAACCTACTCGTAGCGCCTGGTTGTTTGCGTTGCTGATTGGCCAGCACGTCTCTCGTTTCTGGCGAGTTTTCCACACTTTTTCTAACCCCCTTCCTTGCGATCCTGATCGAATCGACCGCGTTAACGATACACGGATAACGGTTAACACGCGTTGCCCTCCCTTATACACCGCCACTCCTCTCCGGTTTCATTCAATCCCGTTAGCTGCGTAATTATTTCCTGAAATGTGTGTATCCCCGGGCTGTCCAAATAGACCGGTGGTTGGCTTAATTATTGATAGGAAATTTCGAAACTCGTCGACTTAACGAATAATCGATAACGATGAAGGCCATCCGCTGTACTGTTATTTATCGCCAGCAATCTGGTCGATGATTATAGAACAAGGAGCACCGCGATAATCTTATATCAGATTGAATTTACGGCACGGCCACGTGCAACTAATCGAAAACGTGTATTGTCGAATTCAAGTAAAGCCAAGTTACCGCGCTGGAATATTTGAAATACATTTAACGACATTAAATAGTCTCTCTCCTGTTCTCTCTGTTGAACAGAGACGAGGGCTCGCAATAGAAATCGGAATACAGTATCGACATAAATGAATACTATCGTTCTCTAATTAGCAAAGATTTCTTGCATTCCATTTGCAAGCATCCATCTCGTAAGTTGGATAAAAGAAGAGAAACATAATGAACGCCAATTATAATTTCGATAAAAGCGTAGGTCGGTCTGTTTGTTGAACACGAAGACATGCTTGCGAACATTATTAGAATGCCTGCAACATTTTAATACCCCGCCTATAGCAACGCCGCCGCCTTTGAACAATGTATTTGCGTTCTCTTATCGGAAAGTTTCAAAAGCTCGGCCGCTCAAAAGTTTGACGGCAAACGAAATTAAAGAGAAAAAGACCACGGGCAGAGGGGCGAGGAATTGGCGACGTGTAAAGGGAAAGCGTGTAAGGGCTCGAGGGTGAGACTGGGATGCCGAAACTGGTATTCTTGAAATGCAAAGGGCCCACTACACTCGAGGGTGAGCCTCTCATCGAAAATATTCTTCTGATATTTTCTACGTAACTTTTTTCATATAACCCCCACCCCTCCGCGACCCCTGCCCGACGCATTCTCATATTTTTTGGAACAGACACGAAGAATGAGCGCAAACGTTTAATAAATCGTAAAGCGATAGTGGGACTGTACCTTATATGTAGGTATATTTCTAATTTATTGCATGACAATTGCCCTAAGGGCGTACTCTTGTACAGACGGGTAGTTCTAAGGCCATTCTTGGCTGTTAAGGGTGAAAAGATGTATAATGTTGCAATATTAGAACTTTCTAATAGGATTATACTAAGATTTCAACCGAATGAAGAATATTGTTTGTTGTTTTAAATATGAGAAAAATTATAGAGGATACAAAACAATAAACTACTTGCTTTTATTTTTTATTTCTTACTATTTATCCATTTTAGTAGCTGCCAATTGTTCGAGTGATTTTTGCTGATAAATTAAATCGTTCCAAGATTTTTTGCGTAGTTTATAAGAAAAACACAAGAGGCGACAATGCTTGTAGAATTTATTTTCGAATACAAAGTTTGATAAGTAAGATTGTAGCTAGTGCAGACAGAATTTCAGGCTTTTATATAATATTACGTTAACGCAATTTGGGGTCTAAATTAAAACGGGATTAAACAAGAATGAACCAAACCGGTGCTCGAACAAGAATATACGTTTTATGTAACAATATCTGCACCTGCCAGGTGTATTAGAGCTACATAACCAGAACGAATATCCCTCAAATTTCCAATCGCAAACAACAATTAATCCGAAACCTCTAGCATTAAAATACTTCCCCCCCCCCCCCCCCGACACCGAACGCTCTGCAATTTCATAATGGAAACATCATTATGCAAGGGTACCTCTAAAACCTTAGAACTTCGCCAAAACAGCAGACCACTGGAAACCAATTACCATATTGCATATTTCCCTTCGTATCACTATTAAATTACGGGCCCCAATTGGACACAACTCTCGCGTACAAGTGTCAACATATAAAATAAAGAAACATCCAATGCATCCCACAGCAATAAAGACGCTCGTAATTGTCAATTTTTTCGCGTGTAAATCGATTAGCTATATTTCAGGGGTAGAAAACCTACAGGAATACCCACAGGAAATGACAGACGCGTAACTTTTCTTCTGCCTTTTTTTTGGCAATATCCGCAACGTTTGGTATTTCGTAAGTTGCCGCCGGTGGAACAGTTCTAACAGACAGCCTCGTGACACAGGGGACCCATTCGAATCGGGTTTGAACCTCTCACCGAGTATATTCTCGTGACATAACGGGTATATATTTTTCTGCGTTTTTCTTATAGCGCTTTCCACCCTCGCCACCGCAGGATGCCATAAACACGGCCTCCTCTAACCGACACGGCGAACGGTGAACCTGCGCTATTCCCAATGAGAGTTGTCGCTGTCCTGCAGCCAAAACGCAACCCTCACCGCTCGAATATATATTATTCAGCTTGACTGGTGCAGAACCTGGCGTTGCAGCGGTTACTTTATACCGGTTAACCGGACGATTACCGATATTTAGGCGAGTAGTGAAATAATTTAAACTCCACTGTACACTTTGGTTAACAATGTAATGGCTAGTGGAAAAGTTGTTTTGTGTGGAAAGTGCAAAGTTTCACGCGCGTTTTCGCGATACAAATGTGGGATATGTATAAATAAGAATTACTAGGAACAGAGTCGTTGATACTGTAGTTGTAACTACACTCAATTGTAATTGACTGATCCGTTGATCTTTGTATTTTCGTTTTAATTATATATTTATATTATTGGGTGGAATGATTTGTTGTCAATCGTAATGTATACCAAACGGAGTTTTTATTCATATTCAGAGGAACAGAAGCTCGCGTGCAGATGGATATCGAAAATGGAACAGCGAAAGGGAATAACTGATTCTGATTGTTATAAAATGGGTATAAATATGAACGAATATTTCTCCATCGACCTGTTCTTATTGGAGTAGCTTTTATCGAAGGTCCCAACGGAGCACTGACGTTCTACATCAGCAACTCAAACGTAGATATGAAAGGTGTCCATTATTCGAAACAAAACGGGATCGTGCAACTTGTTAATCATCGAATATTATCGTCAAGTTTCAACGATATTGGAAAATCGGGCAGGTACCAATACAGAAATACTCCACAAAAAAATCAAAAAACTTTAATTTGTAAAGTGTTCGATAAAAATATAGCGCAGTCATTTCTACTATTCACTTTGAAATGACCGAAGGAATGATATTGTATTAAAAAACGAACCATTAGTTTGTAACATATAACTCATGCATTGCAATTAGATCGAAAGAGATACCATTTTTCTACAATCTTTGTCATTTTTCTTACATAATTTCGAAACTAATGTACTCTAAACATTTTCCTCCAGTAATTTTGTCGAAAGGCCAAACAAGAATTTCTCTAACATGTTATTCTTAAACCGTATAAAAGAAAATAAACTTTTTTTTTTTTATAATATAGAGTTTTACGTCGCATCGACTTCGAGGTCTTTAGCGACTTACTGTCTTTACTTTATATTTTTTCAGAGAGTTTTGTTTCCTTTAGGAAGCTAATGGTATTTTCCTGATGGTTGTGGGAGGTCAAGGCCGTGCTTGGATTTATTCCGTATTTCACTCTCTGATTGTGGTATATTTTACAGTCATATAACAGGTGTTGGATGGTTATTTGTTGGTTGCAGATGATGCAGATAGTTGGTTCTGTTTTTGTTAGGATGAATTCGTGGGTGATTCTGGAGTGGCCAGTACGAAGTCTATTCATGGTTATCCTTTCTTTTCTGCTCATATTGCAACTTGGTAGTTTTTCGTAGAAATTATGTACTAAGTCGTGTATTTTAGTCCTGTTGGTTGTAACCCATATTCTATTCCATTCAGAAAATAAACTTTAATGTTCTCTGAGAGAACATAGTTACAAATGTTTCAGCATCATAAAAGAAATATTTAGTTTTAAGGATACATCTATGTATTAAAGGCAGTATATGTGATACGTAACCTAACGGTGTAGTCTTTTAGTTACTTTACAGCAAAACCAACGATTATACTTTCGACAGAGTATAGTTTACTACACGTTGGACCAACGCGTAAAATTTTATGTTCGCGATGGTACAAATAACAGTGTGCCAGTATAAAAGGAGGTATGGTCTGAATTCCAAGATATGGTATTATAAATCCAGTATGACTTTCATATACAGCTGAAACTCGAAATTCGACGAAGAAAATGTCCTTTAGTAGGGGCGTTATTAGTCTCATAAAACTTAATGGGTTATGCAATTCAATTCTATTGCGAGATGTATCTCCTTAATCACAAAAAGATACGAATTGTGAAAAATAATTACTGTAACCTACTAAATAATTACTGATGCTCTGGTACTTCTTTCAGATTATTCAGTAAACTTGCCTACAAATTGCAATTTGCAAATTCCTACTTTGAATTTAATTAATGAAACTTTGAAGAAGTTAATTGTCTAGCAAAAAATATTAACGCAGTGGACGAAGTTTCCTCAATTTCATAGACTTCTGGATTCAATTGGCAAAACGACATACCGGAAGTAAAAGTTGGAATTTCTGGGGGACGCAGAAATTGTTTCGAGTTAACAGACAAACCCGTGACTCCTAATGAAACGGCGAAGTAAGAACAGAGAGGAACTTATTTGTTGAAACTTTAACGTGGAAAAACAGCTGACAGTAACACTGAAATTACTGAAGTACTTCAGAAATCTGGCATTAAATAAAGTGTAAATTAACTTGTATATTATAAATTAAATATTATAATACATTTAATTTTACTTGAAAGCACAAATCAATTCAGATATATGTATATCTTATATTATTTCAACAATACTGCAACTGTAATAATTTATTTTCCTGTTACACAAAATTTTCCATGTTCATACTTCCTAATATTATAATTTCCTGGTACGAGAAGCGTCCTAATTTTCCATATAACGAAGAATTTCAATTTCCCGTCATCACTTTTCCAACGATCAAACTCCAAAATAAAGATTCCAAAACCTCAACCCACGTACCTATTATCTTAAATTCGATAATTCAGCTATTCCCAAACAATCTCTAAAATTGCCATTTCTAATTCGGCGCAGAATGAACGACGAGTGCTCTCGCGATTTCTCAATTGGCGGCGCGGGTGTTATCCGTTCTTACGGGTGAAACTTTAACCGTTCGTTGACTTCACTGCGAATGTACAAAGTTTCACGGAACACAATCGTTCTTTACAATTCAAAGTACATATATGCACATGTATTATCGGGATACGCGTTCGCAGGGTTTCGAGTTACATGGAGACAACATCATAACCCCAATAGTTCCATTACCATCCAGGAACAACGTGTAACACGGTTGAAAGTGCCGGCTGCTTTAAGGCCGTGGATAGGGAAGTGAGCAGCGAACGTCAAAGCTGAAGTCTTTGAAATTGTCGTATATACACATTGATACATTAATAATACTATATCTATCGTACTTATGGAGGTCGAACAGAAGCATGGGAAGTCAAATTAAAACGAATGATTTGTGGAAGTTAAATGCAACAGTGCTGGACATGTACACCTACAGTATCAGGCTTCATTCAAATCAAAATCTATTATATGTGCGTAATATTTATAGCGTTCAGATATTAATAAAGGGTACACCACAGAATAATGTCTGTACGGAAGTTTCTTAAAAATGCATAATAATAATATTAATCCACATAGCCAGGTATACGAACAACGTGCAAATATAATCGGTCTTCTGTTTTGGATTTGGAATAAAATTCCAAACGATAGTATATTTAAAATCGTACGCCACATTTACATCGATTTTCGCAGGATAAGAAAAATGAAAAATGACAAAAATTAATGTCGACGATAAAAGCACGCACTCGACCATCTTGCCATCAGGGATTCACGCACGTTTCGATTTTTAGCGTTCGATGAGGGAGCTTAAGGGAGAATGGCACAACCGGTACGTCGTTAACGAGAAACAGAAGTGTCCTCGTGAGATTTTGGGCCGCGTTAATGAGAGGAAAGTGCGGTAAATAGAAACGGTCACACTTCAATCGGAAGGAACAGGATTTTCCAGCGGAAAGCTATTTCGAAAACGCAACTATTCGGCTTCCCATGCTGTTATAATCCTCGTGGCGAGCAAATAAACGCCTCTTGAACTCACTAACATCGTTACTGAAGTATGAAAGTGCACAAAAATGCAAATGCTGCCCCAGCGAGCGATGAAATAATTTCATCTTAATCCCGCCAGTAGAATTTTGTGCTCTAGAGTTAGAAGCGAAATATTTTATGCCGGCAAACTGAAGTTACGACCTTTCTTAAAGTGTATTTCTGTTTAAAGGAATGAAACCCTTCACGTTAGAATTGAGATCGATTAAAACGTTGCTAAAAGGGCAATTAATTGCATCATTGAATTTACGCTACTTAACTGTGAAATTAATTTGCAAAAGCTTGAAGAGTTTATACAACGAGTGAATAATTATAGTTCCTCAATGAGACATTATTAAGTTGAACGTTGCAACCAAATGACAGAAATTAGTTCGACCGAGGCTTACATCCTGTTATATCAGAACTTGCATGCATACTTATACAACTTGTATCCTATGAGCGCTCGTGATTTAAGTCACCCTTTATATTACACCAAGCTACGAAAGTAACATGGATTTCACTTGTTCAATTACCTCAACAGCAGTAGTTCATGGAACATGATCCATCCCTTAAGTAAAAAAACCAATTAACCTGGAAACAGAATTGCATACCGTATAATCGACGATTCATTAACCAGCAACTCCTTGCTCGAGAAATCCAGCAATTACCTCCCACACGAATTCCCCTCGAACAAAACAACAACCAACCCCGAATCAAATCTACCCTAAAAATATTCAAACAAAGTCCATTCGTTACGCTCGAACCACGTATCATAGAATCATACGGTGCAACGCAGAAACCACTGTCGTTCATTAAAAATCCAAGCACCAGGTGGATCGGTATCACTAGACAAACGAAACGCACACGACAAGCCAACCACCCACGTGTTCTTACGACCTACCATTTAATAAAAACAAATTCCACAATCCACCTTATCCGGCGCAAAAAAAAAAGCAACACCTGTCTCCTTCGTTTCTTCCCAATTACAAAGCCTCAATCCAACCCAGCTTTCCCGCTTCAACCAAAACATTGCGTAACGATGACGCACGTATGCTATCCTATCCGTCACAGTTGCCCGCCAGTTCACCATGGATATCGAGGAAAGGAAACTGCTAACCTTGGCCGGAAAATCGACCACGACAACAATATTCGTGCACGGCAAGTGTACAGCGATGACAGCAGTCCGCGGCACACATAAACGGCTGTTTGCACACACACGGTCGCACGAGAGCGAGGGATACGTCCGTACGTGAGCGATTGGTGTACGTGTGCGTGAGGGAAACGTCGCGGGGTCGTTAGCTCGTGCACGATTACCGCGGTTCATCTGGAGAAATGGACTCACCTTTCGCGCTAAGGACGGGACCGGAAGGCAGGAAGAGGCTGACGCACGGCTGAAGCCGGCCCACAGGCGTACACAGTGTGGACGATCTCAGGCACAGGTGTAAAATCTCCGAAGACGCGGCTATGCCGCTCGAGTGATCGGTGTGGACTGCAGAAAAGCCCGCAGATGATATCAGAGACTTAGGGGAGACTGCATGACATCATCGCCAGCCAATCGCAACGTGGCCGGCGCCACGCAAGCGCCTCACCCCCGGCGCTGGGGCTGTTGCGATATATCGCAATCGATTGCACAACTTCGCGCCCCCGATCGTCGAGACACCTGTGGGGGGTGGCGAGAGTCTGCGTTCGAAGTGACGCGGGAAAATTGTGTGACTGCGGGGAGGACTAAACGTACTCGGAACTACTGTGCAGATTTGAAGAATGGGTTGTTCATGTTGGTGAATGAAATATTTATTAAGCCAGATGGTTTTACGTGGTGTTTTTATAATCTAGACTAACGTACGGTGTTACATACTTTACGAATTAATTATCGTCCAATTTTGCCCAAATGACTTGCTGGTCGATCTGTTCGCCCTTTTGCTTTAATCGTGGTGATTCAATAATACTATCAATAATACAATAATACTGAATCATCTGTGTGCACAAGAAATATCTGTAAATTGGGAATAAAAGTGGGGATTTAAAGGAAAAATAACTAATCTTTTGTATTTATAAAATTATTACACAGTATTGGTTGTAGTTTTATTTATATTTATATTTTTATAATGCTTCACATAGCTTCGCAGTTTTTATGGTTTGTAAATCGAGTTCTCCCGTTCATGGGGTTAATATCTGGTTCAATGATATAGGTAACAATATAAATATTTCAGATAACAATAGGAAACAGCAAATTTAATAAATCACTGTCTAATTTGATTTCATAGATTGTGTACCTATGTAGTTAGTGAAAATTAGTAGCACAATTATTCTACACCAGTTCGTGCGATTCCGAATAGTGCTAGGAAAACTAATCACCGGTTGCCATCAATCACCGTGACCACTACAGACTATTAGTTGGTTGAATTGACAATAGCTTCAAGACTATTCACCTACGTATAACGCCAACTTGAGCCAACATATATTAACGTAACGCTCTGCAGGGACGAATTACTGGCTTAAAATGTATATTTCCACAATGAACCGATTATTTTGGAATTTATTACCAAAACGATATATCAATACTTCTATGTATATAAAATCAAATTAAAGTTTAATCTATCTATTTAGCTCAACACATTATTGAAAAGAAATTTATATAAATATATAAATTATATACTCACTATATAATCTATACTCACGTTTGCATTACAAAGTATGAAATAATGTGGTAAGCAAAAGGCAGACATTGACGCACAGTGGTTTGAAACTGAAAAATACTAGGCATACCTTCAAATTTCACGTATTTCATTATTTATTGATTCCAATTCAAGGTTACAGGTAATATTACTACACGATACTCATCTGAACTTGAAATAAAAAAAATTATTAAAAAGAAGAATGAAAAAAAAATACAAGGCTTTATTATGTCTCTCTGTCAGTTTACATACCTTCCGAATCTTCAAATACTTACTGGAAACATAAAAATATAAAGCATTGTAGAACGCTTTTGAGTCATTTTACCTATCTTGCACCTATTTTTGTTGCAAGAGAAACATCAATTTCTCAAAGGGACGGATGCGGACGGATGCAAATAATTAAATTTTGCAAACCTGAATCTATCAAGAATGATGAGATATACGTGAATTTACAAACAAATATAAACAATTTTTGTTATTTACAAAAATGTAAAATCAATATAAAAAATGATAATTTGGTAGCAAAACAGTGATCATGTAAATGTTTATAATTTTCATTATAAGAAGAAAGGTAACTAAAACCATTCTAACAAAAATTGAACCGCTAACTACTTTCTGGAAACATAAAAATACAAAATATTGTAGAACACTTTCGTGAGATTAAGACAATGTTTGGCCGATTGTGAAAAAAAATATGGAATAAATTCATAATATTTTACTACGTATATGTAGTATGATAGTAAAAGAATTAAAAAATTAACATAAGAATGCTAAGGCAACAAATTTTTTTTCAGGTATGCCTTGTATTTTTCTGTTTCCAACCACTGTGCGACGTAACGATGAATTTCACGTATCAAGCTACATTCTAATTTCGTATAATATCAGCGATTAATTTGGAGTTCTTACTGCATTCTAATGATTTCCTATTCCCAGCATCATTAACGTCTCCGGATGTTTCTACTTCTGTACTGTAAATTATTTTTCCCTTTACATTCGCCTACAATTGAAACATCCGATACAGCTACAACTTTTCAACAAAACATGTACGGACCATACGCGCACAGAAAAAACTTTCGCGTAGATCTGTCGAACACCCAGGGCAAATGAGGTTCACGGAGGTATTAGATTCGTGAATACGGTCGTGAAACGAGCATCTCGTTACACGCCAATAACGCGAAATGCCGGGCTTCGAATCAGAAAATGTCACCGTGCACGAGATTGGATAGGTTGTCGTTCCACTAGGTGGACGAAGTTAATTGCCGCGAATAGCGATTTCTCGAATAGCGAGACACGTTTGATGCAACGCGACTTTCGCGTTGGTCGTTACCCCGTGGAGAACCGCGACATAAATATTTCTCGCAGAAAACGCCTCGCGTAAGCAAGGATGCAACGTGTTTGATGGAAAAGCGATTTTTGGCACGCACTAATGACACTTTCAGAGGCCACCATGGCGTGTGTCAACCCCTTGAACGGCCAACGACATTTCTCCAAGCGTTTGATGAGCTCGGAACGGTTCACATTTAAGTAAGCTGTTGGAAGTATGCAGTATCTTTACGGAGGATCGAAGGTTGCTTAGGAATATGAAATAAACAGGATTGGATTGCTGTCCTTTATGGTTTATATCCGAAATGTTAGGATTACTATGTAGTAAATATTCATGTAGTAAAATTGATAAACTGTTCAGCATATAAGAAAAATATTATTGAAAAATTCGCTTGTCATTTTTAAATTAGTCCTGGCATCGAAAGTAAATTTCTCTCCTGTATTTTATAAGGTATATCATGTTTGAGTAATTACTACTGTGCATTATTAACTTAAGCTCAAATCACCTTAAAAGATTATAGACCTTATACGTATCCTTTATACGACTTAATCAAAATAATCAGTCACGATAAAAATAAAAATAAAATACACACAATGTTACCAGATGGTCAAACTTAAAAGGGTTAAGCGAAATCTAAAGGAAAATGATCCACAGAAGAATTGGCACGTAATAGTTGTAGTACAATAATAAATAAATCCTTTGTATACAATCATCATTCCAGTACACCATAAGAAACATCAAAGCGAAATACCTACTGAAATTAGTTGCAAAAGCAGGGACATTTTTTATGGAAACGCGATGCATGAATTCGGCGTCCCATATCGCTAATAGGCGAGAATGCTTGTTTACAAGAAAAATACAACGAGCATAGAACAGAATGGTCGCGAATTTTGTATTCGCGGCGATGCACGGGGTCAACAGTTTCGTCCCTTCTAAATTACCGCCGCTCGACCTGAAAAGACGGAAACTTTCTCGGAGAATTACCGTCTTCCCACAGTTCCTTTCTCCGTGTTCTATGCCCGTGGTTCAGAAGCACTCGACACGCTTTTTCAACGGCAATTTCACCTTACCTTTACAAAGGAACCTTTTGTATTCGGGTGCATGATAATGTTGTCTCCCATGCAAACGTTGTTTGCGTCCGTTCCATCTGTATGTGCATGTGGAGGCGGTGACAGCGTGGATATGTGGCGAACATTCGTGGAAAAGACACTGCATTATGTGTACCATCTGCGCGAATAATTTTGCATAGTTTTGACGCTATTGTAAGCGTAAAAGGAACTGACGCGACGTCTACCAAAGTTGCAAGCCAGAAGGGGTCAACGATCCTATGTTCAAATATTTCTGACTTCTCAAAATTGACTTTGCAACACATACTTTTACCTGCGGTACGACGAGAATTTCCTGAATAAACTTTTAATTAGTTTTAAGGCTGCTACGCTTCTCTCAGTATTTGTATAATTACATGCACAATATGGATTGCGGTGTTGCAAAGATTTGTTCATATTCCTCCTACCGCCGAAGAATCAGAACTGATACTGGGTCGCAGAAAAGTATGATACATCGAATCAATTTACGCCTGGCAGATATTAAACATTTTTGAAGGAGAAATGGAAAGTATACGTGGTCCCATGAATACTTCTCTCTGTGCACAGCACAGAAAGGGACAGGCCGTATTCGTCCCGTGCGTTCCTTCGATCTTGACAATCCCCCGTCGTGGAATAAAATCCTATACAATCCTGATATTTCCTGGATCGGTTTGCGTTTCGCGACTTTGTCTTTGAAAGCAAACGACAGCCCGCCTACTCTCCGTATTTATGAAACGTGCAAAGCGTGCATGCACGCGTACACATGTTGGAAGTTTGTTCCCTTCGAAGCGCTCGCTGGGGCAATGGTATGAGGAATGGTCGAATTATGCGACATATTGCGCACCGAGAAAGCTTTTCCATCGATGGGGGAATTGTTTCGACTATGAACGCCCTATGCAGACTATTTCTCTTTCCCCGTTTTCTTCTTTTTCTTTTCGTTTTCGTTCAATGGGGAAGCATGCAGTGTCGTTGCATTGTTGGATATTGGCGTGATTTCGAATTTTATTGTGATTAAATGCGATTGAAGAGGTGCAAGTATAGGGCGCATTAATTTGTCTCTAGCAGGGAACGTAATAATGATAAGTTTAACTGAAATACATATATACAGGGTGTTCCGTCGACGCGACGCACGATTTTTCACCCACTTGCAGCCATCTGACAAAAAAAGTTTAGAAGAAAAGTTGCAGGGTATAGAGTGTACAATAAACATCAGTAAACAAAATTTGGAAAACAGTTTATCTTCATGGCGAAATCAAGGTCGCCTTGGGTAAAACAAATAGGAACACATATTTATTTTTTACCATATTGTAGAGGACATCGAGACGAATTCAAAACACATATTACATGATATTTTTAATAACCTATTACTCGATTTACAGTAGTGGAAATGTGAAATGTTTAGCTTTTCGCCGTATTTAACTTTAAGACAGTATAAACATTATTTGACACTGATATTAATTGCACTCTATACCCTGCAACTTTTGTTCTAAACCTTTTTTTGTCAGATGGCTGCAAGTGGGTGAAAAACCGTGCAGCGCGTTAGACGGAACATCCTGTATAGCGTTTAATCATTTTTTTAAACACAACAGTGGATTTGAGAAAGTATAGCTGCAAGTTCGGTTAATAATTATTACACTATTTTTTATAATATCCTTCACTGATATATTTATGTACAAAAATATGCTGTAATTGTGCTATTCGAAATTGGAAGAAATTGATTTGGTGTTAACACGAGCACCCTATACAGCTCGACAAACATTGGCACCTGCTCGGAAGATGTCAAAAGGACTGTCAGTCGTTCCCGAACGGCAGTATTGACTAATCCGTCAAGAGTTTTCTAATAGATCTGCCCGGAAGAAATGCGTGTCAAGAGAGTTCCACCAATTAAATGTGCCTACTGCAAATCGTGTATACGATAAAGGTCGAGTTGTAAATACAATACAGTCCCTTTCCGGTTAATGATGTCAAGCAGCGGAAGTGACGATCGCAAAGACACTATTTATTAAATACATCAATATATTGAAGCTTACGTCAGAATTGGAATTCGTCTAATTGTAAGTAATTAAACGATTGTATCTACTTACCTGGCGATGGCATGATAATTATTTAATATCGTACAAGTCCCTACGTACAAGATAATCCATAAATACAAGAATTATCACCTATTCACACGTATTACTTCACATACATTTTTACCTATGTATTACATATAACACGTCCCACCACAGTGGAATGGAAACCCTTTAATTCGAAGCATAGAATTGATTGCATGGTTTTCTATTGTATTACATTTTGTTTGATATTGTTTTTAATATTTATACTGAAATACTTTTACACTATACATTGTGGTAACAGATATTTTATTTCCACTGCCTCGTCACTGAATGCAGGGGAAATGTTCAACTGGATTGGAAGCAAACGCGATAACAGGTTCCCCTTTGCAATAAAAAGGGTTGGAAGGGGAAGATCGATTACAATCAATAAGGAGAACCTGAGAATACGTACAATCAATCACTGAGCTAGTTGGCGGATTAAGCTTCACAATACTCTCGAATCACCTATATCGATCAGGAATGGACAACGGTGCAAAATTCCCAACAAGGTTGTGTCAAGTAACTAATTTCAGATAACTGAAATTGCGTGCCAATATACATATGTATAGTTATCGAATTCTTGCGATAACGCAATTCTGTGCTCGAGGTACTTTTAAAAACGTGAAAACATTAAACTATTAAACTAGTTCAAAAAGAAATAACGCAGAAAGAATTGGAAAATTTTTATTTTAAAGAAAATGAAAACATAGATTTGTGTAAAAGACATTATTCCAATTACATAGTGGGTTGCCTTAAAAATCAAAGTGTGAGATTATGTTAAAAACGATTAAAATTTAAAAAGTTAGTCAGCTCGTAGTTCTTTACAAAAATTACTTCAATTTATAGCACTGCATTTTCTGAAAAATTGTATGTTCTGCCAGATAAATATTCATTCCTGCCTTGTTCGTGATTAATTTAATAATTTTGAAGCTAGCTTGGTTCATGTACTTGCATCGTAAAATAGAACCTAATCTCGAATCCAAGATCTCATAAGACGGTCACGTTCGATGTTATCTTTTTTCCTGTGATCGATACGAGAACACCGTTATTATGTATCATACCTTAGAGGTGAGAGATTCGACTGCTGTTCAAGACAGTAATTAATAATCGTATGCTTGCACGTTGAATACGACCCCCTCTTTCAATTATTTTTGTAGAATTCTTTAGACCTATTCATAATCCCAAGAGAATAGAAAAGAGGGGAACTGAGAGGCAGTCAGTCAAGGGAGAAGTTTAAAAAAAGAGGGAAGCTACAAGATTGCTTTTTGATATACCGCGGGAGTTTTAAATCGAAATAGATTTTCAATTCATTGGGAAAATATGCATTTCATACCTAGTAAGAAATAATTATCAGACACGCCCTTCCTGCGAACTTTGAAACTTTGCATTGAATTTATATTCATGTCAGCCAAAATATGCAGGGATTGCACAAATTAATATGTTTCATGTGTTGAAAACAGATTAATACTAGAAATATTGAAAAATAAAATAAGAATAGTTTCAGATTTAAAAGTTTATGTTTTCGTCGTAGACAAAATTTATCGGCAGCATAGGACAGAATTAGTTGAGTGATGTTATCAATATACGACGTATAAATTCATGTATTTTTATTTTACGATCGTCAAATACTACATCCGTGATAAAAAGTTATATGGAGCAAGGAGAAAAGCCCTTTTCACGAATAAATTGACAAGCTTCCGATAGCCACAGTATCCAGCCGCAATCACGAGTTTATTTCGTTAACTTCCCTTCGAAGTTTCGTGCCTTCACGGATTTTCTTCCCCTCTCTAACTGTTCGTTACTGAATTCAATGAGCGAAAGGAGAATAGCATCTTATTAAGCTGTTTCGTGAACTGATTCAATGCTCGTACCTTTTATTAACCCACTAATAGACGAAAGGCAATGATTTGAAAAATAAGAATCAGTGAATTATTGCGATAAGATGTGTCGTGCATGCAAATGAGTAGGTAGATAAAGATCCTGGTTATACAATTTGGATAACGTCTGAGGAAAGTCAAACATTTTCTTGTTTTCTTTTTCTGAGTAAAGTTCTAATATATTATATGCCTATAGTATATTATATATAATACATATAGATATAGGTTACATACATATTCCTAAAAATGTTTTATTGTTAAGATTTGTAAAGTATTCAACTGCCCAAAAATGCTAAAAATATAAAAAATAGGAAAATTATTTTTGCCTTGTCTGCAGAGGTAATAGGCACAAACGACCCCTCCCAAATATAAAATCCTTTTCTATATAGCATGCTTAAAAATAAATACAATATAGAACTAAAACTCTACTACGCAAGGGAATCAAAACAACATAAAATAATTTAATAATAATACTGCAGAAAATAAAACGTCATACAAACTTTGCGATCTTTCGCGCGCAAAGAAAGTAGGTTTCAGTACGATCTGCAACTTCTGGTTTTCGCCCGTTCTACGCGGACAGTTTCTGTCGGAGGGGCGTCGCAAAACTTCGGAACGGAACAGTAAGTTCACGGAGATAATGGCAGTGATGACCACGCTGGTCCGGGAAACGCAGAATATTAAATTCAATTTGTTTCCTCGCAGACGTCGCGCAACGCTGAGAAGCAACGCCTGTTTCCATCTCGCGGATTTACATAAGTGACTTATGGTCACTGGGTATTACCCCTCGCGGTGAGATAGCCGGCTTGGATATCTTTGATGTGACGCTCGCATAGGGATTCAAATGAGGGATGGTCGTTATGAGGCAGGGTGTAGAATATCATACGCGTGTATTTGGTTTCGTGGCACGCGCGCATGTTGCGAAGGAGTGTTTTCATTACGACCCTGACTTTTAGAACGAAATTCGGGACACTATGACCGATACTCGTGTCGTTTTGCAAAAAGTAAGTGGCCATTTTCGATCAGAGAATTCAACCTCTCATTGATGGAGTTAATCTAATATTAAGGGTCGTTTTTTAACACTTGCGCAACTATTGGCGTACTATTACGTCGTTTAGCAAGCTTCCAAAATGCTTTTTGTTTCACCTCTTTCATGTATAATGCATGCATATATATAGGTGTTCTTCCGAAGTGAATGGATTTGTAATAGATAAATTGTGAAGAGTAAATTTTATATTTGAATGCGTCTTAAACTTCTTCTCAAGCAGCTTTCATTGTTTAAATGGGTATAAGGTAATGGGTATTGGTATTGCTTATTTTGCTCCAAAATTGCTAAAAAAAAAACGAGCCAAGTCAGCATTATAACAGATTTCTGCAAAAACTAAATAAATATGTCGAATAACTGCAGTACTTTCTCTGAAGCTACTATAATTTATTCCAAAAAAGAAGTGACCAAAACCAAGAAAAACACAACACAATTGTATGTCCCAAATCCGAAGCAAGTGTAAGACTACTTTTCGGGTATAATTAGTCTATAACGATGATACTTGTATTTATTCCGAATACACGCTGATTATACAATATTCTACGGATCGCTATCCATAGAATGCCCCGACGCTGCATCATGGGCGCCGAAAGGACGGGCTCGTCGGACCCACGACGTTGTTACGTGGTGGGTAGATTAATTGATAACTCTGTTGTTGATTGGTTTTACTTTAATTCCCACTCACGGTATTATGTGGTAAATACAACACTTTTATCGAAAAACGAGTACAATCCTCGGATTGTACTTTACAGGAAAGAAACTACAGACTATTCGCGTGACGGTTCGTACACTGATTGATTCCTCCCTCCTAGCTACTTCCCTTCTTATACAGGGTCAGTTGCTTGTTTTCGTGGGCCTCGGTAGCGTCGGCCTCGCGACCCTTGGATCCTCGGGCCTGGACGAGGGAGAAGCGGTATGACTCTTCGCTGGGTCATACCGGTCGGTCCGTGTCCTGACTCACTCCTGTATGTCATACTACAAGTTTCAATAACAACAACAGTGAGTCGTCTCTGACACGTAACAACGTAGTACCTTCAAGGGCCTGCTTTACGGCACCCCCAAATGTGTACCGTTCCCGCTCGCATGTCGGCCTCTCGGTGATATTTCCCAGATGGGCATGCTAGGCGCTCCGAACCCTCGGATTTTCTTACACAAGAGCGATTGAAACATTCGTAGCACCGAGGGTTGAGCGAAGGAACGCGATCCGCGAAACATAATCCCAGATTTCACCGGAAGATTATCAACGATGACCATCGCGAAGGGTGGAGGCGAAATGGAAATCGCGTAACGAGGCCGCACCGCCAGAAGGGTGGCAAAGCTAGCCAGCTACGATTTTTCATTCATAATTAACTGTCACCGGCGACCGGTCGCGTAATCAAAGTTGAAACAGAAATCCGTCACATGTTGCCACGTTCGATGTGCAACATGGCCGGGCTATCGTCTGGCACGAACCTGAAACTCTCGCCTACGTTCCTCGAGATTAATTCCATATATCGTCCGACCAAACGAAATGTCACGGAAAGGTGCAGAAGAAATCCATAATAAAATGTCGAAAACTTAATTTCCTTCTCTTTTTTCCTTTCTTTTCCCCCCGACCTTTGCTCGTTGGAACACGTCGGGGTAATAAATGCGACGGTTACCACTCGTTCGACGCTGCACGCATAATAACGAGAGCAACGACGATTCCCCTTCGGCGATTTTGCAGTTTTTTTCTTTTTTCGCGGCAACAGAAACCGTCCGTTCGTCGCGGTGCGCGAAAATGGTCCCCTATCAGCAGAGGCGGCGGGCTTTATCAGATAAAGTCGCGCTATCGGTCTTGGCAAATAAGGGAACGCTGACAGTTCGACGATGACACACAGTGCCGGTTGTTACGGAGGCGTACGTGCCGCGACGGCTATTTTTTTCTCCCCCTTCGCTCCGCGCGACCGTAATTTCAGTTTTGCCCATCGCCGTAGCAAGGACGAGAACAACCAGCCGAGTGAGTACATTCAGCACGATCGATTTTAATGTATTTGGCCGTACGTGTACGTGTATATCTATGGTGTCGTTGAGCAAGTGTTACTTATCACATGTGCGAACATGAGAAATGAAGTTAACGTCTGAGAACGGAGAATGTACACGAGATTTCGTATCAATCGTACCTGTCAATGATTAATTCGCGAATTAATTAACAGCGTCCAACGGAATTGCTTCGTTTCCGGTCGACGTGTATGTCCTGAAGTAATTTCGTGTTTTATGATTATTTCCTTTTTGTCGTACGGTTCTAGGAATCCTGTAGAAAATTCTATATATAGATCTGTTGATTTTTATCACTCTGATTCTCGGTAGTGTATTATGGATGAGTAAAGTCCGACGTGATAGTACATAACACATTCAGCCTGATTATCAGCCAACTGGCTAAATAATGCTCTTATCTGATGCAACAGTGATGCCTGTTGTGTTACCTACATTGTTTCTAACAGACTGAATGGTAACTTCGTTTGATAAATTTTTGGGTTAAAAATTGATTAAATATGTTAATACACCGTGGGTCCCACGAAGCCTGTCCACCTGAAATATCTTCGTTATTTAAACAATAAGCGAACATATTTTAAATAAAATTTATAGGATTTGAAGCAATGAAGTTTTTTGACAAGTGGCTCCACTAGACACTTTCGTCTTTTAAATAGAATGACTCATTTTTTATACAGGATTTCGATGGAATAGTAAATTCTGAATTTAAAAGTACTGGGATATATTTGTCCTGAAACTTACCGTTTCTAACATAATTTGACTGTAGGTACTCATTTGGTACTTTGGCACTCTTTTATTCAGAATTGACCATCCTATCGAAATCGTGTATAAAAAGTAAGGATTTCTACTTTCTAAGAATCTCCTCACATATCTTTTACGCAGCCACTTGTCAAGACCTTTTACTTGAAACATCAATTTTATGCTAACATAATTATCCTAATGATTGTACTTGCAAGTACTAAACTATTAAACTGTATCATGTTACGCCATATTATTAATAATGATAATATATTTATTAAGTACGGAATTCGATCCTCTTGAAACAAACAAGATTATAACGGCAATACTTCCAAAAATTAAATACATTATTCCAACAATAGAATATTATACCTCTGGTACTACCAACATAATAATGTTAATTATCTGTATCAGATCATGGATAGCCTGTACCCGAATCTATACCAGAGATTCAAAAGCGAAGGTCTCTGCCCGATCTGCCTAATGGAAATGGAGCTGGCGCACAGATACACTTGCACCAACGGGCACACGATTTGTTACCGTTGCAAACCTTATTACTACGTCTGTCCCACCTGTCATTGCCCGTTAGATATTGAAATGCCCGCTGCACATACCAGCCCGTCTCATCACCCACCGGCACCCACTCACTTCATGCCTCACCCTGTTCCGCCGAACATTCACGAGAACCATCCAAGTGCACCATCAGTGGATGATTTTCTTGAACACGAGAGAAGCTGGTTTCCACCTGCTCCGCCGGATGATCAAGAGCTGCACGCATGTGCGTACGCTGATTCGGGGTGCTGGGTGAAAGTACCGAGGTATTTGGTGGATCTCCACGAATCTCGGTAAGAAATGTTAAACTTAATGGACCAATAGTTTCGTATAAGTGTTGTGGGGAAATATGGGCAAGTCGCAATAGCATTGTAGAAATTGACTTGGGAGAGAAATGCTGGAATGTAAATTGCGAAACTGGTATTGCAAAAGGGAAGATTAGGGCTGTTCGATGTATTGATTGATTAATCCATAACGTTATTTCTTATTTTTCTTGTACGCATTGCCACATATAAATTGCAAAATTTAAAAGATGATACGTAGATAAAAGAATTAAGAACGAATGGAATTGAGTGTACACGCTCAATACACGCTTGACTTTTCATGTAGATTACTACACGCATTTTGTCCGGCACGTATAGTATCTATTAATTATAAATTATTTATAAAAAATTACTTCCTTTTTTAGTCAGCAGTGCACTATTATTTTTAATACCGGCCATATTACATTCCTCAGTGTTACATTGCTCATATAATTCGCAAATGTGCAATTTGTCGAATATAATAAATTCACCACTATGGTCGATTATTCCTAAACTTGGTTTACATATTAAATCGTTAAAAAATATCATACAAAAATATAACAAGATACATGAAACCTACACGCAAACCATTTCCAATATTTTCCTATTTCCTTTCATTTCATGCCATCCCCATATAATAGTTACAAAGATCCTCGAATTATTCCGAATCCGATCTGTCTTTCCTTTGAAATTTCCCTGGACAATTCTTATTGACGTATAAACAACAGCGACGTACACAGAATATCACGTTTCAGTTGCCAATTTCGTACTCACTTGGAGGAAGAACACCTTCCTACGGACGTGGCTCAGAAGCAAGACGATTTGGTCGAGTGCACGTATCGCGTGGTGGGTTGCAAAGTGAGAACATCGCCCTGGAGAATTTCAATCCACGAGAGTCACTGCAACTATAAAGATCGTTACAACGAGATGAACATCAACGACCCTTTGGAAGAAACAACAATACTGAGCGACGACTTCGGTGATCCAGAGGAGTTAGTAGAGTGCAAATATAGAAAGCACGGTTGCATGGTGAACATGCGAAGGAAAAGAAAATTGTTGCACCAGGAGAAATGCAACTATAGCAAGTATCACCAAGATAGCGACGATGCGTCATCATCGGAGGACGAGTACGACCCTGACGAGCAGGTTCCTTGCAGATGGTCGACATACGGTTGTAGAGTGAGGCCGAAACGCAGCCGTTCAGAGACTCACGAAGAAAAGTGCAATTACAGGATGGAGGAATGCGCTTTCAAGGATAACGGATGTGATGCTATGCTTCAACCGTCTAGGAAATTCGCCCACGAGAGGTCTTGCCAGTTTGCTAATTGAATTTCGCGCGGAATTGAATGTTTGGAGAACAAAGTACACGAGGGACTGGTTGCCAGTAAAAAAAAAGATGTATATACATTTGGTTCTAGGAAGATATTTTAACAAGAATTGCCTGGATTTTATGTTTTATTACGTAGAATTCTAAATGGTACCCCGTATGTTTTTCTTTGAAGAATTACTTTTAGGAATTCAAATAAATCAAATTCGACTTGTGCAGGGTCATTCGATAACTTGCCAAGAACAAACAATTTCTGCCAAGTTTCAACCTTGTATCTCGACTGGGAGAGTAGTTACGGGGAAAAACAAAAATCATGTTTTTGCTCAATATCTCCCATGTTGGCGCATGGAACATTTAAAAAATATCTGAGACGCTTCAGTTAAGAAGGCACGTGTTACAGAACGTTTTCAGATTTTTGAAATAAAAATCCGAGCTGTTAAAAAATAAGAAGGGCAAAAAAATACTAAAAAATGCAATTGTATTGAAGGAGTCGCGTAACTGCGTTTCTATTTTTTGTGTAGGTACATATTATTGATACTATCACTCTCAATTTCTTTGGATTTTTATTAGCTGCGCCATAGTTAAAAATATTAGAGACACCCAGTCGAGATACAAGGTTGAAACTTGGCACAAATTGGTTTCCCTCGATTAGCTGTCGAATGTCCCCTCGCAAGTCGAATTTGGTTTAGGGGCACGTTTGCCCCCCTTATCCGGCTATACCCTTTACATTGAAATGCGTAAATGATCTCAAGCTCGGAAATAATTACTGGTTATAACTGCCAAAGCAACTAGGGTAGTATTATTTTCATTGCTCCGCAGAATGTATTATAATAAATTTTACTGGCCTTTCATTAGCAGTGACAATGACTTTGTGTATCTTATACATTCATAGATGTCTCGTTACTGATCTTCGTTTTATATTCGTAGTCTGTTCCATTGTGTCAAATAAAATTTGTTCGAAACATGTAAGAAAACTATTACTACCTTCGCGACTTCTAATCGAGGATATATTTATGCGGTGCGTTTCGTAATACGCGACGAGGCGTTCTTAATCTTCCTGCCGCATAACAGGAAGACGTACAAGCTTCCTTGGTACTTCCAAGTATTGATTCGCATCTAGGTATATATTGTTCCAGAAGACAGTTCGAGCGCATTAAGTGTCACACTATTATTACGTTATTGCCAATTACATAGATTAACATATAATAGATAATTGTAAAATGCAAGTTAAAATATCGGATGCAATATACCTTTCCAATTTATGAATTAAGTAGAAAATTCTGTATTAGACTAATGTTAAAAAATTTACAATAACTTTCATTCTGTATCCGGGTGATCGCATTAAGTTTTTACTGATTTCGAATTTCTGCTTCGACCTAGACGAACTAATAAAACAGAAATATAAGTCGGTAAAGTTTATGCAAAAGATAATACTCTTCCTTGATTAATCAGAAAAATCGCAGTGAATGCTTCCTTAAAAAATACTTTGCGTGTCACCTTTTTTATTAACACATTTCAGAACCTTTCAGAAAAAATAGTATCATATTCATCCCTATTTGATTTTATCTCGTTGGATTCTGAATACAAAATTGTAAAAAATCTTAGAATGTGGCAATTATACCAATTGAATTGATCACAATCTTGCCAAACAGAAATATTTTATCCCACCGATTTATATACTAAAGGCCAGTCAACAGGTGGCCTCCTAATCATCACGTGGAATGAACTTAATCCACCGATCTAATTAATTCTTGCCAACCTCGGCGTGAATGCCATTAAGTGCCCGCTATACGACCAATAAGAACGAAGCACATTTACACGTCTGTTACGTTGCATCCGCAAGAAAGTTTATAAACCACATTAGCCGCGATTTCCAAGAACTTTAGAGATTACGCAAGGATTATTCACTCCCCGTCTCTCATTCTCACGTTACCCTTCAACATTCTATTCCCATTCCGTTGCATCACGGATTCGATGGTGAAACTTACACCTCCAATCGAGGGATGATCTGGAGCATGATCGACTGGAATGAGGGAATGATGGTGTGGCTGGGACATCGAGCACCTGGAAGCTAATGGTGTGCAGCTTTCCTAGCAGTTAACCATCGAAATGTATCGTGGCATTGCAACGTCACAATAAACGTTTATGGCGACCATTTGTAAGGGCACGGAAAAAGCTTGGGAAGCGAACTGTCTTCGACGTGAGTACGAGCACGTGAAAAAAGGAGAAACAATTTGAACGTTCCATGGCAGAATGGTAAGATAATAAATAGTGTTGAACGTGTTTATATCAACATTGAATGTGATTGCACTATTTATATCAGTTTTTTAATAGTTTTTAATACGACGTTATGGTCGTGCTTAAACATAATGAACCGTTTGGTGTAAATTTGGGGTGGAGACCTCTTGGCGTGTGCAGAGCATTCATTTTTGTTTTTTGTAAATAGAATTTTCGCGCGTATGGAAATTAATTTAAACGGAGCCATTACGTATATTTATTAAATTTATTAGATTCATTTGTTACGCTTTGCAGTCATTTTTAAGTAGAACAAAATTTAGTCAAATTTAACATTAGTATTAGGCATGTCCCGTTACACTTTTCATTAGTAAATAATAATGTTGTTTTCTTAAAACTAATTCTGATAATTAGAAGATTGTAAACTGATTTTATTGCATTCATTTGCTTATTTTTTAGTGTAATCACAAGAAAACCAGCAATTTTCAAAATCCACCAAGTTTTCATAATGTGCACAGTTTTATAAAACAATAAATCCTCCTTACGTATTTCTTGCATTTCAATTGCCCTGTGCAGTGTACTTTTCTTCATTTCCAGAAAAAAAATACGCTCATAAAATGTCGCAACCGAAACGAATTCGGTGGGAAACCGTTTCGACCGACTATCTGCATGAAAATCTCAAAAGAATCCAGGGATCTGGGTGTACAGCTTTTTAGATACTGCATAAATATCGAACAGACTGGAAAACGATAAACTCTTGTCCACTCGCAATTCACAAAAACCGTCACCACCCCGGTCAGAACTTTACCCATCAAAGCTGACCCGAGCGATGGACAAAAGGGAGTAGAGGCTGTTTTACATAGTAAAGACCAAGGAAGGCTACCTGCACCAAGACCCAAGCGGATTCTTAAAGAAGATATACCCTTCCAAAGTACGGCCACATTATTTCGCAAAATGCAGGCAAGACGTTCAAGTGTAATTTTTTTCTCACATTATTTCCACGACACTTTGCTGACAGGAAATTACGTGAAATATTCAATATTTCCATATTTCCCTGTAATGGATGATGCAGGTGTATAAAACGCACCTTGTAATTTCGTTTCTCGAAAAATAGTGTATAATATTTAAATGTAATACTTACTTTACTCTCATTTATTGAGATGCCGTTGACATCACTTAAATAATATTGAAAGAATGCGTTCGAGACTGAATTAAAAGAAAATATCCTCGAAATAACTGTAAAGCATAATTATTAAATTAAATACTGCATTATACAAAACCTACTGTAAAAAAAATTAAGCAATAAGAATCTTTTTTCACCAGACATTGCTGAAGGGACTTATAAATATGTGTGTATTTTTACATACGTAACAAATAGTATTAAAGATAATCTCACTTGTAAGCCAAATTGAAATCTATAACGACGTCATACCGGTAGTATAAATAAATCAAAGTTGAACGATGAGAGGCGTGGAAATCAGTAGCCGTATTCAAGAGTCTAGAACGACAGTGGATGCGAGCTGTCCGCTCTTTGCTCGCAGTGCACTGGTGGGGATGGAAAAGGGTGGCAAAGGGGTGCGAGTAAATTGCACCCCTGGGGAACAGATCTGACGAGTGGCACGAAGAGCCACGGTAAGCCAGAAGTCAGCCGACTTTAATTAAGACACAGGTGTCTTTTGCTTATAGTTACATCAAGCTTCTTGGAAGAAAGGGTACAAGACCGAAACGTATTTATTAAAAGAATATATGTGAACGTACCCTTGAAAAAAAATATATTCATCGTTTTATCATTCCCTTCGTGTACTTCGTCTATTATAATATATTGTAATTATACTTATTACACACTCTTATTACAGATATTTGCTTGTAACATATATAAATAATATCATTCATGCTATTGCATGAAAGGAGAATTTATGTTTTACAATTTTTCGTTTCTCACGTAATGTTGGAATACCGCGAAAAAATGTACTCGTGTTAATTTAATTATCCTCCCTTGAAATCAGAGTTTATGTTAATTAAATAGTACTATTCTTTCTTATTACGAGGTCAGTCTGACAAAATAAATTAAAAATCCCGAGTTCTGCAAAAAACGAAACGTTGCAAACATATTCGAGCAGCACTTGCAACCTGAATTTCCGAATTTGTTTTATATAAAGTGAATTTCACTGTCTGAGACTAGGGACTTGTATACCCTCGCCCCAATAGTGTTAATGTTTTCGCGTCTAAGGCGAATTTAATGGCCAACAGGGAATTCTCACCGGAAATCCAGATACAATATCTCAGTCCGAACGTCAGCCGTTGCCTAACCCAAGAATCACCTTAATGCATGTATTCATACGGTAAGCTCGCTGTTTGAATCAGAAGCATGGGTAGTGTTAATGTTGTAGGGATTCTGACACGGAGGAACACTTCTTGACAAAGCAACTGCGACACGTCAGATACCTTCCAGTTATTTCGTTTAAACACTGTCCAAGCAGCTAAATCCTTGCTACAAAAGCACGATATCCCAGTGCGAAAGCCTGTCCTTATTGCGACCCTTATAAAGACCCTTTCGAGAGACTCTTTTTCTCATCAGAAGTATACCGATACTTTATGGTAACAAGGTTAACCGACGGTGTGGGTGTCAGAAATATGATAATAATTGTACCTATCTACAATAGAGATAAATTCTAAGAAATATTTCAATATCAATACGTTTTAGAAATATTGCAACATTTTAATATTTCTTTTGCAACCTAGATCTATAAATACATATCCCTAAAATCTTACTGCACTACTCGTGCAATTGTCCAAGTTGCAAGTGAATCCAGAGCAGGATGTAGCAACTGTATAGAAACCTTCGGTACCGATGTAGTTTACTGAATACAACATTTTCATCAAAGTTGATAGGAGAATTTTGGGACAAACCGCTCGAACAATTAATTAATTTTCACCTTTGCATACAAACAAAATGAACGCCTGAATGGTAATATCAATCTCCTTGCAAGTGTATCTATGAAAAATATTGTTAACAATTATCTCTTTACCTTTCATCGTCGTCCTGTTCGAGACACTCCAAGATAGACAACCTAAACCCACTTAAGCATCCAAATTTACGATATTCTCCACGAGCAAGCTAATTCTCTCCACATTGAGACATTCGAGACCTTCGTGTACCGCACCAATTGATATTAATAACCGCTTGTTTCCTGCGTGAATTGACTGCCTGTTGCGTAATGCCTCTCGCCCATACATCTATATCGTCCTACACGATTCCATTCCGAACATTCCCATTATCTATGTACCCACGGCCACTCGTTGATCATCGTACGTTGATCACGAAAAGCCCAAGCTTGGCCGTCTATAAACTATAGGCTACAGAACAGGACTCATGTGGCGGGCACAAGTTTGGCAACATAATTTTCTCACATAAATACATCTTGCCTAGGTAAAACGGAGCGGAGAGCCTCGGGGTCAGCCGTGCAGACCTTCCACGGGCGTCGCACGCGAACTCCATAATTCACCGCGGAGGGAGAGGCAATCGTATCTCAATTTTGTCAGGATAGAACTATCAGCGTTTCGGTAACGAGAAAATCCACGTGGCTCCAGATCCCATAGACAGGGAGCACCGATGATTGGATGCACTCGAAACATCTGATTCAGGTGGCACGTGCGCGATTATCGGCCACCGATGGAACGTAACTACGTGTGTCCTGGATAAAGATTTATGACTGCGAGGAATATTCGTTCGGGAGCGTAGTCGTCGTACGGAAGCAACGGGCCAACGGGATCGTCAACGCGACGATTTATGAAGTTAATTCCTCATGAATGCTTTTTGCGGAGGCGATGATAAACGAAGTTTATCGAACTTCGTTGTATTGGATGACGAAGAGGTCGCTTGGTTCGAGGGTGACGTGGAGTTGGATCGGGGAGATGGTGTTTCGTGAGGTATACAGGATACGGAAGATTTTTAATGGAATATATTTTTCGACAGGAAAGTGTGATAGGAATTTTAAGGAAGATGTGCTGCGATGAATATGCAGATTGAATCGTAAGATAGGTATCTGAAACATGAGACAGATTTTGGGAAATTAGTGGTCCCTTTGTAGCCAGACTGTTTTAATTAAGAGAGATTTAATGAGAATATAAATATATCGCCCGGATTTCAGTAGTGAAATGTTTAGATATAATGGCGTAGCACATGCAAAATCGGAGAACATTAAAGTGGTATTTCCAAGTTAAAAAGCGTTGCGCAAGGTTCGTCTGGAAAATGCTGCAAACATTTTCAATGCCACCAGTAAAGAGAATATTATAATTGTTTCGTGACCTGGATTGCAAATCAAAGCTGTCTCGCGCAGGAATTTGCAACTGCTCGTTAAATACGTTTCAAATGAAATCTTCCAGCAGGAGGAAATTACTTTCCACGGCGAGCTCCCTCGATATAATCCAACTTAACGATGCTTGATGTCAAATTGATTTGTTTGCCGTGAAACCAATTACAAAACACCGCCCGACACGTTGCTCCAACTGGTTCTCCGGTTGTTGCATTAACAGCGTCAATACACGTTTCCGCGCACGTCCCTGATAAACGACCACTGCGTTCGAAGTTTATAAAGAGGGAAATGTCCCTCGGCGCTGAATTACAATTTTTAATGTAACTCCTTCGGTGGAGGCGAAGCGCATGTCTGATGTCGGTGGAAAGATCAGGCGAACGGAAAAGACGCCTTGCGAAGAAAGAAAGGGGGAAAACTGGGGACGAAGTGGGCGGCAGGAAAGAAACGAATTTAATGAAACGCAGGAAACTCGAATGAAAGTGTATTTGTAATGCAAATACGCGTTGGACCAGTCCCGGAGGGCCGAAAAATGAAAAGCCTCGAAACAGCCGGGAACGAAATCGACCGTTCCATCACTCTCGCTTAATCCGATTTCAAATTCTTCGCCGTCTTCGAATCACGTCTCCCGGACGCCGGCCGCGTGCTGCGATCCAGCATGGAAAAAATCCTGATTTCGTTCTTTTAATTACCTCGGGGACTCGACTACGGGTATCGGGGATCGTCAAACCGAGGGCACGCCTGGAATCCTTATTAAACGAAATTCGAATCCTCGGCGTCCGAAGTGAATTCTGTGGTGGCACGGAAGTCCGCGTTTCGGGGGATGATTTTTGAAGAGGTAAACAGAAGTAGGGTGGATCGGGCTTTAATTAAAAAATGGTATCCTCCCATGTGGAATTGTTTTTCGCTTTTTATGTTGTTTACTGTAGTCTGGATGAAATTACGAGTACAATTGAATTGCATGTAATGTTCTATTGAGTGTATTTGCCGTAGCTTCTCAATTAAAAATGCCTTCGAGACATTTCGGAAATTAACTTTATTAACTTCTGTTCCAATACCTGTAACAGCGTACACATAAATATATTTACACCACCGATTTCACGATGCATTGAGAGATATCGAATCTCGAAAACATTTATACTGATAATTATAAAACATGTTCGTTTTCACAATGACCACCTGATTAATCTATTTTCTAGTAACCTCAAGATAATTTGTATTTCTTTTCAATTTACGGTCTCATTACCGTTCGCGATCGAACACACGCAATAACGATTACGAGCCTCCAGCGTCGATAAACGTTCCGTCTCCAAACAGCAATTTCTTTAAATCCACTCAATCGCAGGAACAACCGCGGCATACAAATATTATTGAACCTCCAGTTGGGAAGATGTTAACTTAGGGAAAGGTATGGAAGAGTATGCGACGAGTGTCGAGAATCGAAAGAATCATTATTCGCCAAGAGCCGGCTATTGTCCTCTTCGACGGATGCATTGTCGAATTAAAGGCTTTTGTGACAGCGAATGATGGAGGCGCACAATGCGCACTCCTCTGTTTCTCTTCCTCCGACTTCTTCCTCTCTTCTGTTATAACCGATCGCAACAGATTCACCTCTCTTTCTTCCCTACGCCGTCGTGCACCCCCGCCATGCGAATCGCTTTGACAGTTGCCTCGCAAATGAAAGCACTTTTCCGCCGAATAGACAAAATAAATCGAGTCCCTCGTACAATGTCGATGATTTCGTAACAATGCGCGTCTGCCCGGCGTCGACCTACGCACGAATAAATACGCAGCCCCGTCCACCGCGGCGAGAAACTCCCTATTGCCAGACGATAAAAGTGCGTTCACTGTGGCCGTTTATCGAGCATCGCAAGGCCAAAGTAATCTCGGTCCACTCCAACCACCAGGAATCGCTATTTCATTAGGAACTTCTCGATTAATATCGATGTCAATCTGATTTTTATCTCTTCGTCGCATATTTCGATAGGATTATATGTATAGACAGACTGTGGTCTTATCGAACAAGCAGACAAGAGATCAGCCGAACGCTTCTGGCAATCTTTTCATGTTGAGCAATAATATGAAACCAGTGGTGTAGAAAAGTGTAACACTCGTTAACTCTTCTTATTTGTGATTGCATGCGACCAGATCTCACAACCTGCTGGTTGCATAGCTATTTCTCTAACAGAACAAGACGTACGCTCTGTAAAGACGTTTGGTTTCGAGCAAATTTTGGAAAAGAAAAGCACCTTCAGATTTGCAAACCGTGTCATACAACAAAGCCATTGGGAAAATTAAAACGAAGGGTGGGAAAGTACTGGCCTTGCCGTTTAAACTGCAGCCACATAGACGTAGTTGTACTATTTTTCTTCGCAAAATTATGACAGGTAAAAATCGACAATTTTTCAGCTAAGATTTGGTAATCTTTTAATTTTATTACCCAGTGTAATCGCACTAGTTTTAAGGTTTTATATAACAATTTATATGTATAACACATGTACTCTAGCTAGAAAGAATAATCATGTTTTCAAGTAAAAGTTGCTAAATATAATTAAGAATAAAAATTGTACTCTCTACTCATACAAAGTAATTCTTAACATCAATTAGCTAACCGCGCTACAAACTAGGCTCGCTTAAAGCAAATGCCGTAATTAAGTTTGTCCATGAATATTAAGCGAACCAAATTTCATAGCGCACGTTTTCGAAATCGAGAGGAAAATGGCGAAAACAAAAGGCCAGGGGCGTGTGCTCCTCTAGTGATTTATCGATGATAATTAAAGAGCCGAACGTCACCGCCGGCTGTGTGTCGATGACCAATGGCCGTTGCGTGAGCCTCGTATTAATAGTACCTTTTAACATCCACCGCGAGCCTTGGTTCGACGGCCATTTCCGTCGTTAAATAAATACACCGGTGCTCCAAGGGTACACGAGATATTGCTCGTAACTTTATGCAAATTTCCCATTGATGTCCATACGCCCAACGATTGGTCGCGCGAATAAAAAATTGTAATTGAAGGTATTAATCGTTCCAGTGGTATTACTGGCTTTTCTCGATTAATACCCACCCGTTCTGTACTGTTCACGCACATCGAGCGTCCCTGGGTTCACTTTGAAATGCAAATAACGCGACAGTGAGATTTTTTATACGTTTTGTAAGATTGTAAATTTTTACAACCAGATCCAAGACCCTTTGGCGAAGGAGAGGTGTAATAGGTGTAATAAGAAACGCCGTTTATCATCATTTTCACACACCTCTAGGGTGCTTCTTGCAGAATGCCTCATGGAACAGCTCGAAATGCACTCTTACTGTAAACGTACGAGTTAGTGTTAGAAGCCCTTCTGAACTATTAATCTAGGGGCGTATCGAGAGACGTCGAGCAGCATACGGTAAGAACGGAATAGAAAAGGGATCTGTTTTAATGGTGTACACAGGTGTCGAGGACCCTATGGAAAATGAGCTATCCATGATTCTTCATCTATCGACGTTACGTGTGTACATTCGAGCGCACTGCACGTCGCTTTTATGACAAGAGGTCGTCGATTTCTTAGTTGGACACTTTCTTTCGCCCCCGATGAGCAGTAATCGTATTTATAGCACAGTAATGAGTAATATAAATTTACCTACACTTTGATTTTGTATATTCAGTATCGAGTTGAATGGATTCTACATTATCCTATAAACTTCGTACTTCTTGCATTAAATCGAACGGATACTGTGGCGTCTAAATCGAGTCAAATAGATTCTATGATCTGTGTATCGAGACAAGTAGAATCTATGTTCGAAATGAATGATACTTATGAATCACAGAAAATACGGCTAATATCTTGTCTTCCAATAATAATTCCATAAAAGACAGGCTTAAAAACACCATAAACATCAGATATAAAAATATTTCAATGCTCCTGGCCTAAGACATCGTGATACAATATCTGTCAAAAGTAATTTACATTACAATTTTCATTGCCCTGTCCCTTAATCGTTCATCATTAATCAAGCAATATACTATGCCTGGCATTATTTCGTTTCTCGCGTTCATTATCTTCCCGTGGACCGAACATGTTTCATTAACAACGCACATTGATACTGGCACGTATTTATGTATCTGAATAATCCTGATTGACTTTCTCTAAACACATCTGACCGAGCCAAGAGACGTCTGACCGATGCCTTTTCATCATAACGCATTAGACACCAAAGACTTTGACGAATCAATTAAATAAATGATCGTAAATTGTACAGTCGGCGGGCAGGGTGGCGTCAAGGCGCCATCATCCAAGGCGCCTCGGCGTTTCTTCCATTACGGACCCACCCCTGCCCGCTACCGCTTGTTACAAAGCGGCGCAGGGGCCACTCGCAGCCCTCTGCTTCTCCTCTTTCGACGCTTTGCCATCGTTGTCATCGGTGGCGTTGCTGGAATTACATTGGATCTACAAAGGGTTGAGAGAAGACTTTCATCAATGCATACGACGCCTCCATTGTTCGTCACGTAAGATTGATCCCCTGGTTTCCTGGACGTACCCCATGGAAACAACGCGAAATTCGCCTACGGAAATTGTAGGCCTTTCTTATCACTATGACATTGTGCGCATGTAACCAGTCGTGCACAAATATTTATACCGTTGAATAACGCAATCGAGAGATCTGACACGGGACTATTGTCTTCAGTTGATTAATGGGAATATTATATCTATACGCAATAGACAGGCAATTTTCAACATGTCTGTAATAATTAATTACACTTGAATAGTTCATTACTGTGTCCAAATGGTCTATATTTTACATAACTGTTCCGCGACCTTCAAACGAAAAATATAACAGTAACGAAAAAAAATAAGTGTAAAATGTAGAAAACATTCAATGGTCAGAAGATCTGTGACGAAAAAAAATTCCCACAGCACCGTAATGCTATAAAATTGCCAGCAGTGAAATTAAAAAATATATATCAAAATTCAGAGGTACATTTGAATAAGGCGTTAAATTCTCGTCGATAATAGTCCCATAGCAAATCGCATCAAGTCGCATGCAATTAAATTCCTTCTCATGGTTGTACCTTATCAAATTATTCCAGAAACGATATTAAGACGCGAATCTCAAATCCCGCCTCGAAACGGCGCGGTTGAAAATATTGCACGACATCAGGCATACGCTCGCCGTGAAGCCGTTACTCGTTTTGATCGAGTGGCCTCGTCCAGTGTGCCCCGGCTAAGAGTTGGCAAGGGATACCGCGATGAATTGTAATAATGCACCTGCACCGCCAATAGACCTTATACAACACGGCCCCCCTTCTTGCCAGATGGATTTAGGTGTACTATCTCGTGGAGGAGGCCGTGGAGAGACGTATGAAAGCTCGGATGCGAAATACGAAGCGAAAGCACACGGGGTCCAGGGCCGAGGAGCAAAGGGAACAGCCAGTTCCTATTTAGTGCTTCCACGCCGACTATGTCAACGTTATTATACCGCAGATTCCCAAGGGAGTGAGGGCGCTACACGGCGCCGGAGCAAGGGGGTGTGACCGCAACGAATACGTCGCAAAAGTGGTTTTTTAAAATATGAATAAAGTGTAACACGCTTGCACAGCTGAATGGTGGGGGAGGCAGCTCTTTGAACAGGCCTGTAAATTATAGCAACACCTTGTCAACGGTGAACAAGGACGTTTCAAATTGCTGTGCTTCGCGACGAGGACCGAGATTAATGGTTTCGATAGTCGGACACTCGATGGAACAATAGAATCCGTTATTCGATCCTCACTGAGATTTTTTAATTGAAACGATTGAATTTCTTGTTTTCGCTTCATTCGTTCTCTCTGTTGGCTTCGGTTTTCTCCATTCGTCTTGACGCATGGTGGGATAAGATGAGGCTTGTATGTATTTCATTAGAATAAAGGCAAGTGTGAATGACGGTTTTGAATTGGTAAAATCGTTGCAGTGTAAGTAGCACGAATTAAACTGCAATGTAGCGTATGGGTTTTTGTTTGCACGCAGATTCTGTACCGTCGCATTTTTCGAGCAAGTTAAACAGTAAATTTGGAGGCTGAAATATTAAATAAGCAAATTGTGAGTTTTCGTGTACGAGTTGGAAGGTGAGCCGCCACATGCAACGAGCGTATTATCAGTGACTGATGCTCGCATTTTCCACCAACCGAAATCCCTCAATAATGCACCGCGAAATTTTGCACAGCCGTCAAGAAGCGTGTGCCGGCTCCTTTAATAAATGATGAGCCGTAACGATATCAAAACAGAGAGACACGAAAACCTCTGCCTCGGGAGACTCATTCTTCTTGCCCTTGCAATCGTGAATGAAGGAAGAGGTCTTCCAGGTAGAATATGCGGGACAACCGCAGCAATAACCGTTTCGACCCTCTGCAGAGAGTGAGAAGCTCCTTTTATTCTAGAACGCACACGAATCAGCGAGTCAGAATCACTTGCATCAGACTAAGAATTTAATGAAATTTTTTGCATGCTTTGCATTTATTGCTCTTTTACGAGTGGAATAGTTAATGACCATAATATCATTTGAAATCTTTATGTAGGATTATCAGCAAATAAGTTGGATAAAACTGGCAACTATGAATGGAAAGTTTTATTTTTCTCAGGTAAGACACGTTTTATATTTTCTGTATCAAGACACGTATTTCTCAGTGTGATTAGAATACAAAAAAAGCATTTGTTCAAGCAAGTGAATTTTAGGCTACTTCTTTATTATTTATATGGCGAGTACTCTTTTGCATTATAAATTTTAAGTAAAACGTATATAACACCATCTAATATTCATAAATATTTTACATTGCCTTTCCTATGTTTCATTCCTTTCTTCAATCTTCCCTTGTTTACTCCCTCCACTTGAATACCAGATGTATTATTTGAAAATCATTTCTTTATTTCAAAGAATGACCTAAGATTTACAAGTGTATTATTATTATTATTATCATTTTTTGTATTAATAATACATTTAATTTTGTATTAATACCTCATTAATACATACTAACAATAAGTTTATATCCACTGAAAATCAACATCATATAAAGGAAACACCAAATAACTGAACGCCCCGGCAAATGTCTGACCATAACCATACTCAAATCACTAGCAGGGACGACATTTAACGAGCCTCGTAACCGTGAAAACGAATGATCGTAAATCCAGCATCAACGATCGCCATAAAGAGCTGCCTGCATTAGCGAAAATAAAATAGACTTCCTCATCTACCCCTGCATCGAAGAGGGAAATATTTACGGACGAACAGGGGAGATGCCAAGCGTGCTTGTTAAAAATCACGGAGACTTTCACAACAATGTCAACTCTCGAGTGATCTCGGCGAAAGGGAGCATAGAAATACGTTTAACAACCCTGAGTAACACGCACAGGTTCGTGAAAGTATTTTCATCCCTTTTTCTCTAGTCCAAGTACAAGTATTAACTCAATACGTGCCCTTGCTCGACAAGACGAAATACGTACGAAGTATCATCAAAATCGGTCTACGGATTCTTAAGCGTTTGCTTGTTCGAGAAGTTGGACTGGAATCGTGGGAAACGAGAGCGGAATTTTTCCTTGCAGCTTGAGAAAATAAATAACATCCCCTAAGAAGGGCGGTCGAGAGGTAAAGAGGTGCTGTTGCCTGGAAATATATCAAACCGTTCCTACGGGTACTCGTCTCGCCGTGTCAGAGTATGTTTTATGTGTTCTGTCGGCTCACTGAAACAATAATTCAGCCCGATTTCACGTTTTGCTAGGTTACCTCTTGATACGTGATCTACTCGGTACAGTGTAATCAAGTTTGTTTATGATTCAACTTTTATAAGAAACTTGTGGAAGTTCTTGCGTCAATTTGTGCAGGCTGATATTAAGAAAACATTAAATTGACAATGTCAATTACTATTAGATTGCTGCAATTGATATTAACGTTAATACATGTACAAAAATTTGCAAATAAAAAGTTCTGTTAGGTCTTATGTTATGATTTGAAATCCCTTCTTACGTAATACCTTAGCCACGGATTTTTAAAATAATACGGTATCACAGACTTATATACTTGAATTGCACCCTCACAAATCCTTTGGTTACAAATGGAAATTTATACCAAACTTTCTGCCGCATAGAAGAGAACTTTTGCATTATTATTTATACATCGAGGGATACAGGTAACAGAATACTTTACCTTCAGCATTCCACTTTCGAAAGCACATTAATGTTATGTTACTTCCATTCTTAGCAAACACGAGCTTCGTAATCCTTCTTCAGCAACCGGAGAAGTATACGTACAACTCTATAACTAACCAAGCTCAGACAAAATCCATCTATCCCGCCTCAACTCTGTTCGACAAATCTGATTAGCCATTGCTATCCAACACCTATAAAATAATACCCCTTTATCATACAAAATATAAAGATTCACCACGGTAATTGACATACCATGCAATTCCACATCGACAATACCCATTACAGACTTCTGTCGCCACGACAGTCAGCCTTAATATTCATTCGCATTCAAGAAAATACTCTACTCGTCAGAACGCTCGACAAGGTTTCCACATCTCAGAATTTCATCGCTCGTTCGTACACCGTTGTTCCCTTCCAGTGATCATAGTCTTACGTTTCATCTTTCATCAATTAAAGACGAATTTCTACGGAATCCCCCCGATGAATTTTTCCCCCGACCCTCTTCGTCTACCTTTCCCCACTCTGCATCAAACACACAACCGCGCGTATCGCCGTGCAAAATACATACATACACGTTCGATCCTGACACATCCACCGATTCGTATCCCCTTGAAAGGGATCCTTCTTCGTTTCCTGAACGGAATTGAGGTCTCGCCGATGAATGGACCGCAGCGTATACGTAAATTGCATTGTCGCAATGCTGGGAAACTAACTCAGAACAGCTCCGGCGAAGGGCTGACCGGCCAATTAGCCTCTGTAGGCCCCTCGATAGAATTGCACAGCAACTTGACTCGACGATCCACGCACAGTTAGGGCTGCTACCTTGGCAAGTACCACTCCAAGTCCAGAACCGGCTAGACTCAATTTAACCGTTCTCACTCGAATATCGAATCGTTCGCCCTGCTTCTGTTGGGGCCGGGATACGCTGGCCGTCGTGTCCGTCGTCCCTTTGCGGCCGTTCGCAATCCAATTTCCGCGCGGAGAACTTTACGCTTTCTCTCCTACGCTTAACGCGTCAAAACGTTCTTTTCGCGCTCGCGAACGTCAATTTCACGCCAACGAATCCCTGGAATTGGTAATATTTTCACGGAAGTTTTTCTTTATTTTCCCTTCGAGTTGGCGAGGCAGCAGATGCTCAGATGTCTGTGCCCCTTTTTTTAGTTGCGAATCGGATGGACCGTTCGTTGGATGAATGGAAGAGTGGATACGAAAGTATGAGGATATATTTAATATGGGAGACGTTACGTTAAATATGGGAATTCAAATATTCTTTGTTAACACTTTGGTTGCACGAGTGTTTTTATTTCTAATTCTAATTGTACTATTTTGAACAGAAGATGCAGCTGTGAGGGTAGTCGAGAAAAGCAATTTGTTCAAATCATTCATTGAAACTTGGTATACTGTTTTATTAATCTTAGAGAAATGTTTTGCCATTTATGTTGTTGGATAGGCATATCTTACCTGGTTATAATTATAATCAATTACAAAGTGTAAATTCAGAGTTTTAATATTTGCATAAAATATCAGAGGAGCGTGTCACAAGTTCATAAAAATCGCTGATGCGAAGCAAGTTCGACAATAATGACAATGAATTACTATAGATCGCTTCTATCACCATAAATAAAACTATAAATTTTAATATGTTTACGATTTCATTACCATACAATTTGCACTCAGAATGTATTTCTACTCAAAACCTTCATAAATGCGAGCTAGAAAGTTATAGAATAATTTAACCAAAATTATTTAAATCATAATATCTGCAATCAAGCCTCGATCAATTTCGAATACTTTAATAAATTGAAGACAATGTTTGCCCTTTTTAAAACTGCCGATAAAACTCCAAATACTGTCACTGTCACCGCTATTTAATTTGCAACAGAGAATACCTTTCGATTAAAAATATTAATCGCAAAAATTGTTAAATATAATAACTAGTATACGATCCAAGTCTCATTCGTACTTTCGCCCTGTGCCTTGTCCATTCCTGCACCCTATCTCTAACTATTAAGCTCTAACGAAAGCTCTGTCGAATCGTGGCTACCGTACCGACCAGGATTTCTACCTTACACCTACTGGTGAGAACCTTCGAACCATGAATCGCATGGTTCTTTTTAATCCTTCCGGTGCCGACCATACCGACCATGCCATAGGTTGAATGATCCAAAATGACATTGACGGGGGTTGCATTTTACCCCCGAATAAAATTGTACAATTTTTTTTATCAATCGACGCGAAGTATTTCTATTCCATATATAAAATACAGATATTTCCTTAATCATTGCGAATTTTAGCCTCCTTTTATAGCTGTAATTTTTTCAAGCACCCCTTTGAAGTTCCTCATTTTTTTTTAAATAATAAATCTTAGCACCGTTCTGTGATTGCTCACTTCTTACCAATTTTTTACTTGGAACCTTCCCTTGCGGCTGCTCATTTTTCTTTCGAATCGTGAACTTGGGTGCTGTTTGTGATTGTTTTTCAAGTGGTGAGTGTTCAAGCGAGGGGGTAATAAAATCTGGTTTCTTCTTACTGCAACATAACATTTACCACCGTTTCGTCTAATTAGTGTACCTCGTTTTAATCGCGTAAACATTCGCTATCGACAAATTCCATGCAATCCATTATCCTTTTTTCTCTTTGAAAAAGGTTTGAGCAATTACTAAAATTTCCAGGTAAAACTATAATTACGTATATTAAAATAATTCTATATCAAGATCTCTGTATGAATCAATACCCCACAATCGAAACAATGTAAGGAAGCTCAAAACCCCCGCAAGACTTTGAGCGGTGTCCTCTCTAGAAAAGCTCCAGAGTTAGATTTGCTCCTTGGATACGAGAACCAATGGATCGATCAGTTCTATGTTTAACATTCCTTTTCATTTTTAAATCGAGTTTTTCCTTAAGTCGAAATGCAGCGCAGTTTAAAAATCAGAGCAACTTATTTATGATTTCGTCCCCTGATTTTACAGTCTGTAAAAGCTTGAGCTTTTCACCACGATTCAACTGTCCACGTGAAGATAAAGCAGAACACCGGTCGATAAAACAGTGGAGTGCTTGCGAAAGCTCCAGAAAATTATCAACAGTGGACCGAGTTCAAGCAACTCTATAAATGTAGGCCAAGCACGACAAAAATTCTATAGAATGCCACAGAAGAATATCGACCATAGTGTTCGGTATATACCATCGTGAAGGAAATATTGAATTAATATCGCGAAAGCTGGAGATCAAAGGTACACCTAGAATCGTGAAACGACTATCGCTCAGGGTACGCGATAATACGACAAACTCTTTGTGCGAAAGTCAGAAATTGAAAAATCGAGATGAAAGCTCGGCTGTATGACTTGCAAGGGACACATATACGGCATCGAATTAAATTAAAGTCAATCTCTTTTCCTGCCAAGCACTGAATTTAACGACGATATTTCCATACTGAAATAAGCATTATTTTTCATCCCCTTAGTCTTGTGGTTAGTGGTGGATTAAATAAAATATATTTCGAGGGAAAAGACTAATAAGTTAATAATTGCATACCATTTTAGCATTATAAAATAAAATAGTGAATTAAAAGCAGAAGGTAAGAAAAAATATATTTCTTTTATTACATGCCATAATAATTAGTGTAGAACTTGAATATTAAATATACAAAAAGTATGTCGCTTGAAAAAATAAATACCTATTGGAAAGTAAACGTTGAGAGAAACAGATATCAATACAGAATTGTTTCTAATAAAATAAAATATATTACAACCAACGTTACAAAATGAAATGAAAACGAAACTACTCTACATTTTACTTTCATTATCCCTGGTTCTCGGAATCTCATTGAATTTCATTTGTAAGGAAGGCAACTTTATTTCGATTAAACATCGGATTAAAAAGTATCTGGTATCGCATTCACTGCTGTACTTGAAAGGACGCGTCTGTATTTTCATTGCTTTTCAGAAAAAGTACGCAAGGCAAGCAACAAAATTGTAAAAAATCTTTGCGTTATCCCAAACATGTCTCACACGAAATACAACAAAAAATTTTCATATTATATCTACTCCACTATTCTTCCATGAGTTTACCCTAATACTTCCTACGAAAATAAATAAAGAAATACATAAATGACATTAACATGCAAAAATGGTTATCCAATTTCTCACTTCTTATCTAATAAAAAAGGTACATATATTTGTATGCACATCTGCTTTTATACCATTTATTGAAACGGCTATTAAAATATCGACGGTGGCAGGCTGTATTATGAACTTCAATCGTTGTGGAAAAGATGAGTCGCTTTAACGATTCTCCATCTCCGGATTGGATTACGCTGCATCTCTTCGCGGAAAAGGAAACGATCCGATGGTGAATTTCCGACGGTTCATTTCCGTTTCACCCCGACGTTTAATCATGGAGTATACTACCCATTGCACCCTAGTTACTAGGTTGTAATATTGAAACTCTCAGACCGTCATTATAAGTGCTTCGAAGTGTTGCAACTGTTACGATAACACTCCCCGAACTCGGCGTTCAGAAGGATTATACTTTGTGATTGCAGTGAATGAGCGAGCAAAGCGTTATAAGGACCATCAAGCATAATAAATCGATATTACCATGTGAGCCTCGTGGAATTTTCACGTCGATCAATTCGTGCCATTTTTCTGGAGAAAATATGCATCATTTCAATTGCCACGATGTATGTAGTAGGCAGCAGACAGCTTGTACGACAGGTAACCAAGTTGACATTATACTAATTATATTTTTTATTCCATTTGTATTCATTACCAGTTTTCATTAAAATACTACGTTCTTTCGTTACAGATACAGAAATCGACACTGTACATCGATACGTAGACTTTAAGGGTGACTTTAAGCTTAAATTCTTTTTACGGAAATTATCGAATCGAATTGATACGGTGTCATTACGGTTGATTTTCTAGAATACCACAAGTCATATTATATACGTATACTTATATGAACTAAGAAATTTTAAGCAACTTGCAATGGGGTGCATGTACAGTGGCAAGTAAATTTCTTGAATAGTTGGTATGAATGAACTTCTTGAACGCTAGGTGTGAGAGACAAGTGTCTGGGATAGCGTGAAAGAGATTGAGTGGCTATTGGGGGTTCAATTTCGGTTTCAAGTGAAACGTGTATATACTCCAATGAATTGTAGGAAGGTACATAGGGCTTTAAACGCAAGGAGATTCGATGGGTATAAGTACGTGGTTGTTCTGAGAGCACTGTGCGATCGAAAATTCAAGTGATGGATCGATTCGTCAATTAAGCTTGGAAATGATAATTGGTAACGTGAGAGACAAACGGAAAAGTATATGAAAGAGTACACAGGAAATATTTTAGAAACGATTGAATTAACCAGAATAAAATAAATATTATGTAAACATAAAGTTCTATAAAATAAAAAGCTCCGATTGAATGTTGGTAAAATTTTAATTAATTTTCAGATGGATGCATTTCATATAATAATTCATAATAAATTTACATCAGTGTTGAAGTCGTGCAGTGTCTGTTTGGTATATTATTGGTAATGAGTGATTGCAATTATTACGGCAATCAGAATTTAGCAAAGAACCTAATATTTCATCAATGTATATATTAAATATATTTATTAGCTCTACGTAATTATAGACATATATTTTACAGTAGCCGAATGTATTTTCGAATTCAGTCTTGCTTATCTTCACCGATTGCTGCTGCTACCGAAATTACAAAGCATAAGAGACGACAGTGACCACTGAATTTGTGTCAAAGGCGGTCGAATTAAGTCGGGCCGATAGATTTCGTACGTGTCACTGATTAAATTGACTTCCGAGATAAAGAGTTCAATAGTATTTCGAAACGACCGACGCGACAAATGCTCACAATTAGAGTAGCGTTTCCATTTCTATTTACGAAAACAACAATAGACCACGGCATTGAGATAAAATTAAGCAATGCGGCTAAATTTTGTGCACCGTGTGATTTAATTAAAAGATACAGTGCAGCGAACAAAAAGCAACCATCTGTCGCGTGATATTACAAAATTACATGGTACAATTACATGTATGATAAATGATATTAAAGTGCCACCGAGTGTTAAAACAACATTGACGTTCCCCGTCAAAGATAATTTACGCTCCAATACAATACGCATATAAATGAATGATCTCTTGAAGCTGATAAAACGATCTCCCGATTCCTATTCGTGATAGAGGAAGTAAATATAATTATTCGTGTGAACAATCGTAATTACACCGAAACATAATGTCCAATGTAGTAAATTAAAATGGATGTCAAGTTCAACGACGTTTCTACAATAGCAGCATACGATATGATGGCGTATAAAGGGAAATGTCGATGGAGGGAAAGCTTAACTCAAGGACCATACACCCCTCAACCGTTATAATACAGAACATCAAAAGAGCAATCCATCGTCGGGCAAGTCGATGGGACGACACGTCTACGGTAACTACTCATTGGACGATTATCCGTTTTTAATTACCTTTGATCACGTCCGTGACGAATCCTTTTATCAATCATGTTTCCTCATACATCTTCCCCGTTTCGTTTCACTACTTTAATTAATTATCATGCCTTGTAATATGTTTACGATATGATGGATTGGAAGGCTTTCCTTTCGAAATTATTGTAGACCCTGAAGAAATTGGCGAGGCAAAAGTGTTACTATTTCTCGAGTACCAAACGTGTTGAAATACAAATTATTATGTTTTATTCTCTGTAGCTTTATCCTCTGTAGCATACATACGCACAAATAAAGAAGATTGCTGTCACGTCCAAAAATACGAATGTTTCAAGCTACGTTTATTAACGCCACTCGCTGAATTTAATTTAGCACTAAAAACTCTCTTCTCGAATTCTCCAAAAATTTGGCGTTACGCTAAATTATTTGATCATTTAATCTTCATTCGAAAAGCTACTTATATTAATAAACCACGATCAATATGAGAAATTATCTCGCATGCGAGACTCAATGAACTGGCGAAACGTGAGAAGTGCCGTGACAAAAGATTTATCGAATCGCGATAAATAGAACGACCAGTTTCGAGGAATAGCAGCAAACACGAGAGCTTCGTGATTAGTTGGTTGTATATTGAAGCGCGAGGCGCGATCACTTTCGTGCCGTGAACGAGAATCTATCGCATGGACCTATTGGATTGAACGGAAAATCTAAAGCTCGTTTCCTATCAATACGTAATCTACGTACATGCATGTGAAAGCGTGCACCTCTGCATTCGCGTGTATCAACAGCCAACAGAGAAAGCGTGAACACCGTACAAATTGTGTTAAAACGAAATACTACCTGTATCTTCGTCCAATGATCAAATAGGATTACACGAAAGGTCACGAATTTAAATCTCATGAAGTGGTTGAAGAATGCGTCTCAAGTAACTTGCACCTTGAAAATATTGCGATAATACTTGCATCCCAAAATTGAGACATTCAAAGAAATTCGGATAAGAATTACGTTTAAATTATTCCATTCAATACGTTCAACAAGCAAAACAAATCGATGAGAATAACTATAACATTTCGCTGTATGATTGATCAGTCTTCTGATCATTAGGAGGCTTCATTAGGACTATAATGTACCTTCGTATAAATGTTCACACTAATGTTAGATACCTGACCTGCCACCCAGCACGCCCGCAGAGCTTCGCACCTTTCCACGTCGCGACAGTAAAATCATAAAGCCATCGAGTTCCCTAAAATACAATTATCTTCTTGTCGTATATGATTATTACATTCTACAGCTGCAAGCTATATAATTATAAATTCGTACATCTCCCTTTTTAAGGATTAGTAGGCTTTTCTAAATTCAGAGCGCTTTATGACTTTATTCTCTGCGAACCATTAGCTGCACATGTGCACCTCGCGCGAGTCACCCTCAGGTCAATCACTACCTGAGAACGACCGGTAGACGGGGCCGGTTAATTTCCACTTCCACCAAATTTGGAACAACCCTCCCGTCACCTCTCCTCATCGCCAAAAATACGAATTAGCCAATCACTAAGTTACTATTAAGAAATACGCCCATCACTAGCATTTAGCGAGTCTTCGTAAAACCAAAGAGAACCAAGACTCGATAGAATAACTTGCATACTCAACCAGTTCACATCTATAGAATAACTTTAAACTTTAATTAAGGAAATAAAGGAAGTACATTTATACTTGAAACTTGGCTCATTTCCTTCACCGGGTTCACGACACTAATGACAGCATTGATACAGCTACTCCAATATTTCCTAGTTGCTGAATACTTGAGTTTGGCCTTGTTTCTAAGCTGTGGCAGTTTTTGTGTCACCGCGACGTCTGTGTCATGCTAAAGTTGTCAGTTCTATGATGGCATTCAAATGCACACGTGCATATTGAAAAGAAGAGTTATAAAGGTACAAAATTTAGTGGCAAGTTTTTTTAGGCGTTAAGAATAATTGGTCAAAAGTAACTAATGCCTACAGAAAATATTTATGACATGGTTGAACACAAAAACAATTGGTAGACGTTTTTCTGTTTAACTTTATCCCAATTTTCAATCTACTGGAAAGCACAGCCAATATGAATAATATCCACGATGTCGTGAAACTTTCAAGCCTTGAAACTTTTCGCTCCAGTAGCTTCGCTGTCTAACAAATATTAAGATACTTCGTATTCCTAGTAAAATTTATTCTCTTATAATATAACATCTTTTCATCCGCGTCTATATCGATAGTTTGTGATTTTGCTGTTGTATATACAAAAGTCTATATCGTGCATAATTTCACCAAAAATATTTCACAATCGAATGTTTCGTCTAGACGTAGAAAAAGTAGAAAAACTCTCCGTCTAAGTAGAAAAAGTTGGCATTCGTACGAACGCGGGGGCCCGGCTCGCTGCAAATGAAAATCGTGTTTCTGGCGCAATTAGTTCTGTATTGTATTACATTCCAACTCGACGGAGTCATGAAAGGGCGGGCAATTTGAACAAGATCCGCGCGGCTGGAGTGACAGTCAAAGCTTTGAAGACGCGATGCACGAGCGTATCCGCTCGTGTTTTTCATCTTTCACGTACATATACTGTTTGTTGCAGACATTCAACACGGCTTTCTCAAATAACCTCTGAATCACAGTGTATTGTATAAAGGTATTGTACTAGAAATTGCACAAGGACATTTTATTATTATTGCAAAGCGCGGAAGAAGTAAATAATATCATTATGAATACCACGGGTTGAAACTACGATGGAATTTAAGTATTACTTCTCGTAAATGTACTTGCTACAATTATATTCTAATACAAATAAGTTCTTTAATATTATTTAAGCTATCATAAGTGCATGAACATAGATGTCCTGCATATTCATAAGTTTGGACATTAACAGGGAGAATATTATTTCTACTCTTCTAAAGCCGACCATACTTTTCTTACCTATAGTTTTAGATAAAATATGTTAGAAGAATGAGAAATTAAGTTTAAAATAATAAAATATTTCGTAGTGGTCCAAGTATAGTTTCCGTACAGAAATGTTTCTTAACGAATACATGTTTCATGAATGATTCAGGATGATCGCATTAAGTGTCCCAACCCTTATTACTGCGGCGTGAGGTACGTGTAAACCCTAGGCGCATTAAAGTGCGCGCAACCCTTAAATATCGTTCACGGTTGCGGCGTTTTCCAGCTTCTTCCACGAAGGTACTCGGCGGAAGATTCAATCATGCAGAAATGCCCGTCAGGACGTCGTTACTTCTTTCATCGTCGAAAAGAATTTCGTCGTTTCCCATCGAATCAGAAGCACCCGGAAAGCACGAACGTGATCTCGCTGATTTACGAACTACCAACATTTGAAACTACTGCCCCACAAACTTCGCCGACGATTTTTACTTCGAGTTCCGCCTCCATCACTCTTGCAATTCTCGCGCGAATGAATCACTTTCGAGTGAGTGTAATATAAAAATAAAGTACATTTAATACATGTATATTGTAAATTAAATATATTACTATTCCACAGAAAAATTTAATGTGGCCGCTGTTGGATGGAAACAGTAACGGCTAATTTTATTGCACGGATAGTGTGGGAGATAAAATCCTTCTCGCGTGCAAGGTAAAATTATTTATTATTGCCATGCTCAGCAATTGTAAAAGTATACGTAACATAAACCAGTTACAAATGTTGTGTGACTGAGCTTTTAAAAGGTAGAGTGTAAAATCGACCCACAGGATAAAGGTAAATTAATTTAATCGCTGAACTCATTGCCTACGTTACAGAAAAGGCGTTAAATGGAATTAAAAGACCTCAATTTTTTTTTAAGCAGGATATATGATATTTTATATTTCGTGCATCAAATATTCATTTACCGGCAGATGATTGCAACATAGTAATTGCCCGTGGTTCATAAGTGGCTGCGTTATTGAAAATTCTCCGGAAGCCATAAAGGCTCCTACACAGACGAAATTGTCCTAGAAATGAAACTGCCAGGGCGTGGTAAATTGAAAATCACGTCGCTGCTTGTTGTACCAGCGAGAACCCGCAGCTTTCTAAGAATATGTGCACGATGAAACCTCGGAAATGCGATTCAAATCGAGTAAGCCGAAGTAACTTTTCAGCCGACAGCCGAGCGCATCTCACCTTCTTGTACAGCCGTGAAAATGATTGCGACGGGCGTGAAATTAGTTCGACGTAAATGTGCATACGTACTTCCCTCGACGTGCCCGGCCGATCGAACTCTAAACTGATCAAACGATTTTTACGCGACCCGACGCTACTGTGAAAAATGTCGAACAAAAAGTGCGTCTTCGATCGGGAACAGGCGTGCACGTTCCTTATCGCGTCCACCGAATGCAAATCTGCAAAAATTCTCGTTGCGATAATGAAAAGCTGAACACGACCGCAATAAACGCGAACCCGACCCACCATAACTGTAAATATTTTGCCTACGTCTTTGTCCAGTCGCTTCATCCGCCGCTTTTCGTTTATCGCGGCAACAAAGTCAAAGCGAGAGTCAAAGTGTTAAAAGACCAACGGAGACCCCGAATTCGCAATTCGAAACACTCGGCACCGGTGTTCTGACGCGAAGTATGTACCGTGGCCGGTTCCAAAGAGCAATCTCGTTGCACGGTTTACTGAAAACACAACCACCGCAGACGATACGAGAGACAACAAAGAGCTTCTCTCCGGAAGTGGCTGCTCTAAACCGGCGGATTTTATTTCGGCGCTGCCACCACCGCCAGGGACGTTGGTCAAGTTTTCGCGGATGAGATACGCTTGTTCCCCGGAATTTCGTCACTAATTGATTGCGTGAGATTAATGGTTCGGGCAAGTGAAATGGGAAAACATGAAATTGCATCGGATACACGACACGGTTCCTCGTGATCCGCGGATATTGTTGTAAACTTTAATGATATTGCAATAATGTGTACAGGAATTTCCGGGGATGCGGGACTCTGTTAAAATGGAACTGGTGTTATATTTTATTTTAACAACAGTATCGAACGGAACAGTGTCTTATGATTTCATGAAATCTGATTTCAGCACGATATCTGGTGATTCATAAACGTCTGATTAGTTGAATGAAACATTGACGAAATGTGTTTTCTATTTTTACATATATGACAAGATTGCAATCAATTGCAAGCGTCTGAAGTGAATATTTCTGTACGGGGGCAGATTTTACGATAATCGTTTGAGTTTGCTCGCCTTATCATATAATTGGATTAAAAGTGTACACCGTATTTATATTTGATTTTACGATCAAGTAGAGCGTCCATCTTTTAATACAATATGTTATCAATTTTCGTCAGTATTCTATCGCTTTCGTCACAAAAATGTGCATACATATATGTATATAAAATAACGTTTTCACGAAAAAATTCTACAAAAAGCAAAAACTAATTTTTAACAAATCTTCAAATTAAGTATAATAATTTTCACCTCCCTATCTTAAAAATGACAATAATTAATCTTCATATGCCCACTATAAAAATGCACAACACATGCAATAAATCACCGAAGTCCCATTTAAGAATATTAATTTTTATTAATTATTTTAACCCTCCCGCTTTCATCCGTCCAGAAAGCATAACTGAATATTCGTCATTCTCCGTCATATCGTGTACTATATCACAGTTAACGCCGCAACCAAGATTTCAGCAAACACTCAAAAACAATCTAAACTTTTGAGCTCATTGTCGCTTAATTATCTGTCACAACCTATTAACACCTATCGCAGAAACTACAAAGTACACGCAAACGCAATGCACACAAAAGAATGTTCCTAAAGCCAACAAACAGGTATAAGTGTCTCCCCCTCTACCTTTCTTTCTCTATCTCGTAATTCGCTTGTACACTTTTGTCAAGAACGCTCATTCTTCTCGGGCAACCGTCGAGAGTTGACTCTGTCTGGCTTATTCAACAGCAGGAATATTAATGAATATGTCGCTGCACAGTCGGAGAAAGAGGGGTCACCCCTTTCACGCGCAACAATATGAGCACCGTTTAAGAAACTCCATCAACGCGAGCCTGCAATTCAATGAATCCCCGGATTCGCAAACAGACCCTCAAGAAACATCCTTATCTCGTACAGTGAAACCCTTTAAATGTTATCAACGTTCAAATTCGATTTCGATCAATTTAAATTCCGACGAATTATTGAGCGTTATCTAAAGTGGCCCAAATCTGAGTTACAAAAGCCTGTGTGTCACGATCGGGTCGATGTTTTCGAAAACATCGAGATAATCCTTTGTGGATTTTCCCATATTGTGAAAAAATTCATGAGACAGATTAGATTGTGTCTGGGGAAATGTCAGTAATTCAGGGTAACGTTCGAAGTTGTGTGGCATCATTGATAGGGTCAGGACACGGGGTCGTCGATCGCAGGTGAATCCTGTGCCAGTGGCTCTCAAATCAGGTCCTTGCCGCGCTGCAATCGATCGGCCTTTTACCAACACGAATAAACATCTCTCCCACACGGCTGTCTGTCAGGAATTTCGCGATAATGGGGGACAGCTTCCATGGAACAAGCTATCGGGGTCAGGTTTGGTGACATCAAGACGATTTCCACGGAAATATCGCACCCCCTAAATGCATCCTCGAATGTATTTTGGTCATTTCATGGCATCGAGCATTTCGTGAATGTTAGTTGCGACAGTCGCAGAGTATAATTATCATACGCTGCAAATAATTATTGCTCCAAACTTGATTGTTTTAATACCTCTGAATATTTCTTTTAAGTTACTCTGAATATTTATACATGTATGTCGATCAAAACTGCAAAAATTTAACACATTTCTCGTCTGTCAGTTATATTTTGTCACCATGATGTAAATATTGTATCACTTTGTTTATTAATGGGTTGTATATATCCTGTTCAAATAAATAAATGAATAATAAATAAAGCAACGATAATTGATTAAAAAAGAGTATGCTTGTCTTTGATAATTGTACTTATACATCCATCAAAGGGCATAAGGTTTCTTCAAAATGTAAAGTACAAATGATGTTTCGTATATCGATATTTAATTTATTCCCTAGTTTCCATACTTTATTCAGTTCGCGTTACAGTAAGAAATTAATTAACTCGTGATCAATACTTACAAAAAATCTAGAACCATAAGAACTTCTTCTAATTACTGCGGACTTGTTTTACGTTTTGTGGAAACAACACTCTACTGTGCATCAAACACTGAATCTGTCTAATTGTTATATATTATACAATAAGAATATCATGCTTATTATTTCAATACGATATCTTGTTCCTTACCATCGCTTGTACGTAATTGCAATTGGGGATCGCTTTCGTAAAATAGTTTTATGAAAGATCTATAAAGTGTATAGTAGGCGATATAAAGAAGTGTTATAACACGGAGAAGTATCGTAGCAAACCAAATGACCCATTAATTAATTCTCGTCTCAGAACGTTCTACCAGATTGGCTGGCTAATTTTGTAGTGTCACCGAAATGTCCTACAGCCACAATAGGACTGTTGGATGACCAACCCCTTGAGTCAGTGATAAGATGTAAGGCCCGCGGATTCTGCCCTAGTCAGAATCAATATTATTCACTAATGTAGGCAATTTTAAATAAACTTTTATTAGCTATATGAAAACTTTTACATCCTTTGCTATCTACGTCCAGAAGCAGTCTGGGGCTTGCTGTTTTCCACAGCGTTACTAAGAGAATAATGAATAAACTAATTAGTTAACATTAACAAAAAAACGTGTTGCTAATCGATACTCAAAACGAACACACAAACGTTACACACAATAACTCTACAACCACACAACCACACATGTTACATACATTACAATACTACACTAAGGTAGTAGTCAGCGATATGACTACTGGCAAGGGCCAGACTCCGCGATGGCTAAGGTGAACCAACAAGGGCTAAGGTCAGTCTTTCCCCCTGAACATCATAATTATATAGTAGCGGAATATCAATTGTACTCAGAATAGTTTTGGACACGACGCATACCATCACTCTGTCGCGCAACCTCGTCACGGTATTCTTATATAAAAGTTCTTTGCAAAAGTAATTGTTGCACACGATTTCGTTTACCCTGTATTCCAACAGGACAGAAAATTGTAACAAACCAAGATATAATACAATTAATAATCCCTCGAATATATTAAAGTAGTGTGAATCTTCATACGACCACGTTAACAAATTAAATATACTATTTGTTAAAAAATCTCGCATTTCGAACCGTGATATAATTACAAAACTCTTCGCTTAAGAAACCATTGTCTATCTATAGGCGAACGAAAGTATATCACCGTGAAATGTGAATTCTGCTTTCATGGATGAAATAATAACAGGCGAAAATTAAGTGTCGCACAGCAGACAGAAGAAAAAGTTCCGTACAATTGAGAACAAAGTTGGAAAAACTAACTACTCTGCGAGCATGTTAGCTGATTCAATCCTTCCGATTGGTATTTCGAGGAAAACGTGAGACGAAAGATTAAAGCACGAAGAGTGCTTCGCGCGGAATTAAAAAGGGAGGCAAAGTTTATAATCCATCAAGACAGCGGGCGGACGGCGATTAACATTTTTCCAATATTCACCCCGGACTTCAATTATTTGTATGACAAGTTTAAGTAGTCATTTTGTAGCTATAAAGTATGAATCACAGTCTTATATCTCGTCATAAGTTCTTCCCTCGTGATTGTATTTTATTTTCAAACGCATATTCTCATCGAGAAAGCTTATTTAAAGAGGGGCGTGTATCTGTTTCTTTTCAGGTGACTATGACGCTTTTAATGGTGCAAAAATTTCGAATGTATAATTACGAACATTTAACATACAATGTGGAGCTTTGACACCTACAAAATATCCGATGTTATTATTAAAATTAATAAAACAATTATACACGTATTATATTTCGCAGATGAGTGTACGTTTTTATATAAATTGTACGTACAAAAAATTGTATTATTCGACGCGTCTATAAATTGTACCTGAGAATATTTCTTCCAGCGCAGAAACACCACGTTCAAATTGAAAAATGGGTGATCAAGTTTTCCATTCAGCTATGATTATTTAATTCCAAAATAGTCGCCACTCTGTTGCAGGGAAATTGTATTAAAATCTTTAAATTTAAAGACTATATTCCAAACAAAGATAATGATCTTGTCAATTACCCGAACAAAATCGTGCCATTCGTAACGAAGAAACCGAGGGTTAAAGTTATGCACGTTATTATTGATAATAGAAGAAGGAAGAGGCTGAACGAAGGATTAAGAGGCAACTGAAATTCATTTTCTCCTTACGATTGAAATATCTCATTTAGCTGAGCAGTGGAACAACTCGATAAAGGAGATTAAGCCTTGTGGAATGTGTAGGTTTAACGACTTTGCGAACTGACTCCAACTTATGTCAAAGGGAAGAAGATAATTGATGTGAAGTTCCCTAGCTTCGAGATGCACTTGTGGCTATGTACTTTGCAAAGACCTGAGAACTATACCCCATCGTATTTAGCGTGTACTTCGACATGCCGTGCGTCATATTTTGTCTTTCCTATCGTTCGTACGAAGCATTATTAAAACAGGTACTTGTAATTAATTTTGACGAAAAATCAAATCACGCGAAATTTAAATTCGATACAGCATATTATCATAAATGAAAAAGTTACAAATTATATAAGAGATGGAAATTCCATTCCTGTTACCACGAAAATGAATAAGCCCCAATCTTCGCCATGAAATAATGCAGAAATGATAATGCACGTCGATCATAATCTATTCCAATTACTGGATTATAATCAGTAATGCGGAAATAGATAACAGTTACTGTGCCGAAAAAATTCCAATCTTGTTGATTGTATTCCAGGAAAGCCCCTTTTTTCCTCCCTTTTGGAAAGAAACTCATCTTCGTTAAAAGACAGGGCACCTTGCGATGGTCAAACAGTTGTAATGTTTAACTCGAGACAACAGGAATAAGCGCGTCTTATTCTAATTTTAATGAAAGCACTTCTTCATTTGAAACTTCACTTGAAAGCAGGCTCTTATAATAAAATGTGATTAAGGCCAGTAGAAGGCACTAGAATTTAATTTCCTGAAGGATATGTACAGTCAGGTCGGTGAACGTTAACTTCGGTTTTTCATTATAACCTTTTACCCGCTGTCCAAATTTACTATATATCCGATGACTGTTGAAAAGGACAGAAATTGGCAAAAAATCCTACACACGTGATACATTTTATCTATCAATCTTTCAAACACGAAGCATCAAAGGGTGAAAAGAGGGGAAATCGATAACCCGTGAGACTGTACTACTAAGCATCCAAGCATCCAGAAGATATCAAGCTGTCAGTGACGTGTGATGGAGCAACAAAGCAACTTCAGGGATTCATGTGCCAGTGGTAGACAAATGTAGCGTTCGCTGCCAAAGCTATTGTTCTTTTCATGCGGAACCATGTGCGTTGCTTGCTCTGTTATTGATAACAATAAAACATTTTTCCTTAATATCGACACAATTGCCACCTATCCTATTTTTCTGCGGACTAAAAGAGTGTACTGGAATGAAAAGGAAACACTATTTCGATCATTTTTGCTTCCGTTTGTTCAGGAACTTAAAGTCCCATTTGGTGATCAAGAAAATTTCTCGTAAACCAGATACACAATTAGCTTGTAGAATCTCATTTACGACGATTTAACAACAAATGTCTTTACATTCGTTGTAATAATACTTTTATTATTGTAAGATAGTGGCTGGGAAATATTAGCATAGAGGGAATGATTTCAGTCTGAAAACTTCATAATTCAATTTCATGCATAAAAAAACGATAGTTTTATTTAACTCCTGTCTATAATAATCCTTTTTTTAACTGAATCTGAATAGTATTGAACCATTGATAAAATATAACAATATCGTAGGTCGTTAATTATATTGTTGATATCGACCCGTCGATATTGACGTAAATTATTTTGTCGTGTTATTAAAAAAAAGAAACGTAAAATGTTTATCAAAGGACCGTTATGGTAGCAATTTTGAAACACCATAGTTCTATCGAAACTGCGATAAGAGATGAATAAAACGGCCGAGTAGAACCGCGAAGCGCTGTAAAATTGCGTGTGCCATTCACTGGATCGAAATCGAACGAGCAATGTCGACGTCTGGGAACTTCGATAACGATTGAACGGTTTCAGACGCCTAAAGCAATCCGATGTTACGCAACGGGCCGACGAAAAGGATTGAAATTGATCGACCTGAGAGCGTTGTTCCCATTTGCGAACAAAATTGCTTACAAAATGTTTTTCGATAATGTTGCTAAATAATAAAGTAGAATAGTTTTAGGACTTCTTGTATTCTCTTGTCTCTTGTGCAGTTTATTATAGTAGCATTAACTTCCCTAAACGACTAAAATAGAATCTATTGTTCGAAAAATTGCAATATGTAAATTATATTTTCAATTTATTAGTAATTTTCTATACTCGTCAGAATTTGTAAATTTATCTTCGAGTAAATTCCTACCGTGAAAATATCATTACCGTATTACGAACGTATCAATGTCTACGCTTCCCCTCTTTACTTTTTCCCGCTTTCTCACAATCAAATAGCATAATCGGGGATATAATAATTTTCCAACGGAGCACGTAATCGATTAAGCGAAGCCTAGGGTGTCGTACTCGAGCAAGTAATTTATTTTATTCCTTTATTTTTTAACGATATCTGCCTTGGAGAAAGAATGAAGAAAAAAAGGCGGAGGTACGTGTTCAAAGCAGAAATTTCAGGCGAGTAAAGAACACCTAAGGCTGTAGATATGAGGCTACAGCTTCTATGCCATAATTTTATTAACAACTTCCTGTATAAATTTAAATAAGCTTAAGTGGAAAAGTCTAATTTGTTAGGGCTACTTATAGTTTCTTCAGAAACTAATATTCGGTGCAGCTCTTTACAAAATGGTTTAAATAGAGAAATAATTAATTAATTATTAAATAGAGATTTATGAAATTCGAAGCTTCGAACAAATAAATTCACTGTATTTAAGAAAATCATTATTAATTCAGTAGAAAGAAAAGAAAATATTAAAATTCACTATTTCTTAATGAATGTAATGATATAAGTAGGTACATACAAATATAGCTATTCTAACGCCATCATAAACGTTTCCAAGAATTGAATTATTCAAAAGCGTTAGAATAACATTACAATGTTAATATATGGTCGATATCATATAGAATTCATTAATCATGAATCCTTTGAAAGCCAGAAGAGTAAAGGGTTTCACTAGTTAACCCAGAAATTTCATTGCGGGGTTTGTAATAATATTACATAGGTATTTATTATACAATGGTATGATCTATTTGATCCTTTATTTCAGACATACAATTAAAAACTATAATATCTGATTTTATCAGAGCTCAATAAAATGTATAATTGTAATATCAATGGGCCACGTTTAACACGGCCAAACACGGCCTTGACCTCCCACAACCACCAGAAAAACACCATTAGCTTCCTAAAGGAAACAAAACTCTTTGAAAAAATATAAAGTAAAGACAGTAAGTCGCTAAAGCCCTCGAAGTCGATGCGACGTAAAACTCTATATTAAAAAAAAAAGAAAAGATTAATCATATTTAAATTAAGCTCCCAAAGGTATGTTATTATGCTCTTCCGAACAAGAGTTCCAACGTGTCACAAACTCTGTAGTTAGCTCAATGAAAAATGAACAAACATACTAAAACTCGATACGATGTGGCTGTGCTTAGTTTGGGTTAAACTTTCCAATGTAAGCCGTATCCTTCCGTAAAAGTGCTCCGACGCTTAGTGTCCAGCGAGCACTCCAGCTATAGCTGCTATAGCGAGCACTATAGTTTCATGTAGGATTTGAGAACACGTTAATACTCATTGTTAGGGTGTCATGCCTGTGTCAGACCTGAGAACAAACTTTCAGAGCCCTACTATGTCCCTTTGGAAAAGTGTTTCACTGTGTGGAGAATGTTACGAGTAACTTTACCGAGGAGTTGAGAATATTTTGATATTCCATGTATCAAATTGATGTGTACGAAAAGTAATATTTTGTAACATACAATATCAACTGGTCATTATATTTAGTTTCGATTATTTCTGCAGTTCAATTTCTTGCAATTAATTTTGCCGAATTATCCACGCATAAAATTGATTTCACACTAATATTGGTAAAGTACAATATAAATAATGTTTATGAGTGATTCTAAACTACATTGGTGAAAAATATATATTCAAATTAATAATTCTTTGTTTCGTAACAAACTTGTTACAGTTGATTTATTACTACCTCTACTATCGTTTCGAATCACTGTAATTAAACGTCTGAATTTATTTATTATCGAATTCATTTTATGCAACAAGCATAAATAAAAATCGAATTGAGACTTCACTATACAAATTGATCAAGCATGAAAACTTCAACATCTTCGACTTCAGGTTTTCGATCAAACTAGATGAAATATCAACAAGGTTTTTCGAAACATGTTTCCTGACTGTAGTAAAGCTGAGATTATATCTGAAATATTTGCAAGCAATTCAAGCATAGAAGCTCAAAAGTCAAGGCAAAGCATATCATCTTCCCGAATGGGCAAAACGATTGCTGTGTTGCAACCCTGTTTTACTACCATCTCGACCATTCTAGTATATACACAATTTCGCACGTCTCCTAAAGACGAATAAGGAAAAAAGATATTGCCAATCTGATAACACGGTTTATTTCAACGAAAATCTGCCTGTTATTGCGGCTGTTCTCTCGACTGGCGTTACACTGGTCGGTAATTTTGCAACTGGATGACTATGAAACAAACTTATCGTATTTATTCAATCTGTTGATACATTTAGCTTTAACTCGTTGTTATCAAAATGTAATATGATACATCTCCATCCAGTAATATACGTATATAAATTTATTGATTCCAAAAATCACCAGTTTAATTGGATTTTTTAAGAATCTTACCTACCACAATAATTTCAATAGGATGAATGTAGCTTTTGGAGGCGCAATACGGGTACTCGACGCTTTAACACGATTAAACAATTTTTAATTCTCAGGACCGTCGGAAATTAGTATTACTTTGCAATACAAAATTTTGGAACAAAGATTCCTTTCTGTGATATCTAAAAAAACAGTTGCGAGAGAATACTCAGCCAAATGGAATCACAAACAAATTGGGTTCAGGTGGAAAACCGAAATGCATATGACTGTGAAGTTTCGAAGTGACAAAACGTAGATATCCAATAGAAAATCACAGTGCAAAGACATTTGTGCAAATATTCGTAATACAATGAACCGATTTGGAGATTATGAAATTTCAAGAGTACCTCCACTGTGCATTTGCCTGGCAAATATATTCAACTTATTATACTCATGTAACAAGTCAGCTCGAAAAAGAAATAAAAGGAGGATATTAAAAAGTGACCAATTTTTTGCTCTATCCGTTTTCTATTTCATCTACTTTTTAAACAACTTCCCCAACATTTTGCTGACAAATAATGGTGGGTTCACACTTTCTTGGAACCTAAGGAACAACACCATATCAATAATTCAGCTACCTGAGCTACCCAAAATTTGCCCACTTTTTAACATCTTTCCTTCCACTTGCTATAAAACATTCTTGAATATAAACCCACGGGCGAACATGTACCCGGGACGTATTTGATCAGAAATAAAAACAGCTATTAAATAAAAAAAAATTTGTACGAAAATGAGAAAAAATGGAAGCACTTGAACTAGGACATTTAAACTGAAAGTTCCGCCCAGCAACAGCAATAACGCACACAACTTTGAAAAAGTGGGAGCTGAATTAAAAATACTACCTGAAAAGCTCCCCCGAGAGAAATGCGTAACCCTTTGGCTCTATACCCTTCAAAAGTTCATTCACATCCGCGGCAAAAGTAAATGTATTGAGCGGTCCGCGGACATCGATTGGTTTCAAGCCGTTCGCTTAATTCTTCCGTGGAAATTTAAGCATTCGCGTTTCATTTTGAAATGTTTATTGGAAACGCGCTGACTGCACCCGCGACCCGCACAGCCATTAGTGTCTAACATTAAGACCATTCATACTTTGCGCGACAATGAGGGTAAATCATTAAATTCAAAGTGAACAGTAATTTGGGGCGTAGTGCGAACATCGTGAAACGTAACGTGAATTAATATTCATGTGAAACGGCTGTGATTTCAGAATTTTCCCGGCGTATATACCCGTGCGAAAACATTATGGCTGAGCTGGCAGAATTTTCGCACTTAACGATAGTTCAAAGACGCTCAGGAAAATCGTGCCCGTTTCTGTAACGAAATTGCAGACGGTCGCTTTTAAAAACGAGATAATCATATGTATTATAATTTTCACCGATAACAATGCCGTCAGAAATTTCAATAATAACGGGCATTAAAATATGAAAATAAATATATAATTTGAACGTTATCATAACAATTACATTATACCGGCATATCAAGTGTCAGCAGAACGGAGAGAAGTGCATAAATCGTGTGAATGGAACTTTCATTTTATCCGATTAAAAATTAAGGAAATGGCGAAGTCGCGTCGAGGAAAGTTTCACGGCGATATAAAAAGGGCAGGAACAGATACTCTCATTTTACGATGACGTTAAAACGCTCCGAGAAGGAGAAAGAATTACCGAACCGCCTTAACCGAAACTCGTTTATAACTAAACGAGCGAAACGGATTCTCGGATAGGGGAGGAAATTATGATGGCAAATAATAATGATGAAGTCACAGAGAAAGGAAGCATTTCGTACTTGCTGTTATGGCTGTGTGGTGCATGGAAGTGCAAATTGTATATTAGTATCGAGTCTGGAATATTACGACTGAAATTGTACAAAAAAAACGAATTTAAGAGTATGCGTGCCGTGAAGATATTAATTCTCAGTAGCAATGGTATTTCGTATCTGTATGCACGAGGCTGTGCGTATATCGTTGGGCGCAATCAGCATGCAGAGAATAAAGATTATGGTGGATATAGCAAAAAGTAGCAGCAGGATATCCTGTATGTATTATACTATAGGTATTTTAGAAGCAAAGAATATATTACATAAACGTACAGGATTCTTTCATTTTTATTATTACATTCTGCGAATATATCTTTTTTAACACTGTGGTATTTCTATTCAAATCACCATGTTAAATATTTATTCGCCACCACCTATACAAATGTCCAGCATATAAAAAATTCTGAAAATCTGTTCGTAGAATCAGAATAATATAAACATTGTAGAATTTGACTGATGTGCTTGCGCCAATTAGCAAGTGTAACTTAAAATCAGTAGAGCAAACGGAAGAAAACAAATAACTTAATATTCTGCAGATTGCGTTTATCTCAAATATTCAAAACTTTTTTGCGAAGGCGATGAGTTAAGGAACTTCTTCGATACACTAATTAAGGAGGCACCACGGTAAAATAGATATCGCAGGCTTCATTTTTTTGCAAAGAGAAAAGAAAAACGAAGGACGAAGAGCTAGCAAACGGCACAGTGCAACAGGCAATTGACCGTAGTTTCTTTCGAATGTTTTGTTCGTGTGATTATGTAGTCAACCATGGACCAATGGTAATCTTAAAATAAGCAATCTCGTGGTTTCTACCTGTTAAACTCTCAACTGTGAATAGTCAACCGCGGCAGTGCTCTCCGGGGAGCAATGCGTAATTGTTAACTTGCAGTACGCACGAGAGACTTACTTCTCTGTAAGTATAATATAAGCCTAATTTAGCTGCAGTTACGTTACCCGTAAGGTACTTACCTCCGTTTGTTAACTTGGCTGCGTGCGAATCTCTAACCATAACATTTTCCTTTTCGAATAAAAACAATTTGTAAATTGGAAAAATTTTCACGCGGAGTAGAAAGAGAAATCAAATTGATCGATTTTCGGCGTAACGATTTCAATGTGGCGATTGTTCAATTATTTTTATGAAAATCATTTCGAACTAGAGAAAACATAAAAATTATACTGAATGTTGTATGTGTATGTATATTACGCTGACATACTTATTTTAGATACTATTATATAAATATACTATAAATATACGCAATATTAATTATATTGTACTTATGATATTCTTTGCCTCGATAGTAATTGAAAAACCTGTTTCCGCATAAATATCTGAATATATTAGGTTATATTTTAGTTATTTCGTTGAAACATAATTTATACGTAAATGATTGAATGAAAATAATAACCGAGGAGAAAGTTTTAAAATATTCATTGAACGTGTGAGTACTGCAAGGAATGAGCTGCTTATACCATAAGATAAAAAGTCAAAGCAATTCGTTCAGAAATATGCCAGTCTTGGTGCTGGAAGGCACAATTCGAAATATAATAGAGCGAATTTCTTCCAATCAATACGTCTTTAATCATCAATCGGCCAAAACCTTTTCATCTCGGCTCAAGTCTCGCGGCGTTTACAATCGAAAAGGCACATACCTCTTTATCACTAGATTCTAAAAACTGACGAGACCTTCTATATGATGGAGGTATGTATATATGAAGTTCCGAAGGGTTTCAATCTCGCCAAGGTATGATAGTCCTCTGTTGACTTATAAGGATTGACTCCCAAATATATCCGTATCAAAGAATTTCTTTTTTCTCTTGTCTTTTTGTACCTGCACGGCGAAGAAAAATATTTCTCTCCTCTGCATCTTTCAAAATACTTCTCAGTAAGTAAAGCTAACTCCAATACTTATTTAATAACCACGACCTATTTTAGGATCAGACATACGTTTTCATTACTTTGCATCCATCTATTTAATTTACTAATACTTTACTTAAGAAACGTAGCCCACACGTGATAGAAAATCATGAAATACATTAAAGAAGTTTGCCTTCGAATTGCAGAACGTAATCATACGTATTTTCAAAACTAGAATCAACCGTTCGAGTTCGTGTGAAACAAACAATATTTCTGCCGGAAGAGAACTGGGTCTTACGAAGCCTGTTAGAGCACGTACGTTATTGCGTAAAGTACAGGATAGGTGGTAAAAATTTAATGTTATTGCACCGCGTTCGTGTATTTCTAGTATTTATGGCAAGCAAGAAGCCGGTGCAGAAAAAAAATCTTTGCACCGTCGTCGTCAGCATCTGTAAGAGCTCAGAAGTTGTTGGACCTACGCCAACATCAGGGCCGATGCACTTTCGCATCTGTCCCAGCATATCGATCGGTTGGTCATCCCATCAGTGAACCCTCTAACGCAATGCTAATGGTCTATTGCTCTCAAGTATTTCATTTGACTACCATTGGTATTGCAGTATGCAACATTTTTGTAGTACTTTATATTCTAAACCTTATTCTAATTACAAGATAATGTTACTAAAATAATGTTAATGTACAAATAATTACAAAATGCTTTATTATTGCATATAAAATACCACTTTTCTGTGATTCACGAAAATCGTTGCAAGGACGTTGACGTTCCACATTTTAATATATTTTATCTTTTATAATCAGATGATCGACTGTTTGCAACAGCGGAACTTTATTTTTAGTAACCGTGTTGGCTGCTTCAGATTATTTAAATCATCGCCGTAAATTCCAGCCTCTGTCGTGGCAGCCAATTTTTATTTCAATAGAAATTGTGATTTATAACGCCCTTTCGGTTTCGCTCACTTTTACTTAAATCGCGGTTGAAAATTCTGCGGCCCTATAATGGTATTTCCACGATCGATCGATTATTTTAATAAATCGACCAGCCAAACCAGCTGTTTGGAATTTTTAAGGCTGCTATAAGTTTTTCCCTATAAGGCTACCCCATTTTCGATGATAAAAAATAAATGTTGGTATTAATATGTTGCTCCCAGAATTAGCGTTAAGTAACGAAATTACTCACGGAATTACCTAATAGGTACCATTACAAAATATAATATCAAAGTCAGTTTAGTTAGTTTCTCGCCTAGAGTGCCGCAGAGTCATGGCAATCCTCATTCCTCTCCGCGTGCAGTAATTCTTCACAAAACAATCCTTCTTAAATAACGCAACGGAAACGGTCATGCGACCAATTGAAACACTTCAGCCTTCCACTATGGATCAACGTTGATGCCCGCTCGTGTTGTACAACGTCAGCGTCTTTAGATAGGACGTGGGGTCCTGCAAAACTTTGCAAGGCCTGAAGCTACTTTCAGGACTTATGAAAGCCCCGCACATTGTATCCTAAAGCGGCGAAAGATGTTTGTATCTTATACTTGTTGTACATCCCTGAAACTTCCGACGAACTGTTTCTTCGGGAAAGAAAGAAGAACGCCGAGAAAGTTCGCCGGCACTTTGCATCCCCCCGTCAAGCTAATTCGAAGGAACGAATATCTCAGCTTCGTGGAAAATTCATGTCTATCGTAGCATCATCCGAGCGGGTGAGCCCGGGCTGGTGTCCCTTTTATCGGTACAAAATTCTCGCCAAACGTTTCGCGGAGGGGGTGGAGAAAGAATAGAAACGCTCACCAACAATTCATTGGTTGGCTTGCACCATAAGAGAAACGGTGGCCACGCTATTATCAGCACGTATGTGGATTCCGAAGTACCTGGATCACCGCCAATTCTACCACAAATGCTCTCCCCGAACTGCCCTTTACGATTTGTCATCCTATCACTCGTATCCAATCCAATCCAATCCATTGCGCTCGCGTGTTACAGAAATTGCCATACGTATACTATTTTCTTCCGCTTAAATTGTCTAGGCCAATAATTCGAATGCGTGTACCCAGTCGTCGTTTTAATTTTAGTTTCTTCTGTGTCGTATTTCGTAATTGCTGAAGTCTCTTAGTGAAAGAGATTAGTGAATGGTATTACAGCAATTAATAAATAAGATCATAGGAATCTTATGTCACCTTAAAGGGGCATTCTAGTGTGACGGACAAAACCACGATATCTCAAATTCTGCTGAACCGATCGGCACCATCTTTTACACGCATCTTCAGCAGATGTGTTACTATCGCCCCCGCCAGAATTAGGCCAAAATATTTTTCCGTTTCAATTTTACAGGCCACAAAAAACGAAAAGCATAGAAGGAAATGAGAAATCGATTTCAAATTGCTGCCATTTTAAGAACACTTAATATTTCAACCCAAATCTGCTACCTGCGATAGCCAGAGCCATATAATTTCACAATCTTTTTGAATTTGTTAGTTCCGATGACCAGAACGAGCTGAATCTTGGTTACCAACCAAACCATTTATTTCGAGATGACCTACTGCTCTGCGCTGTAACATCATCTTTATTTCATATTTTTAATAATAAAAAAATGTTACATTACAGTTCAAGATGTAGTAAAAACACAGTAAAATATTCAGTATCAAAATCTTCCTCTAAGGCCTTGAAAAAAATTCCTAAATATAGTGGAAAAAATTGCGTGTCACGCTAGAATACCCCCTTAATTCGAAACTCCACATTAACTGTAAAACAACCTTCTATCTTTACTGTACATAATATACCTGATGAAAGAACAGTGATTAGTTAAAAATAATTAATAAAGGTATGTTTCAGCAGCATAATATCCGTTTCAGAACGCTCGATAAACGGAGTGAATCTTTCCTGCACTCTCGCACATACCGCGAGCTGTTTATGAAACTTCCAACCGTTCTGTTCTTGTCAAGCTGCTGCATAAACTTCGAAGGTGTCACAAGTTCGAGATGCATTTCCTTGATATATTTCACAACACTTTAATAAAAAAATAACATCCGTTCGGAAGCTTGTACCGATATCCTTTCGTATATTGAGAATATAAAATAATCAACGATTCACTGGGTAATTGAAAAATATTCAATTCATTCGTCCAAACAATTTCTTCCGTGCCAACTAACTAATTTATGAAACAAAAGTACTTTTATTACCAATTCGATTTATAAAGCTGTTCATAAAATCAAACTAGTCGGAACTTCTCTAAATCGCACTCGATTTGATGAAACGATTGTGCGTATTTAAAACAAACTCGCTCGACAAAACTGCACATTGTATTAATTGCTTCGAAGTTCCCGTGGATCCCATTACATTTTGGTGAACTGCCCCCAATACGAAGTTGAACACCCAAGAATTAGCTACACGGCATCATCAATCGTCCTTTGATTTTACCCTTGCATTTAAACGAGCCAGTTCAAATCCATCGTTACAGAGATGCCCGCAATGCTTTGCACAATCGGTTAACCACTTGCGAATATACGTATATACATGCATACATACGTTTCAGCCGTTTTGACAAAGCCGCGACACGTTCTCTCGTTTATGTATTTGTCATTCTATGTGTCAGGAGATTGAGCCTGTAATGATATTGCCACTTCGAATACGTTTCACTGATTTGCATCGCGTAAGCGCGATATAAACACGGGGAATAGAAGTATGTATCTGTCGAACTCAAACAAATCGAATGCTAAATCTCATATTAATTCAACGTGACAAGTAATGAAAAAGCATTGAACCGAACAAAAACAGAATGGTAAGTAACACGACGTGACACGATAATTAATAAATTTCGACAAAATAAAAAAAGTATATCAGATATAAAAGTACATCATTGGTAAAAATTATACAAAGGGATAACAAGGAATATCGATAATCCTCTTGCTACGTCGCACAGTGGGGTATTTGCCTCGAAAAGCTGGCCAAAAATCAAAATTTTATTTTTGTCCAAAATGAATAATACTTGGCTCATATGTTCCTAAGTATGTATGCAAGTAAACTACCGCATTTTTTATGCGTAAAGCGCATTATTTAGCAACAAATTGAGGTTCCAAAGTCAACAGTCTTCGGGCTCTTAGAAAATATCAAAAAACATACCTTACGGAAGTGTTAATTACACGTGTAGTGTTTAAGATGTGGCATACAAATTTATATAGGATGCAGAGGAAGGTATGTAAAGCATTTCTGTAGCATTTTTTATTTACTTTCTTTTGTAGTTTCGAAAATATAAGGATTCGAAAACAGATTTTTTTTTTCCGCAAAACCAAATGTATAATATTCAATAACTTTTTTGTACCCCAAAGTACCTCTTTGATTTTTGGTTATTTTATTGCTTAGACACTGCTTTATATAATTCTTAAAGAGTTAGGTGCCAAGAAGTGCAATAAATACATATTTTTATACCGCGAAGAGTTGTACTTTGACAGTTAATTTTCGAGATTTTGTCCAATAAAGACAAGTTTTAATATAACTGCAGCCTTAGTACTTTCCTAGTTAATCCGATTAATCTCACGTGCGATTGATAAAAAATCATTTCTTCATTTTTTTAAACAAACAATTTTTTAACAAAAAAAATTTTTGTTAGTCTTGAAAGTATTAAAAAATATATTGTACTATCATAGAATGTAATAAAATGTTAAGGTACTTCCAAATGTATCGATTAATTAGCTAAAATATTTTTGGCCAGCTTTTCGGGGCAAATACCCCACTGTGCGTCGTGTCGGCTGCGTACAGAATTTATAAATAATTCATATGTTACAACTGGTAACTTCATAAGTTCGATTAAACGTGGCTCCTTCAATATAAACAGACAAGACAAGACGTGGTATGACGAAACTTTCTGTTCTCGACTGTCGGAAATATACACGGAATAGTTAACAATTATTAGTGTACTATCAATGCAAAAACTTATTCGGAAGATGCAAAGTGTATTGCAACATTAGCAAAAGTAAATTTCATTCGAAGAACTTGCATCAAAGACGTGAGAGGGCAATTGCTATTTATGTACATGCACCCTGGAAACTTTCTTGATGAGACGAAATACAGCTGCTTGTATCCGTATACAGAATAAAAGGCGTCAACAATTTTTAGTGCATTATATAAACACTCTAACATCAAAATAAACTTGTACTGTCTGAAAGAATGGAGTACAATGATCGTTTCACCTAATCAAACTGAACGTCACAGTCATGATTAATGCACACGTTTATTCGAGTTCTCTCATTCTCCGGCCCGAATATGAATGATCAATGTCGTCGAATCACTCAAGACGAATTGTTGTTGATCATAATTTATTCAAGCTTTGGTGATAGTTATAATATTTGTCAGATTTAGTTGTAGTTACGGCCAACACCGTAGAGAGTTACAGTTTAACCGACTACTTTATACCAACATTTTACTACTGACCTTTTTGGGTCTCGTGAGTTCCCTTTTTATATGGGGGAAAATTGGATAAATACAAGCACGAATTAATTATTACTCAGATGTTGAGTACAAAAATATTTCTCAAGTAATCTCTGATAAACTTGTTCTTCAAATTGAAATGATTTCACATTGTTAACTAGAACTGGAGAATATTCCAAGTTCAAATTATCCGTAGATATTTATAATTATTAATTACAAATGCTATTTTTGAAAACATTTACTCTCGTACCATAGTACGTCTAATTTTGTAATACCCTACGTAAAACACTGAAGCTATTTTTTTCGCATTCAAAAGTGTATAGTTACAATTATAAATTTAATTTTTGGAAAGTGCTCGTGGTACCAGATACAAGCTGTTCAGCCAGAAAATACTCTTTTTATATCTTTTGAGAGAAATCTCTTACTGAAACGACGATACTAAAATTAATTGCGATTAATTATAAGCGTTAAAGAACATTTCCATCTTAAATAAATTACAAACTAAGCTTTTGGAACGAATTTTTCCCACATTCAGCACAGCTAATCGAGGCCGTGACAGTCACCAAAATATCAGCACGGATCCTACGTCCGATGTGAATTATTGATCCATAGAAAAACGTAAGATGTGCTTCCACGTTAAGTGGCCTAAAATCGTGCCCTCGCAAGAAGATTGATCTCAATATCCTCACGGAGTGGACACACAATTGCTCAAACTTCTGATAAAAATCTTTCGGTAAAACCGGTGTTATTCGCTGTGCGTTCGCCACGATCAGAATCGTTATCGCCATGTTGAAACAAGAAACGCTCCCACGATTCGATATCGTTGAAGGTACCAAAGGTGTGTGAGAAATTTTTGCACTTCCACATATACGTTCCTCACATTACGTCGCATTAAGCTCGAAGGTAAACGGACACTTAATACGATCAATCTAAATGCAATTATGACCCCTCTGATGCTAGATTTCGGATGGATAATGCCACTGGTTGAAAAAGGATGGGAGGTCAGGTGGTGCCGTAAGGATCAATACACCATCCTCTCTTTGGAGAGAGCTTCACGTGTTGCTCCCGTTTCCGGTGCCAGCCGACGAACTAGAAAGGATCAATGTGCATTCTCCCCAACCACCAATAATTACCAATTAACGTTAACATTATTAAGAGAATAATAACGTTCGTTTACAGTTGAGTGTACAACAAAATGTATTAGCTATGCCAATAAATAATCGATATTATTTCATGACTAATTTAACACTAGGTTTACGGAACCCGTCAATTTGACGCATTTCAGAATTCGAAAGACAAAGATTAAGGCAGATCTGTTAATATTATATAACTAAATTAATTATATTTCATTTCGAAATTAGGCGAATTAAGTTTTTAAAGAAAACGCGCATTATTATTGGCAATTGTTAAGCCGAGAGTAATCGGTAAAAATAAGTGCTCAAACTTGTCCGTAAACCTAGTGTTAATATTGACATAGCATATTATCAAGGATTGATAAAAAAAAAACACTATGAACTTTTCAAATAGAAATAATATAAATCTCTGAATTATGTATCAGTGGCCTTAATCAAACAGTCAATTTATTTCTTACTTCATAATATTTCCTGCATTTCTTTCTTTTTTCGAGGGATTATTTTATAAGTTTTTGTTTGTAGGGATCTCTTATTGTAGCGATCGAGTATAAATACTTTGTATAATCAATACTATCTTGAGTACTTTAGTGTAAAGATTATGAAAAGGGCACGTGACTGATTACCTTATGTGATGTCCGTTCTAATAGTCACACAGGTTGAATTTCGAAACGTTAAATACACATTATACGTTAAATCGTCTAGCAAGAATATTATGAGCACGAGGCATCTAGCTTTATGATACAAGTACTGTAGCCAGTGCTGAAATCGTAGCACATTTATGTGCCACAACTTTCGTATACACCGAGCGGAATAAAAGTTGCTAACATGTTTAACTGACTTTCATTTACATGCGAAAAGATAAAAGTTTGCAATGGTTTAAAATTTATTGGCAGAAAACGTTAGTGAATATACTGCACCCTAAAAATGTTTTCCCTGAACAAAAAAGTAGCGTTTGAAAATTATTATCACTTCGACTCTAATGTTACATATTCAGTATATAATATTATATAAAACTTAATTTAATATAAAAGAAATCCCGCAGATTTCCTGCTTGTTACTGCCTAAAATTTACGGACACGTTTAAAACATGGTGACCATTATTTTACCGACTCCATTTTTTGAGAATATTGAAAATAATAACGATAATAAAGCTAATAATTATTAATAAATTAATATGGATAATAAATTGTCTGCCGTTATTGAAAGCGATCAAATTTGTACAGTTTCGAGAAAAGGTAAATGGTTGGTCAAAGCAATCTCTCTTCCCAAATACCAAGCAGCAAGTGAAGCAATTAGATACGAGATGAGTCCCTTTGTTAAATTCACCTTGTTACGTACAACAAGCAAGGAATTTCGAAAGCTTCCTTTAAGGAACCACGTCCCCTTGAAATGGCACTTCTTGGGCCGGTTTTCATAAAAATCCTAGCTTTCTGACAAGAGAAGAAAACTGCACTCTCGAATAATTCACACGAACACTCTACTTGAGAGTCCTCGTTTGCCTCGGACAACCTTTGAATCGTTCATTCCGTCTGCGCTTTTGTAGAAATCGATATTTTAAGAGCGGATACTTCGAATAATACAGAGACTGGGGTGAAGTAAAAAACAAAAAGAAAGAGTGGGAGATATTGAATCCAGAGGAAGAATAATGAGTGGTGCAATTATACTTTTAATACGGCACTGATTACTGTGTAAAGAAAAGTGAAATATGAATACCACGCTCACGAATGTCTATTGTATGCGATGTAGTGATCGGAACCCTTAAATAAAGCGTAGAAGAACAAGCGATTTGCTTTCGTGATACCAAAGAGAATAAAGACTTTCGATAAACGAGAACAGGACTTGAATATATTATATAAAAACATCAGAAGCAGTGATCTATGGCAAACATTACCGATCGTGATGCCACAAGACTAGATAGGAAATTGTGGCGAGAAGTGTGACCTTATTCTAAAAATATAAGTGTCGTAGATCACAATGACAATATATGAATAAGCAATAACTCAACTATCGATGTACATACCTCGTGTATCAGTTTTATCTATTATCAGCGACTAGATCATTCAAACTACTGAATTGCGCAGTGCAAAAGATAACGCAGCTATCTTGATTTCTGTGTTCCAGTATTTACAAAAATATTTATTGAATATATTTACTGGAAAGAAATTTCAGGCCCGTGAAGAACAGAATAAAGTGAAGAGTATAAAGTAAATAATATATGAACGTGTAACGTATATATAAATGTTAAACGGGATTTTGTGTTCTTTTATTGTAGGTACCTAAATATTTATGAATGTACGTACAAACAAACGTGCCCCTTTAAGTCAAACGTGCCCTGGACAATTAATATGGTTACTGACTAATTTCATAAAATTGCCACGAAACTAAAAGACACGGCTAAAAAATTGCAATCACTTGAGAAATATAAGATAGACGAAGAAATCTGTACTCTTTTTATGAAACACAATGAATAATCATTTTGTATAAAACGATGGATAATGACATATTACGATACAAATGTTTTGATTCGATAATGATTTTTATTTGATCAATTAAACGTTGAACTTACATCTTATCTTGATATCTTTACTACTACAAGTAACACGAGACTCAACACGCACCTACATACACATACATACGCATGTAAATAAAATACGTATCATTCTATTGTATTAATTTAAAAGTCATTTTACAGATAAAGCTATATATACATATACAGATATATTCGTTAATAATTCGTTAACAGTTATCCCAAGAAAATTAATCAACCAAAAGAATTAATTAATATAAATATAATCAATTTTTCAATGTCATTAAGATTTCTTCAAATTCTTGACGCCGTTTAGTAACGAAAGAGAGCTAAAAAAATTCCTTTGTGCATGACATCTTCCAAGGGATGTAATAAAGAAAAGTTATTTAAAAATTTAGGAAACGATACAAAAAATAATACGTAAATATGTTCTTAAATTTTAAGTACATGTAACATCATCCAACAGTAAGGTAAATTAATTTTTAATATATCCTACAGTAATCACTACCTTCGACGACCATCTCTTATCGAACCCATATTGGAGCACCAAATACCTGTCAAATGAGATTAATAACTTACAGAAAGTACAAAGCTACGCACCATGGAATATGTGGCGACTGAACAATGCATGCATGTTTGAAAATCTCATCGTTTTACGAAACATATGTCACGATAGAAAATAATTAATGTCTAATAAAACTCACTAATATGCAGTCATTGATGTATATTATGTAAAAATGCATGCTGTTTTCTGAACTTTCAACACAACTTTCAACCCTTCGTTCTTCTTTATTACTTCAAAACGTCACTTCAACCCACATTCTGAGCAAAAAATTGTCATAAATTTGCAATTTTAAAGACGATCACTTGCTACGATATCAGTTAACTGTCGCTAGATATCAAATTATAAAAAGTTGTCACAATTCAGCAACACGGAACGAACGAATGATATACATCCATACGAAATTGAACAACTTTTCTGATACATTGAAACCGATATACTTAGGTGACCCATAAATACTAACAAACCGCAGGATCGTTTTATGAAAACTTGAACGAACAGAGAAGGGGGGAGGTAAAAATCTGTACCAACCGAGTTATCAATAAACGTCGGAAGTGATATCAGAAAATATTAATCACAACAATCTGGATCAATCATGAAATCGACGTATTGATACAACACAGATCGCGGATCTATCTAATCTCGAGCACTGGGCAATTCAAACTTTCGCAGTTTTGATAGACCGTGCCAGGGTATATAAAATATTTCCTTCCATGGGATTTAGGCGCAGTCTACAGACATCGACACTGACAGAAACATGTACTTGGCAACGTTGTCACTATTTGCCCTTTTATCCATCTGCAATGGTGAGTGATTCCATAATTCACGTGGTTCGTCCAGTTAAACAAATTTTTTTACGTATGTAGTTCCACACTTACAAGCCCAAGTCTGCGTTTATTCACTTCATAAAATTTGAGTTTAGACGCGTTAATTCTATTAGATTCAAGATTCCCGATGGAAAACAATAAAACTGGGAACCTTATATTATATTACAACACTGACTTAATATTTTTCTTTATTTTTCGCCAATCGTAAACTGAAAAAGATATTATGGGGCAGAAACGATTTATTAGACACAGTGCGCGGTTACGGGAATCAAGGAATCCAGTTCATTACGCGCAATTGAATGTAATTAGTAAGCAGGGCAATCAGCGGGAGCTGCATAATGAGCAATGTTACATTTGCAATCGTCGTGTACTAATCACTGTGTACTGTTATTATTTACACAGCTGGATTGCTGCCGAAGTACGACCCAAGGATCGTAAACGGAGAAGACGCTAAGCCAGGAGAAATCCCTTATCAGGTGAGTTATTTTGATAGTGAAACGTTGTTCGTTTTTGTTGATGGAAAAATTGAATCGTAGAAGAAAAATCATAAACTTCTTCCAAAGCTTCACGATCTTATACTACACTCTCAAATAGATTTACTAGTCCCCTGTCTTACTCGTTTTTCATTAAATTACTAAAATACCTCCTTCCATATTATTCTTAGGTGTCCCTGCAAAACAAAGGCAGCTCTTTCCACTTCTGCGGTGGTTCTGTACTTTCCGAAAATTACGTTATCACAGCGGCCCATTGTATCAGTGGGTAAGCATACAAAAAAAATGTATTTCGAAGAGCTAAAGAAAGTAAAATAACAATCAAACTTTCTTTTTACAGTAAGTCTGCGAGTGAAATCAAAGTCGTTGCCGGTACGATAAATCTGTCGCAATCGAAACCCGAGTACAATGTTGTAAAAATTATTGAACATGAAAATTATAATCCATCGGATTCCTGGAAGAATGACATAGCTTTGCTGAAGGTATTTCATTACTTCTATCTTCTATACAGATCTTCTATAGTTTAGAGCATCATAACAAAAATGTATTTCTATGCCATTATTGTATGCTATTACAGGTTGATAGGCCTTTCGTAAAGTCCGAGCAAATTTCTTTCGCCACTCTACCATCGCCAAACGATGTTATTAACGCAAATGATTTGGCAACTGTTTCTGGATGGGGTAGACTTTGGGTAAGTCAAGCATTTTATACGGATGGAATATATTATGTCCCTACAAAAATTAATTAAGCGTGAAACAGTAGTAAGCTAATAATAAAAGTAACACTGCAGCTAGTTTTAAGCATCTTTGCATGTAATGTTGCGGAGAAACATTCGTTTATTTATTATTTATATGTTTTACAATTTGAGTTATAAATGAGTACTGTTCAGTACAGACATTGTTTCTGATTATCTTTGTTTACTAATCGAATTATGCATATTTGCTATAATTACAGCAAGGTGGCCCAACGACTATTTACCTGCAACGTGTAAACATCTTGATTGCTAGTCAAGACTACTGTCAACTGATGTACAACAAACAACATTACAAAATATACGAATCGCATATCTGTGCGTATGACCCAACTGTGCAAAAGGGATCGTGCCATGTAAGTTTCATGCTCTACATAATAGTTCTATTGTGGAATAATTTTTCAAAAGCTTGCTATAAATTCATCTACATGTTACTTCACATGAATTGCATATTCATATATTTTATAATATATAATTCCATATTGCTTTATGGAAATTGCGTTTAATGGTAACTCTTTTATAAAAGTACTTAGCACTGTTGTTGTAGTGGACAATTTCATTTTAATTATAAATTATGTATTATAATTATTATTTATGATACACAATATCTTTTTAATCTGTCTGTATAATTTTATTTGAATTAGGTACATTTTATGGTGTATAATTGTACTAATATAAATGATCTATCTATGCAATTTCACTCCAATCATGTGTCCACCAAATTTTTCTTTCTTTTTACTCAGGGTGACTCTGGTGGCCCCTTGACTGTCAATGGAAAACTCGTTGGTCTCGTTTCTTGGGCAATGGGCTGCGCTCTCACTGACTACCCTACTGTCTATACCCGTGTGGCATCCCATCTTAATTGGATAAAAGCAAAAGCTGTGTAATCCCGACAAATGAAATGTGAACCAGGAGTCGAAGTATAAAGCACCAGTAAAACCCTTGAAGTTTTTTTTTCAAGCGAAATGAATGTACTTCTTGAAGTATTATTGTGCAATAAATATTGCGTTTTGCATATTTATTTTATCGAATAATAAAAAACTTATTTAATATAATTATGTGACCCTCTTTAAATTTCTAATAAATAGCATCACCGGCGTTTTAATATACAGTTCTAAAGTTTGCTCGTATATTCCGGCTATCCTGTGTACATGTACATTGAACTATTCCCCATTTCATGTTAGGAAAATATTTCGCAACTTAATGCACCGTGTAAAAGATTAAAAATATCACAGTTTCATTTCAGGTATTTCCCATTCGTAGATTAAACAGTATTCGAATCAGCACTTGATACCCGAATTATTAAACCTTGAAAAATTGTTCCTCAAACAGATTCTCCTTACATTTTGTAACATGATAGCAATAAGTTACAAATACCCATGACTGCAAATATAATTCGAGAAAGCAAGACAGCTAGTTGATATGAAAATTTTGTTTCTCAAGAACCAGCATTCAGTGCTGCTCATTGAAAAAAAGATTATATACATAAAACAACGTAGCCATTAATATGTACTTTAAGGAATTTAATCTTGATCTTAATCAAGATAAAAAAAAAACGATTTGTCAATCACAGAATACTTCTTAAAGACTTTTATCTACCGGTATATAATCACTTAATTACCTTCAAGCCTTGCCTTATCATCTTACAGACATGAAATCCAGAAAAAAAATAAGATTGATGTCACTTTTCCTCTCTGCTACACCAGCTGTATCTAAGGATAAAGTGATCATACGACGTATGTACAGGTATATTCAAATTACTACGTTGGGACCAATTCGCACAATATATTATCTAATTACAAACGTCAATTAGATCAGTCATTACGACGTTATCAATCCATAATTACAGGTGCCAAATTAACTCCAGACCTGTAATCTAAAATCGTATATCGATATTTCATTATCTCAACCATTGAGAGACACAATTATTATTGAAAGTATTTAGACAGAACGTCGTAATTTCTGCAGCGGATTGGTGCTTAATCAAAAATTATGTCGTCATTACAGCACACGGCATCATCCATTAATTTGTACAACTTCTTGCGAAATTTGCTATTATTCTGGCATATGGTGTTTCCGTCAATTTCAGTTTTCCTGTGCTCATAGTCACCGCCGCGGTGTTTCAGGTAACTGTGGAGTTCTGTATTGAATTCTGCGGACCCGTGATTGTCTTTATTGGGTTTCACTAACCAGTTGATGCCTACTCGGGGTTTTGGGCGTTTGTTCGATGGCGTTTTATACCATCAATGTCTGTATTGTATTTAATACAACCGACAATGTCTATACAATGTCCTGCGGTTTTGTGACTTCCTCTGTTGAATTTCATGGATTCTGTGTGATCTGCTTCTAACTACTGCGGCTTGACGGCGCTTTCCAACGAAATCTTTTATCTTTACATCGTATTCGGTAAACCCATTGATATGTTACGTTTTCGTTTGTTTTATTATTATTTGATTCGTTACGTTGTTGTTCCACGTTCAACATTGTCCAACGAAAGCAACAAGATTTCTGATACACCTGCACACCTATAGTATCATGCTTTTAAAATTATTTTCGTTGTATCCTAAATCAGTTTCGACCAGCTTGATTGGAAACGCATTCGAAAAATATTGTGTTTGCCACGCCGAGCTGCAAGCTCACTATTAATTAATTCTGTTTGGAAAGAAAACAACGCCCTTTTTTTAGCGTCACGCTCGAATATGTACGTCGAATTCGCAGTTGTACTAATGTCGATTGCGTTTTGATACTGCTTTTGTGCTTATGGTAAGCCAATGAAATCCATCAGTACGATAATTCACGTATGCGTGATGTGTATGGATTATTCGCGTGAATGCGTTAATGTTACAAGAAATCTGTCACATCGCGTGTTCTCAATCACGAAACTCGCGAAACTCTGTGCAACTATTGTACATAGCTGACGTGAAATAAATGGAGTTATTAATGGGATTTTGGGAAAACCGTACAGAAAAATAATTAACGTACGTTTGTGTTTTGTACATGTATGGAACCAGGTCCATTAAAAATTTCGATGGTGAAAGTGCGTTGAGAAAATCTCTTGATTAGATGACGGTATTAATAATGAGAATGATGATAGACAGCGGTGAAATTACATTTGATATTCTCCAGGAAAGTATTCACGATAACGAAGAATTTTTGCTGTTTGCAGGTAAATAACGTTACACCTGCCATCAGAAATGAATAACACGAAACTGCTTCAGGCTGCTTGTACTAATGCCCTTTTACGAAAAGGGTGAAATCTTCTGAGAAATGAATTTTTTTCCTTTTTTCGTTTGCCCCAAGCTTTATTTTTGGTACCAACCTTCAATAGACATTCGTACAAAGAAAAATTTTCGTTTCGCATTTCATCCTGATAACCAACTTCGGGCGCAAGTTCTGCATTGAATTATTGGAATATATTCACAAATGCGTGAAAGAGCTACAGATAATAACCGACACAAAGCTCATAAAATTATCTCAATTTGTATTCGCCCGCATGCCAACGCCCGGTGCAATTTCCTTTATTGAGAAGTCAATTTAAATAACACGAGCTCGACATTTTTTAATATCGCCATTAATATTATTTATTAAATAAGTCGGTAGAATAGAATAACCATAAAATAATGAATAAAAAATAACAATAAACCATTAAAATGCCGAGTCTCTCCACATTATTAATATTAATAGTACCTATATGAAAACGTTGTACATATTGAGTATTTTTTAGCGCCCAAAAGATAATGGAAAAACGTGTTATCAAATAAATTGCGGCCCAAATTGCTCTTTTGAATTTTGATAAAATTGTATGGTGGAGGCAATGGAAAGTTGAAAATAATGGGTTAGTTGACATAGCAAAATCAATAACATCATGACGTTCACATATTGCTCCCACTTCACGGTTCCACTTGAAAAAGATCGATGTATACATATATTTTATTTACCTTTGAAAACACCACGAAGGACGTGTTCAATCACGTAAATTAATTAATTCCAAATGTTAATCGAAATGAACCTTTTTTAAATTTCATTTAAAATTTGTATACCTTCTTCCTCGCTTAGTGTGTCCTAATGGATACGCAGTAACTTTGACAATGAACATAAACTTGAAGGTGTGACGACATAGTTTAGTTCTGTATCGCCATTCTGAAGCATTGCATTGTTAACAAAAAAAATTTTTTTATTAAATTCGTTCAGAAAAAGAAGCTAACTTTGAATTAAATTGCATACTGGTACAGGATGGTGTCAAATTTTCCTTCGTCGTGGAAATGCCTGAACCATATTAAATCTAGATGTTTGAACATAAACATTTTCATTCAACAAAATGAAAAAATTGAACAAATTCATTGTATAATGAATTAGATACATTGTTCCCTTTGGAAGTGAACACTTTCTAATGTATGAAATCCAGAAATGAAGGAAATTTCTTCGACAGTTCTTCCCATGTACAAGAAAGCTGTCATATCAAATATTGGTGCACTTGTAAGAGTTGAACACGGTTAAGCATAACAGCTCGAAAAAAGTGTCATCAAAATATAACTCAATTTGTTCGTAGTTCTTGAGAATTCTATCTTGCTATGTGCATCCATCTGCATTTACATTGCTAATGAAATTTCATTTCCGTTTTCTATTTCTCGAAGTAGCAGCGCGAAAGCCTTCGCTAGCCGAGTGCCTCTTATTTTGTTCTCTTACGTATTCTCAAACCAGTTACTTTACACATAGAAAGTAGTGTGGTGCTGAGAAAAGAAAGGGTACACGGCAATAATAATTGTCTGAAACTGGGCCGGTACCATCGAATCGACTTCTTCGTGAAGATAGTGAATCTTTCAAGTATTCTTCGTTAGTTGGAACATTTTAACTATCCCGTACTCGAACTTGTAATAAGAAAGATAAAAACAAATAAAATCACCGATGCAATCTACTGGTGAATCGTTGTATAATTTCGAAAAGAAATGTTCAATATTTATTGTCAAATAGTGTTGCCAATGTTACTGAACACTTTGAAAGATAGAGGATCCGCGGAAGTATTGATAATAAATATTGGCAAACAATGGTTTACCACGTTTCACACACCACGCAAAATCAGTAAATAATATTTTCAATTCCTCTTAAAAATATTTCCGAAATGATTTGTTAAACTGCCTCGTTCAATATTTAGAATACCGACCCGTTCAATAATTATATAGGTATATTGATAGTACGAAAATCGTGATATTAATTGTTAATAACAGAGACAAATAATATATACTCGACGTCGCAATTAAAGGATCACTCAATTTTGCCCGAAAAATTGTCTACCTATGAACTGCTGTAACTTCGTGGAAAAAAATCTTACAGCTGTCTACCTGAGTTCATTTTAAAGGCACAAGTCCCTACATCCCTTTCACATCCCTGATTTAACGCACCTCTAATGTAGTGTGATTTAGTGTGTGTTTAGAATTGAGTGTCACACAACCTCCGTTACCTCATCACTTCTTGCAGCACTCGATTCTAAACACACGCTAAATGCACAAAACACACTCCAAACACACACTAAACACATGCACACGAGGCACAAGTCCGATCGTTCAACCTATGCCATGGTGTAGGTAAACTGGGTTATTTTAAGGTTGGTGACACACTTTTCATTCAATGAGAAATTAAACGGCGGCAAAAATTGTACATCAATGTCTAAGTGGTCGTTGTAAAGGGTCTACGTCAGCCTTCAAAGCTGTAGTGATTTGAGTGGCGAAACATAATTCTATAAACTCTGGAGCGACATTTGATTTTGAACAATTTCCGAGGAGAAAAGCACGTTCAGTTTTCAACGCAGTTTTTCGATACAAAAGGGTCTACGAAAAAATTCAATTAAGGGATGTTTAGAGGCATCGCTCTTTAAAATGTGCCTTAGTAGACTGTTGGGGGACTTCTTCTCACGAAATTGCAGCAGTTCAAAGATTTGTAACTTTCCCGACAAAGTAATCGTTTAATTTTCAAAAATTAATATTTAACTATTCAAAAGAAACGTGGCTGACCATAATGAAGTCCCAGTTGCAGGCCTTTCTTTTTGCGAATTCATGTTCCAAAAAGCAAACTTTCACGATCCACCGAAATCTAGATTACAAACTAAATAGTTAACGATGTCGCATTCCTTCTAGGTCAATTACACGCCTCATTAGACTTTATTTTTCACTGTAGGGCACAATTCACGTGTTCGCTTCATTAACGTGGCGTAACATTGTATGAAATTCATTAAGTTCTTCCCTACGCGCAGAAATTAATTAAGATAGCGCATCCATGTGCGCTAGTTGAACTGACAGAAAGTATCCCAGCAGGGCCGTAGCGTGTAAATGTAAATAATCTACTTACAGCGTTGCAACGAAGTTGCCGGGGCTGCTTGGAAAATAAATTAAACCAGCACCATTGGTCGGCTTGAGTCAGATACACCTTGTTCGTTCGACTCAAAAAACAGTTCGGACAGCTTGATTCGTTCAGTAGTTAATTGCACCTCGAGACACATGTCTGAATTCGCGTAACCGATATTAAATTTAATCACAAACTATCGAGAGAATAGCAAAAATATTTATTTTCTGATTCCCGTTTACCCAACTACAGGTATTATATGCCTGTTCACGTGAAATTGTCAGAAGTACATTCAAAACTGTAGGGGGATGAATCAAAAAGTAAGGGGTCGTACATCTATTCAGTTTTACATCTCGACGACTGCGAATGATAAAGGAACAGTTTATCCTCGCATAACATTTATATGCAACGAATACTTGGTTAGCATTCAATATTTCTACGATGAATATATTTTTTATTCGTTTAAACAAAGCGTTGGTAAGCAGCTCTGCCATAGTGCAGAAGCAACTAATGTTTGGTATACCAAGATCGTTAAAGCATACGCCACATGGTTTAATCGTCGGGAAAGCTCATTATCAAGCGACAGGGGAAAAGCTGTAACACGGGGAAAGGGCTGTTCCACTTGGAGCCCGTCAAAAGGACGAAAGAATACAATTACATTGAAAGACATAAAAAGAAAAATAAAAGGACTTGCTACTAGTCTTATCGAAACGGTGACACCAGGACATGGAACTTCAGACGGGGTCCTTCGTTGCCTGCGAAAATCAATACTAAATCTCTGACACTTTAAGCACCAAACGTACTTCGCTTAAAACATTAAAAATTTGCCATAATAAATTGAAAGGAAACCTCAGACCTAAAATATTTCTAAGTATTCTTCATATCATTATCGACTAAGTTGAATTTCTATAATTCGTGGCGCGAATGTATGCGTATACAATGATTATAATATAACGCGCGGAGTAATTTTAATCTGTGTATAGCGTGGAATAAATTCGAACAATATTATCGCATTACAGGACAAAACACGTGGCGTGCGGTGCACAAGGGAGGTATTCTCTTCACCGCAGCTCATATTCTGCATCCGCACTGCTGTACCAAGAATAATTAAGTTTCCGAAACGAGCAAACGCGTATGCCGCAATTTGCTATGGACGATTCTCCTGGCGTTATTCGTTCCTTTTCAACCGGCGCGACGTGCCTCCATTGCAATGCTAAGTTGAAAGGAATCGGCCACTCGTGAACCTCAATTTTTATGAGGTCAGAATAGTAGACATTCTAGATATTCCGAATAATCGAATTTGTTCTACATACATATGTATGTATATGTGATTTAATTCTTTGAAATTCGTTTAGCATCTAATAATTATTCTACGACAGATTTGTCAACAATATATGAACAAAAATTAAGTAGATTGAGATGTAACGTTAGATGCAAAAAAGATATATAAATGAAAAGTGGTCAACTTGAAACTTTTGTATTCCAAGATAAATTTCCACATGCTTTGGCTCTAATACTCGCAGTTCGGAAATTATGAATTATATCAGACTTACCAAGAATGATTATCTACGTCCAAATAATACATTTCCCTGATTGCATTCCACTTTTCAATTATCCGAATGGTACATTATATTGTATTCACTAATAATAAAAAGCTACTATATACTGAATTTCTCGAACATAATATTGTCGGTGTCAATTCTATTAATATATGTTTTTTATTTTATTATTTGAATGTTTAAGGTCACATGCACCTTCTTAGGTTATGAGTGACCACATTTGCTTTGGAACTATGTTATAATCATGTAAATTTTACAGTTGATGGTAGATCCCAATGTCTTTCAGGAAGGCTAAAATTCTCCTGCACGAGTCTGCCTTTTGTAGCATGCTTTCTATGTTTGATATCTTATATCGTATCCTTTTGGCGCAATATTTGGGACATTGGGCTAGAATGTGTTCAATGGAGATTTGTATATTGCATACTTCACACAACATTGGGTTTGATTTGGCGATAGGGAAGGAGTGTGTTAATCTGGTGTGGCCTATTCTTAATCTGGTCAGAATTACTTGGTCTTTTCGGTTCATAGAGACTGCCGGACTAATATCATATATATTGTCACGAATTTTATGCAGTGCAGTAGGTCTTGAAGTTTTCCAATCTTGATTCCATTGTTCCTTTATGACTTTGATGAGATGCTTTTGAAGGTCTTGACAAGGAACAGGTACAGAGTGTGTTTCAGATGTGGAGGTGCTCGCTTTTTTTCCCGCTGAGTCTGCTGCTTCGTTTCCGTTAATACCTACGTGTGATGGGATCCAAAAGTATAAGAGATCTTTTCCAGTGCTATTAAGAATAGCATTTTTTTTCAATGACGTTTTGTATTATTGTGCTGTTGGTTTCCAGGTTTTGTAGCGCGGATATGGTACTTAGGGAGTCGGTTAGTATAATGAATTTGTTATGTGCTGATTTCTCTACATGCAGCAGAGACTGGAGGATAGCATATGCTTCGCAAGAAAAGATTGAGTAGGAGTCAGGCAATTTGAATAGGAGTTTGTCTTCGGGAGTGCATACAGCGCATCCTGTCTCTTCCTTTGACTTTGAGCCATCGGTGAATAGTTGTTGGTGGTTTGGATAATCATTGGCTAGTTCTAGAAACAGGGTTTGTATCGTGCTTCGATCTGTATTTTTGGTGACTTGTGAGAATTTGTCTATTATGCGAGGTGATTGTATTGTCCATGGAGCAATCGCAAGGTTTTTTCTTGGAAGAAGTGGAGGAATTTCGATTTGCATGTCTTGTAGGTTTTTTTTTAATCGGAGGTTCAGTGGTTTCGGGTGCATAGGTTTTATGCGAGGACTGTGTGGATGTTTGTCTGATGTTATTTATTAATATATGTTAATTGTTTCCCGGAATTGGTTATGCCTATTGTGCATGGAGACGATCGGAATGTTTAGACTATTTAGAGTAAGACGAGATCGTCGTCAAGTGCCTTAGTACGATACGGGACTTATTTATGCGTGCGGCGATCAGGGCACATGGTCCTGCGAGGGGGCGACATCCCGTCGCCAGCGAGGATCACAAGGGCCCGGGTTTGTGCCAGTCTTTTGTTAGACAAACCATACTACAGCAAACAAGTGTCATATTATATATAAAATAAAGGTATCTTATAATTCAACAAGAGAGTCTTTCTCATTTTACTGGATACTTCCACCTCCTGCATTCATTCATTGAACAACAATGCCCATGAATTAAAATTCTCTTTTCCTACAGCATGTCTGCAACGTGACAAATTATTTAATGAAACAAGATCGCGCAATCAACATAATAAATAGTTAGACGGCCTTTCAAGAGAGCACTCAGGCACCCCGAAAAAAAGGCTACGTGGATAATTAGCAGCATGAGTAGATACAGTGTCCTCTCGTTAAACGTGCTTCATATTCAAGTAGCCATTCAGAAGGAATACAAATTTCGTTGTACGTGTATTAAATCACGTAAACGGCTGAACGAGTACACTGAAATTGGTTGAAAAGTTTTCCAGATATATGAAGTGCCTACATAGGACTGTCGTCGACGCAGCCTCCAAGTTATATCCGAATACTCGACAAAGAAAATGCGCCGCCTCTGTGCGTTCTACAAAATGAGTGATCAATGAATTCAAATGCGAACCCACTCTTTTCGTATTAGGACCACGAAGAAATACGAAGGCAAGATAACATTTAATCGTTGACTTTGAAAAAGAACGTCAAAATACAATTTAAGAAATAAAAGTATTTCCGTGGTGGTCGTTTGTCTAACTCTAATAATTTATGAGAAATTGAAACAAATACATTTTATGTGCTCGGATTCATTTTCCTGGTATGGACAACCAGTTGAACAAAAAATTGCTGGCTAAATATTCTTACGAAAAAAATATCCTACAAAAATTTCTCTAAAATCCCTTTCCAGTGCACCTATAATTTGAAAGTAAAGAAATGTATGCAAATGTTTGTTGAATACTAATACTTCGAATATTTTATAATTCTGCAGCATCGGTTTAAAACGATTGATCGCGATTCTTTGTAGCAAAACAGGTTCAGGTAGCAGTGCTTAATTCGATCACTGATATCGGCTTTGACAGTAGCTGCTACAAAGGCAGCGTTGAGGTGAAACATACATTCGTGCTATCGCAAAACACTGAACACGAATCCCATATAATACATGAAATAAAAGACTCGTCAATAACCGTTTAACCCGTCTGTCACTTTTTTCCGATTCTCCACTATACGCCAATCATGTTACTATGCACTCTTTATTCCACGGCTGTTAAACAATTTTTCAGACTTCGATACCTCTGCTTGCGGAAAAATGCATTCGCCTTTTCATCGACATTTTATGTAAGTACGCGAATTTATTTCGCCTGCAAAATTCCTTGCATACGACCTAGCGCAACTTAATTATGGGGTATCGCTACTAAGAGCTCATTCAGTTAGGCTTGATTTCATATTATGCAAAATACGAACAAAGTACACAAATTTCTTTTCGCGATATTAATCAAAACAGTCTCTAGAATAATTAAAAACCATACTCGCGTAACTTCAATTGCACATTACTTTGATATACGTATCCATATTTAACTGTAGCCGTATGTCGGTGTAAACTCGATTATACTACTGAATTTATGTACCGGCATAAAATTGAAACTGAATGGAGCAATCAACTTTCGTCTACAGAATATTTCTATTGAGAGGAGAGACATATAAAAATGAATATTAACGATAATTAAACTATTTCAAATTATGTGCAGTATTATTCGATAAAATTATCGTTTTAGCTGATTTCACAATTACGAAGATCTCTTTATTTCCAATACTCCGCATTTCTCGTTGCCCAATAAACTTTTGCCCAAAGAAACTATTCCGCGCGTGTACCCATTTAATTTACATGCAACGCTTGCACAGATATTACGGCGTCGTTATATCAGCATACCGCGAGATTCATTTAAGAAACCGCCCCGCTGGATGCGTATCACAAAAGCGGCATGCTTCGACTGTTTCGTATTCACGAACTTGGTGTAACTCTGTCTTCGTCCGATTTAAATTCTCTTCTCAGGGACGAATCCCTGGGAACGATTCATCTGTCGTCCAAACGCAAGTGCAATCTTCGTCGTGCTTCCCTCAAGACACGTCCTTGTGCAATAAAAACAAACTCGTTCCTTAAATATAGTGCCCTTCCAACCACCCGTGCTCGCAAGGCCTCGGACGAGCAATTTCTATTGGTGCAAATCCGATTTGCACAAAAGAGGAGGCAAAATTAATATTGCGTTTGTCAAATCTTATTAATCTTTTATTGATATATTGATATCAAGAAGAGAAAAGAAGAGAAATTTGTATTAATCCTCCTTTTTACTTTACAATACGAGCAAACTCAGGCAATATGGGAATAAAAAACGATGCACTGGCATTGGCAGTGAAGCGTACAACGCGAGGACTCGTCTACATGCTAAGTGGAATACTATACTCAACCCCGTTGCTCTCAAAGCGCTCAAACTTAACGCTGTTTCCAAAGTAGAACTCGTTGTCGCTCTACTGCCTTTTGCAGGGTTCTTATACAAGCGAACTGATCCCAGTCCTCATTTAATACAGATATTCCGTTTAACAAAGGTCTAAGATATTTCATGGTATATACATACAATTCCTTGCGAACCGATAATTTATAAATATAACCATCAAGCCCGAAGTCGCAGTTGTAGATTCGATTGATACATTTTAACAACAATTAAGATAAATTTATTAAGTAATTCAATATGTCCCCCTTATACAGAAACGGTGGGATATCTGACGAGAGATTAAAGTTATCAAAAGAAAATGTTCTCGCAATAATTGTTAGGCATGAAGGGGGGCACTAGCTGATATAAATAATTCTTCGATAGGTGTAGTGGTGGAAGACATATCAGAGTAGAATTATTTTTTTAACTGGGACTCTGTATTTCTACGTCGGGAATACGTCGAAAACATTGAAGCGAAGGACTCACGCTATTACATGCATCAGAAATGCGAGAAAGCAGTTTCGTACACAAGAATGAAACGTACGAATAATTAGCGTGAAGCAACGGCAGATCCTCTCGCTGAAAAAATACTTCAAACCGGAGTGGCCGCGTAAAACTAATAAAAGTTCTAACATGCTCTAACTCAAGTTCATATCACCAGGATAAAAAGCTTTTTTTCAACGCACTCAGGCTACGTTGCTTTCAATTATTTATTCAAACGCAGTGAATATCCAGCAATACATACATCTGTTACTGCAACTTTATAATATCTGTTCGATAATTTAATTCATCTCAAAATCGTCTGACAGTATCGCAAAACATATCTATACAAACATGTACGTAAGTTAAAAAAATAAATATGTCGTCTACTAGAGAAAAAAGTTTTCTACGTTATTTCCAATAAGAAATGTCAAAATTAAAACAACTGTACGGGAAAGTTAAAATATGTTAAGCCTCGATCCTTTAACATTACCTCAGTTTATCCGATCGCAAAGAGATATTCTACAAAACACGATGCGATGAAAATTCCAAGAATTTCATTCCATTATTAATAGTGTTAAGTTTACTAAACAAACAACTACCATTAATGGTAGAGAAAATATATTATACAACGTGGAAAAAGTATATTGTACCTGGGCAACTTCGTTCATTGTACAAAGTAACACTTTTTGCACATCAAACTTTGACGATAACGTTCTAAGATCGTTAGTGGACCAAACTCCAAGAAAAACAGCAGAAATTAGCAAACAAGTTGCATACATCTCAAGTGTCCATTTATCGTTTACAGAAACTCGGCAAGGTCGATAAATCGGGGCACGGATTCCTCAGTCTCGAGAAAAACGAGGTTATTTATAATTCAACCAAACAACAAGAATTGCCTACTCACAAATATCACTCAGGAAATCGAGAAAAGTTACCCTACCTGAAACTAACTTCCCAAACAGCCTAGCAATGCCTATAAATCCACTCGACTGAACAATCCCACTGAAATCGTTTCAATCTTCAACTATAATCCAGCGCGAAGAAGGAATTCCAATATTTATTAACCCTTGCGTGAATACCCGACTGGTACCTGGGCACCCGTTTCCCTGTATAGACGTTTAACATTCATTGTATTCCTGCTGAGATGCGATCGCATTCCATGGATATTTTTACATCCGTATCTGTGGTTTCCCGATAACGATTTTTGCCACGAATATCAACTTCGAGGCGAATAGATTCGTGGCAATTTTCATTATCGACAGAAGGATCGCGACGCGAAATTATCCGAATTCCACTCACCTGTTTCCGCAGCGGCGTGGCGCACTCGTCCTTGCTCCTCTCGAACCGCTCGAACTTGAAGCTGTTGCTCCTGTAGAGTTCGTTGTCACTTTGCTGCCTCCTGCAGAGCCGTCGCGTTAGTGCACGCGGCCTGCACGGCGCGCATTCGGTAGCAAGGCCCCAATGCAGGTGTAGCATCGCGAGTTCCGCGGTGCACCTTGCCATAGCGCAGCCAGCACGCCTCACGCGGCACTTCACACGCTTTATGCGTCCCTCGTGTTGCGGTTTGTGACTGCACGGTTGCGACCCACTTCCGCTGCAGTCGCAAGTTCGACGGGATCGACGTTGCCCGACCGTATGCGAGCAAGGCTTTACTTCCTCGCTGCAATCGCAGTCCCCGCCGCCTGTGTGTGTGCAGTTTATTCTTTCAGTGCACTCGCACGACTGTTGCTGTTGTTGCTGATTGTTGGACTGGCTCGACTGGGAGAAAGTGGGTGAACCGGGTTGCACTGCCACTCGATATCGCGTACCGCTGCTCGACGCTGAATGACGACAGGGTCGTTCCGGGCAGTCGCATCTGTGAAACGTGGACGAATTGTGTTATCGACTTGGGGGAATGTTGAGCATTTGGGGTCAATGGCAGTGTTGAGGTATCGAACGGGCGCGCTACTTTAATCTCCCTTGAGAAATGGGACTATTTTTTATAACGAATTCTCTGTTCTCGGGGAGGAGACCAAGCGGGGCAAGGGTGAAGTCACGTATTTGGACCGATTCTTGGATAAGTTGTCAGAATTTTTGGCTAGTAGAAATTCGATACGCGATGCTGTCTAGATGGTTCGAACTGCAGGGTTTTATGTTAGAGTGCTGAGAGATTCGTTCGAATTGAATTGTAATCAGTGTGTACTTCCCTATCTTTTTTAAGTTAAAGTTCTTGAGAAGTAGTCTGCGCCCCTTTTCATGATGTCAGTGAGAAAATCAATTAGGTAAGTGGTTTACGAAAAAATGCTGATCGTGAGCAATGAAGCTATTAGAAAATTTCTCGTAAATTTCTAATGCTAGAAATCTTCTACCCCTTTTAAGACCACGAAATTATGATATCGGCTGCAGGCTGACACTCGGTCGAAACGTTATAAACGTGTACGGTTCCGATAGCGAGCAATATTATGGTACTTTACCCAAATATTGAAATCCGAATTTATTGACGATCTGGCCGCAGATATAAAATGGTGCATCCAAATAAAAGGAACGAGAAAAATAATACCAACGTTCGTATCAATAGAATGAGCATAACGGGCAATTTGATTGAAACGCAGGTATATTTTCGTTCGCGTATTATTCAATTGAGAAATGAAGAGCGTATTTGAAGTCAGTATATTAGAATCATGCTCCACGAGGCAAGTGCCATTGACATGGTGACCTATACACCGATAATTTATGAGACCCATTCGAACGTCCGCAGCTGAGCCACACTGAAATCCAGTTGGATTCGAGTAGCTTCGACATTATTACACGAACAGTACGTCCTTTTGAATTCGACTAGTCCTAATTTCTTTCTATCCAACCACTGCCGAATTTTGCCAAGCTCTGTGCCGCTTCTCCAACGTTTCGAACCATATTTTATCAAGATATATTATACTCTATTGTATCCAGCTGGGTTTCAATGCCGTCTGTCAGGAGCAACCATCTCTAACTTGCATCATGGGTATAGCCTAGATAAGTCCTACCAAACGTTATTGGCTCTTGTAATCAGAAATGTGTCCTATCAGATCCTGGTAATATCTATTGTATTCTAGGTGGACCTAATTATGTTTAGCTTGACTTTCTTCGTAGCTGCCTATTTTTCGTTTCTGCATAGCATATTGTTTCGTGTTTTTTAGAAATTTAAGACGTTTTAAGAAAGGATCGATCACTTGTGAGTACTAACTTACAAGTAAGAATTATTGGCGTTCAAGGCGTAACTATTACGAAGGCGGACCATTGGAAAATAAATAATTTGTTGAAGGCATATAATGTTCGTTGAATCACGCGAAATTTTTCAGCAGGTGATTTAAGGGTGGAACTTTGGAGAACAAAGTGGAGAAACGTCGGCGACGTTAACTGGCGTTCTCATTCTCGTGCTATATACACAGCATCCTGAACGCTTAAGACGTTAACGATAATGTAAAACGCGAGCCGAGCAAAAGATGTAGCAGTAGCCTGAAATTTTTCGTCATTTTCTGGCGACAGCATAATAAAAGTGCCAATACGGCAATCAGAGCGGCAATATATTCATAAAGTAAAACACGACACCATGAAATCACAGAGAAACTTGATTTTCCCATTCGCCTTATTAACCGATGCCCCCATAAATTAGTCTCTAGTAAACAAATTTAATTGCTCAAGCATTTCTTTTGCCCAGAAATTAATTAACAGGAACGATTAAATGCTATGTCACTTTATGACTTTTAAAAACGATATAAAATGGCGTTCGTAAAATCAAATTCCATGTTAAAAATGAATCTCCAAAAGTGTAATGCGTTTCGCTTTTACGTCCCGCGAAAAAGTACTATTCTGCTGATTGATTTTCCGCTCGAAAAGTCCTAACATGCGAAATGAAAGTAATTACTGCTCCCAGCGTGCTTCGAATGTAATTCGCGTTCCAATAGTTAATCAAACACATTATCGAACAAACGTTATATACCATCGACACTTCGATGCAATTATATTACGAAGGTCCAGAGTGATATCGAAAATAGTAATGGGCCTTAAATTTTAATAGGCTATACGAGATACACGAATATTTGATTGCCTGACAGTAATACTGTTCTCTTCGCGAAGCAAAATATTTAATCGAATAATACATTGTATATTCACAATTGTATATACACAAATGTATATTCCTGTATTTCGTCAATTATCTGGTTCGTTTAAAGCAAACATTAATTATACTATCATTCGAATAGACGAAACCATTTCACTGTTCGAAGGAATTCCAGCTAGAAACAACCATTAACCCGCGAACTCACTTCGCAGTAAATAAAGGTACAGCCGATAAAAGCAGCATACGCATCTTGCCAAGGCTACCTGTAGAATATCAACCCATAACGCAACAAGCCTCGATTTATATTCCCGCACCGATAGTCAATAGCCTTACTCTTTATCTGACACAGTAAAATCACGCGCAAGTGTTTCGACCATATGAACCCTCTGTCTCTCTGCCTCTAGCCAACGACCTACGCGTAATCCCTTCGTTCGCGTATCCATCATTAAATACACGCATTACCCCCTCTCCTGAAAAAGGGGCGACAGGTTAACTATACCCTCTGCCGTTGCAAGCTTTACTTACGGCTTCACAAATACGATCAGCGCGCCGTTACTTTGACCTTCGTTCCTTCCACCCCTTTAGACAGACAATGCAACGGTTCGAAACTTGCGCGTTAAAACGCTTTCCCGCTTATGAGCAACGGGAGAGGAAGAAAAGAGCAAGTGACAATGGAAAATGGAACAACGGGGACCAGGATATCAATCGACGACAGCTGTTTATTTACCTTCGAACCCTTCGCACGGCCGACGTATGCGGCACATGCTGGCAAGGCTGTGATTCCGGTGGACAGTCACAGTTGCCAACCGCGGTTCGGGTACGACGAACCCTAATCAGTACCGGATGCACCGGGCACGGCTGCACCTGACAACCGCACACGATCGTTTGCGGTCCACCGCGAGATTTTCGACCGCCTCCGCGTTTCGCGCGTTGGTCCACGTGCAGCTGACATGGCTGCACAGGGCAACCACAGCGAGCTGCGGACCCGCGACGCCCGGCACCCTGTACGCGTCTCCAGACCCGCTCCATTCAACGACCGGCGTGCGACTAACAACTGTGCGCCCCACACCACACGGCGCTCTCGATTCACCTCGCCGGCCATCGGACAGACTCGGCTGGTTCCGTCACCCCGCAGCCCTTCGCCAAACATTGCACCCCGAGTTTCGACTAAACGAGTTGCGCGAACAGACCAATCTTGCGGGCGATGTATTAGCCGCACATTAGCCAAATCGGTTGACCCCGCCTTTTGAATACTTTGGAAATTTTGTCGTCAAAGCGCTTGATTGACTGGTGACCTTTTATATTTAACATGAATTCCCTTGTTCTTGTTTCGTGGAGTTGACCGATTTGGCCAATAAACGGCTCATATGTGTTGTATGTTTTTGACGCTGCTCTTAACGTAAGTCTGAATTGTAACAACCAAACTGAAAACTTAGAGACGAACGTAAAATGAATTATAACGCCATACAGTTGCGTGGTTTTAGTATAGTTATATATTATAATATGTTTCTTAATTACCCGCGAATACAAATATTTAAAAAATAGTGTAAAGTAATTCGCCTTTGTGCGTTAACTAGATCGTGTAGTGCTTAGCAGAGAAGCGGCAAATATTTGTTGCAAAATTCGAGGTATATCCTTAAGGTCCATACAAACGAATGCCCTCCCAGCAGTTATCCTCTTGGTCAAACTTGAAACGAAACACACATACTTTTATACCTTCGACCGAAATAATACTATAAATTGTTTCACAAATATTAAAGCACACCTACCTAAATGCTTGATCGCCTAAAGATCCAATAAATATGGCAAAGGCATTCACGTCCTGAGTCTTAGCCAGAATTTTTGCAAATTTCTCAGGTCGGATACCGTAACGGTCGAAATTTGCGTCCGAAAGTACAACGACAATACGCTCATCGGCATCCTCCTTTGCGAGACTCGCAATTGCATGCTGTGTTGCCTCCAAAGTATTATCACCGGACATGCAGAATTGCGAGTGCGCATGCATCGTCTAAAAGAAATGACTTTCTAGTTCGATGCTTAATATTTACTAAAAATAATGTTTCACCGTTATTGTTACCTTTATCACTTCCAATCTACGCTTGTTATCCGCCGGTGGCTGAGTGTGCTTTACAAAAGCAATATCATAATCGTCACCAGAATGGCCAACGATATCGTACTGAAATTTCTCCCCGTATCCACTGAACGCTTCCATCACCATAACACAGGCCTCCATTTCTCGATCAAGGCGGCCATCGTATCCATTAAATCTGTACATGCTACCGGAAACATCCACCACTAATTTTAAACGTTTCGGTTTGCTTGGCGGTGTACCAAACTCGGGTTCTTTCTCCGCCCTTTTGCGATAAATCGTTCTTTCTCCTGTTAGCCCCTCGATTAGTTTGGTATCGTCCAACTCGCCGGAAGTTTGATGTCTGCACCATTGGCGTTCTTTACTTTTGGCCTGTAGACTGTCTATGACACGGGATCGAAATTTGTGCGAATTTATTGGGGTAAACTAAGTACTATTAAAGTACACTATAAATCAATTGTTTCATTGTTAAGGCGAGATGCGAGAGTGTTCGCGTATCTTCTTCCATATAAATATACAAAGCACGATGGCGTGTTTGAGGACCAATTTCTACATCTCTAACGTAATATAATACAAGAATTGTCCATTACTCACCTATTATAGTTCTCAATGCCTTGACTTGCCCCTGCACGGCATTACTGAACTTCGAATAAACTTCATGATCGTATTCGCTCATATTAATCTCCCTTAAGCGTTGATGAAATGCTTTGAGGCCCATTTCTCTCGCTGCTTTTTTAATATGCTCCGGCACCGCATTTTTTTCTTCGTCGCTAAGCTGATGCACGGTGTGACCAGCATCCAAGCGATAAGGTCCACCCTTTCCACCAAGACCAGCTGTGTCTCTCCCTGCGATTGACATTATGCAATTAAGTAGCAGCGCATATTTATGAAATTACGAATGATATTATACCTCCAGTTCCTCCAGCCCAAGTATTGCCTCCGACATGCGGTTCATTTTTCTCATCCACTTTACCACGTTTAGGACCACTAACGTCCAATCCAGAATATCTTTCTTTCGTGATTTGTATCTTTTCATTATCATTCCCGACCAATCTGCGCCAAGCTCCAAGTGATCTTTCGATATTCCCTAACGACGCCTCCCAAAGACGAACGCAACCGCCTGCATCTACTGTTACAAGATCCTCCTCTGATTTAGATGAAACATACAAGGGATATTTGTTTGGGTACCACAGTCGAGTGACGTGCGATACATTGGTTGGTCTAAAAATAAGGAAATTAATTACTAAAATAAGGAAAATCCATTCAGTAATTGTGAACAGAAAGGTTCAATTCGTTACAAGGTAATTGGAAGCACTCACCCTGGTACAGGTATGTATCGCAGCTTATCGTTCACAGTATCAACCACTTCCAAATACGCAGCAATTCCCATATTTCTTTCGGACTTGGACAGGATTTCATCAGGAACTTCTTCAAGTGCAACTGTCCTAACGATTTGCCCATTTTCTGTAACAATGGCATCTCTAACGCTGCTGCTTCGACGGGGTCTTTGCCAGCAATAAATTTCGTTGGGGCTTTCCAAATCGGGGAATCCAACAGCAATACTGGCATAGGTATTGTCAGTGGCCAGAAGTCTGTTTGGAGAATCTATTTTTTGGCCCACTGCTGCGCTTAGCGTATTACTATTCATGCTGGTATTAGTACAGCTGAATAATGAGCCAACTGTAAAATTGTCTTTGCTAGATTCGTCCACACCCTGCAGAATATTTGGGCACGGAGTCGAATCCGTGGACTTCTTGAGGATATATTTGTTTCCCTTCGTATCTCGAATTAGCCATTTCTTCTCTGATGGTAGTAACATCGATTCTATCTCGAACGGTAAATTAATCATATAGGAACTCATGGAATGCAAATCCATTACTTCGATTTTATTGGAATTGTACGTATGGAAAACTATTTGATTGTGAGATTGAATCAGATCAGACTTCATTAACCACTGAACATTCGAACTTCTAAAAGCGTTAGATATTCTGTCTGACGCCTTATCAAGGAAGGATGCTAATTCAATTTTTCGCACGGACCCTTCGTTCAAGTTGACTAGCAATAAAACATTACTCTGTAAAGAAACATTATCTTTAGGAAGCACGAGTAAGTGGAACATATCGTTTCACGTAAGACCTACTTACAATTCCTTCGTGCACTAGAATGTTTTGATCTTTATCAGTCGCCATTGAGAACGAGGGTCTTTGACCCGGCTCATAGTTTATTAAGTTAGGCAACAAATTTTCGTGAATCGTATCTGATTCTTGAGTCATGCTAAAGATCTTTAAAGGATTCATCGCAAGAATATTAATTCGATCGTCCGTTCCATTGCCTGTGGTGCCTTTGACAACTGACAGTGCTGCAACTACTCCAACGTCGCTGATTGGTACCGTCCAATGACTTTGTAATTCGGTAAACAAAGCTGATCTAGCTTCAACGCGGTCTAAAGGTAACATTTTTTGTGTTAAACTGATGGGTGACTTTAGTTTAATATATTTTTCCTGTACACGCAACACTTCTTGATTAGCGGAAAATGTCCATGTACCGCCGATCTTATTTTTCAGTAAAGATATTCTGTAAAGGAAAGGGAAAAGAACGTGTTAAGTATAGTACGCTTTCAATACTTTATTGTCTTTCAAGCTATCTGCATATAATACTAAAAAATAAAAATACATATAAAAATTATCTACCATAATTTTATTTGTACAAAATGAAAATTGTTCTAATAAAAATTGTTCCACGGGAATATCTTACTCTTTTGCCAGTGCAACATTCATCGGACTAGTTCCAATAGGTATTCCATGTTTATGTAAAACAGAAAGCAAGGTGTTAAAAGTTTCTTCGCTGTATCGATCGAAATCGAATACGTTGCGTATCACATTACTTAAAGATTCCGCAGGGAATTTCTGAAAAATCACACACAAAAATCAATACGTTAGTTGGTGTTTAAAACGTGGTGATTCATGGTAGGAACAAAGTTATTCGACTTACCTCCAAGTGTTTGACAATATTTACAACTTCTCGAGTGGAATACGGATACGAAACTAAACCTTGATCAGCCATGTTTCTCAATTCGCCAAACGCTTTCACCAATTTAAGAATGGCGCTCCTATCAACGTTGGGACCGTACTGTTTTAACAGCTCAATTTCATTCTCAATGCTTGGATTATCGACTGCATGCGTACTGAACAAATCTCCCAATGCTCCAAAAAAGTCGTGACCCAAAAATGGAAAGCCGGGCCTGTTTGCCAATACAATCATTCTAAAATCCGGGTGCAATAATATCCTCTTCAGGTTACCACTGTCGCAACTCATAGATGGTACGATGCGTCTTCCATCGGATAAAATCATTTCACGAGAGTCGACCAACGTCTGGAAACAAACAAAAGAATTTCACGGTCAATATAAAATTAAAATTACCGAGGATGCACGTATACAAATAAAATATATTTTGTCAATGATATCAGCTTCCCCACTCGAGGTAAGAAATGTTTCCAAAGGAAACTTACCATACCAATACAATAACAACGTGTTGCCATAAGTTAGCGGACCTCCAAAATCGTCTAAAACGTATATACAGATTTAATAACGCAGTGTGGAGGTCTCGTCGGTAGTCTATGTTTCGTCAATTCAAAGATCACAGTGGGATTTTGGGAGCAGATCACAGGATCTCAATAGAGGGTTGGGACAAAAATTCGGAATGCTTCTTCGTCAAATAAATTTGCGAGAAATTGTTTGAATATTTCTACGTAATGTCTGCCACAAAAAAGGTAAATAGAATAGGGTATAGGATTTTAGCAGAAATGATTAAAGTATAAAGGAAGTCCTAAATCAGTCAGAATATCGAGTAAATAATTAGTTAACGAAACCATACCGAAGCGAATTCGTTGTTAATGCAAGTCGCATAAGTAATGAAGCATCGATAAAACACAGTTAACTCGCGCATACCTTTAATATGCAGGTGACATTGGTCGGCGCTTTGTCCGCCTCATCAACGACAAGCACGTGGCCCAATTTAGCCGCTTGCACAAGCGGCGAGTCTTCGTACACTACCTTTCCATCCCTGACCATTGGTTGAAGGGTCAAAGTTTGAACAGTGGTGTCCCTGTGGAGCTGTATATATTCCCTTGGCCTATTTAGAAGTTGCAACAATCGATCGACAATTTTATTCTTTCCAACACCCTGGTTGCCGACCAATAATAAATTCTGCCCCAAGCTAAAGTCTTGCACTAAATTTTCCAAAAGCGCTAAGTGCTGAGGCACGTCGTAAAATAATACGTCAGGTACTTTCGTTAAGGCCTTCGTGTTGTACCGTTCAATAACCGTTTTACCAATTTGTACAGAGTTCCCTATAATTTCACATTTAATGTCCTTGTCCACCGTACGTTTCACTGAAACGATACCGACACGGTTGCAGCAATCTTCAAGAGCTTGTTTCGCGACAGCCGGCAGGAAGCGTGCCAGACACGCGCGTTGCACAGCATCGAAAGCGTCATCGTTTTCGAATTTATGCATCCTTTCCGCTATTCTCAAAAGCTGTCTCGTACTAAGAAATCCAGCCAAAGAGTGTACAGTCGGATCAGAGGAGGATCGCAGTGCGTGAGCCAATTCCAAAACGTTTAATAACGCCGCGGTTGGTTCTCCGTACTGAAAAATGGAACTCCGTTCAAAGCGTCGCGACGTATTAATATTAAAAGTAAAATTTAATTAATATTTAAATGTTTAAAAGTAAAAGAGAAATACTTTTGATCTGATAATGTGAAGCTCTTCCGATTTAGAGAGCGGTCTCATTTCATGGAACAGAAATAAACTGAGTTGCTCTGAATTTAACCATTGCTTCGCTGATGTATTAACTATCGGTGATTCTGCTAAGGCTACGATCCTGAAGGATGGATGGATACATAAAACACCGGATTCCCCTAATTCTGCATCGGTTTTATTGTATTTCTGTTTTATCTCGTCGTAGCGATCGGCCCTGATGAGCCTTTTACCATCATGGAGTTGTAGCTCACGGTCATGAATCAATCTGAAAATTAATGTAGTGACATCGTTTGAAATTAGATTTTCACATTTTTCGGAAATTTCTATCTATACCTATGCAATACAGCCAATGTACTGGGGTCGATTCTATTGATTCCGTCTAATACGGCCAATTTTCCGTGCAGTGCCGCCTCGACCAACGGTGAATTTTTCCAAATCGTATCGCCGTTGGACAATGTGGTCCGTTGTTGTATCAAATCCCTGGAAGTCATGTCCTGGAAAGATATTTTAACTATTTCGATTAAACTATTATTTTCACGAGTAGAATAATTTGTCTGTACCAGTATCAGCAACGGAAATGTATTGAAATTTGAAAAGTTAAAATTAAATATAAAACTTGCCTGGTATAGAACTACGGGTTCTACTTGGTATCCCATTAAATTTGCTAACGTTTGTACAGTTATAGACTTTCCACATCCCTTTGGTCCGATTAGACAAAAGTCAGAAACGACATGCGTCTCTAACATACTTGCCAATAAATTGTTCTGATAATTCGTTTCTATATATTCGTTTCCTCTTACATTTTCCTTTACTTTTTTATTTCCGCAGGGAACCTGAGAACAAAATACCTAATTGAAGTACGACAATCTCCCAATTTATTAGACCGCTCCTTTTTTTATATCGGTTACTCACATTCAGTTCTACTTCACGATCGGAATACCCTATACGAACATCCAACGAGTTTTCTTCTTCAGCTTTTCTATTTACAGTGATACGCCTTGAAACTTTATCGTCGTTCCTCACGGTTTCCAAAATGTTAAAAGTTTCCAGTATACTCTCGACAGCATTTTGACCATCTATCCCCAGAAACAACTTATACGGATAACATCTGTAAAATATATCGTACACCGGCAGGTATGGACATTTATCCTGCGGATATACATATATGTGTAAATTAACGCAAAACTCATCGAATAGATGGAAATTTTCCCGAGAGCAATATTTACCATTATAGTAGCGACTGAGGGCAGATTATCCAAGGGAAAATCTGGAAATCCTAAGGACACGGCCTCTTGTGTAACGAAAGCGTGCGCGCAAGATAACAATTGCTTTAATTTCGTGGGATCAGTGTGCGGTACTAAGTTTTTCAGCGAGTTCAATTGTTCCTAAAATTTAAGAAAACATTATTTTTGAAAATGTGTTTTTCTCTAATTGTCACATATTTGTAGAATTCGAGAAAAAATTGTCTGAGCTTGTTAACAAGTGTCCGACATTAGAAGAAATTTTATGCGAATGTTGTGTAAAAAATTGTTGTGTCGAATACAAATTGAAAATGAGAAAAATACCACAAGTGATATATAAAATGTTTTCCACCCATGTTTGTATTACTCCACGAAATTAATTCACAACGATTCGACTGCTTTGTTACTTAACAGAAGTTCTGATTGCATTAGGTACGTCCCCGACGTATTCGCATTGTTTCCGGTTACTTGAAAACCGCATATACCGCATAATTTTCAGCTCCATGTACAGAGTGTTACACCACAATTTGTTTAAAGTAGTCCACGCGAATGATTAGCACCAAGAGAGCTTTCGAGCGCGCGCCAAGTACGAGAATAACTGCCACTCGGCACGAAATCCTCTAGATACTACACAGATTTCCATCGAAAAGTTTCAATTGAGCTACGTTCTCAGACGAATCGACGCGATTATCGCGGTTTCCGTGAAAACACGATTCTCTTAACGATCCCCGGAATAGATTCGCAAAAATAAAGAACTTTCGCGGATAACAATGCATCTATGAGGTCTGAACCGAATGAAAGAAAACGATATATGAAAGACCGATTATGCAATTGGATGTAGATTAAGTGAATAGAAGGTATAGTACACGTAGATTGTGTATGAGCCCCCAAGAATTGAAAGATCTTATTAATAAAATATATGTATAAATTGTGTTTAATAAATATCAGTTGAAAATTATTCGTATATCTTAATACAAGGTATTATTTAATTGTTAAATCAGTAATAATCAGTGTAAAGTAGTTGAAATTGTGACCATTTCATTTCGATACCATTATAAGTGGTAGGGGACATACTGCAAGTAGTAGTGGTCTACAATAAGTCGTACATTCGAAATCGTCATTTATATTGCAATGTACGTTCAAAGTACTAACACACTGAACTTGTAAGATGTATATCTATGACTACTATTATTTTTAGTATGCATTTATACGGGAAAGACAATCGTCCTACTGTTTGACAGGGTAAAAATATTGTAGTCCCTGAAAAATGTAATTACTAGGCAGAAAGCCATTAAGGCTTTGCGTCTCTTTGAATGAAAATTAAAGCTTGTATTAACGAAATCGTTTGCATGTTACATTGCATTATAACTTGGCGTTTAATGTCACTTCTAATAACTCATGAAACGAATGCAATTTAAAGAAATTACTGCAGCGTTGAATAACCATAAACTTTCTTAGAGAAGTTGTACAGGTACGAATAAGACAAGATCGGCGCTGTTCGTTCTCCGCAAATAACAATCCCCGAGTGACAAAGTTTCGCAAACTTCTTAAAATATGCCGAACAATTACGATACGACCGCCTAAGGAGTCATAAGCACGCGATCCGTGGATTCCAATAAATTCATCGAAGTTCAATGCGCCACCGATTTCATGAATCAAATACTACTGTGTAAAAATAGACTCTGGAAAGCATAAAATATAAATCTCTATTAAATATTACGTGTATCGTAAGAAATACAATAAGAGGACAACTATAAATTACACGAATGCCGTTGCAATAAAAACAAATATCGCGATCTTTCACTTCGAATTAAAATGTAGGTACGAAAAGTTTCGAAAGTAGCACATATTAACGATTCATTTCCTGTGCCTGAGTAACGAAACGATTATTAACTAACAACAATCTTTCCTGCGCCAAGGAAAATTACTTCCAAATGCACAAGTTTGCATAAGTTTTAAATCATGAAAGTCGTACGTGTAAAACTTATTGCCTGGCAAATTGCACTGCGTGACAAGAAGTTCTGCTACATATTATTGTTTAGTTTCGTCACGAAGAACAGCCCCAAAGTAGTTATTTAGTGTAAATACATTGTTGCTCCTAATTATATTTGACGTTTTTAAGCCAGAGTCGTCGCGTTTATTATATACGCCGTTCAATTTACGGATAAACCCGGCGTTAAGGGTAGTAAAACACGTCTGTAGCGACGTCTCCTGCCGGCACTTGCCTATTCCTTTTTCACGCGGAGAATAATAGGTATCGAAATGACCCCCGATGAAATAGAACTTATTACGGCGTATTGAGCTTCGATGAGAAACCGTGAACGAGAAGAAAACTGATGTATACGGATCGAATGCTAGACTACCATGAAAATGGAAAAATGTATTTCCATGCGCGGTCGAACAGTGACAATGTGTACTAATAATTAATTAACGTTTTAAAAAAGTGTTGTTTTACAATGCATGCATTGGAAGGAATTAAATAATGCAGTCAAATTAGAGAGGTAAAAATGCTAGAAACCTTGATATGAGAATTACTTAATTGAAAGGGTGTGAATCGTTAAAGTGAATATTATATTATCTCACGCAAAGGAAAGCCAATAAGTAAGGGGAGTATTTAATTTTTCGATCATATGAGTTAAGTAACTGACTATGTTATCACTATCACTCGTCTCTTGCCATGAAATCAGATCGACAGTTTAATTCTTTTTTGACATTATTACTTAATTTAAAAGATATGCTACTTTATCGTTATCAAAGATGAGATGTGATTTATGTAAGTATTCTTGTAGAGTAGGAGAAAGGGCAAAGAACAAGATGTGAAATGTACGAAAAGTTTTCACAAAATATAATGTTGGACCAAAACAAACTTCAGTGAAAGAATGGAGTACAAAAGTAGCGTCATAGTAACTTTATTTGAAATAAAAATCGCCGTTTTTAACTAAGTAAGAATACAATAACATGTTAAACAATAGGCGATTTGTATAAACGTTGATTTCGTTTAAAAATAATTTCCATTTCGATGGTAAATATTTTGCCGAAAAATTAAATTTCATTTTCATTTAACTTTATGGTTTTCCCCCGCATATAAATATTTATAATATACAATTACCTGTTGAAATCGTTAATATCGAAAGAATGCTTTCTACTTTTTTGTGACAAATTTTCATCGCTAAAAACGTCGAACTTTATCCCTTATAATAACTGTTGAAATAGTTAACTATTCTATATTTGTTTAGCAAACGTTTCCTGGAGATCTAGCAGAAAAGAATCCTCAATCATGCTGCAAGATATTGTATTGAGGTGTTTAAGAGATTTATTATAAATTACAAAGGCTAATATGTTACATGCAACACTATAATTAACTAGATGCTGCTTCCTAATCGTTTATTAACGATTCTTGCGAAGACATGTGATTCTCTCTGGAAACAATATTTGGTATCACTACATGCAACTTCAATCGACCTGGCGGACACCATATCGTCGACGATGCTTTTTCCTTAACGTCATTTCTCAATTCTTCTTCATCCAAATGCGAAGGCATTTTTACACTGTTCAATTCGTACGGTACAGAAACCACTGATGCTTCGTCATTTTCTCCAAGCTGCCCTCTCGTATTTTTTATCTTTGGCAATCGCCGTTGTAACATTTTACTGTCTTTCCCCTTGCAATATTCAGGAGCACTGTCCTTCTGCAATTTATATTTTTCCTCTATTATTCGTCCCTTTCCTTCGAAAGAATCACGTTTCAAACGCGGAAGCCTTCTCTTCTGCCCCTCCTCGCGCGACGATCGCCTCGCAAAATTATCCACAAAATCATAGCTTCGTGACCTCCCAGATAAATCCAACCATTGCAGAACCCTTTCGAACAACGGATCCCAGAAAGTATCGGATGCTGCCCCTTTGCATTCTGTTCTACTCAATTTAACATCCAGCTCCGACTTTGGGCTTCTCCATTCGCAAGTATTATTTTTAACCGCCCGTTTCTCCAGAAAAATATTTATATCTCCCTTCGATGTTTTATGATCACAATGTTTTTTCTGAATTTTTATATTATTACCCAGAAGAGATTCTACTGTGCTCGAGTCCGACATACCACTGAACGTTCTAGTACATGGAGGCGCGGACAATTTACGACAGACCTTGGTGGTCGACGTCTTAGTATCTGAAGAGTTATTGCTAACTATCATCTGCAAGTTCGTGAAGCAACTGTTCAATCGATCGGGCCTCGATCCCAACTGTTGATAGTCGGTCGAGTAACATTTACTCCTCGATACGCGAGAACGACGACGCGATTCAGAATTGATCAATGGATCGTCGGGCGATAAAATCGCGTGTCGTATACCATCCACCCAGACAGTGCGCACGGATATCGGTCTCTCTGACGAAGACCATATAGGCATTGCTTAATTGTCAATAACTAATAAGCTTGTCGAATTATCAATCGGTGAAAGCCAGAGAAAATTCAATAAAAATGCCAGCCTCCCTCGAAAAATATAATATTTAACGCCAGCAATTCGCACGATGTTGCATAGTGTTTATTTAATAACAATATTCAGTCTGTCATGGTTTCAATTCCCATGGTATTTTTATATAGGAAAACATTTAGCGTTAGCACGTTTTTATTTTCCGCTTTTCTTTCTTTTTCTTTCCTTTTTCGGTAGCTCCAACTTGCGTAGAATTTTTCGCAGATTTAAGGACACCGAGTGTCGAACTTGTCGTCAGACCGAACTCCGACGTATTGACTCCTGGCAGAACAGGAGGACAAATAAGGCTCCGCCGTTCTCCCGACACGCGATCCGAACTGCGATTACTGTGACCATAGCGCAGCTACGAACGGTTTATATAGGAACGTAACCAGCACCGGAAGGGATGGTAGACTGGAGGGGTTTGTGCGACCTCCGCACCCCATACCCAACGATACGGCGACTGTATAAATCAGTTAAAACTTTAGCAAATTGCACGCGCCACGGGCTGTCTCCTCCAAGTCGCGTTAGTAGTTACTGAGCGTTGTCACATGAAACTCATAACTTACGAGCTTGTAATTCTGCAGATCGCTAATGAGCTATATGTATATGTACATACCCTATTTCGGTTTCATTAGAGTATGATGATAGTAGGTCATTTTGTAGAGTAAAGGACGCGTGATAATCAATTTTATAATACGCTCGTTAAATCTTTTTGAATGCATGGTTTAGCAATAAATTGAAGCGTAACGTTTTAATTCAATTAATGATATCTTTTGTATCATAGAATTCCACGATTACTCCTAATTCAATCTTTTAAATAATGTTAAATTTCGATGATTTGAAGTAGCAGAAAAATCTATAATACAAAAATTAGGGACTTGTTATTTAATATGCATACTTACTTCGAAACTCGGGGATGAAATATGTCTTGCTTGAAACCTAGACCTAAAGGGTGGATCCAGTGGATGGCCAGGATACCTTGGTGCTGGCATCCCTAATGCAATAACTCTAAAATCCTCGCTAACTCTGACAAGACTCCAAGCATCCAATTCTTCTTGGCTGTGCGTCTGAAACAGTATACAGTGGATTGCAAAAATTGTTGGCCATATCGATTGAATAGCAACTATTAACGCTCATATAAAAATATTAATACCCGGAGCAATTTATCGTAGCGTGCTGCAGGAACAAGAAATCTCCCATCTTCGAGATGCATTTCACGGTTCTCCAATAAATTATTTAGAATGGGGAGTACGTTTCGTTCAGCCTTCTCCACGCCTTCGATAATCAGAACTCTACCGTTTGTCGCAGCCCTTACGGCACTTTGATCGTGATAATAAGCAGTGCCGCCTTTTATTTCTCTCCGCTGTTTCAAATCTGCTTCCGTTGTGTCCCTTGAGAGAGCAATAAATTCAACTTCCCGGTCCGTCAGTTCGAGGAATGCCAAAGCTAATTTCCTGCGCCCCGTTCCTGGTCCTCCAATTAAAAAGATATCTTGAGATAAAACATCTTTCTGGAGCATCCATTTCAAGTGTTTCAGTGTAGACGTGTTTCCCTTTTCAGCGGACACGTTTAATACTGTTACTGTGAAATTGATTACCGTGTTAGCTCCTTTTCGAAATAAACAAATTCTACACGAAAAAGAGTAAACCGTGTACTTACAATATTTTCTAGGTACATATTCAGGTTTCTGTGGTGCTTTCACTTGTTTCGAAACGTCACCAATGGTGACAATCTCATTATCTATAATAATATCGTGACAATTACACACTGAGGATATTACAATGTTATTAATAAATTGGAGAACTCCATGTGTTTTACCTGATATGTAGCGCATAAGTATTGACAGGTTAGGACGAAATACTTTAGACTGCGTTAGAACTTTGGATGTAGTTGACAAACGACAAAAGTTGCACGAAACGTATAACATTGTTTTACTTTAATTTATATCTCATTACAGTGCCTAAAAGAATTTGTACTTAATACAATATAAGCAAGAGAAATTTTATACATACATATATTTATATTGTTCTTTAACAATATAGGCTAAGATTATTCATTGTAATGATGCAATTATTATGATCAAAGTTCAATATCAGTTAACGCAATAGAAGAAATAACAAATATTTTATATTCTTACATTATCAACCTGTTTTTTAAATGAAAATTTAAATACCACGTGTAATGCTAGGACAAGGCTATGCATATGCGTATGTATGCATATGTGATATACATACAAAGGTCGTAATCAAGTTGGTTAAAGGAAAATTCGTTAACAGGAATGAAAATGATAAAGTTTTAATAAAAACATGGGAAATGTGCAAAATGGCAATTTCATTTGTATTGTCTGATATATGCAATTTATATTATATAATTGTGGTTTAAAAGATATTTGAGAGTTGCACTATTATTTTCAAACACAAAAGGAGAAGTACGTAAACATTCATAGATTACCACATAACAATTTTATTATCACACTGAAAAGTATTACAATAATTCTAAAGACTATGTTAACATCAACATATATCTTATTGCTGCCTAAGTTTTTTACGATTAGCACCACAAAATTAGATCATATAGAAAATAAACAATATTTCTATACTTTGATATATTTCCAGAATGTCTAGAATATAAATAAACTTTGTACTTCGTGATAGAAATTTGCAAGCGTTAAATTGCGGGAAAAGTGCATCTTGTATTGTATAAAAAAATGTCATCAAAAGTAATTTAGAAATTTTAACAGATTATACAATTTATAATAATTTTACGTATACTAAACGTATCCAATGTGTTTCATCTTTATCTTATTTCAGCTTGCAAATTAATCTGTATCTTAAGTGCGATTGTTCTGTATAGTAAATCATAACATTAAGTACTTTACGCACAGTATAAAATGTAAATAAATTACTTAAGATTAAAATCTATACAGTATATCACATTCGTTAAAAGGTACAAAGGTCTACTTTGATTCCTACATGTAGTTCATTCTGTATTATTTAGACAGTAAATTGGAAATGTAAAGCATTCTCGGAAAAAGGGCACATTTCTAGCAAATTAGATCTCATGATAAGACGTAGACTAATATGTATGATTATCTAACATTACTCGATGTTATTTGAATTACAATAGTGCGTAATATAATTTTCATATATAAATTTGTCTCTGTCTGTTAAAAAAAAACAACATGAAATGTAACTTGATATTGATTCTAAACCATCGAAAATATTCGGTCAGTAAATAATAAACATAAAGCGTGCATATTAGGTGCATAGCACTGTTAAACGAAAAAATATTGTTTCCTTTCTCATTTCGTGAATAGAAAGTTAATCGACTTCGGAGACTGTAATAATACTGAGTAAACATTTTAGTGCAACTGTGATTATCCTATAATTGTCGGGAGTTCGTTTCTTGTACCCTGTCTATTTTAGAAGCAATCTATCCAACTTTCATGAAAATTATGTAAATACAAGAATACTATTGCGCGATTGCAATGAGTGACATATAGGAACCAAGAGGAATAAATATCTCTTATAGAATATACTTAATAAAATATTTTCCTTCCACCTATATTGAAAAATTTCTCTGAAAAAGGAGAATACGTTTACAATAAGATATAGGTATAAACATAAGCAAAAATAATCAGCAATACAAACATTTTCTTCATGTAAGAAAGCGTATGAAATTACCTCTACAAAGTCGTCTGTTCTCCTAGCATTGGCAGGATAATAGTCAACAATTAAAGGGCGTGGTCTTTGACCAATACCGGATGGCTGTTGCAATCCACACGCCAGTTCCTCATTTGTAATCACACTCACTAACGTACTCACTACCTTTTCATCTAGCTGCGACATTGCTTTGTTTGGTGTTTTCATACGTCTCAGAAACAAAGCATTCCATTTTTGTCTCAAGTGTAAGAAAAATCGGGCGGTTTCTGGATCAAGCTTGAACACTACCCAATCGTCAAGTTTGAAAATAGTTCCTTCGTTACTTTCATCAACTTCAGAATCCGATTCGCTGTCAGGCAGAGCTGCGAATAAAAAGTTGAAATATTAATATTTTCATATAAAATACGTGACACGTTAGCACCTAGTGAAGCAATACTCACACTCAGCTTCATAAATTACGTCTACAGATAATCTTGCTGGTCCACAAAATAACGCTACTGTTAATGGATTGACCAAAGTAACCATTTTAACGTGACAAAATCGTCCTGTGCGACTCATTTCCTCGTAAAGTAGCCAATCACTCGGCAAAGTTTCTACATTAGCTGCATATGTTTGGGTCGATGTCATTCTCGGTGACTTGAGGTAATCTCTTAAAGTTGACGATGGATGGAAAACGACTTTTACTTCTTTCCTGTAATATTAATTATCGAACAGTGAGAAAAGAAGTATTGTACACTTAAAAGACATAATGTGGTGATGGAATTAAAAAAGTAACGTACTGCGTTCTTAGTTGTAAATGTTCTCTGTCTACCCTTATTAAATTTGGATATAAACCAGCAGTTAGAGCAGCTTTCACTACTGCCCAGTTTTCAGAATTAGAGTTCAAATCTCTGATGTCTCCTGGTCCCCTGGACCTAACAAATCCAGATGCACGAAGTTGACCCAAAAGTTGAGTGCGCATTCCGACTACCATCTCCATTATTGCGGCAGAAACAAAGTTTTGTTCACAAAATGCACGTTCTTTGCCACTTGCTCGTGCATTTTGCCAGCCTTGAAAAGCACGTAAAACAGCCATATGATCGGAATATGTATTTGTGGCAAACATTTTACGAGCTGCTGTTGCAGCTCTTTTCTGAGATGGTTGCAACGGTAAAACAAATGGATCCCTAAAAGTATCCTCAATATATCATTGTCCCTTTTTCTTTGCACGATTTAATTTTAATACGAAGCAGCTTTACTTACTTATATGCTAAACTACACACAATAGTTAAAACTGGGTCCAAGCATTTCAAAACAGCCGCATACAACAACATTTTTCCAAGTCTTGGTTCAATGGGTAAATCGAGCAGATGACTTCCTAGTTCAGTTAGATCTTCCCAAGGGTCTAATGCATCAATAGTTTTCAACAATTGAACCGCGTTTCTTGTTATTGCATTAGAAGGCGGTTCCAATGCTCGATCTAAGAATTCTGCAATGGGTGTATTGCCCGGAGCTAAATGTTTTGTATACAAGCATAGTTCCTGCAATGGTGACCTTAGAATTTCTGGAGTTTGATAAGGTTGCATGCTATTGTATCGAATTGACGAATATAAGCGATAACAGATGCCTTTTCTGCATCTCCCTGCTCGACCTCTTCGTTGTTTTGCACAAGCTTGAGAAATCCAATTAGACTTAAGCATACATATTCCTGATAATGCATCGAATGACTTTTCTTTAACTTTTCCAGAATCAATAACATAGACAACATCATCGATCGTAATACTTGTTTCAGCTATATTTGTTGAAAGTATAATCTTTCGCGTTCCTACAGGGCTTGGTTTAAATACTTTTTTCTGATCACATGTTTGCATGTTTGAATGAAGAACATACAGTGTGTAGCGTAAAGCCTGATTCATTTCTTTCTCTTCATTATTTATTCTTTCCCTCATGGTTACAATGTCGTCGTATCCCGGAAGAAATATAAGGAGAGAGCCAGGGGGCATTTTTAAGTGAATATGCATAATCAATTGCAAAAGAAGATCGTAGTTGATTTTATCATCATTAAATGTATGATGGTATACATCTAATGAAAGTTTATCTTGTTCCGAAAGTGAAGCATCTTTAGCAAACACGGCTGTATCATCTTGTACTGAACAATCGTAAGTTTTCATATATGCTTCTATCAATTCAGAGCATTCAGTTTGATTCATATTTTTTGCCCAATCTAATGCTGTCCATTCATTTCCTGCACGCAAGTATAAATTTGCGCCCAAATTTAGAAGTTGTTCCGTAGTGTTTATACATCCTCTGCCTGCGGCCACCATAAGCGGAGTTACAGATGTCGTGGTATGCTGATAATCAACAGAAACATTTTCGGATAGTATGAAATATAAAAGTTGTGCGAAATTGTCTTCACCCCCGCGTAGCCATGCATCAGAAATGCTCTTATCCATTTCTTCTATTAACCACGGTTCTAATTTCACTTTTTCTGGAATAGACTCATTCTGTTGTGCCAAAATTGGAGCAGGTAACACGCATCTTTCATTCATAGTCCTCGATCTTGATTGTTGTGGCTTATATTGAGTCCAAGATTCTAAAACTTTATGCTGATCTTTCTTATTCATAAACTCTTTCCTCTTTGAAATCATCTCTTTCGTCATGTAGCCAGTCATTTTTAATATATCTTCAAGAAAATACGTATCGACATCGAACGTTCTACCCGTAACATTTACAATGCCGCATTTGTTAAAATATTTGACAAAGATGTTAACATCTAATGTGGCGCTCATAAGTATAAGCTTCAGAGATTTATGTTTCTGTAATGCATCTTTTAACGCTATTAGAAGAAAATCACAAAATCTGTCACGTTCGTGAACTTCATCTACGATAACATGTGTAACGGTACTTAAGGCAGAATCACCAGACATAAGCGTTCTAAGGAGTACACCATTTGTGCAGTATGTTAAAAGAGTCTTCGGAGCAACTCTACTTTCAAGTCTTATTTGATAACCAAATGTTTGACCAATTTTCTCATCTCTTTCGAATGCTACCCTCTCAGCTACTGAAACAGCTGACAATCTTCTGGGCTGAGTACAAATAATTCTACAGGGTTGATGCCTCTGTTGGCATTGTTCAAGAATGAACTGAGGAACTTGGGTAGTTTTGCCACTACCTGTTTCACCTCCTATTATAATTACTTGATTAGTATTCAAAGCATCCAGAACATCTTCCCTAAAATTAAAAACTGGGAGAGCTTTGCGGTAATTTAGTACATCGAAATTAGTTTTCAACTGCGGTACTTGTGGCACGCTGTTATTTAGTCTGCCCATTGCTTTTGTATTTGTATTTACTGAAACTAAAAACAGTCGACTATGATATTAGTTTGTCATATTTTCTATAAATACATAGTGTAACTATTTGTTAACATGCTATTACCATCTGTATTAAGAGGACGTTCTCGTTCGATTGGCGGTAATAGATCCTGGCATTCCTTATGATTCAACGGAAATGTTTGCAATAAGTTATAAATACACTGCCTAGATGTTTTTGAGAATTTGATTACAGTATCGGACTGAACTATGGTCGATCCTTCTCGCTTATACACAGTTAAAAAGCGATTTGTACCTTTGCTAGTAGAGTAAACATTAGGCATATTTATTTTTTATAATGAAAGCAAAATACCTAAATTATCCTTTAACTTACCCTCTACTTTTAGACTTTAATCCAAGATCATAAGCTAATTTATGAATATAGGCCCTTTCTTCTGCCGTATAAGAAGATGGAAATTCTAATTCCTTCTGATCATCGGATCCCAATAATTTCTTTAGCGTTAAGTTTACAGCAATCCTAGTATCTTCTCCAATAAGCGGAGTTCTCTTATGGCGGTTTCGACGTGGCATTATGTATCTTTCAAAAATTCCTCGGTAATGTAATAGAAACTAAATTCTGTGAAGCAAATATTTTTTACTCGCTTTAGTGCTATTAATAAGAGGGAAAAAAATATGTATTTCAAATTGATTACAGTTCCACTTTGTCTTTAACCTAATTACCATGTTTGCTTTAAATAAAATATAAACAGTGTCGTAAAAATCTAAAACAATAAATATTTCGAAGGTAGACGTATAAAAATTAATACAAAAAATATATTTATATGTAGAAAAAGAGAGAAGAGAAGGGAGAGAATGGAGAGAAAGAGAGTGAAAGAAAAGGTAACGAAAATATTTTCGAATATTCAGCGATGGTAGGATTTGGAGAATATGCATATAGTTTAGCAACTAAAAATTTTATTTAAACTCACGTAAATTCGCTGTTCACCCTACCAATGCACAGGAATCGTTCCGAGATAATCGTCAATGTTAAACTGATAATACTTGACGTTGCAACATTCGTAGAAGGTTTTTTAAAGATTTTTAATAAAAATACAGCACATCGGAATTGCGAACTGTAATAAACACTGGTGAATAATATTTACGTCCTTTTCGATTATTAACTCCCTCTATTCGAAGTAATAATCGTTGCCGGTATAAACACTATTCTGCCGACTTCACGGTCGGTTAATTTCAATATTACCAACAGGTATCAGTGTCGATAAAGCTAATGCATCTTAACAACAGAGTGCGCTATGATCGTTTAATGAGAGACACCGTAAACAGTGAAAGCAAGCACACGGCTAAATGCTGTTCCAGTAAACAATATGGCCGGTTTAGTTTGGTGCGCGGGTTATGTTGTCTCTGTCGTGTTTTCCGTGTGTTCACTGTGCTATATGCAGGATTAGTGGTTCCCGGTAAGTTTATATTTTTATAAAGAAACGTACAATCTTACGTAGATAAAGCAAATGAACATCACTTCCGCCAAAGGACTTTGTACATGATAATTGACGATTACGACCGTGCCGTTCCGTCAAATTACCGTCTGACTGTGTTTGAAGATATGGACGAAAACTTAACAAATTATTCGCAATTCACTCCTGGTTCATTTCGCATACGCGTTCGCGGTTCACACGCCTCTCTATACGTAGGAAATTGCTCGATCGAAAATAATACAGGAACTTTCGTTAATTTCATCGCTTAACACGGAAAGTTCAGCCAGCGATTTTATGTTCCGCAATGTGCACGATATCATCGGACTATTCTTTCACCTTCGTACCTGAATCCTATTACACAGGCCAACCGTTTGTTGTTCGCGAACTTGGCCAAAGTTTCTGTTCCCGATTGGCACACATCCTATAAGGCTAACGATAATGATTAAACTTCATGACAGCGTAAGCGAAGCAACAGGTTTTTTTTACCGAGGAACAGCCGATGACCTCTCGTTTTAGTACCCAACACGCTGCAGCATACGTCTCTGATGTAATTGTTAATATGCGTTCATCGTTCACTTATTTACGCACACCTGTAAAAGTAAACGAAACGTTGGCACAGATTTTAATTAATGCTTGGAGCATTTACTTGTGAAGCAAGCGTGTACATATTCTAAACGCGCGGTTAAACTTTGTTAAATTACATTCGGTGTTCCAGTTGTATACAATGGTTGAACTGATTGAATAATTCTTATTTAATACGATGGACAATTAATATAAATTTATTAATTGTTATACTTTGCCTGCAAGGGATTGATACATGATTTAAATCACTTTTAGATTGTTGTTGTATTTTTTTTAATTATTTTCAAAAAATGATTGTATATATGAAATTGCATACATACATATATCTATAAAATTATATGAAATTGTATGACATAATACAAAGTAGGTAATAAATGATTCGTGTCTGTTTACGTTCACCTTACACACGGTGTACCAATATAATGCTTGTGCATGTACAAACTGTACGCAGGGTATTCCACATAACTACCACCACTAACTAACTAAGTTTCATTGCTTCCCCTGAATTTTACAATAAAATTAAGTTAAACTATATTTGAGTCTGCATAACTCCTATTAATCGCAAGTTTATTATCTCAATTTTTTTCGGGGATATGAATATTAACTTTCATTTTTTAAATATTCTGTATTATTACAAGTCATAACAAATAAAACGACCATAATTACATTGGAAAAGGAAATACGAATAATGTACGGAAAACCAATGTTTAAAATTTATTTGGCAGACAACTATCCTGTGCAATTTTGATTAAACGTACATATGCATAGTATTTATCAACGTTCTTTCTCAGTTGTTATAATTTTTATAACAAAGTTTTATCTGCGTCGGATCACAGTCTAACCACTTAAAAACAATTGCAATACCTTGCAAACATATGGAACGTTTATTCTGAAAGTGGTGCAAGACCATTTTTTTTTTTCTAGTTATTAATAAAAAGTTTTCACTAAATTAATCACAAATTATGTGATATCTCATTTAAAAAAAAAAATGGACTTACATCACTTTCAAAATGAACGGTCCATATGTATCTGATGAAAATACGAAACGCAATAGAACTTTATAGCTTCCCCCTAATAATAGGAGAACTTTCTATTGACACAGAACAGCATCTCAAAGTTACAAAAATAAAAACATCACGCTTATTTCAGGCAGTAAGTAGTATTTATATTCTTGCTTATGGTACAAAAACTGTTACAATTATTCGCCAAAGAAGTTTGTCCTTGTTTCGATCGGTCGTTCAAAGGATGAGAGAACATTCCAAACAAGATGCACACATATTAGCAATGAGCGACGGGAAAGGAAGAGCGAAACAGAGAGAAAATGGTGTTGAAATTTTTTAGGGAAAGTCCATGCGTTTATCGCTCATGTAGGAAACCACGTTCGTTGTCGTTCATTCAAGAATTACGTAAGTTAGTTTCGCATCTGCTCGTTGCGCTTGTCTACCAGTTAATACTCGAGCAAACGCTAAAGATTTCCATTGATTGGGGCCTGAAAAGGTGGCGCGACAAAGTGGTCGGCCGTTCAACAACCGTCCACGGTTAAATATATGTCGGATCAAACAAACTGATAAATACGTGAACGATCCAATCCGAACGCACGCATGCATGTATGCACGCCTAATTGACCACCTATATGTTGAATTTCACGATGGTTCCCAATGGTGATCGCAGCTCATCGCGATTCAATTGATCCGCGACTGATCGACAAAATACAAAAAATGAATATGTGCCTATGCATTTATTATTATTATTTTTTTTTTTTTTTTACTTTCGGGTTCTTGACTATTAAGGGTAACTAATAGTTTGATTGAACTCGTGTTTTTGCCCATCTTAATTGCTCCGCAATTAACCGTACGCGAGGCTTAATTAACCTTGTCGCTTCATTTTGACTCGTCTGATCTTGATTTCCATTTGCTGTGGAGGGACAATTACACTTTGCTGAATTTGTTGACAAAGTTCATGTTCTCGTGCTTATTGGTACATTAAGAAATACAATGTTACACCAGAAAATACATTCGTTACTATTATTTATTATGAGATGAGAGATATAATCTTGAATGGATAATTTTTCTGCTTAAAATAGAATTACATTGAAACTCGTGATATAAATATAAGTGTACAATTTATGTGTATATATGCATAGGAATTTCACTGATCAAGGAAGGCTTTTTACATATGTATACACGTAACCGTGCATTGCACTTAATCATTAAACACAGATCACGTAGAAGTTGTTCTCATTGAATACACTTAATTTTACTTAACATTCTCGCGGCACGCCATGCAAATACTCATCGAGACAATTACTCGTGAACACTGTAATCCCAATAAATCAAGGGAGAGAAGACGCTTTACGAAACTGACAAACATTTAACATATACATATATTATGAAATTGTCCCAGCAGCAGCTTAAGCTGCACAATTTAAACAAAAGAAGCCCCAATAAATTATTTGTAAAATACATATCATTGCTGTCTGCATAATTTGAAAAATAAGAAAAGGGCACTTGCCCAAATATGAGAAGCCACATTTAATTTATCGATAACAACAAAAAGAGGAGCTGCAGACACGTGCTATCCCTTCGAAATGATGCAAATGTGATTAATACTTTGGAAAAATGACACGTTCCTGCTTATCAGAACCTTACACATTCCTATTCGCTCTGATAAGCCGTAGGGTTAATCCTTTCTCCTGTGAAATCCGTGTTGGTCGACCTTGGACGCCGAAACGTCATGGGTGTTTTCTCATATTCGATTCTATTACATGCATAATATAATGTAGTTTTCCGCGTTCTATAAATCCCATTATATTTCACGATGCTTTCAAATACTTGCAGCTATTATCTTTATATGTACATACTTCTCCTGGGTGATGAGTGAGTACGCTGTACGCGACTCCCACGATGCTCGTCTATCATTATCGACAACGTGTCGGATAATCTGATCTTAATATGTACATTTAACATGTACAGTGAATTGTAGCCGATAAACAATGTCGAATATTTCCGAGTAACTCGTCTTCCAAATTTGTTTTTACCCTCGTGAAAATTGAGAGAATTTCCACACAAATCGGGATAAGAATAATCTTTCTTAATATTATCACAAAATTAAACTTGCTTTCATATCCATTACAGACGCGACGATAGGTTATACATCATTCACAGAAAATATCTGATATAACTGAAGAAAAAAAAATATTTTATGTGATATTGTAACGTTGTCCATTTACACTAATTATCTGTTCACCTTCTGTCTGGTGCTGATTGTACAAACATGGTAAAGTGATGCGCTAACGATTGTATGGTAACCTCGGGTCACACACATCGATCCTCCTACACGGCGCGTCTAAATAATGGACAGTTCTACGTGACTTATTCAGAGAGAACAGTGGTGAACTCGTCGCAGGAGATTTACACGGTCTGTCGACAATTTCTTGCGACAAAATCGATTGGCTCTCAAGATTCAATACTGTTTGACATCGTATACGAGCTTTTATTTACTTTCAAATGTATTGGCTATGCATACTGTATAAAACCGTAAGACGGCCACTTGTGTCGGAACAACTTCATCGGTATAATACTAACTTTGCGAAAGAAGTTAGCTTACATGGAAACTTCTGTAACCTGAATATGTATACTAAATTTTTTGTTAACTTTGCTAGTGTGGAGGGAACCCCAACAGAAGCATTAGGTAGCTTTCTTCGTGTTACTTTTTTTATTTTTCGGTGTAAAAACAGCCCTTGATGGTTAATACGTGTTTTCCTATTTTCCTGTATATTTCGCAGACTAATATAGAAAAATGAGAAACGAGAAACGTTCCACGACATCTTGATTTCTTTCATTTCGGTCATGTGGTATAATAAAAGTAGGTATGTCGCAAAATTTTCGTTCTATGGTTCGGAAAAATATTGAACACGTGGCCTGTGAATATCACTGCCTAAATCACAGAAACATAAGAAAATTCATTAAACAGATCGAATTTGTAAATACTTAACTTCTCTTGAAATACTGCGTAGTTTTGTAATTAAATATTACATTGCAATTCCCAATAGACCTTATGTAACTCATTGTAGGTTAAAAATTGAAAGATAAGGAATAATCAAGAATTCTATTAAATAACGAAAATACGTCACTCACGCATACAATTATCGGGTATTTAAGTGCCATTAAGAAGATGCAATCCTTTTTTTTATGCTCGCCGTTTAATACATGCACATGCACTTTACCCATTTATACGGAACAAACAAGGCATTGAGCCAACTAAATACGTATATAAGAACACAGTATCGGAACGCGCAACACCAGTAATTCAAGGTCTGAAATAACATAATTGCATAGGCAAGACAATTCTTAATGAATTCAACAAGTGAGTTTTCTGATTTAAATTGTGCACGAGGGATCGCTTGAATCGCGTGAATATTTCCGCGTGTAATCATCTCACTGACCACAAAATTAATTTATCGTGGGCGCCACGCTTATTCCGCGTGAAAGAAAAGCCAACAATCACGCGGCATAAGCAGATACTGAGTAATTAAACCTTAATCTCGACGACGTAACGATGTAGGAAGTGTTACCATGACCCATCTCAATAAAATCTGGCTGTAGCCACTTTCCTTTATGCTCATCGGCAAAGAAAAGGGAAAAAGGAATTAAGAACGTTGATATAATGTGAGTCATTGGTAATTGGAATGTAGATAATCTTGTGGCTTATCCACTTGCTTATATAATCAGTTTGATTACACGCGATTTACTGTTTTGCTGAAAAATGCCATTTTTTTTGTTCCAAGCGTTGAATGCTTTGAGGCAGCAATAAAATAGTTCTTTGTTATTTATTTGAGATTTAACATTGATCCAGAAAACACGTGATCAAGTTATACAAAATTAGATGCTTGTATTTTTATACTAATGCTACACTAAAATTAAGAGAAATTTGAGAAGTTCACATAATGTGATCCTCAAGCGATCCAAGGTTTCTGTAAATTGAGGTCGAAACATCATTTCGACATAGGGTAATATGCCGGAGAACTACAGGTGTAAATTTAGTACGTGCTCGGTGAACAAAATAAGTATTTATAACATTTCAAAATAATGATTTATTTATTTATTATTAAATAATAAATAAATGATTTATAAGAAATAATGGAAAATTACGTAAAACAATTGATATTGTATCACTTAGAAGATACTAGTAGGCATTTTTTAATACAATAATTAAAGAACTTCATACTTACGATAAATTACAATACATATTTATAATACTTGCAGCTGCATTTCGTATTCTTTGTATAAAACATAGGACCTTTAAAAAGTATGTGTGAAGTAATCGTTGAGATCTGAAGTTCTTCCTCATTTTATTCAATCATTATATGAACCAGACAATATGTCGTTAACGTGTGTCGCGGGTTTATTCAGTTTCTTATGATTAACGAACGACTAGCCTTGAACATGGCGAAAAGGCCAAACGAAGAAGAAACGTTATATCCCCTCTAGCTAAGGCGTTACATTTTTCATTCGACCGACAATTCCTAATCGCATCAAATATTAGCTTATGTTTTTACCTTGAAATATTATACGTGGCTTAATGACTCTCGTTGATATCGAGTTAAATGAAAATCTATCGTTTTTTGCTTTCTGTACTAACTCGTATTGCCTAATGCACGGTTGTGTGACCCGTACGTATATGCCATTTCGTTTTTCATCAAATTAACTCTGCTTTAAAAAAGCAATTATAGTTCGTCGTATCCACCTGTCGCTGCGAAACACCAGATTGTGGGAAGTTAAGGGTCCTTGTAGAATCAATTACTATTATGTGTACATGTAGTTCCAAATGTGTAACTTTGTTCGTATCGTGTGTTGAAGTATTTATGGAGAATTCAATTTTCCATTAAAGAACGAACTGCACGTGCATTGAAAGTGTTTTTTTCGATCAATCTTTTTTTATGTAACTTGTATCCTTAACCTCTTTTTAATTTCCTGATTTTATAGACATTTAAGAGACATTTTGCGTACATTCACGTTTCCATTATTCGACGAAAATTTTCATTTTTCTGATAGTTAGAAACTTGTTGATAGAGCATATCTTTTTTCTGGTATTTTACTTCGAAATGAAAACGCAAAGACAATTAGTTGCACGCTCGGTAGAGATCCTTACAATCGAACATTAAAATACCAACCATCTGACCTTTCAACTGCAACTTTCAATATACCAAGAATCCCGGACTTGATATGCCTCTGTACAAGAAACATACAACCTATAACAAGAAGTACATGCATTCGGTGCACTTGTACGATTTGGAGTGCATTGTATTCATATAACCCCTACTATTTAATTGCAAGAGCCAAGCTATGGTGCTAACATAATTTTGTGTGGAAATGTGTGAAATATATGAGCATGAAAACATATAAAGTATAAATCCTCGGATATTTTGACTTTGCTCAATTTCAATTCATTTACACTTTACACAATCGACACATTTAACCCTTTGCACCCGAGAAGCGCCGCTACGGCGCACAGTGGGGCGACGCTATTGTAACGTTGGACATTGCGGCAAAAAAAACAATTCGAATTTGAAAATTTAACTTTATAGGCAAGAAAGGCGCCGCGGCGCCTCTCGGGTGCAAAGCGTTAATACCATAGAGAAAATATGTGATTGTTCAAGCTCTGACAGCCGCTCTTTATAACGAGAATATTATAATATCATACACAGCAGGCATAAAGGCCAACAATATTACCCTTTCAATAATGAAGGCGACATTCTGTCGTGTAACGTTTAAGAAATCGCAGGAACAAAGCACAATTGAGAATATTGCTTCTATTAGCGCCAACACTAACTGATTGTCCGCAGGCCTATCGCCTTGACCGTGAGAATCAGAGGGCAAAAAGGGGTTAAAAAAACGCTTCGGAATGCTCAAGCAACGATGCAGTTTTAATACGATACCAATAGCTACCGATCCATTGAAACATTAACGTTCCGCGCTTATCGGAATCAGAACTTTACAGGTGCGATGTTAACGTAGCTTACAGCAAGGTTGAATAGAGCAACGAGACACTGTGACGTCCACGATGTCGTATATAAGACGAGCAGTAACGCCTAGAAGGACGTTCATACGGTAGAAACGTGAAAATTATGAGAATTGAACTGTTTCGGTGTTTTACTTCGCTACGAATCGAGCGGACGTTTTGTCATGAAGTTTGCAAGTTTCGTTGCAGCTTAGAGTGTGCCCTTGCAGAATTTTAAATAACAATCAAATAAGTAAAATATAATCATTTTGATTTAAACAGAGAAGTTTTCTTTTATCCTGATTAATTATTTGAATGGAAATGATTATCCAATACTTTGCACCTGGTGTGTCTCTGTGAAAGTTAAAACAATAGTTCGCCAACATAATTGAACTACCTGATACCCTAGCACCTTTGTTCCGTATCAGTAATTTGCTAATAAAATTGTTTACTCCATTACTCTTCGTCCCAAGATCTGAACAAAAAAAAGTTTAAGTAGAGCGGAGATAATGAATTTTTAAAAACCTGTTACACGTCAGTTTTTTTTTACAATATTAACGATACTAACTTAAAATGATAACTTAACAATGAGATTAGTGTACTAGACATTTTAAGTTTCGTTGCAGCTTAGAGTGTGCCCTTGCAGAATTTTAAATAACAATCAAATAAGTAAAATATAATCATTTTGATTTAAACAGAGAAGTTTTCTTTTATCCTGATTAATTATTTGAATGGAAATGATTATCCAATACTTTGCACCTGGTGTGTCTCTGTGAAAGTTAAAACAATAGTTCGCCAACATAATTGAACTACCTGATACCCTAGCACCTTTGTTCCGTATCAGTAATTTGCTAATAAAATTGTTTACTCCATTACTCTTCGTCCCAAGATCTGAACAAAAAAAAGTTTAAGTAGAGCGGAGATAATGAATTTTTAAAAACCTGTTACACGTCAGTTTTTTTTTACAATATTAACGATACTAACTTAAAATGATAACTTAACAATGAGATTAGTGTACTAGACATTTTAAGGATTCGCAAATTTTGACGACCACAATTTACCAGTTTTACAATTGCAGAAAAAATAGTAAGACACACATCAACCTTTAACCCTTTACTACTGTAGACGTTGCAATTCGCACAACTACTATAGGAGGTCTCACAGGTCGCTAATGTTTATTGCGTTAATACGTACATACAAGTGTCGAATAAAAATCGGGTCAAACTATTCTTGCTTTGTATCATACATTAATCATAAAGAGATCTAAGCCAGATTGATCAAGACTAATTGAAAGATACTTGGCGCGACAAGCTCGTAAGCCACGCAGGAAGGAAAATAGAGATGAATGAAAATTTGGAGCGATCTCAGAAACATTCTGTAGCAGTTCAAAGTTAGAGGTGTTTTTGCTCTGAAGAATCGAAAAGTAATAATAAAAAAAATTGCCATTGCTTACAGTAAAGATACATGAATGTAAAATATACAAAATATAATGCTCGATACCATGTGATATCTCTAAGAATATGAAAAACGTCGAACAGAAATGTCTAAGGGTGGTTTCGCTATCTGGTGACGCATCCTGGCTCAGGGCTATCTTTTAAATCACTCGTCAAGGGTAAGGGTTCAGTGCACCTTTTTTTCAGACATATATATCTGGTTTTTCTCGGCACAACGCTGTTTTTTTTTGCACAAGATTCATTGACTGTTTAAATAACAAAGTTTTATTCCCCGGTGTTATTTCTCGGCTGTTGAAATTCTTTTTTTACACATCAACGCTTCTGAGAACATTTCAAATAAATACGATCAGTTTATTTGATTGCGATTGTTTGCACTGTTCCATGTATTGCATACGGTCAATAATTAAATTGCACGTTAGCCATCGCCACTTGTACACCTTTGAGATAGGGAGACGATAATTGGTTCGCGGGAACTAGTCAACAATGTTCATTATCGCGTCGATTGTGTCTCTGAAATCGGTTGAACGTTCGATCTTCTCCTCGCTCTTTAAACTGTATTATATCGAACAGCGCTCTACATTTGGTGCTTTTTGTAAGATGCGTAACAATACGGTGAAACCGTCGACGGAATAAATCTGCAAGGTACAATTGAAATTCTACGTATGTCCGTGGTTTTTTCAACAAGCATACATATTTCGTTGCAATATAATGTGTAGTATCCGGTGATTATACACAGAGAGTATGCATTTTTACTATTATACAGAGAGGTAAATTTGTGTTACTTTTATTATTAACAGATTTTAATTAGTACGTTAATTATGAGACAACCCAGACAACAAATAACATCCAAAGTGAGAATATGTAATAATATAAGTCAAGAAATAAAAAAGGAAGTATTTGATTTTGAAGAAAATTTTGAAGAGCAGAGGTAATAAAATGGTTGAACAGAAATAATTACATAAAATTTCACTTCATTTTTTAATTCTATAAAAATTGAACAAAGACCGACTTACGCTTTTCGTGACTTAGAAATTACGTGCAATATCAAAGATTAGACACAAACGTATTATGTCTTCTCATGATTATTTCCTTCAGAGTGCAACATTTGCCCCCAAATCATACGGACGGCTTGTTCAAAAGAAAAAGGATAATCCTATAGATCCATCGTCAATCTTAATATCCATTCAATGTGTAAACCCGTGAGGAGAGGAAAAGGAGGGGCCGCAAAAAAATGACAAAGGAAGAAAAAACTTGTTTGCGGTTTGACGCAAACGGTTACACGTCACCGGAAGAAGGCCTGAAACGTAGCAGCAGCGCGATACTGTTATTCTTCTCGGGATATTTTTACGCTTTCACATCCAGGAAAATGTATACTTGTCGAAGCTCGATCAGGCATACTCGCTTCTTTTCCATTTAACTGACCACCGCCACCCCGACCCCCCGAGAAAATCAACGGTAGAAAAACCAGTGTTCAGCTGTGCTCCGCTCGAGCGACACGGCTGATTCCGATTCATTAAATTGCACAACACGCCTATCGATAAACATTCTGTTTATGATAATGAGAATCAATGCAGAATCCATTAATAGAACGACGCGTTGCGGAACGCTCCATTTCGCCTCCTTTTATCTCACAATGCCGGATGAACGGCTGCGTACGAGTGTACGCACGCACTCTGTCGCGTTCCTGTTGGTTTGTTTTCAGAAATCCAACTGGCATCATCAGTCCGGAGAAATTAATTAATGAACCGGGCCGAGACTCGCGATAACTGCTCACGAATACAGATAGCGGATTGCATAATCACTCGACTGCTCGCTCTCTGCGACACTATTTCGCCAGACTGTCCCGTTACTTTTCAGTGCGCGTGTACTTGCCAACGATTGTCGCCGTATCTTAGATACTGTGCCCCTGTGTCGACTCATCTACGTATGCGTCTTGCGCGTATATTGAAAGCACACCTGAAACTTGTACGAGGTGTCAATAATGGATACTTTGATTCGCAGCTGTAGGTGGTGGGTGCTGATGGAGTAGATTCGATTCTAGCTTACTTTCAGTGCTGATGATTATCTGGTTATATTTAGAGCACTCGCGGGTATTAATGGAAATTATAAATGGAGGTGGGTTCGTTGATGTGTATGTTTTTGTGGAGAGGAATAACTGAGAGTGCCGATCCGACATCGACAATCAATATTTTTTGTCAATATAATTGTTGGATGTGTATTTTGTTAGTTTACGTCTGTTAGCGATAGCGTATTTTTAAAGAAAGGAGTAGGATCGGGTGGCAAAGTACGACGCACCCTGTGAATAATTTATAATGGGGACGCAGTGCTACGTGTGGTCGAAGGGTGTTTTGGGAATGTCCTAGGATTGACTTAGTTATTGCACGTCTTGGAAGGGAATGGATGGGACCAAACATTCTGTCGGCAGGCGGTGGCTGGCGACCAGTATGGGTCTTCCAACTATCGAGTGCCGAGGGATTGTTTATTAGATAGAAAAGAGAGAGAGAGTTTAAATATGGCAAGCGACCTGACGTCACATTGCTAAAGAATAGGGACTCTGTTCCTGGTGGATTTGGCCAAGGAGTGGGGAAGGCTATGCCTTTTGGTAAGAGCACTGTGATGAACCCCATGGCACTTACCCCCGAACCTCCATTGAATAAGCATTCTTTTAGTAAATCTAACAAACTTGTAGAAATAATCATATTATTTCTGACACGGCCATGGGGAATTTTTGGGTTTATTTCATTTTGCGTAGCGGGGAAAGATTTATTTATGGTGAGAAAAAAAAACGAATCTCTGCTGAATTTTTGTGCCTTGGAATTATTTTATTAATATGCAGCTGCAGTCATTCGGCGAATTTGATAATATTGCTTAAGTAATAATAGAAACTTCTAGGTATGTCTTCAATCGACGATACAGTTTTCTGTTATATTACACGAGCAATTGACTCGAGCTTTCGAAACGTTGAAATAAATTGTAATTGTAATTTGAACTTTGGAAAGAAATTGTAATTGTCCAGAGATGGTAAAACTTATCAGTTTTAGGTAGCATTTATTTCAATCATTTTACATAAGGTAACCACTTGTTATGCATAAAGATATTACGGATATTTGTGCAAAAGTTGAGTTACTTATTTTATTTAGCAACTACAATGTTCACCTTAAAATACGTGCTTACATGCTTTTGGGTGGTCAGACACTTGCAACTATCGATGTTGCTTTCCAGTGAAACTTGAACAGCTGTATTTATGCTAACGAACAGCTGGAGAGCTACATTAATTATTCTGAATTTTGATTCGCACGTGTGGTTACAATTAGTAACTGCGAAATCGGAAATGATACGTATCGATCGAAAACTAATTCCAATTCATTCTTGCAGGTTACTTGAAATTGCTAAATAATTTGCCTCGAAATATTAAAAGCATTACGTAAAATAGATTTACGAACTGCTTGCTGGATAAGAAATAAAATTCTTATCGGCTTCTGAGAAACTTCCGCCATGCAGATACATATGTATGCTGTTTGCAAGGCAACCTTCTGTGGATGGCCTGTTGGATGTATTTTTATTAATCCATCATTATTAGATGATGCTTGTACAGATATTTAAAACGAGATAATGTTATAAACATCAAAGGGAGACTCATAAATTTTAATGGACCGAATACGAAGTCTGATCAATTTGAAGTATATATTTTAAAAATAGTTACATACTAGCAAATATCTGTCGCTATACGTATATACCGACCCCTGCGTTTTATATTTAACCCTTTGAAGCCCAAGCTGTTGGGAGATTTGAGATCAGCTGAAGGTAGGGTAATTTTCTATTGGCGGCCTGTATTTACGTTGTGAAAGTATTATTTTAAGAAGGAGTCTAAAGTTCTATGACTTTGTAGACATTTCTGGCCCTCTCTTGGATTTTCTAGGGCCAAAAATATAATTTCTATTGCTCGTGATTTTCAGAAACATCGAACCATTTTAATAACAAAATATATAGTGCACTACGCATATAGAATAACTCTTTGGTAGCTTATATTTTTTAATTAGAATTCACTGATTACTTGCATATATATTTATAATTTATAGTTTCTACAGTGTTGTTATATTTCATTACGGCGGGCATAGCGTGAGCTGTGCATCACGTAGACTTTTTTTTCAATATAAATTAGACGATCTGAAATGTGCAATGTCTGGAGTATATAAATATGTAGATTCCGTGAACGCTGACAGAGCGAATAAAAGTAAGCGAGGTCAAATCGTTTCGTTTTCTAACAGTTAAAGCAAACAGTTCCTTTGGAACTTCTTCATTTGGTAAGTGAATTCGTAAAAGAAAAATGGAAGAGAAAAAATTAGAAATGTCAAAGCAACTGTGCTCCGTTACCAATAAGTATAAGCAAATACAGAAATTTCAATTTCTTCAATTTAATTTAAATAAGTTCTTCGCGTTTATGTTTTTACAGCATTGAAATTAATTCGTTTCTCTTCTGCAGCTTTACATTTCGTTAATTATTATATCGATGAAGAAAAGTTTAAGCATAACATTTTCACGTATGTCGCACGTGGAAAAATGAATAGTCATACAATATGTATTGGTTCTTCATTAATCACCACCCTTATATTTTAATTTCATATTAAAAAGCAACCTTTAAGTATTACTTAACACTATACATTTCAGGTTCAGTTATTACAAGATGCTTATTTAAACAAAATTAATATATTTGGTAATTAATGCTAATATTGTATCGAATAATAAAAAGCTAGAGCAACGTCGATATTTGTTGAGTACTAAAACATCTGGTTAAGTAAATGAAAATTTCCCTTATTGTGTTTGAATTATTTTAGTATAGATATCCGCCAAGCGAATGCTTCATATAATTTATTGAAATTCAAATTCTCGTCGCTTATTCGAACTTCTTTCGATATTACAATTTGACGTGTCTTTATAAAATACCAATAAATTTTTGTATCGACTAATTGAAATATATCGACTGTTGAAATATACATATACTAAATGAATTTGCTCTGTACAGTTAGATTATCTGCAATTGTCTACCCAGTCAATTAAAAGTATTGTACCTAATATCTGGTGTAAAAATCCGTTTCTGGGCATTATAAATTGCCACAACATTTTCACGTACATTTTTCAACTATAAAACTATACTTTGTAGCTTCGATTATCATGCCTTGTTGATACTTTTTAAACAACAGCTAATCTCAGACGGCGCGGCGCACAGTGGTCTGAAACCGTAAAAACACGAACTAAATTCATAGCACTGTTTTTTGCACATTATTCATTATGAATAGAAAGATTTTAGGTAGTTCTTGAGTTATAGAATATAATTGCAATTAAAAATTCTGTTATTATAATTAATTTAATAATAATATTTGATAAAATGTTGTTTGGTCGAAATGGTTCTGATATTTTCTGTGGTGTGTAGTTATCTCTCAGATAGCAGTAAATAAAATTTGTTACAGCCGATATAACGACTCTTACAATACTGATTTCATCATTGAGATTCATAATCTGTAAAAGCGAGTATAAGCGATGCCCATGAGTATTCGCTGCCAAACGCAGTGTTTTGGATGTCTCTTTGGACAAATTAGAAGTAATTATTAGCGACAAAGCTTCTTCAGGTGATAATTGTGTTGGAATGGCTTCAGGCTTTTTCCATTTACTCAAAATCCTGGAAGATCTAGTAGGTGAAGACGTGGTACATTCAGTTAATAATTTTGCCGTCGATTTGTCTCCGTCTTCTCGAAGCTTCATTGCAGTTGCACAAATCAGTTCTGCCGAAGAGTGAGATTGTCGAAGTTCCTCCGTTTTTCTTCGTTTCACAGTTGCACAACACTCTTCAAAGCTTTTCGATGGTCGCCCCCTTTTTCTGGCGATTTCCCAGTTGTTCGATGATTGGCCTCTTGATAAGGAACTGGGAAATGTAATCTCTTTAGAGAGCCACTCACTGTATTTCACTGAAAAATAAGAATTTGTTCTGTGACACAAATTCCAACGCCTAAAATAGATGCAGAAGAAGTTGTCCTGGATGAATTTTTTCAGTTCCTCCCTTGCGTTTTCATCTTCTTCGATCAAAAATGTTTGTACTAAAAAACTTAGTACAAGGTCCTTTTTGTTTTCTACTGACTTATCTGAGTGCTTCATCACCAGATCGTGTAGCATATATCTCGTAACCTTCCTATCTGCCATTGTTTAGTACAATCACTTCAACGATATTACAAGATAAATGAAATTGTGTGCTCGCTTGCTCAAAAAGACTTCGATACCAAATGGCACTGAACTCTTTGGGTGTTCGTAAAGAACTGAAGTACCTTTCTTTCACAAAATAGAATTCATAGGATTCACCAATTTGCCCGAATATATGGAAAATCCCATAACGCGACAATAGTTTCATGAAACTGTAAGAACTAATTAAAATTTTTAAAAAGGGTTCTCTACTAGTAACCTTGTTTCCTGCAACCCAACAAGTTTTATGATTTTATTGCTTTCAACCGCTCTATGCCGAATATACGAATTATACATTACTGAGTGTTTTATTACTTGGGTTATTTTAATACTTCATTTGTTCGGAAGGGGTGATTAATACTTTAATTACCTTAATCGCTTAGCGAGTAAAGAATGAGCGAAAATAACTTCTTTTGTAGGGCGGGATGCATGTTTATCAGGATTAAACTAGAGTCAAAGCCCTCGAGCTTTATAACAGGGTCGCTGCTATCAAACAAAAAGAATTTAGTCAAAACAAGCATAGTTATTCATAAATGGATTTAAGTACTTCTATGTAGGGCACTTTGGCGTTTTTAGGAAAAACGCCTAATTGACGTTTTGCCCCACTGTGCGGCGATCTGACTGCACATATATTGTTATAACTTTCGGAGTTGCAAATAGTTGCAAGAAATTTTTATGCAGGCATCTTAAGTAGGTTCTAACAAATACTTTTATACAAATTTTATCGGATCCGCGCGAATCCATCACCCTCATAAATGACATTGAAGTAGAAAAACGGGGGGGAAATAGAGATTCGCGAAAAGGTATTTTTCAAAGGGTATAAATACTTAGATACCTTTCATGTTACATGTACTTGTAGCTGGAAGAACACTCTTTAAAAATATATAAACAGATTTGAGTCAGCTCCACTCTGTAAAAAAATATAGCACCGCAAAGTAGAGCAAATTCAGAAAGAAATGGGATCGTTCCAAAGTGGACATATTTTCTCCCTCTTTGGAGGTGTCTCAGGCAATAACCCGTGCCCTGCGGCAATCCATTTTTTGCCAAAATGTAGTCTATACATATAAGAAACTATGCCTAAAATTTCATGCAATTCGGAGGAGGTCGAAAAATTGAATTTAGTTCGTGTTTTTACGGTTTCGGACCACTGTGCGGCGTTTCGTTTCGCATGCATCAAGTTCGTGTGCATCGTCATTGTTGGTACGCATATAAAATCGCTCGATACGCAATACATACTCATGGAAGTTCTTATCGTTCTATTCTCTTTTCTACGCGACATATCTTATCGGCGAGCTTCTCGCCCTCAACGATTCTTCATTACATATCTCGTGAAATCTCTTGACGACGAAGAATACCTCCTATTGTTTACTTATCAAATTGAATGACTCTTCTCCACGATCACGAACAGATTTTCCCCGATTACGCAAGCTAAATTATTAATTCAGCCGTAATTAACCAGTTGTAGTGCAACGCTGTTTTCTTACATGGTTAGTCCGCATGTAAACAACAATTATGTAAATCGTACGATAACAGGTAATTAAAAATTCAAACTTCTGATAAGCAACCATGAATTTCGTTCTTTAAAATTGAGAACCGCCGTGTACCTATTGTCTGCGAATAAATTGCAGTGTTCGTGTTATTCCTTTCGTATCACGTAACAGTCTATCCTCAGTTTTAAACGTAATTCCCCTTCGTCTGCACGTACGCTACGTACAAATATTTTTCGCTTACGCATAATTATTATACACAATTGTTGTTTCGCGATCTGACGCCGATGTGTCGCATAACAGCATTCGCCTCGTGTCAAGTTGGTTTCGCTTATCAATGTTTTCCTGTGTCCTGCGACAGACTGCAGCGTTGATTTTACAAATTTTTATACTGGCGTTTTTGTTCACATAACTGCGATATCCCATCCTATTAAATATTCCATTACTACGTATTTCGTTGGAACGTTATACAGGTTGCTCGTTACTTGCGAGACAGATTCGTCGTTAATACGAGAATTTACAGCCGCGGGAACGACAATCGCGCGATAGTTAAATGATCGGTTGAAAATAAGAGAATTTACGGCGGTGCGAGGTTTAAAAGATTTGCGTGCGCGACTGGGTCGAACGACGCTCGCGTTCTTTGATTTCATGCAGTAGTAAACGTCGATTTAAATCAGCCAAGTGTGCGCTCGTTTCGGACTTTACGCGGTACCATTAATCTTTCGCGTTCGGGTCGATTGAAAAAACAGCCGCGTCTATCTGGCGAATGCGGTTTCACGTTGTAAACGAAAAAAAGCGTTAAACAATAGGCGTGGAAAGAAGTAATGAATTGGAGAAGATTTTTTTGCACCGCCCTTTCTTTTTGTTCTTTTCTTTTCTTCAATCAAGCTGACGGTAAATTGACCTGTTGGCACAGGGTTAACTTTATACACAGGCGAAGGGGGATGATTACGCGTAAGAATGAGCCGGAGCAATGTGGGTCCTTTTTATTGACTACTTTGTTTTCACGTAAACTAATGTGGATAACTCGTCGAGTATTTTTGTTTGTATATTGCAACATTAGGGAAAACGAAATATTTAATTAGGCAGAAGGGAAATACGTTAATTATATTTGCAGGGGAAATGAAGTCATTTATAATATTTGTTACATTTTACATTTTTTATTGCGATACTTAATAATCGTAGTGAGAATCAATACGAACATTTAAGCGCAGTGCATATTCTTATTCGATTTAGATGTGAGCCACTTCAATTTTGCATATGAATTTCTGCGCAAATAGAGCTTCATATGGCAATATGTTATTCCTCATTTTTTCCTCATTCTGTATCAGCTTATTCTATATGTTGCCATAATTTTATAATATATAATAATAATAATATATTAATTTTAAACGCATCCGAAATTCTTCATAAATTCATACAAAAATAATTTTTGACGCAGTTAATGAAATACAATGAAATGTAATGAAATATAATGAAATATACATAATATACCTTAGCTTTGTGAACACTATGTAATCACGTGAACTAAAATGTTGCCCTCCAACTGCGTGGATTGATAAAGGTCAGATTTCTCGAAAAGCAGGTGGTGCATTTTTCTGATGTTCTTATCGTCGCAGTGATAACCTTTTACGAGTGCAAGTCTAATAGAGAAGCACAGTATTAGGTCACGCTTAGATCGAATAAACACAGGCTAAGCTAAATGGAACAGTACCTATGATTGCTCGCCGCACCCTTTTCTATCTGCGGCCCTACCCTTTTGGTCACCGTAGGGGGTTGCCCCGGTTACAACGGCACTCGTTGCGTCTTCGACTTCGTCATTGAACTCTTCTCTGCAACCTTTAATCGATCTGGATTTTACTGCGCAAAAGTGAATTCTTCCATTCATTAACAAGAAAAATTTTCACAAAGAATGATATTAACGTTGGCAAAATTTATAGAATCACGACTTTTTAAATTTTAGACATTCTTTTACAGTTAAAAATAGAGATAGTAAATATAGTTCAGGGGAAAGATATAGATGATAGATATATCATCAAAATTATTGTAAAATAAAAATCATTCAATAATGAGCGCTATTAGAGTTCCTACTGTAATGATATAAAATTAAATTTCCACAAATCCAATTAATTAATAAGTCAATGGAAGATGAAGACGATATAATAATAATAATTTTTATATCTTATAGTTATTGCGTGTTACATATTTGTAGTTTATTACAAACTTGTTAGTTTGCAATGTTTGCATGTATAAACGTGCATGTATACCGATTTTATTATAAAAGGATTTCTGATAACGAGGTCGCGTGTCCTCGGCACGTCGCCATTTGAATACGAAATCTCTAACGAAGTAACGAACAAACGCGTAATACGCGAAAAAAGCAGAAGCTCGTCGAATACGAGGATTAAACGAAACTGAAGGTGGAAACTAGGCGCCTATAATACATCTATCCGATGCGCTCAGCAACACAATGTCCGTTCCAATAAGGTAGCCGGTATTAACCCATAGCCTGTATATACAACCTACAGTTCAGCTATTTCATCACAATTTCCATCGCCGTGGAAGCCATTCACGTGCTCACAGGCGAAGGTAAATCAGTGTTTGTAAGCGGGCAGTCGCGGGATATCATCGACAATCGCCCATTTCTCCCGATCCACAACCTTTAAAACAAGCAATCATCCTTCGGCAACGTTTCGTTACAGAGTTTCGATGAGATTTGAAACGATTAACCGGACTACGTGTTTCGCGAATCGTCGATCTACCAGTCGATACTCGCGTCGTTTCCTCGGGCAATTAAGCACGGGAATTAAGGGACAATTTGCTAGTGAATCGCGTCGTTAGAGACGCGTCCGCTTCGGCCACGACACGTCGACGATTACGTTATCTCTGGTGCACGGTGTCACAGAAAGACCGTGTCATTCCGCAAGGCCGCGGTGTATTATGAACGTCTAAAAGGGGTAGAGACAGGCGTCCATTATGCGTGTTGGCACAATGGATACGTATCTAGGCCTGCCACTGGTTTTATTAATCGTTTGAAAGCCCGGCATGTGTTGCCGTGTAAAAGTTACGAAAGCAGAGGCACGACCAACCCGTCAGCTGTTTATACGATGGTACATATGCATTGGGTTAATTAATGTTTCGGCCTCGTGAAAAATTGGTTTCTTTGTCATTATGATGATACTTTTAGTCATGATTACCTACGCTGGTTTGTAAAACCTGTTGCCTTTGCGTCAACCCGATACTTTAACCCTTGCGTAGACAATCAAAACGTTTCAGCAGTTTGAAACTTTGTTATCGAAAATATTTTGCGTATATTTTTACTTGCTTTAATGTACAAAACGTGAATCAACGTAAAAGTGTCCGAAGAGTGAGGAAGTATAGATTTTGCATTTTGATGAAACAAGTGGATACAGATTTATTGATCTTTTAAACGTTTTCTGGTATTTACATGATGTTTTCAAACTGATTGTTACTGACACTTGGCGGATAAATAATATGTTCAAAAAAAGGAGTAACATCTTAATCATTTTTTTTTATCATTCTAACCATTTGCACATAATGATTCTAATGTGAATTTTTTATACCATATGAAAACGGAAATCAATAAACCACAGAAAATGGAATTGAAAAAAGCATTAGACATTCTACTTCACTATTCAACTATTGAAAGTTCAAATAGTTAGGTGACAGCAAATTTCTTTTATAAAGCAGCAGCTACTGGCTGAAAATTCGTCGTTATTAAACAATTTTTTATCGTAATTCATAAGCACTTTGTTCTTCGAATGTGTACCTGGGCTCAGGATTGAAAGAACAGCTCTGTCACCGTTGCGCAACGTTAACATGTGTTAAATTTTGACATGTTTATGTGTGTCATATGTCCATTGCTTTGGGTACCCTTTTAATTACATACTTCTTTGTGCCAAGAATGACGTGCTTTAATTAGCGAAATCTTTGTTCCGTATGAACAATGAAATATAGGTGCGTATCACCAAAGATTTTTTAAGTGCTTTTTTCTTCTTCTTTGCATCCAGATTTTCTTTACGCGGGAAATGATGTTTAATATTCTTCAGATTGGTACTCCAAATGAAAAGAAATATTTTTCTCGATAATTGGTTATTCTTGTGTGCTAATTAGATACACCCAGATTTAAAAATAACATGCAGATTAATAATATTGATTATTACAAAATGCAGTAAACCGTAAAAATATTATTACTGAAAGTTTGTGTACATATTAATCGTGTTGATAATTTCCTTAATATCTATGTTCACATAAATTCTAACAAAAACACAGCACAAATCACTGCCATTGAAATCGACTGGTGCAGATAAATTAACAAATGCACTCCTCTGTAGGAGCCAAGAGCATCGTATCACCAAAAAATCGTTGGAGGTACACTTGCCTGTATTAGAAGGAACTTCCGCTTTCCACGAACGTGTATATGTGTGCATACACATCCATCAAACGTGTATTTGTACGCGTACGCGTGTTGGAACATTAGCTTGATATGCCTGCTCCAATGAGTAATTAAACTGAGAGCAAAAATGGTTATGCACGATCAAGAACAACGAGGCATTCTTAATTACAGGACCACGGGTCCACGAAACAGAGTTAATTAATTTCTTGCGTAACACAGTTCATTTACAGAACGAATGTTTGCCTACGGATCAGTTGCACATTCGTCAATCGCAAAATCAGACACCTATGTACGTACACTTTTTATTGGCAGACCAAACATTATGATAACGCTCCCCACCTTCTGCAGGATGCTTAAAAAGGGTTCTGCTATATTTTGTGCTTACGCAGTATTCTTTGAGATACATTGAAAGAATATTTAATAAACCAGTACTCAAATGTCGTATGGTTTTATACTACAGTTGCTGCAAATGTTATCCCACTATACATATTGATAATATTCATAACTCGTTCCGTTCATAACGGTTTTAATTTTCGTTGATATTATCTTACTTTTTCATTCATTATTCGTCTTTATGTTTGGGAAAATAAATGTAGACAAATCGAAATAAATGGGTGTTTCGTTAGAACCACATTGATCATAATTATTGTCGCACAGTAGTTTAACTCAAAAGTCTAAAACCGTTTTTAATGGTCCTATAGTAAAGTACATAGTCTTAGCTATAGGAAAGAAAATTATTTTCTACTTTTATCAATACCTCTATTAAACACGTTCAATATTATTAACAGCTCTAAAGTTAGTTTTAAACACATTCGTCTTATTTTAAAAATAGTTACATTCTCACATAATTTTAGTAGGCTCAATCCATTCCAAACACCCTGTACGATAGTCTAATCCACGAAGTTACGCAAATGACTGAACGATTTGTTTCTTGAACATATCGTGTTACAAGCAAAAATATCCGGAATTTCTGTTTCCTTGTTATCGTACCATCGGGTTGTTTAAAATGTTCCCCAAGACGTTGCCTGGTGAAGAAATCTTATTGGCCATTGTGCATATTTTTATCGTCTGATTGAATGAAATGATTTTACCCTGGCTGACGAACAAAATAGAATTGTGTCATTTCTCGCTGATGTATTATATTATTGGATTTGGCGTGCCCATGCCTGACGCCAGCTCGAACGTAAAGTCAGAAGTGAGGGCCACATCAACGATAGCACGTTTCGTCGAACTTTTCATTAGTTAGTTCGTCACGCGATCTTAGCGAGCTGCTGGCTTCGTATTATCCATAAATATTATTACTTAATTTCGCTCACTATTACGCTGGTCCGGTCTACGTACCGTGCGACTAAATTATCCATGTAACAACAAAGAAACTTTAGACGGTAATGTTAAAGTGATATTTTTTACTGCTATCGTACATGTGCATAAATTTAATTTTTGTCATATTTTATATAGATGTATATATGACAAGCGTAGATATAAAAAAAAGTAATCAATTAAGCATCTGTAATATTGTGTTATGTTTTAGGTAATGTATTCGGATTTGAATCGTATTTCATATTGTTCGCGACAATTCACTGTAATATTTTCATGTAGCGCCATACTATTATAATCGACGAATTCGCAGTGAAATATTTATGAATTGAAAAGATTATTATTAAGCAATATTTGCCACTTGTTATACGTTATACAATTGTTTTTCTCAGATGTAAATTAATAATCTGTTATAGAATATTAATGTTTCTCGCAGTACATCCAAATACTTCATTTTATAGTCCTTTTCTTATCGAACTTTATTAACGTGAGTCGAATCAAGTGCAGAAGATTAATTCAAAAATCGTCGTACATAATGAAATATAATATGGATTATACCACTCTTTCCTTTCGGGTCTCTTCTTTTTTTTGGAGCAATGTTACAATTCGACGACAACGTCTTCAAAATCCACATTGCACGGTAAAATTTAATCAAACAACGACTAATTACCCTCCTTTATTCTATTCGAGGCTATTTGACTTAAACCTTGGCAAGACCTACAGATAAGGGGGATAAAATCACATCGAATCAGAACAGTTTCCTGTCATAAATATTCTCTTAGGGCGCAGAGAAGAGCAGCTTGACGTCAAATGAATCCAAACATGGCATCAAAATTAAACAAAGAGAATCTACATAAGCATCCTTGGCTGATAGTTGACTTACGTTGCTGATCGCTCCTTTTTCTGGCATTTTTCTGGCAGCTCCTCGTTGATTTATAAGAACAAAATCTTCTATGAAAACACACGTGTTAGACAGATAACCAGCGTTAGTCTTACTCAGCTCATTCGTTGTTAAGTTACATGCTATACGTTGCTTCTTACCAGCGATATCGGCACGTATATCTTTCCTAAGCAAGCTAGAATATTGTGTAACGATTTGCAACAAGTGTCTTATCATAAAATTTTACTGAATTTTAATTTGATTGTAATCGCCTGGCAAATTCTGTAAAAAATTTAAGCTGGAATGGCAATAACAGATTTCTGGTTCTTCGTAGCCTGAAGGACTGATTAATCAGAATCCCAGTCGTAACTCGACGATGATAAGACACAATAATGACACAATTTGTATAGTAAATAATCTTGTATCACAATAGAATTTGATAAGATAAACGAATTTTATCAGAAGTTGAACCTTTAATCATTCAAGTTTAGCTATTTATAATTGCGAATTTAAAGAATATAATTATGTATTTACAAACTTTTGGTGAACACGTCCTGTCATTCCCTTGGAACCGCCATAAGGTGATGCAAAGTTTCTTTTTTGTTGTAAATAGAAATTGCAGAAATTAATTACTATATCAATTAATTATTGACTTACTTAACGCAAAACGATAAAACATTTGGCAATAAAAACTAAAATTGTACTTTGTTTCAACGCACTAGTCATTATTCATGTCTAGCTATAACTACTAATTTGCAGAAAAAGTAGCGATTTCCCTAATTGTAAGAAATATGTTTCTTGTTGGTTTAAAGGCATTATCACGGAGTGATGCGACGTTTCGGAATTTCCCCCGTTTACAGACACGTGACGTACAGTTTATTATCTTCACCGATAAGTGAAATTTTCAGCATCGAATATTTTATTCGCATAACGCTGACATATCGTAACAATTTAGGACAAAAGCACTGAAATGTCGTAACGTGGCATTTGTAAAATGTCACTAGTGCCATAAACACCTCTGTTTAGGAATGGTCTCATGAGCACCATGAACCATTGTTACCCCGAAGGTTTTTCGCACTGTACGTGTCCTAATTTCGTCTATTTATAATACAAACGAGAGTTCGGCAAAGATCATCGGCAAGCTAAATATCAGTTGTTTGCTTATTAAGGTCTTCATAACGTTCACAAATATCTGGCAATTGATAATAAATGGCAACGATTATAGAACTTTCATGCGTGTTAATTGCAAAATTTCAAGTGTTTTACTTGTACAGAAGTTAATGTACTTAATAGAAAGCACGTTATGCATACGAATAACACAAGTTCTTCGCGGAAGCACATCCGCATTAGTCCGCAGACTAAGCTGCACTAAAAGTAGCTACGATTACGCTTTTGGAGTCCTACGGGGAACTTAATCGAAACACTATTGTTCTTTGAATATCGAGGCCACTTGTGATTATTCATGTCATTGCCTTTCTTCTTCGTGAGATATTGAAATTCAGGCATTATTAATCCGTGGTATCAATTAGCATCTCTTACTAGTATTCTATTTGCACTGCGATTCTAATTATGAAATTATGTGAAGTTTAAAATTTAATTACGAATTCATTATTTCTATACTATTACTATTATTACGTTATCACTTAATGCATTGCTGACTGTGCATATATGTTTTCCCAGAAGGGTTTTAGAAAAACTTCTGAAGAATTTTACGTAATAAACATTAGTCATTTAGAGCTGATAACCTATATTCATTATAATTAACAAATACATATACATAATGAGCTGAAAAACTTTTTCTAGTGTAGTGTGTAAAAAGAGTTGCAATTCAAGTCACTACATGTGTGCTTTTATAATAATTACTGAACTGTTAAAAGAAATATATATAATATGTGATAAGAAAAAAAATAAAACGAATAAAAGTTACGATTAAAAGTATTATATTTTGCATGAATTCGTTTTTTGCCTTCCTTTTTAAGATAAAGAGGCACGAAACGTTCGAGGCCTTGAAACGTCTGTCACATTTTCAAACATGACAAACGATATTCATTTCGTGAAAAGTAAAATCATGTAATATACAAAATACAAAATGGAAAATGTAAATGAAAGGGAAGGAAAAAGGAAAGGACCAATTAAAAACATTGCATACCGATTTAATTATTATTTCTACTTCAAAACGGGACAAGAAATCAACACACTGTTAAAGGTAGAAGAATGTAAAACCTAGTATAACAAAGCGAGCCAATTAAAAAAAAGGCCCAACCACCAAGAGTTCCTATCTCTGGTTTAAAAAAACAAATGAAGCGAAACGTGGCATACTCCAGTAATTTTCACCAAAATCTCCTCTCTTTCGTCACCAAAATGTAATTGAAAGAAAAGAAACCCAAGGACGAGGAAAAAAAAATGAATTGCCCTCAGTAAATCACAAAAATGAATCCATCTCATGGATTAAATCGTTCAAACAATTGCATTTTTTATTAAAAAGACGAGCAGAAACAACCTGTGAAATCTCTACAGAACATTCGTCACGTTCTCATTCCGCTGTATGTATATATACAAAAAAAGAAGAAACAATATTCTTATCGTATTCGCTATCACGCAATATCCTTGAAAATCGAAAGAGGGTAATGACATTTAGAAAAAGGGGCGAAATATAGAGGAACGGGAAATTACAGTTCCATTTCAAAAAGTTGCGTGTCGCAGGAACTTTCGTGTCTTCCTGTCGGCAGGCCAGCGTGCTATCCCCCACCAAACACTGCTTTTTCCTCGATCGTGGCGCGCACCGATGGAGAAATGCCGCCTCGCGGTATTGCTCGTCAGTCGTGAATGGCGTAAGCTTCCGATCGGTGTACACGTTGAAACGCTTCTCCTCTCTCGTGAAACACACGAGGAACTGTGACGTGACACGCGACTTACGCGCTTGTGCTCCATACCTACGAGACACCTTTACGTTCCACCTTTTTTCCCCATTAGTTAGCGCGTACCTTCGTAAACAATCGTACTCGATTTTACCAAGTGCCTCTCTCATCTTACGATCCGTCGCGTTAAATTCTCCAGTAACGCTGTTAAAGGGAAATGGGAGATTTTTACCGTGACATTCAGTGCATCTGTGTTTCAACAAATTCTTACTGTTTCGTGTTTTTTGGACGTTCGTAAAAAACAGCGGGAAGCATCGATAGTTTTCGCGGGTAGATCGACTGTGATGATATTAAAGTACGTCGATGTATTCTGAAAATCCGAACAGCGTGTGTATAATACGTGAGTCGAGTGGTTCCGATTAAAATTGAACGCCGCGTGGTCGTGAATTTAAGTGGATTTTTCAAACGGTCCTCGGAGTTGTTTTAAAAATTTTGATGCATGGATTGTGTATCTTCGATCGCATCTACGTGACAGCAGTCGAATTGATAACGATTGAAGGCATCGTTGTATCGAACGAGGAACGTTAATGATCGCCGGGGGATTAAACGGGGAAAGTTTCGGGGCAACGTGATTTCGAAAGTACTTGATTTCGTTGGCATTCAACACCTTGATTCCTCTAGGCGAAGGTGGTCGATCGCTGCGAAGGATTTCTCGCAACCTTGACCCACTGGAATGAAATCGTTGTTACGATTACAAGGCATGCCGAATGAACATTGCTTCGAATGGAAGCTTTATAGTTATCTCTGATCAATGAACAGAAACGATTTCTTTATCTGAACGGTGAATGGTGATTGAGAAGAAATGATATCTTGAGTGTTGTTGTTATTTTGTACCTTTTTATTCTTTTCTTTTTCTTCTTTCTTTAATTGAACGGTGTTTCTGTGTCATGTGAACGCCATTTCGATGACCTATGAATAAGTACGAAACGATAAACGTGTATGTGCAGATTTTTTGCTGAAGAAACGTGGAGGCGTCAGATGAAACTACTACTATGCGAAGACATGAGTCCTGGTGCTCTTCAAGGTACATAACTGTTCTTTCTATATACGTATTTCTAGGTCTACTTATTTACTATCCACACTTCATACTTTTATTCCGCGTGTGCCGCATTCAATGTTCAATTTAAATGAAACATGTTGCTATAGTGTCATATGTTTCTCCTTACCCTTCACTTCAGTTATATTTTCACCATATCGTTCCTATTTTTGCACGTGTTATAGCAAATATTGAATTTGGAAATGAAACGTGCTAGCGCCTGTACATTTCTCCTTCTTTTTTACTCCAATTATGGTATTCCCTTTATCGTTCGTATCATTCACACGCGCCTTAATTAAGCGAATTTGCACCGCGTTTCGCAGAATCATCGCGTACGATAATCTGAACAATTCGTCAGGATCAACATCCCAGGTGAGGGCTAAGAGCACAAAAAAGAGTTCATTGTAACGTACGATCGGCGAGAGAAACGTTAACGCATCGACTAGGCTTGTTCCGTGTTAAACGACACACGACACACGATATTCAAACCGATTAAATGCTCCACCTTTGTCTCCATTACTCTTGTATTGTTATCGTAAGTCACAATTCGCCAGACTAAGCATTCGATGACGCTGGCAGCGTTCTCCTCTAACGATTAGTATAATGGAGTTCAAGTAGGGTAAAGTATATTGGAAAAAGTTTACTCGAATGTTTCGCGTGCAAGATTTCGTTGCGAGTTTTAGAATTCGATGGGGTAAAAGTCGAAAAACGATCGGTAGAGAAAACGGTAGTGGGTAACGTTCGAGGGATACGATAAACTCGAGTAAAAGTAGCCGGTGTATAGGTACGTTTGGCGGTCGGCCAATCATGATATCATGAATGTATGCATCATGCGTACTGACTGTGTTTTCCAAATGAGCTTCCGTCATACGGGAGGAATACTTTCGTTTCAGAATGAAATCGGTAGAACGTTATGCGTTAAGGTGGACCGTGCCCCCCCCCCCCTTTGTAATTTTAATTTGAGATATGTAGTGCGTGAAGTAATGGAATTGTCAAAATGTAATCCGTGCATGATAATAATAATGAAAAGCTGATCGAATGTAGATGAATGTAGACGATTTAATAAATTTGAAAAGAATCAGCCTGAGTTTTCTACAAACACCGAGACACATATTAAGAATTAAATAAGAGGTGAAGAGTTCCCATAGGAATAACTGGTGAATGTACGGCACAGGAATTAGAAACATTGAAAGCTAACAAAGTCGGGCAGTCATTTATTTTTCGCCCAATAATTATAATACATGCTTAAATATTTATGTTTTCTACAACACGCAGTAGTACACCTAGTATCCCCTTTGCTCTCACATATGTACTATTTAAATATCAGTTTCAGCCACGTAAGCCTTACGATTAGCAATAAAATGCGGAAACCTAGTAGCTATTTGTATGATTATATGATTGGTGTGAACAGCATTTTCTTGTTCTTAATTATAATCGTATAAATAACTCACGAACCACGAAAATATATGCAAAGTGAATTATCGCCTTCTGTACTTGTCCACACAATATCGCTCATGCCTGTATGTAAAACATAGGGCAGTCGAATTTTCTAATACCAACAGTGTAGTAAAGAAAGTAGGTACTTCATACTAATTGGTTAATATTCGGCTTAAATATTTGAACGGTCGAAATATTCGGGCCGAACTATAAAATTGGAAATAATAAATGATAAAATTCTCGAATGGACGGAATGGTAGTCTATTCTTTCGAATTAAATGGAACTTGGTATTATTCGCATTGTGTTGCGTGGCATGTCATAAAACTACATTTCATTCAACGATAAGAATAGTTGTTCATATTTATATTCATGTCGTATAGAGGGAAATGAGTCATCGAGTACACCTCTTACAACCCTCGACGTCTTCCGAAATGCAGTTTTTTCCGTTGACCATTCGCTGGTTTTACCTTCTTCCATCGTCAAATCGGATTTACCATTATTTCTGATCTTCTTTAGTCGGCCTTTTCCCTTCTCTGACCCTCGGAGGATAGCTTGAATGGGCTATCAAAATATTTCATGCTTCTGTTTGCTGTTCCATTCTCTTTCTTCCTTCTTTTTATTTTTTGTATTGTATTATTTATTTCTATATTTTATCTTAGTTTTTTATTTCGTATAATTTATTTTATTTATAGTACATCTATATTACATTATATATATATATATTTATTTATTTATTTGACAGAAGACGAAATTATAATCTTTGATATTACTCTTGAGGTAGTTCGTCTTCTAACTAACAACTACATATTTTTGTGCCAACAGTTGCACAATCGGACAATATTAACTCGGGATCATGGTCGTTGTAGTCGTATTATACGACTGCTAAAAGATGATTCGCCGGTCAATTGTACTGGAATGCCAGTACATGTGTTCGGTTCATCAGAAATTCGTTTCATTATTGGTCTATACTAATGGATATATCCTTTCTTCGTGATCGTACACAAGTTGCTGAAATTAAAAGGGAAACGTTTTGATCAATTGTTTGCATACACGAACAAACAGATGGTGTCTCCGCATTCATATTTTGTATTGCACTTTCTTTGCTGCGATTCTGACTCTGGCGTTTCTCGTTGAACAAGTACGAGGGGTATTCGATAATTGTGAGCTACCTTGTATTCCCATTTGGGTATTCGCTTTTTAATGATTGTTAGCGACCATTGGTTTGATATTTACAATCTGTAAAGGAGAACTTTCTCCTTCAAATTTTGTAAAATTAGGGGGTAATTCGTTATAGTAAATTTTATATAAATTTTTTGTACTATATTTGTATTGTGTTTATTGCAACATTCTAGTATGCATAATTGATGCAATCCAGGATGAGCTGTTTGACTATTATTAAATGTTTTAATAAATTTAGCTTTTAAATCGGGTTAGAATGTGCTAGTTTTATGTGGTCAGTTGTTAGTCTCTGTACTATTTACTGTATTTGTATTGGTTCTTTTGTCATGCAAGTTTAATGGTCCTTTCATTGCTATTGGTACTGTTAAATTTCTCATTGATATTTAGTACACGTGGAAGCATGCAAATCTTTTAATTTGCTTTGCCTAGTATTTTTTATAAATCATGGAATGAACTTTTGTACATTTTTTATTCATCAATTAAATGGGGCATTCGACGAGCACAATTGAGCTGCTTTGAAAAATTTTCCAAATAATTTCACCACTGAAGTTCCAGGTAATTTTCCAGAAACTTCCTTAATCACAATATTATTAGATAACAATAAGCTGCCTTTTATTGAAATTGAATCGATCATTTACGTCAAATTCACTATACCAATTTACTGCTTTGCTAATTCACCCTGTCCTCCGCCTCATCGACCTCTGTTTGTTGTCTGCTTGTCCCTACCGTGATTTATTTTAGCTTAAATAGCAGTTTACATTCTCTTGCTACGTACATTCGAAGAGCCCGGAAATTCATAGATCTATACGCTAAAATTATTTAAAAAAAAGTGACACACACATTTACCACACGTGGTTTCTAAAAATGCCCATAACTGTTTAATTTATTTCCGGAAGAATACAATTTATGAGGTAAATTGTAATTAAAATCTTGACGCATCCCACTATTTTTCAAGGCAATCCATGTTTCACATTTTACACATGAATATCACCCGAACGACAGTATTATAAATTGAACCATCGTTGCGTCTATAAAGAAATCTTTGAAGATGTTTGCTAGGAGTGTCACGTTCGAAGGCTGTCGACGGAAGATAAGATAGAATCGTTCATGATATCAAAGCAAGGATTGAAGTGTGTAAGAATTCGTCGGAGAACGAACAATACAAAGGTGTAAGGCAAAAATTGAAAACGTGAAAATCTGTAGTGTAGTTCGCGGGCAGAATTCTACTCGTGTGGTGGCATTTTATTTGCGAGGGAAAGGGTGAATTCATTAGGATCAACGCGAGATGGTTGCCAATTATTGGTCACCTTCGAAACGATAAACGATGACTGGCATTTACGGAGCATTACCGCATGAATTTCGTTATCTCGACTGTTTTATAACGTACGATATTTCGCGTTATGATATATGCAACGTCCTGAGATACCTTTGCTCCTTATCATCGGCAAACATTTACCAGCGCGATGGGTTGGACAGAAATAACACCGTTCCTTTTTTATTTCATATTCCTTTTAGCGATTCTATCGTTCTTGCTCGGCAAACACCGTGGCTTCTATTTATGATGAGTTGAAGTGTAACGGAGCGTTTGGTACTCGTTGTCAATTGTCTTGTGTTTCATTTATTGCTAATCGTAAGGCTTACGTGGCTGAAACTGATATTTAAATAGTACATATGTGAGAGCAAAGGGGATACTAGGTGTACTACTGCGTGTTGTAGAAAACATAAATATTTAAGCATGTATTATAATTATTGGGCGAAAAATAAATGACTGCCCGACTTTGTTAGCTTTCAACGTTTCTAATTCCTGTGCCGTACATTCACCAGTTATTCCTATGGGAACTCTTCACCTCTTATTTAATTCTTAATATGTGTCTCGGTGTTTGTAGAAAACTCAGGCTGATTTCCCCATCAATTCATTGTCCACATGCAACATCATTAGCATAGCTGCGTTATAAATAAATGTGATATCTACCCTACGCATCACGCGGCACGAAGAGGTATATTCTTCTTCATATTATAATGTACAAAATAAGGACACGGAAAAATCATTAAGTCCCTGTTCAGGCGTGCAGACTCTTCGGCACGAAAAATGCTCGCGTGATTCAGACAAGGAAAGTCGAGGGAAAAAGAGAATTAAATTGATTTGCTGGACGGTTTGCACACCAGAACATTTTTTTATATCTGAATTAACCCTTCACCGACCTCCGTATCTTGCGTTCATTTTTCATACATCATCGCGGTATGATAGAGAGAGAAATGAATCTACGCAATTTTTTGTCCATAGCATTTTCAGCTATATGTATATGTACATAGATTACAGGGTGTTCCTAGTTTTTTCCGAAAAACGATACCAGCATATTCCGCGAATAAAAAAAAAAAGAAGAACATATATAGGCTCACCAGTACTTTCTTAAAAAATTATAACGAAAATAACAATTGAAAGGAAAGGTTTATCAGGCAAAAGTTAAAACGCGTGAGGAATTCGTGCAAAGAATTTGGGACGTATTCCCGGAAATTAAAGGAAATTATTCAGAAAAACACGCAGTGCAATAGATTCTATTTTTGGCTGATATTAGTCCTGTATTTATAAAAACTAACGACACTTCGAAGTAGAAGTAACATTGGTAAATATGGTCGATTTATTCTCCGGCTGTATTGAGCGAAATCCAGTCCGCTGTTAATTCGAATTTTCGTCATAATGTTTTAATAAAGTATTTTTGAGGCTTGTATCGTTTTAGGAGAGACTCTGTATTCCGATATAATTATTCGGCAATTTCCGATTTCGTATGTTTACGGTTAACGTTAAATAAAGACCTCCATCTACTATCGTCGTCTTTGTAACAGTTATTTATACATAAATCACCACGGAACTGAATAGCAGATGCATTTGATGCGGATTTATTCCGTCACTATTAATCGTTCGTCAGAGATTAATACTGCATTCGATCTGTTGATGAACGAACCTTATGTATCTGGTATGTGTCATCTTTGACAGTTGCATTTGTATAATACAGACCGTGATACAAATTCATTTATACCGTATAATCGCCGATATTGCATTGTTGCATTATACACGAAAAAAAGAACAAATCACAACATTAATTCACGGCCGAAATTAATAAAAGCAATAACTTTCAATCAACTTTTGTTTAATTTTCTCTTTACTGTTCTTTTACACGTTCGCAATTGAGCCGAAAATCGATAAGATTGCTCCAAATTGAAAACAGTTTTAACACACTAATAATAAAAATCATATTGGAGACGTCAGTAGCAAACGACGATCAATAGCAAAGCCTTTTATCTGGGACACTTTACTTCCATTTTTAAATTTGGATTGAGTTAATAAACTGCATTGATCCATGTGCAATTTTATGTACATCTGATTAATTTCACGTAATTGTAACTTTGAATTGTTCAATCATTTCTATCCTTTTGTTCGCTCATATGTTTATCGCTAACCTCGTTATTGTGTCTGTTTTTCTTGCATTCTTCGCTTACTGTCATACGTTATAATATTACTATTTGTCCGAGTCATCGATTCGTCACATATTTGACTCATTTCTCTCTTATATCTTTTAACTATGCCCCCTAACGTATCATCATCGATTTCTCGTTATGCTGTGAAATACATACATCGATTCAAGTGCGATTGCAAATATTTGACCATTCGAGAAAAGGGTCTCGGTATTGATCCGTCTATAATTTCTTACGACCGCTACTAATACTACATGATGACTTTGCTATATGCCTGGTACTGTGTTATTTATTTTAATACCCACGAATTTGCAAGAGAAGTTAAAGAAGGATCGTTCATAATTTCACGGGGACTTTAAAACTTGTCGTACCTGCTCGAAATAGATTTAGTACCATTTCGTGCGACTTTCCCTTAAACCAGAACTGCTACACATTAGTATTACATTTTCATGAATGCCAGCTGTGTATTACAAAGCGAAAAAGCCTGACAAATGTCACATTAACTTTCCAATTTGGCATCGAAAGTTTGAAATTTCATAACTCTAGAATCATACAGATTTTCTAAATTATACGTCGGTATTTATGCTGAATATTTCCTGAATGTATATGCACAAATATTTTCTTATCACGAATCGTCAAATTTTTTAGATTATAGTCAATAATAAAAAAGGAATATCGTGTCACGAAAATTTCCAGATTTGAATGCGTAAAAATTCATATGCGGGACTGCTCAAATTCAAAGATAAACCATAACTTTTAGGAACATTCTGATTGAAAATTTGATTCGTATTCGGTGAGCCAAGCATAAATTAATATTCATAAGCATGTATGGAAAAAGTGCACAAGTTACGTGCGAAACCATTAATGTAAAAGTGAATTCCGCTTGTTTAGATCCTCTTTAGACAGTGCTAAAATTCATTGCAACGCTCGCAAAGCTTCGACTTGCAGATTTCATTCCGCACACGATGTACACGGCGTTAACTCAATTAACATCGCAACGAGGATAAAGCATACATTAAACTCTCATTCATAACGGTAGCTAAAACCTTCGAACGTCATCGCAAGCAACCTGTGACACGGGCATCCAACAAAACCGCCCAAAATAGCGAGCACATACAACTCTTTCTCAGAGAAGGTCCTATTTCACTATTTCACATACTGCATTTTACATTTTTTAATGTTTCGGAAAGCTTTGATGAAATATCAAAGTGACAAACTATACTAGCAAATTAAAATGTATAATAGTTATACTAGCGCAATACCAGTGATATCAAGTATTAAAGAGTGGAACACATTGTAAAACATTCATTTAAAAAAATGTATGGTTAATGTAGGTTAATGATTACGATACATGTAAAGTGTGTGAAGCATCGTTCAAGAAACCTTCACTATCGCAAGCTTTCATTTTCTAGGTTTCATATCAAGGTTTCATCCCTTGTTTTTTTGATCGCGTAATCATATTATCGAATAAAGTCGTATGATTTGCAATTTTTGAAATTGATGAACGTACGCAATTTCATTTGCAATAAATTTATTTGTACGTACGAAATATTATTAATTACAGACGCGACGCCCTTTGAGATACGTACCTCTTTCGAATTTTTATGTTACACGGTGGAAAAATTGTAATACAATATCATTTAGGTGTATTAAGTACTTTTTCTTACTAAACTTCGTTGCTCAATTTCATTATCAGTATATTCTGAAATTGATTTATTAGGAAGCTATTATTTCCAGCGCACTATCTTTCTGAAAGTTAAAATTGTCAAGTTTTCAAACGTTAGGCAACGTCGTTATGGAGAATAATACTAGAAATATTTCTTCCACTTTCTACCTTGCCATTTGGCAATCAAAATTCGTCGTAGAAATGATACATTGAAATTTCAAGAAATGTACATTCTTTTTTGTGTATTGCAAACGCACAACACAAATAATACATTTAATGTTTTACATTTGAAATTTAATAGCAAACGATTCTAACATACAACAAAAATTCTAATGCCCAGCCTTATTGATCGAAATCAAGAACAGTCGATACATTTGTCTGTACTACCAAAATTCGTTCAATCTGCATTCCAACTTAACATCACGCGATTCTCACAGTGTTGTTAAATTCATAGCTTAGAGAGTGTAATTTCAGAATTCGAATTATTGCAACTTATATTCATGGATTACCGTGATCCACCTGGTTGGTATGCCATTCAACGCGTTGTTTCCGATCAACCGGTGTTCCGATCAATCACCAGTGACCCATGATATTTATCAGGGTGGAATACTTTTCGAGCGAACGTGCACACATTGTTCTGTTCTACATCGAGACAAAACACGAGTGGGTAAAAAGGAAATGGAACTATGAAGAATTTAGCACCGTCAGCACTTCCTGCTGCTGAATATGTATTGTAATATAATTTTTTCACACGCCTCTAAAAGTTTCAACATCGGGGCACGAATTTTTAATCTTGAGGAATTGTTCCTTACCTACGTTCAATTACGTTTCGTCTGAACTCTTGATATCTTTACGCGAAACAAAAAAAAGTTTCGCATGCTACTGACGCGACTATGCTTTACGTACGGACACGTCAGATGTGAAAAAACTTTGCTAGCATAATCAAGGAAACTTGCATACACAATAAGATTACGGGCATTGGTGACTTTTGCTTCGATTGACCGCTTATTTGCTCTTATGTATGAAACGTGTATAGCTCTGACCTGTTGTCCTTCGTCTTTCATGCCATACGTACTGCACAGAACGGCACAAGTACTGAATGAAGAATCAAAAACTTGATTTGTTTCGCATGATTTTTGCTTTAATATATTTCTACGTTTGCGTTTGTGCGTTTTAAAAAGTGTGTTAATAGTATTCAATGTTTCTAGACATTTAACTTCAATTTTCTATTTATGTATGTACTTACATTTTTGGTTCATATTTCGTCCCCTTTTTTTTATTACTGTATAGATTGATGGATTAAAATAAGGGATAACTACAAGGCTTATAGTATTTAGGCGTGGAACATTTTACAACAGAGGTAAAGCTTGGTGGGATTATATACAGTCACTCGCAGTGAGGATCATATACAGGTCATATCGTAAAAAGTATTGAGTATTGTAGTGTTTTTTTCCCTTTCATTTTCAGTAGAAATAACGATCAAAGTATTGAGCTATAGTCTGGTACATAATTTATTGTCGATCAAATTCCTTATCGTATAATTGTAACGAGTTAATACTTCTTACGATTCGACCTGTACGATTTTCACTGTGAGTGACTGTACATTAGTTATGCTTTGTGCAAGAAAATTAAACTTTTTAAAACTTGTTTCACTTATTTATTAATAATCCCTCTGCAAATATACTACATACTAGTTAAATATTAATGACAAGGTTTAGTTGGATGGTGCAGAGGTATGTAGAAAAATATTCCACGATAAGATCGTTTAACCATAATTTCCAAATCGATTTATCGTAACATCCTCAATGCCACACACACATAACATATAAAACACGAGAATCACCCCAAACGTGTTAAAAAACGAGACTACTCGTATACAAATACAAATTGTGACTAATTTATTACAATTCATATTTTATAATTTTTATTTAAATATATAATTGTATCCCGCAAAGTACCAACGGCTAATAAAAAAAATCTATAATTTTTTTGTTGCAGCGTGCATTCGCAACGTTCAGTGTGGGAGGGGGTAGGTGAGATTTGGCAACGAACAGGAAGGGTGTTCTCGGACACCAAAAGCTGGGGCACCCTGACGAGGAGGTCCTGGAGGAGGAGGTGGGTCGTAGGAGAGAGGAAAGAAAGGAGGTGACCATCCACCCCACATGGACGCCACCCCCAAAGGACCCCCCGTACCCCCCACACCGGATATCCTGTCACTATTATTTAGCCGCAGAATATCCGACCTGAACATAAGGGCAATATTTTCTGCCCTGCATCGTCGTCGCCAGCTTTCCCTTCGAATATCGAGACATCCGTTACTTGATGCTCCTCGTACGACGGAAACGACCTTCTATGCGCCATCGTCATCGTACACGTGCCTCAATTTTTCTACTCCTTCTCGCCGTAAATTGAAACAGTTACCGATTCTCTATCTCGACAAGTCTGATAATAATAATAATAGTAATAGTAATAATAATAATAGTAAAGCAGTTCAATTACGGAATTCAAACGTTCTAAATATTAGTGGTGGAACACCGATATCGCAATTAAAAAAGAATAGTCGTTCCTGGTGCACATTAGCAAGGACAATCGCCAGATCGAGAATAACGGCTTCAAAGACGAGGATCGGCGTAGACACGGTTGCAATAATATTACTTTCATCAGACAGAGGAAGGTCATTTTTTACCCCCATTTTTACACCACGGCGGACATGCCGTAAATTTGATGCATTTTTTACGACAACGGTCACGAACCGCCGTCAAGCTGAAGAAGTACTTTTAAGAGACGTCACCTTTTGTGTGAAACATATCTACAGACTCCGTCCAAAAGCGCCTAACTCCGAACTACAGCCTAATAAACCACAGAACAATGTCGCGCAGCGCTGCCACGCGTCCTATGCAAGGTGAGTGCTAATTAACAGACATCTCAAATATGCATCGTTATTCCAAACAGTTCATTGGAACTGTGTATTCCACACAGTATTCGATCAATGATTCTCATTTCAAACAGTGTTCTTATATACCTTTTTTCTCTTTTTACCTAAAACTCTGGAAACATAAGTATCGTGTGACGCAAGTCACGATATTATCGCCATACATTTTAACAATGCTGCCTTCCAGCTATTCAAATTTTGTCACAATGATAATTTACTCCCAACTGCAATGCGTGTTCGATATCTAAATTGGATCGCGACAAGCGAAAACATTGTGGAATGCATTTACGTCGTTTCGCGCTCAACAAACGCGCAACACTAAATGCGCGTTTACTCAAAACAGCTTTGATAGTGTGACAATCGTTAACGTAGCAATCCTCTTTACCCCCAAACGGTGGATGTTTCCACCGGCGACACGCGGTGGTTGTTGCCTTGAAATTTCACGGCACCACCGGCGTGGCGACTTGTGGCGCCGTCAAGGGACGACGCCTCGAAGTCTTTCGATGATCATCGAACAATACCTCGTTCGACGACTCGGCTCTTCGTCGTACCGTTCGAAGTGTAAAGCACGCCGTCGTGCAACGGCACCCTCGTGCAGTGCGTGAGAACGTGATACATATATACGTGGGTGTGCGACGTGTGTAAATCTCGATCGTGTTCAGTGCCCGATAATCCGTACGCTGTACACGCAATTCATGTTTTAGCTGTGTTAGATGTAATGGTTATATGGTGACGGCAGTGCTGGCAGTGGCAGAAAACATGAAATGCCGGTGTCGATGTTTCATGATCATTGAAACAATAGACGGTGCCCACCCAATACGCACTGGTTGATCGGTTTCCGAAGGAGATCGTGGAATAAACTGGAGTGCTTGTGCCCCGTGTATCACAGTCTATATACGTTGCTGTCATCGACGACATTGTGCGGCACTCCGATTGTGAATTTTCTTCCTGTTCCGGTGGTTCCTTCTCGTGTTTCGAAGGAAACATCTTCATTGAATTATTGATTACCGCGATAACGTTTCGTACAGTTTTACGTGCGTCGGGCTAGTGAACGGTTTATGGTTAGAAAATTTTCGTTAAACGGCCTCGATATGCTTTCTCACCAACGACGATCGTTATAACGACGTCGCCCTCGTCGACGCGGGCGCTTCGACCGCCAGTACCCTTGCACTGACTGCGAAAACAACGAGGTAACCTGATTCCCTTAGAAAAAAAAAGAAAAAAAATGTGCTCACGACGATCGTATGGTGCCATATTACAGGTCGTGCGTCCAGTTAACGTCTAAGAGAGAAATTAGGAAACGATGTTAGTACGGGTTTAGGTGTTTGTATTACCGATTATTTCGCGTTATCAATGAAACAACGAAGACTCGATACGATCAAACGTTATAATGTCGATGACATTTGGTTATCAGGTGCAATAGTGGTAATCGGTCAAACTGATCAACGATACGGAACACCAGATAAATATGTACACTTACGCAAACGCATGTTTTACTGAAAGATTACTTAGCAGACGTTCAAATACCTTGGAGGATAATCGTCTGTTTGCCTGTTAGTGTTGTTAATCTCGTCGACAAATGTCAATTTTTTTGTTCAAAATATGTTACCGTTTCTTTTAGCGTTGCTTACACGAATACACGTTATTATTATACGACGGAAAGTGATGCTTCCGTCACAGTGATATTCGCTGGAATCAGTTGCCTATTTATCGTCTATAGACATGCATATAGAACGCGGCCGACTGCGTGTTATTAAATTGTTTTCGAACGAGGTTAGTTGTCCATCTATTTTAGCATTTTATTGATGGTGTAATACAAAAGAAATGAAATGGGTGTAACGGCCACTCAGGATTGCTCGAGAACCTTTGACGGCACAGACGGCGCCCATTTAGCAATTTCCTAAGCAAATGTAAATCTAGCCGTAAATGATTTGTTTGCAGTTAGTGTCAATGATTCTGACTGACATCCTCACTTTCTTATTACTTCACAGCGTGTTGAAACGACGTTAAAGATAAAAATAACTACTCCGTTAAGCTACCATACATTCATATTATAAACATTTAATAACCGCTACTGTGATTATTATTAGAACCTATTGCTTTGAAATTATTTTATGTATTTGCAATGCTCAGAAATCTGATTAGTTAAAATATGAATATTACTTAAATTGGATATCCTTATAAACGAATCGTATTTTAATCATGGTTAATGTTTAGTCATCGCGATACCATTGGGATAGTCGTAAATTTTATACTTTATTCCCATCTTAACGACACGAAGCAATTACTTAATTACTGTAGTAATCGTTTTTCCTTCGCGTATTTCAAGAAAGTGAGTTGCTACTGAATGTTTAGCTCCAACTAGCAGACACAGCTAATGCTGTATGGAAAATACCGAAGTGGAACGTTACCAGCGCTAAAGACGCCATGGAAAGTAAATATTTCGTGCGATATTATTAATTTGCCTTGCGTATCCATTTCCATAAATGAATAGATGCGTGATAATAAAGCCAACTGGAGCGACGCGATGTCGATCGCTACTCGCCTATACATATATATATCTTGAAAGCATTAAAAAAAAAGATCTTTCACTTGCAAGTGTGCAATTAGCATAAAAATGAATGTAACCGATAGGTTCAAGCACATTGATAAACAGATCTTTTGATTTAAAAAATTCATCGTTTCGCAACGTTTCATTTTATCCTTTCAGATTTCTTAATAACGCGATGTATTAGGTGTGCCAATATGTAATTCACTGTTTCTGAAACAATTCATTCGTTGTTGCAATGATCGTTTTTTCTCCGGGGTTTTCTTTACATATTTCTTTGTCAAGGTAGAAACTTTAGATTCATAGAAAAATTGATTTTCGTTTGCGATAAATTTGATTGCATGCGCCATTTAAATCATCGCATGGAAATGCTAGGACGCTTTAAATTGCTCAGAAATATCCATTGGATATAACATCATCGGGCTATCACTTATTACGAAATATCGACATAGTAATAACAGGATCTGATGGTTTTATCCGAGAGAAAAATCAATGCTGCTAATATTTGTAACATTCCAGAAAAAATAGAACAAGTTCTGGGCAGAAATGGCACTTACTTTTACGAATGAATTGTTATGCGTCGCGTTGATACATAAGTATAAAAAGTAAGAGTAGAATATAATGCAAAGATAAATGTAATAATTGTGTAAAGTGATGAATTACTCCTTGGTACGCTTAATTATTAATAATTCTGCAAGTTAAAATGAATCTTATGAATCATACGAGAAATGTACGTGTTAAGCCAAACTATAAATGGTATCTCGAGGCTATCGTGAAATAATTTCGAAGGATCGCAATACGAAGGACTCGCTTTTTACATCTGTGTCTTCTTGGCGCTTCTTATATTTTCAAAGCACGCTAAACTCGTTACATTAGCATCGACTCGTACATATTAAATTCCGTTAAAACTTCTTATATACCTTTTACACCGACAGGACAGGCATATAAGTGTACACTACTTGCGTTTGTCACATTGGTATGTGACTCCTTTTGTTTTGCGTCGCCTTAGCTTTTGAAACTTTCCAATACGACGTAACAACCGCAGGTTCCCATTCTCATTAACATTTGGCGTTTCTTTTCCATCGACAATGGGACAGTATTTCTCTGTTTTCTTTCCTTTTCTTCTCGCTTTTATTCAGCCGCAGAAAAGAAATGAACATTGCGATTTCTATACCGCCAACAGTTGCGACCGCGCAATTAAACGGATATTTCTCATCGATATCGATAACTTTAAACTGGCTGGATCAACGCCAACTATTGAATGTTGAGACCGGCTGCTCTTAGGCTAACACGTAAAAAGTTTGCAAGTAGATATTTGCCATATCGCGATGGTGGCTTTAACGCCGTTATCTAATGTACGACGTAGATCGCGAATTATATAACAATTCTATAGATTGGAAATGTCTTATACTGTCGGTGCTCGATCGAAACGGTAAATAAAACGCGTTATTGATTCGTCTTTGATGGAAGAACTGTAGGGACAAATTCAATTCTTTTTGTGTATGTTGTAGGAAGCATTAAAAATATTGTAGTGGACAGTTCTATATAGCTTAACTATAATAGGTTTGCGCATGGGATGGTCACGATTCCTCATTTTTCAGAAACCAATTTATAATCTGAGTCATCCGGAACTCTGATTTACTTCTGAAGTCAACTAACGTAATAGAAGAAGGGCGTAGAAACGAGATCCTCCAGCTTTTACGTTAACACTGAAACACGGAGAGCCTTTAATTTAGATAGATAGTAGATAATTAACACTAGAACTACCAACCCATCGAAACAACGATGTTCAGATTTTGTTGCTTCAATGTTAATAACATCGCGCAGGTACTGTTGGAGGAATTTATAATGACATTTAATAAAATGGAATAACAGATACGTACGTATTTCTATTTAATTTGCATTAAACCACTTCTATTTTCATCATCTGTCTAACGTATAGGCTAAGTGTACCAATATCCGTAAATCGTATTTTTGTTAAGTTTTATGCCAACGAGTGCCACATTCTTGTACTATATTTGTATGTTAATACCATGGCACGCTCCGCATGATTTACATCCGATGTTAATAATAGATTGAAGGTTCTTAAAAACGTCTGCCAGCCTATAACGTACTTACTACGCGAAAAATAAGAGAGGATAAAGGGTCTCGACAATCCTTTACCGCGTTACACGCATCGGTAGGATAAGAAAAAGGGAACATAAAAGTTCGTGTAATGGAATCAATTTGTTCGAACGTGTAGACCGTCACGTGCACGTTGATTTTGCACGGGCACAGAATTTAGGTATATACAATTTCGTACGAATGAAAATATCAAATATATGCATATACAATCACTCGCAGTCAAAATCATCGTCGTATCGTAAGAAGTATATTGACTGGGTGCAATTACAAGATAAGGCATTTGGTCGAATATAAATTACCAGTCTGTAAGCCTGATACTTGATCGTTACTTGTACCGAAAGTACAAAAATAGCATTATTCTTTATCAATTGAAAAAAAAATACTTGCAATACTCAATACCGCTTACGATATGACCTTTGATACGATTTTCACTGCAAGCGACTGTATACCCACCCGTTATCGAAAGGGAATTTTAAGTGCAATCAATGGCTGAACGTTGGACAAAGTCGGGTTGAGAAATCTTATAATTGATTCAGTTGAAAGTGTACGAAAAACCATTGGCATGATTGAATAGGAACTTAGAGTCACCGTGTGAATTTACCGTCCGATTTATCACTGGCGATACCCGTAGCACGGCGCGCGCGCAACGAAAATAGTTTCTCGTTGCAACTACATACAGCGAAACTCGCGTTTTCTCGCGATATATACATGCATCCGGTTGTTTTGTTGCTGCAAGGGCAATTTCCACGAATACGTCAACACGACGAATCCCAATGGTTGAGCACAACTGACGCCTTACGTAAGGACCATTATCGTAGCTCCTGTCTTGGAAGATCGCCTAGTCGTACGGGTTTGCTTTTCTTCGTCATGGATTCTCTGGAAATCTTTTACCGATATATCCGTAGAACGGGGGCCGCTAATATTCCGAGGTGGTACACAAGCCAGATATTTTCGTTCGTAGGCGCCCAAAGCGGCTTGGTCAAGCCCGCTGACATCATTCGTGCATGCGGAACCAAGGACAAGTGAAGAAATTCATCCGTCTCAAAGGATTTGTTCTTGTAGAATTATGTCTCACCTTTACCAACGAATTGCTTAGGCTGGACCGTTTTAGCCCTTATGTTAGCAATCAAAATGGCCAATAAGTTTAAGAGCTTAGTTATTGAAAGTATTTTGCTTAAATTTGCTTTCACGTAACGCGAATTGGCGTAGTAATATTCAAAGAATGGAGATCCGGAGCTGTTTTGCGATATTTTATCAAGAACATTATTAATTACTAACACGAACTGTTATTAACACGTTCCGTGCCACGTGTACCACGGGCAACGTTAAACTTTCCAGTCAGGCCACGTGTACCACCGGTGGTACACGCTGACATATTTATTTGAAGCGGCATAAACGTATATTTTATTATAAGTCCAAGAATCTAGAATATGTTTCCACAAAAAGAATGAGGCATTATAAGAAATGCAGCATAGAACAAGCTAATTACTAATCGATTGGTAATGAGAGGAAATATTGTGCGTTAATATATCAATCTTTAGTCAAAACATCAAATGGCGTGATTGACAAGTCGAGCAGAAACGGCTGGCCACGAAACATGTCAAAGGAAATATTGAAATGGGTACTCGGGTATCCGGTTGCTAACATAAGGGTTAATTAGATGTACTTGTTTGAAGTTCAATTATTTCAAGTAAAACGTGAGTCGACGCAAAAACGTTCGAAGAATGAGGATTCCTTAACGGTTTTATAATATTTTGGCAAAAAATCGGTATCCGGTTGTGCACAAATAAGTTAGATTTATGTTTCGTCGTTTTCATTTCTTCCTTGGGAAAGTCTTGTCTATAAAGCGGAAGTGCCTACTTACATATGCATATTGTTATTTGCCATTCTATATCGTGGCTGTTACTTCCGTGTCATCGAGAATGACAGTGCAATAGAGATGTACACGTGAGGCTGCTTAAGATGGAGATTCATTTTCCGAGACACGCGATTCTAACTCGATACACCTGATTTATTCCGTACATCTGGTGGGTAACAGTTCCTTCTGCCAGCGAGTAACAGTTTCCTTCACTGGTCTTGCATCGTTTAGCAATCAGATTTCGTGGATCGTTAATATATTAACATTGAGGTAATTGAATGAAATGTTTTCATTGATTACTTAGTGGTTTCATTGTAATTTCTAATGCACTTCACACATGGATATCAGAGATTTTTGACGCTAGATCTATGAACGAGTTTTATGGATACGATATAACTGTGGATCAGTTTTATTAAAAGTCATAAATTCCTATAACAGTGTCTGCAAAAATATAATAATTTCAAAGCAACAAATCTGGGAAGCATCACCTCGACACGTTGGTAGTTCAAATGATAATATTTAATAAGTTACACGTAAATTGCTCATACAAGCTATGCGAAATTTCGTACTCTATTGTCAAAATATCGTGTTGGAGATACCAAATTTCGGCGATAATTTGTAGTGCCCTTGTTTGGGCTTACGTTGGGGAGCAATGTTTCTCTGAAGTTTCTCTATCAACAACGGCCTCTAAAATCTTCCGATAATAACTGAAATGTATCGAGTCCGTGTAACTGAACGATGTTCCTACGTGGCGTGCAACAAGTATAAAAGGCTATAGCCGGATAAGGGGGTCAAATGTGCCCCTAAACCAAATTCAACTTGTGAGGTGTCATTCGATAGCTTATCAAGAAAAACTAATTCGTACCAAGTTTCAACCCCGTAGCTCGACTGGGGGGGTAGTTACAGCGAAAAAACAAAAATCTGGTTTTTGCTCAATATCTCGCATTTTAGCGCATCAAAAATTTTGAAAAAATTCTGAGACATTGCAATTATGGAGGCGCACAGTGTAGAAGTTTTGCAGATTTTTAAATCGGAAACTCGAGCTACGAAAAATAAAAAACGTAAAAAAATGCTGAAAAATGCCCGTTTTGTATTGAAGGAGACATCAACCTACGATTATACTTTTTTCACAGGTACCTATTATTGATACTAGTACTCTCAATTTTTTTCAGATTTTTAAATCCGGTGCGCCGCAGTCAAAAAAATTAAAAACCGATTTTTTCGTCGTTTTTTGCGTAGCAGAGTGACTCATACGGAGCACTTTCGTCTATTCTTGATCAAACAACTGTTTTATACAATGCTCAATGTTTTTACATTCAGCAGACCAGCATAGAAATTGACCAAACTAGATAAACGAACCAATTGATATTACGTCACTACTCTATATTCTGAAGTGCGTTACATCTTTTCAATAGCATTGGTGGTCCTGCGGTAAAGTGTCGGACTGGTAAACCGCTGCAAACTTTTTTGTAGGTTCGAGCCTCTGTCGGGTTCATTTTTTTAACACTATTTTTTTTCTTACTCCTAACTGTATGACAATGATCAATACTTGCTTACAAATATTTTTAAACTATTTGTTAAATATTTTAATTTAATATACATAAACATGAATTTATGTATATATATGCCACGTATCTTGCCAATTATTGTTACTAATGCAATAATTATTTGTCGTATGCTTGGAACCTGTCAAAAATTGTAACACACGAGGAAGTACTTAGCAACTAACAAGTGGTACAAATAATTAACCAAGATAGTGTTGAAGATTAAGAACTTTGCTGTAACGCTTCTTTTCCACATCAATCGAAGAGATAAGTACCTTAAAATCAATTACTTTAGGGTAGAAAATGTCAAACAGTACCACAATTGGCAAGATACGTGGTAAGGTAAACGGTAGCACGAAATGCGCTCTAAGTTCATATTTATGTATATTAAATTAAAATATTTAACAAATAGTATACAAATATTTGTAAGCAAGTATTGATCATTGTCATACAGTTAGGAATTAGAAAAAAAATAATGATAAAAAAAATTAATCCGAGGGAGGCTCGAACCTACAAAAAAGTTTGCAGCGGTTTACAAGTCCGACGCTTTACCGCGGGACCACCGACACCGTTGAAGATATGCTAAATAGATTAGAGTATAAGGTACGAAGAAATCGGTTTTTAATTTTTTTGACTGCGGCGCACCGGTTATAAAAAACTGAAAAAAATTGAGAGTACTAGTATCAATAATAGGTACCTGTGAAAAAAGTATAATCGTAGGTTGACGACTCCTTCAATACAAAACGGGCATTTTTCAGCATTTTTTTACGTTTTTTATTTTTCGTAGCTCGAGTTTCCGATTTAAAAATCTGCAAAACTTCTACACTGTGTGCCTCCATAATTGCAATGTCTCAGATTTTTTTCAAAATTTTGTATGCGCTAAAATGCGAGATATTGAGCAAAAACCAGATTTTTGTTTTTTCGTTGTAACTACCCTCCCAGTCGAGCTACAGGGTTGAAACTTGGTACGAATTGGTTTTTCTTGATAAGCTACCGAATGACACCTCACAAGTTGAATTTGGTTTAGGGGCACATTTGACCCCCTTACCCGGCTATAGCCTTTGTACGTAATTGCATACCGACAACGCAGTGCCATATTCAGGAGCGTGCACTACCTATGTACCTATTTATCCTACGTAACGTTATCGATTTAACCAACGAATAATTTTGGCTGATAATTAGAATAGGTACTTGGTATCAAGTTATGATCTAAATGTTTTGCTTCGAAAGACCACCGCAAAGTATATCATATGTGCAGCGGGTGATCGAATTATTATGAACCAATGGAAAATTTAATTTGCTCTTACACAATTTATGCAATTTAATTATATTTGTAACAAGTAGCAATAACAATTAAACCTATTCTTGATAGAACTTCAAATAAGTGACCATTTAGAAGTGCTCGTAATACAAAGATCACTCACTGTATTTAAAAATCTTGTTCCAATCTGAATTCGCCAAAAATCTTTCAAGGCAAAGAACAAAAAATATCGCTGGCTCATATTCTGCCATTTATTTTTAAACTCGGACAAAAGTAAAATCATCTGGCTCGGGTCAACGTATTCATAATGCATAGGTTTCTTTATGCGAAAAATAACAACGCTATTTTCTGACCGATGTTTCATCGACATAACGCAGACCAATGTATGACTCAGTTGGCATTAGATTTGAACGAAATCGTTTCCTAATTTCCATGACAATTTCGACACTAATGGCACCTTACGAACAGGCGCAGCATTAAACGAATCCTTGCATATGCACTCGAGGATCACGTGACGGTCACTATTTCTTTACAGAAACCCCTTTGAACAACCGCATAGGAAGCCCGTGCGACCACTGACACCAGCTATCGAAAGTCTCACCTTTTTACGATGCCCCCTTCAACGATATGAAATGTTTCGAGCTTCCATTCCAAAGGGATATTGTCTCAGATCTATCACATGATATTATCAGAAATCAAAGATATCCTCCACTCCTCGCATCGATTGAAGACCACAGGATCGTGGAATCACACGACCATCCCGTAAATAAGAATATTAACGAATCTCGCCGAATTTTCGTATATCAATAAACGATACTAAGCATCAAGTAAAAATCTATAAAAAATGAAGACAATCGAACGACAAATATTGATCGTGCGAACCTGAAGTTATTAAACGAACAGCGAGATTCTTCCAATAGATAACAATAGAACACATGCTGTCGCTGGAAGAAAATGCAAATTAAATGGCGCAACCATCGAACGATTACTCGAAACGTGATTGTAAAGAGGCATCGTGATTTAACGAAGACAGATTTAACGGGCTAATGCCGTCCTGCGCCTGCAATGATTCGCGAGGACGAAGAAGAGGGGGGATCCAGGTGGAAATATGTAAGAGACGAGGCGGACATCGTCTCGTCGGCACAGCTGAAGTGCCACGAGGAAGAAGAGGTTGGCCTTATAGAAGGTTTATAGTTTGCGTAGGATAGACGATGAGCGTCGAGGTTGACACGCTGGAACTCGAGGTCTTCGAGGTGAGTCCTCCAATCCTCTCGAGGACACGACGAACGGAAGTCGCGTGATGACTCCGGCAAGAATGCAGAGAAATGCTTCCCGGGTGTCGGAACTAATTAATCGTTGGATCACTGATAGAACATACGATAGTCCTTGGTTATACAATGAATTTGTTACTGTTATATAATTCGTACAATCGTATACGACGACACGGTGATCATGTGTCACGTGTTTCTATTCAGACTTGCTTTCTCATTCTGTTAAATACGAATTGTATAAATATTGTAAACGAATTTTCTATGAACGTGTTCTATGAATATGCTTTAGGGTTGCATCGTATGCTTAATCAAATTTTGTTAAACGTAATTTGAACTATAATTGTAGGGATTGAAATCGTGGCTGGAGCTTTTTTAGTCGTTAATGGATTTCCGTTCGCTGGCTCTCGTGTGCCGTTTGACGATCGATGCACTTCTTATGTGGTTCCCTGTGTGCATTAAGGTATCCCATAAGATTGATAGCTCTGAAAAATTATCGAACATCCCCTACCATTTATTGACACATATTTAGTAAATATTAGATATTGTTGTTTGCACACGATGAAAACGGTTTTAAGCAATATCCTGTGTTTCATTGAGTGTGCAAGAGAAATTGTCGTGCATCATAAATTTCATTGAACTCTTTGAAAGTAAGCGTTGCATAGTGTCTCTGTTGCAATTCCGTATGCACAAATGTTTACGTGTCTCAATATTGAAATCCCATAAATTTCCGCCGTCTCACCGGCGTTTATGTGGCCATTACACACAGCGAACGAATATGTACCGAGTTTGTCACTTTTCGACGCAGAATAGAGGACAGAAAGTAAAGTAGCTGAGTGTATGTAAATCCTGTTACCAGTAGCAAACGAAAGCTTGGAGGTAGGATGTAGAAACGTTGCGTTGAATTTTTAAAAATCGTTTCGAGTCTAGAAATTTTAGCGATACACTTCCCGTGATACTAGCTTATTCCAGACTGTGGAAACATGCAAAGAATATTTGAGTGTAAACGTAAAAGAATATCTGATGTAATAATTCAAGTGAGAAGGAAGATACATGTATTACTTAAGTGAGCCATAGGGTGATTCTCTAAGGCACAGATAAACTTACAGCTGGTACATATACGAACTACTTTTAGGCTGCCCCATTCTAACTTAAATAGATGTGTATGCATATAGAGTTCTTTTTCGGTACGAGGTGTTTTCCAAAGTCGGGATCATGAAAATAATTTCACTTATAAGTAAGATTTGTAGATGAAAAGCACGGGCAAAAAACTAAACAAACTTTTAAATTCTTTAAAACAAAATCTTTCTTTTTTTCTAGGCAATTATAATATGATAACATATCTATAGTACAACTTAAATAATTGATTAATTCTGCTACATAAAATAATAATCAATACCTTACTTGAAATCAATTATCCGTTAAATAAGTGCATACAAATAATTGGTAAAATGCCCCTTTCTCGATCACTCATCATCCCCTATGTATATTTTACAGAACAACAACTAATTAACCGTTCCTTCTTCGGCAAATTTTTTAATATATTTTAATCAAATCTCATGATCTGGATATTAACCAAAAATTAATACAAATTGGAGTTTAACGAGATGGTTGAGTTCATTTCATCCGCTCTAATAAGCTAACCAATGAATATTATATCTATGCGACCATGTGCTCGAACCGTACATAAACCATATAGAACAACGTTCAAGGTAATCGTCGAAATCCGATTAATGAAGGTACAAATCACTGCGTCAGACGAATCCTATCATGGTATCGGATAATTTTCCAAATTTAAGAATGGTTAAAGTAAGTGAAACAAAAATATCTATTAAGAAATCTAAATTTGCAATAAACTGGAACTACAGAATGAGCAACGCAAAATTCAGATGTTGGTTACCGTGTTTATAAATAATAAGATTGTATTAAGGAAAGTGGGAAGTAGGTAAATGGATAGGAAGTCGGTTTAGTACTGCGGAGGCCTCAGGTTCGAATCTCCATGAGTAAAAATTTCCCTCACGCGGACTGGTTAAACTTATACTGTCTTTCCATCATTTCCGATTAAATTTTCAACGCAAGTTTAATCTTGTTGCACGTGTAAATATTACCATTGCGCGCAACATGAACCAACTTGCAAAAATAAACATTGAGGTTCTATGAGCTATTCTTGAAAATTCTTCAAGATTGGCCAAGCATGCCCCAAACAGTTTTTTTTTTATAAATTAATTTTTTATACATATCTTTTGGAATTTTTCTAGTACAGTTGTATTGTTAATCTAGTGAAAATATAATTTTTAGGATAAGCCGAGTGTATTGTAACATCAAATATGTAGTATATTCGCGATATTTATCAAATTAAAGGCACGCCACTGACAATTTCGGGAATATGTGCTTAGATTAATTTAAAATGTAACCGCTCTGCAGAAATAAACCGCTCCACCAAAAATAAACAAAACCCCATTTGTAAACGGAAACTATTCTGGTTTACAAACTTGAACAACTGATCTTATTAGTAGAATTCGAAACTTTCCAGTTCTTTATTATTATTTTATATTCATTTTACATCTATTTTAACATCGTTAAATAGTAGCATCCGTGCATATAACGACATTGTTGCTATGGATACGCAAATTTCAATTTTACTTGATTTAACAATTTGACGAAAATTAGTAATACAAAGCGGTATCATTATAAATGTATTTTTAATTCCATACTTGATCAAACTTCAAGTGAGTAGTAATTGCAAAGTGTTCATAATAATTTGATCACCTACTATAAATACAACTTTCCACCATAGTCTCATCGTGTGTCCCTAAAATACATATAAACAGATATACTGTTTTCAAAAAACGTGCAGAAATCCGATTAGCTAATCGTCTTAAACAGCGATTGTACATTTGTAGAGGGCTGTCGGAACAACGTATGGAACACATTTCTTAGCACCGTATAATAATCCTCGATAAATAGCATTAGCCACACCGACTCGAACGAACCCATGTAACACAACAAAGATCCGTTATAGGTACTCGGCTTTTACGGTCATTTGTGCGTATCAAGGCTTTATACATGTATTGCGAACGCCGGAAAAGTCTATCGACTTATTTCACACATACTGTCCATGACACATTTTTGCACGCGACCAGCTATTGTATTATTCCGCACTTTTGATCCAGTTTTTAAATGCAATGCTTTCTGGAACATTGGCGGCGATATTTCATCATTTTTCTATACCCATGGCAAGACCAATCAGAATAGAACAAAGACAACCGTACGTATAGTGGTGGGCAATCGATAATTTCTTACGCGTGGGACGTACGCGTACTCTAGGTGCACCGAGTCATTCAATTTTAATCGATTCACGTGTCGTTGCTCTAGATTGTTTTCATTGGGAAAAGGTTACGATATTCTTTCGACGTGTAGGGAATTACTTTTAACGAAAGTATCAAGCGTGAAGTACTTGTATTTGGAATATACAGTTGAAGAAGGCAGCCTTTTGTGTCGAACATTTGATGCTCCGATATTTGTTTACATTTAACTATCATGGATAGTATACTTTCGTTCTTCTAACGAAGTTCCAATTTGTGCTAATTGCAAATGGTGTAGACTGTGGGTAGTAATTAGCAAGTTGAGCGATTCGTTGGCTGGATACAGATACTTTTTAATTTACTATGCAGGCGAAGTATTTGCAGAAGAGTGTGAAAGTGAATGTGCTTATTTTATTCTACATTAACGCTGTATCCTTGCAATTAAATAATCCAATGCAGAGCTTGAACTTTTGCCTTCAGCTCCTAAAATCTTCAGTCATGGGTAGAAATCGTTAACCCTTTGACCAGAGAAAGAATACATAAGGTGCAATAGAATGAAAGTGTAACCGGCTAGAAAATATTTCTACATAATAAAATAAATCAAAAATGAACCTGAAAGTTTATGCTTATAAGAAGCTTAATTTATAATTTTATATAATTTCAAAAGTTTAGCCCGGTACACGTGCACTTGGACATCTGTCGATAACGCGATATAATTCTGCTCATCCTTTGGCTGATTTCAATAGCAACTATTTACGGATTGTACATCAGAGAATTTTTTAACGATCATTGTATCGTGCGTTCTTATTCGGCACGTAGTTGATATTGAATTAATTTGGAGAAAATATACTTCGCCAATGAGATATCAAAAATATCCTGCAGTTTATAAAAGATTAATGTTTTTATCGGTGCACATTATCCGTTGAAAGAAAAATATTCACGTCTTCGCTGAATTAAAACAGTTCGTGATAAATAATTTCTTGGCACGCCCACTATGTCCGCAATAAAACATTACGTGGGTGTACTTGACGCCTAAAATCGCACGATCTTTCCGTATGACCTGATACTTATATTTTCTTCCGTCATTGAAGATTTAATCGAACTCTCCAGAGCATTATCCAGAACAGTAACACGAACTGAAATCGCCCTTTTTAGTCTCATCGAATCCGGGGAATAAATTCGCAGAATCTTTGGTACACGCTAAACTCCTGTGCACTCGACACACACTTTCTCGTTACCTGTTCACAGAATAGATCTTTGATACTCTGTGCTTCGTCGGCTGCTCTTCTTTTCTCTTCGAAGCGGTGCAAGCGTCGAAGGAAAATAGAAATCGCCACCATTAATGATTCACCGTGTATATCGTTCGATTACTCTTTGTTACATCTATTTAAATCCCCGTCGAACTCTCTTCTGCATCGATTCGTACCTTTCGTCGAGGAACAGTTCTTTGGCATTGGTAGTTAAGCGAGCAATTTTAACTTTTGTAATCGTTTTCGGGAATAAACTGGTTTAAAACCGAGCTATAAATATTCCCGATTTATAATTATACCTCTGCTCTAGCTAGACGCTTAATCATTCTTTCCTCTTGATGGGCGGAAATGATAGCGGCAATCGAAACAGTATTAAGATTCGTGCAAATAATTAGTTTTCCGTATTTTTTATATCGGAAGTAGGAACGAAAGTTTAAAAGTGAAGGGATTCAGTGGAAATGTTCGTTCATTACTTTGAGTAAAACTGAACATCTATTTTTTGCTTGTTGATATATCGATACGCTAACGGTGTGTCGAGAAAATATATTAAAATATACACCACTTCCACGTATTAATATTCAATTGATCAAATTCAACTATACAATAAAGTTGTAGTGAATCTCCTGCAAGAGAAAATAAATCGAAAATAAGTTTCCGATAAAAATAACGTTGCCCCCTTGGAGAAGTTAGTAATAGAAAGAAAGACATATTTATTAATACCTTACACATATTTATTATTTATTTATTAACCAACAAAAAAAGCAAATAAATAAATAAGTAAGAAAAATATGAAAAAAGTAAAAATGCCCTGACTGGATCAATCTGCCCGTCTTGGTAGTAATAGAGGGGAAAAAACGCGCGAAAGGGGAACCACGAAAAAAGCTGCATCAATCGTGCCATACGGCGTGTCCTCGACCAATCGTTAACACCTCCATCGCGAAAGTCTGTAACGCAATGCTGTTGTGTGATGACCAAGGTGAAGGACTGCGACGAGGCAGACAAAGTCTCGGTGGCGTGCACAACGACGAAATCGGACGCGGAAGATAGCCGGAAGGGATCGGCGACCGCCGCGTCTTTGTGCAACGACGAGGAGAACGCCGGTACCCGACGAAAGAAAAAGAAGCGTCGAAAAACGGGGAGGAAACAGCAGTTGCAATTGCAACAGCTACCGCAGGACGTGCCCAACGATAGCCAAGTGCACACAGTGGTGAACCTGCCGTCGTCCTCGGACGAGGTGGACGCGGTTGGCGAGTGCTCGAAAAGGGACTCGTCCAGTAGCCTGGGTGGTACAAGCAGGCACAACACCCTTCGAGAATCGTTGCTCACGGTGTTGGGAAAATTGGTGATCTGGAAGGGCACAAGGTACCACCGTTCGGCCACTGCTGCGTCCTCTTCGTCATCTGCGCCGCCGAATTCGCCACCAGCTACCGAGTGCATCGGCCGTAGCACTTCATTTTTTTCCAGCGGTGAGTTATACGTCGCGAGTATTGATTGTCGATCATGCGAGCGTGTGTTACTTAAGTTTTACGCGCAATTGAACTGGGATTATCCTCACTATGGTTTGTACAACACGTGCGTGGGCTGGCATATCGCTTCATGCAGGGATTAAGGTACTGTTTTAGCTATCGAACACGTATTATCCGAATGGTTCTTTTATTTAAATATTCTGTCATGCCTATACGATATTTTTCGCTGCGAATAGTAATGATAGCGAAAACAGAGCCGATTGTTTCTTCCTTTGTGGCTTCGTCGTTTATTTGGAGTTCATTTATGACGCGAGAGTGTTCAGTTTTGCACAGTACGAAGAAGTGATTGATGTGAATTCTTTTCTTTTAGATGATTCTATACTTTTAAATACAAGGATTTTATAGTATTCTACTTAAAATAAATAAATTATAGACAAGGGTTGAAGGTTCGTAATAGATAATAGATATTACCAAGAGAATTATTTTCCTAGTTTGAATTTTGTAAAAATAACTTCTTTATAATTGCAACATTGTATTTGCTTTCATATGGAAATGGTTGTCGCGTTTATACATATAATTTTTGCAAGCATTAATATTTGCTCGGTTTATAATGAAAATAGCACATCAACGAAGTAATTGAGTTTTTTTTTAATCTAAAATAATGAAACTTTAAAATTAATTAATTTTAGAAATGGAACAATATTCGTCTTTTTTTACCAAACTATTATCACATTTTACATTCTGTGTACAACAGTGTCAATGTCGTCAAGTATATGAAACATTTACAAATTAAGGTATTTAATCTTTCTTGCAAGGCCACGAGTATTTTGTTAAAAAAGACATCAAATCATTTGACATTTTTTGTAATCTCTTTGTTATATAGTGGCAGCAAATTCATCTGCTAGAATTGGATAAAATTTATTTCGGCTCGTACACTTAGAATGTGAACAAAAATGAATAAACATGAATATACTTTTCAGTGAATTTACGCCTATAGAATTTATTAAATTTCATTAACTTATTCACTTTTAATGTTTGGCATATCTTACATTCTTACTCGCTAAACATTTAAAAAATTCTTTTACAAAAAAAACCCTGGTGTATTCCATTAAGGAGCAGTCCAACCTACATATATTTAAAAATGAAGCCTTGTTTAGAAATAGAGGCTCTGAAAGCATTGGACTTCTTTTTCTTCGTTACTTTTAAGTATTATTATCGGTATACAAGAAATAACCGACGGGTCACCCTATACAAATCGTCAGTTTCTTCTTCTTAAAAAAAACCCTGATTTACCAATTGCATGACGTAGAAATTACCGTCCGTAAAATACGGATTTAACTGTATTTCTCTTTATTAGAAAATAATTCCAAAGTTTCGCCCAGTTTGTAACCGCCTTTATTGGAGAATCGGGAGGATATTCCTATGATTGACGATGATTCTACGTGAAAGTTCGAAACTGTAGAGTAATATGTCCCCGGACGAAGTTCCGTTTTCAAGCAAATCGATGTTGAAGATTCGTTCTGAGTACACGTGCACTTAAACGCGGTCCCACATATACATCGGCCTAATGGACATGGCTGTATACGCTGTAATGTGTTTTTTCATTTTTTTGTTTATCACAGCAGTCAATAAAAAATTGAGCAATACGAGGGTGCTAAAAAATGAATATTAATTCATTCCAGTTTGTACGTCAATTTTGTACACCTGTTTCAACATATTCGATGAATTTCAAAATATAGCTCTATTGTTTATTGAAATATTGTTTGCACGTGAGGATATTACTGCATGTATGTATTTCCAATACATTTTATCAGATGGAATCATTGCCTTTCGGACTACATATACTACTGGTTCGATGACATCTCACAGATGTTGAGAATATGTGTACATTTGTTGTGGAAATATCAAGGATTTCGTTCTTTCTGCGGGAGAACGAAATGTAGGTGTGATATAATTACTAGAATGAGGTCATTACTGTGGCTGCAGTAAAAGGTAGGGTGAAATAACGTATGTACGTGTACTTTATGAAAATATTTCGGAACTCCTTCTTTTTCTCCCTTTTTCCCCTTTCTATTTTTCTATAGCGTTATTCAGATTTTGCTCAGTTTCTAATTGTCCTTTTATCAAACGATTTAAATTGTTGGTATTAAAAATGTTGATATCTAGAAAAATACAAAGAAACATTCTATCGTTTTATATAAAATACATAATCATACAGCAGAATATTATGTATGTAGCTGGTACAGTTCTGTCGCTTTAACATCGTTAAGAAATAAAACAAAAACTCGACAGTTTATTTAAACACTCAATAAACGACAACAGGGTGGCAGATGCAGTATAAATGCCCTTTCAGACTTCTGATGAAGCCCACTAAAAGTGGCGAAACATTGGAATTATTTACTAAAATGGGACAATTTATTCCTGGAAGTCTTTAACAATTTTATTCGCCTGCAATGCTGTGCATTACAAAATACAGGAAGATGTTATATAAACTGTCCTATAATACTTCGCACAGTACTATTATTTCAGTAAAAGTAGCACTGGCCATTCACTTTTATGCTGAACATTTTTTGTTCTGCGTTTCCACGAGAATTATAATGAGGTTACGTGGGTGGTAAACAGAAACTACGTAGTAACATTTGTATTATTTTGGTGTACATTGGAACGAAACTATTACGATAATGTAGGGGGTGTCAGGGAAAAGCTGTTGCAGATTACTCAACCCGTTTGTCCATACGGAATCTTGTAATCGATTTTGTTAGCAAAATGCAATCCGTAATACCTGTCGCACTTCATCGTGTTCCCTATATATACAATAAATTAATTCGTTTACTTGGTGCCGATTCATCGGTTAATTTAATTATTGAGTTGTCCTATAAGTAATGCGATTCTTCCGATTAATGCATTAAGTGCAAATGAATAATTATCTGTCGGTAACTAAGAATGACGCGATTTCCATTTTTGTGCAAATATCTTCAACCATTTCTTTTGTTTTATGTAACAGTAGCATAAAACGCCTTTGTCTAACTCATCTGGTCTCTCTGCATTAGGTTTATCTTTGATACTGTCGTTCCTAGCTTGACATTTCTTAAGCCATCTCTGACATTGGCTTACACTAATATTGTCTTCATACACGTCAAATATATTTTTCATCGCCGCAGATACATTATTTCCTTTATTAAACTCATAGAACGTAGCATACCGAGTATGTTCTATCGACAGGCTCAGTTTAAACGTATATAATAATTGTAATATTCCATGTACACTTGTGAACTTTCCATACAATTTCCAATTGTACGTCCATTGTCCAAAGGTTCCTATTTACAGTAGTACACAAATCAAACGGATAAGTAATTATCGTAACGACTACCATTGCTTTATACTCAGCTGCAAGAAAGATCGCAATATTTATTGGTTGACCCAATAATTTGAATTATTCGCGATGCGAAATCTGTAGTTTCTTCGCCATTCAGTTTCGTGTCTTCAAGTAAGTATAAACTCTAGTTACGCAACGAACTTCTTGTTGCAATGGTATTATCGTAAGTTTCGTTTCCTCAATTATGATTTTAGCCCTGCTTTTCTGTATTACGTTTGCTGAGATATGCTGTTAGCCAGATATGTAAGATATTTATGAAGGATTTAAGTTTTAGTTACTTCCTTGTGTAATCTCCTCACTCAGTGCCAGTTAAATATGAGTTTCACTTTCTTTTTTATTCCGGTTTCGAACTGCAAAGTGCCTAAAGGTATGCGAGGTATTTTTGAGGTATACATATATAAGAATCTCGTGTAAAGGTGTAAGTTTTCGTAAGAAGCATTGTTTATAATTTTGTAAGACTAAAGATATTCAGTTTTGTTCTATTCTCTTTACGGGTTATCTTAAGCAACTGTTATTCAATTTACGTTCACTATAGTGCTTTGAATGCAATACTGTTATTGAAGCTCAATAATAAAGAAGCATCATTTAGCAACTTCCTTTAAGCGCATTATTTATTGTTATTAAATACATCCGGCATCTTTTGTAAACACATCGTGGACGCATTCCAGTAACAAAGCATACGAGGTATATTATTATCAGTATTACCGAAAGATATATTTGAATATGCTAAATTTAACGAGGACCATTCAATTTTTTAAATAAAATAGCCGTGAAAACAATTTTCACAACTAAAAATCGGAATAAATAGTTGTTACCATACTCTAGGAAACAACAGATCACTGAAATGCTGTCCCATGAGAATCATTGATCTTCCTTACAAAAAAAACCTATATAATTTGGTGAACTTGAAATTATATTATTAACATCTGTACAATAATTTAATATCGTTCATTTTCCTCTTTTGCAGAAACGGAGAGGAGAATTCGCGCCAATAATCGCGAGTTCAACTCACAGTTTAATTACGCGGTAAGACCGAAGCACGATTCCATAGTTCCACGTTTTCCCACGCGATAATTAAGAGTCGAAGAAGCGGCAATGATACTGACGACCACGCGTTTCACTTTTTTCCTTTCAGAACAACTACATCAAGACGTCCAAGTATTCGGTTCTGACGTTCCTACCATTAAATTTGTTCGAGCAATTTCAGCGGCTCGCTAACTTTTACTTCCTATGCCTGCTGGTGCTTCAGATGATCCCCGCTATCTCATCCTTGACCCCCATCACCACAGCCATACCCCTTATAGGGGTGCTCATGCTCACTGCCGTCAAAGATGCCTACGACGATTTTGTAAGTACTAGAAAAAATGACAAAACATTGTCGTAATACATGTGAAATAAAATATAAGAAGATATCGAATAATTTTTCTTTTACTTTTTTTCCAGCAACGGCACAGCAGCGATTCGCAGGTGAACAATCGAAAATCTCAAACGTTGCGTGGTACTAGCCTTCGAGAGGAGAAATGGTCGCAAGTGCAAGTAGGGGATGTAATTAGAATGGAAAATGATCAATTCGTTGCAGCCGATGTCCTTCTTTTATCTACTAGTGAGCCAAACGGTCTTTGTTATATTGAAACCGCAGAATTAGATGGGTTAGTAGTTTTCAATAACAATTATTGACTGGATGAGAAAATTCGAAGACATTCAACATAGTAACTTAACTTGGCCGTTAAAATTAGAATATAGAAAGTGTTCTACATTCTGGATGAAATTAGAAAGGGGAGAAGCAATGAAATGTACTTAATGATTCTAGGGAAACGAATTTGAAGTGTCGGCAGTGTTTAGCCGAGACTGCCGAGATGATGGATAATCATGAATTGATTGGTCAATTTGATGGTGAAATTGTATGCGAGACTCCGAATAATTTGTTAAATAAATTTGATGGTACTCTTACTTGGAGAGGAAGAAAGTAAGTGACGTGTAATAAGTTGAGTTTGATAATCGTACAGGTAGAGCTGTGCATAATATTGAAATTATTTTATACACAAATTACAGGTACCCATTGGACAACGACAAAGTTATATTAAGGGGTTGCGTGCTCAGAAACACGCAATGGTGCTATGGTGTGGTCATCTTTGCAGGCAAGGATACCAAATTGATGCAAAACTCAGGGAAGACAAAATTTAAGAGGACCTCTATAGATAGGCTGCTGAATCTTCTCATCATCGGGATAGTGTTCTTTTTACTTTCTATGTGTTTGTTCTGTATGATCGGTTGTGGTATTTGGGAAAGCCTTGTGGGTCGTTATTTCCAAGTGTATCTACCCTGGGACTCGTTGGTACCTAGCGAGCCTATGGGTGGTGCCACGGTGATCGCTCTGCTTGTGTTCTTTTCTTATGCTATTGTATTGAACACAGTGGTGCCAATCAGTTTATATGTGAGTGTCGAAGTTATCAGATTCGTTCAATCGTTTTTGATTAACTGGGATGAAGAGATGTACTATGCACCAACGAACACACACGCAAAAGCAAGGACTACTACGTTAAATGAAGAGTTGGGACAGATAGAATATATATTTTCCGATAAGACCGGAACATTGACACAGAATATCATGACTTTTAACAAGTGTTCTGTGGCAGGAAAATGTTATGGGGACATTATCGACGAAGTAACCGGGGAAGTCGTCGATTTAAGTGAGGTGAGTCTGTTTATATCATTATCTGTAACCAGACTCGATGCGGATGATGGGGTACGTTGTATCACTAGATTGTTCGTTTATATAATGAAATCGATTGTTCCATTTTTGTTGCCTTTTTCTTTTTTTGTTTTTTCTTTTTGTTTTTTTAGCTTTTAATGTTTTGTAAGTGTAACGTTTTACTTATAAGTTAAATATTTTTTGTTACCGTTGCAATGAGACTTATTTATTGTTATTGAAATTTTCACTGCATCGGCGTTACGTGTACACGCTTTACATCAAGAAATACAGATAATTTAATGATTAAAGAGAAAAAGTAAGCTTCTTATTGAAAAAAAATATATTCGGTTTGATACAAATTCTTGTTGTATTTTTAAATGAAGAAAAATTGTAATCACGAAATTTAGATCATTAAGAATTTCATTTTCATTCGTCATCACACGTTTGTTATCAAGAAAAAATATATGGATTATTGTATGATTATGATGGAACCATATGAAATGTTTCTAATTGCGAGAAGTATTATTCGTTTCGCGTAATAATGTAATTCTTAATAACTAATGATAATAAATAAGTTCCCATCAGTTTAGTAATGTTTTCTTGGTAACAAGATAGATACATTAGAATCATTTCACAGTTTGGCCATATTTTGCATAAGTTTTCATGTACATTACTTAGCATGTGTGTGCTGCATGTAGACGGACAAAGCTGCCCAAACACCTACGATGCGATGGAAAAATGGTCAAGAATTTGTTCAAGTTTATACACCAATAAGTGGTCCAAACGTGCGTCTACTGGAACAGGTGGAAAGGATATCCAATATAATTGGAGAACCAGGCACCCTTTGCAGTCCGATGATTCCGCATAAACTTTCAGTACGCATGTTAATAATTAACGCAAATCTACCTGAAACGAAGAAAACTATGTACACTGTCCTATTTATCTTATTCTATTGTTCTCCTATTTGTATGCTATGCTATCATAGGTATTTAAACATCAGGTATTGGGTATTATTAATTGTACCAGGTTTAACGAGCATTTAATCGTTCGAAACACGTAACACTTATTAAGTATGTATTGCTTTTCAACGTCTTTCACTTCTCTATTTACTAGATGCATGTTAAATCGTTCATTTTTATTTACAAGCATATTGTACGCTTCATAACCCGCTTAAAACTACAACACTAATGTTCACAAATGCTTTAATGGTATTATAAAATTATAACATCTCATATGTGTCTGCTGACTTACAACAAATCTATTTATACGGAGGCAAGGTATTTACCCTAATTTCTAGTACTTTCATTTCCACATAATATTTCTTGTTTAACAAACTAACAAATCAAACGGTCGTGGAATTGGTTTGTAATTGTTACTTAACAATACATTTACAGACAATGCCGCCCTTGGATTTCTCGTTCAACAAAGATTACGAACCAGAATTTAAGTTCTACGATGCCGCGTTACTCGAAGCTGTAAAAAGGAATAACGAGGATGTTCATAGTTTCTTTCGACTGCTCGCCCTTTGTCACACCGTTATGCCCGAAGAACGTAATGGCAAACTGGAATATCAAGCACAGTCGCCGGATGAGGCTGCACTTGTCTCGGCGGCTAGAAACTTTGGCTTTGTATTCAGAGAAAGATCTCCAAATAGTATAACCATCGAAGTTATGGGGAAACGTGAAATATACGAATTGCTGTGCATTCTGGATTTTAATAATGTTAGAAAAAGAATGTCTGTAATATTGAGGAGGGACGGCCATCTCAGATTGTATTGCAAAGGGGCGGACAATGTTATTTACGAACGATTGAAAAAAGGCAGCGAAGATATGATGGCCAAAACATTAGAACATCTTAATAAATTTGCTGGAGAGGGCTTACGAACTTTGTGCCTTTCGGTCAGAGATCTGGACGAACAATTTTTCAATGATTGGAAGCAACGTCATCAGGAGGCTGCCATGAGTCACGAACATAAGGATGATAAACTGGATGCAATTTACGAAGAGATTGAAAAGGATATGACTTTATTGGGCGCCACTGCGATTGAAGATAAATTGCAGGATGGTGTACCACAAACGATTGCTAATTTGGCCCTTGCTGGTATCAAGATCTGGGTGTTAACGGGTGATAAACAAGGTGAAAATATATATTTAAAGTTTAACCTTTTAGAACTGTATAAAGTATAAGTCTGTTGTACATTACTTTTATACGGGGAATATATGTAACGTAAGGAAAAACTTGTGTGTTTTGCTTCTTTTAATTCTCTTATTTTTTTTTGTTTACATATATACAGAAACGGCTATCAATATTGGTTATTCCTGCCAGTTGCTGACGGATGATCTTACAGATGTTTTTATAGTAGACGCCACTACCTATGACGGCGTTGAAAATCAGTTATCGCGGTACTTGGAAACTATTAAATCAACCTCCAGTCATCAAAATCGGCCAACACTCTCCGTTGTCACATTCAGGTGGGACAAGGAAAGGTCAGACACCTGAAAGAGACGGAGTACAAACATTAATCTTTTCCATACCTAAATCTGACTAATTAACGCATTTATTTAAAAAATTTCTCTTTCGTGTTGAATGTGGCATCATGTTCTGTGTAATGCTTTCTTTGTCTGATTATGCCTGACAATTTATGAATATTTCAGACCCAGATTCTCTATCTTCAACATCAAATTGAGACAATGAAATTCGAAATTCCAAATAATATAGCATTCTATTTTTTTAAAATCGATAATTTGGAACTGTGCATTCTTTATAACATTTCTGTTGATAACTATCGATTCAATTATAGTGTAGCATGCAATGATTAAGACATTTGCAAAAAACAATGAAAAATTAAATTGCACCAATGCACAATTTTAATTCAACTTATTATATATGCAAATGTAACAGTTTTATTGGACTGAAGTCAAATTGTGTTTTTACAAAATGCTCAGTAAAATATGTATTTGCATGCAAATATATAAATATCAATATTCCATATAATTCTAATTACCCTTATTATTTTTATGATTAAAAGAACATTGAAGCCATGTATCTCGTGCTTGTCAATCATTCTATTCACGACGTAGATATTTCAGTCCATTGTAGATTAGGCCCTAGTCCTTTTCTCAAAATATTATAATTTTAGTTCGTTTTTTCGATACTGTACGATTATTATATATTGACATTAATTAGTCGAAACGAATAATAACAATTATTATGTGCTTGATACTCACTCCTTCTCTTTCTGTATGCTTAAAATTAATCTTACATTAGTAATAATAATATTAATAACACGAAAAGTATGTTGCTTATGTCACGTTATATTATCAGTAGTCCGTGATACAGTGCACTGTGTGTATTGTTTATAATTATGGCGCATCATTTTCGTATCCAACGAAACAAATTAAATTTCCTCTGTTTACGTTGCAAGTAAATTTAAATTTTCTTTTTATCTAATTATGTTAGATAAAAATCTATTGACTTTGAACAAAAATAAATTTTTGATTTGAAATAAAAGAAAAGTTTACATTAAGTATATATCGTATTTTATTTCAAAATTAAACTGTTTCATTTGAATATTATATTTTTAACATGCAGCAGTGATACTGAATACAATCCTAGCAGGGATGAACAAGACGAACACGAAATGGATCAAGCAACCGGGTTCGCCGTAGTTATTAATGGGCATTCCTTAGTTCATGCACTACATCCGCAACTTGAGCAACTTTTCCTTGATGTATCAAGCCAATGTAAGTTCTCTATTCATGAAATTCATTATCTTTTATCAGAACAAATATTAACATTATACATTATGAAATTTTAGGTAAAGCTGTGATATGCTGTCGTGTAACTCCTTTACAAAAAGCAATGGTAGTTGAATTAATCAAGAAAAATAAAAATGCTGTGACATTGGCAATCGGTGATGGAGCTAATGATGTCTCGATGATAAAAACAGCTCATATAGGTGTTGGTATCAGTGGTCAGGAAGGGTTGCAAGCTGTACTGGCATCCGATTATTCGATAGGGCAGTTTAGGTTTTTGGAAAGGCTACTTCTTGTTCACGGCAGATGGTCGTACTATAGGATGAGCAAATTTCTTAGATATTTTTTTTACAAGAATTTTGCGTTTACACTATGCCACATCTGGTTTGCCTTTTTCTGCGGATTTAGCGCACAGGTATTACCTTCATATTATTGATATTTCTTTTACCGATACATTATACGGAGTAGTTATAAAATGATGAATATAAGGCGAATGCGATTCACCATACATATTCCTTTGTCGAGTAACTGATTCCAAAGTTGAGTATCGGCGAAGATGAACTTTTCTAATATTTCTGATTTTTCAATATGTGCGATTGAACGCTCTCCATTCTAGCGTAAGCATTTTCGTGAATACTAATGAATGCATATTGTTTCAGACTGTATTCGATCCAATGTACATCTCTGTCTACAATCTCTTTTATACATCATTACCTGTAATGGCAGTTGGTATATTCGATCAGGATGTTAACGATAAAAATAGTTTGATGTATCCGAAATTGTACGCACCCGGTTTACAAAATTTACTTTTTAATAAAAAAGAATTTTGTTGGAGTGCCATACATGGCTTCTTTGCTAGTTGTGTAATATTTTTGGTTCCATATGGTACGCTTCAATTATTCATTCCTGACATTACTAGGTCTCAAAATTGATTACACGATATAACTGAAATTACGCAAATTTGTCTTCCAGGAACGTATAAGGATGGAGTATCGCCAAAGGGCTATGTACTTTCTGATCATATGTTGCTGGGAAGTGTTGTAGCCACTATATTAGTCATAGTTGTGACTGTTCAAATAGCCCTAGATACGTCATATTGGACGATTGTTAATCATATTATGGTTTGGGGCTCCCTCGTTTGGTACTTTATTTTAGACTACTTCTATAATTTCGTCATAGGTGGTAGTTATGTTGGCAGTCTCACAATGGTATGTTGTTTTTCAATCACAATACAAATAATAATTTCGAAGCATTGTTAATATTTGAGCGCTTAATTTTAGGCAATGTCCGAGGCAACTTTTTGGTTTACTGCCGTCATCTCGTGCATCATATTGGTAATACCTGTACTGTCGTGGAGATTTTTCTTCATAGACGTTAGGCCAACATTGTCTGACAGAGTCAGACTAAAACAAAGATTGGCACAGCTTCGATCTCGTCAAAGTCAAGACATACTTCGTACACCATCTACAAGACGAACACGACGTTCTCTTCGTTCAGGATACGCTTTTGCCCATCAAGAAGGTTTTGGCAGACTCATTACATCTGGCAAGATTATGCGAAAATTACCAAACGGTGCAGATTTCAAATTTGCCATGCCATTTACGAACAATACCAGCAAACAAGTTAGTGTTGCAACCACGTCACCAAAGGACAATGCATCCAAAAATTCGCATACATTGGATACTATTAATCTGTAATGTGGACATTATAATTGTAAGTCTTTCCACCATCTATTAAATTTCGGATAAATGACTTGCTAAGCTACGTGGTAGCTCTAATGTGAAAGGGTTATACAGGTTTTTCTGCAAATTACTTTTTTTTTTGTATATTACCATCAATAGAATTTTTCTAAATTCCATGTCGGATCATGAAATTTTGTTTATTCGTAATTCGTTGCCGTTGCATATATGTAACATATACGGAAAATTTTGTGAGTACCATGCATTACAATAGCTGAAACTAAAATTGCCAGCTTGTTAGATTCAACGTTTTGTATCGATGTTTATAAAAATTTCAGTAATCGAATTTCATGTGACAATAAAGCATTAATTTTTTTGCATAAGAAAGTTTACATGCTAGTGTCTACTAAAGAGAACCATTTCTTTCTTCAAGAACAAATTATCGTTAGTTGAAAGTCATTTTAATACGATGCATTTTTAAAAGATCAACGATTGTTCTAGACTCTTGTGCAAATCTGCTTTGCCATGCATGGTATAATTGTACTCCTGGACACATTTTTGTTAACGTTCTTATTTACATATATCTAATGAAATTTGCTCAATAACATCTTTTTGACGTGTAAAAAAAATATACGAAGTAAATTATTCTAATTTCCTATACAAGGTTTATGTTATAGAGAGTCTAGAACGAAAATGATCTCATATTTAGAAAACCCATTAAGCTAATGATAATGACCTCGGATAAATTCAATAATAGTGCACAGGATACATTTCCTTTTTATACGTATGATCAAGGTTCAACGTTTCAAAAACTGTGGAAACTTCAAAACGTGTTACTATCCACTTGCTGCCTGTATTAATTTTTCGACAATATAGATTACTCGATTTACGTATTACTTTCTGATGTGTTAATACTGTGAATGAAGATGAATTATTTTACATGGACTAACTATAATGATAGATCCATATTATTGGGCATATATTTTCGAAAACATATTCCAAATTTCACATGTACACAAGAATATATAGGGTACTGACAAAGGGTGAAAACGCTATTCTAAATGAATTAATTTATTTCATAATTGGCGTAAAAGTGTAACGTAATAACAAGGTAAATTGTAATTTGTATGATCATGACACTCCCTGTGTACATATACGTAGAGGTATAAAAATCATATATACTATCCCTACTTGTATTATATACTATCCTACTATGAATATGGTTACTGTAAAAATATGTTTACACGATACAATATATGTATATATATATTTACATATGAATATATATATAGATGCATATGTATAGATAAGGATTATAGTTACGATAATAATTGCCTTTATAAAATATTCATACATGAAACAATTAAAATACTGTATCATAATATTGACTGTAAATATTTTAAAGATATATATATATATTATATATATATATCTACATTATTAAATGTTAAGTATACATTTTTTAAAAGAAAGTAATATATAGGTAGAACAATTTAAAGAATATAAAAATAGTAGTTATACTATATTATACTATTGCGGATAATGTTTGCCTTGGACTGACTACTGAATATATATGTGTATATATATATATATATGTGTATATGTGTGTGTGTATATATATATGTATATTCATATAAAATATAATAAAATAAAAAACAGTAGTAAAAGTGAAATATGTATTTCTACTTTTAATATTAATATGAATTCTAGGGAAATATAACATGTATTGGGAAGTGCGTTCCAAATGTAATTTTTTTTTATGTAAAGAGAAACACGGGAATTTATTGCTTTCAAACATTGTGCCTAATCAAGAAGCTACACAGAGTGTTTCGCATTGCAATGGTATTTTGTTCATTTATGTTTATGCTAAACGGCATATAATGTAAATATATATATAATTAATTAATGGTATAAAATTATTTAAATATTATTATTATATCAAATTATTCGGGTTTTTTTCTCTTGAACACAAACATCTATGTATATAAATGCTATTTATATCATGTTACGTTCCGATCCAAAATTAATAACCGAGGAAAAGAAATTTATCTTTTCCTCTTTGAAGTAGATACAGCATATACGTAAAGCAGAAATATCGAGAAACATGAGTGGGATAAGTTTTATAATTTCAATGAATTGGTATTTTGATGTTGAGAATAAAATACATAAATCTTAATGTAATATGTAAACTTTATTATAATGATATTGCGATTTTCTGCCAAGTTGAAAATTATGTATTTTCAAAGGGGAAGCTATTGAACAAAAGATTTGCAGTGTTAATTGAATTTTTGAAACATAAATCGGACTTTCAATAATAATATGCAATAACTGAAATATACTTTTGCAAGTAAATATGACAAAAAGATTGTAAAATTATTTCCAATATTGAATACAAAGTGTACCGTATTAAATTATTTATGTTAGAGGAATTACGAATATATTGTTCTTTACTCACGGGAAAAGATTATTGTGTTCTCTAGTAAATGCACCGCCCATATTTTTCGTCTTAAACTTGTTTAAAATATACATTTATTTTATAACAATTCTTGCTAAGTAGTATTTGGAAATGTGATATTATTATTACGGACAGCTATGTTATAAAATGTATCTATTACTTGTTTTAACCCCCCCCCCCCAAATGGGTGTAATTTCATTTTCGTTTACCAATAACACCCTTCTCGTAAAAGTTGAATTCCATGATTTTTAAATAGCATTAGGTGACATTATCCGCAATATTATTTTTATCTTACGAAATCTTTTTGTACTCTTATGTATAATGTATTTACATGCACCTTTTACAAAATGTATTTGTTATTATCAGTTATATTTAATTTTCTATTTTGATAGATTGGAAAATTTATAACAGTGAAAAAATATGTATAGTAATGTTATTTAAAAGTCTTGGTACACATTGACTTAATGTAAAGAAAAAAGATAAGAAATTAAGGAAAATAAGCATTATAAGGTAGTCATAAACATGTTGTTGGTTGCATAAGTTGTTATATATGTTACTTTAAATACTGAATCAAATGTCTAGAAACAAAATGCAAGAGCTAATTGTCTGCTGCATGTGCTCTATAGACTGCGCATCAATTATTGCTTAAAAAAAAATGTTTGCTTAGGACATAGTATAATTTAAAGGAACGGCACAATTGTACTTTATATTCGTGTACAATTGTTAAATCTTCATTACCGTTCATGTCTAATGAATAATCTTTTACTGCAATTTTTCAAGTACGTGTTCTTTGTGGGATGCTAATACAAGACAATAATATACTTAACAACAGCATTAAAGAATATAAAAATATTTCGTGTAATTAACAAATATCTTTATCGCATCTGGATATTTATCAGTTGAACAGAAATTGATAACGGTTTTGTTCTTGATTACTTGATGATATTGTATTTATAGGAGGAGTAATTTTTTTTATTTAATACTATGTCCTATGTACTATTTCTGATATATTCTACTTTCATGTATCAAAGATTGCATCCTATATAAAAATTTACGCCCTATTAAATCGAAGAAAGTTTTACAAGCACATTACATGTGTAGGGCCATGCAGAGGGGCACATGTAAAGATGCTAATATTATCGAATATAATGTTCCTCACGAAGTGCACGCAGGATAACTAGTGTGTATGAGAAAAAGTCATGTGTCTGTTGCAATATAATATGGCAGTCAATACACTGATGACTGTAAATGAGTTACGTTCTCGGGTAATCCATTGGTTCCACTACTGGAATCTACTTTTCTGCAATTTCTGGAGTTGTTACGCTCAAATATGTTCAGTAGTATGTTAACGCTTTGTCACAAATAATAAGCAATACGTTTTTATTTGTATCTGCGACGAATGTATCGATACGACAAAACTGGTGAAATTTTTTTGCAAGCGGTATTCATTTCTTTCTGATCTTGTATTACACTCTGTGTAATATCAATTTTGTAAATCGAAATATTGCTTTAAGTATGTACATCGTGTACAGTGACTCTACTTCTAAAGCGTATTATTTTTTTTTTTATGTATAAGCAACATGCATGAAAGGAGATACAAAACATAGAAGAATATGCGTACATACGTCATTTGAACAATCAAATTTAGTACAAGTTATTTCTGTAGATGCATTATTTTCTATTGATAGGTATTACTTCTTTCATTTACTTTGAAGATCACCTTTGCATTCAGTTGTATTTATCTAAATTGAAAATGATACTCATAATAATTCCCATACTTTCCCACTATCCTGAGCCTGGCAGATATTCATATACGACCTTCCAAACAAAAAAGTTTGTTTATTGTGCATTAAAAAAACTGTTACATAGTTATTATTTATAGTTCAGTCTAAACAAGAGGGACCACAGTACGATGTGTTAGAGCGAATTTATCATTTATATATACAAAGGTGTTTTCGGAGATTACTTATGTTTTCTGTCATTTGTTTAATCGCAATCTTTCGGAGTTTTCATATTAAATCTAACATCTCCAATATATAGAATTCTTTTCTTAATTTCCTGATTTAATATATCATTTATATATCACGGGTTTCAAATGTATCGTATCACATTGTTTGGTAATCTCCTAACGCATCTACCTTAAAATCGTCTCATTTTATTTACATAAAGCCTGCAGCTTCGCACCTCTATGTCCGGATCTAACAAACCATGCGAAGGAAATATTAAATGTTGCTTCAGTATTTAAATGCACACATCGTCTTAATTTATGCTTTTAATGTAATTATATGTAAAATACAAACAAATTTTGTTACAGCTTTATGTAATATATTGAGATTCTATTCTTACATGATTCTAATGTGAAACACTTTTTCATCGATTTCAGAGGTAGCCAATTCATGTTGATATGTGCATTAATATAAGATATGTACAATTTGTATCTTTACAAAGTTATTATTATGTTTTCGTTACCCATCAGTATTGAATAGAATTATGTATACATAACGTATATGTGTGTAATAGATACATGTATATTGAAATTATGCACGGATATTAGACTGACTAAAACGATGCAGCCAGTCGTGAGCGGTACTCGTAAAAAACTGTTTGCAAGCCCGTCAACAGATGAGCAGTGCAAAATCATAAAATATAGAAGAAATTATAAAAATGTAATTTTTATCCACATGTGCTTTGCAAAGCGGATGTATTGAAGAAACATTATTTATACTTCATACATTTCTCAGAAAGGAAATGTTTTGGCTGAATATCGACAAATAGAAACCGGGATGCAAAAAAGAAAATCCAGTAATCTTTGTACTTATTGTGGAACGCGAATGATTAATCTTGCGGCAAAAAACGCTGCGAAATACGATTGCAGTTTTAATCATTTGTTATCAACGAGTTACGTATTTATGCTATCTAAATTTGAATATTTCACAAGTTACAAAATTGTTCACCTATCAAACATTTCTTACTAGGTTTTAAGTTAATAAAAGTAATGCAGCATAACGTTGTATTTTTCAAATATGTATTTATTATTTCAACCTATAATAGTCCTATCCCGCATTAATGTTCTATACAAATAACTTATTTATTCCGAGCATATGCAATGTTCATATGTTAGATAATATATTCATAATATATCAAATGAATATCTTTATTTGATTTTGATCACTTGCATAATAATCTTGTAACAAAAATACATCATTGGTTCTACGCTGTGTACACAGTATTCTACTGAATATCTACTTAATATTATATATCATGATTTTTTTCAGCTCAATTGTACACTACGTATTTATTTATACAAATTAAATCCATCTATTTCTTCTTCCCTCTCTGAGTTTCGAATTATATTGGCAATCAATTATAAAATCAGTTCAGGAAAGTAATGATAACACGTTATAGCTTGTAATAATTTACAATTAATTCTAATTAAAGTTATAGTTAAAACTGCAATCTTTTCGCAAGCGAGGCACCATCCATTTGCTCTAGCAGTTTCCTTTTTAGACTAGGTTTCTCTTCTGGTTGTCGTTGTACAGACGTAGGAAGAGGTAATCTAGATCCCGGAGTTGGTGCTGGTTTGTTGCTAAAGTATGGCATTTGAAGAGCTTGATCGCATGCACACCTTTCTAAGGGATTTACATTTAACAAACTAGCGATTAAGTCTAGAAGATCATCACCCGCAGCGGTAAAGATATGTTTCAGCGGTGTGCCCGGGAATGGTTTAAATTGTATAAAATCTGGCAATTCAGTCATTCCTGGCCATGTTTCTTCAGTTGGTGTACCTAATGTCTGAAAATAATGAATAACTTATACAGCATTGTACATAAAAATAGTATGTAAAAGCTTTTGATAAATTATAATAAACTTAAGGACAATACTTGAAATATTCTGGTAAGTTGATCCAGATCGGATTCCCCGGGTAAAAATGGTACACGTAATAAGAGTTCTGCTAATATACATCCAACTGCCCACATATCAATTCCAGTTCCATACAATCTTGCACCGTATAACAGTTCAGGTGCTCTGTACCACCTTGTTACTACTTGATGAGTATTTATGCGATTCGGCGAACCGAAAAACTTAGCCAAACCAAAATCACCAATTTTCAAAACTCCTTCTCCATTGACAAGTAAATTGTTTGGTTTCAAATCTCTGTGAAGTATCCAGTTAAAATGCAAGTAATCTAATCCTTGCAAGGTTTGAATCATGTATGCCTTAATATTTGCTGCCGTTAACACTATATTGTTATCCTTTATTATTACTTCTAAATCTGTATCCATAAAGTCGAATACTAACGAAACATTCGATTTGTGCCCAAAAACATCTGAAATAAATCGATATATTAACATAAACATGAATTAAACGATCTCAATTTTTAACACGTATGTATACAACCTACATACCTAATAAACCAATCACATTATCATGTTTCAGTTCTTGCAGTAATTTAATTTCACGTAATGCCGTACGATTTATACCGTCTCTAGCTTCTGCACGACTTCCAACTTTAATCTGGAATTTGTCAATTGCGGACGCTTCAAAAATAAACAAATCATTTGTTACGCAGAAAATACTCGAACGTAACAAACCTTTTTCACGGCAACAATTTTGGACGTTTCAATATCTTTGGCTTTATAGACAGTAGCGAACTGGAATGAATATTGAAATTCGTAAATATATTGGCGACGTCGAACAGAATTTTCACCTGCAACTAACCTGTCCTTCTCCCAGAAAATCAATTTTCTCGTATCTTCGCAATTTCTCTGCCATTTTCTTTTCCAACTATATTAAAACTTCACCCGTTCCTTAGAAAACGATCATTTATTTAAAATAATATTAGAAGATAATAATGCTTGATACGCTTCATGAGATGAACGAATTCAAAACAAAGCGTAAGTCTGGAAAACTTGCAGTGTGTCGCTGCTGTGCTCGCAGTTGCACATGCTTCAGCAAGAATCTCGCTGCCTAGTGGCGTATATCGAATGGCCATCTACAAAGAAGTGCGCGAACTACTCACTACGATACTGACATTGAAGTGGTAAAAAATATTCAATGGTACAATGGTCACAGACGAGATATAGGAATAGACAGGGCATCTTATGGACGTTCGTGGCCCAACGTGACGGCCATACCGACTCAGAAATGCGACACTGATATGAGCGTCCTCTGTTCATGAACAGTGATCAGTTGAAGAACTGATATTTACTGAAGTGTGTGCGGACAGGATTCATGCGATGTGTGGAATACCTTCTACTGTTTCTGACCAACTTTTAGCCGGACCCACGACTCTAGGGTCGTGCCTATTGGACTTCTGCGGGTTCTGAATAAGTTTTAGCTGAACCACCGACGAGATATAGGAATAGACAAGACATGCAATGTATTTTTTCGGCCACGATTTCTGGGACGCCGCGTCCCATTACCATTTCCGTGTCACTCGCAACGTTACCCACAGATTATTGAAAACGATGCGAAAATTAAATAATTTTAAAGAATTCTTTTGTTCTTTGCCGCAATGAAAGGAAACGAAGGATATGAAACATTTAATGTTAATTAAAAATCTTTTAATTAAAGAAACACATGATAACAAGTTTTCTTATTTCAATTGTATACAATTGATAGTATACTGTGACGTCTGCCGGCATCGCCTTCGACGTATTGATTTAGATCGTCGTCGGTAAAGAGAACGCCCTCCATACGTTCCTCTTCTAATTCTATTTCTAAGCGCCTGAAGTTGGTACGCAGGATTCGCCACCAGGTCGCCATCGTCGTCGTCGTCTTCGCGCAAGTGGTCGCCCCTTGGCCACTTCATATATATATAAGTTCCGATCCTGAATCCTTGCGTCTGGGGCAGGAGTCGACTGCAGCCCTACTGATCAGTCTAGGCGGTCGATTCCGAGACGAAACGCACATCCAAACTCCAATATCCTTTTTCCTTCCTCGACATGCCTCCTCACCCCGGAGAAATTACGGTCCTCAGCAAGTTGTTGCAGCGGCGGGCTGGGTGACGTGGCAAGATCCCTACGTTGCGTCCCACCTTAGGGCCGGGACGTAACAATACTATCAATAAATGAAATAATTTTTAAAGTTATACTTTACATTACATTATTTTCTGATAAATGACAACAAAAAATTGAGCTAAGAGATGTATATTTTTGTAACCCCCCAACAATAATGTTGCCACAATGAAAAAGATAGTGACGATAATTATGTATACTACAATTGATAATTGTATAGTTACTAGACAAATTCTTTAATTATCTTTTTCCTTGGAGCAATTTTATGGTTAATGAAAGACGCAATTTCTAATTTATATTCGACTAATAACAATGACAAAGTATCTCATTTACTAATATAAGGCAATTCCAGCGCTAAACGTGTCTGGAAACAACAAGTATATGCACAAGTTACACAATTGTTATAATTTAAAATAAGCTTTAGCATATAAAGTACGTAAATATTAGTATTAGTTTTATCTGTAAGATATATTGTATATTAACTTCAAAGATTAGCTTATAAGTATTAGATTATTTATGTTTATACTATTTTTAGTGTTACATAAATATTAGTTTAGAATTGATACAAGTTGTTCGAAGTTTAGTTGTTCGATGTATTGTAAATAGATATATAATAGAATAGTTCATAAGTATCTGCTTGTAAATTTAATTGGAACATTATTGTAACTTGTATCTTCATTAATTACTTTAAATAAATATTCAATGAAAAGAATACCACTGCTCTTTGTTTTACTTTCACACCTTACCAATCCTTGAAAGAACCTAATTCCAATTCCTTATACAAGAAGTACCGTGGACGAACTTTAAATGGAAAGTTCTAAAGTGGGAAACTTGTCAAAATGGCCCTATACGTTATTAAAGTTGGCAGAAGGAAATTCTTGGAAATACCATCATCTTCAAAGTCTTCACTTGTTGCAAAATTGGTTGGTAATTAAACGCTCAGAAATTCCTGGAACGTGACGTCATTTCCAAAAACTCCTGCGATGAAAGACCTCCTCGCTTATCATATTCTCCTAATACAAATCCAGGATTTTCAGCGAGATATTTTTGGCAGGAACTCGGAAATTTCAGCGCTCGGAAATTCCTGGAATGTGACGTCATTTGTGAGAACGAATACCTCCTTGCATATCATACTCTCCTGATACAAATCCAAGATTTTCGGCACTTAAATTTCAACTGAAAATCGTGGATTTGTATGAGGAGAATATGATAAGCGAGGAGGTCTTTCATCGCAGCAATTCTTGGAAATGACGTCACGTTCCAGGAATTTCCGATCGCAAAATTTCTGAGATTCTGGCAAACATATCTGGCTGAAAATCGTGGATTTGTATCAGGAGAATATGATAAGCGAGGAGGTCTTTCATCGCAGCAATTCTTGGAAATGACGTCACGTTCCAGGAATTTCCGATCGCAAAATTTCTGAGATTCTGGCAAAAATATCTGGCTGAAAATCGTGGATTTGTATCAGGAGAATATGATATGCGAGGAGGTCTTTCATCGCAGCAATTCTTGGAAATGACGTCACGTTCCAGGAATTTCCGATCGCAAAATTTCTGAGATTCTGGCAAAAATATCTGGCTGAAAATCGTGGATTTGTATCAGGAGAATATGATATGCGAGGAGGTCTTTCATCGCAGCAATTCTTGGAAATGACGTCACGTTCCAGGAATTTCCGATCGCAAAATTTCTGAGATTCTGGCAAAAATATCTGGCTGAAAATCGTGGATTTGTATCAGGAGAATATGATAAGCGAGGAGGTCTTTCATCGCAGCAATTCTGGGAAATCACGTCACCTTCTAAGAATTTCCGGGCGCATAATTTTGTAGCCTTTTGCCAACAAATTTTGCAAGACTTTGACCTGTTTTCTTTAATGACGTATAGGGCCATTTATACAAGTTTCTCGCTTCAGGACTTTGCATTTAAAGTTCGTCCACGGTACTTCTTGTGTAAGGAATTGGATTTAGGTTCTCTCAAGGATTTTTGAGGTGTGAAAATAAAAAGAGCAGTGGAATTCTTTTCAATGAACATTTATTTAAACTAATCAATGGAGATACAAATTGCAAAACTGTTCTAATTCAAATTAACAAGCTAATACTTATGAATTATTCAATTATATCTATTTACAATACATCGAACAACAACTAAACTTCGAACAACTTGTATCAATTCTAAACTAATATTTATGTAACACTAAAAATAGTATAAACTTAAATAATCTAATACTTATAAGCTATTCTTTGTAGTTAATATACAATATATCTTACAGATAAAACTTATACTAAAATTTACGTACTTTTTATATGCTAAAGCTTATTTTAAATTACAACAATTGTGTAACTTGTGTATATGTAAATTGTTTATTATATCTTTCCTTTTATATTTAGGATATTCAGTAGAACTTGTAGTAAAAGCGATATTAAATTTTATACAAGATCTCCTGAATGCACTGAATATAAAATAGAACATATAATAGATATACATAACAGTTGATTGCACAATTGTTCTAAATTAATCGTATGCGCTAATAACAGTTACAAACTATTTTTATAAACCAATTTACTATAACTAAAGGATAGCTAAAGGATAGCTAAAGCTCTAACGAGATATAGGAAAGCATTCACATATATTCACACAATCGTATGAGTCCCAATACTACTTCAGTAAATAATAGTTCTTCAACTGATGACTGTTCATGAGCAGAGGACGCTCAAATCAGTGTTGGATTTCTGAGTCGGTATGGCAGTCACGTTGGGCCACGAAAGTCCATAAGGTGATTGGTCTACTCATATATTTCGTCTATGGCAAAAGCTTTAAAATTATTTACTCTCAAAGTCTACGATAGGGAGCGCTAACACCGTTTTCTATAATCTGTTGGTAACGTTGTGACTGACATGGAAATGGTACGGGTTATTTAATCACCGACGAGATATAACAATAGACAAGACATCCAATGTATTTTTTCGGCCACGATTTTTGGGACCCGGGCACCGACGAGATATAGGAATAGACAAGACATGCAATGTATTTTTTCGGCCACGATTTCTGGGACGCCGCGTCCCATTACCATTTCCGTGTCACTCGCAACGTTACCGACAGATTATTGAAAACGATGCGAAAATTGAATAATTTTAAAGAATTCTTTTGTTCTTTGCCGCAATGAAAGGCAACAAAGGATATGAAACATTTAATGTTAATTAAAAATCTTTTAATTAAAGAAACACATGTTAACAAGTTTTCTTATTTCAATTGTACTATCAATAAATGAAATAATTTTTAAAGTTATACTTTACATTATTTTCTGATAAATTACAAAAAAAAAATTGAGCCAAGAGATGTATATTGTTTTAACACCCAAACAATAAAGTTGCCACAATGAAAAAGATAATGACGATAATTGTATACTACAATTGTTAATTGTATAATTACTAGACAAATTCTTTCATTATCTTTTTCATTGGAGCAATTTTATCGTTAATGAAAGACGCAATTTCTTATTTATATTCAACTAATAACAATAACGAAGTAAATTATTTACTAATATAAGACAATTCCTGGGATAAACGTGTCTGCAAACGATTAGTGTTCGTATTCGATCCCGAGCGAAGTGTACTAATCGAGATTTTTCTGAAAATATATAATACCAAATTAATAATTGGAGTAAAATTTATACTCCGATTCGGAGTAGGTCCAAGGATTGGTGGCGATGTCTCGGCAAGCATTAATTGGGGATATGAACGAACACTGAGCGGCCATTATTGTACATTGTATCCTAAGTACAATACGCAGTCAATTCGCTCGAATTATTTTCCGCATAATTATCAAACGTCGGTTAAACGTTTAATAATTATACGATAAATAATTGATTGCCCGGGTCTCACCACGTGGAGGTTACTGCGCATGGAGACCCACCCTAGCCACGGCCCTTCCACCCTCCAATTACGCGAAAACTAATTCTAATATAACATGTGACAAAGAAAAATCTCCTATTATTGTCAATTTGTAGAACGTTCAGTAATTGATCGTAGTACAAGTAAGACAACAAGAGGAGTAGTTGGAAAATTCACGACCGAAAGCTAAATGGAATATCAGAACGAAACCTGAAAGAAAATCAGAGAAAAGAAAAGAAAATCAGAGTCCAATTTCCTGAAATAAAACTTTCTTAATAATATATCTTATGATCTTAGAAACTAGACAACGAAATATTATCACAGCAGTGTACACTGCTGTCTTAAAAACCAAGACGCAGTTTAAAAATGAATCCTCCTTTCTTAAATACTACATTAAATTCAAATGCGTCCTGCCTGACTAAAGATCTAACTTAAAACTAGAATCGCCCTACCTAGTATAACATCTAACAGTTCGAATAAAAGAACAATTTCAATAATATCCTATTTACATAGGACTGTAATAGATAGTATCCTATACTCGTGTAGGTAGAAGTATGCATATGCTTAATATGGACTAATTGAAGAGGAATTAATTTCGTGGCCCATGGTGTCCTAGAACAGATTGAATCAATTTTTAGTTTCATAAACCCTGCCTAATTAAAAGTCTAATAAATTCAATTCGTGTAAAACCTGCCTGTATAAAAGGGCAGCGGCAGGGGCACGTGTAAGGGTAAGGGCTGGGCACGGGCAGGGCAGGGGCAGAGTGAGAGTGTGGTCATATTATACATTTTTTAAGCATTCATCTTCTTTAGCTGATTCCTTTCAGTCCTTCTGAAACAAAGACAAAGTGGATGTAATTAGTAAAGCATTATAAAAATCTTCAACTCACAAGTGGGATCAAATGGGAGGCAAATAACGAAAGTGACTGCTACCGAGCAGTCCGCGAGCCCTCAGCCCATAGTCTGGACAGTAACACGACTTACAATCAACACCTGTTTCGATACCGAGCCACAGCAATCATTGAGGAACGGATATGCAAGACCGCAACCACGATTCCAGATTATGTCCCATATGCCTTCTGCCACCCCAACGTGTGCTTGGCGTGGTCTAACGAGGAGAAATATCCTACTTGGCGGGTCACCTGTCCAGAACCGCAATCACAGCCTCACACACTGCTCCACGATGACACTGCAACCCAAATACCGCCACAGGTGCCAAAAGCGCCTTACCATCCGTCCTCCGGGCCGAGAACGGAAAAGGGAATGAAGCTAATAAGAGAATGACGCAAATAAGAGAATGAAGCAAAAAGGGAATGAGAGGGGAAAGTGCAATGCGCAGTCCATTCGCTCGAATTATTTTCCACATAATTATCAAACGTCTCTTAAACGTTTAATAATTATACGATAAATAATTGATTGCCCGGGTCTCACCACGTGGAGGTTACTGCGCATGGAGACCCACCCTAGCCACGGCCCTTCCACCCTCCAATTACGCGAAAACTAATTCTAATATAACATGTGACAAAGAAAAATCTCCTATTATTGTCAATTTGTAGAACGTTCAGTAATTGATCGTAGTACAAGTAAGACAACAAGAGGAGTAGTTGGAAAATTCACGACCGAAAGCTAAATGGAATATCAGAAGGAAACCTGAAAGAAAATCTGCAAGAGAATTCACGTTCCTGAAATAAAACTGTCTTAAAAATATATCCTATGATCTTAAAAACTAGACAACGAAATATTATTGCAGTGGTGAACACTGCGGGCTTAAAAGCTAAGACATAACTTAAAAATAAACCCTACTTTCTTAAATTTTAGATTAGATTCGAATACGCCCTGCCTGACTAAAGAGCTAACTTAAGACTAGAATCACCCTACCTAGTATAACATCTAACAGATCGAATAAAAGAACAATTTCAATAATATCCTATCTACATAGGACTGTAATAGATACTATCCCATACTCATGTAGGTATGAGTATACATATAATAAAATCCTCTTCGGTTAGTCCGTATTAATCTCTCGTGGTCCATGGTGTCCTAGAACAGACAGAAACCCGAACCAAAAAATTGCAGCACCTGCCAACAATATTTGGTTTTATAAACCCTGCCTAATTAAAAGTCTAATAATTTAAATTCGTGTAAAACCTGCCAGTATAAAGATCTAAGATTGTGTGTTGAGACAAATCCTACCTACATAAAGAGCTAAATGTATTGTTCGATTTATATTTGGGCCTGCCTAATTAATTGTCTAACACCTGTAATTAGTTAATAAGGACAGGGGTTTGGGGCAGGGATGGGGTGAGGGTGTGTTCGTATTATACATTGTTTCATGAATCCTCTTCTTTTCAATGCTTCTGAAACATGCACAAACTCGAAATAATTAGTAAAGCATTATAAGAATGAATTCTTAAACTCACAAATTGGATCGACGAGGCTGGCTCTTGAATTTTAAAGTTTCCAATCGTGTCTTTGATAATATTTCTGGATCTGTATTCTATATATTCCACTCTTGAGCCTCTGACGTATGTACTTATGTTTGTTTAATATAGCATATTTGGGTTCATCTGTGAATCTGTAACAATCTCATGCATTGGATTAGTGACATCCCCAAGTCTCCCCATTTTATATCGAAATGAAGCTGCTTCTAATTCGTAATAACTGAATTTTAGCAAAGTTAATAAATCAGAATTGATATGGGAAATGCAGCTACTTTTTAATAACAATAGGTAATTGGATTTCGGCCAAAGTGATGTATTCTTTTATACGTTCTAGATCAAACTGAATGGTGGTATCAATATCATTAAAAACTTCAAAATGAAGTAGTCACATTTCACTACAATTGATTCTATTTTGCTTCTACAAAGGAGCGACAAACGATTATTCGGAAGCAAAATATCAAACTTCCACTATCACTATGCCGAGCCACAACTACGGCCAAGAACATTTTTCGTGGAAGGATTTTTGTTTACACATTTACGGATATTGCGAGTGAATTTCAATTTCTACAAAGCAAGCTCGAAAAGTTATAAGAATTATCTCTACTAAACAAAGGTAAAAATACAATTGCAACGATTAGGGGGAAATATTTAAGAGTTAAACTCCAATAATGAACAGTTACTAGTATTGAATCTAATTGAAATCTACTATCTAGAATTATTATAAAATCAAAGATTTTACAAATTATTTCTTTTAATTATTTCTTTTTATTCTTTTCTTTTCTTTCATTTTTTTCATTTATTTCCTTTTCTTTTCTCTTCCGTCATTTCGTCCACACGGTAATATACTATTATGTATGCAATTTTTTAGCAGTATTTCCATCAACAGACATTCCAGGTAGTATAATTATTAAGAAAACTAAATAAAATGAAACGCTGAAAAGAAAAAATACACCATGTAGAACAATAATTGACAATGAATTGGCTCTAATAAAAAAAAAATTTTAAAAATGCCTGAAGTAATAGGTGGCCAGAAGGGCCGCCAACAAATTATTATTATTTAAAGAATATTTATGTAACGCAACGCTAGTATACTACTATTAAACATTAAAAAATTCAATAGCAACACAAATTTGTAAGAATCAGACGCGAGTGGTGCTTCAATATGTCAAATAGCAACTCTAATTCTAGTTAATCATTAATAGTATTAAAAATCAGCAAAATCGCGATTGGACGCAACTCTAATGGAAGAATGACTCGATGCTCTATGCACCAATATTCTCTTTGAACGCAACACTAAACGCGGAAGATTTTTTTTTTATTAGAGGAGTGGAAAATGCGATTACGCATTCCCGCCTATTACTGCGGGATATGTGGGACTGGTCTAGGTTTTATGCGACCTACCCACTAAAAACCACTCCTCTTTTCACATCACTCCGCGCCGGGTTTCTTACCATTTGCCCTCTGACCTGCCCTTCGGCATACAGGTAGCTCTCAGCGCTTCTGTCTTTATTTATTTATTTATTTTTTTTTTTAATAGGCCTTTAATAGGCTTCATTCTTCGTTGATAGTCTTCTTCCTATATTTTAAACTCTCCTTTTTTTTCGTTCATCGTCTCTTTCTATCTCCTTCTTAAATTTCATTATTCTCTGTACAAATACAATTATCTCCTCCCTTTTCTTATCGTCTCTGAGACTTTCTATAAAATTATCTGCTTTGAATGTGCCAATTTTTTCCTCCAACCTTTTCCTCTCGAGATTCCAGAATCTGCACTTGAATAGCGTATGGCTCGCATCATCATTTTCGTTTTCGCATAGCCAACATAGAGGTGTCGCACTTTTCCCTATCCTAACCTTATAGGAGGCAAAGCACCCGTGTCCTGTCATTATTTGCGTCATGCTAAAATTTAAAATTCTAGGGCCCCATTTTATCCATTCGCTTATGTCCTTTATTAACGTATAGGTCCACCGTCCGGTCATGGCATTTTCCCACTCCCTTTGCCATATCTCCATTGTTTTCCTCTTTTCTTCTTTAACTATTTCTCTTTTGAGTTTTTTATCCCGTTCTTCCTCTTTCCTTTCCGTCCACCTCGTATATATTCTATGTCGTTCGGCCGCTAGTAATCTCCATAGGACACATCCAGACAGCACCGCAAGGGACTCAAAAGACGCGGCCCGGTATGCCCTTACCCCTTTGCTCATTGCTAATTTTTGAACCCTTTTTAGTTTCGCCTGATTAATTCCAAACTCATAGGCCATATGCCATATAGGGGCCCCGTACATCACGATTGCTTCCAACATTTTGTATAGAAGAATTCTACTTCTATAGCCAGCACCATAGCTATTTGGCATTATTCTTGTTAACACTCCCATTACTCTTGTTGTCTTGTCTGTAGTTCTGTTAACCTGCTCTTTAAACACTCTGTTGCCCTCGAACATGACTCCTAGATATTTCACTGCCCCTCTCGCAGATAGTTCCTTATCAAAGATTTTGATGGCGAGGGGACCCACCGCCTTTCTCCCTGTTAACAGGACTACCTCAGTCTTTTCTTTTGCAAGGGATAGACCTTTTCCCATAATCCAATTGCTTATTTTCTTCATAGCTTTATCTAGGTTTATTTTAATTTCCTCCATCGTTCGGTTAACGAGTACTACCGTCACGTCATCAGCGTACCCAATTATCTGGACTCCTTTCGGCATCTTTAACTTCAGCAAATTATCGTATACGATATTCCATAGTAGGGGGCCCAGCACCGATCCTTGTGGGACCCCCCCAAAAATTTGCCACTCTAGCTGTTCCCCTTCTACTCTACAGCAGATCTTCAAATAGTCTGAAAGAACCCTTTCCAACCCTTTGGGTATCCTCCTCTTACTTAGTTCCTCTTTTATATTCCTCCAGCCTATAGCGTTAAACGCGTTCTTAACGTCTAATGTCACCAATACGCAGTGTTTTCCCTCCCTTCTAGCCGTATCCCAGTCTTTCATAAGGGTGGCCATCGCGTCGACGGTGCTTCTTCTCTTTGTGAAACCATATTGGTTTCCCTCATGTCGTATAACTTCGACCAGTTTCTCTTTAATAATATACTCGTATACTTTCGCCCAGTTTGATAAGATACTCAAGGGCCTCCATCCTTTGGTTTCTCGTTTCCCCTTGGTATTAGAACTAATCTTCCTATCTTCCAAGACTTTGGGAAGATCCCCTTACTATAACATACATTTAATAATTTCAGTACATGTTCTTTTGCATTACTCCCCAACCATCTAACCATATCGGCCGGAATCTCGTCCACCCCTGGGGACTTCCTCTTAATTCGCCGTACCGCTCTTTCTAGCTCGTCTTCGCAGATCTCATCTTGTTCTACGGTTTCATCCCTGGTCAACGTGATTTCCTTATCTTTTCCTTTCTCCGTGATGAATAAGCCCTTTACTGCCTCATCCATTTCTTGTTTATTTAGGACCTTTGGAGGTGCCCTCTTTTTTAGTGAGTCCATCACTGTCTTGTAGGGCCTTCCCCATATATCATCCTCCATGGTATCTTGCCTCTCTGATCGTTTTATTCAGTATCCTCTTAGCTTCCCTATACTCTTCCTTTTTTTCCTCGCTCACCCTAGTATTGCCTCTACGGAAAGCTCTCTGCATTTTCCTTCTAGCTGAGACGGATATCGCCCGGAGTGTCTTTATTTCGTCCGACCACCACCATACCTTTTTCCTTTCTTGGTACTGGTCTTTTCTTACAATTGTACATGCCTGGATCAGGTCAGTAACCCCTTGTATATACTTCTCGATATGGTCTATATCATTTGTCTCTAACAGTCGGCTATCTCTCATCCAACTTTTATACTCCCTACGAAAGGTCCCCATATCTATTTTCGTATGCTTCCCTCTTACACTCTTCTCCTCTCTCACTTGGGTGGTCGCTCCTTTAAACTCATGATATAGATATCTATGGTCAGAGCCGGATTCTTCCTCCAAAATGTTTGATACCTTCAGATCACTGAACCGGGTTTTGCTGCAGATCACCACGTCTATTAACGAGGTCTTTTCGTTTCGTTCGAAGGTAACATCCCCCTAGCTTCTAACCGGTATAAGGTTTGTTCTAGCACAAAATTCCATGACCATACACCCCCTCCGGTCCCACTTTTTAGACCCCCATACGGGGGATTTAGCATTAAGGTCCCCTGCCAGTATGACTTCCGAACTCCCGCTCTCTTCGATCAGTACCTCCATCTCATCCAACGCGTGTTCAAATTCGTCTGCTGTCATTCTAGGTGGGAAGTAACAGCTAATCACCGTATCTTTGCCCCTTTTAATGGCTACATATCCTCTCCCTCTTCCGATAATTTTCGTAGCTAGTCCTTTACTCAGTCCTCTTTGGGTTATCCAGATGGATCATAAATTTTCCGTGTCTACAAACCACCAGTGCTTATTCCGATATGGTTCATTTATTATTACCAAATCGACGTCCAAATCACTAGCAATTTGTTCCATCAATTCATTTGCCACCCGGCACCTGTTTAAATTGATCTGTAAGATCTTATGATCCATAACTAATTTTTCTGTTGCTCTCCATTTTTTCTATCTCCCGTCTGTATACTGGGCAGCTGATAGAGCCAGCTACATGTGCGATCGCTTTTCCCGTTCCACCTCGTGACGTGCAGAGGGAGCATTTTGGGTCCGATCTGCAATCTCCCATCTTATGCCCTTCCTCGCCGCATTTCCTGCATGTTTCCTTCCCCTCGGGACCCATGATGCATCTAGTCGCCATGTGGCCAAAGCCGTGGCATTTGAAACACCTCGTCACGTTTGGTATCACCCTCATTTTCGCAATAGTCCATCCTATCTTTATGGTTGGGGACCTTTGGATTTCGGTCGCTAAGGCCTCCCCGATTTGCAGCACTGCGAACTTCATTCCCCCTCTCGTGATCCTCATTGTCTTCAATCTCATTTCTGTCGTTTCTGTTTTCAGTTTAACAGCTATCGTTTCTAACAGTTCCTCTCCTTCTATAGTTGGGTCGATGTCCCTTATTTCTATATCCTTCTTATTTAGCAGCCTTCTAGCAGTAACTTCTGTTCCTAATCCCCCCTTGATATTTGTATAAAACTTTTTAACGTTCGCACCCGGGTTGAACTCTACTAGCAGGTCGCCGTTTTGAGCCCTTCTTATTTTTTTGACCCCTTCGGCCCCTTCATTTACTTTCTCCTTCATGCGTTTGACTGTTTCTGCAAATGTAATCCCCTCTTTAAGTTTTAGCGCAATGGCTTCTCCTCTAAATCTCCGTGATCCTTCTGTCTGGCTCTTTATTTTTCCTCTGCCTTCTTGCCCCCTTTCCTTCTGTCTATTTTCTCCCCTTTTCTTTGTTCTTCCCGCTATCCTCCATGGTTGTGCGTTTTCCTCCTCTCCGACTCGCTCTTGTATTTCGTCGGTATCTGCACTATCTTCTGTTTCTGTGTACTCCCCGCGGTGTCTCATCCTGTCTCTACCATCTTCCCCTGTGTTTCTCCTTCTTTGTTTCTTTTCCTCCTTTCGTTCTATTGGGGTAATCTCCTTCCACTTTCCTCTCGCAGTTTGTGGCGTATCACCCTCACAGCTATCTTGTCCCTGCCCTACCTGACTCTCTTCTACTCTTTTCTTTATCATTCGTGACCGTACATTTTCTAGTCTACGTGTTACATTTGCCAGTTCCTGTCTTAGCACCCGCTGTTCTATAACCTCCGTACCCCCTCTCTCAGGCTTCATCCCGGTTTCCTTGGGTTTCTGCATCCCGGTCCTTTTTGATTGGCCTACGATGTCTTCTAGGCTTCTTATTGAGTCCAACGCTATCCCACTCTTTTCTTTTAACAGGGTTTTAGCATTTTTAGTTTTTCTGGCATATTCATATATTACCTCCATAGCCCCTCTCGCTATTCGGATATGTTTTTCCATTTTCCGGTATTCCTCCATGAGCATATCATAGTCCTCTTTCTTTCTACTGTATAATTTTAACTGTACTTCCTGACCTGTTTTTTGAGCTACTAAATCGCCGCAGCTCACATTTACTACACACTCTTCCATTACTCTTTGGGGTTGGGTAGCCCCCAACGGGCTCCGGCTCAAACTCCTGTTTGGTATGAACGGGTTATCTACCTGGGTAGTCTTCTCCTGTCCTTTTCCCACTCCGAGCTTTTTCTTTCCATTATCCATATTCGTGTCCTTTGTTGTATCTGTTCCGTCATCAATCACATCAATCCAAGTATCAATTTTATTTGTAGAGGTCATTTCATTTCATATTCGGCCCCCTTTGGCCGAAGCCTTCGGCGGCCACCATTTGTCTTGGAGGAGTATAGGACCACCTGAGCCTCCTCCTTACCCAGGCTAGGGGACTAGAATACTATGGGGTGGCCCCAGGTGCCCCATAGGGACCGTTTGAGACCGTACTGTTTAACGTCGCTACGGCCACGCAGCTCTCGGCACGATGCCTCACACCTTAGCTTGCGACGGGCCCGATCAGAGACTGTGTCAACCTGCCCGGCCCTACCTACTTATCAATCACACCAGAAAGTATGCTACCTATCCTACCTGGACCTATATTTAAAAAATGGCATACAAACACACCAACACACGACACTCCACGGTTCTCAGTCAAACACTTGGGCGCAAAAGCCTACACTAGGGAGGCGTCCCGGGACACCCCCGACACCCAAGTGCTGTCACACAACTTGCACACTCTAATGTACGTACCATTTTTCTGAAATCGATTGACAGTCGCTGGGATCTTTGCGTTCACGTGGAAAATACCACGTCGCGGTTGAGATATTTAATAGATATTTAATAGAATAATTAAATAGTACCGATACAAAAGGTACTTGATAGCAATTGATAAGTATATTCGATTCTCTTTGGAATTTGGTCTCCGTTATCTTAAATGACAAAAACTTCGTGCCTCGGTATATTAGGGATTATTAATGCAGTTAATAGTAAAAATGATGTCTCTGTTTTCAATTAATGGACATCTTATCTTGGTTAGAGTAACTACGTTTTAGTACGGAACGACGCAAATCCACAGCCTACCCACACACACAATGTGGATATTACGTCGTGCACGATACACCAAACGCACTGTCAGTCGCCAACAATAAATCATTATAAACTAAATAGATATCATCGTGCTCTACCACCGTTTTCCCACCCAAGTAGCACCGGGGCACGTGAGTGGGATCCGGGCAGTGAACACGGAAAGGGATAAACCTGGAAATCCTCGTCTAAAAAAATGATGAAGACATACTGATTTTCTAACGGGCTAAATGTATACATGTATACATATATATACCCGATCAATACATGATTTTATTCTATTAAAGAGAAACTGAAATGACTCTACTTTATTAGAAAAATTATGCTATGACTCTACTTTATTAGAAGAATTGTGCAATGACTCTACTTTATTAGAAAAATTGTACAATGACTGTACTTTATTAGGGAAATTATTCAATGACTCTACATTAAGATACCTTGAATGAAATTGAAACATCCTCCGGTGTTCCCGTCATCAAAGCATTGCTTCTAAAATGCACGGTTGATTTTAAAGTAGATTGCTTTGATTTCGAGATCTACCGGTTCGCGTATTGTCTTCTTGTACATTCAGGTTTAATTAATATCTTGTACGGAAAAAGTGAACGTATTGATATCTCTAAACGCTAAAGACTAATATTGATATCGTATAATAAAATTATGCGATAGTCCCAACAAATTGACAAGGTAAGTAAGTACCTTTACTTTATATACATATAATCAAAGTAGTAAAAAAGAGGAACGACTATACGCTTACTAACAATTTATTATAACTGTGCAGTAATTGCAATTGACAAATAAACGAAGTCGAATGGTATTCGACTTCTCCACTACAAACTAATGCACGTAGAATACTGGACGTTACTTCATATTCATTCAATAATTAATAACTATTTAAATATCGTTTCATAGGTATTCAATTAAATACTCTATTATAAAAAGATATATAGTGATATATTTTATACTAAATATGATCTGTTTTAAAATTATGAAGCTACTTAAAAACGCGTTGTACAAGAAGACCTATCCTCATATAATATAAAACAGTAAAAAAGTTACTACTCATGAGTATATTTCCATATACCCATGGTCACAGTGCTTGCCAGAAAAAACTACGTAATTACAACCAGTCACTCGTGTCGGTTCGGACCTTTCGTCCTGCGACATGATTGAGTGACCAGAGGAACTTTAAAGCATGCCACTCACCAGTTGCAGACTCACCAGGAGTGCGGTCAAGCTCGTCGCCATCGAAGCCATGGAAGCTGCTGAAACATTCAAAAAGAGCCAATAACATTAAAATCTATGTATTTTCAGTACTTTTGGAATGTGTTAATTATCAATGATTATTTCAATACAAGATTAAAGAAATACAGAAGTACTTACTCTTCAAGTTGATGGATGAAAGCCCGAACTCGCCGAACAGCCTAGGTGTTGACTCTAATACCGGAATACTGATTGCGATAAAAAAAAATAAGATAAAGGACTACTATCGCGCGCGTTTTATAATTGTGATCGACGAACAAAGTGACTCTATTTTTCGCGAGAGCAATATTTCGAAGCAAACACTGACTCTACTTTCGCGTATCTTTGCTACTATTTATATTTAATTATAATTATTAAGAGCGGTTGCGCTCAAAAAATAATAAGAAGAACTTTAACGAAACAAGCACTGAATCTACCAACCGCATTGCGCACGGTCATCAAAATTTGCTGAAAGAAAATCTGTACAAGTTAGTAAATGAGGGGAGGAGGTAAAAATTAAAGCAATACATATGTGATTTTATTTGTTTCTTTCTTATTTCTGTATGTCTGTTGAGGAATTACTGCTTTGGTGTTTTAATAAAGTACTACTGTATTATTAATTGTCTATTCAAGATATATTATTATAGATTAATATAAATGATTTATCAAAAGCGTACTGTGACTGTTCTATGTCAGAGTTTTAAAAGTGATCATGATCCTAGTAAGTAAGCAATATCGCGCATTTATAAATTCTCGTAGCTGCTTGTAGAAATCAAGACTCGAAACTATTTATCATGCTTCAAGGGCATGGCGACAAATACGTAAATACGCGGGCAATCCTGCATCGAAAATTCAATTTGACCGTACTTGTGCCAAGTCACAGAGATAATAAAAGTGTCAAAAAGAACACTAGTGAAGCTATAATAGAAATCGCGACCGATATGCAGCGAAACATGAACGTCGTTCAATTTTTCGTTTAGAATTAATGAAATTTACTGACTGTAGTTTCAATCGCGAATGATATATTGTAAATTCTATTTGAAATGTTTTCATTATTTAATGAACATGGATATACGAATAGAGAGAAGTAAGTATTGAAATCTATTTACAATAATGGAAGTGTTCAATAACTTTCAATCGAAATCCAATCGCCAGATACCAAGATATATACATAAACCGTTGGGATAATAAGTTAAATGTTACCAATCCTTCATCATAAGTCATCGGACTTATTGTTATGCATCGCAGTAATTGTATCTCAATACTCCATTCTTGCAGCTTCAATATATTATTCTTTACCAACCAATCATCCATTGTACTTGCAACAAAAAGAAAAGCAAAGGACATACATATGTAACAAAGTTGCGAAAGCACATACATATGTAACTGGGCATGTAAGTGACATTGCAAAGAAAATAAACGCAACCTTAACACCGCATCGAATCCGAATAATCGTGTAATAAAATATAATAAAGATTCGAAGAACCGTTCAAACTGATAAATTAGTTAACGCGATGTTACAACAAACGACTAGTTAATCTCATATTCGTTCAGCAAAGGAAACTCAAGAAAGATTATAATCATTAAAGTTTAATGTACTGTTGCGATAGTAGAACGATTGTTAGTTAAACGCGTATTAATTAATAGAGGCTAATAATGAAGCGAACACAATGGTAAAGTAAAGTCTGAGGTGCTATTGCGTTGTAGAGTGAGGTATGTCGCTAACCATCAACACCGTAGACGACCTTACGCTGCGACACTTCAATTGAGAAAGAAGGGGCACGCGCCGCGCGACAGTCGACCACACTCCGCAAGCCAGAAGGTGTCAGAAAGATAGTAATTCGTCTGGAAAAGAATGGTACTGCAGAAAATCTTCCAAAATCGGGGCGCCCGAGGAAAACCGCAATATAACAAGACAAGATTACATGACAATAAGAGAGGTGCTGAAAAATCGTTTTATTTCCGCGAAACAATTAAAATCTGAACTGTGTCTTCCTATACAAGAAACACAAGTTCGTACGCGAATAAAAGAAGCAGGATTTCATGGCGGAGTATCAAGAAAGCGACCAGTCATTAGTAAGCGTAATGCTCGAAAACGTTTAGCATTTGCTAACCAATTTGTAAATAAAGCGATGGACTTTTGGAAAACTGTCATATTTAGTGATGAATCAAAGTTTGAACTTCGTTTGAACAAAGGGAGAAAAATGGGAGAAAGTTTTAAACCCTCAATTATTATTCCAACCGTCAAACATGGACGTGGATCAGTCTTAATATGGGGCTGTTTTTCACTGGTTGGTGTAGGCAATTCAAAATTTATAGAAGGCACACTTTGTGAGAGGAGAGGGATATGTGAATCTTTTGCAACAGAATTTAGTACACTCGGCTGATAAAATGAACATCCGGGACACATTTATTTGACAAGAGGACAACGATCCTAAACACACTAGTAAAATTGCAACGAAATTTTTCGATGAAAATAATATTAATTTGCTACCATGGCCAGCAATGGTATGGGACCATTTTGATAGAAACGTAGTCGAGCATTACAGAAATAATAAAATCTTATTCCAATGAGCATGATCAAAAGCTTGGTCTGAAATAGATGAAAATACAATCAATAAATTAATAGAAAGTATGCCGAGAAGACTCCAGGGAGTCATACAAAAATCGAGGATATCAAACTTCGAACTAAATCCGTACTTGCTCTCGTTTAAAATTTTATTTTTTTCCTAAATTACTGATTGTCAGCATACTTTGCGCAGACGATGAATATAAATATCATGTTGTTTTGTAGCTAATTGTATAATTTGTGTGCTACTTGTATAATTTATCATACCATATATATTTTGTTCCATACTGATAATCAATATCTGTAAATTATGGACACCATGCAACTTGAATTTTGTATTTGGCTGGGAAGAACTACATTTTTGAAACTTGTCAACAGACTTTCCGCGGCGAGTGTACCATATATCTTGCCTGTGACGATAAGTCTATTCTATATCTCCTCTGTGATAACGCTGTCAAATCTTTTTATTTATAATTAAATCGTATAAGCGAATACAAACTCGAAACATTTCTAATCCTTTATATCTAATCAAATAACGGTTTCAAATATTTTTAGTTTTCAACTGAACTACGTTCTAACGCAATATTTCAAATTCTAGAAATATTATTAAGAAAAACATATTAGTAATACTCATCGTTTTTATATATGTTGATATATCTATTGTTGGCATGTTTTTGCATGTTTTAATTACGAAAGGCTATTTAATCATTACGAAACCACATGGAACAGAAATGTAAAAACAGTAATGTTATCGCTAATGTCATATTTCCGCAAATTTTATTTTATTTTAAAATGTAGAACAAACAGTTTGGTGATTGATAGCTTACAAGCAACTGTAATTTATTATTAAAACCCTAGTATTACCCATAGTACTTACGTGCATTTTAATCACAGTTTTTTATCACTCATATACACGATAAAAAACGCAGACATGGGAGAAATGTAGTAGCGGTCATGCAAGATCGTACCAGTGTTACATCGATGAAAAGTACGATGTAACCGTTATGATAATTCAGCATTTATGATAGTCGCGTTATTACAATACTAATTATCGATATTAATAGAGCGTCTTTTTTCGTGTTACGTATCCAAAGAGTGCGTTCGGCTTGCATCGCCTTGCTATACTGGACACTAAAAGCTGGGGCATAATACATGATTGCGAAAGTTTTTATGCGAAGGCATACATTTAAATTACGAAACTATTACTCGGCAAGAAGTAATCGAAGTAAACACAACAAAATAGAAACTTTACTGAAGTAATCTGGAAAATAAACCAAAACATTTATTCATTCACCACAACAAAGTGTTTAGTATGTCATAATGAATGTCTAACTCGTATTGATTTCCTTGTCAACGAACGGTATTACGTTTCTCAATTATCAATTCGAAATGACGTGCTTAACATTTTTTTTATTAATCGTTTTTATAATACATACAATTTATATTGATGAACGAATTATTTATGAATCTGTTAAAAATAAGTAAATGAAAATTAAAAGGGGAACATGTAATTATTTTGTATTCCCTGGAAATCATTGCTCTCATTATTCCAAAGACGCTGACTCATCGTATTAAAAACTAATCTTTATACAAAATTTTACCTATTTCGTTACACTTAACGAGTTCTATCCTCAACCAAAATCTGTTGTCGTACTGTTCAAACAATTATCAACTAAATTCCATACAATCTTCCAAAATTTAAACCATCAAGCTCAGCTTGAACAAATCCGTAATTCGCAATAAACTTCTTCTTATGCAACATACATATACATATCTCCATTTCTCGACTTTCAATCAACTATAAATAATTTCCTTTTTCTGCTACTGTTCCAAAACTACAACGAAGTTATAAGAAATAATGTCCGCTAATGGGGGGCAAGTAATAGCTCACGAAACTATCCACGTCCAGGCGGCTGTCGTAATTAATTAAGCAAATGAACGTGGCTGCCGGGCTTATCAAATATCAAAGACGAGAAATCGCGAGTAGGATGAATGGTAGTCCGCCGCTAAACCGGCTACAGTAGTAATCCAGTGCAACGGCGAGCGGTATCGCGCGGAGACATGTCACCGGTCGAGAATCTTCTTCTTCTTGCGGTCGTTCTTGTGTCAGGTAAACGAAGGCACGTGGGTCTATTAAACGTTCGACGATTGATGAAACCAGTGAACGTTGTTTCCTCGGACCGGGTCTTCCCGTTTTAGTGGTTGTTTTATAAATTAGTATAGTGCATAGAATCTACTGTAATCGTCGTTGAAGTTTCTCTACCAAAGATGTCATTTGAAGTTCACGAGACCGTTTTGAACGGTCCAGGAAGGTTCTTTATTTGCTTTATCAACAAATTCTGTTTCCCCATGGTTCTAGCGTACGCGTATCCGCAGAACACGCTGCTGAACGATGTGGAGACCGTCATCAAGTCTGTGTTCAAAGTTGCCCGTGAACCAGCTACGTTTAATTTGTATACTAGGTACGTAGTGTCTGAATTTATTTGCCGTTCAGTGATTCGTTGGTAGCGGTTTTGTGAATTATTCTAAATGAAGCTTCGTTAATTGTACGAAGTAGTCGAGTGAGAATTTGAATTATTGCTGGAATTCAAAAAATTCATTGAATTTATAAAACTTGAAACTTATTTCGTTTCAAGTGACATTTGATCTTAGTGATTTGCAATTTGGCGAACGAGAGGAATAAAGGAAAAAATGAATCCTAGACGTTGAAGAAAATTCACGGTTTCTCCTTGGTAACACGCGGTTGTGCTGCAAAATTTTTCGTCTGTAGAGAGGCAAGAGCTCTATCGTTGGCTGTTCGTAAACGATGCATCAATTTTTTAATGATACGTGCAATCAGCATGCTGGCGAATTCTATTCTCAGCGCTGACGCTCCACTGACTATCATCGATGCGTGAATATCGCAGACGCGCCTCCTTTTCTTCTTCTTTTTGCACTGCTTTGTCTTCTGCTGTCGATCGACCCGATCGAAAATGGGGGGAAAATACAGGCGCCACACGTCGACGCCTTTGGGATTGGTTTTTCTACTCCTCTTTTTCGTACAAAAAATATTGAATCTCCAGCACCGGACAAAACGACGATTGACACGAAGAAGTTATCTCGATACTTAGAATACTAAAGAGATTGCTAACAAGTTCGGGACAAATTTTAATCTTTATTAAATAAAATTGTATTGCATTGATTCAAAATATGTAGACAAAATGTTATTTTCTCGTTTGGGTCGTCTTGGACTTGCAGCAGATCGTTCGTTAATTTGTAGAAGATTGGAGATATAAAATATATATTATATAGACTTTTATAACTAAAATAGTATAATCTTATTGTCAGCAATGTAATATTTCAACAATCAAATTTTCTATCGTAAAATCATGAATTTTTCAATGAAATCATCGTTTGGCAATATTTATTGTTAATTCAATAGTGCTTGAATGACAATAAATATTCAACACTTGACGATCCCTTAATAACTTGCAACGTAAAATGAATGCTTAATAGCTTATGCTTAATGCTTATAAACTTATGGACACTAGAATGTTCGTGCAGTAATTAACATTTGGTGTATGTACATATTCAGGCAATTTAAATCGGCGGAAGAAATTAAAATGGTAAGACAGTTAACACGTTCGTCGCCACGTCACCCATATCTGGGTGACGGTTATGCTGCCGTGGGGGACCGTCATCCAAATATTGGTGACGCTCTTCTTGTTCAAGCTAAATAAGATTGTCAGTGCGATTTTTTAAAACCTATCCGAATCACTTTTGGCGCCGAACGTGTTAAGGCGTAACAATAATGACGATACATAACGCTTTTCTTTTCCTTTTTACACAGAGAAAATCCATTTGGCGAGGAGCAGCTGTTTTTAAACAACACCGAAGTTCTTTACGCATCCCACTTCAACGAGAGTCGCCCGACGAAGTTCATCATTCACGGATTTAGCGATACCGGAAACGAAGCGTGGGTACGAGGTTTGATAGATGGTACGCAAACACAAGTCATACTATACATTTTGACGGATGAGAAAACGCAGATAAAACGAAAAGTGGAGAACAGTAAGAAGAAAATATTGCGCAGAAAGAAACGAAACACGGGGAAGGAAAAATGATTTCCAATAAATATCCAAGAAATGTCGGCGCTGAGAGACGAATCAGTGAAATTTAATTACAATCAGGGTCAATCCGTTTCGGTAAACACGGAATCGACGTCGCCAGGTTCAAGGGTCAGCATGATAACAAGTTAATTGATCACTTAGCAAGTTTTTGCTCTCTCTCTCTCTCTCTCTCTTTCTCTCTCCCGTTAAGTTCTTGCCGTAATTGTGAGAAATTTCGATTTAGAATTGTTCCAAAATCCATATATCTTCTTTGACCTGCTAGCATACTGATGATTCACAAAAATATAGGATCACTATTTTACCCTTTGTCCTCTTGAAAATTCGCAATACACGAAGCTATCTGTTTGCAAGGACAGTTTATAGCCTATACAATAATTTGCTTTTGACAAATTAAGATAATTAAGTAACCGGGTAATAAGTTGGGATAACCAATGATTTTCTGTAATGTTCTCCATGGGCGAGTGAGAATCTTACATTCAGTCAGGAATAATTTTGAAAGGTATAATAATTTAAAATCGGCCACCATTCTTACCCATCATTTATCGTTGTAATTAATTTTTGAAGGCGCCACTGAATTCTCGGTGGAGTAAAATATTGCTAGAATATATTATTAAATCGCAGGTAATTATACTGATTCCTCGATATGTAATGATTCTAAAAATTTTCATAACAGTATATACATGCACGACCAGTCACTTTGTGGTCAATGGGCACTTCGACGAGTACACGAATTTTTATAACTAATAATCCTGTGTTAAAAATTGATCTATTAAAGCTGGTGTACGAAAAGTACTATTGGCGCTCGTAATACTTATTTCTAATTAGATTTCATTATTTGTAATACGAAGGAAGTGATCTCGAACTTTCGGCTTGGTAATGTACGTACGTATGCATATCTTTGGAAATCAATTGGAAGTCTTGTGTCCTGCTAAATCTCGCTAATTTTTATGTCATACACGTTCATCGTTCGACACAAATTATTTAACTAAACTTACGTCTGTTATTGCAGCGTATCTGCTCCACGAAGACGTGAATGTGATAGTAGTCGGATGGGGTGTTTTGGCGGCAGACGTTTATCCAGTTGCGGCGAATAACACGAGACGCGTGGGCGAATATCTTGGGGATTTTTTAGAATTTCTGAACCGTGAGTCGAATCTTGAATACAAGGACGTACATATCTGTGGACACAGTTTAGGCTCGCACGTGGCAGGATTCTCGGGAGCTTATTTGGACGGGCGTATTGGTAGAATAACAGGTGCATTTCAATTCAAACATTCTCTAATTACTGCATGTACAAATCTATTGTAAGTTTGTGACTTCCTTCTATCATTTTTGTAACAATAGAATCGCGTGATCTAGATTTGCACAATTGATACGACGTATTTGCTACTATTATTTGTCAGAAACGGTAAAAGTATGTCACAAATTATAGGTACATATGTCTATCCAATCTGCCGTAAGATTTCACATTACTTTTCATGTTTGTTAAAATGATAAACAAATTACTCCATACAATTCAAAGGCCTAGATCCAGCAAGTCCACTATTCGAGACTATTTCCGGGATCGTCGACCCGGAATTCAGATTAGATCCAACCGATGCGCAATTCGTAGACGTAATTCATACAAGCGGACCTGCGTTCGGTTTTCTAGCCCCACTTGGTCATGCCGATTTTTACCCTAACAATGGGAAATTTCCGCAACCTGGATGCTCGTTTCTGCCTACCACAAGTAAATATCTCATTTCCAGTTACAAAAAAAAATATGTAAAATTAAACGATCGATTTAGGTGAAATGAAGTGTTACTACTTTGAATTTAAGTAAAATTGCTCATAGCTTATTGCAGCCACTCGAGAGCTCATCAATTCATGACCGAGAGTATAGGAAGCACGGCTGGTTTCAAAGCAAGGGCCTGCGAAAATTGGGAGAAATATAAAGATGGACGTTGTGACTACAATCCAGTTGTCCTAATGGGAGAGTACGCGTCCACGTCGTAAGATATCACTTTATTTTTCAACTTCTTGTCGCGTACGGGATATCTCATGCGACTGGGACACGCAGTATTTTTAAAATGCTTGAGGGTAGGAGAATGCGTATTATTATTCTGCACTCTTGTGCAGATAAATGTGTAAATTTTGTATGCATCGAAGCAGCTTTCTTTATCGTTGATACAAGAGCTATTTAAATTTAAAAGAATTGTAAATGAGAAAAATGTACAATCCTTGTTTTTTAATTAACAGAACATTCTTATGTGAACAACTTTTTGTATCTTCAAAAGCAAGCGTAATAATTTGGTGTATTCACTCAAATCGGGCATGTTATATAAAGTGGAGATACAAATTGAAAGTAGTGTGATATATTTAGCAGAGAATGCAAAGTTACTTCGACTAATGTTTCTGAAGTAATAAACCAGAATAGAGCTTCGTTTTGAAGAGAAAAATTGGATTACATTTTCCAGTTCCATTGATCCATAATAATGTATGAAACTAAGATAATTACATACAGAGTTCACTAGCATTTATTCCCCAACTGTTTTAAAGACACAGCGTATCCTGGATTACGAATCATAGCATACTCCACATGAAATATTTCGTATCGAACTATATAAATATAAATTTATTTTCATCACATTAGATTACGAGGAAAGTTTTATTTGGCAACGAACGAAGCACCACCATTCGCGATAGAATAAACGACGATGGACACGATATGTACTTGGAACGACTTTCTCTGGATGATGACCGTGTATTCGCGACATCAAAATGATCTGTACTAGTCATTTACAAGTTACTTTATTTATGCAGCGTGCGCTGTTTTATTCGAACCCTTCCACCTCTTTTTTTTTTTTTTGCTCAAATTGGACGAACGAGATCGAAGCCAGTGGCGAAACGTTATCGTTTCATGTCGTGCATGAAAAGTACAAATTATATTAAATAAAATAGCACGTTCAGGTGACCCGTTTTCTCGTTCGTGTTCTTTTGCAGAATGAAACAGAAATAAACGTTATATTGGTTTCTTCGAACTTGTACATGTACTCTCCTATTCCAGATTGCGAATAATATCCACCCTCTTTACACGTTTTCAGAAATGGAGCAGTTTTTATTTTCTAAACTGAAAGCGGCTTTTTTACTCAAGTATTAAGTTATTACTTTTGCGTATAATATTGTATTGTATATTATATTGGAAGCTTTTAAAAATTCAATTAAAAAATTATATTAGTTGCTCATTTTTGCTCCCATTTTCTTGAGATGAAGGTCTCAAACAATTATTGTGATTAAATTAGATTGTTTTTAGCAAACAAAACATAATAAAAAATAGTGCTCAAAATTGACGTAACGTGGCAATCAACTGAAAGGAATAATTCTTCTATAATAAAATACTTATGTTCTAAGTTACCTAAAACCAATAGTCATTTATTCTGGAAGTGATAAACGTTACAAAGAATTAGCATTTATACAATAAGATCGATCTATGATCGTTCGATTAGTTTAATTAATTGGAGAGGTTTTTAAAACTGATAAAAGATTTTACGTTTGTTTTTCTGCGCCTATTAATGCGTCACTACTCCGCCTATATAAATAGCACATTCGACCGCAAACAGCACTTATTAACGTCATCGTAAAAGAAAAGCTTCTTTCGGGGTTGATTTCTGTAATCATCGACAAGACTTACAAATTCACGATCATAGTATTGGATAGATTGTAAGTTTCCATAAACTTTGTATTGTTCTTTCCGCGTGGACATTAATTCCGGAGGTTGAAAGGTATTGGATGATTAAGGTCAGGACAACTGGGACGTTGCATTAGGGCCAAGTCCATTTCCAAGTAGAAGTGTGTGCACGCGATTGCCAGAGGGCAGGGTTGCATGTATGCGAAACGAAATGAATAACCGTCGATGACAGGGTTCACAGAACTTTATTAACATGTAACAATAAAACCAAAGTCATAGAACCTGGTGAACGAGAAATCTAACGATTTCACGTGCCCAGCGAACGTTCTGGGTAGACTGACTCGAAGTTCCGTTAAACGTTTGAAAGTTCTTTTTTTTTCATTTCTTTGGTCAGATTGTCGTGCCAGAGGACAATGTGGCCAATATCGAATTCGTACAAGTGGCGTCAAAACAATCGGCCTTACGAATGCAAGTCTTTGCTAATTCTATAAGGTGACTAAAAACACATGATTACAAAACTAACAACTTTTTCTTGTCTTTCGACTCATACATCATCATTGTTCGACTATACACATCTGTATCGCGAGAATACTTCCCTATAGCCTCAAGACACTTCTCTCTTTTGAATCGCGCAATCATAGTGTAACTATTCTTCTTGAACGACTGGCGACGTTTAGGAAATCAAACGTTGCTCGATTCCCATCTTTCTCTCCTTTTTATTTCTCCCCCTTCGATCATTACGATCCGATATATCGTGATCGGCTACTGAAAAATTACCTCAAACCATACACGGTAAACTTTTCAAAAATAAGTATCGATACTCCTTCCATTTTCATCTACATATGTATGTTGTACATTGGATCTTACATTATCGAAATGACGCTATCGTTTATACGCAGAAGGTTCGCTACGCGAACAGGTCACTCGAGAGAGCACTATTGAGATACAATTCATGGATAGAGTATACGCCTAGGAATAATGTCTGCGTGGAATACGGAATAAGAGAGTTATTGCGTGACTTTTACAGTGGCACGTCGATCTATGCCTGGTACGAATAGGATTACATGTCTTATTGCGCATAGCGTCGTGTTTCTTTTGAAAGTAGACGTCGAACGCGATTCAAACGAGATCACGATCTAATCTCAAATCCTACGCTCTGTAGAAATTTCAGAAACCTTTCGACCAACATTTTCTCGTGTTGATCCCGTTTGATGGCGAGGTCGGCGATCTTATCCGTACGCGTACGGAACGCTTGTACGAGAAAATCGTGGCACAAAGTTGCCTCGTCATCGTCCGTTGCTCTGGTCAGCATTTTCTCAGCATGTTTCACTTCGATCGACTCGTCGCAATCGGGCTCGGCTACACGGTAAGATTTCCTCGACGCTATGAAACGCGCGAGAATATACGCGAGGTATCTACGATGACACCATAGAGCTTCGTGATCGTTGTACATGCAAATAGTGCTGTCGTTCGCGCGACATTCTTCCAGCCAATACGACAAAGCACGGAAATATATATTATGCTGTTTCGTTCTCGTGGAGGTACCCGTTCTGGATTCCGTGTTCGTCCCAGCGAACAACCTCTGTAGCTTATTCGTGTCTACCGTATCACTGATGTTCGATTTAATGTATGCGAGTAGTTCCTCCTTGCATTGCTCACCGGCTTCGGGGCACTTTATAAACGGTTCACCTAGCAGCTCTTTGAACTCGAACATGTACTTTTCCAACAGGAATTGTCGATAAGAAAGCCCGCTATAATCCGACACGTGTCGTTGACACCAGGCGAGCGAATTCTTCCATTCTGTTTCGAGTGTCGGATAAGTGAATCCTCGAGATTCGCGAAGGGTCATTATATGACGCTTATGGCTCCACGCGTGATAGTTGCTTGCGTATCTATCCGCACACGTTGTCGCTACGTTTAATTCCGTGCAAAGTAACGATTCCGCCGGCTGAGGGTCGTAGCGGCCGTCTTTAGTGTTCAAAATGTACGACAATAGCCATCGCCTGTAAGCGAACGCCTCGAAACATTTCGGCTTGTGGTAAAGCACCAAACGCGAGAAAAAAAATTCCTCCGACGCTTCCAATTTATGATTTCTTACTAGCTCGCGTCGCATGTTCCAGAATGTCGTGACATCTGGATTCAAAAGTAACGCGCCCAGCAACCATCTCGCTATTGTACTGGGCTCTTCCCGCCTGTGTTTGTTCTGTCGAAGTTCAAAGAGTCGACGATGAGCGTAGCAGTAAAGTGGTTGCACGCACCATGACGCTAACCCCAGGCTGTCTCCCTGATGAAATACCGGCGATTTATTTTCATTATCTTCCGCGGGGACTATCTCGAAACTTTTCCTGAAATTACAAATGATGCAATACTTAGCATACGAGAACTTTCGAATCGACAATCGTATACATGAATATTCATTGCTATTGTAACAAATCGTTTCCGTAAGGAATGCGAGCAGTCTTTACAGATATACGTATTTAAGTTGGTCGGTAGATATATTATATTTAACAAAAGATGTTGGCGAATTTTATTATACGGGGTGTTTCTAATTCCTTTTTTGCGAAACGGTGGCAGCATATTCTACGAGACAAAATGTTAGTGGGAAATATCATATAAATTACCAAATAAATAAACCATTACAATATTTCCCTCTTTCTTTTCACTCGTACAATATGCTGGCACCGTTACGCGGAAAAGGCGGGACATCTTGTATAAATGTGCAAAACATTTTAAATATGGCCAAATGATGTTGCCAGGAGAATCGTGAATTACATAACAACGCGAGAAATGTTTATAAAATATCACGGAAACAACGCTAAATTTCTTAGCTAGTCTAAACTAATTTTTTCATTTCATCACTTTTTGTTTTCTTGTATGTATATGTATATACTATCGTTATTGTTTATCAGCGTGGTACACATTTGTGATGCATGGAATTATAATATTACACTCACATGAATGCATGCATACATATGTACGAATTTAAAGAGAGAGATAGTCAATCGTAAGCATTAAAATGTAATAATCGTGATGGCGCCAGTTTCCCATTGTAAATATCAGATACCAACATTACTGATGCCGTATTTACTATGCAAACCATTTACAAAGCGTCGTATGTGCTTATGCCTGATTAAAACGTACAACGATGTTGCAATTTAATTTGATCGAAATGGGAGCACACTAACTGAATCGTCGCATCGTATATGATATAAAACACGTTAATGCTAAGAATTTAGATGTATATTTCACAGATATTTTTTAAGACTCCGCCCTCGCAATGTATCTAAGAAAACACTCACAGTGACGGATTCTTCTTCAACACATTTTCGATGTCGGAAAGGATTTTCTCTGCAGCTGGGAAAATATCGTCTTGCATTGTAATCTCGTCGCTATTGTTCGTTACATGTCTCGGGGAATCAAGTGTAAACCGACATACAATTAACCCTTCTGTTTCTCTGACTGCACCTTTCAATGCAGACACGATGTAGCGTTGTTTTACGGAAGTGTGGGGGAATATACTGCAATATCGCTTGAAGTTCCCTGCAAATCATGAACGTTTGAAATCAGGTGGCGCGAAATTATTAACTCTGAACTATGTTGCTAGAAGAATAAAAGCTAGATGTATAATTAATTCTGGAAAGGAATATAAATAATGCATGCAGCTGTATTGAAACTTACCATTGCTCTTCCGAAATCATGACTATTATTATCTTTTATTGTATGCTTCTAAGCATGCAATGATTATTCACGTTATTGCTGTTACGCATAGGTATTAAAAATGTAAAATTTTATCATTCGATAAAATAACAGTCACGATTACAATTTAAAACAACTTGTAATAGAAATTATTTCGAATGGAATAATAACTAAACATTTAAATACGTTTTACAGTATTTTGTTCAAGATCATACGTGTATTTTGTTGAAAACAAATTTTCAATTTAGTTTTGATACAACATATGCAATACTGTTAATTTAAAGGATATGAAACAAATGTAAATAATCGATTGATATGATCGACATTCGCGATACGTTCATGTCTAACTAAGAACATAACTTAATGGAGGTATGTACTGAGTCTCCCGGCTATAAATCGATCTTAACCTATAAGCAACTGAGTCCCTCGCAATTTCAATTGTAGCTATTCATCTTACCTTATAAGGAAAAAAATTCGCTTAATCAGTGAACACTTCGTTTTCTGCATTCGAGGTAAAATATATCAATTAAAACAATGTCCGATCCTCGCATAAGAACTCTAAAAATTAAGACTGGAGTAGTGAAACGTCTCGCGAAAGAAAAGATCATGTATGAGAAAGAAGCAGCACAGCAACGTGAAAGAATACAAAAATTAAAGGAGCAGGGTGAGAATACTTTGAAAAATGCGATCGCAAGCTTCTTGAATTTTTTTCTTACTCCAATTCTTCCAATAGCTGTGTTTTTTTTTTAGATGCTTACACTGATATTTAATTTTGTTAACGTAAAAATATTTGCTTAATTTAAAAGAACAGTAATATAATTCGTTGTAACGCTTGTAGTTGTATTCAGTGCACGAAACACTGCGGCAAAATAATTCTAATTAACGCGATACAATATTTTCGAAAATAAAATAAACCTTATTGTTATTTCAATTTTTATTACAGATAAGGATGGTTACGATATCAAAAAACAAGAAGAGGTGCTTCAAGAGTCTCTCATGATGGTGCCAGATTGCCAAAGACGTCTCGCAAAAGCATTCGAGGAACTTAAGAAAATTTTGGAGACCGAACAAGATATGAAAGAAATTGAGGATTACGTCGAAGCAGAGAAAATTTTACAAGAAGCCGAAGCACAACTTCCTTACGAGGGAGAAGTTTTGCAGATGTGTTAAATAAGCCTACCAATCTTATTAAAATATTGTCGATAGTTGAAAGAACTATATTTTCATCTAGCGTACAATTTATAAACAGACTAATATAATCATTTATGCATACAAAAAAGTGATAGTGTTAAGATATTTTATATTTTTCGAGATCTAGCATTAATTTTTAAAGATTATGTTTAACGAGCAAAGATTCGTAGAGGGTCCTATGCAAAGTTGTGTGGACCCACAATACAGTATGTTTCATCCGATGAATCACTCCGTGTATAATGCAAATTATAATATGAATGTATACCAAAATTATACGTATCCAGTTGGTACATTTGACAACACTAATGAGACTGCTACATCCATTCCTAATGCAATAAAACGCCAAGCGGATGAGAAAGATATTGAACATTTTATAGATAGTGAACAATCTATCGGTATAAATGACCAGAAGAACACATGTAAAAAGTCTAAAATTGCAATCACCAAAAATGCTATAACATCTGCATACAAATTAAATGAAAAATTAAAGACAATTTGTGAGGAGCTTAAGGATAATAAAAATCTGCCAGAAGAAGAATGGCAACAGAAGATGAGTATCTGCAATGCTGCGAAAGAAGAAATTGTTAAATTATTAGAACCTATTAGAGACCAAAGAGTCATGTATCAACTACAAAAAGATTTAACGAGACGGAAAAAGAAAAGGCTGAGGGAAAAATTGAAGAAGGAAAAATGGAGAAACGAAAAAGCAATGAAAATGGAAAGAAGAGCTAGGCTTCATGCACAGATTGATTCGTGGATCAGGAAGGAACAAGCTGTAATAGAGAAAGAAAAGCAAGACGAAAATTTGCGTAAAGATGCCGATATGATTTTATTCGATGTTACAGGGAAACGAAGTGATGTTAGAAAATATCTTGGATTATTGCACGAATTACAAAATTTACGAAATGTTAAGGCCAACATTGCCAGGGCAAGAGGAGAACATTTATCTTCAGCAGCTGATGAAGCATTCAATAATATAATTGGTACTATAATGCTACAAATTGTTTAATATTAATTTTTATAAGCATTTTGATAACAATATCGAAAATTCTTTTTGTATGTAGCAAAGTTAACAGAACAGTGGACGATACTCGATCGTGAGTATTCGATAGAGGAACAAGGTTTAAAATTAATGTTAAAGACTGATAATGAAGAAAGAATTGAGAAACAGAAGAAGAACAATTTTTCTGAATGGGAAAAAGTACTGTTTGGGAGAGAGATAACATCTGATCAATTTAATACAGACTTAACTAATTTTATTGCTATACGGTAAATCTGACACTATTTGTAAGTAGCAGTACAGTGGAATCGTTATAATAACGTAATCATTTTCTTTTCAGAACTGCTTGGGATAAGTACATAAGCTCAGATAACGATGCATTATCTATACCAATTGGATGGGTAATGCCTGATAAACCATCCTCTGCTGCCTGGCAAAAATGTCTCAAAACAGAAATATTGTGAAATAAACTACTAGTATGGATTTAGGATTCTAGTTTACGACAAATACAATTTGATACCTTAATAATTTATATTGTACGAACATAAACCATATGCATTGCACGTATTTAAATACCATGTTATATATGAAAAGTGAAGGCTTCTCTGGTCTACTGTATTTCGAAGATTTATATTCATAATTAAATACGATCACGATTTAAATATCTTTGGAATTGAAAGTATGTAACGTATAATATTTGAGTTTTATTAAAATATGTATGAAAAGTATGTACAGTTTTTTCTATGATACACGAGTAGAACAGACTACTAGATTATATTCATGCTATACTTAAGATTAAGTTTTTTTGTGCCCCACTTGAGGGTTCCAAGAGTTGGGTATCTTTGATTGGTGCAGGAGATACAGTTTCCGCAGCAGAAAGTATCATATGCAATTTTCCTTGTAATTCGGATAATGCTAATATTAAACTTTCTTCTTCTTCTAATTTTGCTGCTAACATACCGAACATCTTTCGCGTCTCTGCTGTGAGCTCGTCCAAATGATCCTCATAGATATCTATTAAGGAACGGTATTGTTTTATTAAAACACATTTTTCGAAAAATAAATGTCTCCCAGACTTTATATGTATATGCAAAAGGAAGAAGTCTATATACATACCCATCAATACATTTGCTACATGTAGTAGAACTCTTCCAAATCTGACGCTTCCTACATGTTTATTTAAGAACTTAAGGATAGTTACAAGGGGCTTGCCATTTCTACCGCTAAGAGCTTGCTTCAAACCTTGTCTTCTGACAAGTTCCTGCATAAGTGCAACAGTTACGTGCGGCGTTTTGTTCACTACATAGCTCATCATAACGCAATCCAAAGCTTTAGAGTATTGGAACTTTCTCAAATGAGCATCGTGCTTGGACATAGTTTCCTTCAATTCTTCATGCACAACAACATCTACTTGAGGTGTATGCAAGTTTTTGCCAGAGTGTCTGTACGAGACTTTCTTATGCTGCGGCTTTTCATTTGTTACATCTTCTTCTCTCCTTCGCACAGAAATTAAACCATCCACCATACCAGCTACTATGGTCTCGTCGTTTGGCTGCAATCGAATGGAAAGTTTAATACGTTTACAGTACAAGAATAAGTACCAAAGTAAAATAATGTTCCCTTACGCTAATTCCTATACTAAGAACTGAATTAGGATAGTCCAAAGAATGAACAGTCTTATATGTTCCGGAATCATAAATTTTCACGTGTCTATCCAACGAGCCAGATAAAATTCTGTGACCGTTCGAAGCTATTTTCAAACAAGTTACTGTTTTATGGTGTTGAGTAATTTTTGCCAGCAATCTTCCACCAGCGAGTGCATCCCATACTCTGATTTCTGTTCCACCTGTTTGCCATTGCTGAAGCTATTAAATCTATACATTGTGTTACAAAAATGTTAACATATTGTGTTGCATACCTGCCGACAAAAATATTCCACCAGTTGGTAAAAATAATATGCTTTCAACTGGAGCTTCATGGTTTACGCTTAAAATCTTTTTGCTTGTTCTTGTATCATACATATATATGTGCTTATCATAGCCTCCGGATAACAATATGTCAGTGGATATGGGGCTAATTGCGCCGGCTCTGATATAATCCGAATGCTCATTGAAAGATATTATTTGCTTTTCGCTGGGTATATCCCAAACTATTGCAGTCTTGTCGTCGGAGAATGAAGCAATGTGAAGATTGTCTGCTGTGAAAAAGGTCCTGTGTACAGCAGCTTTGTGTCCATTAAAAAGACGTAGAAGGCTTTTGGTAGTAACATCAAAGAGCCTAACTACCGCTTCTTCACCTCCGGCACAAAGGAGTCTACCATCACTGCGAAAAGATCCACCATATGCAGCTTCTTTAAATCTACTAAGATTCTTTGTAACCAGCTTTGTAATTGGATTATACACCTGTACTCTTACAGAACAAGTGACAGCAAAGTAATGTGGTTCCACGGGTGAAAAATCGATATAATCAATTGGTCCAAACTCCTTAACCAATACGGGGGCCTGTTAAAATAATGACATAGAAATATTTTAAGAATTATTAAATTTATAACGATCTTTACTATTGTATGTTAGGTTAAGTTTTGCACACGTGGGTACACTGAAGTAAATAACACAGTATAAACATGGAAAGATACGAATTATTTCTACCGATACAACATACTCACGCTATACTTTTTCCAATATATATTATCGGGAGTTAATTCTGGCCCCGATCTAGTAAATACTTTAGTATTTATTTTCTTGAAGGACGCCATTTCTTTCAAAATGTCAGCTGTAATAAAATTTAGTAGAGGGGGAAAACTTCTCCTGTTGACAATTTGAAAGAAGTTACACTGTTCGATTATTTGTCATTGTTTAAGAACTTTCTTAACCCACCGCAATTGTTAAATACAGAAACATTTGAATAAAGTTTTACGTGTATACGAAACGATATGTTTAGAACATTTCTGTGTGCTTTGTTAAATTTTCTGTGGTTTTGCTACTCGTTTCAATATGGCGATGGTTAGTTGCTTAGTACTTCAAAGGTCTCTTTGCTTATCATGAATTTTGTGATTTTTCTTTCTACTCCTTTGTATAATTTAAATACGAAGCCTTAATGTACATATTGATACCTATAAGTGCATGCATGTTACATAATTATGAGGCACAGTATCTGATAAAGAAATAAATTTATCAGTAAAGTTACGTTCCGACAGCACGATAGATTCGGCAATTTGCCGACCTACTAAGGTTTGGTATATTTTATAAATAATCACAAAGATATAGATATTTCGAAGCGTATTTGAATATTTTCGGTATCGGGAAACCTATTCCTTGTTTCGGGGAGAAACACTTCGAAAATATATATTGATAGCGTAATTTTGTTCCAGTCAGAACAAGAACTGCTGCCAAGATAGTTTCTTGTTATTTCACTGAATACCAGCCACGTTTATAAATATTTCACCAGAGGATATTGAAATTTCCATTAATGGTGTTGGATATTTATTTGTGAATGACTCTGGATTTTCGACACTTTTTGAAAGTGTTAATTGACAATTACAATGATCATATCAGCGCATGAATATAATCAGCCTATTTGAATCAACAATTCGATTTTGGAAGCTAAACAAAGAAAGTTTGACTGCTTACGATGACAGGAACAACTATCTATGTCCTATTTAGATAGAATAATTTAATTGAATGGAATAATCTAAGATACTAAATGTAATATTCGAAAGGCTGTATTATTAATAATAGCCTTCTATATTACATAGACAAAAAGAAGGAATTTTATATGCAAGAATATTTAAGTATTCTGATATACATTAATTAACTAAATTATAAAATATTCAACACAATGGCTGAAACGCAGCGAATGACTATCTATGGCAGACATCCTCCCTGTGCTAGTGGGACTCGGTTAGAAGAACGTCGTGCAAGAAGGTAAATAAAAGATATGGAATATATGCTTTTATGAATTTCATTTATATTATAATTTGTTATTTTAAGATATTCTTATTATTATCAAAGCTTAAAAATACATTTGTTTCCTTTTAGGCTGGCTTTAAGGTTGGACAGGAATAGAAAAACAGATAAGCCAGATGATTTTATTTGTTATGAATCAAGCGACGATGAAGCTGAAACTGTAAGCGAAGGAAAACAGTTTTTAAGAACATCATTTAATTTTGTGGATTATGTACGTGCAAGGGAGACAAACACAAGAGAAGTGAGAAAAATTAATCAAGAATATGGATTTCGACACATATTAACTCATGACTTATTTAAAGAATATTCTGTTAGCTTAAATAATATGAATAAAGTCTTTTGTTCTCAATGGTTAAGTGATAGGCAAGTAGTGTTTGGTACAAAATGCAACAAATTGATGGTTTATGATGTAGCAACACAGAAATTAGACCAAATACCATCTCTACATGGGAGGCAAATTAATTCAGGGGGTGGTGCTGTTTCTGAGCAGCAATGCGGTATACACTCTGTTCAAATTAATCCATCGAGGTGAGCAAATGAAAATATATTAATGAGAACAGAAAATCTCTACCATGATATTTATACTTATGATTTTGCGCATGTTGCAGAACTCTTCTATCAACTGGGGCACGGAATAGCAATGAATTAGCAATATATAGGCTACCAACTCTAGATCCAGTTTGCGTAGGAGAAGGTGGACATAGAGATTGGATTTTCGATATGTGTTGGCTAGACGATGAATTTTTAGTTTCCGGTTCTAGAGATACCAAAATGGCTTTATGGCGTATAGATAATGACCTTGCAGAAGCTCCTGATAAAGCCGATGTACCGACACACAGGTGCTTAGCAAAAATCAAAATGTGAATAGTAAAAATATTTTGCAATTACAAATTACGTTGCTTCTTGTTCTGTTTTAGATTGATTCAACCTGTATGTGTTAAGGAATGTAAATCAGCGCAAAAAGTGCGATCTCTTGTCTTCAATAGAACATACAAAGAAATTGCTGCTATTACTTTGAACAACTTTATACACATCTGGTCCGCAGAGACTTTCAAACAAAAGATATCTAGGAAATTACCAGTCTGTCAGGAGAATGTTTGCCTTGCGGTTCAAGATGATGGTGTTTATGCAGTAGGATGCCGCTCGTATACTTTACTTTTAGATGCAAGAACAGTACAACCTATAAAAAGAATACCTTCGCGGTATGTAATATATTCTAATCTCTTTAAGCTGTACAATTCGATTCCGTTGAAGAACTAATTAATTTTTTTATATTGCATGTACAGATATAGTGGTTGCGGAATCCGATCAGTTAGTTTTCAAGGTTCCGTTCTAACAATTGGAACTGGTTTAGGAATGATGTTCTTTTATGATGTTCGAGCTCAGAAATATCTCGACTCCTCGATTAATTCTAATAGAACTGTTGTATTAAGAGCATCAAAAGGATACGTGGTATGCATTGACACATTTGTTTTACACAGGATGAGGCGTAAATCGTTGTACAACCGGGCAGTTGATGATTCTACGTGAAAAAATAAGAACAAAATTTGGTATAACATTTTTTCATACGATGTTTCGTTTTTGAGAAAATCAATGTTGAAGTCTGAACATTCTAATTTCCATAAACAAATAATATTACCGAACAAATTTTAACACATATTTATAGGACTCAAGAAACGAAATAACTTCTATTTCAACCATTCGTTTAATATGTTTTGTCGTTTACGATTTATAAGCACTTACATAGAAGGGCCCACTGGGATAAAAGGGTTGATATCTCCCTTATAGTAAAATACGGGCACGAACGAATTACAGCTAAATTCTTAGGTACGTAAAATGAACACATGTGTAAAGTTTCATCAAACTCAGCGTGCATCAGTCATCGGGGTTCCCTTGTAAGTTGATCAAACTTCAACATCGATTTCTCGAAAACGTAGCATCAGACGAAAAAATGTTATATCAAATTTGTTCCTTATTTTTTCACGTAGAGTCATCCTCTGCCCGGTTGTAATACGATTTACGCCCCATCCTGTATCTAAGCCCGTAGTCTAGGAGAAATATAATATTTATTTTTATAATAATTTCAGTTTCCTGATGAAGAGTACATTGACGGCTTTCAAAATGTGAAGTATACACCTGCTATATATACTCATTGCTATGATGGATCAGGAACTCGGTTATTCACCGCTGGTGGACCACTTCCTGTAAATCTTTATGGTAACTATGCAGGATTGTGGCAATAAAGTTAATTTTAATTGAACTGAAAGTCGCATCGATTTTTACGTAAGTAACTATAAGTTGTACATTTAACTAAATATTATTAGGATTTTATCTGAGGAGGTATATACACCTATTCTAGCGTTAAAAAACATTTTCCTATAAAAGTATTCCCATATTTTCATGTTTATACAATTTCATGCTCATCCGGCTTTATTAATCGCAGAATTAAGTAAACAGACTTTATTTAGACATCACACTCTCACAGTATCCTCATATAGTTTTCAAATATGTTCATACTTCATAAATAAATGAGGTATAAAAAGATAGCGAAACATCTTAGGTGTATATACCGCGACTGCCTGAAATAAGATAAGTGATAAACATTAAAGTAATATCAGATTTTTATCATTACAATCATATGTTTAATCCGGAAAGCGGTTTTCATTGCGTAGCTTCATTTTAATGAATAATTATATTTGCATGTTTGTACGTTCACGCGGTAGGAATCGAAATGTTAATTGTATCTTCGAAATCGACATGTGCTAAATGGGAATTTTACGATTGACGTGATCTATGTCATGAGTTTACTATCGATCTACTGTAAAGTTGTTAATCTAATTTCATTCGTCCTTTTAATGTAAAATTTTGCTCTAGTATTAGCTATTATACATGAAATTTAACAAAATCTTGAATGGGGATGAAATCTCTTATGATATAATGAAAATGACTTTTGTAAAAAGGCACTTCATACATTGTGATTACTGATTTCTTTTTTATATTATTTGCCTAGTGCTTTTTTTAAAAATGTTCTTCATAATTTATGTTTAATATCTTTACATCAATTTTATAGAAAGGAAATTTAGAAAAATAACCAACGAATGACACTGCAATGAACATTAAGTTTTCCAGATACACTCTAACAAGTTACAATTTTAATACTGGCCTTAGAAGAACAATATACAATGAATATTTATTACAAAAATATTATTTTAGAAAAAGCCTTTCTGTATTATATGGTAGAATGTCGAACACATAATTTTGATTGATGCATAAACTATGGAGTAATATTTTACAGGTGTGCATAGCGATTATTACCGGTTCATGAAATGAAAAATTTGAAAAGATACATGGTTTATAAATGTTAAAATTTTTTCTGTCATTAATATTATTAATATACGAAATTAAATAGATTAATTGTAGCAATTGGTATTTGAGACATACGAAAACGCAACTGGAAGTAACTTAAATTATAACTGATCAAATTTGGTCAGATACATATGCCGCACAATTTTACGGTATTAAAGTATTCCTAAGTATCCGCTGTGCACATTTACAATTAAAAATAATGATATATGACCTGTGATTATTCGAATGTAATTAATTATTCGATCATGCAATTATTAAGGTTTTTTTTTTTTGAACAAATGCACCTTTGGTGAATGAAGTATTACTGTAATGACGTTAATCGTGTAAAAATATTTACAGAATTATCTTTCTTTCGTGAAATGAATTATGCTTGAATTTTGGTGTACTTAAGTGATAAAGTTCGCCATTGGGTTTGTAACTGTCTTATATATTAAATTTGTTGAAGCAGTAAGGGTGCAAGTGCATTTGTAATATTTAGAATAGAACATTTTAATCGATCAAACAAATTGTTGATAAAACAATAAATAACTGAATTATTACTATATTATGATGATTATATGATAACAAAATATATTCTGTGTACTCGTAAATTTACAGATTATAGATTTGTTGGCATATACTCATAATGTCACTACATTACATAATAAATAAAGATGTATGTTGTATCTGCAAATTCATTATTAGGCTGTACGAAATCGCATGCGATCGTGCATAATGAACGAATACATTGAATACATTTTAACATGATTATCACATGTACTTTTATCATAAACATTACAAACATGATATTGTAAAACAATCATACAATCTATTCGTATTTTCGTTCTTATGCATTCGTAATATGTATATTTTAACAATAACTATTGATTTTAACTCAAGGGATTCGTTGTTTTCGTACAAAGTCTTTCAAGCGGTATTGACCAACTATTGTCCATATTAAAACGTCCTAATTTTCGTACTAACATTTTCTAAACAAAACAAGTCTAAATATCATGTATTTTAACTCAAATAATGCAATAGGAAAAGTATAAATAAGTAATTTTTATACTTAAACTATACATATAAGTTATAAAAGTTTTGTACAGATATAATCGTTGCACCACTATAGCAGACAACATTCATGTATTATGATTTCTATATGAACATTACGAACGAGTTTTGTGAAAAATTATAATATATTAGAGACAGTTCAAATCAAATTGTCCCATTCATCAACAATTTTCCGTAGTTTGTTCGGTTTTTTTTTTTTTTTTTTTTAGACAGTATAGTTACGTTTGTGATATACTATTCGTTATGGTTGTGTTCTTATTAAATTTGTAACAAAATGTTATTTCAAAAAGTATTTATCATTTATGTTAAGAATATAGGGGAAATATATGTATAGATATTTTCAAGCTCGATTAGACTTTTCTTTGAAAAATTTATATCGTCCTCTATTGTTAGTAATGTACTCAGTGCAATTTATCCGAGTGTATAAACTCATCGTAACTCACTACTATTTTATACTTGTGCTCTGTTTTTTCCCTTTAATTACGATGTTATAATGAATTGAGGCAAATGTATACAATATTTTGAAGCTACGTTATTTCCGTATCTCTGTTTGACATATTACTTGCTAAACATTTTTTTCGACCAATATTATTTCGACCGTGAATAAATTATGCTACAACATTGTAATTTTATGTGTGTGTGTAAGTGTGTGTGCGCCCGCGCGCGCGCGCGCGCGCGTGTATGTGATTGCGTTAAGTAATCAATGTAAATAAATAAACCAAATTATTAAATGAAATGGTGTTTTCATACTTCGTTTAACTTCTTAAATGAGTCGAACACGTATTAAAGAATATGCGTTATTAATTTTTCAAACATAGTTTTTATTGCTTTTTTCAACATCTGATATTAATAACACCCATTTTTGCAATTCATTTCTTATATCGGATATTACTGTATAATGTTTAAGAAAGTATTTGAATATACAATATAGTACAACGGTTGTATTATACTACACTTTTATCGGTTCAATGCGAAAAGAAGCAGGGAAACTTATGAGGCTCTTTAAGGATTAATAATATGAGTGTAATCAATTTCATGTTTGATAAAAGGAATCGAAAAAAATGGAACCCGACAGTAATGAAGTATCAAGTATATAGGTTTTCATGCATTTGATGCAGAAACGAGTATTTAGAAATAAACTAAAAATCATTGCCAGCCAAAGTCTATGGTAATAACTTCAGTGGGACAGTATCTAGCACTTTCTAAAATTTCATTCTCCGGAAAGGGTAACCAGTAGGTATATTTCCTTGCAAAAAAAAAACCAGTTCCTCTCTTTACAAATAATTTATTAATGGTATATCGATACAAGATTTTCATTTCATTTAGAATCATCACAAATAATGTGTAAAGTGTGTATAATGCATATAAAACACGCGAAACTGCAATATATTTGTAGCACATGTGATGTAAATGTTTTTTAATTCAATGGTCCAGGCTTATCCATGATTATATCAGATATGTTGTGTTTATTATATGTGTCGGAAATGTAACGAGGCTCACAACATGGGCACAAACAAGAGATAATCTGTTTTTACAGATACACTCGTCGATATGTTAGAATACAGCTCTTTGACAAGTGGAAGATTGAACCTTCAAAAGGGTGTCTTAGAGCATGTATACATATATCTCTATTAGCGTGATTCCAGCGATGATAAATTGCTTCTTTCACGCTCTATTCTGCCGGGATTAACTACCGTCGTTACTATAAGCCCATTCACAAGGCATAAATAAGCTCATTTCTCTCACTTTTTTTTTCTTTTTGGTATAGATTGACAATTGGTATCCTAGCACACGAGTGTCGTAAATAAATATACACTGATCGTAACAATATACATTCTGAAAATAAATAGAGTATTTCACAATTATTGCATAAATTGGTGAGCACTACTGTGTTAAATCGATCGATTCCTACGAGGAACATCCAAATATCTAGAGAGCATCTCCTCGTCTTGAAAACATATTTATCGTTTATTCCCTTTGACACAGGCGATCGTAAGTAACTGGTATGTATAACCACACGCGTACATACACGTGTTTACACCATTTATTTGAAACATAACCAGGAAAGAACGACATCTTTCATTAATTCTAACAACATTTCAACAAGCACGTAATTTTTGTTCATGCTCCCCATTATTATTGATCACCAAATTTTGGTTGCGTTTAGAAAAATGAATCAAAGATGTCCAGCATCTAAGGCCTTATTTATATCACTGACTAACATCCCGAGGATAGGTCTGTGCTCCGAGTCTTGTCTAAAAACGGAGTCCAAGAAGTCCGAATGCGTTAAGAAGTCAAACACTTGGTCACACCGATCTTGAGACTTGTCCGTGAGATGTGGCTTGATTAGCGTTTGTATCGCCGCTCTGCATCGTTCCAACGATTTGATTAAATACGCCTTGTCGAAGCTGAATTCCAATTCGTAAAACGAAACCACAGACATTGCCACGGACCTGAGAGCAGTCCTTATTTCAACAAGTTTCGCATCGTCCGTGACGTTTAATTGTTGATTACGTTGCAGAAGACCCACCTGCAATGGAAACATTTCAAACGCATTGAAAAAGAGCCACATGTCCTCGTTGGAAGGATCCCAATAATTACATTTGCATATCTATGTCAATAGATGACAGTAAAAGAAACAAGTAAGGACTTAACTATAGTATTTAGGCCACCGCCCAGTGGGGTGTATTGAACACTGTTGGAAAACTTACGAGTGAAGATGTCCAACAAGTCCTGTCTAACGCAAACGCCCGATTCAGAAAATGTATAGATTAAAATGTGCAGAACTGATACAGGCGTCAGGCGGCCACACTCTTATCTAGTCTAACCGATACTAACTCAATCTACTAGCGCAACGTTTAAATCATGTCTAGCTTCTTCTCGCGTGCACCCTTTTTACAACAGAAACTGATGCATATAGAAACTAGCTTTTATCGATTGCCATTATTAAAGGATTAAGTTAGTAAATTGAGTTAATACTAGTTGAACCATATAACAGCCCGGTCACCTACGCTAAGTAGATCCGGATCTACGCATTGTAGTCAATATTTCCTGAATGAGACGGTTGCGATAGTGGAGACTATCCTCGTTGGACACCTTTATTCATAAACTTTCCAACGGTTATTATTTATAATGACAGACCCCACTGAGCGTTGGCCTAAAACATATAGTGCGGCCCAAGCAAGTACCTTAATAGATAATTTCACGATATTCTTCAGAACTTTCTCAGGCTGCTTTTTGTCTAAGCTGGAGTTGGTCTTCGCAGCCCTTTCCATCAGCTTGAACAGATTATCCAAAAGTGACGTGGTTGCGTCATCGATCAGTAGTGATCTTCCGGCCCCCGTAGATACGACTCTGCCGAGAAGTTTCTTTTGCGCTCGAAGACCTAAATCACGAGCACGGCTTCCGGTGCCTCCAGCGGGATAAGATCCGCTGTTGAGTGTAGTCGCCGACTGCATCACTAGGAAAAATAAATTGCATGTTCTGTACCATATGCTTGACGGGATGTGGGTTGAATATAGTGGCTTCTTTGTTGAGTGAAAAGATTTATCTGTCAATTCGTTATATAGGGTGTGTTGGAAATTTTGGTGGGTACCATTGGCGGTTTTATATGCCGAAGTCGAAAAGCGAATAGTATTGTATAATTAGAATTAAGGATTAATAAACGATTGGTGCGCGAGATATTCTCCATTAGATTTATTGACAATATCACCTTGCTAGTTGGTTGCTTAATTAATTCTAATATTCCGGGGTTATCGCTAACATTGCTGTAGACTTTCTTGACAGGATAATGAATTTTCTTTTGTGAAAGTTTCAAGAATCAAAAAAGATATATGTCTATATGTACATGTAGAATTGGTAACGAATAGTACGTTATGAGAATTTATAATAAATATTGTAAATGTATCGAGTATCCGAAGTACTCATTTATATTATTCTCCAAACTCGTTCTCATCTGGCATAAAAACCTTTCCGGACACATGTTAATGCGACCCCCTTTCTTCTTTTGGCATATAAGATTCGTATAAAAAATTGACCAGATCCTGTGGTATACCTTGTATAAATATATGTGGGTATATACATTAGTTGAAGTAACATATAATAGAAGTGCCTGATGTATGAAGTACAGAAAACGAAAAGGCAGATATCTTATCAAGCTATCAGGATAAAAACTGTGTAAATGATAATATAATATGTGTCTAATCAGAACTTACCATCAAACATTGGTAGACCGCTGTTTCCTCTAGGCGATAACGGGATTGTGAATGAAATAAAGAAGAGCGCGTTCGAAACTCAGGCAAAATTAACTAAAAGAACCAAGGTTACAAAATGAATGGATGTTCGATATAAAAAAATGGTGTTATGCCTAATAAATTAATGTTGCGAGACGTGCATACTGCGATTCGTTCGTATTTGTTCATGTTCTTATTCATGAGCACGAATCAGAGCATTATACAGTTAACATTTGTATACCTTGATTGCAGTCGGTTACGGCTACAAGATGATAGAGCAACCAGCTCTGCAATTCCATCACTGCCGAACCCCACGCCACCTGAAAAAACATTATCCTTTGATATTTTTATTCTACCGATATTCGCAACCGTGTGTTCATAACTAAATGATATGCGAAGATTATTTTGTTAATTAGTTTTGTTAAAAGTAAATGCGATCGTGAGATATGAATTCTTTTAAATATCTGATATTTTAAATCATTCTAAATATTATATGGAATATTTGGTAATTGATTACATTTTTTACCGATGAACGGAAAAATATTATGTAGATTCGAAAGTACATAGGGTACTGTTTCAAAATAGTTCACTCCAAAAATATGTATAATATATAATAATAAAGATAATAGGAAAATAGGACATGTTTCGTATGGGACGGGCTATAATTGATTATAGCATGCTAAACATTATAATAATTTTGCCAAGTTATTCTGGATCTCTATAAAAAAAATACCACGGCACAAATATTATAATAAATGAAAGTTTCGCCTACATTATTATTATTATTATTATTATTATTATTATACACGTATGCTCAGCTATCCCACCATATTAAAAAAAAATAAAACTTATAATGTACTCTACGCCAACGATGAACCTGTTTCAACTCTATAATCATAAAGGATCATAGAATCCGTACGAATAAGTTAGGCATCCCCGATTTTCAATTATGTACATAAAATTTCGCCCATTAGCTTCAATTCTTTGACCCACGACAAATTAAACTTTGCCATTATAAAACGGGTACAAAAAGAACAAAATTATTCCACCGAGTTTGTGGCGAGCAACGGACTAAATAGGTTGAAGCATACATGCTCCCTCATTCGTACAATTTGTGTCAGTAACTGAGGTCAAACCCGATGCACTGGAAATGGGACGTAATGTGCGTGTGGTTTGTGTCGCGACGCATAAATCGTGTATGTTTATATCGAGGAGGTATAGCCGTATGGATGTTGAATCGATTTGTAAGGAGCGTCAAGGCAAGCCAGAGACTCTCATTCTCGTTTGTCAACGTAATAGGGGCAAATGGATACACGCGACGGGACATTATACTTGGCCGCTATACAGCTAGTAGACCACAGTATGGATGGACGTATGTATGTGTTTCGAGAATGTGATCGAACATCGGTATCTATCTAGTGTTCGACAATCTCAAAATTTTCTGCGATTTGCCACGAATCCGAATGTTCAACAAATTTCGAGCATTACGTTTCATGTGGTACTCAAGAATCTCCCAAACGCCTTTTCAACCCTTTCCGGCCCAGTGGTTTCTATTGTATATTTTCACAAGGCCCATAGTGAACCAGCCAGTGAAGCCACGTGAACCATGTAGCAATATTTAAAATATTTTATAGTTTATAATTAATATTATTGTCTATTGCATAGGGATTTCAGAATATTTCATACGCTGATACGTTGTATATACCTAAACTTTTGGTCAGTACTGTATAACACCGATTCCTCTACGTTATTGCTTGCATAAGCATCGGCTGCATTTCTAGCGTTTCCGTCCCCTGCTCAAGAAGATAATTAAATTTCGGTCGGTGGGAGTTTTAATTGATGTATCATCGTGTCGAGGGCCTTGGTAAAATTGTTCATGAGGAGAAGAGTGATCGATCGCACAGAGGACTTTCGCTCTCTTTGGCTGGTCGACTATAATCGATAGAGCTATTACGCTGCACCAATTAGCAGTCGTTGAAGTATCTATTGTATATTCTATATTAAGCGATTTATTATATTTTCTGTTAGCGTCGACGAATTTTAAAGGTTTTTATATTTTAGCACACGTTCCACAAACTCATTCGTTAATAATAAATTGCGCCGCTTTAACAACGAAATTTCTATAATTGGTATACGTTTTATAAAATATGTACTCTACTTTCTTTATACTCGAACGGAACAGGAAATTGAATTCGCCGCATTTATACAACTTTCCGGAATTTAAAGTTCTTTTATTTATGTAAGCGTATTGGTACAGTGTTTCTATAATCTATTCCTGGCGAATCTATTGTTTAGTGTCTGAATTCCATTCAAACAGATCGCAGAAAAATACCATTGCATAAAACGAGAAAAGAAGTACGATGCTGACACGCGAGTCAAGTTTACGACATTCGGTAATACTTTAAAAGCAGGTCAAAAAATTCTATTTTGATCTTTATCTGTATGCAATTAGTAGTGTCATCGAATTTTTTTCGTAATTTCGTCTGATCTTTCCACTGCTTTATTAAATGTATAAAAATTCACTTCCGCTAAATACAATGATTCACCGCTGACTAATGCACTTATGAATTGTTAATTCTGTGATACGATTCATTATTACTTGATATATCAATAATACATTGCATTATCACTAAAGTATGAAGAAAACACACTGAGATAATTACAAGTCACGGAATTAAACAAAGCTGATTTCCTTAAGAAATTTAATTGTTGAAATTATACATACTTCTAAAAATACTATGCTTATTTTCGAATTAAGTGTTTAAGTGAAAGGATAAAAAAAAGACAAACTTGTTCAGCATGTTTTTTACATTAATAGATTATTCATGAGTAAAGTAAACTTCTTTCGACAGAAATAATTGATGAAATCAGCGATAAATTTTTCCCACCGTCTTCTCTAAACATTATATACAAAAAAAACTTGCAGGATAATTAAATTTCTGAAAAAAACAGTATAATTTCCTACAGCTTGCGAGTTCGTCATTTCTATAATTAGTTATCTGCATCGTATTATCGCGATATATCGAAGGACGTAACTAGCAACCCACGTTTTTCCACGTACTTACGAATCCATTTTTTTTTCGCGATTATGAATATGATATGCCACGTGTGCATGCAACCCTTCAGCTACTCGCTTGCTTAAAAATCGAATTTCAATTCAAAAAGATGACAATCCCACTCGTTCGAATGTACGAAATTGAGAAATTGTAACGTTCCGAAAGGATTTGAAGGAAATGATGAATTACAAATAACCCATGTGTTACAATTGTATCCAAAAGGAGAAATTTGCTTCTCGTTGAGCAATTTTCATTGGTCAACTTTTATCCACAAGCAATCTCCTTTCTTTCATTCCATGAACAATATGATCCATAATAACAAGATAAAAATCTCCCTACCATTTCATCGAAGGCTGTCTGAATGCGTGAAAATATGAAACAATAATTGACCACAATATGAACCATACTATATCGAAACAGGTATCACGTCTATTTCTAGTACACGGTATAATTAAACAAATTTTCTGGCACTAGGTCGCACACAGAAGTAACAAATCTGTTTGAGTTTGTTTCTTCAGTAGTCCAGAGTGAGGCACCATCAGTATATACCAGTATACATAATATACATTAGAATGAATTCGGAGCGGAAGTAATCGTTCACCACTTCTTCATTACAATTTTTACACCCAGCTAAATGTATCGTGCCATGTAAAAGTTTTTAAAAGGCAACTGCGTTTCCAATTTTGATCTACGTGTTCGATACATCGATATATCCAATTGTCACTAACCTTGTTGAATAATTTCAAAGTGAGTTATCCTTTTCACCCTCACAATTGACGATTAAACATAAATTACGGAACTTCAAACAATTCACTCCGTTACGATATACTTGTACCAAATCGACGAACGACAAATCCACCCGAAATTATTTGCCCAACAGTTCGAAGTAACGACTCGTTGTCATTTGAACTGAATGATTTCGAACCAGGAGGCAAACCCTCGTTCTTTCCCCACCTCTCGATATCCTTAACGTTTTTCTTTTTACTGCGAACGATGCAGCTGTCATACCGACAGCTGGACGACTGGCACGAACCTCCTTGTTAAAGTGAGCATCTTGTCTGAGAATATACCTACCACCTGCCCTATGACCGGTGTGCACACATATACGGTACACCGTGTACGCGGTTCGCCACGTGCTCACACGGCTAACAATAAGTTGCAAACGAGATGGATTGTTTTCCATCCACAAAGGTCACACGTGCGTCAGTTAAATATGACTTTCGAGAGCACACGTTCCTTCCGGATGCTTCTGGCGGTAGTTTTCGGATATGGATCTTACACGCGCGAGATTGTCACGGAAAGTGTATCTAATTTCAGTTCCTAAACGCGAATGAATATTTTTGCAATTTATAATCTTTCACAGATTTGCACAGAAGTCTGGATTAAGCGTTGGTTCGATCGATTTCTCTCGTATAAAGTGTTACAAGTACTGCAGATATTGATTTGAATTTGTTCTTGTTTAAATGAAACGCCGCAAGGGTGTTAACCTTTAAGAAAAATATATTTCGCTATAACTCTTTCAATTTGTGGAATATAACAAGAATGTTTCGAATAAGAAAAATAGTAGCTCGAGTCATAGAAAAAAAAATGGAGAAGGGGACCCTTCGCATGGTAAGCCCTATTCTGACGTTTAATTAAAAAACATTCAATTCGATATTTGCAGTAGTTTCGGAGGTAGTTTTAAGTTCTATCCGTCGTACCTCCGGGAAGCACATATTTTAGCCGCCATATATGTATATATATCTTTTAAAACAGGTAGTCCATTCAAGGACGGAGACACATTCGGTTCTAGGTGTGGTGAAATGAAATTTTAAGTTGTGCCAAGAACCTGTCGCACGAGCCATCGAAGGCAGCTCCTTTACATTCGATATTTAGAAGCAATTTAATTAACCCTAGGTACAGTTATCTTCAAATCGTTTGAAGCGATATGTAGTACAGTTCTGGACATTGTATATATATAATCGGACTATTTTTGTTTGTTACATTCGATAGTGTTAATTGCTTGAACAACGGGTCTATTGTTATTTATTAAAATAATTTACTGTTATTTTTTAATGTATATCATATTTAAAAAATTTGTTTGTGACAAGATGGTTCTATTTAATGTAGATAATCTATTATTATTTTAGCCGGTAGTTGGCGCTCCGATTGTTGTTGCATTTACCTTTAAATATATTTACCTTTGAAAATACAAGTTTAATCAATTTGCAAGGATTTTATGTATAAGCATTTTGTAAATAGTAAATTGAGAGGGTTAAAAGCCAGGAATAATATTCGAGCTTTTAAATTGTATTACGTGGAAAATCTACCTATGTACGCCCCTGTAAGAAAACGTAAAATATAGATACATGAAAGAAGGAATAAGAACCATTGCGGATATCCGAATACTTATGGCCGGTACTGTATGCAACGTAATGTATGATTAAAGTAAACTGACTGGGTAATGTAACGCAAACGAGCTCGTTAAATGCCGCGAATGAGTTATCGCGGTTATTGGCGAAAGCACACACATGTGAATGGAATTCGCGGAGATGAAAATGTGTAAAAAGCGGGCCCGTTGCTCTGCTAGTAATTAGAAACAGCGCAGTGAGCACAAGCCGCATAAGAGCCTCATTCATTGCGTGATTACTCGTTAAGGTTACCTATTTACGACCTACATTCGGTAGCGGAACAAAAGCACGATTTACTTTGTGTCAAAAAAGTATTTATCCTAAGTTTCTGTCTCCCTTTCCAGAATGCTTTCAAACGTGCGCGACCGCGTGGATGAAATTCATGCACCGTGGAAAATTTCACGCTGTACTGGTAATCGATTAATTCGCGATACCTTGGAAAGGCTTTGACCGTTATTTTCTAAATATACATATCGTCTTGTAGTGATATAATTATGGTAGTTTCTGTTGGTATTTGTCATCCACACGATGTGACAGATGCACCATGTGACAAAATAAGTTGGGCGCATCCGCTGCTCGGCCATGAGCGAGTGACGCAATTAAACTGACTCCACGGTTTTGCGAAACTTAGTTTCCTCCTAGTTACGCACTTTCCATCTCATGTGACTCGATGTCGTGTGATGAATAACGTTAAAAAAAAATTAACCCAGCGAATTTAATACTGGTCATACATTTCGCCAAGCTATTATTCATTTTTAATGTGAATGTATTATTTTGTAAATAACTTTGGTAGAAGTTAAGTTTTGGCGCGATACAATTATAATATACTCTAATAGCTTTAATGGCTCAACGGTATAAGCAATTACTTGGAATTAAATGGATATCACAAATAAAGGTATAGTATTAACGTGTAAGATTTACAAGAAGTTTGTGAAAATAATATTCTGCATAAAAACTTGATATCGAACCAACTCTCTCCCTCTCTCTCTCTCTCTCTAATCGCGCATATCTTCCCGACTGCAAACGCAATCATCTCGAATCGCGTTCAAACGATTGTTAAGCAACTCCACTCGCAACGGCTATAAATCAAATTTCGACCGTACTACATTTATTTAAATTTTAATCTCGCACTAACCTCTGCTGATATCTGGGCCGCGAATGCGACCCCAACACTCGACAATGAAGTTTCTCTTTTTCCACCGATCGCAGGATAGGTATATTGTTCTATTGTTTTGTATGCGTTCCAACTCGATTTCGCGTGCGGAACTAATTTCACAGTTTCAGGCTATTCTACTGAACTAAACGTAATTGAACACAGTATATTAGTATCCGAAGAAAAAAAGAACGAGAAACTGCACCGGCAACGATAGCACAGGCTGCACTTGATTCTTACAGTCTCCTCGAACGAATGAACGAACGTCGTCTGTTGTGGTCTGCGAACCCACCCCGGTTACCATGGATTCATCGCTCCGCGAGGTGGGGCGCATGTAGCAGCTACGCTCGGGCAACCTCGCAGTGTCAAGGAGTTTTGTTCACAGTACGTGGTCGTCTGTCGACGAGATCATTATGGTTTGAGTCATAAAAAGGCGCGATGCGAATCACGCAATTTGACGATACATGCAATAGTAGAATTACAATTTATTTTGTTGTTGGAATATGTACTTTGTAAACTGAATAGCACTTGATGTACATATTATATTTTTTACGATAAAAAATGTTATTATATATTTTATTTTTACGGTGAAAGATACAAATTATAAACGCTTGCATCTGTTTTTTGCTTTTATTAGAATTTATAAAATTTGCAGATAATGAGACTCTAAGACATTTCGAATTATATTATCGTTTTCTATCTTACTTCCAGTACGTGATTTAGATACATTGTCAACAAGTAGTACAATTGAAACAGAACACTGATAACGTACAGATCTAAAAAATCATAACACCTTCGTTAATTGACATTCTTAAAATAACAGTTCCTAGCACAGAGGATCTGTGAGAACTGTTTATGTAGAACTCATGACAAACTGTAAACATGTTACTTTTCCTTCGTACATTCTACTCTGTGCGTTTTGATATGATACTTGAATGTTGCAAGTATTTTACATGATTATTAACTGCATTACCATAATTCATGAATCTTTAATAAATGTTTATACGCTCGATCGGAAATGTTAAGAGCAGCATTCATTACACATAAGTCAGTCTCTCCTAAGAGACTTAGGCCACATAAACCTGTAAACAAAAATTTATACTCATAAGCATATATTCTTTGTATCGGGAATAAATGTTGTTCATGTTTTACCAATATTCAAGCGATTCGTAAGAATGTTACATACCTAAGTATGTATGAATTGGATCTGGTAAGCAATTAGCAAATTTTGCAAACCCTCCTACAATATTATCTTGAGTTTCCAGAAGAAAAGCTCTATTCTCATTAGCGTCCGAAAATTTACTAATGTCCAACATCTGCAGTGTTGCACCCACCCAAAAACTATAACAAGTATCAGATGGTTTTCCAGGCCTTCCATGAAAACCACTGTCTTGCCGCATTAGGCACCATCTTTGTAGTCTGTTCAATTGATCGCTCGATAATACATTATGAAGTTCGTTCATTAGAACTAGACTAGCTACAGCACAGAATGTGGATCCTCCATGGGATTCAAGACCTGGTCCTTGGCCCATTGCTCCGTCGTATGACTATAATCATTGTTGAGACATTGTGCTATGATAAAATTAAGTAGGCAAAGCTTGTTTTCGTTAATACCCTTCGTGTGTAAGATAAAAGAAGAAAAAGATGATGAAAACTTACAATGCTTTTTAGAACATAGTCAATAGCTCTCATTTTATCAATGCCGGACCAATCGTTTAATATTGTAGATATACAGCAGGCGCAATAAAGGAACCTCATGTCACTTTCGCATCCTGTCATAATGGCTGTAAATGAGCCATCCAAATTCTGACATGCCCGCATTCCTTCTACAATGGACTTTCTATCGACGCGACTCAAATCATCGCCAAGAATTAAAAGTGTGGCTAGTCCGATATATGTCATTGCTAAATGACCGCATTGATATTTTGGAGCATCCTTTGGTATTGTTGTAGATGGCTGAAAGCCGGATCGCGGTCCGGCTCCAGTGACTTGAAGTCCATAGATCCAGTCGCGTGCCTCGAATTTCGTTTCTTCGCTAAGATCGTTTATGCTGTTTAATATATCTAATCCTGATATAGCAAAGAACGCTGTAGTCAGTCTAGTGGAATCAAATTCTTCTGAGCTGCTAGGCATCATTTGTAATAACCTCTGGAAATATTTAGCATGCTTTTTCTGCTCTAATTGTGTCGGCATGTTGTATCGTCCCTTTGTATAATAAGAAAATAATACTTCAATTTATGCGCAGACGTTTTAAAGATGCGTGTTGCTTTTAAATTTGTTGTGCGGTTGGAAAAAGATTTTATCAGAAATATAGCAGGTTCCTACTACATAGAGAGCGCTTCAATTGCGTACGATACGAATAGTTACTACTAGGGGGCGTGAAAAAATAATTTGTTGAACGCACGCGTTACCGCAAACTAGACCTTCCTTGCGCACGCCGGACGTTCGCCGTAACACGCAACCAACCGCGAAATTTCACAAACTCCGTATACTACCTCGGAAAGCAGAGATAACGAGAAATACGCAGTAAGTTAAGTTTCAATTAACCGTATAGATCTGTTCACTTCGTGAATACATTCTGGCGATAGTTTCTTTGGCTAGTACGGTAGTACGTTGATTTTACGCGGAAGTAGTTTGCCGGAGGACGACGAACGGTTCTCGTGGAAGCAGCCACTGAGGGCGCGGCATTCTTGAAATTCTTGCGTCCGGCTCTAACAGAACACCCAATAGGAGCCGCGGCAGCGCCGCCATTCTAACGAGTTCGTGGCACGCCCTACAACTTCCTCCATTGTCCTTCTTTCCGGGATTCTCTGCGAGGAAGGATGGCTCAGAACAATTATTTTGGGTTTACTCACGGCGGAACGCAATATGGGTACGAAATCGATTAAATACCATAATTATTAAGTAGCTAGTGTTAAGTTTATCGAAATATCGTGACGGTTATCTACGTTGGCGGGAGTAATAACTGTTCGTTAAAATCGCGTGCACGCGAGGCCCCAGCCGGCTTGGCCGCCATTTCTTGCCGAGAGTAGAGCGTCCATCGAGTGTCTTTCCGTGGCACGGATCCGATAGAGGTCTTTTTCGTTTTGCCCCGTTTCTATTTTTCATTCTATTTTTTGTCCCTAATAAAATCTATTATTCACTCGAACAGAGCGACTAGCGCAGCCGCTTATCAAACTGGCCAAGCGGGATACGCAGTAACTCCAGCGGCAACTGCCGCCACGTACACTCAACGGCCTGCTGCTGCTGCGGCTACAGGTTACGAGAGCTACCAAGCGGCCGCTGCTGCAGCCGCTACAGGAACCACGTACGCTGGTAAGTTCAAATATTTCAGTTTCAAGTTACCGATCTTCTATGCTCTGTAAGAACATTTCCATTCATGGTGCGCGCGAAGAATGTTTCACAAAGTCGTTCAATGTTGCGGATTCTTTTACAGCTGCGAACCCTGGTCCTGTAGCTCAGACATACGAGTACGGTTACGGACGGGCTGCACCCGCAGCTACATACGACGCTACTAAGACTTATTATCAACAGCCCGCTGCAGCAGCAGCAACTTATACAACCACTGAAACACATTATCAAGCTGCAAAACCTGCGTACAGTACAACCAGCGCTTATACAGGCACTGCGAGACAAGCTACTACAACAGGACAAGCGAAAACATACCAAGCATCGAGTACAGCTTATCAGCAATCCAATCCTACGCAAAGTGCTACCTATTCTTCGGGATACACCGCGCCAGCTACTCCAGCAGCTACACCATCGACAGCTACAAATAGTAAGTTTTCATTTGAATTGTATTTTCATGTATGTTAATGTTTTTCGCCAAAATTCAAAATCCAGCGTATATGTCCTGCTAACCGTGACGTAGGCACTAATAACATGAAATTGATCCTCCGGCTATTCAAGTTAATACATACGAACTATACACCAAATTCTGCTAACGTTTTTAAGCTCTAATATGGTCTAAAAGTTTAGCAGAATTGAATTTTTTCTGAAAATTAGGAAATTAATATCAATGTAAAATTATTACATAAAACTTTTAAATACTGTGCAATATACATTATATAAATATTGCATCAAAAGATTAAAGTATTCGCGATGATGGGGTAAAAGTTAGTAGAATGGTTCCAATGAATATGAAGGATTGACTCCTCCAAAGTTTGAGGTTTCAATTTCATTTCCCTTAGAAACGGCGAGTACAACGTATTCCGGCTACGACGCAGCGCTATATAGCGCTGCGACTATGTATGTAGCTCAACAGAGTGCAAACAGCAATTCAACTAACCAGAAGACTGGAGGTTGGCAGGGCTACGGGCGGAAGGGATTTGGCACTGGAGGGGGAGGGATGAAGGCAATGCGGCCCAAACAGCCACCAAAGCCTCAACAACTACACTATTGCGACGTCTGTAAGATCAGCTGTGCCGGACCTCAAACGTACCGTGAACATCTGGAGGGACAGAAACACAAGAAAAAGGAAGCTTCTCTGAAGGTACCGCAACAGCCACCCGCACGTGGAGCAGGAAACAGTCTACGTTGCGAACTTTGCGATGTCACGTGCACGGGAAATGATGCGTATGCCGCTCATATTAGAGGTGCTAAACATCAGAAGGTCGTAAAGCTGCACACTAAACTTGGGAAACCAATACCAAGTGCAGATCCAACTGTGCTAAACCCAAAACCAGCGGCAGCTGCTAAAACTGCAGGGACTAAGAAACCCACAGTAACAGCTACCCCTAAGATTAATTTTGTCGCTTGTAAGTATAGTTGTTTCGTTATTTTTAGCTTCGCTTATTCTCTTTTCAATGCTTCACTCTTACTGATATAAATTTGAAATTAAATTACACGTAAAAGTTGCAATAAATAATTGTTTTGATCGTTGCTTAATTATACCGTGCATATAATGTTTTATAGCTGGCAATTTGGGAACTGTAAATCAGAATCAAACGGTGGAGGTTAAGACAGAAGAAGTTACAGTAGAGGAAACAGCAGAGGAAGTAGCTGTTGATGAGAAAGATATTCAACCAGTTGGTCAAGAATACATAGAGGAAAATAAGTCAGAAGATGGGAAAATCATAAGCTTTAATTGTAAGCTTTGTGAATGCAGATTCAATGATCCTAATGCCAAAGATATGCATATGAAAGGAAGGCGGCATAGGTTTGCTTATAAGAAGAAAGTCAATCCGGACTTGGTTGTAGATATGAAACCAAGCCTGAAACAGAGAAAAATGTTGGAGGAAAAACTACGTAGGCAACAAATGCGGGACGAGTACCTACGCCGTAGAGAAGAAATCAATCAATTGGGCCCAATGGGTCCAATGATGGACGAAGAAATGATGTATTGGGAAGAGAGACGACGATACGAAGAAGAATGTGAATATTATGAATGGTACCGACGTTATGGACGCGGGCCTGGTGCTCCCCCAATGCCACGACCATTCCCAGGACCACCTCCAATGATGATGTTCCCTGGACCACAAAGAAGGCCAGATTCATCCGATGACAAACATGTATTATCTCATCATACTACTATTTATCCTAAGGAACAAGAACTGCTGGCAGTTCAGAAAATTGTTTCTCACACTGAAAAAGCCTTGAAATTCGTGTCCGATACATTAGCAGAGGCTGGTAATTATTTTCTATATTTGTATTAATTTTTTGTATGTGTATATGTATTCCTCGATTACACAGTATTCCTTGTATTCTAGGAAAGAAAGCTACACCACCTACTACTAATGCCACACCGGCAACACCAGCTACAACTCCGCAACAGCCTCCACAGCAACCGCAGCAACAAAATGCTGAGATAGTAAAAGCAAAAGAAGAATCTGACAAAAAGAAAACTACTACACCACAGAAAGAAGACGGTAGCGATGGTAACTTGTTCTCATTCCAAAAGGAGAAGGAAGATTCGAGAATATTAAGGGGTGTAATGCGCGTTGGCAATTTGGCAAAGGGACTCCTATTATCCGGCGATAATCATGTATGCCTTGTAGTATTATGCGCAGAAAAACCAACACGGTGAGTTGGAAATATATATTCATACAAATAATATTTATAACAGCAATATGAAAAATACATTGTAATATATTTTTCTTTATAGCTCGCTATTGAACAAAGTTGCTGAAATTCTTCCGACACAATTGAAGACCGTAGCCCCAGAAGATACGTACAACGTTGGAAAGCATCACGAGTCAGCAGCATTAACTGTTTCAGGAGGCAGCGTGACTGTTAGCGTAACGCTTACCAGTCCTTTAATGCGCGAGACACCTAAACCAGCAGCAGTTGCAGGTGACTTAATTGTTTTTTTATTTTCATGGAGGCCAAGAAAAGGATAACTATGATAATTTTGGAAACTTTTCAGAAAGCACTTTTATTTTCATGCTACTTACTTGAACACGTGGTTTAACAATTTCGTTTGTTCTTTTCATGGCCCAAAAAGCTTCTTTGTACCTTTTTCTAAGCACCAGGATGATGCAGGGGCAGCCAAGGAGTTCAACTATTGTCAGTGTATATACGCTCTAACATACGAAATTCCTTTTCTATTCGATACAGCTGCATTTTAGTGTGTCCACGCCTGAGTATGATTTACACTTTTAAAAAAGTAATCATAATGAACAAATGTAAGAGCGTACATAAAGTTACATGAAGAGCCATTTTTTAACGGAAAAGAGAGAGCGTAAACTTGATACGATTAGACGTCGCTTTTCTACGTTTTAAGTTAATCTGTTGTAGTATATTTTATAAGTTCTATCGATAATAGTTAAGCTGGAGTCTCCATTAAGAAAGAAAATGTGCTAGTACGAACGTGGACACGCTTTTGGTACGAGGAAACAACGCTGAGGCAATCGTAAAACTATGGACTTTTTGATCATGCATTAATAATTAAAACTAAAAACCCTCTATCATCGAATGCTGTACACGAGGCACAATGTGCAGTTGACTCTTTATTCGAACCGACGATTCTTTTGATAGCGTTACTTAAACGGTTAATTTCGAGTAACGCTATCAGTGCAAGAAAGAAACGTCGGTCGTTCTTTTTAAAACTTGTAATGCGAACAAAAAAAAAGGACGTCCATGAATAGGAATGAACGCACCATTGTCGTGTACTACATTCGAGTAGGTTTATTTTTGTTTCAATGAGAATGTTATAGGCTGTGCCCTCAAATTTCTTGTACTTGAGTTAAAATATTATATAGAGGGAAAACCCAAGTTGGGCATGATCAAACACTCTAAGTGTTGTCTAAGCGTGTTGTGCTTTCTTTGTTGGAATCTCAGATAATGCTGGACAGCAGCAACAGGGAGCTGCTCAACCGCAAGCAACGCCCGTGGTACCCGCTGTGACGAAACCAGATCCACCAGATGTACTTCCCAAGGCTAAGTGTTTGGAGGCTTTAGCTGCACTCAGGCATGCCAAGTGGTTTCAGGTTTGAATCAATCAACTCTCAGTTCAAGATCTCGAATTGTCGGTGCCATTTTGTTGGCATTTAAACGACTGTTTTCTGTTATTTTTTCCTGATACGCGATACGCGTGCAAGTTGTCCTCTCTCTCTGTCCGCAAAAAAGAGCAGTCTTAGAACTCCCAGCCTTGTGACGATTTTATTTTTATTACCATCTACTATCTTCTTGTTGATATAATTTTGTCCGAAATAATTATCTGATCACGTTTGATGTTTTTGAAGTTTATAGGTCTGCCAATCCACTTTATCCACTAACGTGTTTTATGCTTTGCAAGAAATGTCCAATGTATTACGTGGTAAAATATATGCAATTTATAATGTCTAATAGTTGCAATAAGTGGATGGTAGTGGTATTATTCGATTATTGGCAGCTTGAATAAAAGAAAGGATAATTGGGAAAAGGAAGAAGTATATGTTTACAGCATAATTTCAAATAAAGGAAACATCAATTATGTAATCAGATAGTTTCAGGCAAGAAGTTCAAGCACTATGTAAGTGTGAATTGTAGCAGTTAAAATATTCATGCATATCATAAGCATTTACATTTGCTTTCCTTCAAATTATCAACATCCAGAATAATAGGAAACTATTTGCAGACATTGAAAAATGCGTAACAACTTCTCTTCAAACGATGTAGTTTTATTTGTTTTGTTTATAATGCACTAAACTGCTTTGTGATGCTTATGAGATCAAGCTTATTCATTATTCTGGATTAATATTAATGCATTGTAGCCTAGACTGAGTCTGTTCTAGGTCTGTCTTAGAAGTTATTAAAAGCTAGTGTATTGTTCATTATAAATATGTACTTTCCGTGATACTTTCTATGCAATGTGCGTTGTAAGCACTATTGAATGTTAAAAGACAGACAAGCACAAACACACAGTGGTGTCATAAGTATATCGGGTGTTTTTCAATTATAAGTTCAACCCTTATAGTTGGGACATTCACAATCGAACAGTTTTTCTGATATGTTGTACTTTTTTTTAAAGATTATGTTAGGCATTAATTGTTCAGGACATGCTTAATAAACACCCGATAATTTTGATATGGGCTAATACTTAGGAGCTATAGGCACGAGGCTGGGAGGATAGCTAAAGCCCACACAAAGCAACTTAAAAGTAGTTTAGGGTGTCGCATCTCCAGAAGATTCAGAGATTTAATGCATATATTTAATTGTGCGTACTGAATTGCGGTTCGTATTTAACAGGCTAGAGCAACCTCGCTGCAGAGCTGTGTTATGGTTATTCGCATCATGCGTGATCTATGTAACCGTGTACCCACTTGGGGACCATTGAACCCATGGGTTAGTATTGACATACTTTTTATCATATAAATGTAACTAATTTAGTAGGCAAGGGAAATGAAATAATGGGGAAAAACATTCACGAATGAACAGAAATAAAGCGACATTAACTACATTTTAGGCATTGGAATTGTTGACTGAGAAAGTGATCAGCACTGCTGGTGGACCTCTCAGCCCAGGTGAAGCTTTAAGAAGACTTTTGGAATGCGTTGCTGGAGGAATATTGCTTCCAGGTAGTCCAGGTATGAATTCTAACATGTATATACATTTTTTTCAGTGGCAAAGATGGCACACAGAAAGACTATATAGATTTCCTATAACATTTAAGAAAAAATGATGATCCGATGACGAGACTGAGCATACTGCGAAATCTACTGTAGATACTTAAACCGAGTCTTTCGATTTTTGCGTCTCAGTAGAATACTTCGTAGTATTGCGTAGATGATTGGCATTCTGATTTATATTATATTATACATACCTTTTCACAGATTTGATTAATGAAATAGAATTAATCATAAACGATATATTTTTGTGCAGGATTATCCGATCCGTGCGAAAAGGAACCAGTTGATGCAATAGGCAATATGACTGCTCAACAGAGAGAAGATATAACTGCTTCAGCACAACATGCTTTACGATTAGTCGCATTCCGACAAATCCATAAAGTTTTGGGTATGGAACAACTTCCACCATCTAAGTATAAAGGCAGATTTGCTAGGAAACGAAGACGTGATAACAGTAACGGAGAAGGAACAGATAGTGAGGCTTCGAAAAAAGATAAAAAAACAGAGGAGATCAAAATGGAGACCGACTCCAAGTAGATCTACCAAACTATTCGCTTTATCGATTTACTCATAACTTATATAGTATAAGAAACAAATTTTTCTCGTGTCAATTGCTTGTTCAACGAGATGTTTCTGAACTGGGAAGATGATATCAAAGCTTAGAACAAGAAGACTAATGATCTATTAATATGTTACTATTATTATTTGGAATGTATGTATCCCTCTGGACAACTAGTGGCATCGTTTTAATTCGCAATCATGATTTTAGTGGCGAAAGAAATTCTTTATTAGATCAGATTATATAATTACACCTTGACTTCGTTTTTGAACGTAACGTAAGTTCGATAATAATATCTTCGAGTTGTCGTGTTTCTACTACTATTGCTACTACTAAGTTCGATATTTTAATAATACAACTTGTACTTCTTCGGCTGTTATGGGCAGCTTAATTTTTAAGGAACTTTTCAACACCGAACATAAGAAATGCAATATTTTGAGTTTCCATTTATAAAATTTACATTGTATGTAAACTCTATATCAGGTTTATTACAAAAGAATATGAATGCTATTATTTTTAAGGTAAATCATTTTTTTGCAAATATTTTACTGCAAGTTTTCGAAAAGACTTCACATCTTTCCCAAACAGGCAATTGGTACGATTAGTTCCAACACTAGGATTTTGTCAAAGGAAATGATGAATGCGTTAATTAGTTTGAATTACTTATTTAGCTATATTTCAGTCACAATGTATGATGAAGAAATTTAGTAGAAAGGGTGGTCTAAAAGAAACGCCGGAACATTTATAAGTTTTGAAGTTAAGGGTAGGTTAGTTTGTATTGAGATTCGTGTGTATGTTGTGTGTGTAGTCGTAAAGAAGTGCAGAATGTTGCCCTGCATAAAACAACTGAACGCCGTATGTTCACGTCGCGTGTACTGATTCACGCAGAAGATTCCAAGAAAGCAGAGTTACAAATCAATTAAAATAGTCGCTTTGCTGTCCAATGAGGGTTAAGTGCACGTGTCAAGAATTCCTATTGTTTTGCTGTAGTTTTGTTTAAAAATCTCATAGGAAGTCGAATATTACTTTAAAATGTTCATATTTAATAAATTCTTTTGACACAGTGTATGGATCTTCTGTTGTACACATGCAAATCCTCTTTGAATAAATCGTACATGCATGAGATAAGTATAAGGTTTTCTTCACTTCCATATTCCTTTGTATATTTAGCTTTTAACAATGGGACAAGCTAATAAGAATCCTCTTTAGAAAGAAGGCCACACACACAATAGCACTCTGATTGTACGATTATGAGAATTTTTTTACAAGAACAAACAGTTGACATACAGAGAAAGGTAACTTATTTTTGGATGGCACCGAGCAGAACTGAGACTGATTTTGTATTACTTTCTTTAATAAACACAATAGAATATAAATATGCAGAATTACAACAACCAAATTTAATTTACATTTAAATTGAAAATGTAATTTATGTATGTTAACACGTATAATTTCATATAACATTCTATTCTGTTTGGTGCAACTAGTCTTTTTAAATAAGAGTGTTCAATGATCTACTCCCATGATTTCGATTTTTTTACAAACTTGTAATCGGTAGATATAATTCGATTATTTTAATCGATTCGACTGAACTGGCATATGTGTTAAATTAATGGAAAGGAGTAGTATTTAGCCACTTTCATTTCCTGTTTTACAGTATTAATTATATTTGTACATATTTGAACTGCATGATATGGGTATCTTTAATTTATTCATTTTTTTTTTCCTCTGAACCAAATATTAATATAACATGATGCGCGCTATACATCTGCAGGAATATTTTACAAAGACAATTCGCAAACTTTTCTACTTAGTCTCTAAAACCTGCAAAAGCATGTGTGTAGAGCCTTGAGGAGTTTTGAAGATAAATAATACATATTAATTTTTTCAGTATTATTAAAACTTTTAGTATTACATTTTGAATAAAGTGTGGGTAATGTTATGTTCTTTTTGTATAGAAATCCATATCAAATGTTCGCCGTGCCATTCTAATTATATTTTATTTTTAAGAACAATATTCAATATGTTCCACAATGAAAATTGTTTCATGTTTTTCTATGAACGTGTTTGAAAAAATTGGAAGATAAATAAATTCATATTGTTCTTAGAATTTAGCTATAAAGTCTACGAGTTTTCATTTTATTTTTTTTACCAACTCCTTGTAATTATTAATAAATTACGTAATTGTGTAGTTGACAGAAATTGATTATGCCGATGTTAACGATGGGACATGAAACTGAAAATGTACATAGTTTATCATAAGTAAATGCCTGTTTTTGAAATTGTCATGTATTTCATGTAAAACAATCATATAAACAAAATTTTAATCTACTAGCACAGTTATGATTAATCTAGTTATTTTCGTTCTCTCTTCTTTTCGCACAGTAACTTTAAATAATGGAAGTGAAATATTAGCAATATTTAATACTCTTTCCCTTGTGGTTAGTGCAACTATTTGGTAAGTAATATAGGCAGGATTATTCTACAAGGAAATGATTGTAATTCTTAACTAATTTTTAAATGCGATTCAATCCTAATACGAATCCACTTGCGCCATATAAATGTTACTGTTTTATGCAGAATAGAAGCATTTCAACAATTCCAAAGTCATTGCATCACTCCAAACGTTACAATGCATTATTTCATGATTTCGAATTGTATTAAATTTGATAAATCATGTTATCTAGGTATTTTATTTAACGACAACTCGAAGCTAATTGCTAAAAATAATTTTCACAACAAACTTGGATTATTATACATTGGATTATTGTGCTTAACACAATCGGATTATTGTAATTAAATCTATTTTGTATTCGAAACATAACCTATTGGTTTAATGTTCACGATGTTTCCATAGATTTCAACACTGATGCAATTTATAAAATCTATGATCGAGCATAAAAATCAGAAAACATACATCGAACTTAGTCGAAAAGTATCGTTATGAAAAACAATGAATCATCATCTTTTGTTTAACAGTTTTCTGTGCGCCCTCTACCTGTAATTGATCACCAAAGTGTGACAGTTCAGAGAAAAATGTGTATATAAATAAAATTTCCAGTGTTGAAAATATATTACTACGAAAATAAAGATGCACCAAAAGTGATTTCATAAATATCATTTAAGAAAATCAGTTTACCAACGAATACTCTTTGTCATGAGAAACCAATCGAATGTAGCAACGTCAGAGAGCCCATGATGTCGGAAAATATAATCCAATAAGCATCGTCGAAGAAACCTTCTGACATGTTTGCGCATGATCAGTATGACTTTCCACCACCGACATAAAAGGAACGGTCGCTTTGTTCTCGGCTCAGTTCTACGGGACATTTCAGAGTGAATTTGGAGGAAGAATCAAGAGACTTCGTAAATTTTATTGAAAATTTTTGCTGCATTTTGTGAGCTCTACTTCTAAGGAAGGTAAGCATATTTGTACCAGGGTTGTATTTCAATAGTATAGGTGAGCAAGCAAACAATTATTTCTTGAGTTTCTTTATCATTGTGTATTACTTTCGCGTTTTAAATTTATTTTTCTGTAAAAATGTCAATCGTCTCCATCGACCAAGAAGCAAATCAAAAGGTCAAACTTTGGAAGGGAAGTTTGGCTTTTTTGAAACCTAAGAAAGAAGAGCCAATATAAATCTTATAATAATTTTACGTTTAAGGGCGTCAACCGCAAATGTAGAATTTCAAAACTATTTCGATTAATTTTTATAAAATTTGCATACGAGTAATTCAAATCTGACTATAATAGTAAAATTTCAGTATAGAACGATGACCTAATTCCGTCCCAAGTAAATAACTTCAGTCTTTCATTTTCCACGTTATATATTTGCTGCGTAGTAACTGCAGAACAAAAATGGCAGCGGTTATTGATCGGACCAACGCGACGCCATTGAACGAACGATACTTAGCATTTCTAGAACTAACGTTTTTTATGCATTCAAGATGTTATGCCCTACTACTTGAGAAATGTTCAAATATAGGATTTTCTGAAACGCTATACATTTATATAAACACTTCCATATGTTTAAATTCTAGAATTTCTAGAGCTAACGTTTTTTTATGCATTCAAGATGTTATGCCCTCCTACTTGAGAAATGTTAAGATATAGGATTTTCTGAAACTCTGTACATTTATATAAACATTTCCATATATTTAAATTCTATAATTAACAAGACATTTTAATTCTGCACTAGATAATCATGCAGATTTTCGTCAAGACACTGACTGGTAAAACAATAACCCTTGAGGTTGAAGCATCAGACACCATTGAAAATGTAAAAGCAAAAATTCAAGACAAGGAGGGAATTCCTCCAGATCAGCAGAGATTGATCTTTGCTGGCAAGCAATTAGAAGATGGACGCACACTTTCCGACTACAATATCCAAAAGGAATCCACCCTCCATCTTGTACTTCGTCTTCGTGGTGGAATGCAAATATTCGTAAAGACTCTTACTGGCAAAACTATTACTTTGGAAGTTGAAGCATCCGACACTATTGAGAATGTTAAAGCAAAAATTCAGGATAAAGAAGGAATTCCTCCAGATCAGCAGAGATTGATCTTTGCTGGCAAGCAATTAGAAGATGGACGCACGCTTTCCGATTACAACATCCAAAAGGAATCTACCCTCCATCTGGTACTTCGTCTTCGCGGTGGAATGCAAATTTTCGTAAAGACTCTAACTGGCAAAACTATCACTCTAGAAGTAGAGGCATCCGACACTATTGAGAATGTTAAAGCAAAAATTCAAGACAAGGAAGGAATTCCTCCAGATCAGCAGAGATTGATCTTTGCCGGTAAACAATTAGAAGATGGACGCACGCTTTCCGACTACAACATCCAAAAAGAATCTACCCTCCATCTTGTACTTCGCCTTCGTGGTGGAATGCAAATTTTCGTCAAGACACTGACTGGTAAAACAATAACCCTTGAGGTTGAAGCATCCGATACCATAGAAAATGTAAAAGCAAAAATTCAAGACAAGGAAGGAATTCCTCCAGATCAGCAGAGATTGATCTTTGCCGGTAAACAATTAGAAGATGGACGCACGCTTTCCGATTACAACATCCAGAAAGAATCAACCCTCCATCTGGTACTTCGTCTTCGCGGTGGAATGCAAATTTTCGTAAAGACTCTAACTGGCAAAACTATCACTCTAGAAGTGGAGGCATCCGACACTATTGAGAATGTTAAAGCAAAAATTCAGGACAAGGAAGGAATCCCTCCAGATCAGCAGAGATTGATCTTTGCCGGTAAACAATTAGAAGATGGACGCACGCTTTCCGATTACAACATCCAAAAGGAATCTACCCTCCATCTGGTACTCCGTCTTCGTGGTGGAATGCAAATTTTCGTAAAGACTCTAACTGGTAAAACGATCACTCTAGAAGTGGAGGCATCAGACACCATTGAGAATGTTAAAGCAAAAATTCAAGACAAGGAAGGAATTCCTCCAGATCAGCAGAGATTGATCTTTGCTGGTAAGCAATTAGAGGATGGACGCACGCTTTCTGATTATAACATTCAAAAAGAATCTACCCTCCATCTTGTACTTCGTCTTCGTGGTGGAATGCAAATATTCGTAAAGACTCTTACTGGTAAAACTATCACTCTGGAAGTTGAGGCGTCCGACAGCATTGAGAATGTTAAAGCAAAAATTCAGGACAAGGAAGGAATTCCTCCAGATCAGCAGAGATTGATCTTTGCTGGTAAGCAATTAGAAGATGGACGCACACTTTCGGACTACAATATTCAAAAGGAATCTACCCTTCATCTGGTACTTCGTCTTCGTGGTGGAATGCAAATATTCGTAAAGACTCTAACTGGTAAAACTATCACTCTGGAAGTAGAAGCATCCGACACTATTGAGAATGTTAAAGCAAAGATTCAAGACAAAGAAGGAATTCCTCCAGATCAGCAGAGATTGATCTTTGCTGGTAAGCAATTAGAAGATGGGCGCACACTTTCCGATTACAACATTCAAAAGGAGTCGACGTTGCATCTTGTACTTCGACTTCGTGGTGGAATGGAAATTTTCGTATAGACTCTCTTTACTGGAAAACTATAATTGTAGAAGTTAAGCAGCCAATATTATTGCAAATGTAATAGCAAAAATTCAGGACAAAGAGGATATTCCACCAGATCAGCAGTGATTGATCTTCCTTGGTAAGTCCTTGGAGGATGGACGTACTTTCCGATTATAACATTCACAAGGAGTTCAACTTCGAGGTGGTACTGCATAACGTTTGGATCGTACCACACCATGATCTCATTTTAATCAAATGAATTATATCAAATAAATAAAATTTCGTTTGTTTTCAATATTAGCTGCGGTTTATGTGATAATTATGTTACTGGTATACTCTGATAAATAAATTGCATATTATAAACATAAATGTCTTTATTTTCCTTCTACATATTTAAGCGTATGAAAGTAGTAATCTATGTATTTTACAACGAAGGCTGTGATATATTCGATATATCAATTCTGTGTGTGCTCTGCAATAATTATTTCTTTCGTACAGTATGCCCGGTATAAGCGAGGAGAACTGTTTAACATCTTGAAAAATATAAAAGATATGAAATAATGATTCAGATAAAAGTTGTAGTATATCAGGGGGTACATATGCTGGTATTTACATGATCTTCAAATGATCATGATATGTCCTATGAATATCAAGTTCAAGTTTTTAAATGGGACACTCTATTTTTTACTACATATTATACATAGTTGTCAGTTATTCAAATATAATAATTTGTTCCTCTGAACATTACTTTTTAGTTGCACTAATTGCGAGTAATAATATCCTGTATGCGTTGCGCAAAAAATAATTAATTTGTACTAATAATTATTAGTAGAAATTATTAGCGCAACGCATCCAATAAATTGGATATTGCAAAAACTGCTTCATTAAAGAAAATATACGCAAATAATGACTAAAGTTTAAATGGATTGTTATATTTATAAAGTCACTTTCGAAAAAGTAATTTTTGTTTTCTACTTTCCGTTAAATGTCTTTTCCATTTTAATGCATTTGGAAACCATGATCCTGTTGGTTACCTCGGACCCCAATCCTAGAGCCATCTGGCCACTGTCACCTATTGAAACCCTTTGTCCTCTTCTGCAATATTCAACTTGCTCAGAAAATAGATAGAATAACCTCTAGGATTTATTCTTCTCTTTTTTTACGTTTTTATATCATTCTGATGTTTCTCTGATTATCCCAGAAATTTTCTTTTAACTTTTTAACTAATAATAATAACTCATTGGAATGAGTTATAATTAAAAAATGGTGTCTTTCATGAACAATAAAATTGCCCCCATGAAAAAGACAATTAAAGAATTTGTATAGTAACTATATATAAGTAATAATTGTAGTATACAATTATATCGTCACAAGTTTTTCATTGCGTCAATTTTATTGTTTGTTTCTTAAAAAAATATACATTTCTTAGCTCGATTGTAAGTAGTTCTATATCATTCATTGACATTTACCAGAAAATAATGTAAAGTATAACTTTCAAAATTATTTCATTATTAATACCGCAATTGAAATAAGAAAACGTGTTGTAATGTTTTTTTAATATTTTTAATTAACATTAATTATTTGCTATGCTTTGCCGTCTTTCATTGCGACAAAGAACAAAAGAACTCTTTAAAATTATTTAATTTTCGCATTGTTTTCTATAATCTGTTGGTAACGTTGCGAGTGACTCGGAAATGGTATGGGTACCACAGACACCGACGAGATATAGGAATAGACAAGACATCCAATGTATTTTTTCGGCCCGAATTTCTGGGTATCTGAGGCACCGACGAGATATAAGAATAGACAAGACATCTTATGGCCTTTCGTGGCCCAGCGTGATTGTCATACCGACTCAGAAATCCCACGCTGATTTGAGCGTACTCTGCGCAAGAACAGTGATCACTTGAAGAACTATTCTTTACTGAAGTAGCGGGGACGGGATTCATGCGATTGTTGAATATATGTAAATGCTTTGGGGGGATCAGGAAAGCTATTTCTCGGGCAACGTTTCGGTAGAAAAATTGAGCTACGATGCCTGGTCGCGCGATGCACTTTCGCTCGGCTCGAGTTGAGTCGAAACCACATCGCGATGCATCGGGGCGATGAAATTGACAGTGTCACGTCAAGCGTTCCGCCTGTGCTGTCCCGCATTCATTGCGCGGCAAAGAACAAAAGAATTCTTTAACGAGGTTCGTAGGTCCAGCTAAAAGTTGGTCAGAAATAGTAGAAGTCCAATAGGCTCGACCCTAGAGTCGTAGGTCCGGCTAAAAGTTGGTCAGAAGTAGTAGAAGTCCAGTAGGTATGACCCTGGGGTAGTAGACCGCCGGATTTCCTTCCTCCTTCTTACCTTTCATTCCTCCTTGGCGTGGCGAATCATTAGCTTCATTCCCTTTTCCGTTCTCGGCTCGGAGGACTGATGGTTGGGGACTTAGTGTCAGCGAGTTACGATGTGTGGGGGCGTGATTGTGGTTCTGGACCCTGGTCACGAGGCCCTCTGTTAGACTACGTTATTCTCTAATGTGGGTAGGTTATCCACCATTCTGGAATCGTGGTCGCGGTTCTTGCAATATCCGAGTTGCAGTGTCATCGGGGGCGGTGTGTGGGGCTGTGATTGCTTTTCTGGACACTTTGGCCCGCCTGGTAGGAAATTCCTATGCGTTAGACCACGCCAAGCACACCTTGGGGTGGCAGAAGGCATACGGGTCATAATCTAGAATCGTGGTTGTGGTCTTGCATATCCGTGCCTTAATGAGTTCTGTGGCTCGGAATCGAAACTGGTGTCGATGCTAAGTCGTTTTACTGTACAGACTCTGGCCGAGGGCTCGCGGGCTGCTCGGTAGCAGTCACAAAAACAGTAGAAATACTGTCGCGAAATTAGAATCACTTTGTTTGTCAATCATAAGTGTTGATAAGCATTGAAAATAATCAGCAAAAGAAAAAGATTCATGATAATACATACGTATAATATGACCACATCCCCGCCCTGCCCCTGCCCCTCCCCAGCCCTTTTAATTCACTACATTTATTAGATAACAAATTAGGTGGGCCCAATTAAGATCGATCAATACGTTTAGCTCTTTATGTAGGCAGGATTTTTTCGAACAGACAACCTTAGAACTTTATACAGGCAGGTTTTAAACGAATTGAAAATATTAGACTTTTAACTAGGCAGGGTTTAGAAAACCAAAAATTGTTGGCAGGTGCTGCAATTTTTTGGTGTGTGTTCAGTCTGTTCTAGGACACCATGGACCACATGATTAATATCGATGAATTGAAGGGGAATTAAACATATATGTACGTACTTATACCTATATGAGTTTGGTAAAGTATCTTTTACATTCCTATGTTGGTAGGATATTATTGAAATTATTCTTTTAATTGAACTCTTAGATGTTATACCAGGTAGGGTGATTCTAGTCTTAAGTTAGCTCTTTAGTCAGGCAGGGCGTATTCGAATCTAATCTAAAATTTAAGAAAGTGGGGTTTATTTTTACGTTATGTCTTAGCTTTAAAGCCCGCAGTGTTCACCACTGCAATAATATTTCGTTGTCTAGTTTTTAAGATCATATGATATATTTTTAAGAAAGTTTTATTTCAGGAAAGTGAATTCTCTTGCAGATTTTCTTTCAGGTTTCCTTCTGATATTCAACTTAGCTTTCGGTCGTGAATTTACCAAGTACTCCTCTTGTTGTCTTACTTGTACTACGATCAATTAATGAACGTTCTACAAATTTACAATAATAGGAGATTTTTGTTTCTCACATGTTATATTAGAATTAGTTTTCGCATAATTGGAGGGTGGAAGGGCCGTGGCTAGGGTGGGTCTCCATGCGCAGTAACCTCCACGTGGTGAGACCCGGGCAATCAATTATTTATCGTATAATTATTAAACGTTTAAGAGACGTTTGATAATTATGTGGAAAATAATTCGAGCGAATTGACTGCGCATTGCACTTTCCCCTCTCGTTCCCTTTTTTGCTTCATTCCGTTTTTGCTTCACTCCGTTTTCTGTTTCCAGCTAAAAGTTGGCCAGAGACAGTAAAAGTCCAGTAGGTATGGTCCAAGGGTTGTAAGCCCAGCTAAAAATTGGTCAGAAACAGTAGAAGTCCAGTAGGTATTGTCAAAGGATCGTAGGTCCAGGTAAAAGTTGGTCAGCAACAGTAGAAGTCCAGTAGGTATGGCCCAAGGGTCGTAGGTCCAGCTAAAAGTTGGCCGGAAACAGTAGAAGTCCAGTAGGTATTGTCAAAGGATCGTAGGTCCAGGTAAAAGTTGGTCAGCAACAGTAGAAGTCCAGTAGGTATGGCCCAAGGGTCGTAGGTCGAACTAAAAGTTGGCCAGAAACCGTAGAAGTCCGACAGGTATGCTCCAAAGGTCGTAGGTCCAGCTAAAAGTTGGCCAGAGACAGTGGAAGTCCAGTAGGTATGGTCCAAGGGTCGTAAGTCCAGCTAAAAGTTGGCCAGAAACAGTAGAAGTCCAGTAGGTATGGCCCAAGGGTCGTAGGTCCAGCTCAAGGTTGGTCAGAAACAGTAGAAGTCGCATAGGTGACCCAAGGATAGTAGACCGCACGGCCGCGGTCGGAAACCTTGAAAGATTTTCGGAAATTGCGAATAGGACCGAGCGCGAGCGAGCGCTACCGACGCGACGGCGCGGAGTGGGGAGGTTCGGGACGCGACGCGACGCGACGTCATTATCAGTTCAAGCGTCGCAGCGTAAGGGTCGTCTATGTTGTCGAAGGTTAGCGATGTACATCACCCTACAATTCAATCACATTTCGAGTTTTAGTTTACCACCGCATACGCTTGACTATTAGCTTCTATTAATTAATACCCGTTTATCTAACAATCGATTTCCTATCGCGAGAGTACATTAAAGTCTTTCTCAAGCCTCTTTTCCTGGACCCTTGACCGGTCCACCGGTTGAGTATCGACGCGTCTTCTTCCGGTAACATCGGTTCTTTGATACGCGATTAACTACTCGTTTGTTGTAACATCGTGTTAACTAACTTATTAGTTTGAACGGTTCTTCGAATCTTTATTATATTTTATTCAGTCACTTACACACTGCTTTTGCGACTTCGAATTCGATTCTGATTTTAGCACAGATCTATCACAGCTCCATTCTTTTTGTTGCAGGAATAATGGATGATTAGCTGGCAAAGAATAATATGTTGAGGCTGCAGGAATGGAGTATTGAGATACTGCGATGCATAACAATCAGTCCGATGACGTATGATGAAGGATTGGTAACATTTAACTTATTATCCCAACGGTTTACGTATATTTCTTGTTATCTGGCGATTGGATTTTGGCTCAAGTTCTTTTCTTTCGGTTGAAAGTTATTGAGCAGTTTAAACATTTTAAGTAGGACTTACAATATGCCACTCGCGATTGAAACTAGAGTCAGTAAATTTCATTAATTCTAAACGAAAAATTAAAATACTTTCATGTTTCGCTGCATATCGGTCGCGATTTCTATTATAGCTTCACTAGTATTTATTAAAAACTTTTATTATCTCTGTGACTTGGCACAAGTACGGTCAAATTGTATTTTCGATGCAGCATTGTCCGCGTACTTACGTACTGGTTGCCATGCACTTGAAGCATGATAAATAGTTTCGAGTCTTGATTTCTACAAGCAGCTACGAGAACTTATAAATGCGCGATATTGCTTACTAACTAAGATCATGATCACCTTTAAAACTCGGACAAAGAACAGTCACAGTATGCTTTTGATAAATCATTTATATTAATCTATAATAGTATATCTTGAATAGACAATCAACAGTAATTAAATCAGAATAATAATACGGTAGTACTTTATTAAAACAAAGCAGTATTTCCACAACAGACGTTTGACAGGATGAAGAAATAAGAAAGAGATAAATAAAATCAAATGTGTATTGCTTCAATTTCTACCTCCTCACCCTATTTACTAGCTTGTACAGTTTCTCTTTCAGAAAATTTTGATGACCGCGTGCAATGCGGTCAGTAGAGTCAGTGCTTGCTCCGTCAAAGTTCTTTTTATTGTTTTTAGAGCGAAACCGCTCATAATAATTATAACTAAATATAAATAACAGTAAAGATACGCGAAAGTAGAGTCAGTGTTTGCTTCGAAATATTGCTCTCGCGAAATTAGAGTCACTTTGTTCGTCGATCACAATTGACGTGCGCGATAGTAGTCTTTTATTTATTTATTTTTTCTTTCGCAATAAGTATTCCGGTATTAGAGTCAGCACCGATGCAGTTCGGTGAGTTCGGGCACTCATCCATCAACTCGAAGAGTAAGTATCTCTGTATTTCTTTAATCTTATTTTACAATGGTCTTTGATAATTATCATGATCGAAAAGTACTCAAAACGCAAAGATTTCAATGTTGTCTGTTCTTTTGAATGTTTCAGAAGCTGCCATGGGCTCAATTGTATCACCATAACGATATTGTTGGCCGCGCGCAATGCGGTTGGTAGAGTCAGTGCTTGTTCCGTCAAAGTTCTTTTTATTATTTTTTGAGCGCAGCCGCTCTTAATAATAATTCAACATAAATAACAGTAAAGAGACGCGAAATTAGAGTCAGTGTTTGCTCCGAAATAATACTCTCGCGAAAAATAGAGTCACTTTGTTCGTCGATCACAACTATTCCGTTTCCTTTTCCGTTCTCGGCTCGGAGGACTGATGGTTAGGGACTTAGTGTCAGCGAGTTACGATGTGTGGGGGCGTGATTGTGGTTCTGGACCCTGGTCACGAGGCCCTCTGTTAGACCACATATAATCTCTAATTTGGGTAGGTCATCCACCATTCTGGAATCGTGGTCGCGGTTCTTGCAATATCCGGGTTGCAGTGTCATCGGGGGGCGGTGTGTGGGGCTGTGATTGCTTTTCTGGACACTTTGGCCCGCCTAGTAGGAAATTCCTATGTGTTAGACCACGCCAAGCACACCTTGGGGTGGCAGAAGGCATACGGGTCATAATCTAGAATCGTGGTTGTGGTTTTGCATATCCGTGCCTTAATGATTTCTGTGGCTCGGAATCGAAACTGGTCTCGATGCTAAGTCGTTTTACTGTCCAGACTCTGAGCCGAGGGCACGCGGGCTGCTCGGTAGCAGTCACAAAAACAGTAGAAATACTGTCGCGAAATTAGAATCACTTTGTTTGTCAATCATAAGTGTTTCATTAGAGTCAGTGTCCTGTTCGGCGAGTTCGGGCTTTCAGCCATCAATTTGACGAGTAAGTATCTCCTTCGTTCTTTATCTTGTATTGCAATAATCATTGATAATTAACACATTCCAAAAGTACTGAAAATACATAGATTTTAATGTTGTTTGCTCTTTTTGAATGTTTCAGCAGCTTCCATGGCTTCGATGGCGACGAGCTTGACCGCACACCTGGTGAGTCTGCAACCGGTGAGTGGCATGCTTTAAAGTTCCTCTGGTCACTCAAGCATGTCGCAGGACGAAAGGTCCGAACCGACACGGGTGACTGGTTGTAATTACGTAGATTTTTCTGGCAAGCACTGTGACCATGGGTATATGGAAATATACTCATGAGTAGTAACTTCTTTACTGCTTTATATTATGTGAGGATAGGTCTTCTTGTACAACGCGTTTTTAAATAGCTTGATAATTTTAAAACAGATCATATTTAGTACAAAATATATCACAATATATCTTTTTATAATAGAGTATTTAATTGAATACCTATGAAACGATATTTAAATAGTTATTAATTATTGAATGAATATAAAGTAACGTCCAGTATTCTACGTGCATTAGTTTGTAGTGGAGAAGTCGAATACCATTCGACTTCGTTTACTTGTCAATTGCAATGACTGCACAGTTAGAATAAATTGCATAATTATTGCTGTTAGTAAGAGTGTAGTATTTCATCTTTTTCTACTTTGATAATATACAAAGTGAAGGTACTCATTTACCTTATCAATTTGTTGGAACTATCGAATAATTTTATTATTCGATATCCATATTAGTCTTTAGCGTTTAAAGATATCGATACGTTCATTGTTTCCGTACAAAATGTTAATTAAACCAGAATGTACAAGAAGACAATACGCGAACGGGTAGTTTTCGAAATCAAGGCAATCAACTTTTAAAGCAATCTTGCGTTTTAGAATCAATGCTTTGATAACGGGAACGCCCGAGGATGTTTCAATTTAATTCAAAGTATATTAAAGTAGAGTCGTTGAATAATTTCTCTATTAACGTAGAGTCTTTGAATAATTTTTCTAATAAAGTAGAGTCACTGCATAGTTTTTCTAATAAAGTAGAGTCACTGCATAATTTTTCTAATATAGTAGAGTCATTGCACAATTTTTCTAATAAAGTAGAGTCATTTAATTTTCTCTTCAATAAAATAGAATCATATATAGATCTGTTGTACATATATATGTATTTTAGCCCGTTAGAAAATCAGTATGTCCTTATCATCTTTTTAGACGAGGATTTTCAGGTTTAACCCTTTCCGTGTTCACTGCCCGGATCCCACTCACGTGCCCCGGTGCTACTTGGGTGGGAAAACGGTGGTAGAGCACGATGATATTTTTTAGTTTATAAGCCATAAAATGATTTATTGTTGGCGACTGACAGTGCGTTGGTGTATCGTGCACGACGTAATATCCGCATTGTGTGTGTGGTTAGGCTGTGGATTTGCGTCGTTCCGTATTAAAATGTAGCTATTATGACCAAGATAAGATGTCCATCAATTTAAAACAGAGACATCATTTTTAGTGTTATTTGCTTCAATAATTCCTACTATACTTGGGCACGAAGTTTTTGTCATTTAAGATGACAGAGGCCAAATGCCAAAAAGAATTGAATATACTTATCAATTGCTATCAAGTACCTCTTGTATCGGTGCTATTTAATTATTTTATTAAATATCTATTAAATATCTCAACCGCGACGTGGTTTTTTCCACGTGAACGCAGAGATCCCAGCCACTGTCAGTCGATTTCAGAAAAATGGTACGTACATTAGAGTGTGCAAGTTGTGTGACAGCACTTGGGTGTCGGGGGTGTCCCGGGACGCCTCCCTAGTGTAGGCTTTTGCGCCCAAGTGTTTGACTGAGAACCGTGGAGTGTCGTGTGTTGGTGTGTTTGTTTGCCATTTTTTAAATATAGGTCCAGGTAGGATAGGTAGCATACTTTCTGGTGTGATTGATAGACATAAGTAGGTAGGGCCGGGCAGGTTGACACAGTCTCCGATCGGGTAGGCACTATTTCGCGTGTTCAACCTGTTTCAGGAAATCTGATTTGAAAAGTCGACGGTGAAGCTGTGGCGCGAACGAAAATGCGTTCGCCTCTGGCTTTGCCTATCGATTTTTCGAATCCTTCGCGGTCGTGGTCGCGATTTAGGCTCCGAAACGAAACGCGTTACATTATGCTCGAGGCTGCACGTGTGAACGAAGAACGATTACAATTTTAATCGTAATCTATGCGATTTTCCGTAATCACAATTTTACGATTTTATTTGATCGCCATTCGGCCACGTGTGTTCCATTTAGCTCCGCGATTCAAACTCTTTATTTCACCTTTATAAGTTTTTCCTTGGTTTCCGATTAGAGTCTCGAGCCTAGTTTAAGTTTCAGCTGACCCTTGGGTCCGACGAAATGGAGAGGCTATATGCCGAAGAGGCCCGACAAACTGTCACTCAAGAGGGCAACTACTAATGGCTCCCCATTCTTTTTAAGAATGGGGAATCATTCTGTGTTACTACTTTGTCACTGTGCTTGCATTTTCATTTGTAGAATTTTTATTTGTACTTGGCCGATGCACATTCCGGCCCAACGATACAGCCCTCCCAAAAATATCGCGTTGCTTTAGAGTTGCGAAAAACTTGCGAACGGGTCGAGTTGGAGTTGCGTTGAATGCCACTTATTGCTATTCTTATTGCTAGTTAAATTGTAGTATTTTATAATACACTTTACATTTGAGCTTCTAGTGTTGCGGAAATTGTTTTCGCGTATTGGAACTTTCAGTTCATTTTTCAGAGGATCTTCAATTTGCTTAATTTTGGATAGTACATATAATTTACTGTTTGCTTTCTATTAGTCTTAATAAATAGTGTTGCGAAATCATTGTTTCGCGAGTTCCAGTTAGCGTTGCGTTGATTAAAGATCGCGTTTTTAAGTAGAGTTGCGACTACTAGTCCCCATCTGCTTCCAATTGGAAGCCTGTTCCTGAACCAGGAACTTTTTCTTTTCAGCGTTTTATATTAGCCTTTCTTTTTATTTTATTTTTCTTAATAATTATACTACCTGGAATGTCTGTTGATGGAAGTACTGCTAAAAATTTGCATACATATTAGTAAATTACTGTGTGAACGAAATGAGAAGAAATGAAAAAGAAAATAAATGAAAGAGAAAGGAAAGAAAAAAGAAAAGAAAAGAAAAGAAAGAAGAAGAAAAGAAAAAGAGCAAAGTAAAAAACAGATATAATTTGCAGAATCTTTGATAAATTTATAATAATTCTAGATAGTAGATTTAAATTAGAGTTAATACTAGTGACTGTTCATTATTGGAGTTTAACTCTTAAATATTTCCTCTTAATTGTTGCAATTCTATCTTAACCTTTTTTTTAGTAGAGCCAATTTTTATAACTTTTCGAGCTTGCTTTGTAGAAATTGAAATTCACTCGCGATATCCGTAAATGTTTAAACAAAAATCCTTGCACGAAAAACGTTATTGGCAGTAGTTGGGTCTCGGCATGGTGATAGTTGAAGTTTGATATTTTTCTTCCGAATAATCGTTTGTCGCTTCTTTGTTGAAGCAAAATAGAATCAATTGTAGTGAAATGTGACTACTTCATTTTGGAGTTTTTAATGAACGTGATACCACCATTCAGTTTGATCTAGAACGTACAAAAGAATATATCACTTTGGCCGAAATCCAATTAACTATTGTTAACAAAAAATAGCAGCATTTTTCATATCAATTCTGATTTATTAACTGCGCTAAAATTCAGTTATTACGAATTAAAAGCAGCTTCATTTCGATATAAAATGGAGAGGCTTGGGGATGTCACTAATCCAATGCTTGAGATTGTTACAGATTCACAGATGAACCCAAACATGCTATATTAAACAAAAATAAGTACATACGTCAGAGGCTGAAGAGTGGAATATTTAGAATACAGATCCAGAAATATTATCAAAGACACGATTGGAAACTTTAAAATTAAAGAGCCAGCCTCGTCGAATCAATTTGTGAGTTTAAGAATTCATTCTTATAATGCTTTACTAATTATTTCGAGTTTGTGCATGTTTCAGAAGCATTGAAAAGAAGAGGATTCATGAAACAATGTATAATACGAACACACCCTCACCCCATCCCTGCCCCAAACCCCTGTCCTTATTAACTAATTACAGGTGTTAGACAATTAATTAGGCAGGCCCAAATATAAATCGAACAATACATTTAGCTCTTTATGTAGGTAGGATTTGTGTTAACTCCAGCATCCGGCTCGAAGGACTAATGGTCACGTCCTTCGCAATCGGCGGAGTAGGATATTTGGCAGAGGTGATATCTGCTAGAACTTGGTACAAAGAAATAAAAACTATTTCTTTCAGTGCATGAGCACATGCTCTTTAATAATCACGTAAAATATTGTTACTGTGAAACTATACACATAACCGTAAGGTCGTTGTTGCTGCTCGTCAAAGACGAGAGTCGTACAATACTAGTGTGGATTCTATCTGAACTGTCTTACTGCTGAATTTATTCTAATTCTACAAAACAAAAATGTCAACCGACAAGTCGCCCGGTCCCTCTCCCAAACCTCCCTCCAAGACGATCTTGGAGGGACTTCTGTCCTTGGTGGGGCATAGGGCCATCCAATTGCATCCGCAGGCCGGTCTTCCATCGATGCAACGCCCCCGAGCCCAGAGATTTTCCGTCACGTAGGCCCGGCAAGAACTCTGCACAAAGGTCCCTTGTTCTAGGGAAAACCGAACCCGCGGATGGTTAGCCGCGCTATCGTGAGGGTCTAAGTTACGTCAAGTGCTGCTGAGAATGACATGACTGGAAAATGTCACCTCGAAATTCGGTCTCTCTTCCAGCCAAGTCATAGCCTCTTCGTAAATATACAAGTCCTAAATTTATTATGGGCTCTTTCTCAAAAGCAGCTTTGTCCACCGCGATCGCAGCGTAAACCCGACACGTGTCCTCAACATGCCGCCCACCTTGAACGCATCGCGTTCAACAATTATAAACAGACAACACCTGAGTATAACATTGAAGAAAAAGTGCAATATGCTAATGTAAGAATAATCTCAAACGAATTATAAATCCTAGTACTTACAGATATACTTATGAAGTCTAATGCGAAAATTAACATAGCATGTAATAAATGTATAAAATATGTGACAAAGATTAGTATACAAATTACATCTAACGTTATGCATAATGTCCGTACAATCGACGATCTGAATACTAATACACTAAGATCGCGCAACGTTTGGTTGCCGTGCAGATATGGTGGCTGGTTGCGTAGCCCCATCTTCGTCGCCCTGGTCCATTGGCAAGATGCAGACCTTCGTCATTGACCGCTTAAGAAGTCCATCAGCAGTCCTGATCGATACTACTCGACTGACTCCATCCTGCCCCGGATGAAGCTGTTCTACTCGACCAAGGCGCCATCGTAGTGGAGGAAGGTTGTCGTCCTTGACAACGACCATCGTCCCATGTCCGAATTTGCCAGGTGTTGTTACCTGCCATTTGTTGCGTTGCTGCAACTGATGAAGGTACTCGCTCTGCCATCGTTGCCAGAAATGCAGAAATCATTTGCTGAAGCATCTGGAATCTATTCAGTCGATTAAACCTGACCTCGCGGAGATCATGATCCGGAGGTGCGCAGAGTGACTCGCCAATCAGAAAATGTCCAGGTGTTAACGGGAGGAAGTCATCGGGATCAGGTGATAAAGGACACAAAGGACGGGAATTCAGGACTGCCTCAACCTGCGTCAGAACAGTGTACAATTCCTCGTACGTTAATATTGTTTCCCCGATGACTCGCCTCAAATGATATTTTGCTGACTTTATCGCGCTTTCCCACAGACCACCAAAATGTGGCGCACGGCGGGGAATCATATGCCACTGTATTTCCTTGGCCCCTAAGAATTCTGAGGCTCGATCATTACGTTCCTTATTTGAAAGAATTTCTTTAAATTCTTTCAGCTCATTCCGTGCTCCGACGAAATTTGTCCCATTGTCGGAATAAATACAGTGACATATACCCCGACGAGCGACAAATCTCCGAAGGCAATTCAAAAATGCATCCGTACTGAGGTCAATGGCTAGTTCAATATGCACAGCCTTTGTCGCGAAACAGACAACAAGGCAAAGGTAACCCTTGCTCGTGGTCTTAGTCCGAGTCCGATCCTTAAGCAAATACGGTCCCGCGTAATCAACACCGCAGGTAGAGAATGCACGTGCCGGAGTGACCCGGGCAGCAGGTAAATTACCCATTACCTGTGTCACCGTACTGGGCCTCACTCGGAAACACCTGATGCATTTCCGAATGACACCCTTGACTGTCCTTTTCGCGGACAACAGCCAATACCGCGTAAGCAAGGAAGAAATCACGGCCTGGCAACCTGCATGCAATAAACGCAGGTGTTCATGTTCAATAATTAATTTCGTGAATTTATGATGTGGATGCAGAAGAACAGGATGCCTCCTTTGATATTGAATGGGAGCGTTCCTAAGTCTTCCGCCCACCCTAAGAAGTCCATTACTATCGATAAACGGGTTCAACGAATTAAGAGTGCTGCCCGTAGGAAGGTCCAAACCGCCCTTCAAACGCTCAATCTCCGATTTAAAATGCACCCGCTGTGCAAACCTCGTTACGGCATCCCTAGCGTCCGCGAGTTCGTGCGTGGAGAGAAAGCTACCGGGAAAAGGATGCGAGTTTGGCAAACTATTCGAAGCCGCGTTCCTTCGGCGTAAACGAACCTGTATATTTCGAATAAACCGAAGGCAGTGACTTATAACGCGAATTAACCGGGTGTACGACGAGAAGGTGTCGAAGATATCAAAGTCCTTATCTTCTATTACTACTAAACTATGACTGACTTCCTTCTCTTCGGGAAGTTCATCTCTATACGGTTCTGCACATGGCCAGTATGTGGAATTGTGCAATAACCATGTTGGTCCATTCCACCACAACGTGGCATCGACCAGCTCCGATGGACGGAGACCCCGAGAAACCATGTCCGCCGGATTCTGAGTTGACGGTACATGATTCCACTCGTTGCACGTTAAGCGTTGGATCTCCGCTGTCCTATTGGCAACAAAGGTTTTCCATCGACTTGGTGAAGCCTTGATCCATGATATGGCAATCATTGAATCGGTCCAGTAGAACTCGTGACTAAAATCGCAGTCCAATGCCGTGCGCACTTTCTTTATTAATTGAGCAAGCAATAGTGCTCCGCATAGCTCTAGGCGGGGTAAACTGACTTTCTTTAATGTAGCTACTCGCGATTTAGCACACAAAATACGGACAGTCCATTGTCCTTGCCCATTTGGTGAACGTAAATAAATGCAGGCACCGTATGCCTTTTCTGAGGCGTCACAGAACCCATGAAGTTCGCTTAATTTGGGCTCGGATAACGCATGTCTAGGAATCGCGATGTGATTGATACTATATAATTCGGTCCTATAATTTAACCAGGATGTGTGAATATCCTGAGGAACCGATTCATCCCAAGAAAGTTGTAATTGCCATAATTTTTGTAACAATAATTTGGCGTGCAAAATGACTGGTCCTAGTAGTCCCAACGGATCAAAAATCTGCGCGGTGTCCGAAAGAATGATGCGCTTGGTTTCGCGTTGTCCACTGAAAGGTTTTACTAAATAGTAAAGTTCGTCCTGTTGTGCATCCCATAGTAATCCTAATGTCTTTAAATCTTTGTCCGCGTTGATTTCAACCCCAGGTTCCGACCTTTCGCCTTGACGCAACACCCGAGCGTCGTTGGTGGCCCACTTTCGAAGAACGAGCCCTGCGGTGCGTAGGATGCTTACTAATTCGTCCTTGAGGTTTTGCGCACTTAAAATATCGTCAGTCCCCGTGAGCAGGTCATCGACGTAGAAATCCCGAAGAATGACACGACCGGCGACGGGAAATCTCTTATTGTTCACCTCGCCCAGCCGTCGTAATGCACGGGTCGCTAAGAAAGGTGCCGATGCAGTCCCGTAAGTGACGGTATTTAAGTCATAAACCTTAATTGGGTCTGAAGCACTTGACCTCCATAGAATACGCTGGAACCGACGGTCCTCCTTCGCAACGCGTGTCTGACGGTACATTTTTTCCACGTCGGCAGACAACACGTACCTATGCTTACGAAATCTAATAATGATTGAAAATAAATCCTGTTGGACTGTTGGTCCAATATGTTGTACGCTGTTGATTGAAAGTCCCGACGTGGTTTTGGCGGAACCATCAAATACAACGCGCAATTTCGTTGTGCTACTTGTCTCCTTAAAGACTGCGTGGTGTGGCAAGAAATATTCCAATTCTGAGAGATCGACATCCTTAGATGAGTGTTCGCTCATATGCCCCAGTACCTCATATTCATGCATGAAGTCTATGTACCCCTTTTTCAATTCAGGATGTCTATTTAATTTACGTTCTAGAGAGAGAAATCTCTTATGAGCCTGCTCCCGCGAGCCCCCTAAATCTTGTATGTTTTCCTTAAATGGAATACGAACTACGAACCGCCCGTCCTTATTGCGGGTGGTGGTTTTTAAAAAATGCTGCTCGCAGGGGTCCGTCGAAATTCCCTTTCCATGATCGGAGACGCAAGACTCTAACTCCCAAAACTGTTCAACACGCTGGTGCAGCTGTTCGTTAGTGACCAGATTACAATTAATGTGTTTCTCCGCTTCAATTAATGGAGTACTGAGTTTTCCCGCTATCACCCATCCTAATTGTGTCTTCTGCAAGATAGGGTGATTAAGTCCTAGCGAGTGTCTGCCGACGCATTGAAGGTCCCAGAACAGTCCCGCGCCAATTATAATATCGATTTCTTCCGATTCGTCGAAATGTGGATCCGCAAGTTCAATGCCCGACGGAATAGGAAGATCCCTTAGCCGAAGGGATTCATTCGGCATGTTTCCAGCAATTTTTGTTAGAACCAGGCATGGAATGGTGCGTCGGAAACCGTTATACCTGGAACTGACCTCCACGCACGTTTCGTGTTGCACTCCGTGAGTGTACCCCCCAATACCCGTAACGCGAGTATCCGAACGGGAACATGGCAAATCGAGCTTCTCGGTCATTGCCTTCGTTATGAAGTGCGATTGGGACCCAGAATCCAATAACGCTCTGCACTCGTGCTGAAACCCGTGACGATCTACTGCATATACTAACGCGGTGGACAAAATAACCATTTCCTTACACCCTTGACGTTGGGTGAAGTACGTTATTGCTACATTAGCTGGCTTTACAACAAGGGCCTCGTCCCCTTCCCTGATTGCCACCGTCCCTGATGCAACTGACCCGCGTGCAATCGCGGAATCAGCCTGCCGTCTTTCGACTTGATCAAGGTGCAGAAGGGTGTGATGCCTTTTGCCGCAAATTTTGCACGAGCTACGCGTGCATTCTCTATTTCGATGTCCTACGTTCAAACAATTGAAACACGCGCGCAATTGCTGAGCCTGTGAAAGCCGTGCCGCCGGTAGTAATTTTTTAAACTCGCCGCACTGAGAAAGCAGATGCGGTTTATTACACAGTGTACACGGGGCTGGCGTGATTGCGGTATAGGCGGATACCTGACCTACACGGGTGCGATTGTTACCTGTGTTCTTACTCATTGGTATTTTACTAGAAAGAGCTGGTTTGTCCGATACCACCCTTTCTAGGTACCTACAATGAGTCTCCAAAAATTCAGTCAAGTCTCGTAATTTTGTATCTCCCGGAATTAGCGAGAGCTTGCGCTCCCATTCACGGTTTGTCAGTGGGTCTAGTTTTGTGGTCAACAGGTAAATTATGACACTGTCCCAGTGAATAATTGGTTCTCCTAATGCCTGAAGGGCTAATAAACTATTATTGGTGTCGTCAAGTAATCGTCGCAGTCCGGAAAATGATTCCTTTGTTAATACAGGTAGTTCCCAAAGAGTCCGTAAATGGTGATGTTTTAAGACCTTATGGTCCTCAAATCTGTCCTTCAGTGCAGTCCAAGCTAACGCGTAATTAACCTCCGAAATTCCTAACGTTGAATCACCATAGCCGCGTCCCCCTTAAGAGACGAGTTTAAATAATGAAATTTCTCAATGTGCGTTAGATTGTCATTATTGATTATCATTGATTCAAACGTGTCTCTGTACTTAATCCAAAAATTATAGTTACCGTCAAAGGTTGGCAATTCTATTGTCGGCAATTTTATTCTGGGGTGCGGTTCGGATCCGGAGGTCGACGCGGTCGGTGTAAGTACACCGGTAGGTACAACCCGTGCAGGTTCAGGTCGTTGCCTTTCGGCAATAAAGTCCTTTGCCCCAGCCACGATTTCGCAATATGCATTTTCAAATTCAGCACGCTCCTCTGACTGGGTTCCTTCTAAATTTGTCCCCTCGACCTTAGCCTCTATGGTGGCCTGTACCGTGTCAAAGTTCTCGAAAATTGGTAGAACCTTGTTTAAACGAACCTTAAGCGCGGAAATGCCCGATGTTCGATCATACGTGTCAAAATACCCCTTGAAACGAGTCAACGCGGCCTTGAATCTACCACGCTCAACGATCAAGGCTTTCAACGACGCGTCCATGCTGTTCTAACGCAAATAAGATAAAGGAAGGACTTACAGGAACCGTTTACAGGCGGTCAATCCAGCGTCACGCTACCAGTCATCTCGTGACCAGATTGTGTTTGGCCTTGTCCTGTCAGCCTTGATTTCCAGCTTCTGTTGTCCTGATGTCCGTCAGGGCCTACCGTTCTCGAAACGATCTGCGTCGGCTGGCTGGATGGCTGTCAAATGCGTACGATGTACACCGTCGAATAATGTACAAGTCTAAGCAGCCACAGTTCACTTATTGCGTTAACGTATTACACTTTCACAGTTCAAACTGCAATGTCCAAAGTCCAAAGTTCAATAGTCCAAAGTGCAATTTTCAAAAAATGCAAAGTTCACAGGTTCACAGTTTAAATTCAGAGACCAACGTTCAAAGTACGAAATCCACTTCACTGTTCTGTATCCGGCTCGAAGGACCAATGTTAACTCCAGCATCCGGCTCGAAGGACTAATGATCACGTCCTTCGCAATCGGCGGAGTAGGATATTTGGCAGAGGTGATATCTGCTAGAACTTGGTACAAAGAAATAAAAACTATTTCTTTCAGTGCATGAGCACATGCTCTTTAATAATCACGTAAAATATTGTTACTGTGAAACTATACACATAACCGTAAGGTCGTTGTTGCTGCTCGTCAAAGACGAGAGTCGTACAATACTAGTGTGGATTCTATCTGAACTGTCTTACTGCTGAATTTATTCTAATTCTACAAAACAAAAATGTCAACCGACAAGTCGCCCGGTCCCTCTCCCAAACCTCCCTCCAAGACGATCTTGGAGGGACTTCTGTCCTTGGTGGGGCATAGGGCCATCCAATTGCATCCGCAGGCCGGTCTTCCATCGATGCAACGCCCCCGAGCCCAGAGATTTTCCGTCACGTAGGCCCGGCAAGAACTCTGCACAAAGGTCCCTTGTTCTAGGGAAAACCGAACCCGCGGATGGTTAGCCGCGCTATCGTGAGGGTCTAAGTTACGTCAAGTGCTGCTGAGAATGACATGACTGGAAAATGTCACCTCGAAATTCGGTCTCTCTTTCAGCCAAGTCATAGCCTCTTCGTAAATATACAAGTCCTAAATTTATTATGGGCTCTTTCTCAAAAGCAGCTTTGTCCACCGCGATCGCAGCGTAAACCCGACACGTGTCCTCAACAATTTGTCTCAACACACAATCTTAGATCTTTATACTGGCAGGTTTTACACGAATTGAAATTATTAGACTTTTAATTAGGCAGGGTTTATAAAACCAAATATTGTTGGCAGGTGCTGCAATTTTTTGGTTCTGGTTTCTGTCTGTTCTAGGACACCATGGACCACGAGAGATTAATACGGACTAACCGAAGAGGATTTAAGTATATGTATACTCATACCTACATGAGTATGTGATAGTATCTATTACAGTCCTATATAGATAGGATATTATTGAAATTGTTCGTTTATTCGATCTGTTAGATGTTATACTAGGTAGGGTGATTCTAGTCTTAAGTTAGCTCTTTAGTCAGGCAGGGCGTATTCGAATCTAATCTAAAATTTAAGAAAGTAGGGTTTATTTTTAAGTTATGTCTTAGCTTTTAAGCCCGCAGTGTTCACCACTGCAATAATATTTCGTTGTCTAGTTTTTAAGATCATAGGATATATTTTTAAGACAGTTTTATTTCAGGAACGTGAATTCTCTTGCAGATTTTCTTTCAGGTTTCCTTCTGATATTCCATTTAGCTTTCGGTCGTGAATTTTCCAACTACTCCTCTTGTTGTCTTACTTGTACTACGATCAATTACTGAACGTTCTACAAATTGACAATAATAGGAGATTTTTCTTTGTCACATGTTATATTAGAATTAGTTTTCGCGTAATTGGAGGGTGGAAGGGCCGTGGCTAGGGTGGGTCTCCATGCGCAGTAACCTCCACGTGGTGAGACCCGGGCAATCAATTATTTATCGTATAATTATTAAACGTTTAACCGACGTTTGATAATTATGTGGAAAATAATTCGAGCGAATTGACTGCGTATTGTACTTAGGATACAATGTACAATAATGGCCGCTCAGTGTTCGTTCATATCCCCAATTAATGCTTGCCGAGACATCGCCACCAATCCTTGGACCTACTCCGAATCGGAGTATAAATTTTACTCCAATTATTAATTTGGTATTATATATTTTCAGAAAAATCTCGATTAGTACACTTCGCTCGGGACCGAATACGAACACTAATCGTTTGCAGACACGTTTATCCCAGGAATTGTCTTATATTAGTAAATGATTTACTTCGTTATTGCTATTAGTTGAATATAAATAAGAAATTGCGTCTTTCATTAACGATAAAATTGCTCCAATGAAAAAGATAATGAAAGAATTTGTCTAGTAATTGTACAATTAACAATTGTAGTATACAATTATCGTCATTATCTTTTTCATTGTGGCAACTTTATTGTTTGGGTGTTAAAACAATATACATCTCTTAGCTCAATTTTTTTTTGGTAATTTATCAGAAAATAATGTAAAGTATAACTTTAAAAATGATTTCATTTATTGATAGTACAATTGAAATAAGAAAACTTGTTAACATGTGTTTCTTTAATTAAAAGATTTTTAATTAACATTAAATGTTTCATATCCTTTGTTGCCTTCCATTGCGGCAAAGAACAAAAGAATTCTTTAAAATTATTCAATTTTCGCATCGTTTTCAATAATCTGTGGGTAACGTTGCGAGTGACACGGAAATGGTAATGGGACGCGGCGTCCCAGAAATCGTGGCCGAAAAAATACATTGCATGTCTTGTCTATTCCTATATCTCGTCGGTGCTAGTACTTTCATTCGAATGATTTTTAAGACTATCGATAGTATCGGCTAACGACTAATTTAGTCGACTGAATGTAGTTACTTAAAACTGTCGACAAAATTCAGTCGTCAAAACCATCGAATGATTTAGTCGTTTGGACTTTGGACCATCGACTGAATGTAGTTACTAAAAACTATCGACGAATTCAGTCGTTAAAACCATCGAATCCTTAAGGGGGTAGACACGGGTAATGCAGCGAGCTGTATATCGACATAATATGGGCCAAAACATGGGTGTCAAAGGCCTCGCTTAATTTCCTTATATGAGAATATTTTGAGCTGGGTGGCTCATTCGAAAGAGGATCGTTAATCGCGGCGCGCGGCAGAGGAGTTTCAATGAAATTGTGTTGATATCTAATAATATGAGTGATCAAAGTGTAACGGAAAGTTGATTGTCAGTCACCGATGACTGACGCGGCCTGAACGGAAAATTTAGTGTCAGTCACTGAACGGAAAGTTGATTGTCAGTCACCGATGACTGACGCGGCCTGAACGGAAAGTTGAGTGTCAGTCACTGAACGGAAAGTTGATTGTCAGTCACCTACGACTGACGCGGCCTGAGCGGAAAGTTTAGTGTCAGACACCGATGCCTGACGTGGCACTCAACGTGTTAATATATCTCACGCTGGTTCTCAGTACATCTCAATCCACTCCCAACACAGCCTAAACCGAGCGTGCCGAAAAGTGATAAGCATGAACAATTCCTTATAAATCACATCCCTGGATAGTGTTCGCTAGGCAGCTTCGAAGCAACGAACATTAAGTGGACATTACTGTCCACTGTAGTTATTTGAGCGGAGAGAATCTTAAGTTCTTATTGCAATTACTTTTGAGTTCTCGTTTCTATCGTTGTATCTATCTGCAGCTCTAAATATTGTGTATTATTTATTGCCCTGCTTCTTATGTAGACTCTTCTGTTTTCTGACTCTTTCGAGATAATTCATTAGTAACATAAATCATATATGTTTCGCCTAGAGAATTACATTTTCTTATTTCTCAAGAAGCCTTCTTTTTTATAATTGAAATACCCGTGTATATATCTTTTAATTCATAAATTAATTAATATCTGCAAAGATATACTTGAATCTACGCGGGTCTCTGCTATATCTACAGTGCCTGCTATGGTTTCGCCATCTATACAGAACTCCTTGAAACCACTCGCGCTTGCTATGGTAGTTCCATCTATACGGAACGGCTTCAAACTACTCACACCCCTTACTTACCATAAGTGTAGATATGGCAGAGGCCCGAATAGATAAAGCAGACATATATACAGTTTCGAGCAGTTCTGTATAGATGGCGAAATTAAAGCCCACTTTGAGTGTAGGTAAGACAGGGATGCGAGTGGTACGTAAATTTAAGCACCTGTTTATAAATAGCGCCGCGATAAAGTTCATAAAATGTGGATATTTATGTCTTCATTCTTGAAATTAAGTTAATAATGCTCGAAAATTGTTTTGCAATCTTAGTTACATATACATAAAGTGTTAGCAAACACGGTGTCACAATCTACATTAAAGTTAATATGTATGGTAACATCGTAAGTTCCATTGTTCATTTTATTCAGGAACAATCAAGCTCTTTAGCAAAGGTAAAAATCACCTTTCAGCACGTAATAAATACATACTAATACATAGTAGTATTATTCTTTATTTCGGTCTCACAGGAATGAAAGTTTGGTTAGTGTACATATAACCTATCTTTACAATACTATCTTAACTCTTGCACTCTCATCTTCCGTTTCGCTGTTCGTTTTTATACCTTCTCTGCCTTACGTATTACATTATTTCTTACCTCTTAATCGCGTATCTATTATAAATATTTTCCATTCCTTCTTGTTTAATTACAAAATCCTATGTCATGTTTATACACCATTGTATCTTTTTCCATACATTCTGTTAAGAGGTGTTCTAACGTTCCAAATTTTTGTGTGCACGGGTCAGATCCTTTTTTCTTTTTCTCCTCCTAATATTTATTTAATCCTTTAATGCTTTTGCATCTTGCCTGTGCTATTAACTGATGATTATGGCCTATTCCATTCTTGCTTTGGTATTCTATTAGCGTTGCTGTTCCAATATATTTACACCGCCCATTATATCTCGCTTATTTTATTTTTATGTTTCGTGCTATTAACTAATGATTATGGCCTATTCCATTCTTGCTTTGGTATTCTATTAGCGTTGCTGTTCCAATATATTTACACCGCCCATTATATCTCGCTTATTTCATTTTTATGTTTCGTTCCTGATGTTGTATTTCATAGTCTATTCTTTTAAGGGTCTGCGACAATTCCTTTACTTCCGATCTAATTAAATTCTCTCTTAAGACACCCATTCTCAAATAATCCTCTCCTTCATTAATGCTTTTGGTTTGGCCCTCCTTTCTTTCTTCGGTCTCCTTTTACATACTTACTAATATATGTTTTGTGTGTGCAGGTTGTGGAGGCAAAGAGTAGCGAGCATTGACTGACACATCCCATCATGCATAGGAGCAAGAAAGAAAATAGAAGAACTTTTGCCACATACTTTACTTATCCATTAATTATAGTAAATTGATTTATAAAAATAGTTTGCAACTGTTAGCGCATAAGCTTAATTTAGAACAATTGTGTAGTTAACTGTTCTGTATAATATCTATTATATACTTTATTTTATATTCAGATCATTCGGTAGATCTTATATAAACTTTGATATTACTTATATATTACTAAAACAAGTTCTACTGAATGTGCTATATGTAAAATAAAAGATATAATAAATAATGTATGTATGCTCAAGTTTACACAAATGCTGTAATTTTAATTTTATAAGCTTCTGCATATGAAGTACATAATTTTTAGTATAAGCTTTATCTGTAAGCTATATATATTAAATTGACTTTGAAGAATAGTTTATCACTATTGGATTGTTTAAGTTTAATGTATTTTTCATATTACATAAATGTTAGTTTAGAATTAATACATGCTTTAGTTGTACGATGTATTGTAAATAGATATAAAAGAGTAGTCCATAAGTATTAGCTTGTAATTTGAACCTTTTTGTGACTTGTATCTTCATTCATTAGTTTAAATAAATGTTAAATTAAAAGAATTCCACTCTTCTTTTTATTTTCACACCTTAACAATCCTTGATAGAACCTAATTCCAATTCCTTACACAAGAAGTACCGTAGACGAACTTTAAATGCAAAGTCCTGAAGCGAGAAACTTGTAAAAATGGCCCTATACGTTATTAAATATAAAAGAAGGAAATTGTGGAAACGACATCATTTTCGGTCTTCATTTCTTGCAACATTTGATGGCAGAAGTCTAGAAAATTAAGCGCTCGGAAATTCTTGGAATATGACGTCGTTTCCAAGAACTGCTGATGTCGGATACCTCCTCGCATATCATATTCTCCTGATACAAATCCACGATTTTCAGCGAGTTATTTTTGCCAGAATCTCAGAAATTTTGAGCTCGGAAATTCCTGGAACGTGACGTCATTTCCAAGAATTGCTGTGATGAAAGACCTCCTCGCATATCATATTCTCCTGATACAAATCCACGATTTTCAGCGAAATATTTTTACCAAAAACCCAGAAATTTGTCGCTCGGAAATTCCTGGAACGTGACGTCATTTCTAAGAACTGCCTGGGTCGGATACCTCCTTGCACATCATATTCTCCTGATACAAATCCTCGATTTTCAGCACTTAAATTTCTTCTGAAAATCGTGGATTTGTATTAGGAGAATATGATGTGCAAGGAGGTCTTTCATCGAAGCAATTCTTGGAAATGACGTCACGTTCCAGGAATTTCCGAGAGTCAAATTTCTGGGTTTTTGGTAAAAATATTTCGCTGAAAATCGTGGATTTGGATCAGGAGAATATGACATGCGAGGAGGTCTTTCATAGCATCAGTTCTTGGAAATGACGTCACGTTCCAGGAATTTCTCAGCGCTTATTTTAATAACGTATAGGCCCATTTTGACAAGTTTCTCGCTTTAGGACTTTGCATTTAAAGTTCGACCACGGTACTTCTTGTATAAGGAATCGGAATTAGGTTCTTTCAAGGATTGGTAAGGTATGAAAGTAAAAAGAGCACTGGAATTCTTTTCATTGCAAATTTATTTAAATTAATCAATGAATATGCAAGTTACAAAAATGTTGTAATTAAATTTACAAACAGATATTTATTAACTATTCTTTTATATCTATTTACATTACATCGTACAACTAAATCTTGTACCAATTCTAAACCAACATTTATGTAATATAACTAACACTATAAACGTAAATAATCTAATACTTATAAACTATTCTTTGAAGTTAATTTACAATATATCTTACAGATAAACCATACACTAAAATTTACGTACTTCATATGTAGAAGCATATAAAATTTAAATTACAGCAATTGTGTAACTTGTGAATATGTCAATTATTTATTATATCTTTCATTTTACATTTAGCACATTCAGTAGAACTTGTAATAGTTATATAAGTAATATTAAAGTTCATATAAGATCTACCGAATAAACTGAATATAAAATAAAGCATATAATAGATAACATAACAGTTAATTACACAATTGTCCTAAAATAAACTTACGGGCTAATAGATACAAACTATTTTTATAAACCAATTTACTATAACTAAAGGATAACTAAAGTATGTTGCACAAGTTCTTCTACCTTCTTTCTTGCATTTATGCACGATGAGAAGTGCCAGGCAATGTTCCTTACTCTTTGCCTGTGAAACCTGCACACAGAAAAAATACATTAATAAATATGTAACAGGAGAAAGATTATTAAGAGATATTTAGAGGAAGAAGAAAGAAAGGAGGGGCAAGCCAGAAGCATAAAAAGGAGAGGATTATTTGAAAAGGAATGTGTCAAGTATGAGTGACTTTGACAAAAGCGGAAGTAAAGGAATTGACGGAGATCCTCAAAAGTAGAGTCAATCAAATGCAACAGCAGGAACAAGGCAGAAAAATAGGGAAAGCAAGATACAATGATACGTTTAAATATATTAGAACATCAACACTACTATGGTACTTAAGTAAAAACGGACGAGGGCGCAATTTACAATTAACAACGCAGGTGCAAGATCCAAAAGCATTAAAGAATTAAATAAATATTGGGAGAAGAAAAAGGATAAAAGATGTGACCTGTGCATACAAAAATTTGGAGCGTAAGAGCACCTGCTAACAAAATATACGGAACAAGATACAATAAGACATAAAAATAACTTAGGAATTTGTAATTAAACAGGAAGGAACGGAAAAGATTTATAATAGATGTGCGATAAAGAGATAAGAAATAGTGTAATACGTAAGGCAGAGAAGGTATGAAAAGGAAGAGCGGAACGGAAGATGAGAGTGCAAGAGATAGTATTGTAAAGATAGGTTATATGTACACTAACCAAACTTTCATTCCTGTGAGACCGAAATAAAGAATAATACCACTATTAGTATGTATTTATTAAGTCCTGGAAAATTTATTTAAAGGGAAAAATATTCACAAATACATTTACCCGTGCTAAAGAGTGCTTGATTGTTGTAGAATATAATGAACAATGGAACTTGCAATGTTACTGTAGATATTAATTTTTATGGAGATTGAAACACTGTGTTTGCTGACACTTTATTGATATGTAAAAGAGTGTACGAAGCGGTTTTCGAGGATTATTAACTTAATTGGATGAATGAAGACATAAATAACCAAATTTTATGAACATTATCGCACCGCTACTTATAAACAAGTGCTAGAATTTACGTACCACTCGCATCCCTGTCTTACCTACACTCAAAGTGGGCTTTAATTTCGCCATCTATACAGAACTGCTTGAAACTGTATATATGTCTGCTTTATCTAAGAGTCATTAGTATCGCCATCTATACAGACGTGACTCAAACTACTCGGGCCTCTGCCATATCTACACTTATGGTAAGTAAGGGGTGTGAGTAGTTTCAAGGCATTCCGTATAAATGGAACTACCATAGCAAGCGCGAGTGGTTTCAAGGAGTTCTGTATAGATGGCGAAACCATAGCCTCCGACGAGATATAGGAATAGACAAGCATGCAATGTATTTTTTCGGCCACGATTTCTGGGACGCCGCCACCGACGAGATATAAGAATAGACAAGCATGCAATGTATTTTTTCGGCCACGATTTCTGGGACGCCGCGTCCCATTACCATTTCCGTGTCACTCGCAACGTTGCCCACAGATTATTGAAAACGATGCGAAAATTGAATAATTTTAAAGAATTCTTTTGTTCTTTGCCGCAATGAAAGGCAACAAAGGATATGAAACATTTAATGTTAATTAAAAATCTTTTAATTAAAGAAACACATGTTAACAAGTTTTCTTATTTCAATTGTACTATCAATAAATGAAATAATTTTTAAAGTTATACTTTACATTATTTTCTGATAAATTACCAAAAAAAAATTGAGCCAAGAGATGTATATTGTTTTAACACCCAAACAATAAAGTTGCCACAATGAAAAAGATAATGACGATAATTGTATACTACAATTGTTAATTGTATAATTACTAGACAAATTCTTTCATTATCTTTTTCATTGGAGCAATTTTATCGTTAATGAAAGACGCAATTTCTTATTTATATTCAACTAATAACAATAACGAAGTAAATTATTTACTAATATAAGACAATTCCTGTGATAAACGTGTCTGCAAACGATTAGTGTCCGTATTCGGTCCCGAGCGAAGTGTACTAATCGAGATTTTTCTGAAAATATATAATACCAAATTAATAATTGGAGTAAAATTTATACTCCGATTCGGAGTAGGTCCAAGGATTGGTGGCGATGTCTCGGCAAGCATTAATTGGGGATATGAACGAACACTGAGCGGCCATTATTGTACATTGTATCCTAAGTACAATACGCAGTCAATTCGCTCGAATTATTTTCCGCATAATTATCAAACGTCGGTTAAACGTTTAATAATTATACGATAAATAATTGATTGCCCGGGTCTCACCACGTGGAGGTTACTGCGCATGGAGACCCACCCTAGCCACGGCCCTTCCACCCTCCAATTACGCGAAAACTAATTCTAATATAACATGTGACAAAGAAAAATCTCCAATTATTGTCAATTTGTAGAACGTTCAGTAATTGATCGTAGTACAAGTAAGACAACAAGAGGAGTAGTTGGAAAATTCACGACCGAAAGCTAAATGGAATATCAGAACGAAACCTGAAAGAAAATCGGAGAAAAGAAAAGAAAATCAGAGTCCAATTTCCTGAAATAAAACTTTCTTAATAATATATCTTATGATCTTAGAAACTAGACAACGAAATATTATCACAGCAGTGTACACTACTGTCTTAAAAACCAGGACGCAGTTTAAAAATGAATCCTCCTTTCTTAAATACTACATTAAATTCAAATGCGTCCTGCCTGACTAAAGATCTAACTTAAAACTAGAATCGCCCTACCTAGTATAACATCTAACAGTTCGAATAAAAGAACAATTTCAATAATATCCTATTTACATAGGACTGTAATAGATACTATCCTATACTCGTGTAGGTATAAGTATGCATATGCTTAATATGGACTAATTGAAGAGGAATTAATTTCGTGGCCCATGGTGTCCTAGAACAGATTGAATCAATTTTTAGTTTCATAAACCCTGCCTAATTAAAAGTCTAATAAATTCAATTCGTGTAAAACCTGCCTGTATAAAAGGGCAGCGGCAGGGGCACGTGTAAGGGTAAGGGCTGGGCATGGGCAGGGCAGGGGCAGAGTGAGAGTGTGGTCATATTATACATTTTTTAAGCATTCATCTTCTTTAGCTGATTCCTTTCAGTCCTTCTGAAACAAAGACAAAGTGGATGTAATTAGTAAAGCATTATAAAAATCTTCAACTCACAAGTGGGATCAAATGGGAGGCAAATAACGAAAGTGACTGCTACCGAGCAGTCCGCGAGCCCTCGGCCCATAGTCTGGACAGTAACACGACTTACAATCAACACCTGTTTCGATACCGAGCCACAGCAATCATTGAGGAACGGATATGCAAGACCGCAACCACGATTCCAGATTATGTCCCATATGCCTTCTGCCACCCCAAGGTGTGCTTGGCGTGGTCTAACGAGGAGAAATATCCTACTTGGCGGGTCACCTGCTCAGAACCGCAATCACAGCCTCACACACTGCTCCACGATGACACTGCAACCCAAATACCGCCACAGGTGCCAAAAGCGCCTTACCATCCGTCCTCCGGGCCGAGAACGGAAAAGGGAATGAAGCTAATAAGAGAATGACGCAAATAAGAGAATGAAGCAAAAAGGGAATGAGAGGGGAAAGTGCAATGCGCAGTCCATTCGCTCGAATTATTTTCCACATAATTATCAAACGTCTCTTAAACGTTTAATAATTATACGATAAATAATTGATTGCCCGGGTCTCACCACGTGGAGGTTACTGCGCATGGAGACCCACCCTAGCCACGGCCCTTCCACCCTCCAATTACGCGAAAACTGATTCTAATATAACATGTGACAAAGAAAAATCTCCTATTATAGTCAATTTGTAGAACGTTCAGTAATTGATCGTAGTACAAGTAAGACAACAAGAGGAGTAGTTGGAAAATTCACGACCGAAAGCTAAATGGAATATCAGAAGGAAACCTGAAAGAAAATCTGCAAGAGAATTCACGTTCCTGAAATAAAACTGTCTTAAAAATATATCCTATGATCTTAAAAACTAGACAACGAAATATTATTGCAGTGGTGAACACTGCGGGCTTAAAAGCTAAGACATAACTTAAAAATGAACCCTACTTTCTTAAATTTTAGATTAGATTCGAATACGCCCTGCCTGACTAAAGAGCTAACTTAAGACTAGAATCACCCTACCTAGTATAACATCTAACAGATCGAATAAAAGAACAATTTCAATAATATCCTATCTACATAGGACTGTAATACATACTATCCCATACTCATGTAGGTATGAGTATACATATACTTAAATCCTCTTCGGTTAGTCCGTATTAATCTCTCGTGGTCCATGGTGTCCTAGAACAGACAGAAACCCGAACCAAAAAATTGCAGCACCTGCCAACAATATTTGGTTTTATAAACCCTGCCTAATTAAAAGTCTAATAATTTCAATCCGTGTAAAACCTGCCAGTATAAAGATCTAAGATTGTGTGTTGAGACAAATCCTACCTACACAAAGAGCTAAATGTATTGTTCGATTTATATTTGGGCCTGCCTAATTAATTGTCTAACACCTGTAATTAGTTAATAAGGACAGGGGTTTGGGGCAGGGATGGGGTGAGGGTGTGTTCGTATTATACATTGTTTAATGAATCCTCTTCTTTTCAATGCTTCTGAAACATGCACAAACTCGAAATAATTAGTAAAGCATTATAAGAATGAATTCTTAAACTCACAAATTGATTCGACGAGGCTGGCTCTTTAATTTTAAAGTTTCCAATCGTGTCTTTGATAATATTTCTGGATCTGTATTCTATATATTCCACTCTTGAGCCTCTGACGTATGTACTTATTTTTGTTTAATATAGCATATTTGGGTTCATCTGTGAATCTGTAACAATCTCAAGCATTGGATTAGTGACATCCCCAAGCCTCCCCATTTTATATCGAAATGAAGCTGCTTTTAATTCGTAATAACTGAATTTTAGCGCAGTTAATAAATCAGAATTGATATGAAAAATGCTGCTATTTTTTGTTAACAATAGTTAATTGGATTTCGGCCAAAGTGATATATTCTTTTGTACGTTCTAGATCAAACTGAATGGTGGTATCACGTTCATTAAAAACTCCAAAATGAAGTAGTCACATTTCACTACAATTGATTCTATTTTGCTTCAACAAAGAAGCGACAAACGATTATTCGGAAGAAAATTATCAAATTCAACTATCACCATGCCGAGACCCAACTACTGCCAATAACGTTTTTCGTGCAAGGATTTTTGTTTAAACATTTACGGATATCGCGAGTGAATTTCAATTTCTACAAAGCAAGCTCGAAAAGTTATAAAAATTGGCTCTACTAAAAAAAAGGTTAAGATAGAATTGCAATAATTAAGAGGAAATATTTAAGAGTTAAACTCCAATAATGAACAGTCACTAGTATTAACTCTAATTTAAATCTACTATCTAGAATTGTTATAAATTTATCAAAGATTCTGCAAATTATATCTGTTTTTTACTTTGCTCTTTTTCTTTTCTTCTTCTTTCTTTTCTTTTCTTTTCTTTTCTTTTTTCTTTCCTTTCTCTTTCATTTATTTTCTTTTTCATTTCTTCTCATTTCGTTCACACAGTAATTTACTAATATGTATGCAAATTTTTAGCAGTACTTCCATCAACAGACATTCCAGGTAGTATAATTATTAAGAAAAATAAAATAAAAAGAAAGGCTAATATAAAACGCTGAAAAGAAAAAGTTCCTGGTTCAGGAACAGGCTTCCAATTGGAAGCAGATGGGGACTAGTAGTCGCAACTCTACTTAAAAACGCGATCTTTAATCAACGCAACGCTAACTGGAACTCGCGAAACAATGATTTCGCAACACTATTTATTAAGACTAATAGAAAGCAAACAGTAAATTATATGTACTATCCAAAATTAAGCAAATTGAAGATCCTCTGAAAAATGAACTGAAAGTTCCAATACGCGAAAACAATTTCCGCAACACTAGAAGCTCAAATGTAAAGTGTATTATAAAATACTACAATTTAACTAGCAATAAGAATAGCAATAAGTGGCATTCAACGCAACTCCAACTCGACCCGTTCGCAAGTTTTTCGCAACTCTAAAGCAACGCGATATTTTTGGGAGGGCTGTATCGTTGGGCCGGAATGTGCATCGGCCAAGTACAAATAAAAATTCTACAAATGAAAATGCAAGCACAGTGACAAAGTAGTAACACAGAATGATTCCCCATTCTTAAAAAGAATGGGGAGCCATTAGTAGTTGCCCTCTTGAGTGACAGTTTGTCGGGCCTCTTCGGCATATAGCCTCTCCATTTCGTCGGACCCAAGGGTCAGCTGAAACTTAAACTAGGCTCGAGACTCTAATCGGAAACCAAGGAAAAACTTATAAAGGTGAAATAAAGAGATTGAATCGCGGAGCTAAATGGAACACACGTGGCCGAATGGCGATCAAATAAAATCGTAAAATTGTGATTACGGAAAATCGCATAGATTACGATTAAAATTGTAATCGTTCTTCGTTCACACGTGCAGCCTCGAGCATAATGTAACGCGTTTCGTTTCGGAGCCTAAATCGCGACCACGACCGCGAAGGATTCGAAAAATCGATAGGCAAAGCCAGAGGCGAACGCATTTTCGTTCGCGCCACAGCTTCACCGTCGACTTTTCAAATCAGATTTCCTGAAACAGGTTGAACACGCGAAATAGTGCCTACCCGATCGGAGACTGTGTCAACCTGCCCGGCCCTACCTACTTATGTCTATCAATCACACCAGAAAGTATGCTACCTATCCTACCTGGACCTATATTTAAAAAATGGCAAACAAACACACCAACACACGACACTCCACGGTTCTCAGTCAAACACTTGGGCGCAAAAGCCTACACTAGGGAGGCGTCCCGGGACACCCCCGACACCCAAGTGCTGTCACACAACTTGCACACTCTAATGTACGTACCATTTTTCTGAAATCGACTGACAGTGGCTGGGATCTCTGCGTTCACGTGGAAAAAACCACGTCGCGGTTGAGATATTTAATAGATATTTAATAAAATAATTAAATAGCACCGATACAAGAGGTACTTGATAGCAATTGATAAGTATATTCAATTCTTTTTGGCATTTGGCCTCTGTCATCTTAAATGACAAAAACTTCGTGCCCAAGTATAGTAGGAATTATTGAAGCAAATAATACTAAAAATGATGTCTCTGTTTTAAATTGATGGACATCTTATCTTGGTCAGAATAGCTACATTTTAATACGGAACGACGCAAATCCACAGCCTAACCACACACACAATGCGGATATTACGTCGTGCACGATACACCAACGCACTGTCAGTCGCCAACAATAAATCATTTTATGGCTTATAAACTAAAAAATATCATCGTGCTCTACCACCGTTTTCCCACCCAAGTAGCACCGGGGCACGTGAGTGGGATCCGGGCAGTGAACACGGAAAGGGTTAAACCTGAAAATCCTCGTCTAAAAAGATGATAAGGACATACTGATTTTCTAACGGGCTAAAATACATATATATGTACAACAGATCTATATATGATTCTATTTTATTGAAGAGAAAATTAAATGACTCTACTTTATTAGAAAAATTGTGCAATGACTCTACTATATTAGAAAAATTATGCAGTGACTCTACTTTATTAGAAAAATTATTCAAAGACTCTACGTTAATAGAGAAATTATTCAACGACTCTACTTTAATATACTTTGAATTAAATTGAAACATCCTCGGGCGTTCCCGTTATCAAAGCATTGATTCTAAAACGCAAGATTGCTTTAAAAGTTGATTGCCTTGATTTCGAAAACTACCCGTTCGCGTATTGTCTTCTTGTACATTCTGGTTTAATTAACATTTTGTACGGAAACAATGAACGTATCTATATCTTTAAACGCTAAAGACTAATATGGATATCGAATAATAAAATTATTCGATAGTTCCAACAAATTGATAAGGTAAATGAGTACCTTCACTCTATATATTATCAAAGTAGAAAAAGATGAAATACTACACTCTTACTAACAGCAATAATTATGCAATTTATTCTAACTGTGCAGTCATTGCAATTGACAAGTAAACGAAGTCGAATGGTATTCGACTTCTCCACTACAAACTAATGCACGTAGAATACTGGACGTTACTTTATATTCATTTAATAATTAATAACTATTTAAATATCGTTTCATAGGTATTCAATTAAATACTCTATTATAAAAAGATATATAGTGATATATTTTGTACTAAATATGATCTGTTTTAAAATTATCAAGCTATTTAAAAACGCGTTGTACAAGAAGACCTATCCTCACATAATATAAAGCAGTAAAGAAGTTACTACTCATGAGTATATTTCCATATACCCATGGTCACAGTGCTTGCCAGAAAAATCTACGTAATTACAACCAGTCACCCGTGTCGGTTCGGACCTTTCGTCCTGCGACATGCTTGAGTGACCAGAGGAACTTTAAAGCATGCCACTCACCGGTTGCAGACTCACCAGGTGTGCGGTCAAGCTCGTCGCCATCGAAGCCATGGAAGCTGCTGAAACATTCAAAAAGAGCAAACAACATTAAAATCTATGTATTTTCAGTACTTTTGGAATGTGTTAATTATCAATGATTATTGCAATACAAGATTAAAGAACGAAGGAGATACTTACTCGTCAAATTGATGGCTGAAAGCCCGAACTCGCCGAACAGGACACTGACTCTAATGAAACACTTATGATTGACAAACAAAGTGATTCTAATTTCGCGACAGTATTTCTACTGTTTTTGTGACTGCTACCGAGCAGCCCGCGTGCCCTCGGCTCAGAGTCTGGACAGTAAAACGACTTAGCATCGAGACCAGTTTCGATTCCGAGCCACAGAAATCATTAAGGCACGGATATGCAAAACCACAACCACGATTCTAGATTATGACCCGTATGCCTTCTGCCACCCCAAGGTGTGCTTGGCGTGGTCTAACACATAGGAATTTCCTACTAGGCGGGCCAAAGTGTCCAGAAAAGCAATCACAGCCCCACACACCGCCCCCCGATGACACTGCAACCCGGATATTGCAAGAACCGCGACCACGATTCCAGAATGGTGGATGACCTACCCAAATTAGAGATTATATGTGGTCTAACAGAGGGCCTCGTGACCAGGGTCCAGAACCACAATCACGCCCCCACACATCGTAACTCGCTGACACTAAGTCCCTAACCATCAGTCCTCCGAGCCGAGAACGGAAAAGGAAACGGAATAGTTGTGATCGACGAACAAAGTGACTCTATTTTTCGCGAGAGTATTATTTCGGAGCAAACACTGACTCTAATTTCGCGTCTCTTTACTGTTATTTATGTTGAATTATTATTAAGAGCGGCTGCGCTCAAAAAATAATAAAAAGAACTTTGACGGAACAAGCACTGACTCTACCAACCGCATTGCGCGCGGCCAACAATATCGTTATGGTGATACAATTGAGCCCATGGCAGCTTCTGAAACATTCAAAAGAACAGACAACATTGAAATCTTTGCGTTTTGAGTACTTTTCGATCATGATAATTATCAAAGACCATTGTAAAATAAGATTAAAGAAATACAGAGATACTTACTCTTCGAGTTGATGGATGAGTGCCCGAACTCACCGAACTGCATCGGTGCTGACTCTAATACCGGAATACTTATTGCTAAAGAAAAAAAAATAAAGTAAAAGACTACTATCGCGCACGTCAATTGTGATCGACGAACAAAGTGACTCTAATTTCGCGATAGCAATATTTCGAAGCAAACACTGACTCTACTTTCGCGTATCTTTACTGTTATTTATATTTAGTTATAATTATTATGAGCGGTTTCGCTCTAAAAACAATAAAAAGCACTTTGACGGAGCAAGCACTGACTCTACTGACCGCATTGCGCGCGGTCATCAAAATTTTCTGAAAGAGAATCTGTACAAGTTAGTAAATAGGGTGAGGAGGTAGAAATTGAAGCAATACACATTTGATTTTATTTATCTCTTTCTTATTTCTTAATCCTGTCAAACGTCTGTTGAGGAAATACTGCTTTGCTTTAATAAAGTACTACCGTATTATTATTCTGATTTAATTACTGTTAATTGTCTATTCAAGATATACTATTATAGATTAATATAAATGATTTATCAAAAGCATACTGTGACTGTTCTTTGTCCGAGTTTTAAAGGTGATCATGATCTTAGTTAGTAAGCAATATCGCGCATTTATAAGTTCTCGTAGCTGCTTGTAGAAATCAAGACTCGAAACTATTTATCATGTTTCAAGTGCATGGCAACCAGTACGTAAGTACGCGGACAATGCTGCATCGAAAATACAATTTGACCGTACTTGTGCCAAGTCACAGAGATAATAAAAGTTTTTAATAAATACTAGTGAAGCTATAATAGAAATCGCGACCGATATGCAGCGAAACATGAAAGTATTTTAATTTTTCGTTTAGAATTAATGAAATTGACTGACTCCAGTTTCAATCGCGAATGGCATATTGTAAGTCCTACTTAAAATGTTTAAACTGCTCAATAACTTTCAACCGAAAGAAAAGAACTTGAGCCAAAATCCAATCGCCAGATAACAAGAAATATACGTAAACCGTTGGGATAATAAGTTAAATGTTACCAATCCTTCATCATACGCCATCGGACTGATTGTTATGCATCGCAGTAATGGTATCTCAATACTCCATTCCTGCAGCCTCAACATATTATTCTTTGCCAGCTAATCATCCATTATTCCTGCAACAAAAAGAATGGAGCTGTGATAGACCTGTGCTAAAATCAGAATCGAATTCGAAGTCGCAAAAGCAGTGTGTAAGTGACTGAATAAAATATAATAAAGATTCGAAGAACCGTTCAAACTAATAAGTTAGTTAACACGATGTTACAACAAACGAGTAGTTAATCGCGTATCAAAGAACCGATGTTACCGGAAGAAGACGCGTCGATACTCAACCGGTGGACCGGTCAAGGGTCCAGGAAAAGAGGCTTGAGAAAGACTTTAATGTACTCTCGCGATAGGAAATCGATTGTTAGATAAACGCGTATTAATTAATAGAAGCTAATAGTCAAGCGTATGCGGTGGTAAACTAAAACTCGAAATGTGATTGAATTGTAGAGTGATGTACATCGCTAACCTTCGACAACATAGACGACCCTTACGCTGCGACGCTTGAACTGATAATGACGTCGCGTCGCGTCCCGAGCCTCACCACTCCGCGCCGTCGCGTCGGTAGCGCTCGCTCGCGCTCGGTCCTATTCGCAATTTCCGAAAATCTTTCAAGGTTTCCGACCGCGGCCGTGCGGTCTACTATCCTTGGGTCACCTATTCGACTTCTACTGTTTCTGACCAACCTTTAGCTGGACCTACGACTCCTTGGGCCATACCTACTGGACTTCTACTGTTTCTGGCCAACTTTTAGCTGGACTTACGACCCTTGGACCATACCTACTGGACTTCCACTGTCTCTGGCCAACTTTTAGCTGGACCTACGACCTTTGGAGCATACCTGTCGGACTTCTACGGTTTCTGGCCAACTTTTAGTTCGACCTACGACCCTTGGGCCATACCTACTGGACTTCTACTGTTGCTGACCAACTTTTACCTGGACCTACGATCCTTTGACAATACCTACTGGACTTCTACTGTTTCCGGCCAACTTTTAGCTGGACCTACGACCCTTGGGCCATACCTACTGGACTTCTACTGTTTCTGGCCAACTTTTAGCTGGACCTACGACCCTTGGGCCATACCTACTGGACTTCTACTGTCTCTGGCCAACTTTTAGCTGGACCTACGACCTTTGGAGCATACCTGTCAGACTTCTACGGTTTCTGGCCAACTTTTAGCTCGACCTACGACCCTTGGGCCATACCTACTGGACTTCTACTGTTGCTGACCAACTTTTACCTGGACCTACGATCCTTTGACAATACCTACTGGACTTCTACTGTTTCTGACCAATTTTTAGCTGGGCTTACAACCCTTGGACCATACCTACTGGACTTTTACTGTCTCTGGCCAACTTTTAGCTGGAAACAGAAAACGGAGTGAAGCAAAAACGGAATGAAGCGAAAAAGGGAACGAGAGGAGAATGTGCAATGCGCAGTCAATTCGCTCGAAATATTTTCCACATAATTATCAAACGTCTGTTAAACGTTTAATAATTATACGATAAATAATTGATTGCCCGGGTCTCACCACGTGGAGGTTACTGCGCATGGAGACCCACCCTAGCCACGGCCTTCCACCCTCCAATTACGCGAAAACTAATTCTAATATAGCTTGTGAGAAAGAGAAATCTCCTATTATTGTCAATTTGTAGAACGTTCATTAATTGATCGTAGTACAAATAAGACAACAAGAGGAGTATTTGGAAAATTCACGACCGAAAGCTAAATTGAATATCAAATGGAAACCTGAAAGAAAATCTGCAAGGAAGTCCAATTTCCTGAAATAAATTTTTCTTAATAATATATCCTATGATCATAGAAACTAGACAACGAAATATTATCACAGCAGTGTACACTGCTGTCTTAAAAACCAAGGCACAGTTTAAAAATAAATTCTCCTTTCTTAAATACTAGATTAAATTCAAATGCGCCCTGCCTGACTAAAGATCTAACTTAAAACTAAAATCACCCTACCTAATATAATATCTAAGAGTTCAATTAAAAGAACAATTTCAATGATATGCTACCTAAATAGGAATGTAACAGATACTTTATCATATTATTGTAGGTATAAGTATGCATATTCTTAATTCCTCTTCAATTAGTCCATATTAATTTCGTGGTCCATGCCTTCCTAGAACAGACAACTGGCAACTGGGCAGGGGCTGGGCACGGGCAGGGGCAGGGGCAGGGTGAGAGTGTGGTCATATTATACATATTTTAAGAAATCCTCTTCTTCAGCTGAGTCCTTCCAATCCTTCTGAAACAAAGACAAAGTGGATGTAATTAGTAAAGCATTATAAAAATCTTCAACTCACAAGTGGGATCAAATGGGAGGCAAATAACGAAAGTGACTGCTACCGAGCAGTCCGCGAGCCCTCGGCCCAGAGTCTGGACAGTAGAACGACTTACAATCGACACCAGTTTCGATACCGAGCCACAGCAATCATTGAGGCACGGATATGCAAAACCGCAACCACGATTCCAGATTAGATCCCATATGCCTTCTGCCACCCCAAGATGTGCTTGGCGTGGTCTAACGGGGAGAAGTATCCTACTTGGCGGGTCACCTGTCCAGAACCACAGTCACAGCCTCACACACTGCTCCACGATGACACTGCAACCCAAATACCGCCACAGGTGCCAAAAGCGCCTTACCATCCGTCCCCCGGGCCGAGAACGGAAAAGGGAATGAAGCTAATAAGGGAATCAAGCAAATAAGAGAATGAAGCAAAAAAGGGAATGAGAGGGGAAAGTGCAATGCGCAGTCAATTCGCTCGAATTATTTTCCGCATAATTATCAAACGTCGATTAAACGTTTAATAATTATACGATAAATAATTGATTGCCCGGGTCTCACCACGTGGAGGTTACTGCGCATGGAGACCCACCCTAGCCACGGCCCTTCCACCCTCCAATTACGCGAAAACTAATTCTAATATAACATGTGACAAAGAAAAATCTCCTATTATTGTCAATTTGTAGAACGTTCAGTAATTGATCGTAGTACAAGTAAGACAACAAGAGGAGTAGTTGGAAAATTCACGACCGAAAGCTAAATGGAATATCAGAAGGAAACCTGAAAGAAGATCTGCAAGAGAATTCACGTTCCTGAAATAAAACTGTCTTAAAAATATATCCTATGATCTTGAAAACTAGACAACGAAATATTATTGCAGTGGTGAACACTGCGGGCTTAAAAGCTAAGACATAACTTAAAAATAAACCCTACTTTCTTAAATTTTAGATTAGATTCGAATACGCCCTGCCTGACTAAAGAGCTAACTTAAGACTAGAATCACCCTACCTAGTATAACATCTAACAGATCGAATAAAAGAACAATTTCAATAATATCCTATCTACATAGGACTGTAATAGATACTATCCCATACTCATGTAGGTATGGGTATACATATACTTAAATCCTCTTCGGTTAGTCCGTATTAATCTCTCGTGGTCCATGGTGTCCTAGAACAGACAGAAACCCGAACCAAAAAATTGCAGCACTTGCCAACAATATTTGGTTTTATAAACCCTGCCTAATTAAAAGTCTAAGAATTTCAATCCGTGTAAAACCTGCCAGTATAAAGATCTAAGATTGTGTGTTGAGACAAATCCTACCTACATAAAGAGCTAAATGTATTGTTCGATTTATATTTGGGCCTGCCTAATTAATTGTCTAACACCTGTAATTAGTTAATAAGGACAGGGGTTTGGGGCAGGGATGGGGTGAGGGTGTGTTCGTATTATACATTGTTTCATGAATCCTCTTCTTTTCAATGCTTCTGAAACGTGCACAAACTCGAAATAATTAGTAAAGCATTATAAGAATGAATTCTTAAACTCACAAATTGATTCGACGAGGCTGGCTCTTTAATTTTAAAGTTTCCAATCGTGTCTTTGATAATATTTCTGGATCTGTATTCTATATATTCCACTCTTGAGCCTCTGACGTATGTACTTATTTTTGTTTAATATAGCATATTTGGGTTCATCTATGAATCTGTAACAATCTCAAGCATTGGATTAGTGACATCCCCAAGCCTCCCCATTTTATATCGAAATGAAGCTGCTTTTAATTCGTAATAACTGAATTTTAGCGCAGTTAATAAATCAGAATTGATATGAAAAATGCTGCTATTTTTTGTTAACAATAGTTAATTGGATTTCGGCCAAAGTGATATATTCTTTTGTACGTTCTAGATCAAACTGAATGGTGGTATCACGTTCATTAAAAACTCCAAAATGAAGTAGTCACATTTCACTACAATTGATTCTATTTTGCTTCAACAAAGAAGCGACAAACGATTATTCGGAAGAAAAATATCAAACTTCAACTATCACCATGCCGAGACCCAACTACTGCCAATAACGTTTTTCGTGCAAGGATTTTTGTTTAAACATTTACGGATATCGCGAGTGAATTTCAATTTCTACAAAGCAAGCTCGAAAAGTTATAAAAATTGGCTCTACTAAAAAAAAGGTTAAGATAGAATTGCAACAATTAAGAGGAAATATTTAAGAGTTAAACTCCAATAATGAACAGTCACTAGTATTAACTCTAATTTAAATCTACTATCTAGAATTATTATAAATTTATCAAAGATTCTGCAAATTATATCTGTTTTTTACTTTGCTCTTTTTCTTTTCTTCTTCTTTCTTTTCTTTTCTTTTCATTTTTCTTTCCTTTCTCTTTCATTTATTTTCTTTTTCATTTCTTCTCATTTCGTTCACACAGTAATTTACTAATATGTATGCAAATTTTTAGCAGTACTTCCATCACCAGACATTCCAGGTAGTATAATTATTAAGAAAAATAAAATAAAAAGAAAGGCTAATATAAAACGCTGAAAAGCAAAAGTTCCTGGTTCAGGAACAGGCTTCCAATTGGAAGCAGATGGGGACTAGTAGTCGCAACTCTACTTAAAAACGCGATCTTTAATCAACGCAACGCTAACTGGAACTCGCGATACAATCATTTCGCAACACTATTTATTAAGACTAATAGAAAGCAAACAGTAAATTATATGTACTATCCAAAATTAAGCAAATTGAAGATCCTCTGAAAAATGAACTGAAAGTTCCAATACGCGAAAACAATTTCCGCAACACTAGAAGCTCAAATGTAAAGTGTATTATAAAATACTACAATTTAACTAGCAATAAGAATAGCAATAAGTGGCATTCAACGCACCTCCAACTCGACCCGTTCGCAAGTTTTTCGCAACTCTAAAGCAACGCGATATTTTTGGGAGGGCTGTATCGTTGGGCCGGAATGTGCATCGGCCAAGTACAAATAAAAATTCTACAAATGAAAATGCAAGCACAGTGACAAAGTAGTAACACAGAATGATTCCCCATTCTTAAAAAGAATGGGGAGCCATTAGTAGTTGCCCTCTTGAGTGACAGTTTGTCGGGCCTCTTCGGCATATAGCCTCTCCATTTCGTCGGACCCAAGGGTCAGCTGAAACTTAAACTAGGCTCGAGACTCTAATCGGAAACCAAGGAAAAACTTATAAAGGTGAAATAAAGAGTTTGAATCGCGGAGCTAAATGGAACACACGTGGCCGAATGGCGATCAAATAAAATCGTAAAATTGTGATTACGGAAAATCGCATAGATTACGATTAAAATTGTAATCGTTCTTCGTTCACACGTGCAGCCTCGAGCATAATGTAACGCGTTTCGTTTCGGAGCCTAAATCGCGACCACGACCGCGAAGGATTCGAAAAATCGATAGGCAAAACCAGAGGCGAACGCATTTTCGTTCGCGCCACAGCTTCACCGTCGACTTTTCAAATCAGATTTCCTGAAACAGGTTGAACACGCGAAATAGTGCCTACCCGATCGGAGACTGTGTCAACCTGCCCGGCCCTACCTACTTATGTCTATCAACCACACCAGAAAGTATGCTACCTATCCTACCTGGACCTATATTTAAAAAATGGCAAACAAACACACCAACACACGACACTCCACGGTTCTCAGTCAAACACTTGGGCGCAAAAGCCTACACTAGGGAGGCGTCCCGGGACACCCCCGACACCCAAGTGCTGTCACACAACTTGCACACTCTAATGTACGTACCATTTTTCTGAAATCGACTGACAGTGGCTGGGATCTCTGCGTTCACGTGGAAAAAACCACGTCGCGGTTGAGATATTTAATAGATATTTAATAAAATAATTAAATAGCACCGATACAAGAGGTACTTGATAGCAATTGATAAGTATATTCAATTCTTTTTGGCATTTGGCCTCTGTCATCTTAAATGACAAAAACTTCGTGCCCAAGTATAGTAGGAATTATTGAAGCAAATAATACTAAAAATGATGTCTCTGTTTTAAATTGATGGACATCTTATCTTGGTCATAATAGCTACATTTTAATACGGAACGACGCAAATCCACAGCCTAACCACACACACAATGCGGATATTACGTCGTGCACGATACACCAACGCACTGTCAGTCGCCAACAATAAATCATTTTATGGCTTATAAACTAAAAAATATCATCGTGCTCTACCACCGTTTTCCCACCCAAGTAGCACCGGGGCACGTGAGTGGGATCCGGGCAGTGAACACGGAAAGGGTTAAACCTGAAAATCCTCGTCTAAAAAGATGATAAGGACATACTGATTTTCTAACGGGCTAAAATACATATATATGTACAACAGATCTATATATGATTCTATTTTATTGAAGAGAAAATTAAATGACTCTACTTTATTAGAAAAATTGTGCAATGACTCTACTATATTAGAAAAATTATGCAGTGACTCTACTTTATTAGAAAAACTATGCAGTGACTCTACTTTATTAGAAAAATTATTCAAAGACTCTACGTTAATAGAGAAATTATTCAACGACTCTACTTTAATATACTTTGAATTAAATTGAAACATCCTCGGGCGTTCCCGTTATCAAAGCATTGATTCTAAAACGCAAGATTGCTTTAAAAGTTGATTGCCTTGATTTCGAAAACTACCCGTTCGTGTATTGTCTTCTTGTACATTCAGGTTTAATTAACATTTTGTACGGAAACAATGAACGTATCGATATCTTTAAACGCTAAAGACTAATATGGATATCGAATAATAAAATTATTCGATAGTTCCAACAAATTGATAAGGTAAATGAGTACCTTCACTTTATATATTATCAAAGTAGAAAAAGATGAAATACTACACTCTTACTAACAGTAATAATTATGCAATTTATTCTAACTGTGCAGTCACTGCAATTGACAAGTAAACGAAGTCGAATGGTATTCGACTTCTCCACTACAAACTAATGCACGTAGAATACTGGACGTTACTTTATATTCATTCAATAATTAATAACTATTTAAATATCGTTTCATAGGTATTCAATTAAATACTCTATTATCAAAAGATATATGTATAGTGATATATTTTGTACTAAATATGATCTGTTTTAAAATTATCAAGCTATTTAAAAACGCGTTGTACAAGAAGACCTATCCTCACATAATATAAAGCAGTAAAGAAGTTACTACTCATGAGTATATTTCCATATACCCATGGTCACAGTGCTTGCCAGAAAAATCTACGTAATTACAACCAGTCACCCGTGTCGGTTCGGACCTTTCGTCCTGCGACATGATTGAGTGACCAGAGGAACTTTAAAGCATGCCACTCACCGTTTGCAGACTCACCAGGTGTGCGGTCAAGCTCGTCGCCATCGAAGCCATGGAAGCTGCTGAAACATTCAAGAAGAGCAAACAACATTAAAATCTATGTATTTTCAGTACTTTTGGAATGTGTTAATTATCAATGATTATTGCAATACAAGATTAAAGAAATAATGAGATACTTACTCGTCAAATTGATGGCTGAAAGCCCGAACTCGCCGAACAGGACACTGACTCTAATGGAACACTTATGATTGACGAACAAAGTGATTCTAATTTCGCGACAGTATTGCTACTGTTTTTGTGACTGCTACCGAGCAGCCCGCCTGCCCTCGGCTCAGAGTCTGGACAGTAAAACGACTTAGCATCGACACCAGTTTCGATTCCGAGCCACAGAAATCATTAAGGCACGGATATGCAAGACCACAACCACGATCCTAGATTATGACCCGTATGCCTTCTGCCACCCCAAGGTGTGCTTGGCGTGGTCTAACGCATAGGAATTTCCTACTAGGCGGGCCAAAGTGTCCAGAAAAGCAATCACAGCCCCACACACCGCCCCCCGATGACACTGCAACCCGGATATTGCAAGAACCGCGACCACGATTCCAGAATGGTGGATGACCTACCCAAATTAGAGATTATATGTGGTCTAACAGAGGGCCTCGTGACCAGGGTCCAGAACCACAATCACGCCCCCACACATCGTAACTCGCTGACACTAAGTCCCTAACCATCAGTCCTCCGAGCCGAGAACGGAAAAGGAAACGGAATAATTGTGATCGACGAACAAAGTGACTCTATTTTTCGCGAGAGTATTATTTCGGAGCAAACACTGACTCTAATTTCGCGTCTCTTTACTGTTATTTATGTTGAATTATTATTAAGAGCGGCTGCGCTCAAAAAATAATAAAAAGAACTTTGACGGAACAAGCACTGACTCTACCAACCGCATTGCGCGCGGCCAACAATATCGTTATGGTGATACAATTGAGCCCATGGCAGCTTCTGAAACATTCAAAAGAACAGACAACATTGAAATCTTTGCGTTTTGAGTACTTTTCGATCATGATAATTATCAAAGACCATTGTAAAATAAGATTAAAGAAATACAGAGATACTTACTCTTCGAGTTGATGGATGAGTGCACGAACTCGCCGAACTGCATCGGTGCTGACTCTAATACCGGAATACTTATTGCGAAAGAAAAAAAAATAAAGTAAAAGACTACTATCGCGCACGTCAATTGTGATCGACGAACAAAGTGACTCTAATTTCGCGAGAGCAATATTTCGAAGCAAACACTGACTCTACTTTCGCGTATCTTTACTGTTATTTATATTTAGTTATAATTATTATGAGCGGTTTCGCTCTAAAAACAATAAAAAGAACTTTGACGGAGCAAGCACTGACTCTACTGACCGCATTGCGCGCGGTCATCAAAATTTACTGAAAGAGAATCTGTACAAGTTAGTAAATAGGGGGAGGAGGTAGAAATTGAAGCAATACACATTTGATTTTATTTATCTCTTTCTTATTTCTTCATCCTGTCAAACGTCTGTTGAGGAAATACTGCTTTGTTTTAATAAAGTACTACCGTATTATTATTCTGATTTAATTACTGTTAATTGTCTATTCAAGATATACTATTATAGATTAATATAAATGATTTATCAAAAGCATACTGTGACTGTTTTTTTCCGAGTTTTAAAGGTGATCATGATCTTAGTTAGTAAGCAATATCGCGCATTTATAAGTTCTCGTAGCTGCTTGTAGAAATCAAGACTCGAAACTATTTATCATGCTTCAAGTGCATGGCAACCAGTACGTAAGTACGTGGACAATGCTGCATCGAAAATACAATTTGACCGTACTTGTGCCAAGTCACAGAGATAATACAAGTTTTTAATAAATACTAGTGAAGCTATAATAGAAATCGCGACCGATATGCAGCGAAACATGAACGTACTTCAATTTTTCGTTTAGAATTAATGAAATTTACTGACTCTAGTTTCAATCGCGAATGATATATTGTAAGTTCTATTTGAAATGTTTTCATTATTTAATGAACATGGATATACGAATAGAGAGAAGTAAATATTGAAATCTTTTTACGATAATGAAAGTGTTTAATAACTTTCAACCGAAATCCAATCGCCAGATACCAAGATATATAAATAAACCGTTGGGATAATAAGTTAAATGTTACCAATCCTTCATTATAAGTCATCGGACTTACTGTTATGCATCGCAGTAATTGTATCTCAATACTCCATTCTTGCAGCTTCAATATATTATTCTTTACCAACCAATCATCCATTGTACTTGCAACAAAAAGAAAAGCAACGTGATAAACCTGTGCTAAAATCAGAATGGAATGCAAAGTTGCGAAAGGACATATGTAACTGGGTATGTAAGTGACATTGCAAAGAAAATAAATGCAACCTTAACACCGCATCGAATCCGAATAATCGTGTAATAAAATATAATAAAGATTCGAAGAACCGTTCAAACTGATAAATTAGATAACGCGATGTTACAACAAACGACTAGTTAATCTCATATTCGTTCAGCAAAGGAAACTCAAGAAAGATTATAATCATTAAAGTTTAATGTACTGTTGCAATAGTAGAACGATTGTTAGTTAAACGCGTATTAATTAATAGAGGCTAATAATGAAGCGAACACAATGGTAAAGTAAAGCCTGAGGTGCTATTGCGTTGTAGAGTGAGGTATGTCGCTAACCATCAACACCGTAGACGACCTTACGCTGCGACACTTCAATTGAGAAAGAAGGGGCACGCGCCGCGCGACGGTCGACCACACTCCGCTACGCGTCGGCGCGTCAGCTGCGCTCGGCGGTATTCGCTATTTCCGAAAATCTTCGACGGTCGCCGACGGCGACCGGCGGTCTACTACCCCAGGGTCATACCTACTGGACTTCTACTATTTCTGACCATCTTTTAGCCGGACCTACAACTCTAGGGTCGTGCCGACTGGACTTCTAGTGTTTCTGACCAACTTTTAGCCGGTTCTATGACTCCTAGGGTCGTGCCAACTGGAATTCTAATGTTTCTGACCAACTTTTAGCCGGACCTACAACTCTAGGGTCGTGCCGACTGGACTTCTACTGTTTCTGACCAACTTTTAGCCGGTTCTATGACTCCTAGGGTCGTGCCAACTGGACTTCTAATGTTTCTGACCAACTTTTAGCCGGACCTACGACTCTAGGGTCGTGCCGACTGGACTTCTAGTGTTTCTGACCAACTTTTAGCCGGATCTATGACTCCTAGGGTCGTGCCAACTGGACTTCTAATGTTTCTGACCAACTTTTAGCCGGACCTACGACTCTAGGGTCGTGCCGACTGGACTTCTACTGTTTCTGACCAACTTTTAGCCGGATCTATGACTCTAGGGTCGTGCCTATTGGACTTCTACTATTTCTGACCAACTTTTAGCTGGACCTACGATCCTCGTTAAAGAATTCTTTTGTTCTTTGCCGCGCAATGAATGCGGGACAGCTCAGGCGGGACGCTTGACGTGACACTGTCAATTTCATCGCCCCGATGCATCGCGATGTGGTTCCGTCTCAACTCGTGCCGAGCCAAAGTGCATCGCGCGACCAGGCATCGTAGCTCAATTTTTCTACCGAAACGTTGCCCGAGAAATAGCTTTCCTCATCCCCCCAAAGCATTTACATATATTCAACAATCGCATGAATCCCGTCCCCGCTACTTCAGTAAAGAATAGTTCTTCAAGTGATCACTGTTCTTGAGCAGAGTACGCTCAAATCAGCGTGGGATTTCTGAGTCGGTATGACAATCACGTTGGGCCACGAAAGTCCATAAGATGTCTTGTCTATTCTTATATCTCGTAGGTGCTACTACTATTAGTATGTATTTATTACATGCTAGAAAGTTGATTTAAAGAAGAAAATATTCATAGATGTATTTACCTTTGCTAAAGAGCTTGATGGTTGTACAATAACATGAACAATGGAACTTATAATGTTACTACACCACCGACGAGATAAAAGTATAGACAAGACATCCAATGTATTTTTTCGGCCACGATTTTTGGGACCCGGGGTCTCATTACCATTTCCGGGTCACTCGCAACGTTACCCACAGATTATAGAAAACAATGCGAAAATGAAATAATTTTAAAGAATTCTTTTGTTCTTTGCCGCAATGAAAGGCAACAAAGGATATGAAACATTTAATGTTAATTAGAAATCTTTTAATTAAAGAAACACATGATAACAAGTTTTCTTATTTCAATTGTACTATCAATAAATGATGTGTCGCATACAATATTGTCCCAAGTCAATTATATTATTACCAACTCCAATAATTATACTATTCGAACAACGCGTTTCGGTTATACGCGGTTTTTTTCTTCCGGACAATTTTGTTTTGTTTTTTTGTCCCCACACATTTCTTTCATATTAATTTATTTGCGTTGATAAATTACAAAAACGGGTTGCAATATGAAGCAAATATGATCGTGTTGTCTAATTTTAAGCATACAAACGTTAACAATATCGTAATAAAATTTGCAGAACAAAAACACGACCGAGCATGAAACGCTTCTGAACGATCGCTCCGACCCGAGGCGAAACGCTTTTCGATCACTCCGAGCCGTGGAGAAACGCTTTTGACCACCTGGTTCTTTAAGTGCCTGATTCTTTAAAAACATAAAAGCATACTACAATAATCATGGGTATCTTACAATACAATGGGCATATAATACAATACAGTTTAGCACTCTGTGAAAACGTTGACCTGAAATAAACCTCCGCGGTCAACCTGGGTTGTTTATGACCGAAGCGAAAGTTCAGTCTTGGATTGACTTTTCCCGAATTGTCATTTTCGTGCACTAATTTTGAACAATTAACTTTGAACAATTAACTGACGGAACAGATATACATTAAAGTAGGGACTTCAATACGTAAAAAACAAAATAAGAAACCGAAGAAAGATTCTCAAATTTTTATTTTATGATCAAATTGTAACCAAATTAACTTTTATAAAAAAAATCTATCTAATTTTGTAAAACTACATTACATTGTATTAAAATATTATGATTTAGAACAAAATTTATCACCCCGATGTGATTTCGACTCAACTCGAGCCGAAACGAAGAGTATCGCGCGACCAGGGGCCGGAGTTCACTTTTCCTACCAAAACGTTGACCGAGGAATATTTTTCGTGATTTCCTCCGAAGCATTCACATATATTCACACAATCGCATGAGTCCTGTCCCCAACTACTTCAGTAAATATTAGTTCTTCAACTGCTCACTGTTCATGAACAGAGGACGCTCAAATCAGTGTCGGATTTCTGAGTCGGTATGGCCGTCACGGTGGCCCACGAAAGTCCATAAGATGTCCTGTCTATTCTTATATCTCGTCTGTGGCGGCGTCCCAGAAATCGTGGCCGAAAAAATACATTGCATGGCTTGTCTATTCCTATATCTCGTCGGTGCCTCAGATACCCAGAAATTCGGGCCGAAAAAATACATTGGATGGCTTGTCTATTCCTATATCTCGTCGGTGGCCCTACCACTGACGAGATATAGGAATAGACAAGTCATCCAATGTATTTTTTCGGCCCGAATTTCTGGTTGCCTGAGGGACCCATACCATTTCCGAGTCACTCGCAACGTTACCAACAGATTATAGAAAACAATGCGAAAATTAAATAATTTTTAAGAATTCTTTTGTTCTTTGTCGCAATGAAAGGCGGCAAAGCATAGTAAACAATTAATGTTAATTAAAAATATTAAAAAAGAAGATTACAACACGTTTTCTTATTTCAATTGTAGTATTAATAAATGAAATAATTTTGAAAGTTATACTTTACATTATTTTCTGGTAAATGACAATGAATGATATAGAACTACTTACAATCGAGCTAAGAGATGTATATTTTTTTAACACACAAACAATAAAATTGCCGCAATGAAAAACTTGTGACGATATAATTGTAATACTACAATTATTACTTATATAGTTACTATACAAATTCTGTAATTATCATTTTCATTGGGGCAATTTTATTGTTAATGAAAGACACCATTTTTTAATTACAACTCATTCGAATGAGTTATTATTATTAGTTGAATATAATAAAGAAATAGTGTCTTTCATTAACAATAAAATTTAATAGAAGAAAATTTCTGGGATAAACAGAGAAACATCAGAATGATATAAAAACGTAAAAAAAGAGAAGAATAAATCCTAGAGGTTATTCTATCTATTTTCTGAGCAAGTTGAATATTGCTGAAAAGGACAAAGGGTTTCAATGGGTGACAGTGGCCAAATGGCTATGATTGGGGTCCGAGGTAACCAACAGGATCATGGTTTCCAAATGCATTAAAATGGAAAAGACAAAAGTAGAAGACAAAAATTACTTTTTCGAAAGTGACTTTATAAATATAACAATCTATCCATTTAAACTTTAGTCATTATTTGCGTATATTTTCTTTAATGAAGCAGTTTTTGCAATATCTTGGATGCGTTGCGCTACTAATTTCTACTAATAATTATTAGTACAAATTAATTATTTTTTGCGCAACGCATCCAGGATATTATTACTCGCAATTAGTGCAACTAAAAAGTAATGTTCAGAGGAACAAATTATTATATTTGTATAACCATATATTTTTGGTTACAAAAAACGCTGCATCTATATTTAACAACCGCATTGTTTTATTAAATGGATATGCATATTTTTTACATAAGTCGAATCTCCCATTATTCTGCGCGAACAAGTATGGAAGTAAAGTGGTCGAAAAATTATATACGTGTGTATGTATATTCATAAGCATAATTATACATATACATATGTACAATAAGGCATACGCAAAAGATTCATGTATACATATTTTAAAAAATATGTTAATATGTAACAGGATATCTCAAAGTCTTTATTTGAAATTTAACTTATTTGGGATATTTAAAAGAATTGATTTATGGACTAAAAAATAAATGATCCCATTTTAAAAAGGGATGCTAACGCGACACACGCATCTCATTGTTAAAAAATTATTATTACAACTTTATTTTTCTTACATGACGTCACAACGTGACGTGTAAAAAAGTAGGCTATACGCGACACACGGAATTCATCGCTCCGATGTGATTTCGACTCAACTCGAGCCGAACCGAAGAGTATCATGCGACCAGGCCGTAGTTCAATTTTCCTACCGAAACGTTGACCGAGAAATAGCTTTCCTGATTCTCCCTAAACATTTCACATATATTCACACAATCGCATGAGGCCTGCCCCCAACACTACTTCAGTAAATAATAGTTCTTCAACTGATCCGTAGGTTTCCACATCACCCATGGGGTACTATTATCGATGCGTTTTTCTTTGTCAGTGGTATCCCCTGTAGGCCTATTCCACCGTGTCGCACGATAAAAAATAAATACTGAAAATGCTTTCCACTGTCAAAATTTTAATCAAGTTTGGAAAAACTAGATTTTCGCGCACGTTTAGACGTGCTGGGCAAATTTAAAATATCCACGGGCAAACTGGACATCGCTGTCCGTATCATACGCGAGAGCGAGGGATCGTTTAACGCTGTGCGCTGTTCTGTCTTAATGCAGTGGAATAGGCCTACAGAGGTTACCATTGATAAGAAAAACGCATCGATAATAGTACCCCATGGGTGATGTGGAAACCTACGGATACGGGTGTCGCCCTAATGCGACCCGCGAGGTTACGCGCCTGAGGACCACCGAGCTGCTTGGCGATCGTGGGGGCCAAGACGTGCGGCCTGAGAAAGGGGGCGTTGCCTCTGAAAATCGGCGAAATCCGAAAGTTCACTTAATTCCGAGCCCTGCGCTAGATTAATGATCGGGCGCTTAAAATGAAGATAAAGGATGCCGCTACGCGAGAATAAATGATTTACAAATGCTGCATGCGCTGTTTAATTTTTATAAACAATTTAAGAATTCGTTTGATAGTTGCACCTAAACTATACACGAGAGCCATTCGAAAAGGAAAACAGTTTGTTCCTTGAACCGAGAGCTTTCATTTTAGACCTTGTTGATTAAAATCGGCCCAGTAGAACACGAGATAATTCAATGTGTTTAAAAAAAAATATAAATAAATGCGATTATTTCGACTTCGCAGCGAGCTACATCAATGATCAGAGGACAAAAATTAAAGCTAGAAGTATAAGCTACCGTATCCAATAGGTTTGAACATTATTGTATTTGAGGTTCATTTGTTATTACGGTGATTTATTATTGTTATTACGGTGAACTGCATAAAGTTACTGCAGCGGGGTATTTTTTCTGTTGCAGCTTAACCTCTTCTCTTTCATTTGACACCCAATTTATTAAAAAACAACCGCAAGGAGCCGAGATAACAATTTTCAAAAATTTTGCCGGCAACGATATGTCGATAACCGGACACATGGCGCCATCTCGCGTTTGCGGCCTTTTCCGCAGTTTTCCGCACCGCCAAAACCGAATTTCCGGATTACATCGTTAATTTAAAAAATTACGTTTTTGTCGGCTTCTAGTGCGTATTTTTACGACATTAGATCGGCCCTCGTGTATAGTTTAGGTTCAACTCTCAAACGAATTGTTAAATTGTTTATAAAAAATAAACGGCACATGCAGCATTTGTAAATCGTTTATTGTCGTGTAGCAGCATCCTTTACCTTCATTTTGAGCACCCGATCATTAAACTAGCGCCTCCAGAGGCCGAGATAATTGCAGTGACCCGGAGTACATTTCTGCCGATTTTTCAATTGTTGATAACTTTTAAACCGCAAATGCCATATTGTTACAACTGTTGGAGGAGATAGCTATCGTTCTTAGCTTTAATTTAAGACAAGTCCATTAAAAAAATACGCACTAGAAGCCGATAAAAACGTAATTGTTTAAATTAACGATGTAATCCAAGAATTCGGTTTTGGCGGTGCGGAAAACTGCTAAAAAGACCGTAAACGCGAGATGGCGCCACATGTCTGGTTATCGACATATCGTTACCGATAAAATTTAAAAGAATTGTTATCTCGGCTCCTGGTGATTGTTTTTTAATAAATGGGGTGTCAAATGAAAGGGAAGAGGATAAGCTGCAAGAGAAAAAATACCCCGCTGCTGTAACTATATGCAGTTGGCCGCAATAACAATTTTAATTGTTTAATTGTTTATAACAAATGAACCTCAAATACAATAATGTTCACACCTATCGGATACGGTAGCTTATGTTTCTAGCTACAATTTTTGTCCTCTGATCACTGATGTAGCTCCCTGCGAAGTCGAAGTAGTCGCATTTGTTTATAATTTCTTTAAACAAATTCAATTATCTCGCCTTCTGGTCGCCCGATTCTATTTGTGCAATAAAAGGAATTAACTGCTTTTTATTATTAACTATTCTAGTTCCAATTTCTTGAACAGAGTAGCATGACTGGAACTTTCAATGGAAAGTTCTAAAGCAGGAAACTAGTGAAATTATACCTGAGTCACAAATAATTACAGTTCAATAATGAGTAAAGGAAACTTTTGACGCTTTGGACCATATTCATACACTTCGTAAAAATGCTACCTAGTTGCCCAAATGTTTTTAAAAATTCAACTGCTGTTTGAGAGCAACAATTTTGCAAAAGCGCGAAAGCACAACGTAGTTGCAAATAACGCTTCCCGAAAACGAAAGAAAGTTGGAAATAACGCGTCACGAAAGTGCAATAAACTTGTAAATAACGCCACGCGAAGGTGGAACGAAGTTGGAAAAAACGTATGTGGCAATGTTCAGCGGCATTGGCGACATACGGTCAGTCTACAATCATTTATACTTCAGCTACCTGGATGCACACGCGCGGCAATTCGATTAAAATTTTCACGCGCTGACGAAACGTAAACAAAATCCAGAGCATTTCAGTAGTTTGATATCATCGTTAAATCTACGTGATCACCTTTCGATTCTGCTGTAGTTAAAATATTTATTCTCATATCCCCGAATGTATTTTAACTTTTACAGATACACGTCATGGATTATTTACCATTTCTATATTTTATACATTTCTTTGTAATTGCTAAGAGGTTGTATCTATTATAATTTTTGTCCGTGTTTAATGAGCGATAAGCCGCAACAGTTATACTCTAACTCTAACTAATTTATAGTAGTCAGTAAATTGCTTGACTTTTTGTATTTTTTAAGTCAGTAACAAATTAGTTTATAACGTGGTTCGATTTTATGTTTTTTTCAGTTCCTATTGTAATACTAGATTTAAAATTTCTTATATCTTAGGCAAATAATAGTTGTGAGAAAATGACTTATTATTACATTTTCATAAAATATTATTAAACATATGAATACAAATATTGAATGTATTCATACTTTTCACATCTTAAGCATTCTTACAACTCGCAATTTCTTAAAATTTCAAAGAGATATTTTATTATTTTGTTGAAACTACATTGACTATACATACAGAGCGTAACACGTATTATAAAATTTTCAATTACAATCTAACCGTAATGCAATTTCGGATAAGCGGCGTAGCGAAATGAATTTTTCGTATTCTCACGGTACTAATTATCATTCGAAACGCCGCCTTTCACCGCTTAATCGTGTTAAGTCGTTTCTCAGCTCTCTGTTCTAATTAATTTTCCTCGTTTGGAGTCCGACCAGAGTGTAATGCTTTCGGTGTGTCGGAAAGTAACTATCATTTTCATTACAAAAGGAATGTTCTGTTTTCTTATTCATAACAATATTCATAAACTGCTTAGAATAATTAGAAATAAATTTTTGCCGGCACACAAATTTTTCCAAAAACTGTATCAACACTAGTGCCAAACTTTGAAGTCATATGTTCGATATTCATATTTTATAAATCTTATTACACTTTTTTAAACATAATATATCAAAGTATTTTGCAATTGTACCATTCTATTATTGAAAGTGTTGTGTTCCATCACCTATTGTGAGTTTACAGTCACAAGTTTTTTCTCTTACAGTAAACTATTTCAAAACTTCTGCGTGAAAGTAAATTGGAACGCAGGGGGTTAATTATGTTTACCAATTTATTATTTAATACTATTTTCTTACGATTGCTTGTTCCCTGTGACCATTTTGACAATTTTTCTAATAATATCATGAAGCTGTACGATACGCGATGTACACAGTCGTGGAGTAGAAAATACTTGTTACTTTCGTTGTAATTCACATTGCGATAAAGCGTGCTATTAACTTTCGCGCCGCTCAGATTGAAATTTTGATTAAATCGTATTTTCCGCGTAATTGACGCGAATGTAATTTGCATTTCGTTGGAAAATGCTGTTAGATAAGTTGTACTGTAAACACGAATTGTTGTGTCGGATGAATAATTAACGAGGATGAAAATTATTTGCGAATTTTCATTAGCTCGTTATTGCACAGAATAATATCGTTAATCTTCTTTCGTGTTTATATATATTTTAAATACATATATCTATAGTTTGCATACATCATTTGATAAATTCGTATCGAGAAAGAAACTTTCCAGTTTGCTTTACGTTTTCATTGGGCGGAAATAGAAGCATTGAAGCTTTCAGCGAATCCATATTTAAAAATTTACACGCAATTGCTCATAACTCGTTTATTTCCGAGCGAAGTATTTCTAAACGCGTGCGAACCTGAGAAATTCACCATAGAATTGTTAGATACATAGTGTTTGAAAGCTTCACTCTTTTACACGAATAAATTTATTTCCTTGTTTTGCATCTTTGTTGCAAAAAACTGCGAATTTCGAGATTCAAATGTTTCATGTTTCATTCAAGAAAGAAACATTTTCGTAAAGTTCGTCCGGTGGTATTCAACCTTTCGGCATTCGATTGATAATTCCTTTATTACATATCTATAATATGTATCCAGTAGCTGTTCACAATTAAAAGAACATTGTACAAAAAATGCTCGAGGTTATTTCATTGAAACATCAACGCATGTCACGGATTATTTGTAACGAAATTTTAAGCAACATCAATTACATTTTAAAATTCCAATCAAAATATCTAAAGATTCATGAAAATATGTAATATCAAATTTAACGCTATCCCAAACAATCATCAACACTATAGATAATAACAATTCACGCAAGTCCACACTACAATAATCGCACACCTTGAATGCACATGCAAACACGAGGATGCCCATATAAAGATACAATTTAAATAATTTCCCATATGAAACCCAAACATCACGAACAATTACCCTCGTTTCCCAGACTGTGAAACGATCGCAACTATCCAGCCTGCATCGTATCGATGACACAAACACAATAACCACAGAGTTCGTCCCAATTCCAACTAGAAACCTCGAAATCCCAGCTTCGTCCTTCTCCACCGACTTCCACGGCTGTACCCTCCCAGGGTACTATAGCTCCCAGCTCGTTCCAGTCTAGAATCTTATCGTTCAACTCTCAACAGGTCTGCCCGCTCGCGAGATTGTACAGAGGTAGGCACAGAGTCCTCCGAAAGATCCGCGATAATCCTGCAACGGTTCCACCGCACGAGGACACGATGAGCACAGCGTGTCCCACGGCGGACCGTGTATCGCGTGTTGCCTAATGGTGGAAGGAAACGTTATCCAGAGGCGGGCAATGGACGGGCATTACTGTACGGCGTACCCTGGTAGGGCCGAGAGAAGTCAGCCTCCGGGATATGGACTCGTACTCAGTCTTCGAACTGGTCTCGTACCGCGCTCTATGCAGCGTGTCACACAGCCCCGCGAACAGCGGCTGCCTTAGTTAACAACACCGCGTGCCGTTTCGTATCGCCGTCGGTTTATCAGACCTGCTTGGTCGTCCACTGCTGGCGGAAAGGTTGATGGGCGTTTCGGGCACGGGACTGGTGAGATTTCGTCCCCCTTTTCGAACCGCTTTTGAAAACGCGCGGAATTCGTGCCGAAGTTCATCCGGGGACTTCTTTACCCCGTTATTCTTCGCCATCACGTTCTCCCGACTGTTATACGTGATTTTCTACAGCCTTTTCCGAACGGCCACGCGAATCGTTCCGGGTATCGGGTATTAGTTATTCCATGTATGCATTCGAGGATAATATCCGGAGTTACCGTGGGGGATTTTACGCTTACCTGTGATTCGTTGGAGTGACATCGGTTGCTGCTGGGACGACGGGGACTGTGATATAGACAAGTGGATTTATCTGGTACGGATCGTTGAAACAGAAGTGGTATCTTTGCTGCCGGATGCGGAATAGAGGAGGGGACTCCCGTGGAATCGACGATGGGTATTCCTCTGTTGCTCGCTTTGCTCCCTTTGATATCAGGTAAGACGATTAGTATTTTTCCGTGGGAAGTTATCGTTTATTGGTGGGATTGATGGAAGCGATTGGGGAGGGTGCGTTTATGTTGTTGGACTACGGAGTGGAGGATGATATAGACGGGGCAACGATACGATGGAATGGAATGGGATATCGGAACGGGTGGAAAGAAGTAAATGTTTAAAGAGGACGAAAGAAAACATTGCGCGCGACGGGTCGGGTGAGGTTTCCTCTTTTTCGCGGTATACTCGGCGTCTCTGAGGGAATGCGTGTCCACGTGCTTCTGTTGTTCAAAGTTGTTCTTTTCTTTGGACGGATTTTCTTGATTTTCGCCGACGGTAGCGTTGACAATATTTATTTTATCGTATTACGTTTGGTGCACATATTCTTGGGGAAATATATTGGTGTGTGTGTGATTTCAATTACACGCTTTTGTCCTTTAACGATAATAATCGTGAACCTTCTGTAAACTGTAGGATCTTTACGATTTCTAGCTTTTTAAATTCAAAGCTAGAATAAAGAGTGTTTGTTTTCATTTTTGCGATTAATATTACAATTATTAGGCTTACAATTATTATTATGTCATATAGTTATTTATATTTATACGGTGCAAAGAAATCTTAGTATTATTGTTGCGTTGTGTGACAAGTAATGTAAATTACGAACAATTGTGGCAGACAAAGTGATTGAAAGTGGAATAGGTAATATATTAATAATTAGCGATAATACATATGATATAGTATAGCGTGATAAGTAGAAATTATTTTCACTAGCATCTTCCTGAAAAAAATCATTCATTAATTACCGGAGGTGCTTATATTATCAATGATTTATTAAGAATCGTGCCCCTGGTGGTATTCAAACGACTAAAGATGATATTCAATATTTTTCCTGGAAAAAGCTGCCAATCAATTAAATAGATTCTTCAGACAAATGAAGAATCCGCTGCTGACCAAAAATTTAGGTACCACTTCCTCAGTCGTACAAATACGGAATTGTTACCGATACATCGATTCGAAATTAGAATTAAAATTGCTAGTCAGTCAGAAAATTTCTGTGTAGCTTGAAATACCTGGTTGTCGCAAATGTTTGACTGGCAGCGTACATTTCACGCATCTAATGATTAAATAAAAATATAATGACACCATAGGGTCCGCACTAAAATATATTCGTCCAGTTTCATTAGATATTCTATTCTATGACGCCGACCTTTGTCATTTGTATCCGAAGCAATATATGTATATTTGCCTAGGAATTGTAGAATTTCGCGTATGAAACATTTCTGAACCGCGTTGAAATGTATCTGAAGTATGATTGCAATGTTCGGCATCCATGCTGAATAGCGAATGATATTCCGACTGGCAGCAATAAATAGAAACACATAGAGAATACTAATAATCGCTAGTAGACGAATAATGAATATCGATGTGAAGGAAGGAACGTGTGGGGACTATGCTCGACGAATAATCGTAAACGAGTGCTCACCCACAAAAGTTCATAAAGATTATTGAACATTAATCAATGAATGTTCGCAAATGTTTATCGAGTGTGTACCTATGTCACTGGCAAGAGTTTCATAAGATTTGAAGAAATGAATTTACAGAAATCAGGCGATACATGTCAACGACAACTCGTAACAAGACATGAGAAATATTAGTTAGAATATTAGTTATATTCGTTAACGAGGGTCTATGAAGTGATTCAATATTCGTGAATGAATATGTGGAATTGGGGTGAAACACGCATACCGGATGTAACGATCCCTCGTTAACCATTCTCGATCTGAAGTGCTTCAATGTTTTTATCGTCGATGAATTTAATTGCTGCCAATCTCGGGTGATTAAGTTCGAGAGTGCTGAAATATTTATTCTTAGCGGTGCTCGAGAAGCATCGGTAATTGATCAATATATAATTTCGAGGCACATAGACTCCATTGCTTAATAAAAAAAAAAAAAATGGAACCTGTCGTTCGATGGAGTACATCGTGGTTAATTGAAACGGGAAGGTTAACGTTATTCAACGAAATGTCGTTCAGTCGAATAATTATCCGTTGTCCATTTGTTGCTGTACGTAGCAGCTATTATTATCGATTCGGTGTCCAATGTTTCACTGCCTTCAATAGGTGCCAGTACGTACACTCCAATAGTGACATTCTGTCGATAATAATAATAAAAACTATTTGCAGATATTGATACGTAATTTTTCATTTTTTCAATAATTAACAAGAAATGTTAATTGGCTGGTTTTCGCTTCCTTTCTATCAGGATCTAATTGTATACCTATTCACGATCTGTATTATCGTACGTCCGGATTAGTATTTGGTCAGAGTGGAACAAAATTTTAAATAAATAATAGAATGCAATGGAATTAATCAATCTGAAATAATTATAGTACACAGTTGTGGATTATTGAAAAGCGTGGGTGGATTCATATGGAAACTATATTTCTTACTATCTATTACTTTCTAAATATTCTATATACTTCAGGGTTCATTAATAAAAGTACTTGATTAATGGGAAACATATCGTGTCGCTGGATTAAAATTATTTTGACTACACGTGCAAAACTTCGACGGCACCTCCTGCGCGCTTAAATTTTTATTTAAATAAAAACACGCACCTTTGCTGCGCGAAATTTACCACATTCTTTCGATCTATCTTAACGTCATAATTAAACAATTAAAAAGATCATATGATAATAAAGAAAATTGTATCTTCATTATCGTAACTGTGCTCAGGATCGATATAGTAGAACAGGTACACGTCCTGTGGAATATTTTACAGAACAGCGAAAACGCTTCGGGCGTCTAGCAATTTCGAGAATTTTCGTCGTGCACAGCCTGAAATATTTATCGGCCCGTATTTTCGTGTAAACGCATAATCGGGAAAGGATACGCGATATTTCCCCCATGGCAGGCACAGCTGCCAGGAACACCGGCAGCTTTTATTTTTCTGTCAACAACGCTCGTGCGAGCTTTATTACGCGACGAGGGAGGGTACGCAACAGCCACCCCCGTTCTCTTTCACCCTCGTCCACCACTGCGTCTTTTCTTCGCTCACAGAAATTCCCACACGCGGGATACTTTCTTTTATTTATATATTCATTTGCATTTTTAACGGTTCAAACGCCTTTTGGTTGTATAAAAATCTGCCTGTACACGGCGTGCCGAATAGTGGCCATTAAAATATTAGAGCACCGCTCATAGGTATCCGTTGAACAACGTTCTTTGATGTGTGCAACCCTTTCCTTTAATCACCGTGCCTACGCGTTTAGGTGCAGTATTTTTTACGCTCATATTAGTGCAGAATGATGAAACAGGTTAATAACTGTAAGATGTATGTTAAAGAAAATTAAATGACGGGAAATATTCGATACAATAACCATCGAAGGGTAGCCGCACCTCTAATGGAGGGTGGTAATTCAGTAGTACAGATTTAATAGATATACACATAATTATAATAAAAGTATTGTATACTGTTTAATAGAATAAACATCTGTGCGGAAAGTAACAGATGCTGCAGGGCATCGATTAAATTATACAGTTTGTTGAATTATAATACAGTATAAGGTAAATGCACGGAAAGAATTGTAGCAAATGTCTATTGGTCATACGTCCCCTCGGCAATCCAATTGTTTTACAATAAAAATAAGCGAGAGCTGCGATAAAATTTCACGATCACTCGAAAGTATCCGGACCTGATTCTGTTTCCACTGTGGCTGTGTGCACTCTCTAAAACGGTTATCCTCTACGGTCGAGAAACGAAGGAGAGTGGCCTGTAGCCACGGATTTTCTTTCGTCGGCCGCGCCACGATAGATCGCGTCGATATGCAAATTATTCGGTCGGAAAATTGTCGGAAATCCAGTTGATGGCACGATCGGAGATGCTTGTAACGCGTCCAGGGGGAAACGTTCCGGTCGTCTTCGGGGGAGGGCTTTTGAAAAATTCATCGAACACCGCGTTCGACGGGGTCGTTTCACGCGAAATTTCCTCCCTCTTGAAACAGCCGGAATGAATTTTTCTATTGTCTCCGCGAAACGTTGAAAGGGCGGAGTTTTCGAGCTAGAGCATGGCTCTTTTGACGCGGCATTGTGAACGTCGGCTTAGTATCTGAACTGCCATCTTCATTATCAGGCTAGAGGCGTCGAGCTTTTGTGCTTTCGCGCGTGAACTCCGCCACCCGATAAGCGAATTGCATTTAACGGCGCGGCGCGGCGTGGCCAACTTTCTTTTACTCGCGTGCTTTCGCCGGATAAAATTGTGGTGAGTCAATTTGTCGGGTGGCCAAGTTCTTGTGGCAAACCATAAGCGGCGGAGGTGTACTGCGTTCTGATATTTTAATTCTTGAACCATGCATAGCTTGGAATGAAAGGTAAACAAAAAATGGTGAAAATAAGCGAGGTAGCACTTTAAGTTTAAGGGGATAGCATAGAGAAATGGTTAATGTGAATTATTAAGGATGAATATTGGAAAGAATTTTATTATTATTTACTGTTGCGCTATTAATAATATACTATTATTATTTATTGTAATCCTTGCCTTTCGGCTTAGGATGACTTCCACTTTCTTACATTTTCGTACATTTTCTTACATCTACCCAAAACCTAATTTCTTAAATTCTACCCTCTCCCCTTCTTATTGCCCTCTATCTTTGGTTTCGTTCGTCTCTTCCGCCTCCTTCCTCCTTTCTCTCTCCCTTTCAATCTTCTTCATTCCTTCTATCCCCTCACCTGTTTCGCTTAGCAGTTCCTCCAGTCTCATTTTTCCTCTCGTTGCTTCGCACTTTCCTATTATGTGTGCCATCGTTTCCTCTTCCTCTTTGCAGATCCTGCATAGCCTGTCTTCCTTCTCTCTCCAATGTTGTTTCCCTTTGTTTTCATTTCCGCATCTAAACCTCGCTATCAGACATCTTTCTCTCTTTTTCATTTTTCCGCTTAGGTATCCCGGCTTTTCCTTTGTGGCTATTCTCTTATATACTTCGTTATATCTCGATTCCTCGATCTTCTTCTTCCTTTTTTTCTCTTCGGCTTCTTCTATTTTTCCCCTAATTCTTTTCATGATCCCCTCTATCTTGTCCCCTTCTTCTTCCCTTACTTTTTCCATCGTCTCTCTGCCCATTCCTAGTCCCCTTCTCACTTTCTCCTTCTCCCTCTTCTCTATTTCTCTTATGCATTCTGCTACTAGTCTTTTATTCGATCTCCTTGAGTTTTCTTCATACTTTATGGCTCTTCCCAGTGCCTTTATCCTTATTTCCCCCGCCTTTGTCTCCTCTCTAACTATATAATTTGGCGTACCCGCGTCCAACCCTAGTATCCATTTAACGTATTTCCTTTTTACTATGTCTATCCTGTTCTCCTCCTTCCAACCCCAGATCTCTGCTCCATCCAACGCCACACTTTCCACCAGTGCCTCAAACATTTTTATTCTTCTTTCGAACGAGTCTTTCACGAGTTTTTGACCTATACTCCATGTTCGCTTCATTGCTATCATCGCCCTTCTCACTCTGTCCTTTATGTGTCCTTCCGTTTTTCCATTTTTCTGCAGTATGTATCCCAAGTATCTTATCTCCTTTACCTCCTCTAATCTTTCCTCTCCCCATTTCCACTCCCTCTTCCATTTTTGCCTACCTCCTCCCCTTTCAAACACCATTATTTTTGTTTTTTCTGTGTTTATCGCCAAATTCTTCCTTTCTATGTATTTCTTAAACCTTTTTAGCATCTCCTTCATTACACCCTCCGACACTGCCACCAACATTATATCGTCCGCATAAGTTACCGTCCACACTTTCTCTCTGCCTATCACTACCCCTCCTTCTTGTGTTTTTCTCATCTCCTCTTCCAGGTCCGATAGAAACACATTAAACAGTGTTGGACTTAGTGGGCATCCTTGCCTCACCCCCCCTGTTGTCCAAAATTCCACCGTCACTCTATTTCCTATCCTTACTCTATTCCTCGTCTCTCTATATACCTCTGTCATCCTGTTTCTAAGGTTTCTTTCCACTTTTATTTCCTTCAATCTCTCATCTAGCCAATAATATACTATCTTGTACATGAAAAATGTTCTCTGCGATAAAATTAGCAACAATGTTCTATATAGTGAGCCGTCGTAAATGACTGAACATTTAGTTAAAAACGTCGACACTGTAGGTGTTAATTATGGAGCAAATATTCGAAATGCTGAAAGCGGCATGGTCTTATTATTCTGTCTTTTTTTTCTTTATTTTACTCTTGGGCATTGTTTTTAAAACTGTGAATTAGTGTTGTGTTTTTTATTCCACCAAGCGATCAGGAAGTATACGCGCTTCTCGCCGTTTCGAGAAATTCTTTTCTGTTCAATGTTTCGGCGAATGTTTAAGTTAACAACGAAACGCACGAATCTTCGACGGAACGAACGTTGTTATTTTATAGGCTTTTGACTTTGACTTTTTAATTTTAGTTTTTTCACAACAATATCCTTCGAGTTTACCTTCGAAACAATTTTGAAGCTCTGTATGATCACTTTACGTAATAATTTTCCGTAAGAAATTATCTACCAAAATCAGTTTGAAATTATTGCCATTACTAAATTAATAATAAAATTAATAAATGAAATTTAGTTAGCAGTAATTCTTGCGTACTTCAATATGTAGTGTGCACTATAAACATGTATATACTTTCGAGTTAACAAGACAGTTTCATTTATCTCACACGGATGAGATGAAATGCAATTGTCCCCATATTTGAAATCAGTGTTAATTGTGGATGAAATTTCTCACATGAGTATAACGAGGTATAGGAAACTCTACTCATTGACGTATATATGTACGTATATTTCTGCTATATAACACCGCATCAGTCGTCGCTGGTATATTATGGTAATGGTATATGCTAAGCTACGGAGCTCGGCTAGGACTGCTCCAAATCGACATCGAATTGCCAGTTATGCACTGCAACATGAACGATATGAGTGCCACTCTTTGAGCTATTCTTGCAATGTCGAAGTTATACTCCAAACAGTATTATTAAAGCTTTCATTTCGACAGAGTTAATTTCTCGGCCACAGAATTATTTATTCCAGTAATTTCTTGAAGCTTCGCGTCTAAATAAATGGATGATACAAAGGCAACGGAACTGTACATCAAAAGTTCGACAATATTATTACAATCATGTCCAGACGGATAAAAAGAATATTGCCATACCATTTGAAAAGTATGCTTGAATGTGTTTGTCTATTTCTATATGTTACTTTTTAATATAGGTACTCAATACTTGCGAATCTATTTCGCCCTAATTATAAGCTGCTTCTAATTATAAGCTGAATGTTAGACTTTCCCTCGCAATCTCATAACCGTCGAATCCGCTTACAAACTTTACTCTCCCAAAACTTGAATAATATACGAAATACCCATAGGAATATTATACATTAGTACTCGAATTTTCAAATGTCAGGGTACTAAAATCTTCCATTCGTGAATTATCCGTAAATTCTCGGATATAATAACTGGCTGGTATCATTATTGTTACTAAATGAGCGAAATTAAATGATTTTAGTATGCAGAAGAGAGCAACGAAATTATAATTTACGACCAAACAATTAACGAAATGTGCAAAAGCTATGCGATCCTGAAATATTTGTTAGAATCTAAAGAATTTATTATAATTAGAAATTTCTAACCGCCAAACGATTTGATCAATTTAATATATAAAAATGGAGTAATACTACAGTCATATGTTTCGCAACGTTCAAAATATGCAAAACTAATGGGTTCGCTTGTCTGTATATCTACTAAACGATGAGACAGCAACAAAACGAAATAATTCTTTGATCATACCAAACCTTTTGTCATATTTATTCTCATCGCGATATCAATTTAAATATAATTTTTGCATACAGGACTATGTTTGCTGGACAAAAGTATTTTTTCACAACACTCGATTCAGTACAAAAATGCATGCAACTATTTATATAATTGCTCGTGTCTCTTTTCTCTAGGTGGATTTTTATTAATAATATTTTACTTGCTTATATACAAAAGCAAAACTACAGGGGCACGGTAAGTAACGCATATTTAATAAAAATCTATCATACAGCTATTATACATACATATATATCTGTATAAAATGTTCAATGATAATAAAACTGGTGCACTACAAAATGCTAAATTATATTAATTTAATATTTAAACGCCATTACGTGCGTATTTACCAGCTACATATGTAATTGTCTATTTCATTCATGCAGGTTCGCTTACGTACATAAACAATCATCTACCTAAATTATTTCAATACTTATACACAGTCGACTCGGAAAGTAAGTTAATCCTCTTACCAACAGTTTAAATGTATAATAATAATTACAATGCATACATTATTATTATCATGCATGTTTATATGTTTTTATGCATTCTTTATAGTATAAGTACACGAAACAATAAGTTACAAAAATTTGCATATACCGTTTTCATTTGCACAAAAATGCCAATCGTTAACTTACTTTCCGTGGCGACTGTACATACGTTTCTCTACTATCTCGCGTGCTGTGCCAATACTTCTGCTGGTCGCAGTACTTATCATCGCTAATTACCACCACGGTAACCTATCTCTCACTCCACCTACGCCGAAACACCGTCTCACCGTCGAGACAGGTTGCCCGAAACAAGAAACACCAGCAAATTCATCGCAATTTCACAGATATCCTCGCGCTGGTCACGTCATCCGGGGCGGGGTCGGCCCTTTTGGCTTGTCTGGCGTATCTATGTACATTGTTTTTACTGCGACATGGTAGCAGCTGCGAGCCAGAAGCTGCAGGCCGGCAGAATCTTCACGTCGCGATATCACGATGTCCCCTTTGCACTCGTTTCGCCGGCGCTCCGGCATTTGCTAGCTTTCTTTTGTGTTTTCTCGCCGTTCTCTAGTGGTTCGACCTGGACTAAATATAGAGGCGTCGCAAGGGTCTGTCCCGCTGACGGGTCAGAAGTAACTTGTTGCTATTAGCGGACGAGGGTCGAAAGCGCAGGAGGAGCTCGCGAGCGGCAACCTTAAGTTATCCAAACGTCACGAAATAAGAGGTTCGACCAGACCGAGAAAGAGAGGGACCACGGGCCTCGTAATAGTTATGGGCTGGTGTCACTTCGTTTGAATCATCCTTCGAACCGATAGAGCCATTTTTTAACGAGCTCCGCCGCGAAAAAAATGGGTAACGAAGGGCCATTCTGTTTATTCGATATTTTGGCGCCGATTATAGTTTTTAGGGAACAACGCATGTTTGGTTGGACGAGAGAAATTGGATGGGACGGCGGGAGGATTGTGTGTTGCGTGATTAAGGGTATGCAAGTGTACACGCGAAGAATGTGTGCGAGGAAATGGTTTGGAAATAGGGAGCGCATAATGCTATAAGGTCTTTGTCTGAAGACTTTGTTAAGTAATCTAAATGTTCAAAAAAATAGAAACGAATGGAACAATTTATTGAAACGGGGGTAGATAATATGTAAGATAATTGCAGGGGCTTTATCCAAGATAAAAATGTACTCGTTATCAGTTACTGTGCATAACTTGATTTAGTTTCATATTTGCGAGAGGGATGGATTATTATTCGTATTTATTTGTAGCAACCTTTTTCCTCGAGCACAGATTAGATTTGACAATCTTTATTGACAAAGTTCGATTTCAATTTTATTGTATTTCTTGAAGTAAATGATTTCAGTCACATTAGATATAATCTCTCTGTGGACTGAAATACATTTGCCCGACGATGCTAAAACGTTCTCGCTGTTATAAAATAAGAACCACTGTAGTGTACATCACTTTGAAGTTACTCAACGCTGAGTAATATTTTGACGCCGAGTTGAAACATCGAAATTGATTTAGTCAGCTTGGTTTGGACGTCGATAAATTAATAATTATTTATATTCCTTCATTTATATCTTACCTTATCAAGGAATATTGTATGGCATCCCTTTTGGCTTTTTCCTGCCATTATCCTTCACTGCTCTCATCATTTTCTTCAACTTCAAAGACTTCTCTCTATATTTCGAAAAAATTCCGAGTATGACTAGACTGAAAATTTTTCGTCTCTCCATCCACCGGATAAATCGTCGAGTAGAAGTAAAGAGGGTCGTTGTGTGGCTTCCAGAATCAACGATGACTCGTAATATCGTTTCCTTCTCCCCAGCCCCTTTCCCTTCCATTTTGCAACCAGACGTAACATCTTCGTGGTTCAGATTTCCACCGTGACAGTTCCGTCAATCGGGCTCCATTTCATGGATTCTCTTTTACTATTCGATTCTGACCCGACGTTTTGCCCGTTCCGTCGTCTGTTTTACCGCTTTGAAGACGTTCAAAGATTTCACGGTGATCGAACTTTCTTATTCTACTTTTTTCTTTTCCTCCTCGTTTCCCCCGTCCCGGCTCGAGGTGTGAAAAGGAGAAAAAAGGAGAACGGCCAAGAAGAGGAAAAGTGCTGGAAAACGATTTCCTTTGAGTCGACGCGAATCCTTCTGCTACTTCAACATTCTCCTTTCTTTTCTTTTTCGTTTGCTAGCCCCTCTGCTCGACACTCACTTTTTTATTAGCGATGGGCGAAACGCTTTGTAATTAGTATCGATTCTTAATATGTAGTAAGGTAATTTTGTACCAAACGTATAACGCAATACATAGGAATACAGATGTACGAAGTAATATAGAATTTGTAATTATATCCTCTCATTGCCGGATGTATTGATTTGTTTAATAAATGAAGAACAACGATTCGTATTATTTCGGTTGCTTGAAAAGCTCCAAATAAGCAGAACCTTTCCATCTGCTTTGAAACAGTAAAAGTTCTATTTCGATGGCGAAATTGATTAATTAGTTTTTCCTTGAGAAAGCGGATAGGTATGCGTCGTCTAGAAATATATGACGGTTTCGGTGTTAATTGCAATATTTCCAAATAAACTGATTTTTATGTCAATATGTTATACATGTTAGTATGGGATAGCCATTTAGGGTTTCGAAATTGATTTCCAACAATTTTCAAGGAAGCATTACAAAAAAGGGTAATCAAACCCACTCTCCACAATTTATTCAAATTAATTAGATAGCCATAAAAAAATCCTTCTACATCTATATTAAAGCAATTGTTAAAAAATATACGATTCCCCTTGAATATCTTTCAATCCAACGAAAGATAAATATCAGAAGTAAACTTTTATCACGCTGGTAATTACTATACTATGAGCAAAGTATAACAAAGTATACTATTAATATAAAAGGTTAGCTCGAGGTAACAAAAGTAAACGATTCAATCCCCCAAAATTTCTATAATCTGTGCAGCACATATGTGAATTCAAAGTGAACGTGAGATCGACGCTTTTGCACGACCCTTGCTCGCGAACCACGTTTAAGAAACGGATCACTCCCATCGCTATTTTTCACATTTCATCTCACGTTTGGTTTGGACGCCAGTACCGGCTCTTTTTCTGACTAGCACCTTTATTTACGGCACCAAAGGCGAAGAGAAATGGTAGCAGGATACGACGCGTGGTGAGGTTGCGTTCCGTAGCCGCGAAACAACTTAATGACACCAATAACACGACTAATTTATGCTCCCGGTAAAAGTGTTAAGGCTGAACCGTACAGCGGTGGCCACGATTATATTTTGATCCATTTCGTGGCCAGTTTATTAAGGATCAAGTGTATGGAACGTGCATGGCAGTTTGTTGAAACTTGCTTAATTTAATCCTTGCGTCTATAATTAGCGGTAGCCGAACAGGGTGACGCTTAATGGTGCCGTGAAAAGGTGTTCCTCGCGCGTTATTGAACAGCTTACTGAATCAAGTTCTTTTTTCCTATCTTTTTTCACGAGGCTGTTAAGTGATGTGCAGGTGGCTGGGGAAATTGCAGCCTTCCAGAGATTTATCGACACGTGTTAATAATACGTCGTTTGGGTTCCAAATGTAATATAGATGAGATGACTGCGCGCGATGAAAGGGTCACACTTGAACGGTTGGCCGGGTTTGGCAGAATTCGATTCCTTTAATCGGGGGCTATTAATATGTGATTAATTTGAGCCTCGATAATAACAAGTTAAACAGATTGGTTAGATAATTATGATATGGGGCATAGAGAGAGAAGTGTGAAATTTAATGAGCATGTAAGTAAATATAATAATAGCACTGTTGGTGCTCATTTTATTTACACTCCTTATACACTTGTATATTACATAGACATTTACGAGAACATCGAAAAATAAAGTTACAGTTTACGCTGATAATGTATACTCTTCTTATTGAAGTTAATAACAATAATAATCAGCATGCATAATTTTATCGCATGCTATATTTATGCACATATGTGTAAGTATATAAATTGAATGTATAACGTACTGAACAACTGCGCTCACAAGCGCCACAAATTAATTATGCGTTTCTTTTTGCCTCCGAATGAATACTGTCCTCCGATGTCCAATTTACTATTCTAACGAAAGTTGCTAACTATAAATTGCACGCTTCGATAGCTTGCTCAAACATAATCAATTATTGCCAACGAAAGAATTTCAGTACCGGCATACCAGCGACGCGGTTCAAATGCTTTATCGTGGTTCCATGCCTGGTTGATCCCACCTCTGGCAATACCTTACTCGTGCACAGTATTTACACGATATATCACCGCGGGCCGTGGCATTATGTTGGCTCCATAAAACACTGTATCATTCTAACTAGACCCCTTTACATAATGTTCGATCGCTACTTCCGTATTCGAGAACCTACTGTTTCGGTTCTCGTTTCGACTGACGTACACAATAGTGACACGTACTTGCTTCTCGCATATTGTACGTATGTACATAGTACATGCGTAGTTCACATAATAATAACAATTATTGCAGCAATAATAACAGTAGTATAATCAGGCTAGGATGCAAGTAATCACAGTACAAAATACAAAGTGGCAACTAGAATACTGGGCAGTTTATATTATTTCATTATTTCGGCGATTCAATCTATGCTTTCCTTGAAGCGACCAATTAGCATAAAATAATAAAGAATTTTCAGTTTGTAATGCATGTATATATATTTGGAATATAGAGTACAATATAATAGACTATTTTGATTGCGCAGTGCAACAAACGTTGCTAACGATTTATTTGAAAAATAATATTGCTTTGTAAGATTTGTGATAAAAATCCTGTTTTACTATTATATGGCTTAATATTCGTTTGGCAGGCACCAATGCTAACATATTAACTACAGTATTTCACCTTTCGATACACGTTCAATCACCTAAACGTGTAATTGTCTATTTAGTCGTTTGAAAATCGTAGGAAGTTATGAAATAACGTTATATAGATGTAGTATACCGCTTCCCTTTGCCAAAATGAGTAGTCGGAATGTAGAATAGAAATACCAAATGCACATGCTGATAAACAGGGCAGTCTACGAATCCACAGATCACAGCCTACAGAAACGACATTCCTGTGTTGAGCGCGACGTTTTACAGCTTTATTACCGAGAGATTATCGAGGCTGCATGGTTCTGTGATCCTACGGATTCACGCTGATTTCGCTTTCATTTCAATGCTTGAACGTGTTAACTACGTGAACGATAAAATGTCTTCGCACAGGCTAAGGAAAATATGCGAATCGTGATTTTCAGTGCACGTGCTTGCATAAGAACACTTTGTGCAAGTTTATTCGCACTTTATATTTATATCCTTTCTACTATTTTGTTATTGGCCACTTGGTAATTGATTCTACGCATTCGATTTAATTTTTTACGGGAGAACCTCTTCTTTCGGATTAGATTATATTACCTACTTAATATTTCAATATAGATAATGCTGATACTGTTTGACGTAAATTCAGCCAATCACAAAAGCCTGCGTACAGCACCTGCACTTAAGGTATTACATATTTACAATAATATATTTTATTATTTATTTGTTTGTAATTCTTTGCCTTCCGGCTACAAAATGTCCTCTCATGGGTTACACGCTTTTGTTTGGTGTATCTTATTATCAATTAACAATTAACACTTATTTTCAATTTATAGCTGGATTTTATTCCCAATCTTTCACAATAATATAAATAATACAATTAACGTAAGCCAGATGGAGAATAGATCGTTTACTCGTCGGAATTACAAGCAGTTCGAACAGTAGTGATGTTTGTTATATTTGTCCGAAAAATGTTAGGAACCATCGAGTCCGTTGAAGTAAATGTAAAACATATGTTATCGGCACATTTGCGACTGACTGTCTACACTGCCGTCAAACATTTTGGGACCACTAGGCATTTCACACTAAACCGAAATTTAACGACCCATTAATAATGTGAAATTAAAAATTGAAGAATATGTCCCAGCTGGGACATATCGAAACAAAGTTTATTGCCGTCAGTCCCTGCAGTCTTAATTTCGAATCAATGGCAAGCAATTAGTTAACAAGCAATTCTATAGGTATTTGTACCACTAACGAAGCGATCAAAAACTTTTAGCCGACAGTGTACATAATACGGAACTACTACCGAATTATGTCCGCGAAATGTATAGTGTTTAATGAGCAGCGTAGAAATCGCCTCGCGTACGCGCCGAGATATCAATTCACCGTCTGCTCATTAATCAAGCAGGTAAACCTTACGTTGCTGTTCGCAGCGCGGACGACTTTCACGCAGTGTACACACTGCTGGTTACTTTTCGAGCCCGCCAACCGGTCGATTAGACGCGAAACAAAAAGGAACGAGTGGCAAAGTGACTTCTTCCTGTCGTGACGCGGTATCATTTCGCCGGCTATCGGTGTCCTATAAGTTAATGCCGACATAAGGTCTCGCGAAGGGAAGTCGCAATAAGTCCTGTCCAATAACTCCTGTCTACGATTACCTGTAATCAAGTCGATGATCGGTTTCTGTCGTGATCGGGTCCAGTTCTACACAGATGTAATAATTTGATTTTGAATAATGACGCTGTAATTCCATCTCGTACGGACCTCTTGCGAAAATCAGTTAATCAGCTGGTTATACGCGCGGCAAATCGCGATGCTTGAATGTTGGTTGCGTATTAGTTGAACATTTAGGGTGCGCAATGAAAATGGAGGAGCGAGAGGATAATTTTACGTCTCGAGGTACATAGATGACAGACGTTTCAGCCGTGATATTTGTCGTAGTTGATGGTTGTTCTATTTTTTTGCTCATGGGGCATGGTGAAAGTTTAGGGTATTCGAAGGTACTGTAAAGGTGAGTATAGGGCAGAGTGGGTAGGTTATGCAATGCACAGTACCGCTTATCAGTATAACGACGCCTGTAGAAATTCAACGAATAAGCTGTGCAAGCTGGTAAATAAAGTATTTATTAAATTAGATTGCTTTAAATAATATATTTTCAACCTAGATTATCATAGAGTGTTACTTATTTGATAAATTAAGTAACAATTTTTGTCCAAATGACGTTCATTGATGCGTTCGTGAAATTCAACGATGTTGATTTTATAGCGAATTGGTTTATTTGAAGTCAACAGTGCACGATGAGAGGTGTGGGTTGATAAGATACATATACCTATATTGTTTGCTGGAACTGGAAAATATTGTCATTGTGTAATATTTAGCGTTAGTTCGTAGATTCAATATGAGCTTTAAAACTCCGTGATGTCATTGGGGATAAACTTATCGGTACGAGTTTATCTTTCACCGACAGAATGCAGCGAAGGTTCAAGGAAAAGCTTGAAATAGTAATTGATTAATATGTTGCAAATTTCTCTCGACATAAGTAAAATATATTTTGTTTCAGATATAACAATTCTTTAAGGAGCAAGTTTTCTCTTAAATCAGTGTCGTGTTGCCATATCTAAGAGTTTGTACACTTTAAAAGATTTTAGAAGTTTGAAAGATGACAACACAAGTCCTCTATAATATCTACAAAACTTAATGAAGCATTCGGCTGAGAATTTTTTAATTACTTAGAAAGCACTTGCTGACATCAACTCGTTATCAGTATTCCATGCCCATAAAAACTTCAAATCAATCCATCACGAATCGTAATATTTTTCCATTTCACAATCAACAGACATTAAATGCATAACACTCTATAATCGTTTGAATTGCACGCGTTATGCAAATTCACATTCGTGCAAAACGTCGGTACGTACGAACGACGGTGAACGACGTTTCATAAATTTATCGGGACATCCCTCTAATCTCCGATAAGCGGAACACCCGTTTTTTTTAAAAACATTTCTGTGTCTTTTTTTTCACGATAGTATATAACTCGTCGATACGGACTCGTTGTTTCACGCTGTCGGTGCACTGATATGCAAATAATACAAACGGTAACTCCGAAATCGGATTGGCGGCGATATACGTGCGATTTTGCGGTTGTTGATAACCTTCTACACGCGAAAGAAAAGTGATCGTTTGTCGACGGGCACAGGATTACCCAGATTCATTGTTACGCCTGTCAAATTGATTATTGACCGTGCCGTGGAATTTGTTTAAAGGTTATTACGCTCTTGTTAACCATCGACTCTACTCTGTGTGATATGTTTCAAAATCACCGACTGCAATGTTGTTCGGCTGGCTGGAATGTATCGATTTATTTTACTAGATCGTTATTACTTTATTTCGTTTTATTTTTATTCATTTTATTGTAAATATTCTACTCGGCTTGAATAATTTGTATTATTCGTTGCTTCACTGGAGTTTTTCGAATGGTTCTTAATTAAGAATCAAATATGTATTCCCTGAATATAGAACAAGGGGAATAGGTTCCATTGAAACTGGCAAACATAATTCGTTAATAAATGTCTGCTTTTAGAGCAAATAACTGAACAATCTTTTGTAAAGAATTTAACGGCCAGTGGAACGGCGCGTAATTGATATTGATTTAAAAGCATTTATGTAGACGGAAAATATTACTTCGAAATATTTCCCGACAGAAGATTGGTTAAATATGCGTTACACGTGTTAATTGTAAACACACATTCCAATTAAATTTACACGCATAGTATATTCGTCTAGAAATTATGTACATACATATATACAAAAAGAAAAAGACACCTATATTGCACATAACTATTTAAGGATTAGAACGAATCACATTACCCTCGTGCGAGCATAGTTATTCTTATAATTAACGATGATCGACTCAGTATCAAGCTATAGCTGAATTCTTCAAATTCTTACTAACTCCTCTCACGCTGCTGTTCAATTAAACCCACAATAAACTTCAATATAGTACGGGAAAAAATTCATCGTAAGACAATTAAAAAAATTTGATGAACCCTATCGGTGGTTCATTCTCCCAACTCGATTCGATTAGAACGAAATTGCGGTTGCATCGAGATCGGCCTACACGATGCAAGGATCACACCCACGGGATCATGATTTAGCCGGTTACCCTTTCCTCTTCTATTGCTCTTTCACAAGGTGTATCGGTAATAGGTTGAACGATTAAAGATCCTTATCGTCTTTGTGAAAAACAGGCTGATCGGTGGAAACGCCTTCGTACGAGAAAGTCGAATTCAAGAGGCCTATGTGGGTAGATTGGACATTTTTCTGGTCTTTAAGGAAGTGTATAACGACTCATATGTCCAGGTGTAAATGTTAAACGATAGATAAATAATTGGATCAGAACGATTGGTGCGAAGTGGACTGAGTTACGAGAGAAATTTTCAGCCGCGGCAATAATATTATTTTATTACAATCAATATTTTCCGTGCAAAGTGCTTCGCAATTCAGTTGACACTCAAGTATTGTAAATAAGTCTGAAATAGACTACATATTATTCCGGATGTTCACCATCAAGTAATCCAACGATTCTCGTTTCATTTTGACTTTCTTTGATAACGTTGCCGTACGTCGGTCTCTAGAGTTTTTTTTTTTTGCGGATTGGGAACATTTCTTCCAAAGCGTTGTCCGTTGTTTCGTTTGCGGGCAGGCAGTGAGATTTCGAAAAAAAGCTAGTATTAAGAGGTATGGCCCGGAAAAGTTTCCGGCAACGTCGGAGTAAGAACTGAAAAGTTTCCTAACGAGTATCGCCTGCTTGTTGAAAACGAAAAGAACGAGCGACGTCGTGGCCGAGTGAAATTAAATCTCACGGGGAGAGCAAAGGGAAAGAGGGAAAATGGGAAAGAACGATTGTTAGAAGGCAAAGGGGTGGCTGCGTTTGGAATCGTAGAAGGTTTTCCTACCTTTCTTGGCTTCAGTACACGTTTCCAGTCTTTGAATGATCGAATACCATGCGATTTAACAGACTTTCCTCGGCTTCTTTGATATATGTATATGTGCTGGCAAAGAAATGTCCGAGGGGACGTGAATTTTAAAAATTGGCTTTCAGGATGGAATTGTAATCATTTTTGAATGATTCCGGTGTAGCATCGTATTTTTAGTCGAGCTTTATAAATTTTTAATAAAAGAAACGATTCGAATGAATTTATTGCGGAGTATAAATGAATTCTTCCGAGTACAATGGAATCGTAATAGAATCATGTAGAATGCAAGAATAATTATGCTGCATTTGTACATTGGATGAGTATTAATATACGTCAATTTATAATTGGCCAAATGTTGATAATGGAAAGAATAAATTAATTTTTGTATATATTCAAATACATTGCCCTTTATTCTTCACAAGTATGGTATATGAAGCTATCAATAATAATAATTAAGCAACGAAACGTTCAATTTTTCAATATTACCTTTCCACCACACAAATATACAGGGATATTTTCTTGCTTTCTTAAGTATTTGTTCGTCGGATCTATACATAATAAAATGAATTTGTGCGTGTGTACACAGAGAACAAGAACTTAAAAACAGGACAGGGAAAAGAGGAAACTTAGCAAGGAAATTCGTTTTAGATGCAAACGTTACATGGCTCCACGATCGCGACCGTGTAAACGTGATTACGGTTTTAGCCGGGAAAAGAGGGTTCCTTGTCTGTTTGCCGAAAGGAATTTAGTCTGCGTTACGGTTTTAATGTTCACTCTGCACGGAATTAAACGGTTAATGGAATTTTCCGAAATTCCTGCTTCGTTTAAGGTAAATTACGGCAGCGCAGACTGTACTACGCGTGTCACAATCATTCATCGAAACAATGACCGGAATGTCATTAAACAATTTTCAGGATATGTTGAATCATTGGAATATTGGCACGCATATCGTATATTAATATAAAAATGTACATGCAACTCCTTCACTATATCGATAGTGAATTGAATTGAAGAACAATTTTCGTCTAATTACTTTACAGCACAACGATGAAAGCAATCTTTTTAAACCTCCGTGTATTCATCTTCTTGAATCGTATTTTTAATAAATATTTGATTAAACAATTAAGACGCCTTCTGCGGACGGTTAACCTAATTTTTCATTTTTAAGTTTTGAGCATTAAGCATTACTATTTGTACAAGTGTTAAAATATCATTGATCTAAATGTATTATTAACAAACTGTAACATTATGTGTGTGCTTTAAATTTCTTTAAAATCTAGTCAGAATCTCTATTCCTTTTATCCACTGATGCTACCTTCAAATCGTTCCTTTAAAACACAATAATCGTAATTGTATTCGAAGAATCAAAGAGTCCATCGAGTAAATTAATTTTACGTTATTACTAATTTAAATCTCACCGTGCACGAGAAAGTTTTTCTCTTCAACTAAGTGCGTTTAGACAAAAAAAAAACTGTTATATTTTTTCATAAAAGAGGAACAAGGAGTTAAGAGTACACTGCATTATTAGACTGCGGCCACATTAATACCGCCAACCATGTAAATCGTGTTCCAGGATGCAAAGGTTATTTCGTTAGGTCGGACGAAAATTTATTAGATAATTAGCGAGCGGTCCTGGTCCATTTTTTTACCACGATTTCCTCGTTTTGCGAGGCAGCCCAGTGTTATATAGCAGTTCTTTGTATGCGAAATTGCGGAGACAAGGCATGTGGTTACAGGTACTATTTCACAATCAGAGAAAACTAATTTTGAAAGAGGCGAAAAGCACTCCCTCTTGAAAATGATTTAAAAGAAATTTAACGAAATGAGATTGGAAGTGTAAGAATACGTCTTGCGTTCCATTGTCTGCGATGTTCTAAATGCTCGTGCATAATAAGCAGGTAATCGAAAGAAGAGAAATTGAGCCAATCATTAAACGGGACGAAGGATGTAAAATTGTAATTTTTTAGTTGGAAAAAATACATATATATAATATGAATGTTTTGGATGATAAATGTATAAAGTATTTGCAACTAAAAAATATACATTCAAATGTTTATTTTAATGTATTCATCTATTGAAGTCAGATTAAACACCATTTTAATAAAAGATTTTAAAACGTAGGTGAAGAAACGAATTTAGTATTCTGCCTAATATATTTTTTATAAAGCGTCTCACGTTTCAATCAATTTTCCTTCGACTAAAGGACAATATTTCATCGAGTTTAATTTCTTATCGAGCACTCGAGGCACAAAGGAAGATGAAGAGGATTCTATATTAACGAAACGCTAATCGAGAGGCTTTTAATAAAAGGACAGTTTGGAGCACGCAATACCCTTTCGATTTACGCCGGACAGAAGCTCGAGCTCGATTTAAATGCACCGGTGAATTTTATCGGCGGCTGTCCCGACTTTCCGTGCCGTGTTCAGCGAAAAAGTATTAAAACATTAGCAATCGAATGCTCGGATAAATCGAGGTCGTTGCAGCCGGTTCGAGAAAGAGAGTCCAAGTGTGCAGTATAGTGGAGAATGGAGAGAGTGAGAGCCATTCGATCAATTAAATTTCGGCCGACTAATTCAACGCTATCAAACTCTTAACTCGTCGATTAAACAAAACTTGCACCTTTTTCTTCGTCTCTACCTCAATCCACAGTGCTTGCTGGTTGATATCCGGGCACAGGGGGATTCGTTTTGGTCTGCAGAGTAGATTTTCGTATCTGACAATGGGTTGTCCCTCGGAATATTTTGAAATTAACCTATGAAGGTGGTGAAATTGTTACAACATAACGCTGATAGGTTGGAAGATGCCGTAATTGAAGTTGTATACATATACTTTTTATATTATACTATGTTAGGTGGAGCATATGATTGCATGTAGAGGGTGTTTGAAAAAGAAATTGCGTCTATAGTGCTGCATTATATATAATATATTAAAAAAACACTTTAGAAGCTTATTTAAATGAGAAGTCTTAGCGATTTTGAAATGTAAAGAAATGTCAACATGTTGGAGAAAGTTTTATTAAAAAGGCATTAAATGGAAGTTCGTCGTAAAGATTTGAGAAAAATATCCTGTTGGTCATAATTATAAACAAATAATTGATCTTACTTGAATTGAAAAAATTACTAGCACTGTCCACCTGATTATCTCAAAATGATGTACTGATACGAACAGCCAATCTGTTAAGTGAAATTGGTCGAAATTCCATGAAACGTCGATACCTTCAAATTTTGATATAATTTTTCGAACACGATTTACACATCGAGAGATTTGTTTATTTATTTTTAAAATATTTATCATAGTTGCTACTCTGACCTATATAAAATTACTTCTATAAACGCTTTATTTATATTTAATAGAGCGATACATAGGCAGCATTAGATGATTTGATTTAATACGAGGGGTTGATTTAAATATTATCCAATAGCTCCCGAATAGATTAGTGCTTAGCGGGGTTCGTGGTCTAATCACGTTTCGGCGCATTGAATAACCTTTGAACGCACGCTGATAGTATTATAATTGAATCGCTGGTATACATCGAGCTTAGAGGCGGAAAGCAATAATTCACGATGAAATTTGTGATATTAATATCTCTTTCGAAAAAGAGTACCTTGTCTCTATCAGAAGACAATTGTTTCAAAGGAATTGTGATTTAATAGCGCTGTTCACTATTGAATTTAACATAATGTAGTGTGATTTAGATATTTCAATTTCTATAATTACATTTGAAATTCACTTGAAATATTTATTGTGGTGATCTTTTTTGGCCACAGTTACACATACATAACATTCGATTCCTGGTCTTCCTCTTCGTTAAATGTAAAATGTATAATAAAATATCAATGCGTGATCAAAAATTAAATTATCTGTCACTAATTAATTCCAGTAGAATTTATATTCATTCTACTAAGCCCATCGAAGGAGGGTAGCTTTATCAATCAGATTATTTATCGAAAGATCGATAAAGGGAAGGGCGGGCGATAATCACCATCGCTCGTAATTCTTCCACCGATGTGCATCGTAAAGTACTAGTTAGAAATTAAACGGGAGCCAATTCTGTTAAAAAAAAGGAGGTAGAAGGGAAGAGGAAATGCGAGGAATTATGGGCGTGAAGGGGTTGTCTCGACAATGAGTCGTACATTAATTGAATCGATAATTTGTACGACGTGCGACCTTGCTCCTTAATTATCCCCGTCTCGACGAATGATGAAGGTGTTCAGTGCTATGGTTGTTCGTGGGTCGTTGATCGGCTACCGGCCAATCACCGAATTTGGTAATTAATGCTTCTGACACGGTTATTTTAATTCTTGTTGTTCGTTGTCTATCATCGTGGACGGATATTAATTACGTTATCTGCGATCGATAGTCTATCAGATTTACGACCCCTGCAGGTGATAGTGTGATTAAGTGGAATTTGCCACTTATAAGTTAAGTGTGTTTTAATGTGTGCGGTGTTTGGGAGATTGCGAAGCAACATCAGCTCCGCTTATAAATACTCAGCTGCGTTTTGTAATCTTACAACGTTGTCGTTACTGTAACTTGTCTCAATTTACAAGTTGTTTTAATTAATTTATTGTAGGGATTTGGTTGTATTGGCGGGTATGCCAAGGTGATCCCACGTATTAGATTTGGTGCAGTAACTTTATTTGAACAATAATGACAAAGAAGACGGACTTTAACAAATTATAAGTAACTCGCTGATACTCTCTCGCTATATCTATATCCTCATTGACACCGGTGAGCGACCCGCATCCATTTCGGCTGCCGAAATAAACATGTTATCGTGTAGTTTTAAAATTGCCGAACGGTTCCGACTCCTACATTATTATATGTGCGTATCTACATAAATTTATTATTAACAATCCATTATCATTCGACTGGAAATTTGTACAACTATTCTGCATAAATGTTAGGAGATTTTGAAAATGTTATAACCGGTGGAAATGACAGCTGAGATAAAATTAATGATCTAAGATCTAAGCAATAAAATATTTTATCTTAAACAGATTATTCAGGTTTTTACGTATATTAAAGGAAATATTGTCAGCTTGGATTGGATGCTATTTGTGAGGTAACTTAATATATTGCTAGAGTTACTTGTGAATGAAGCAATACAAAATAAGTCTTGATTTTCATTATTATTAACGGATTCGTTGATGCAATTAGCGTTAAATTAATAATTTTATTTTAAATTCTTCCGGGAAAGAAAAGTTATTATATTATTCTTTCGTCAGTTCATTGTCATTCGTACATATTTGTCGCTTTTTTTTTTACCATATTAATTCCTGCCAGTCACGTACTCGTTCATGTTCTCATAATGCGGTTTCGTTGAGCGACTTTAATACTATATTGAACAAAATGTTAGATTTCTAATTTTACATTTAATATAAAATTGGTATAATTTTACGTACATCGTTGGCAATAGTCTTTGGTAATTTGCGAAAGCTCTTGCCATTTGCCAACCATGTCATTATTACTTAAACGATTCCATTTATCGATGGTACATCAATATTAATTGAAATTTCTAAATACATAAATACGTAAAATTATAGAACATGTTATACGTTGAAGAGTTAATATTGGTCGAGTCGAAGTAAGTAAAATGAATTTCCTTTCTCGTCGGTATCGATTGGAAATACATTTAGATGAGTCTTCTTTATTTTGACGAGCAGTTTTTGCTTACTCCAGCCGGCCAAGCAGTTTACACAGCCTCTTTGCCTGTGCCCGACTTAACTTGATGCCATTAAAATTACATTAACAATGATTAACGATAATTAACGCGTCACGATGATTAATACGCGCTTTAATTCGCGCAAATTAACAGCGCCGACACTGTAATTATCCTTTCAAGACTGCTTATCGCATGAACAAAGACATCGTAGAGCATTTGTATTGCACCGTAGTTTTTCAACGTCTGATACAACATTTATATGTAATTTATGGTGGTACCATTACATGGCTTAATAGCGTGCGGCGTCGATAAACGGCGTGTTCCTTTCTGAAGGTCTTAAGATATATTTCATTCGTATTTGATATAAACGATGAAAAGTATATCTACGCGAGTTTCATTGTTACGGAAATATTTCTAATATATAAAAATATATAAATATTTCTAGAGATTCCTGAACAAGGTAAATGCAAAAGCATGTTATTTGAAGCTTAATTATTAATGTATTATTATATGAATGCTCTCGAGTTATATAATCATCCCATTAAATTCGTACGTGAGAATCATTATTTTATAAACATAATTATCTCGATACTTTTGAATTTATTCTCGTTAACCTTATCATTCTGTTACAATATATTGTAGTTTATCATTGAGCGATACAAGTAATGAATTATGTAAATAGAAAAGTGGATAGTATGCGACAGGACGAAAATGAAGAATTCCCGTGAACGTAAATGCAAGAAAAACGAAATTCCGAAATATGTAAAGCACACTTTCGATCTATCGGGAATCGATTTAGAAGTTATTACCGTGTTCGGGTTACGAGACTGAATAAATTTACGTTTCTATCCTTTTGCATTTGTTCGAAAACTAGAAATTTTTGTGTGCTAAAATAAAACAAAGTTGACAACTGGAAATAACAAAAATGATTTTCCTCTCGGACGTCAATTTATCTGCGGACACTGCAATTGCATTTCACATGCAATACTGAACCAGCTTATGCTAAAAATGCAAAATAAAAAAAAGTTTTTATTTATACTAAAGCCGTTAAAATTTAGTTAGCATTAAAATTTCGTTAGCCGGTAGGAAAACACTGGGATGTATCATGAATTCTTGCACAGTTTATAAATAAAATGCATTATTGCTTTAAAGATTTGATACATTAAGCTCTACTCTTTGCCACAACTATTGTTGAGTTATAATCTCAATCTATCTTTCTGATAACTGTATATACTATTACATACAGTACTGAACAAAGCTATAATATAATAACTTGACTGTAATAATTTTGTGAAGATCAATTTCGTTAGCATTTCATGTATTAACTAATTGAGTACATGGATTTCCTGAAACGTAATTTTTTCCTTTGGAAAGCTGCATAAAATGTTGTGTTAAATTAGTTCCCAAATTTTTATGAAAAATTCTAGTTAAGTTTGTGTTTCATGGATGTCAAACAGAAATTGAAGCTCGTGAATGCATATTACTGTACTAATTTTCTCTTTCTATTTTTCCTTTATTACATTTACATGCAAATAGTACTGTCATAAGTTCCACTGAATAAAAGTTGTTACACGTTCGTCTGATAGAATTTTTGGATGGTTTAACCTTTTGCATAATAGCTTCCTTAGTTTTCATAGTTTCCAAATAATTTGTACATATGTCATTGCAAAGATGAACATTATAACTTAATACGTCAAATGTTCAGAAATTAATATTCAATGATTATCACGATCAGATTGCGATATTCCAGTTTTGCCTGCCACTATATTTTTCATTCTAAAACAATCAAGTGATTATGACTCGTCCAATTAAAACCAACACTCCAACCAGAAGTTCCACTAATCTTAACTGTAGACGAGTTCACGATTCTTCCAGCATTCTCTGAACACGTTCCTCTACTCAAACAGGACCAACTCGGATATTATTTCCCGCCTCGCAGTTTTGTAAAAACACTTCGCGTTTTCACGTAAATATACAAAGATTGTCAGAGCAACCGGGCGGTTACTAATTCGACGACGTTTTCTCACTCGCTGGAAATTAATGCCGGGCAATTTGTCCAGGTGGACGCGTGGGTCGGGTTGAAAAGAGACGAACGACGGATGAACCGGCAAAAATAAAGGCGGTGGCTCTTGCGAATATACGTGTTTTGGTTTTTTCTTTCTTTCTCTTTCTCCCATTTTTTTTTATCCCGCCACTGTCCGACGACCTCTCGTGCTCGTTTGTTACGCTGACTCCTCGAGTACCGATGTAAAAGGCTTAAAGGTCTTTGCCGCTGGGAATAATAAACTCCGCCGTGCTTCAGAGAATTCGTGCCGGGACACCGGGCGAAATTAAATTGAATAGTTCCCCTTGAATTCTTTCTTCTTCGCCGTTCTGCGATTCTGCTTGCGCGCGATGCGATTATTGAAAGATACATGGTTCGCCCTTGCTATTCGATTGATCGAATCGGTGGCCGACGTGATTGAGCCAAAAATGAAGGGCTGGTAACGAAAGTCAAATAATGGATTTTGAATCGGTGATAGTTGATTTTTTAGTTTGGCTATGGTCCACGAGCTTTATTACGCATTGCCACATATTGACTGTAATATTTTAATAAGATGTTGAATGAGGTTGTTTAATTGAAGAAATGTTTTATTTCATTAGAACGATCTTTAAGGTTTCATTTGGTGCTTTTTTATTTTTATTGAATAGAATGAAGCTTTCCCGACGTTTTTATGAATTTAGTAGCTGTTGAACAATTGTCCATGCTTTTTAGTAAGTACAAAGTAGGACGTGAAATGTTAGTGGGCCTACATGCGTGCAAAGCAAACATTAGACAATATCGAAGGCTTTGAGGATAATTTTATAATCAGCAGCAAATTTCACAAAGAATTTAATTTCATGCTACGTGGTCTATGTAAAACTTTCGTCCGAAAACATATGGACTTATTAACTCAGAAGTATTTTTAATGAAAGTATATCATAAGATCTTTAATGTATGAATTATCATTTGTGATAGGCTTTAATAGACAATCAGTATTTCGCAACCGACGACGCTCATCCACTGGAAGGAATCTGTTTTGCTTCTCCAATTGGCAATTCATCCAATATATATCCAATATATTTCATAATTGTTAAACGTGCATGTATTAATTAAATTATTTCCGAAAGAAGTCCGAAGCACAATAAGTATACACATAAAAATGAAAACCTCTTTTAAATTGATTATACGAGTACATACATCACTGTTATAATAAACTTATACATGCATAATTTAAGTGCGCCGCAATAAGTGACATAAGAAATGTGGAATGACACTCATCTCGACTATAGTATTGTACAAACCCTTCTTCACCAGAGTATTTACGCTTCAAATAAGATATTATTCTTTCAACCCTGAACTCTCAGAGTTCACATGTTTTTGACCACGCTATCTCGTTACCTCGAGCTGTATAATACTAAAAATTCCTCGCAAAAACACCTCAACGGCTCGGACCCGAAAGCAAGCGAAACAAAGGGCACAAAGTATTTTCATCAAACCCGATCCGCCATCCACATCGCTGAAAGCTCCGTAAGATGCACCGCGATAGCTTCTTTCTTCTCTGCTAACAAGCTCCGTGACTTCGTTTTTAGCACGACCCGTCTGCGGTTGAAGTTCTTGCGATACGTCAAAGTTACGAAACTATGACAACGATGACGACCACCGAGAGAAACTTCCTCCGATACCTCCATTTCCTTTCGTGCCTCTCGAGGCGTTAGATATATCTCGCGTGCAACCAGATTCTTCTGAGATATCGATATTCCTGTTTTAAAATCGTGTAATGGAACGAGAATTGAAATGGACTTCGCGACACCGCAAGGAGGAAGTGCGAATACTGTGAAGCTCTGCTTGAGACAAGTTTAAAAGGATTTGTTGGGGACGATAGACATTGACGGGCAAATACACTTCTGCGATACTGGGATTTATGTTTTATGTGTACATCGTATATTTTCTTTCACCGGATAGAGCGACAGTTTTCATCAAATTTTCACTGACATGCTAATGGTTATAGGTAGAGTAGAATTAATAATAAGTTGTTGGGAATAATAGGAGTACCGGTTCTTTTTTAATTTCGCGTAGTTGGAACGTGAAGGATAAAATACGTTAAGTCGCAGTATTAAAATGATTGTGAAATTTTTAACGAATTCCGATGTAATTATCAATAAATACGATTTAGAAAGACAATTATGTAGGAGAATGGATGATTTTAAGAAATAATTTGATCAGTTACGACATCTGTATGAAATACTTAATATTACTAATGTATGATAGGATTAGTACACTATCTTTTCAAAAGTGCAATTAATTTTTCTTCAATGGACTCGCATTATTAGGGCCATCTACCTTTTACCAAAAATTCCTCCCCAGTGACAGTAGCCTTCGATCACAAACAAACCAAATGATTCTATTTCATTAACCTGATGTAAAACCCATTTAAACTCTCGAAGCATTTCATTTCCAAGCAATTTTTCAGCCATTTCGATCTGCCGTTCCTAGCATGCAGCCGCGATTACATCGAGCAACATAATTAAACATCAATTATGAACCCGCGGAACAACAATCGAGCCTCAACATCCAACAGTTCGCCGTAGTCGGAGCGAGAAACAATAGAGAAGCCGAAGCGACAAAACCGATGGCAACTTTGGGCCGCGTTTAGAGAAGTCCCGTCATAAATCGTGTTAGGGTTACGATCTTTGGATGCAATTGCAACGCTCGAATCGTCGCGTTATTGTTCAAGAAGCGTGACACGTCGGCGAAGTTCGCACTGGGTTACAACTTTATCACGGTTTCATTGTGGGTGTCAAACGGTTTCCACGGAGCAGTTCCATCGTTTCAGGTCGCTGGAAAGTTTTACAACGCGTCAAGAACTTCGCTGGCGGCTTTGAACTCCCCGAGTCTTTTCTGCTTACACACGAGCGTTGGTGTGCACGTGGATGTGCCCGCGCCAGCGGCCATATAAAATTCGGAGTTAAGTATAAAACGAAAATGTCGGCCGTGGTGCGCGAAGAACGGGTTGAAGCGCCGCGCCGAGTGCACGAGGATCTCCTTCGTTTCTTGCGGTCGTTTTTTCATCTCCATCTGCGAGGAGCGTATTTGTAACAGGGATTTTACTGCTGTAATTCCGTTGTGTTATACATACAGGGTTCGCCCTTTTTTATTGGCCGATGCTCGCAAGTTATATCACTGCCCTGTACAGGGAAGACGCCAAGAACTTTTATTTATTGATTTTGAGAGGAACGTTGCTCGAGTTGGTTTTCCTTTCTTTGTTTCAGTAGGCTGCGATTAATGGAAATTCGAAGTAATTGTTACTTTACATATTTTTTCTCTATTTTTGTTATTCTTTCTAATTCTTGCAATTGCTTGTCCGTATTTCTTCGATGTTTCAAAGTTTCTGTTCTTTTATTGAACATTTGTACTTTTGTTCTTCTAATAATATATTAATTTTTATTAATATTTTATTATTATATTAATAAAAATTAATATTTTTATATATTAGAATAATAAAATATTAATTTTGTGTTAAATTGCCCGATGTTCAATCTGAATTTATAATTGTATGACAATGACAAGATCTCCAATTCAGACTAAATATTGGAGTATGTATCAATGTTTCATTGCGGCACAAGCGAAAGCGGTAAAATTAATCTCAACTTACTGTCCATTCATTATGTTTAAGAGATATAATATAACAATTCTGAATGGAATGAATATTCTGTTCATGCCGCACTTAGCGATTTAATTTATTGTAAAATATTTCAATTAACCATTGGTTTGTGTAAACATTTATGAAAGGACTTTTAATCAACTTCTTATTCTTTCTGTCGTTTAAGAAATAATGCGGTTTCATTCACAATACTAAATGAGATTAGTTTGTCCATTCACGACATGGAGGAAAAAGATATGTACTCTAGCTTTGAATAACTTAGCTTTCGAATCTCAATTTTTGCAGTCCCTCTAGAAAGCGCATTATTGCGTTATTATATTATTATTAAAACTTCATGTCGAGGCTTTAATATCCAGAATTTTTCTTCCTTGTATTATTGTTCCAATAATAGATTCTTACATATTATATATTCTTTTACACCGCCCGATTTTCTGCGTCCTCAATATTTTATTGAATTCGACATTTTATTATTACATTTAATTCTTGCCATCATATTACAAGTACTCAATCCACTTGCAGTCGTACAATTATTTACCCTATTATTTCCTCACCCTTTCTTTTCCGATATCTCTCTTTCCCAATTCTTCATTTCATCCCTTACTCCTCCTTTGAAAAAGAGTATTCCAATTTTCGACATCCTCAGACTTTCATTCATTCCATTACCCAACTATAATTGCTGCACCCTTCTACGGAGTATTTCTCCGTTTTCATTTCCATATTTTCCAATAGCGTTGACCTCTATTTTTCATTCTCTTATTTTCCTACACCCTCTTTCTCCACTTTTCTCATTTCTTTCTTAAAAAAAAATTCCCTCTGCTATCCGAGTGCTGTTATGGATCGTGAAACACACGTCCATTTAACCTTTGGCCTCCCGTATTTGATTATCACGGTGTAATGTGTACACGTGGCGTGTCATAACCCGAACAAATGCCCCTTAGTCGTCAGTAGAATGCTTAAACACTTAATTCCCTTGCACTTTAGGGCTGTGGCGTTAACACTAGAACTACTGAGGTATACGTTCGTCGAGCATACAAGTTAGAAACTTCGACGTAAGAATTCTGTTTATTTTATTATATACCTTTCAATAGTTTCTTTACCCTGTATGCACTTTTCGATTTATCATTTGGAAATTATGTAGATACTGCTTCGAAAGATGGTGATCTATTTACATTTTTGTATGCGTTCCTGGAACAGCCTAGTTCTTAAGATGCTAAAAAGAGTACGGCATTTGTCCACTAAAAGTAGAAACTGCATCTATTATAATGTTACACTCTTCGGGCCGTCTCGATTGTGAGCAATGAACACGGTCCTTCTATAATTTTTCCTAAGATTTCCATAACATAGTAACGTTAAAATTCGCGATATTTATAAATCAATTACAAACGCTCCCAATAGCTATGAAATTTACAACTTTCATTTATCGTCCACTCGATCCAAATCATTTCTTCAATTCCAATATAATCAATCACCCAATTTCGCCACCGACGAAATAGACGACCGATCATTAACGGACCCAACGATGTTCACCATTAATTTCACGGCGGCGATTCGCCGTAATGAAACGTTTAAGCCTTAACTGGCTCGTGCGACCATTTCGCAGTGTAGGTGGCCAGGATCCATTCGTATCAGCAAACAAAGAAAGGGGGCACACACCGTTCGCCGCATATATCCGTTATAATAAGCGGTGCAACGTAATACTTAGTCGGTTTTCTAAGCCGGTTGATCCCCGTCGCTGTACCAGCGAGGAACGTGGGCTGAGTGCTCTTTCGTGGTCGCTGGGTAATACGATAGAACTGTGCCAATGGCAGTACCATGCGGCAAAAGTTTGTGCGGCTTGGAAAACCTTCGTCGCGTCGAATGCCGGAACGAGTCTTCGTGCCGTTGACGCTTTCAGCCACGATCCACGGATTCGTATTACTGAATAGGGGCCGGGGAAAAAATCGGTCATGGAGATGCTTGCGTAGTTTCGATTTACCGGTGTGGTGGATTTGCCTGAATTTCGCGCGCTCTCACTGCCGCGTGTTTCGTCCGCGCGGTTTGACGTTTATGCTTCAGGATTGATTATCGTAACGTTGTACATTCGGAATGGATTAACTTTTGCGGGATCAGAAGTGGATGCAAACCTTTCAACGCATTGCTAATTCAGTCGAACCTCGATAACTCGAATCTCAAGCGAAGAGAAAAGAACTTCGAGTTATAGTGGTTTCGTGTTATCGAGTTTCGAGTAAGAAAGGTTTACCACGCGAAAATTCGACTTATAGAGGAGTATGACGGTTAACTGTTCGACTTGCGAGGACGGAAAAGAAGGCAAATTAAATTTTTTAGCACGAATTATATATTTATTGTATACATATAAAGGCAATCAGAAGACGAAAGTTTGGTTGCTGTATATGTACCTACTCCTTATTATTCAAAATATCCGTAATTTTTCTCTGAATTAATGTATTAACACATTATTTATCAATGAAAATTGACGAAAAATGATTAGTTTCCATGGATATGCACGTGGTCGTTTTATGTTTCGAGACATTCCTAACGGTTGAAGGGAGGGAAACAATTGAATGATTTTTGACACAAAGTTATAAAATTCGAGTTGTAGAGGTTTGGCTACTTTAAATTCGAGTTACAGAGGTAAAATGTATCTGTACCTGTGGCAAATAATTCGAGTTAAAGTAAGTTTTATTTCGACTTATAGAGGTTTTTACAGCGGGGCGGAAGGGAATTAAGAAAATGTTCGTCTTATAGAGGTTTTCGAGTTATCGAGGTTCTACTGCAATACTTGACGAGGTGTTCATGGAATGGACTTTTAGGAGCGGCATTTTCCGGGGGTAATGTAGTTAATGTACGAGTTGGAATGTAAAATAAGGTCGAGTCGGTGTGCTGTAAATACAGGAGTATTATCGAAGAAAATTTTTTCTTCGGAGGGTGTAGACGTTTTCTTGATCTCTTTGGATTCTGAAGTCGTAGATATGAACTGCGATTTATGTTCTATTTCTAGAATTATGCTACGGTTAAGGGATATTTGTAGTTATAAAGAAATCAATTGTTACAACATTTGTAACAGTTTTACAAAATCGTAATTAAAAATTTGTTGACTTGCTGGTTTGTCATTACGCTTGACTTAAATTTGCTACTTTGATTGTCAACCTTTTTTGCTTTATGGAAAAATTTACTGTCGCGTGTACACTTTGCAATTTGTAATTAAGAAAAAAGCGAGAAATAATATAGCAATGCCCAAACCTCAGCAGATACAATTTTTCTATTTCCACGGGTATTAAAGTACACTATAATAAATATAATCACTTTCAATTTCAAAAAGCAGTTATATACAGCAGCTCAATGAGCGTAACACATCTAGACGATTTTTCCCCTGTCGATACCGTGGAAAGTGTTATATCGAAACGACAACGCGATCGAACCGGGGGAATAAGAAAACCGAATTGTGAACGAAATTCAGGGAAAAAATTTCAGCGAACCGATCAACGAAGGCGGATTAAAATGGGTTTTTCGCGCGCATCGAACGATCAGAACAGAGAGGAGTCCACCAATCGTCTTGTCTTGTATTACCAGCCGTCTATTTCGTTCTATCGTAAAAAGACAACGAGAAAGTAACAGTCTGAGTTGCTTATCCTCTTAGAGGTTCTCACAGCTATTGGCCACTGTCCGCAACTTAAGGACATTTCAATTTCGCTGACATCGAAATTGCACGAATTCGATAGAAAAATATCCGCATCGATTTCCGGAACAATCATTTCCACATTAACAGGCAGAAGTGTTTCCAACAGAAATCTGAATGACACCTTTGCATGAAATTATTACATTGCACTCATTTTCTATTTTAAATATTTTGTGTTACGCAAAAGGCGGGGAAATATGAATGATTTTCACCTTCTTTTTTTCTCACTCTGTACGAGTTTATGGATGTTATCCGGAAGTTTAATTTCACGAGAAATTAGAAACCCTGGTAGCGCAGAGCTGACTAAACAGATTCATTTCCCGGTGACAGGCTTTATACAAGTACGCTTCTTAAGAATATCTCGTAAGCGGTATATTTGTGCAGCACACTCTATTCAACGAGCTGGTATATATACGTGAAAGAAAATTACGGACGCATGAACGTAAAGATTTTCATCCCTCGCAGCTATTCTCCGGATCCTAGGCAGCTTGAATATGACGTAAATATTCTTACCTCCACTCGCGAATTTAATCTGTTTCTTCGAAAACGATTTCTACGCGCCTTCAATTGAAAGCTCGGGGAATTATCCCCATGCAAATCGTATAAAATTCATCGTGACAAGTTCTTCACGGAATTACAATAAACTAAACGGAGAACTCTCAAACGGTATATGCACAAGCATTTCAGTGCAATTATTATTTAGTTTAAAAAGTTTTGCATCGATCCTATCGCCAATTGAAACTATTAAACATAAGTGTCCACGATGCAACACTTCGTATCACAAATTTATACAAACCAGTGCAAACATTGTGCTTCACGTAACCGCTGTCAAAGTGGTTTTATTTCTTACTGCACTCTTTCCCATCCAAAGCCACAACTATCCTAAAGCTTACATTCGACTAAACGACGCTCACAGAAAAATTCCCGTCGCTCTACCATCGATCGGACGAGCCTTTGGCCCTTTGAACGTTAATGCAATTAAACTTTTAATTTGCTAAAAAGCAAGGTCGATGAAGGAACACGACTCTCCTCTTCGTGGCCGTCTTTTTACCTCGGACGTCATTACTTATTCGCCATTCTTCCGCGAAACGCCGCGCCAGCGACGGATTTATCGGGTGAAAAATTCAAGAGGGAACAGCAGCCACGGTGGATCAGTTTCACGGTGCCAAATGGGAAACCGTTGTCCGTGTTCCGAAGGATTCAGTCGGCCATCAACTACCTGCTATGGCGAATACGTGCGCGCCGTGGCATGTGAATAAATAGCGGCAGGAAACAGACTGCACTAGTTGCATGCCTGCCCAGTCTCGAACCGACTAATCTTCCAGAGGCGTCGTTTTACGGTTTCATTAAGCGACGCGCTAGCGTCATGGACAATGAAACGGTTCGAGCGCCCTACCAGCCCTGCAGATCCCACGGGGGCATGAAGCATTCATGGCAGAGCGGGGGCTCTCAAAAGATTCTCAAAGTTTAACGTACATGTCAGAGAATACGATTTCTTTAACTCTTTTGGCTACGGCGTTGAAGGAATTGCGCCACTTCGATTTTACCATCGTTTTACGGCGTTACAAGAAATTTATCACGGGTGCCTATATCGTGAGCAGAAAAGGTGGTAATATTACGTTTTGCCTTTTATCGTTGTAAATGTTAAATACAGGATATAAAATGGACGAGCCGGATTTAATTATTATTTCTTGCAACGAGCAGCGTTAAAATGCCCGTTGACCCCTGTATTTGGGAGAGTTAAGGGGTGAAGGTTTTGCGAGGTTTAGCGGTTTACGAAGTTGGGATTATTCGTTTGCATTTTTGTAGGACAGGAAATAATATGGAAGGATTGTATGAATCTCACTTTTGTACTGTATTATGTTTTTTCTTTTTTTTTCTTTTATATTGTATTGCCTGTTGTAAATAGAAGAAAGCATATTGTTGCGCCCTCGAGCAAAAATCAATTGTTATACAACATGCAGCTTTACATATTCTCCGTTAATGCAACAAATACTTCAAACACTTTTTCCAACAGCACTCCAATCAAGATATTTCTAATTACTCGAGCTTCTGGTCTACCGTGAATTCATCACCTTCTGATTAATTAAAAGGGGGTAGACACGCGACAGTTTATTTGGTGCGATCGTAATTCGAAGGTTTGATCCATGTATTAACGAGTGACTCCTGTGGTGGCGCATGGTCAGTCTTCGTTCGCTGATTGCTATCAGCTGGAATTTAGGAAGTATTTCGCAATCAGGATTGTTCATTTGTGCGTAGCCATCGTGCCTGCTTTTCTTCCACAATCCGATAACTCCGTTGTCGACGTTTATTGGCGGTTTCTGCGTATGGTTCTGGCTCTTCGTTATCGTCCAATTGACGTCTTGGTCTGTCGCTGCACGCCAATTGCGTTAAAGAACGTACTCTGGATAATTACTTGACTTTTATTCATTGCTTTTTTTTTAATATTTCGAACTAAGCTCTATGAGAGTAAATTTTCTTCTGAAATTTTCGAATTAGATCTGTGATACTTTTAATATATTTTTTCGATTCGATAATTATGTGTTTGTTAAATTGAGTATCGTGAGAGATATCATTATCTTCGTAATCGTCGAAACCTCGAAAGCTGGCTATTCTTATTTTAAATAATTGAAAATTTATTGACAGAAGTTAATAGAAAATCATATTTCGAGTATCATATACGTAGTACGAAAATAAAGACTTTCACTTTCTTCGTTTTCACGTATGAATTCCGATTTTCAATAAATTGCATTCAAGGTATACTAATTGCTCGTTAACAGAAACTGAATGAATCCACACGATTCATTCATTTTCTTTTAACTTCGTCATAAAGTTCATCGTCTATGTACGCGTGGTTGTTTTAGTCTCGTGTAATCATTCGATGGCGCCTTGATCGTCCACGGTTATGAACCAATCAAGCTTGACATTCATGCGTGCAAATGATGCGTATAGATTCTTAGGCTTCTTCATTCGACGCTGCAGATAATTTCCTTGTGGCGAAGCTATTAAAGATATATCGAAAGAAATTATTGCAGCGTGCATTACGCAATTAATGAGTCGTTAAAGCCGACAGAGTAAAGTAGTTTACACATTAATTGGTCTATCATTCATGTTTTACACTTTATATAGATTGGAGAAGAAGATAGAAATTTAGTTCCATTCATATTTATTTAGTAAGGTTCAATGCTTTAGTTATAAGTGCACATTCGTCGATTAATATCTATCTGTACGATCAGGGTAATTAATGCTTCTGAAATTCTGCAAATCTAATCAGAACGTTTGGTTGTGCGTACACTCGTAAATGATAATTCGTACAAAATGCAGGTTGATTAAAGGTTGATAAATTGATAAAATAGATGAAAAATTAAAGAAAAACGATTATTAGAAGTGAAGCATTTTTTAATTTTCTTAATTGCATTCAGTATACAGAGCAATTAAACAAAAAATATAGTAATCTAAGAAAATACATCTGCAATTGGACTAGTGCGGATACCTAAATAAATTTCTAGTTTGACACCGATATATTAATTTTTTTGTTGGTATCCATTATTTAAGAGGCATCAGATAATATTCTAGATTTATAGTGCTGTACTTTTAACATAATCTGCTCCGCGATGAATCAAATACATTTTTCAACTTTCTTATTTCTTCCATCACGCTTCTGCGTTAATGGATAGCTAGGTTTTATCAGCATTCTTTTCTGAAAACAATTTTTAGTTTCCTGTAAATAACTGCTACATTTAAATCTATTTAAAAATGCAACAAACATAGCACATTTTATTTCCAAATTATTATTGCTCCAGCATATAATCCCTCACGATAATCCCACAAATTATTTCGTCCCTCCCCTCTTCAATATATTAAATTAACCCGAAACGACATCCTTCAATTTCACCTACGATTTTTTCGTCTCCAATTTGCAAAATATATACACGGCGAAATGACTATAAAATGAAAGGCCGAAGAGATCGATTCCCTCTAAGTTAATAATATCTACACAGAAATCACTCTGGCGACGTGACTCATTCGCCACGAGGCAGGCAAACGAATCCACCGAAACCCAGAAATAGTTAACGCCACGGAAATTCCATACTCCCAATTAAACTGCGTATCGTTTCGCTTACGTGCTTTTACACGGCCAGTGGCTCGATGCTACCGATGGTAGCGGCATTTTGCTAGCTCGTTATCATTTGATTGGCGCCTTGGCTATCGATCCGCTGGTTCTCTTTCCATGCGGGCATCGCTGGGCACGTGTATGCACCCGCGTGCGAATCCCTGAAAGCGAGCTGGTTGTTGGTTCTGCGAGTCGAACCGGTCGACGATCACCACCGATTGTAATGAACTCATTAGCGAGGGAGGTGTGCGGGTTTTTTTCTTCTTCTTTCCCTGGTGTCGGGAATGGTGACTTTTCTATCCTGCTTTGATCCACCTCTTCCCGACAGTCAGCGTGAGACACTAGCAAGAGAAACTGGGTTGTCGTGATACGGAGGGCTTCCACTTCGTCTAGCAATCGGTTCATTACGGTCCAAGTGTGATGAAAAGTTTCAGGTGCTTTACACGCATTCCATTCGTCAGGTGTGTCACTCGGCACTTGGGGTCCTTTTTTTAAAGAAGGTGCAAAGAGGTTTGAGTCGCGGTCGCCAGTATTGATTTTGGGTAATTGTCAAGAAGCGGCTGGTTCGAGTGCAATGTTATTAATAGGCATACAATTTGCATGTTGCTGTAGACGGTTTCCAATTATTGTGCTGTACGGAATGGTGGGCTGTGTACGTAAAACATTGCATCGCACATAGGTGCGTTTAATTACTATTTTATTCTTGCTTGCTCTCTTACAATTCCGCGCGGATATTTATTAGGACATTAGGTAAATATCGAACTTTTTAAGTGGCACATATTGCATGTAGTAATATGATCACGATGCATCGTCCCATATAGAACATACTTCCTACATGCAAACAAACCTCGTATTGTTGTCATTCTTCGTTTAGTAATTATGTGCATTCGCGTTTCTTTCTATGAATGTTATCCCTCGACCGTCTTTCATATTACAATAAATAGATCCACGTACCCAGCCTACCGATACACTCACATATTTTTGCGCAACTCTAGCACTTCACGTATAGCGACTCTACGAGCATTTTACTTGATACTTTAACACAGAAAGGTTACTGCCTCTTTACTATCCAAGCATTTCTTGGCAAACGTAATCGCACGAGCAGCGCGAGAGGAACAACGACGGCGGAAGTACACCCGGTCCAGAAGATAGCATTGCATTTTACTCTGCTTCGTGGGTAATCCTTTGTAAATCATATGAATCTCCTCGGTTCGACGGGATCCCTTCTGCGCGTCGATTGCTTTGACAATGCGCCGCATTAGGAAACGGTCACGCGCGTCCATTAAGGCCTGTCTCACGATCGAAGTCGCAGATTCGACGTGCGTCCTCCTTTAACGATACACGTGCAGGACTCCACCCTGTGTCCGGCGCGTCATGCTCCTTGAACATAATCGTTGAGGATGTTGGCGGCTGGAAAAAATCCTTTATCGGTGTTCCGGTGCGAGAAAGGGCCGATGCACGTGAGTATCATGGTTATACGGTATGAATAGAACGTTAACAAGATTTATCGCGCGGGGAATTCGTGCTCGTCGGAGTCGAACTGAATCGGTTTTCGGGATCAACGTTCACGTCCCAACACGGTTTCATTGTACACACGCGTTTAACGCGCAGTTTATACCCGGCGCGTTTGTACTCGAAATCCGGTGGAATTTTGTCACGTTGAATTCCAAGAAGAGAGATTTCAGTTTCGATGAACGACACCGCCACGGGTTTGTCGTTATTCTTGGACATCTATGAATTTATAGACAGACCGAGTTCTACCTGTTCAGTGCGGCCCGTATTAGCAATTACAGGTCGAAGACAGTTCGAATTGGTTTCTGTAAATTGAACATGGCTCGAATTGGATTTCGTGAATTCTAATAATGTCTTCGTGGATGGTATGATTCAAACGGGCTACCATCGACGCGACGTAATGTATATCAATTCCCCTGGTTTCGAGGCATTGCGAATTCTGTAGTTCCTACAGTATCCCTAATCTAGTTTTGTGCATTTCATGCATATTGTATGGCGTTTTCTTCTTTTAATTTACCGAGCTTAATGGGATTTCACCGAATTCAGAATGCTGTTAACCAGTCAGCTGTGGCGACCTCTTCTGAGAGCGCGCACCTACGTGTGTCGCGAGAATCAAGCGATGACGGATATAGTCGTCAAACACAGAGTAAGTTGCGGTGTTAAAATATTGGATCAAAAAGACGGCTTTATTTTATAAAATGAACAATTTTATTACAAATATTTACTCATACACTTGACATAAACGTATACTACATACATAATAAACGAAAAACTTAGGAAAAATCAAATATTTATAAAAGTTAAAACTTCAAACTGCTGCTGTCGAGTGGTATTCACCAAAGCAAGTGTAATGTATTCGCCTAAATATCTATATTAGTCTTACTATAGATTAGTCCATCTATATTAGTCTTACGATATATATTTCTTTATTATTCTTTATCTCTTTACTTCTGTCGCTTAAGGATTCATACGTACAAATATTGTTGCATCTTGCCAAACCTTCCTCATCCTTGCCCTTACCCTGTGACTCACCCCGTTTAGTCACCCGTCCAATGTTTCCAATTCCTGACCTATGTCCCTAACTATTTTCCATCCCTACTTTCGACCTCTCCTATCACCCCTACTCCTATATTTCAGATCCCTTATAAACCCTTGACCATTCCTCCTCAAAGCTCATTACATTCATTATTATCTTACACTTCATACGAAAAGGTTCATTATACTTATTATTACCATACTACAAGACCAAGTTCGCTCATTATTACCATACAAGTCCAAGCGCACTCATTATCATTCTTACAAGTCTAAGTGTTAATAAAATCTCTTAAAAACCGAAGTGGAAGTTCAAATTTTCTCTGTGTACATTACACAAGGAATGACACATAAATGGCGCTCTGCACGTCGAACACCAATATCGCGATTCTTTCCTAATCTTTTTTTTATAACAAACTATAACACTAACATCTAAAAAACATTATCGTCGGACATGTATAAAGTGGTTATACGAACTGATAGGCAGTTCCAGATAGTGCATACGCATGAATTCGTGCATATGCATGAATTCATCTCAAATTATTTATACTTTTTATTTGTTTGTTTCATTTCGGCTTGACCTCAAAAGATTCTAAACATATTGAAATTTACGAATATATTATAGTTTTGACGAAAATTTCAATTTAAATAGCAAATGGTAACTAACGTTTACGCATGACGGATATAGTCGTCATAACACAAAATTCTGCCATTTCTGAATGACGGATATAGTCGTCATCCACAGCTGACTAGTTAATTACTTTTCACGAATGTAACGTGGGTTGCTATATAATAGTAAACTAAGAAAATACATCTGTAATTGGACTAGTGCGGATACTTAAATAAATTTCTAGTTTGACACCGATTTATTAATTTTTTTTGTTGGTATCCATTATTTAAGAGGCATCAGATAATATTCTAGATTTATAGTCCTGTACTTTTAACTTAATCTGCTCCGCGATGAATCAAATACATTTTTCAACTTTCTTATTTCTTCCATCACGTTTCTGCTTTAATGGATAGCTAGGTTTTATCAGCATTTTTTCTGAAAACAATTTCCAGTTTCCAGTAAATGACTGCTACATTTAAATATATTTAAAAATGCAACAAACATAACTCTTAATTACTTTTCACGAATGTAACGTGAGTTGCTACAGTTTCTTTCTGAAATGACATAATGAAATTAGTTTCGCCCGTCCAATATAATATTTATCAAGTCAATATTTATCAATCATCTTTGAAACTTTTCGATATGCATTTGGTCCCATATGTTCGAGGTCCTGCGTATACCAGATTATCTGCATCGAGTTCTGTAAACTCGGAATGATTTACATCCACTCCTATGGGTTCAAGTTGTTCCGTATTGAGTTCTATAAACCTTCTATGATCTGTATCGGGTTGTATGAATCCGGAGTGGCTTGTATCAGGTACTTTAATTCCACGATGTGTATCGTGTTCTGTGTACATGTGTACATGTTCTGTGTTCTGTGTATGTATCTGGGGTGGTCTGTGTCGAGTCTCGATCCAGAGTGGCGCGCATGAGTTTGCACGCGTCTGATTTCGAAATACACATTAGTTACATACATATTGCAGTTTTAGACACAGCTTCGTAGTTACATATGTATGCAGTTTTATACGGCTATTAATATACAAATGGATATATTTCTTCTCTATCGTATTATTTTTTGCAAATATCGCACTGATAGCAATTACTAAAATATCAATGCAATTATTGAGCATTGCACATCTGAAGATGCAATATTATTGTTACTATCATATTATTTTATTAAGAAATATCTACGATTAAAATTGTGTGAAATGTAATCTTAAGGAAAATTTCTCCTCTATTATTTTCCTTGGCCTTCTTCTATTATTGGCGATTGCTCTATTATTAGCGATTTTTTTACTCCTATTTTTGACTTAGATATAGCTGTTTCTATATAGGAGGTTACTATATATGAATCGTAGAACTAATTCACCTATTTCTTGCAGCTATTCAGGACCCGTGCTATTTGCAACGGTATCAGATTTGGCAGAGAATCGCCTGTTAATACTTCCTAGTATTCTGTTTCTCCTAAATGTCTCGTTTTGCTTATAAAGGCCGTATCCGCGTAGCGATATGTACTTTATTTTGCGTCGGAGCGGAAGAAATAAATTTTCCGTAGTTAAGGGTCTTATAACACATTCCTGGGGATGTCTCACGCCAGAGTACCTCTAAGAAAATTTTATCTCTTGCCCGACGCTGCGAAAAATATATATCTTTGTATGGTTCTTGCAAATAAATAATAAATTTCGAGGTGACGGAAGCATTTGCTTGTTCATGGTATTTTTTTTATGTTGCGTGTTACACGGGAGGCTTAACGAAACCTCTTCTTATTGGCAACGTTCGTGTAATTAAGGATTCCTTGTTCAGAAGTGATTCGTAATAATTTAAACTAAATCAACTTCTATTTTAGTATATTATCTTGAAAAACATTAATGCAATATATAGACACTTATACTATTCAGTCATCGTGAACGAACATATTTATTTGGAGTACTTGAATAATTTGCATTAAGAAATATGGAATATACATTAAATGCAAAGACAATTGAGTTACACATCAGCGTACATTATAAAAGTAATTAAATTTTAAATATCGCAATCCGAAGATCGTTGTAATGTAAAATAAGATTAATAGTTTTTTAAAGAATAGGAAAATCTGTGATGGTGAGAAATATTAATTTGAAGTGACCATTTACTAACTGTTTTCATAAATCTCTATGCTTAAGAGTAAATAACCGGGAAATTATTCTAGACGCGTTACAGCCGACATCGAGGATCTTTAGATGTGATAAAATGAAACGATCCAATAGCATCCGCTCGACCATGCCTACCGCACGTTTCTATAAAACGTTACAGCAGCTCATAAAGCAAATCCAAATGACTGTGACTCGTCAATTTGAAGGGCCCTTCGAGAAGGTATAAAAATGAAGCAATTACTTCGATAAAGATTGAGAGTTAAAAGAAAAACCATTTTTTCAACCAACTTTAAGTCCAATATAATTAGGAGAACAAAAATAAATTTCGTTGTGCGATATTTTCAAAGCGTACAATGTATTTCAAAATCAAACATTTTTATATACGATATATCCTGTATATTTTTTTGTTTTATGTAAATATTCTGAAATACGTAGTCATTAATTATCATAGTAATACAAACGTGCGTATTTGTTTTCAAACTTTACAATGCAAACGATATTCGATAAATTTCAGGCAAACAATATAGAATTTGTAGCCAATAATCAATAACACAATTGATGCAACACTATATTTATATCATTTTTATAATAATATAGATGTTCTATTCTATTAATATTTTTCATTTTACTTTAATGGAACAACAACCACGTATCGTGCAATCGAACCACGATTATTTATCTTGCACACAAAAAAGCCATCTCAATTCGCCCAACCATATATTACGTCGAACTTCAGGATTCTCTCTATTTTTCATAAAAAAAAAATCGGAGTCCCTGCGGAAAGTTGGCAGCCGTGCGGGAACTTTAATTGTGTCGTAAAAGTAGACACAAGAAGGCACGACCAACTTCTCTGTGCTTCTTGGACGCGGTAAATTAAGAACAAACGACGACCGCACAAGTTTTCGTGGTATATTTCGTTGAGCGTTCTACGCTTTCGCGCTGATAAACGTGGATAAGAAAGCACACTATTTATAAAACACGATATTTTCACGAAACCAGCCCTCCCCTTTATCTAGTCCTGGCACCCCGGCCAACCCCTTTAACTTCAATGCCGACTTGTTGTGAGCTTTCTGTGTCAAAGAATATACCTAACGATAAGGTCGATTTGTCAGGCATTTTTATGTACAGCAGTGTTTCAGTTGAAAGGAACTTGCCAGAGTCGTGCAAACATTTCACAGAGAACACTGACATATCGAAACATATTGGATATTCCGCTACTCACTGGTTTCTTTAACATATATGCATTTCTTGGATTGGTAGGGTTGAGTATTATACCAGCACTGTAATATTATTATTATTATTATTATCGTCTGTTGCTGCACTGTTGCTGCAGCTCTCGTTTTTTCTTCTAATCACTATAATAATAATAATTATTATTGTTGGTATCATAAATGGGCGCGTCTATAAACGTCTATAAACGTAAACATTATTGCATTCCTCCAGCACAAGGTGGAAACCGACGTTCATCTTTCTTGACGCCCAGAGTAGACTGTGCAGAAAGTGCGCGTAAAGGTGGAATTAAAAAAAGAAGAGATTCCCCTGCTCCCTTCCAAAGATACTGCACGTAGATGAAAAGTGGATAAAACTCTTTCAACGTCTGTCGTGGATGTCCGTAATTAAATCACGATTATCCGGCTACCATGAGAATCCGGGGTCAAGATCGTAATTTCTACTTCGCTGCGGAAAGGTTATCTGGCCGAACGCTTCCAGTTCATGGCGTTACTTTTGCTGGAAGTTGGCGAACGACGTTGGTAGCCTCTGATACGGCCAGCATGTTCACCGTGAATCGCGTTATCAGAACCCAGTCTCAACGGTACGTCCCGATGTCCGGTTAACGAAATGGTTTACGTTTAATTCGTTGCTTTCAATTCGAAACGGCTGGTGTTGCGCAATGCATGCCGTTTTCCTTTGAGACAGATTAGTGTGGCCCGTGGTTGAATACCGGGGAGCATTTGTTGTCTGTCGTTTCTGGGTGGGAGAAGATTAATTATGCTAATTATGTTAGTGGTTGAATTACGTCGCATTAGTTTCTAATTGCATGCTTGTAGTTGCTGGTGACATTTTTGGTATAGTTTGCTGGATCTATTGTACCTAGATTAGATTCTTCATTGCTGTGATATTGTTACTTAACATTGCGACAAATAAGTAAGGAGTGTAGACATTAATAAAGAGGTGTAGGTATCATGGAATTGAGTAATATAAATTGGTATTTGGGGAATATTTGCCGATTGCTTGTTTTGGGGGGGTGGGGGGGTGTCAATATTCAAGCCTGTTGTTTATCACTAATATTTAACACTATTATATTATGGAGTTATTCCGGTAATCTTTTTGTATATTTGCAGTGACCCTCTGTTTCTTCCAATAGCAAAGGATATTAAATCATAAATCAGTTAGCTCTGAAGTTGTAACGACTGCGAATAATAGCACCATAAAATGCAGGTGAATCGTTGCACATCTCAATATGATTAATTTTACGATTCATTTCGCAAAGCGACTCGAGGGGCAAAAGTGAGACCTAGGATTTCGGCATAATAATTATGAAAAATTTTAAATTATAATTTATTCAACAAAGTTCCGCGCGACGGAGAATAACGCTTCACATTCTGCCCCCCCTCCCCATCAGCTTCGCTTAATTAAAATTTGAAATTCAAGCAACAAAATATGCATGGATAAATACTTTTAACAAGATCGTTATCGAGTCGTGTATTTGCAAGCACGAATCTTTATTAAAATTCATACGACTGAATATGAATGGTACGAACACTCTTTAATATGTTGATCAATATGCGCCAGTCCAATGGGATCTATATATATTTTCATTAAACATGAAGATTGGTCTCTGGAGACGATCGTACTGTGAAACTTTCCAAACTGTTGTTAAACTTTACTTTATTCCATCTGCCGTCTAGTTTATTGGTAAATATCGTGGACTAACAGTTCAAGGGATTACTTTTTAATTCTCCCTCTGGAAACTTTTTTCATCGTTTATTGTTTTTAGTTGCTATACGTTATCTAATACTTAAAATTTGCATTACAGTACAATTTAACACATCCAGAAATATGTACTGTAAGCTTTATAAATAAAATGTTGCAGTTAGACGCGCACCATATGTAATTTTGCACCAAAATTAAATATCTAGTAACTGGAAAATCTTCTATTTAAACTAAAAATTAGAAAATGAACTTAATTGAGGGCTACATATAGTAATGTACATGCATGCATATATTACTGAACATATATTAACGTGTACGATGAGAGATACTTCCAATTAAACCATCTTTGACAAAGAAAAATCTTTGTCACAGTAGATTCTCATTTAACGACATCAATATAAAAGTTGTTTAAAATACAGTAATACCTCTACATTAACAGTTACACAATCTTCGCAAAAATTGGGCGATTAATTTCCTTTTCACGAGAGTTTCATAAAAAAACAAAATGTTTGCAGTTTTCAAGCGTCCCGCTAGATCAGCATGACATCGCTATAAGTCTGTCAAACAAATTGTCCGGTCAATGACAATTGAAATCCGCACGTCCTTTCCACGCCTCTCTTCAATCTCCCCGAGAATTATCTGCGATTCGAGGTGAATGCTGGGTCACCGGTTAATGCAAACCATTAGTCTCGGAAACGAAAAGTCGTCGTGACAAAAAATGCACTCACCGCGAACAGCAAGACCCTGAGCTTGCAAGCAGTGAAACTGCTGCTTCTAAAAGAGCGTAAGTTACGTCCCCATTATTGCCTCTGGTCCTGATACACATGTATCTTATTCGTTCCCTTAACTAACAGAAGCAGCAAATTACAGAATGTATGAACAAGGAGTGTTTAGACAAAGAATAAATACGTAATGAATATATCAATAGATGTGATATTGTAGATACATGTATGTATAAGTTTTATATAAGCACATCTTCATTAATCGAAGAGACACGTAGTTTATGTAGTTTTCAAATATAGTTTACAGTATTCTATTATTTTTATTATTACTTATTTGAGCGACACTTCGATCAAGTAAGTGGTGCATTTAAATGCTCATTGAATGTTTCTTTAATTATGGAACTTATTTAAAGTTCGGCCAAATATTTATATTGATTTTTGATAGGTAGAAATTCTTTATTTTCTGGAATTCTGTCTCGCAGCAAACATGGAATTTATGTATATTGCTTCCTCACTTTTCTTCTAAGGAAACATGTTATACACGGAGTGTCAGCGAGGGAGTGAAGTTTCTGACAGATTCAGTTTGAAGTTGTGATAGAATATTTCTCGAGTGTATTACCGTGCGTCTAGAAACTATATACTGTAAATCTTTTCGAAAGATTTGTTTCAATGTGAATGAATTTGTTTGTAGATGAAACCAGTGTATTTTAAAACGTAAATTATAGTGCTGGTTAAACTTATTGATCCTAATTAGATGTATTACACTTCCAGGCTTTTCAAAATGCAAGTTTTAGTACTTTGTTATTCGCTGCAACAATAATTTATGCTTCCATTGCTATAAATAAATAGATGAATGAATAAATCGATAAACTCTCTTATCGTTGGAAAAAAGATTTTTAGTGCTTTAGGCAATTCTGAACAAAGAATATTATATCCATTATGGGTTAACGATTTTATTGTAGGTATACATTGCTGCTGTTTCTCGTGGCTAGAAGAAAGGCCAATTGTATGTATTCAACTTTCGAGTACCACTTCTCTGTTCCGCTAAAATTTGTTTCATTTATTTATAACAAGGTGTGTTCATTGTACCACACGATTTACAATCGACGACACTTGACATATATACATCCAACTCTTGCTTTGTACTTCTAATTAATGTGTTTGATTGTATCGCTTTAAGGTCCATTTATTTTGAATTCAAACAAATCCTCATTGCGAATGCATATCTGAAATAACATGCATAAAGTAAATGGAAACGTTAGTGGGGTAATTATGGTAAACATAATAAAGTTCTTAATTAATCCCATAATATACAATCTATTTAATAGAAACTTATTATAGAATAGAATAGAATTTTATTTGCTTTTCGGCCTCACAGCCATGAAAAGGAACTTATTTTACATTCTTAATTTTACTTTACATTACGTTCTCCTTCACCTGCCTTACGCTACATTTCTTTATTCCTACTTACTTATTATCTATAACCTTATACTATTATCTATAACTTTATACTATTATCTATAACCTTATACTATACACTAACATAATGTACACTAATACTATACACTATACCCTAATTTGTATGTTAAAGCATTTGTATCTCTCTATCACATTCAATGCCATCTATCCCCACTCTTGTCCTCCCTATTCCTTCTTTTTCTCTCTTATTTTCCTTTCCACCTGTCTTAACCATTCTTCTGCCTCCTCGCTTTTCCTACCACTGACCAGATCTTCAACCCTCATGTTCCCTCTTTCCAGCTCCCTGCAATCTCTTACTTACCATATGTTCCAAGGTCCCCCACCCTTCCTTGCATAATTCGCATCTCCTTTCTTCATCATCTTTCCAATATCTATTCCACGTCTCCGTGTTCCCGCACCTCGCCCTTGCTATCAGCCTTTGGCTGTTTTCCCTACCCTCCTTGGCCAGGTACTCCGTTAGCACCCCCGTCCTTATGTGCTTATATCTATTTTTATATTTGCCCCTCTCTATTGCATTGCCTTGCCCCTGCCTTTGAACTTGCTGGTTCCTTTCTTTTAGTCTCATCCCAACATTTTGCCCCTCACTTCTTAGTTGGTCTAGTCCTGCTTGGCTGACCCCGAGAAACTTATTATATTTTGTACATTACAGAGAGAAGGATTTGATTTTGCGCAGGAAATTATTGGTTTTCAATCACTAATTTATTCAAGGGTCTCCAATTACTAGCAAGAGCCATAAGATATGTGTAAAAGCAGTTCTTGTAACGTATATAACGCAGTTATGCATTTAAAGTAATAGAAATTAATGAATCGAGTACGAATGCAGTCCATATAGTTATCTCCCTTCTAACATAACCATTGTACCAAACGTATTAAAATTCCTTCATTTATTCCATCCACAAAATAGATGTCTAAATACGATTACAATATTTGAGACAGTACATAAGTAATTGAATAATCGCAACAGATCTTCATATTCTACATGAGTTTTAAATTCCCAACAAGTAAATCAAGCAACATCAACAAATTTACATATTAACGATTTTAACGCACGTTCACGACTTATTCCTCTAAAAATTAACAATGTTTCGTATTACTATCTGAATTTCTACTTCTCCGATCTCGTCCCCCTTTGTAAAAAGTAAAAAGACAAGAGTTCCGTAAGCTTTACAATATTTATATTCGTGCAGCGCATTTCGCATAAAATTCCCCAAAGTTGTTCGTTTCATTTATTTTTTCATTTATAGCTATTCTGATACTGTCCACGCCAACAAGTAAAATGGGTATCCCATATTCGTATCTTCTCCTCTGTTCAAGCAATCTGGTCAAGCTATTTTTTTTCACACCCCCATCTATCAACCCCTACGTCTCGATGAAACCCCGTACATTCTCCGTATTAACTCCTCAGAAGGAAGGTCAAACGCTTACGCCCACTTTTAACGCTCTTTGCAATCCCACGAAGGATCGCCGCGATCAGCTGATTCCTGCTAATCAAGATCGTTGTTGGCGGGGCCCTGGATGGAACACGGGTCGAAGAACCGAGGTATTCGTCGGCCTTCTTACGGGCAATTCGTGAAACACGATTAACGGCAAAGTTCGTTTCGTTCGGACTTGCTGGCTGCAGCGTTAATGAACCATAGTTCGCTGATTCGACGATGAGGATTCGGGAGTTAATCGTCCGCGCCACGAAAGCAATTTCGCCAACTCGACTTGTTTTGCTCGATAAGGTCTCTCCAGGCGATTGTACTTTTGCACGTACACACACGGCCATACGTGTATAGGTTGTTTCAGTGGGCTTGTTTTCGAGATGAATTGAACGATGGAAAGCGGTTTATAGGTACAAACGTGTGACCTATATACCAGGACTTTGGTACAACAGTTTCGGTTGGCCTCGGGGATTCAATAACTCGAATGTGTAAATGAATTTCTTTGAGTGATTTTATGGTTTCAACAATTCTTCCGTAATGGTAACTTTTCTGTGAAACGTGATCAAATTACCTGCGATAGACAATTGAATGCATTTGGAGAAAGTTTCGAAAATTTCTATAAATATTGTATTATTCTTTTGCGAGATTACCTTGTTGGGAAAATGCGATTTTGTTTATGCGATACTTAAGATATGAATGTATTTTAAATTGAGGGTTGTGTAGCTAATAAGAACAGAATATTTCGAATGCAAGAGTTATGTGAAACACCCCGCGCATGCATACAATCACTGCATGTCCCTTTTCTGGATTCAGGCTCGCGTTCTTCTCGTTTCTACCAACAATGCAGACTTTTACAGTCAATCTCGTTTCGTCTGAATGGGCGGTTCGAGTTCGCTTCATCCAACGTGGAACGTGTGCATGCGCTCTCAAGCACACGCGATAGATTTGCCTTCCCGCCCTTCGAGTTTTCATGGAAATTTTGTTTGCCGCATTAAAGCCTCCCTGTTTTGATGTATATTTAATCCTAACTTGTGTATTTTTTGTAGCTACAGGATTATGATATATTTTTTAGTCTTCTCGATCATTGTCTGTCTTATGCTTCATCAGTTTTATTTCTATGATTTTCATTAAATTTTCAATGGTTTGGAAATACATAAACTAATACTTTCAGAATAAAATTATTGTTTGTTTATGAATTTTTTTGTTTGTTGAGAAATAGATAAAGGATTGTGGATATTGCTTCCATGTAGAAGTTCTGATTTATCTTATTAGCTGTTTCATGATTTTTTGAATTTTCTGATCTATGTCCTTTGAAACTATTCACGCATATTTTTCGTATACCTTCCACTGTATCATAAGTTACTACAATTATTTTATTCTTGACTCATTTATTCGATTATTACGAAACCAATAAATGTGTCTCGCAACTCGTCTCCCATATTTGAATTTTATATAATTTCCTTCAGCAATAAATAGTATAGTTTGCAAGTTTTATTAATCAGTCAAACGTTTTAACCAGATTAAACGCCGTTACTATCTCCTTCTTTTAAAAGAAACAATCTGATGAAAACGTTAGCAGCGCGAGGAATATTTTTCTTTTAATAAACCCTTCTTAGAAAGTCTCATGCAGGAGGAAGTCAAATTGGATTATCTCGTAAGAACGTACAGTAGCGTATCAACTACACTAATTCAAGCTTAACAACGATCAAGAAGAGGAAGAACGAGTACAGAACGTAACGCCACATAGCGCATGCTTTCTTTTTTTTCTTTCGCATCGACTGATGCCGTGTAGTTTCTTAACTCCCGTTCTGTACATTCACTAGAATGCATCCCGAACGATAATAAGTAACAGCCTGAAAGAGATTCGTTATGTCTGGCAATTTGTCGCGTTCCACTGAAAGCCAATAAATACCGTATCGTTTTATTTCGAGGAGGCACGTTTCAACACCCGTTCGTAAAATAGATTTATCAGGTGCGCTAGATACACTCTAGGATTGTCCGCTTTAATTGCTGCAGGAATAAAACGACGTGTTTGAGACTTTAAAACTATTTTCTCTTCTAATTTCTCTTTCTCCATGGTCGATGCTGTTGTTTTACATCGTGGAATCACATGGTGGAATGATATCATTTTTAGGGAAATTTGATTGTTTTCGTGTTAACATTGGTGTGTTTCAAAGAATAATTATATTATAGTATTTGAAGCTATTTGCTCTTCCCGCCATTAGCGTATATGTGTGTGTGGGGCCTTAGCGCTGTATGTGTGCTCACCGCCCTAGCATTTTTTTGTTCCTTTTTGTGCAATGCATGATCGGCGAGTACGCAGTATAAGTTTATTCAATAGTATTACATTATAGATTAGTTTAGTTATATCATCATGCTTGTGTTATTTCGTTGTATAATCAATAAAACCATATATCGATAACTGCCACTCTTTCAGTATTCGATACGAGTATTAATATTAACTGTAACTACTGTAGGTGGCATTGATAGTAAATTGACCAGATTTTAATGTAATAGATATTGGTGTTAGATTTAGATTTAGATTTGAAATGGAACAAAAGCTGTAATTTGAAGTTATTTTTATGTACTAGTTTTGGAGAAGGATTAATTAAAATAATTTAGCTGGAGCAATTAATATTTTGATTAATAGAGGAATTATAATTTCCCATGGGCATAAGATATAAAAGAAATTAACAGATCATATAAATTTCACTTGATTAACCATTAATAAACTATTTATGTAAATATAACATGCGCACGGAATTTCTACTAAATTCTCAGGGAGATAATAAGAGTGAGCTTAAACGAAATCTCAAAAAAGCGTTACTAATAAATGAATTCAAATTATTATACGATTGGTAAACCAACTGTATATAATATATTAAGAAAGAGATTATAATTACATGATTTTTATTCAATTAGCTCGAGAACATTAATATCCTATTATCTAACATTCCAAGTGCACGAGAGTTTTTCGTTCCAGCTTTACTTCGTTATGCGTTTCCGCTTACCTCCTCTATTCTTGTGCTGAATTATTCTCGTTTTGAAAGTAGGTCAACAGAATTTCGAAGAAATCACCAAAATTTGCATGCAAATTGTGATGAAAAATATGCTTTAAAATCTGGTGCGTTAGGGGTACATTGCGAACGGATCTTGGAAAATTTGAAATTTGATGGAATGGAAAGATTTTGGTCGAATTTCCATCGATATTGAACGCGTCCTGCTCACTGGGATGCAGTAAGTTGATTCTGCTGGAGCAGAAGTGTTTGACTAGTAGGTTTTCTGATTGAAACTTGTGGAACATTTAAGACAAAACGTCGAACATTTACTTTACGTTGAACGAAATTTCTGTCGAGACAATTCCTTGATCCAGATTTTTAAAAGATTGAATTTACTTTAAGGTCCGTCTTTGACTAACCCTTAGAGATATATTAGACTGAATGGTATATTTATTGGAAAATATTTCTTTAATTTTTATTACGATTTCGTGTTTGACGTGGATCCATAATATTGTTACGTTGATTTTATGAAACACAGAAAGGTAACGCAGTCTTCCGTCTCTAAACGTTCTGTTTGGATTTCCGTGTCGAATATCAAAGTAATTTTTACGAAAGCAAACTAGCACGAATATTCATTCGCAGAGCGCAAAGAAAATACATGCATATGAAAATATTTTAAATAACCTTCTTGAAATATTATATTTTAAGGTTTACTCGCTGGTAATTTATTATAGTTTCATATATTTACTATCCTTTTCCCTTTGCGTACATTCTTTCTTATTTTGCAAATAATAATGCAACAATTAGAAACAGTTCAAATAATTTCAATGAATATTTTACACTCATACATATATAAGCATTCCTCTCTGAGTCAATATTTTCTGAGCCTCCGTTATTTTGACTACTGCATTCAATTGGGATTTCAGTTATCATTTAATCTTTAATTAAAAATGGTTTTTCAATTATAATGTAAACAATTTGTAAAACATAAACGTACGAAATTAAACGATATTTTAAATAAAAAATAACTGCTATCCTTATTTGTATTAATGTTCATTTATATTTTCATGTATATACGTTTAGTTCGTTGTAAAAACAAAAATGCAGTGGAATTCTTTACAGAGTAAAGTGTTCTCTTTTTCAAACGATTTCATTCCTTTCCCCAATTTCCACTGACATTTATCTGAACCGTTGTAACGCTTGCGGTACATGGAACACGAATTCAACCCGTGTAGGTACTGTAGGATATCGTGCGTCGTGTAAATTAGTGCGCTAATTAATCGGAACGACCACTGACCGTGCACCTACATACAACGTATATCTGTACATGTAGTCTACAAAGGAGCATCAGGTTCGCCAGAGTAGGGAACCTTATGTATTGTCCTACTAGCTCGTGCCGTTTACTTGTATCTCGAAGGGAATTTGAAGATTGCCTCGAGCACGGAACAAATTCTAATATCTCATAATTTTCAGTTCATCGCGTTGTTCAAACATTCAACGTCGATCAACTTGTACAATATAATTAAAATATTCGAGGTAAACGAATTTATGACTGATTAAATTGTACTTACTCTCTTAGAAGTAAAATCTTCAAGTGTGTTTGACAATATTTCGATTGAAAACTAGCACCCTTCAATTCAGATGACCTAGGTAGATCAATAAGTGGAACATGCTTTTTCCCCTGTAAAACGTGGTAAAGCTTGTTTCTTTTGGTAAAAGAAATTTGTGAACTTTGTGGATCGGCGATAAGAGTGCAGAAAATTGTATTACAATGCTGACTGGTTAGAAAGAAGTTCCTTGCGAAACATTGTGTAGCTTTGGTTTAATTCGGTTACGCATGTAATCTTAAGAACCGAGGGGTTGTCAAGGTGCGAGGTATAGCGAAAGAATGTTAGTGAACCGTCTGTTATTTAGTAAGAACAGCCATTACTTCAATGACTCACTCTGCCTCCTTATACTAATATTATACATAGCCTACATAACACGTAAGTAACAATGGCCATTGATAAAGCATCCAATTAAATGAATAAGAAATGTACAATATAATAACAATCATAGTAATACCACTACTACTAATAATAATAATAATACAGAAAGAAATCCTCTGTCCTGGAAGCTCCAAACAATAATAATAATAATAAAATAAAAAAATCAGGCACATCTGGCTACCCTTTCTTATTTCACAAGTTTTATAACAATGCTGTAAGTATACCAATATAAATATTTTATATGCATAAAGTTGGCATGTAGCGGCGCATTCGCGTGCAAAGAGGTAAAGCTAACGAGCCGTGGCAGCAGTGGTGCACGTTCTGGCTATTGTTGTCAGGTAAATCGACGTCCGAATCAATTCTAATATTTCTCGCGAATCGATTGTTATCGGCACGGATGCAACGAGTTGCCGGCGGCGTCGCTTCATAATAATAGATCTCCATGATAATGAAGCGGAAAAGCATTTTGCGATGCGGATGCAACGGTAATTCCGCCATTCTAGACAGGCGTATGCTGTGCCTAACGTTGATGCATTAAAAGGGACAAGTAACGCGCGTTCATCTTTGTGCGCCTGCTTTCTTGTAAGTTACACCTTTAGAGTAATTTACACCTTTAGGTCGGAAGCTTGAAATTACTAGGCGAATGAAATTTCATTCAAGCATGTATGGTATTTGCTACTGTGCGAAAAACTTACATTCGCAGAAAAATTTGTTGCTGTTGTTAGGTAGTATGATGATCCATTTTTTTCTTCATGTCTTATTCTATGTACATACAGTGTTTGGCAAAGGCCTCCGGCTAAACAGTAATTTTAATATACCTACCATTCAAATAAAAATTAGTAGTACTGTTTTCATGAAAGATCTAACAAATGGTGCTTTGTAACCTAACAGACAAACCATACTTGGGCAACGAGTTACTGTTGAAATATTATTGTTGAAAACCCTTAATACCGGCGATATAATAAAATTTACCCTTTTGGTTGAACATTTTCGGCGGGCACTGTAACGCACGAGTTGTCTCATTCTCAATAGATCCAAATTTTAATAAATAATAATCCGTCCCGCACCGGCGGTATATACCGTTTCATTTTCGCTGATAGATCGAATATAAATCCGCATGTATGCACACGAATGCGCGCATGCCGCGAGGCGAGCAGCTACTGGAAATCGTGGGGAATCTCTCGGGCGAAAGTAGCGGCGAATCGAAAACGCCTGGAAGTATTTGCATGTACTGGAAAATTCGAAAGAAGCTCGGGGAATTTCAGGCGTCGCCGTGAAACGGTTTAAAGTTTCGGGATTGGAAATTGGAAACGCACACCCACGGCCGATCCCGGTGCAGATGTAGGTCAGTTTAGGTAACCGCTTCCTGTTCGTCACTTCCTCTATTCGGCCCGACTTCGGCACGACGCTGCTCGCACCCCTCGAGTTTACGCGGGGAACTTTGTTTTTACGGACTTTCGTTTCCCCTTGACTTCGTCGTCGAATTGTCTGCTGTGGAGAGACGGTCCAACACCGTTCGATCCTTTCCTTCTTTTCGTTTTTCTTTGTTTGGAGTTCGATATCGATGGTCGATAGAATTATTTTGCGGTTGAACGAACAAGTTTAGTGGTCTGTGATCGCATGCGAGTGTGGCGTCGTTAATGTTCTTCTTTTTTAAATTCGTATTCATTGGGATTGTATGATATAATAGTTATAGCGAGTGTTAGAATAATTGTGACTGTTGTCGTTTTAGTGTACCTATAGTCGCGAAAAGTGGAAGTTCTTTTCTCTGTTCTACAGTTAGTATACAGAATATCTTTAAAGTAGTTGTCTATATTGATATACGTGTGTGCCGCCGTAGATTAATCGTAGATACAAAGGGGTGAACTTAGCGACCTGAACGTTATGGTAAATGTCTAATATTAGAGAGCAATTTCGTGATTCTGTTCACCACAGAACCCGAAGACCACGGTTGTATTAGCTCGGCAAATGTTCCACTGCAAGGTAAACATGCAACAGGAAGGAAAATGCGGGAAGGGGTAGGAAGGAGGGAAGAAAGTCAAATTGCAGTACCTAGAAGGTGCAACGTAAATAGTCAATACATAGAAAATTAAGGGAGAAATGAATGGAAATAAGTTGGACAATTAAGGAAATCAGCTGCATCTGCTCGAACGGAAGAGGTTCGGGGATTTGATGGACTACATATGCATAATGTAAAGGTGAAGTAAATACCGAGAAGAAGGAAGTAAAATATTATTTCTGGGGTAAGGGCCGAAAGGATTATCGAATAACGCAAAAGTCAAGTTAGCTGTTAGTATAACTTACGCGGGATAAGGACGCACATATACTTTTTTTTATGTATATTCACTTTCAAATTGTTGAACAGCTTACTATTCTATTTCGAAAGAATAGAAGTATTTTAACCCAGCATTCCTAACTAAACGAATTTCAATTTTTATATCAAAGCTTCAAATCGAAACATATGCTTCATCATATTGTACATCATTTTTTCCACAGAGAATCGCAGGAATAAAACTACAAATAAAAAGTACAAATATCACACAAATTTCGATGACCTAAATTGCGGCATATTTCCAACAATTAATACTAAAATTTCTTATACACGCGTGTATCGTGCAAGCATGCAACAACTAATGAAAAAGGCTCATAAAACCCAAGGTGCACACGAAACCTGTATCTAAGGCGAAAAATGAGCGTCTATTAAGTGTACGTAGCTAAAACAAGAAACGATGGGACGAGCAGAATATAAAATAGACGACAATGCGTGCAAAATATACGGGGGACCATTATAACAACGCAAGCGAGAAATAGAATAACGTAGAAAGCGTAGATCAAAGGCAAAAGGGCACAGAGGACATTAAACAATTGCATGAACCGCGTTGAAGAATATGAAAAGTGGTAAATTGGTGGCAGGGTAGGAACGGAATCGGAAGAGGAAGCGGGCCGCGACACTGGACCTTCGCGTGTACACAGCTTCGCGTGCTTTTCGCTTTGTGCAAACGCACGAACAAGCTCTCGAGCTCGTGTTTCGGACGACGTGGTACACACAGGTTTGTCGACGACAGGGTCGATGAGTGCAGACGGTCCGACCAAAGGAATTTTTAAACCACTGCAATTGCGTTTGGTTTGGTATGGAGCCGGAATCGACTGGATCATTCGGTTTACGCGAATAATGAATACTGGATGAATAGCGTAACTACTTGTTACGTACATTTTTCGTTTACGTACCTTTTTCGGAATTTGGAAAGGCCACCTTGGCGTTCGTCGATACTCGTATGGATTCGCGGGCTTGCCAAAAAGTACTTGCCGATCATCTTGTACCATAGTTCTGTTGTTTTCCTTCGGCTAAATTACAATTTATGCACGATAATGCGAGAATTCACGTTTCTGCCAGCACTAGGCAGTGGTTGCAAGGAAGAAAAATCCGCACTCTCACCTGCCCAGCGAGATCTCCTGATGCAAACCATGTAGAAAATCTTTGGAACCAACTTGTACGTGATGTGTACGACAATTGTCAGCAATTTCATACTGTCGCCAAATTGAAAACTGCGATACTTGAGGTCTGGAATCGCGTTTCACCACAACAGCTGCAAAATCTAGCAGAATCAATGACCAAGGGAATGAAGTTGTTAATAAAAAGTGGTGGGAAAACAATAAATTATTGAAAATATTTGTTCCTTAAAGTTATTATGTTAATATAATATTTTATAAAGAGTTATTTTACTTAATTGAAGTTTTTGTGTTTCTGCTAGTGGATCCATCATTTTTTTACGGTCGCAAATTGACGAATGTCAGATAAATGTTTACGGTACAAAAACGAGGCACTATATTAATATGAAATTTTGCACATATACTCCATAGTGACTAGACTACATGCTGAATAAGTTTCAGTCGAATCGGTTGACTAGCTCCAGAGTTATCGCAATAAATCCAAGTGGATCTATATTTCTGTTACACACTGTTTGTACGGGACGGTGCAAGAATGCGTGTCACTGTTTCAGAAGCGAAGTCAGGAAAGATGAAGTGTAGTTAAAAGTTCGAAGATGGTTCGAATATTGTTATTGAAAATGCAATTTTCAATTCATCATTGTACTAATTGTATTAATTTTATTCATTTGTTACGATTAAACTGAAATTTTCGTTTGTTTTAAACGGTTTTAGAAGATACAATGTATCGATAGAATGTTATGCTTCATAGAGGGAAAATAATAAATACATACCTGTACGTATTAGTATGATCAAGAAAGAAAAAGAATGTGGAATTGAATATAACGGCTGTATAATTTCGCGGAGGATATGAAAAAAGTTCATGCTTGAAGAAAAGCACGAATAAAATAAAACTGTGCAACTTTCCGATTTGCAAACGATTTTTCGAGACAACATTGTTTGACACTTCATGGGAAGGCCATTCTTCCGAGTTTTCACGCAATAAAAATTAGAGTGCTTTATACCGTGCATATTTTGAATTTAATTATTGCACAACAGATAATATCTTCCTCTTCACTGATTCATCCTCTTGATCGTCACAAATGAAATAAATAGTTCGGTACGTGTTTCTACGTACTCTATTCACCTTGATGCACGTACTTTTTTATTTTTCACCGGGGTTGTGAGCAGGTTTGCGAAAAATACCCATTACCGTTCAGTACAATGCTTGCGATCCATTCTACCGCGAGATACAACAATTTGTTAAAGCGAAACCGGAAAAGCATTTTAGGCTACCCATCCTCCCTTCCGCGTACTCCATTTCCCTGAGTGCGACTAAATCGTCAAAGATCGTTCGAACATCTTTCAAGAAAACGTACCGACGTCATCTTGGGAAAATGGACTGCGCGAACGGTAAAGTGGCAGGAGTTGGGGGGAGAAGGAATGGTTTTAGCATGACGGAATGAGAAACGCGATTTCCGTCGGTGTCGAACGGGACGATAAAGTTTTAACCACTTAAGTTTCACGGAAGTAAACGTTATGATGGCTAAACGCTCCGCAATGTAACATAGTACAAACATGAAAAAATAAATATCAAAGTTTTACGAAAACAGTAAGAAAAGTGTCTGCGTCTTGTAATATTCAATGAATAGACTGGGTGTACAATTGTAATATTAATCGCAAATTAACTAATGAAATGAATGGTACTATTTATTATTATTATTACACGAATCGCATTGGAAGTATTGCCGCAAGGATAATCAACGATAGCGTTTAAAAATTTCTACAGTCTGTTTCGTCGTACATACAGGTCAGAGGAGTTTCCCCTTTGATAGACCGTTTGTCGAACGAATACGAAATCTTCTTGGTATGGCTTACGTGAGCTTGAAAGTTTTGGTCATCTCTGGCTCAAGTGATCTGGCGTTATCGGTCTATGCAAATCGCGGTGGTGCCAGTAAACTTGCGGGTGACCGCTTAATCTTAATGTAGCACACCACCGAATGCGTTCTGGGAGATAATTAACTTCACCACCAATCGTTTCCTTACTAGATATTTCTTGCTTGTGGAACGATGCGATGGGTCAAGTGTTCTCGTTGGGTAGTAGATTGAAAGTTTCCATGTGTTTATTTCGGCGATAATCTTGCAAAAAGTTGTATTCTACCTTTCTCTGTGGAAATCAACATCGTCGGAAATGAAAGCTGCGAACTTTCGGAAAGCTTTCGTTATCTAAAAGTGTCGGTGATATACGGGCGATCGATCGTTTCGTTCGATTAAAGCGATTGCCGATAAATGGAATTAAACTTGTTATAGAAGTGGGGACGCGAGAACTCCGAATGGAATAAATTTGCAAGTCGTTTTATATGGCAACTCAGAAGTGGAAGTAGTTTTTTTCTAGTAGTTTTAGTGTTCGTAAGGGTTATTTTATGTTTTTCAATTCAATTAAATTGAAGACCATTTTGTTAAGGCATTCCTGCTTCATTTTTTCCCATCTGGTGTTTTATTGCTTGTCAAAGTTTATCTCGCGTTTCTTCTCTTTGGCGTAGTCGCGTTTACATTAGGGTTACGAGACTAGTTGTCAAGGAATATCTTAATGGAAACATTGTGTTTTATTTCACATTAATTATATATTTAATTATTGATTTATTGTGTACTGAAAATTAAATTTTACTCGTTCAGCTATGAATATAACAACGGATCAATATTAAATTTATTATTGAATGCATATGTAATCCTCTTCCTGAAATGGCCAATTATTGTATCATTTACCCTTATACGACCAAAGTTCATAACTAAAAGAACAAGTCATGCTATTATTAGATACGACGAAAGAAAAATATTATCACCTGCAAAGAAAACAATTCAAAAAGGAGCAGAAAAATCAGAATGGTAATTTACCATTAAATTCCTGCTAACACATCCTCAATTTCCAAGCAAGAACAAGTCACGAACATGCGAATTTTTCCCGTCCCTCACTCTAGAAATTTCCTTTCGATACCAATCTTTGAATTCTATTTTCGCTGATTTCCAAGGGTGCGTTCGTTAGCTGAAAAGAGAAAAATGTGTTCAATGTGTTAAAATCTTGCGATAAAAGTGTCGTGCTGTTTAAAAGACGATACGTTTCCGAAACACGAATAGAGACAGCCATATAACTTCTGAATTTCAGAAACAATTTAATCGAATTTTCAGAGAATTTATACGCGGATAAAAGATTGCCGTTGCGGCGAATGAAAGCCGTTTCGGTCGAGCAGAACACTGCACGAGAGTGGGTTCCGTTTTTGAAAACTGCGGCAACATTAACAGAGAGCTGCCATTATTTTGGAATCTACACGAGCTGCTGATGATTATCAGACTTGCATTAGTACATACAGCTTTCTGGTCGGATTGTATGGTTCGTTGCTCTGATTTCGTTTTAAACTTTTGGAGAAATCAACTTTCCTAAGTCGTTGGCTTTAGTAGTTTCATTGGTTATCGTTCTGGTAATTTTCGGGGAGAAAATTTTGCTGCCTGATGAGAGGAATAATAATTGATTGACCCATAGAATACGATTTCCTACTTGAAATATTTACTTCTGGTGATCTCGGCGATCTTCTGGATTTTTCGGTTTCAGTGATCGTTATCTTGATGGAATGAAACGATATTTTTTCATTCAGTGACCTAAGTTCTTAATAGTCCTACAAAAATACTTTTATCAACATATCAATATTTATAGGTATACATATACATACATTTAGTATTAAAATCAAAAGCGACTTTATTTCTTTTTTTAATTAAGCTGAATATTATTGTCTCAGATATATCTACAATCGAAATAGAATTATTCTATACTTCTTAATATGCATTAGCAGAGCTTTCATTTTCCAAATTTCACCATTAACAGATTACGTGCATTAACGTACACGCAACTGCCATTCGTCCAACATTTAAAAAAAAATCCTACTCACCAGGAACTTCATTAATGCACGCACACAACTCCATCGCCGGTTCGAAACCTAACAGCTACCGTAAAATCCTGAATCTTGTTCAATTTCCAAGCAAGCGTTTAACGATTTCTCTAAATACCGGCGGTGGTAGTAAAAGCTTGCGTTCGTAAAATAGAAATTCATAAAGGGAACCCTCTCTAAGATCTGCTAGATTTCGACGATCGTTCCGCCGCGGTTCCCGATACAATGGCAAGTACAATACCCACGTACAGTAGAAACAGCGTAGCGAAGCTGGCTGTGCGTAACAATGCGTAAATCTTAAAATCGCGACAACGCTTGGCTCGCCAGCTCCTCCCTTCGATCGTAAAATATTCCAGCGGGAGAAATATACGAGTCGAGCGGGCTGGCTGTCGTTAAAAGGAGGCGGGGGTGGCGAGGCTTAATAATGCGTTAGTTGTGTGCAGTTGAAACGACGGAGAGGTTTGCGTATATCGATCGAGGGTGAGAGAGATGGGAGGAAATAGCCTAAGAAGATTGATGTGATGTACAGGTGGGCATTCAGGACAAATGAAATGAACAATCATGGTGTACGTTGTGCTTGGAAATTATAAAGCTTGAGAGAAGATTTAGAAATGTTCCTAATTCCTATAACTATTCGTAATGTAAATTGCTAATAAATTGAATTCTATATACGCTGTCGTGTTGACTGTAGAAGTTTGGGATTTTGTATATTTGTATATATTATTTTGTAGTACTAATTAGTATTGTGGGATTGGAAGTTTTAATGAAATCAAGCCGGTGTAAGTGTAATATATTTAACGATGAGACACTATTATATATTTATTAACAATACGATACTATTCCTTCTACGCTGTCCTACACTGTTCTACGCTGTTCTACTCTATTCCGCTACTCAATCCACACTCTTCCGCTCCTCGCTCTACACTCTTTCGCTGCTCAATCTACTCTGTGCATTTCCATTCATACATCCATTCGCCCTCAGTCATTCTCGTCTCTCTCTCTCTCTCTCTCTCTCTCTCGTACCCTTAAAACATAGCAAATAAGGGACACGGTTCTGCAGGCCATCGCTGCTCGCCTGCAGAACATCTGTGTCCCAGGTAGCGCGGTCAAAAATGTCCTGTGCCCCGACGTTGGGCGCTTTGCACTCCCACAGTATTATATGTCAAGACTGACAAGCGTTCAGTTCAGCTTGTACCTATGGATGGTTTACGTTTTTTAAGGAAAATTTAATGCAATTATTTAAATGATGGTTGAATGAATAATTGTAACGCAATAAAACAAGTGATGTCTTTAAACGGCACAGAAAATGCAATCAGATGCACGTCTGATAAGATCAATAAACTCCAACTCCATGTAATACTTATCATTTGTATTCCAAGGGCAAAGAGAGTTGAGAATTCCATGGGATCTGATATAAAGCTCGGCAGCATGCCTTTTAGAAGAGAGATCGCGGGTGACATTAATTAGAGAGTCACTACGGGCAAGCTGCATTAAGTAAATGGGGCCTTGGTTCGCTCACATTGCTCCCATAAAAGACTCGTGATCGTTTGTTTTCCCGGTGGAAGTTTGTGCACGATGTTTGGCCGCGAGAATTTGCGGGGTGAACAAATTACACTAAGCGCCAGGCGGCATGGTGTTCCCCTTTTGTTCCGTGCACCACACTCTGTTAACTTCTCCTTCGATTCTGTTGAATAAACAATTTTTTCCCACGGTTTTGCTAAAAGAAAACACAGGTGCGTGCTTTTTCTTTTCGCGGGGCTGCTCCAAGAACCGTAAACGTTTGTTCGCGATGGCGGCGTTAAGTTCGAGTTATTTTATTCACGAGCGGTCCGTGAATATTTTAATCACGTTTCGCCGAATAAAATGAAGAATGTGGGTAGATTAAATTCTTGCATGTCCGTGGAAAATTTGCTCGGCTCGTAAAATAAGGAACGTTGATGTTGCTAGAAACAATTATTCCTAGAGGGAGAGTTTCGTGCAATGTAATTAGACAACCGAGAACATTATCTCGCTGTATCGCGATACTGCAATAAATCTCCACCATGAAAAAAAAGGCCGAGAGACTGCAATCAGCTCTAAGTTTACAATTTACAAGCAGCTTCCACCGTTTAACGTTTCACTGATTGTGAGATTCACCGGATACAACGTTTTCTCTCTGCGCTTTTTTAGAGTCTGATTTAACAACTAGCGTAACTGTACGTATTGTTTTAATCTCGTCTCAATCGACGTAGCCGTCTTATTTGATATTTAATTTAATATTTAATATTTATTAATATTAATACGGCTAATAAAAACATTATTATAACCAACATGCAAATATTCTTTACTGTATCGTTGTGGTCTTTTAACGTTTTCCAAATTAGTACCACCAAATACTCGCTCAAAATTCAAAGGACGTTACAAAACTACGTGGAGTACGGTGGCCTGTCGGAAATTCTAACCAGTCGTTATCGACAGGTATAAATCTCGTGATTAACGCAGACCTGGCTAACTTTGGGGCATACCCAACCACTTGTTTGATACAATACCGCCATACGGTCAATTAATTACTTCGATTCGATTATCCATGTCAGCAGGCGGCGACTGGAAAATCATCTGGGTCCTTCGTTCTCGGCGAATTTATTTGTCGAGGCGTTTCAGTCGAGTGTTCCTGGCGTCAATTAAGGTGTATCAAGGAGGTGTTACGACTCAGAAACGGAGTTCTCGTTAGTTTGTTATTCGGATTCTCCAATATTTCTTTCAATCAATATTTCTGTTCGGATAGGGCTTGGTATTTTAGAAAAGGATGTGCGTTGTTGCACAACTGTGCAATTCACAGCTAAGAATTCATGGCAATAAATGATTTCTTTACAAAAAAATTTGTCAGCTAGGTTTGGTACGGATAATAATTTTTGATTCGGCTTATAATATATTTGTTGAAAATTTCTGTTCTATAGGTGTAATCTTAAAATTCCAATTAAGAATAGGTATAAGAATCCAGAATAATAGAAGACAATTTTTCTTGCAAATTATTTAAATAACATCACTCTTATAGAAGAGTGACTTACTTTCATATAAATTATGGTCAGTCCACTATGCAAGATTTAAATTAAAATATAAAAATCCACAGGGCGTTTCTTCTATCTCGAACACCAAGGATATCTCAATTTCTTTAAATGATACGATCAAAAACGGAGCTACGACATTATTCGATTCAAAGAAGCATATATCCTTTTTTATGAAGATCATATTGTATTTTGTAAGGTTCCAAAACTAACGACAGGTTTTCGCCCAAATAGTATATGCATTATCATTAAAAAAATATTCAACGAGGTAGGATATGTTAATATTCTTCCCCTTCTAAATTAGACCGGTTTCCACCGATATGAAAATAAACAAAGATATTCCAGATGCTTGACTTACAATTAGAGAAAGAATTCCATCAAATATTTAAAATGCTGCTGTTGTAACATGGATTCATAACTCGTTCAGATTCATTTGAAATCATACTATTACGAGAAAAGAAAAGTGCGATATCAGTGTGTATCCGATGAATGCACAGATCCTCTGTGGGTGCATTGTATTATATAATAATTCAGGTCGTATCGATATACTTAAACAACGCTAACCGTTTCGTTGCACCTCTGTCTGCCCTTTGAGAAGTATCGAGCCAGGTGAATTGTGAATTGACCGTTCCGTTTCACGTTTCTACGTCGACTTCGTATTAATTAAGGAAACATGAACGTTCGGGTATTAATTAAACGATGAACTTTCTGCCGAGGATGCTTCGAGCTTCAAGCGAGAACTTCCTTTCTAACCTTCTCACAGAATTCGTTGTGCAATAAGCGTTTCTAGATATTTGCTCGTCGGACATTTCTTGCAAACATTACTGGATGGTGTATCGGTTCTATCAATTTAGCAGAAATTATTACGTTCACTCTGCCGTTGTTTTAATTGTTTTTTCATAATTAGTGGAATGCAAATGGCAACAATAATCAAACTTAAATTTGAAATTCCCTAGTTCAATTTCTGAACTCGCGTTTCGAAGATCCGAATGTTTCATAATTTCATAAAAATGTTATAAGAAACGCTTTGTAAAGACTTTAAACAATTAATAGAACGAAAACGAGCATTAATTTTTGCAGTCATTTAGTTACGTCCGTCCATTGATTCGAAAACCGTAAAGATACTGCGATATTATCCCCCCTTTTACAACCCTCGATGTGTAAATTTAAAAAATAGAAGAAAATTGTGCAGCACATTTTTTAGCTCAGTTCATTTACAATATGGAGAAACGTAATTATTTTACGTCAACAGGCTTTAAATCTAAGACCCACAAAGTTCACGAAATTTATTCAGGTACAGAATCTTTTTATTTTATCACGCTTTAGTGTGATTAAAACTTTCTTGTTCTAGTTTCAGGAGTTCTCGGGAATTGTCCCCTGGTACAGGCGCCTCAGTGGGGCTCGGTAAGAGAGCGGGTTCTTAAAGATGGCACTCTCCAAACCGTGTATTCGTGTGAAACGGGCCGTAGATTGAAGGGTCATAAAATACTAACTTGCACAGCCAACGGTTGGAATCATCCTGTTCCGAAATGCGTGCTCTACGGTAAGTGAATTGCACTTAATTCTATGCCCTTCGTGCTTCTTGGAGAAGGGTACAACTTAAATGTGTCACGAGGCCCCTATATTCTCAGGAAGCATCGTATTTAATCAATTCCATCAGGCGCGAATAGAAATTTCCATTAAGAGATTATTTATTTCATTAAGTGGAGTAGCATGTTATTGATTTTACTTTGTTGAGGGGAATAGCATTTAAGAGACGCTATATATTATAATCAGTAAACAAGCTGTTCGGACAAAATGTTTGTTCAAGATATTCTTTATGCAACAGATAATTCTGCCGTTGTATTTTATTCTTTATGTTCCTTGTTTAAATAAAACAATTAATTCGATGAAATGTAAATTTTTTGAAAGGTGGAAAACTTGGGAAAAGTTTTGCGAGTAGTATTATTCGTCTCTGTTCTTTGTTTATATAATTGGCATTAGCTATTAAGAGAACAAGAAATTCATAAATAGTGATGAACATATTATTTAAACTTGAACCAGACATTCCACAAATCTTCAATATCAGTATTTTACTTCTACAAAAACAGATTTTATGACAGAATTAAATGACAGTAAACATGGTTTAACAAATTAATTAGTACAGAGTCAAACATTTATTGTCGTATATTATTTTTGTACCTTAGGAAAACAGGGTATATTTTATAGTGTAGGTATTATAAGGCATAAGGGATTTCTTAAAAATGGGACATACGCCAAAGGAGATCCAGACAAGCGTGGTCAGACGCCCGGATGTATTATACATATGTATGTATTATTTTCAGAATTTGATTACCTGTGAAAGTTATATCGAAGGAGCTGATTAATACATTGTTCCTTCAGTGTTTTCCTTTTTAGTTGCATCAACTTCAGAACTCTTCAAATTGAGACTGTATATTTCTCTCGTGCACTTCTATGGATCGGTGCACCTGAATTGTACAGCTGCTCCTTTTTCTGCAATCACAGTACTGCATTTTAGGGTGCATAAATAGAAAGTGTAAGGGAATTTGTATCAGCAGAAATGTATTATAATTAGTTTAGTTATAACAAAAGACTGGGCAATTGGATAAATTTAATTGAACCACTTTTGAACTTTTCTTTAAACACTACTGCTAATTTATACCGCAAACAATTTTTAAACAGAAAATATACGAAAAGTTTGTATCAATTGACCACAAATTTGTTTTAACGTAGTTGAATAATTTAACAATAATAAGTGACAATTTAATAAGTATAAAAGTACAGATTCGGAATCATTTATCAAAATTAAATAGCCTTGTTTCAATGGGCTAGCCTGAATGTAATTAAGCAGAAGAACACGTACAGAGCACACTTGACTGCACTTCAACATACATAATGTCACGTGTATCTGGGTCCAAGTGTTTTGCCAGATGTCGACGTAATAATACGCCAAACAGACCAGTACCCTGCAGCAATGCAACAGCAGAAGAAAATAATTTTTCTTATATCCCATTTCCGCGATGTACCATCGCGTATTGAATGCTTCATTTCCCTATTGAAGCTTCTATTCCATTTTTCATTCGATTTATTTCTTCACGTATTAATATTTGATTCCGGGTAGTGAGCAAGTGAGTCGCTCAAATATTCAAACAACGGTTTTCATTCTTCTACGGCAATCGCCACGAATATCCTGTGCTCATGAATTCAAGTAAAATTCATTCAATATTTCACGTAAATGGACCTCAGATTTAATATACTTAGAAATAAATAGTGAGATACTCTGAATTATTACCCTCTTTTCACAGCCGAGTGAACTCGACAATCCTCTTATAAATTTTTTAACACGAAGTTACAAAATGTATGCAGTTCTGCAATGTTAACAGGTTCCCGTACTTATTATTAGACATTTGATTTGCTCTTTTGACGTTCATCTCGTTTATTCCTGTTATCGTCCTGTTAACTACCACAATTAAACTTATCTTTATTAATCCGGTGAAATCGTCAAACAAGAAGAAACGCATTACACAAACATGATAAGTGCTTTCGATATACATATCCGGGACAACAAAATCGACTATACACGATCCCTTGTATCGAAATAGTTTACAATGCATACGCGAGGATGTGGCACAAATATTTAAAATAAATCACAAAACCTGTAATAGGACATCAATCGACTTTGTTTCATATGCACACACGCGGATAACCATTTCCGCGATTCAACCGGACACAAAGCTCGCAACAAATTTCTTTTCCATCGAACACACGTCCAGATCTCTCAACTTATTCTTCAATTCCCACACCGATTTTCGTCACGCTAGCAGTAGCTTGTTCCATTGAGCCACTCGCCCATTCTCCTTCGCCGCGATAAACCAAGAGACAGACCGGCGATCGCGATAGATCGCGTAGACCTAGACGACACGCGATGGGAAAGCAACAAAGAAAAAAGGAAAGGAAAGATGGAAGAATAGATGTGGAAGAAAGGGGACGAAAACATGGGTTGGTTTCGTAGACGCAGATGCGTCGAAGGAAAGAAAATAAGAGGTCGAAGGGTTGTCGCCGGGCAACGATGACGAATGGCTCTTCGTTTCGCGACATCTCCTGGGGTCGTGGTCCTGAAAAGCACCCCTTTCCTACGAAATCCGGTCGGGATCGAAAGCAACGAGTTTTTACTTTGATTTATTGCCACGGTCTCGCGCGTTGCATTCGGGAAGCAACGAGACATCTCTCTTTCCGTCTGGACGGACACGTCGTCGTGTACAGGGGGCACACGTGGATAACTTGTGCTTTGGATATGCACAGTGGATTCGAGGCTTATAGATATTTTCGTACGCAGACGGTGGTCCGTGAACCGTTTGTCATCCCCCATGCGTGGCACTTGTTGACTCTGGCGAATATTGTTAAGGGTAATGGCGTAGATTGAGATGCAAGGATAGACGCGTGGTTTTGTTCGATGGTTCGTGGTGTTTGGGGGCTTCTGGAATGTCTTGGATGGAAGATGGAGAAGACGTAGGGTATTAATTAAATTATTTTTGCTCGTTAACTGTAGCTTTTATGTTATTTGTATAATATTTGTGCTGTATATACAGTGGCGGTTAACAAGAAAATTTATAGGATAAGCGATATGAAAATATATTGGAATGTTAGGAAAAGGAATTACGGAATGTAGTGGGTTAGTAGTTTGATGTGAATAGTATTTAGTATGGAACTTACTGATACGTATATGCAGACATGCCAATTTATAATATAATTAGATATTCTATGATCAGAAGAAATCTAGTGACACTAAGATCATTCTTAAATTTCTTGAATAGAACTTTTGTTTTCGGATTATAATATATATTTTACACATTACTCTATATTAGGAGAACTATAAGTTATGCAAAAAGATGGCACTGTAGGGCGTAAATAAAATATTAATAATTCGTCGTGGATAAAATGGCATTGTTCAGGTGTTCTTTATAAAATATAAATAAGAAGTTCTAAGATTATTATTGGACTGTTTATTTATCTGTATTCATACTATCCACATACTCGTATCACACATTAGACAGGTGTGCCTTGAACACGAATATTAGTAGATGAAAAAAGGACGCGTAAAGTATTTTTTAATACACAGTTGAAACTGGTGAATGATGTCTTCTAATACTTAAGCCTATGTTTATTAATCCTTTAATAGGCTTAAGTCTACGTTGATTGAATGTTTCATGGGGAATTAATTGATTGCTTGAAGCCTGTCTAGGAACTACACGCTTGGAATATAACAATTTTGTGTGGAAAATTAATTGAAATGTCACTCGTCGCGAAGATGGAGTCGTCAGTGAAACATGTAGGAGCAAAGAAACATGTCGAAAGTATTATGTACATCCTACAGGGGCTGTCACAAACACGACAGCGTCAGTTCCCTGTGTGATGGAAATTAAAGAAGCGTCGTCTTCCATGGTTGAGAAAATTTCGCCTCATTTGTCGCCGAAAAAAGCTTAATGGCAGTTTGATACCTTTTTGCTCGATAAAATTTATTTCTTTCTCCTCGGATGTGAAAGAAAAAAAATGGGAGGGCTTGATAAATGGATTAATCATTAGTCTGACACTTCGGAACGGGTCTTCTAAATATTGCAAAACTTTCGATAAATATTCTCGAGTCCCTTACAATATTAAACGTGACCATTTCTATTATTGAAGAAACTAATAGGTATATTAGAAAATTCTAATTGACGGCTGACTGGTCGCACATCAATTATTAATAAAACAGTTTCCATTAATACTCATCAATTTTTATGCTTTTTCTGTTTCGATTTATATATTATTGTGCAAGTGATGCAAACCTAATTGCATAACGATATTATAGTATTAAAATATATAGCTAATCATTATCAATATAAGCTAATCAATATAATCAATATAAGGTACAATATAATATTAAGTAAAAATTAGCGCAAAATATGGAAATAGATAACAAAAATTTGATGTAATAAAATAGAAAGATAATTAGTCAAGTTCAAGGAATATTCACTGCCTCACCAATGTAGGATATCGGTTCACGAACACATGATGGTTCTCTTACAGGCTTTTTAAGGACGTATCCCATATACGGGGATGAAGAGAGAACTGTTTCAGGTTAATATCGCATTTCCACATGTGTAACGTGTGGCTTGCATCTCTGGCAATGCTTTCGACAACATGTTCCAACGTTCGCGTGCCTTTTCACATGTTTTTAAGTGCATCTACGTGTTTTGCACTGTGTGTTACACGCGTGAGAACACGATTTTGGTTCCAAATGACTCGACCCTTTCACTCTCATGTTTTGTATACTTTGTGCATAGCAACATGTCCATTTCTAACGTGCTAAATTCTTTAGAAAAAAAAGAGAAAGCAAAAATCCTCTTCTTACACCTTTAGATCATATTTGTGATTTATGCTTCGTTTTGGTTTAATGTTCATGGTCGTGTATTTCTATGCGGGAAAACATTGCACACTATACTGTAGTATTGAATAACTCAGTTACTCTTAAAAGATTGGCAGATATTCTACATATTTATTACGATATTTTCTGAGACTCGTAGACACCATAAATGAAATTCAGTAACGTGTTGGCGATAATTCGATTAGATAATCACACATTTGATACGCGCAAGCAAGTAAGTAAAAAATAAACAGAAATGTTAATTCGCACAAGAAAACTATTCGCATATATTATGAATCAATGGCGACAATTTCTCTTCGATGTAACTCTGTGCAGCAAGTTTAAATCATAATTTAACTCGTCAGAGCAATGCATGAAAACTAGGGTGCAACGAAGCGATTTTCGTTTTCTGATAATAGCATTTGCTCGTTCGGGAATGCATCGAACTATACTTACTCGCCGGCTGCTGGAAGGTGCAACTACCAGGAACAACTTAATGACTGCGTTGTTGGTGCGGTGCACAGAGATACGCGACGTCTCTCTGTGCTCCTGCATTAAATTGCAACTGAACGAGACGCATACGAAGACTCCCGCTGCGATGCAGAGCTTGCACCATGTGAAACGGTAACGGCATAATAGATCTTCAGCGTTTAATCTACGATATCATTCGATTTACCCATGTAGAAACTCCGTTTAACGTGTCTCCTGTTAATTAGCTTTTATTTCTCGGCCATAGCAAGTTCACACAGAAATCGAGTTCCCTATTGCACGGACGGGCACCACAGAGTACGTAATGTGTTTTCGGAATTTTTATCGAGTTGATTACAATGCCGTAAAAACGAAAAATCGTAATTGACGACGATATTATAAATAATTGATGGTTATAAGTTTGATTAAAAAAGTGCAGGGTTTATAATATGTATTCCATGATTATTTTCAGTTTGATATAGAAATTTCCAATCAGTTTCCGAATAATCTTCCAAATAATGTATCAGATTTGTCTCCTATCCATTTGCGCGTACAAATATTTTCGACTTTCACAATAAATTTTATATACAGAGCAGGTATTGCTTTTATTTCAACAGATTTTTGTGCTTTTATTATTTACTGCCGACTTGACGTACCTATTTGTAACAGTAATACTAAAACTATCTGGAAGGTATTATTACTCAAAACATGTAGTCAATTAATCGTGTTTAAGTATCTTGAAAAGTCTAATACGATCGTGCAATTTTCAAAATCAGAAATTGTAAAGAAAAAAATAGCTGGCAAAATACTTTCATCTAACAACGCTTACTGTACAGAGCTAGACAATTGCCTCGGAATGTGCGTACTAATTTGTCAGATTTTCAGAGACGCACCTCTTCTCGCACGCATTTTCGGCTCTACGATATCTCCGAAACAGTCGCGCATCACTCGAACGCCTGATAAAGAGAATTATTAAAAAACATCGAGACAAGAACAAAACTACCCGTCCTCCTGTGCACTATATACCATCTTCCAAAATATTTTGTCAGGCACGGTAATGATCTATATAAACCGCAGTCCCAGATAAATGTTTCGCCACATTTACCAAACTAACTCTCAATTTTCCAACGTTTCTTTTATACAGAATTTATACCATTATTTAAAAAGAACGCGAATAATTAATCTGATGGTATCTCCCGCAAGTTCTCCCCGTTGCTTTTCACGTATGGCAAGTTTTAGAGGTTTTGCCCGTCGAATTTCTATACATACATCGCGGGTGCAGGGTTGTCGTCGTATTAATTAATTGGCGTAATAAGCTCGACCTGTTTGGAAACGTGCGAGGGAGGCTGAGAAAGGTATAAGTGGCCCCTTCCGCTAACTTACTTGATACCGATTCTATGGCGTTTCCGCTTTCATCAACCGCTCGAGACTGGGCCGTGGTGCTCTGACTTTTATGCAGATGCGCGATTTATGAGATTGAATGGGCTCGCCAACCCTGATAGGACTGAACTTTCATCGTACGCGTTTAGAGCTTTCCATCGGCCGGTTTCTCTTTGAATCGGCGCGTTTGATAAAATATGGAGGGGCAGGCAAATGTTTTCAATACAAGAAGTTGTTGTGCGAATTGGTGAATTAATATTGGGAAAGAGCACGTATTAAAATACGACGGATCGTATGCTTCTTTCAAGTCCCGGTAGGTTTCCTTAAATTTTGTGTACAATAATGAAGTAGTTAATAGCATGATTAATATCTGCATACCTCCGCAGGCGCTAGAATTTTATAAAAATCAAACAAAAATTATTGGAATCATCAATATATTTAACAGGCGATGGTCCTTCTTTATGTTTAACGCAATTACAATTTGTGCAAAAACCGTACCAAAATCGTTAATAATAATTCGGTCATATTTTCGTCTGCGTATCCTCCGTGTACTATAAGTAACGTTTCTATTAATTTTGGCCTTGAAATGGACTTGTTTTATAATTTGACTACTAATATTTTTCTATTCTTCTTATAAAATGTTCAGCTTCGTTTGAAATTCTCTCCACAACTATGGTTTTAAAATTCCAATTACTAACACATTTCACTTTCTTCTGTTGAACTAACAACATCAAACATGTATCCACAAATATACATAGTAGTAAAACTATGTATAATTACAGTAATTTCCATGAAAATGATCAAACTGGCAAATGTCCTACGATACCTGAGCGATGCCGTACATCGCATTTACTTGATAAAATACTAACAAGGGAACATATTCAGATGTTAATCTCCGATTTTGATGAAACTTATGTGAGATATAGTTCTTTGAAAAATATTTGACACGTATTTTTTTTTATCGGCAACCATCCACTGTGAAGGGGTGAAAACAGCCCTCAAAGTTGGGGGTCAAAACCATATTTTTTTAGATATCTCGGAAACCAGAGGTCGAAAAAACTAATTTTTTTTTTAAATAGTGTGTTTTTCAATGGGAAATGTAGTCGACCTCTGGTTTCCGAGATATCTCAAAAAATATGGTTTTGACCCCCAACTTTGAGGGCTGTTTTCACCCCTTCAAAGTGGATGGTTGCCGATAAAAAAAAATACGTGTCAAATATTTTTCAAAGAACTATATCTCACATAAGTTTCATCAAAATCGGAGATTAACATCTGAATATGTTTCCTTGTAAGTATAATTGCAATGCCAATGAAGGATCGTAATATTGTAGGACGCGACGGTTTATTAAATTTTCATTGCGGTTAAATTTGATGAAATTCATCATTAATCACTGTAATTTTTGTTTAATATTACTTTATCCAATTAGAGACCGATGTAATTTAGACCGGTTCCCTCAACCAGCTCTCGAGATAATTACGATAGCAACACCTACTGAAAACCATAGTTTGCAACAAGCTCGTGCAGCAATGAAGCTTTTCCATGCGTGAAAACAATTTCTCTGGGCAAGCATCTGTTCCGCAACTGTTTTACGAGCAGAGGAGCGAACATTGCCCGCCCTTCGCGGAACCAGGAGATAAGCCAGCCACATTTTCTGCTTTCATGCGACTTTCGCGGCCGCAAACGGAGATTTCTTCGCAGTCGGCCGTGTTGACAAATGAAAAAGGTGCACCGGTATACTATATATATTGTGATATCTTGGTCCCTTTGACGGCCAACCGCTGTCCAGGGAATTCGCGAATAAGTATGTGTGCTCCTCGACTCGACTCGAGTGGAGTACCGCGACCTCTCGACTTTTTTTTAAAGAGTACTTCGATGAGTAGCCTCTTCGGGGCACAGTCGATCCGGAAGTATATCGACTCGTGAGTCCTGCTAGTCATTCGGCGAGAACGTCTTTTTAACACGTGCAATGCACGGGTACATAGAAAGCAACGAGTAGTTAGGTATACAGGACGTTATTTTAAGTGAAAACATGTACGTATATATTTATGTGAGGAATTGTATTGGATCGCCATTTAGTTACCTATTCGATTTTGTTAGAAATTACAGTTCCACTAACATTTTTTATTACGTTTCGATTTTACTTCGTATTTGTTTTATGTGACGTTACACCACTTTTAATGAACACTTATACAAAATTGATAGACAATGTTATTTTTTCATATGTATTTTTTCAATGTTTTTTTACTCTACAATGGAGATTTCAGCTGCGCGTTAATTATTCTTATAGGTTGACGTTAATATTTACGGCTGGAACAAAGTTAATAGAAATCTGTTATATTTATCAGTTTTTAACCGGAGTCGTTATATGTTCAGAGATACAATTTTTTTGTTATTCCAGTTGTGGTATTTTGTTATAGAGGGTTGAAACAATATGCATGAGACATCTATTTTTATGTGCAGTTAGTTTGATCGTAATTGTCTCGTACACACGCACACGCCGATTTTCTCGCGCTCATTCGTGTTTCGCCATCGATTCGCTGAAAGCGAAGATTGCAAATCATTGGTGACGTTAATAACCCGGCAACGCACTACAAATCCTGATCATTGTGCTTTATTGGCAAACAACGACAACCAGTTTTGTGTACAACAAAGGCTGAAAACTGTCTGCTGGTTAGAGATAAAAAAAATACCAGCTTGTTTGAGGGTAAAAGACAAAACTCAATCGGAAAAGCAATCCGAAAATTTGTTGTCACGTGCATCTAGTGATTTATAAAGCACTGATACACAGAAGAATTTTATTATAACTCTGAACACATGTTTCTACTCTGAAAGAATAACTTTCCACTTATGCGGAATTATTCTCGTTCACCAGTTTCATTTGCCAATTTATCAGAAAAACCATATCAATGATTATCTTATCCCTCTGGTATTTTGTTGAATATGAAACACGTGTGGTACATTTAATAATCGTGATCCGAATATTTTAAATAGAATTTTCTCATTTCGTTCAATTCCTTCAGTAATCAAATTTTACAGCAAAGACCATTAACTTTCCCCAATTTTTCTTAATTAGTTACGCTGTTTCATAATTTCATACAGTCATCACTTTTCCCTTGAATAATTTAACCTCTCTGTATCTTCTTATACATCTACTAATCTTTAAATCTTCCACAAAATTAAACAAACGCCAGTTCCGATTTTTTCCAATTAAATACACCGATAAGCTTGAACCCTCCCGAATTGTGTACAACATTCACCGTTGCTTTCTCGTAGGGTTTGCAACTTTCTTAAAAATATAAAACCACTTGGTAGTTAAACCAATAAAAAATACCGATAAAAAAAGATAAACTACACGTCGCATAAATCACGTTCGTCGCGGCTACACCCCGTGCCATTCAATTCCACGGCAAACTCGTGTCTCCGGTGGACGACGATTAAAACGCAGAGATAGACGTAGCTTCACGGAGTCGCGGTTGTACACGATGACCCAAAGCTGAAAGTTCGGTTTGGTCAGCACGATCACATCTAAAGAGGCGACGATGACACGAGGGAAAAGCCGGACAGCGGGATTCCGGGGTGACGGGAAGATAGTAGACGAGTCACGGACGGAACGTGGATTTATGGCGAGACGTTTGCCGTAGGGCTTCCTTTTGAAACACAGAACGCTTTGTACGACAGAATCCTGGAGGACATCGATCTTCCTTCTAAACATTACCACGCAGCATTATGTAACGCGCGCCGCGACGAGACGAATTCGTGGAACAGGCGATTGGGAAAGGTGAACCATACATCCAATAGCGACGGTACAAATGCGGGGTAATGAAAATTCGTTGCTTTTAATCCGATTACGTTTTTCGCCCCCTCATCCCTTTATTTCGTTCGAGCTGTGTTCCAAGTAAAATCTGCCATGTGCATTAATGGAATTTCATTTTCGTCTGATAAAGGCGAGATTTTTGTGCTGTCTATCTGTCTCTGCGTTTTTACAGCTCCTTTGGGTCGTTGTCACGTGTGGACGTTAATCCCTGTCCATATAAAGCAATATTCCAGATATTCCAACGAACTTTAAAGGTGAGATTTGTATAATCGAGAAAAAGCCTGCAAAACAGGCAATTTTGCGTTCGTTCTTGCTGTTTGATATTGCGATCCGCGCGGCGAGAAAAATGCATCAGGTATATCGATATTTTTTTCACCGTGGGGATGTTTCATTTGCCGATTGTGGAATACATACTGTGTTGGCGGCCTCTATTTTTAATCGTTCTTGAGTAAAACATCCTGACGAAATATTCACACTTTTTTCACCCTGTGCATGTCCATTGAGATTTGATTTTGTACCTTCTATAGTCAACGTAAGAGAAAATAGATTTACCCGATGCAATAGTATGTTTATATTATACTTTATTCTCACTTGGCGGTCATCAGATTTATTACTTATATTCGGCTAGAGCATAGAATATGGTGCAATGGATTTCTTCATGCTAGGCATTTTCTGCAGTGTATAACTATGACGTATAGTTGTTGAAAGATTAATTGAAATAATAGTGAAATTTCTATCGTCCAGGACAAATATTACAGGTGCAAGATTGTAGGTACCTACATGATTGCAGTTTTCATTTTTTTGTCCAGATTATTCAGTGGAATATAATTCCAATTGTTTCAATATCAAAGAGAAAATCTATAATACGTGGTGTGTCCATTAAATTTATTTCAGTAACAGTCGAGTTGTTATTCTTTTTCCGTCATCATTTTCATTACAATTTCATTTTTAATGTTTCAATCGCAAACTTTAATCTTCCAAACACTTTCGATTCTTTCAAACATAAATAAAAAAGGCGCGCCAAAGGTTTCCCGCGCATCCTCCCTTTCTAGCCACAAGATCAATGAAATCAATTTCTCTTCCCCTCTCGCCAATTAGCGCCACCCTTATTGTTCCCTTTCGCATTCTTTCGTTTCATTTGTTCCCGTTGCTCGTCATGCCCACTTAGAATTCAAAATCCTAGAGAACGATTGCTTCTTTTCTTCGCGGAACATTTTCACTGCTTCGCAGCCACATTTTTCAACAGACATTTAGAGTGAACGTCTCGAAGTTTCAGGGGTCCAAATGCCGCGAACAACGGGCGACGCGACGTTGGAATAACCACAAGGGAATGTCGTGGAGCGAAGTGGTTTCCTCGCGGAAGTCACCTCTCTGCCTTTTCCTTTTTATTTCTCTTTTTCTCGCACCGTTCTGCTTCCTTTTTCGAAGAAGGAGATGCAACTGGACACGAGATTCGTAATTTGTTCCCCTGTGAAAAAACTGCGGTCAGATATCCGTACGATTGGAGAACGCCTGATTCCTGCGACTTCGCAATTTTGTGAGATCCAGATGAATTTATTTTCTGTACGCAATAATATCTTACAGTCAATTAATACCACTCCTGAAGGATTGGCTGGGTACTGTCGACCGTGCAGGATTCGATTAATCTCTGATCGATTGGATAATTAATGGCATTCTCAACTTTGTTTAAATTCAATAAATTGTTCCCTTCTGTGTGTTATATTTCTGTGCGTTCAGTATTGTATTTGGTAGTGGTTCGTACGGTATTGTTCTCGTTTTATTACAGAGTTTTTGCTGTTTCTCCTGACAGGCGTAACTCTTGGAGATTGACCGCTGGTCAATCGAATCATTGGTCAATCGATCATGTCTTTATCTGTCTTTATTAACGTGGACGTACGTGTACGCCCTCCAGTGGAAGAAATATTGCTGGCAAATAGTCTCTAAGCATACGAACGAATTCCCAGCAACGTTTGGCAAAGTTCCATAACGTTCGTTCAGAAGAAATTCAGTTTTCGTTATTTTATTGAAAGCTTTTTTGTTTTCCAATGCACAGTACTGCACGCATTTTGAACTTTGCAACTTGTCACCCTTACATATATTTTGCTCTTATTTCATTACGAAATACATACGTGTTTTACAATACTCTCCAATTGATCGTACTAAATGAAGAGAAGAAATTATTTCGGTGTCACGAATTACTTCTGTTATGTTTCATATGGCACTATTGCTGTCGTTCACTTCAAAAAATGAGAAGGCGAGATTCATGAGTGGCACTGTACATTATTCTAATATATGTATACTTACATTATATGTGTATATTGCAGAACAAGTTTTGTTTCTTGTGTGTGGTGGCAGAGGGGAGAGGACTTGCCACTTGCCTTCTTCATTGATCGTCAATTCGACTGGCGATATATTTTTTACAAAACGACCAATTGGCATCCTCCATGTCGGAGTAAATCGATAGAAGAATTCAATTTCGGAACTGACACTGCATCGCGCTTGAGATCGCTCCGCCAACGATCACAGTCGATTCAATTTTGTTGACAAAGTCGATGGATACAGCATTCAGTTTCTGTACTGTCACATATTTAAATTGCTGGCGACGTATGATTCATTTGCTAATGCGGCAAGTGGCGTGTTTGAAACGATATAAAAATATGAACGATGGTACCAGGATTTTTATTTTATATTTGATTTGTTGTTTTCGGTACAAAATATACGGGGGTGGTAGAAAATCGCCGCTATTTTTTCATTTTCAAATCGATTTCAATATTTGATCGTCTTTCATTGTTTGATACTACGAGATAGGTAAGAGAAATCGTTTTAATTAAAATTTGTTTATTAGTTAATATTGGATGTATGGTAACGAGAAATTGAGAAATTGGATTCCCTGGTACTTTACGGATATTATTGGAAATCGCAAAATTCGCAATATGTGATATTTCATAGAAATAGTAAGAGTTGCTATTTTTATTTATATTTATTGCCTTTTGACAGTTTTAATTTCTAAGATTCGTACATCGTATAAACGTATAAATAATATGCTTCCATATTTTAGGTACTAAAAATTACAAATTTTAGTGCTACCTTAGATATTGAAATAAGGATTTGAGTTTCCAGTCATTTATATAGCTTTTCCATTTATATTTTAAATACTGCAGCTCATTGACATTTTCACTATTCTGCTACGATTTTTGGTCCGTTTTCAGAATTTACAAAACAATTCTAGATTTTTCGACAACGTCTATTTACTTATTACTCGCTCTCTCTCTCCCCCCAAAAAAGAAAGAAGTTTAAACTTGTCACTTTTGTGTACTTGAATTTTCAACTCTTTCATTTGAAAGAGTTGTTTCATGCTGATAAAAAGCTTTCTCTGTAGCAAAAAATTTCACAGTTTGGTATTTTCTTTGAAATGATTTTACTCTTGCTCGGTTTTTTGTCCGCGTGAATGACGTAGCATTTTCGTTTTAACCCTATTTCGTTCTTTCTCTGCGATACATTCCACTGACTACTAATTTCGCATCTCACACACGATTCTAACCGAATTCAAAACGCGCTGATCGTTATTTCGAAATGACGGCGTAATTTTTCTTTTGTTCTTATTGCCTTATTGATTACCGATAATTCCAAAAGAGTAAAACAGTTTTATGCCGCCCTCAAACTCACTCGTCTCTTTACTATCAAATGTATGCACGTAGAAGCGCTCGTTATTTTTCGAAAATGTTGTTCTCGTGATTCTGTCGAACGTACAGTAGTGGCACTTGAATTTCGTCAGCGTTCGAATGATGTACACAATGTGTTCCTAAATTCCAGTTGCAGTTTTTGATCAATTGAAGTTAATATTGAGGGTAATAATATTGGGGATTTATTTGAGAGACAGATTTTTCTAGATATGCTCAATGCTTTTTTATCAATTTAATATCTATGATTGTAATTCTTTTTTAACTATTCACTTTTAGCCACAGTTTTTAATAATATAGACAGTAATATGTGTAAGATATAGGTGAAAGCGGATAATAATCTAAATGTTCGTGAACAAATTAAAAGGAAGAATGAAATTTTTAAATTATAGTTTTATAAACTTATTCTTAGATAAAAATGTTAATAATATTACACTATTGCAAACGCGGAAAAAGTTGATTCTGGTAACCTAAAATAGATAGAACTTACAAAATTGAGACTCTTATATTTAGTCGAAGGATGTCAAATCTGCAACTTTTGTATTAAAATGCACGACTTACCTAGCATAACTAAAAGTGCTCTAATAGTGTTATAAAAAAATGTTTCATACGAGAGCTGCTCATTCAGGAATATATATTATAAAAATAACTTGTTTTATTCGTGTTCCATTTGATATTTTGTAGCCGGAGCCCGTTTCATTTGGCAAGTACAACAAACTGTTATGTACACTGCACATATGTAAAATGCAAAATGAAAGATCATGAAGGGCTATGTACTAAATTTTATCTAGTTTCGAAATCTGTATGGTTTTTACATTTTAGGTTTACAGTTTTCTCAAAATTAGATATATCCACCATACTTATTGTTATTGCAGAGAAAGAAATACACACACATTTTCTACTGGCAGCTCTACCTTTTTAATTCTTAAGATTATTAAATATATGTTAGGGGGAGTGTTGGTTACAAATTTATAATTCATTGACAAAAAGTACTGCATGAGTACTCACGGTAGAACGTTTTTTTTCAACAGTTTTCAATCTCTATACCAGTAGCGGTTGGCTAACAATAAATTAATGTAACCAATTAACGACAACTTTTCCGTATTCTAGCTCGAAAATCTTTTCCTTTCCCCCTTGGACTATGTTACACACGAGTTCCCTTTCACATTGATTCTTGGACGAGGCCCGGAATTCGGGGGAAAAAAATCGCTCAAAGAGCCAGTTGTCCGCGTTAAGGCATAAAGAATCGTCCTTTGTTAAAGGACAAAGGACATTAACCACTAGGGTTCCTTCCTGGATTTCTTTGCCCGTCAAGCATATCTCATGCACAATTGTTCCACCATAGTGAAAGACGCCACCGAGTTCATGCGCTTGCATTAAAATCAAGGATTGCTTCTGTATTGTTAAATAAATCGATGCGAGGGAAAATTAAATCTATTGATACGCCACACTGACGCAGATTGTTTGTTAAAATGATTCGATAATGTTCTGCTCATAAAATGAATGAGTTTATTAAAGTTGACAGCCTGTATAACAATGGATATGTAGATTTATAAGGGCCATTGATTCTCTTGATTTGGAATTTCAATTTTGGTCGATATTTCAAGAATGTAGTAACATATCAGTATAGTTTTTTAATGAGAATATCACCGATTGGTTATTTTAAATGCAAAAATGTACTTTTTTCTCATTTGCAAATTAAATGTTACCTTATTGGTGATGTAATATTGTTGGGTAAATGCATAACGAAAAAATTTAACATGTGCAGTGGTACAATTAATAATATAATGTATTCTGCGTCGATGTACATATAAAATCATGTTAAATATTCTGAATATTGCATAGATTGTGATATTTAACAATTATTTAATTTGATTATGAGAAGAAACCTTGATTTATTTGTGAAACAATACTACGGATATTGAATCACCACAAAGACTATTAAGAATCTTTAATGTATTTACTTACTTCCATTTCATTTGCAATATTTTAAACATGTCATTTTCCAATATGTTCACGGTATGCTGAGTGAGTATACATTATATTTATATTTGCGAACCAAATTCTACTGCTTATATGTACTTACCCCAAAAGCATCTTTACTCTGAAAACTGAACGTTTTGAGAACGTTTATTGATCCCCCACACGATACACTATTATTTAAGCTGCAAACATGGAGAACGTTTGCGCTTTACCAGGTACCCAGCGTTTAACAATAAACCACCTTTTCCCTTTTATCTTTCTATTGTTCTTGTTCATTGTTTTATTCAATGTAGTCGCGATGCAACGTTCAAATCCCATTTGGCACGAGTTATTATTTAAATATGCTGACCTGCTCCCTCCCCATTTCGAATTTTGTAGGTCCATTCAGCAACAATGGTGAAACTGTTAACCGAGTTTTAAGCAGGGGCACCATTCAAAGTGTGTCCTGAACGTGTTCAAGCTAAAAGTTCGAATTAAAATAAAATTGTGCCGGACGATTCGCGCTGAATGCAGCAATCTCGAAGCTCCACTTTAATTTCCGTCCCTGAAATCGCTCGATTTAGAACTTCCGTTTTTTGCTTGCCGAGGTGTGCAATCATACTATACGAACAAAATGCGTCCCAACTCTTCAATAAAAAAAAAGTGAAACTGAAGTGAAAATTTTTGGACGATGAAAGAAATATTGTTGGGCATTGATGATTGTTAAAAATATTTCTGTGAACGTTTTAATTGGGACATTCGAACAAACTGAGTTTTTTCTTATTCTCTGTGAAATATTTATACTCTTCTCTCTTCATATGACTCGCTTCGAAATATTTTCTATTAACCTGAATATTCACTGCTTATCCAGCGAATAAATCGCGAGACATTCACAGCAAGTGCACTTGGAGTGATTCCATTTTCGTTTCGATCCTTTCGCGGAGGACAGTAATTTCGTGGCTTCATGGGCATGAAGGTTTTCGTCTCGTATTTCCATGGGGTTATTTGATTTATGTACATCGATACACGGTCGATCGCGATAATACTCGTCCTGGAACGCGATCAGACACGTTACACCAATCGTTATGCAGCGTATCTAAAGTGTTTCGACACTTTAAACTTTCTCCCCCTCTGGGACATTATCGTCTTGCTGAGCTACCCTTGGGAAGAAGGGCGTATAATAAATAAGGCGTTCGGATTTTCAACCGAAGTGATAAAAGTTCCACTGATAGAAATAAATATTAGCCACTTTGGAAAAGTTCTCCGTATGTGATTTTCATTTTTCTTTTCGATAAATACGTTTCTATAATGTCAGAAAGAATCATTATTTACTACTTATCTGTCAATTTCTTTTGATTTCCACGCATCTCTTTGGTTCGAATATGAATGTTATGTATGAAAGCTTGAAAGGTAAGTATTGAATGCATTGGAAAGTATAATAAATACATGCATATGTATATGTTTGGTTGAAGAAGTTAAAATAAAGAGAAGTTTTATTCAAACAGAAAGTCAGACAAACTTTTTAATCGCAGAAGAAATACATTGCTCCAAAAACAGCATTCTAAACTTAAACAAATATAACTTTACAGTCCTTTAGATTTCGTGAAAAACATTTTCCTGAATTAATGAAAATTTTTAATACCGTGGGGGAACACAAGATGTTATGACAGAACATACGACCATTTCACATTGTTTCCGAACTTTCGGTGTGCACTGCGAAATATCATTTGAATAAGAATAATCCAATGCATCGTTTGTCAAATACCTAACATACTTCGATGTGTTACAAAACAAGATGCCTACATAACATTCGCTGAAACGGATTAATAATTTTATATTTTTCTTCGGCATACTCGCATGCTGGAATCAATTGAGTATCTTAGCAGTTCTTATCGCCAGTATACGCGCAAAAACACTTACAAAACCATACAAAAACTGAAAATATTTCTCTGTAATAAGAACGTGTTACGAGGCCATTGTCTTCGATAGTCGCTAAATGGTCGAGGAGGTGGAAATTGTTGAAGATGACGTAAATCTTGGATCGATTCGGTGGTCTAGTCTCCGAATAACCTATGACCATGGAGAACTCCAGAACGTTCCTGGAGTGGTTTGGAAATTTGTCGAGTAGTGGTTAAGGTACGTGCCCCCTTGGACGGGCGGCTCCTTGTTCTATTCAGCGTGCTTCAGGGGCACGAAATTCAGCGGCATAGCATACCTTGAATTCGCCGCGATCGAGATAAGGGCACGGGTATATCATATAACGTGCAGACTACACTGTCACAGTGATATCACTGGCACTGGCCATCTTGCTACTTAAGCTGGCCAGTGTTGAGAATTGACAGGAGTGTTGAGGAGATCATATCTTTTATGACGTTGTAATGCTGGAACGAAACTTGTTTTCGCGTGATATTAAAATGATTGCAGTATACTCGTAAGCATGCGATATATGTATAAACTAGTCTTTTCAGTACATGGATGCCTTAAGAGGAGTTTGTCAGAGAACTAAAATGGACATAGTAATCTTTTTCGGATTATTTATTTAAAAAATCGTGCGCAGTAAATATAGATTCTTCTACTGGGAGAAGGGTTTGTTTAATTAATTAAGGTACCACATAGTCGGTGAATATTATTATACAGTCGAACCTCGATGACTCGAATCTCGAGGGAAGGGAAAAAAACTTCGAGTTATAGAGGTTTCGTGTTATCGAGTGTTCGAGTAAGAGAGGTTTGACACACGAAATATCGACTTATAGAGGCTTTGTATGACGGTTAACTTTCCGACTTGCGAGGACGGAAAGGAAGGCAAAATAAATTGTTTCGCGTGAATTACATTTTTATTGTACACATATATAAACGTAATCAGAAGACGAAAGTTAGGTCACTATACATACAATATGTATATGTACCCACATTTTATTATTCAAAAAGTCAGTAATTTTGCCATGAGTTAATGTATTAACACATTCTTTATCAATGAAAATTGACGAAAAACGATTAGCTTCCATGGATATGCACGTGGTCATTTGATGTTTCCCGTCTTGTGTTTTGAGACAATCCTAACGGTTGAAAGGAAGAAAACAATTGAATGATTTCTGAGACAAAGTTATAAACTTCGAGTTGCAGAGGCAGCAGCGATAGTAGTTCGACTTATGGAGGTAAACTTCGAGTATAGAGGTTTGACTGTTCTAAATTCAAGTTACAGAGGTAAAATGATGCATCTGGACATGTGGCAAATAATTCGAGTTAAAGTAAGTTTTATTTCGACTCACGGAGGTTTTTGCAGCGGAGCGGAAGGGAATTAAGAAAATTTTCGTCTTATAGAGTTTCGAGTTATCGTGGTTCTACAGTAGTAATTTTGATTAAGAATGTTTTCTTAATTATTGAGATACGATGTTACAAGCCATTGTACATTTGTGTTCAAAATTATTTCGCGAAACCAATTCTAGAGTATTATTACTACTATTTTTATCGGGAAATTAAAAACTACTTCCGTATGGTATAAGTTTTTTCGCTGAAGAATTTAAAAGCACATGGTGCGATTTTTATTCGATGGGGTAGCGTCACTATAATAATGTTTGTTTTCAGACTTATTAAATGCTATTAGCAACCCCGAATGTTAACGTTGAAACGACAGTATGGGGGCATCTGTGGAAGTGGCTTACGGTCAAGATCCCCAGATCGCGTTAATACTGGCTGCAACTTGGCAATCCAAGTTAACTCCTCAACTCCAGAACTTAATCTATACTCTTCGATGTCTCTTAAAGGAATTTGTGTATCGGTCGATGTACTTCCGTTTACGAACTGATACGCGGATCTTCATATGAATTCAGGAGTTTCAGTAGTGCAGAATTGCGTTTGGAACTTGTAATTCATATTAAATGAATTTCATATTAAATCATAATAATTACTCTAACAGTAATATCGAAATGGGTTAACAATGTCATTAAGTGTATTTATTACTCAGTTGGACTGTGGTGGATGTCGGGCTACCGTTCCAGCAGAAATTGAAATTCCAAAATTAATACGTCACCAACATTCATTGTCCTTTCGAATATTAATTAGTGGTCATTAGGGCGCTATGTTCATTACTAAATTAACGTTGTCACGTCAGCAGAAGAAATCCTTATTTTAAAATACCTGCGGACAGATAATTGCAATCGTGTGCAAGCGCGTGCCAGCGTGCAGGCCATTATTCGTTGGTCACTGCTAGCCCAACCCCGGCCAGGAAGCATGGTTGCATTATGTGTGGTCAGGATCCAGTCTCATAACCGCGTGCCTATATATATAGTGTGGATAATTAAACTGTGAATTTTTTTAATTTTCGAGGAATGTGCGATCAAGTCTGAGCACAATGATTTGTGGTCTGATAGACTTATTAGACGTTCAAGGTGATAGAATCGTGGTGGTGGTCTATGGAAATAGAAAGTGTAATAATTTGTGTTCGATGAATTGGACTACTAAATAATGTAACTTTTGGTTGTGAATAATATTGCAAGTGGTCCTCTTTTATTATTACCAACGACAACGAAAATGTTTACAAAAATTCGCGATAGAACAATACAATTAATAAAGACGAAGCCGAGATTACAAATAAATTAATGACTTGGGAAATATTTGGGAAAGTATTGTATCTTTGAAAATGACGTATCGCAAAAAGGAAAATAACGAGTTTTATTTTTAACAGAATGCTTGAGAAGACACATATATTTATAGCGCCCCATTTTGCAGTTAAAATTTAAAAAATACTTACCCGGACGAGATTAATAGACTGAGGGCCAGAGTTCGAATGCATTGTGTGGATCTGACAGGAATTTCAGTCCTTTGTTTCCAATATTTCTTGCAAGTCCATGACTATGGTGCTCGAAACACGTGTACGTTTGACGCCCAGCCGGATTTACGGCACGCTCACACACAGCGTGTCTCTTCCAAACGCCAGTACGTCGTTTTATAAATCTTCCTGAGGGTGTGGTCTGTTGGAAGGTGACTGTACTTGACACTGATTTAGGGATAACAGAGCATTCTTATGGTGTTGAACAATGTGCATATCTATTTTAAAAATATCATTCATTCTCGTTGTTCATAGAAAAATAACTATTATCGGACCTATGAGGAGATTCCAAGTCAATTTTTGTTTTGTCTTGCAAGATATTTCCCCTTGAAATAAAAATCTCTATTGCCACGGATACCTTCAATATAAAATATAATATATCGACAGTTTGTTTGGGGATCATAATTTGATTATTAACTTTCCCTTATATTGGACATTGTATACGTCGTTCTAGTTAAAGCGCTGATAAAGTACAATTGGATGAAATCTACTCGGTCTAATAATAATCCACATTCTGGAGCCATGAATTTGATACGAGAAATATTCCTGTGTTAATTGGAGACAAGTTAACTGTTTAACAAGTATATTTTTGCAACTACATATGTGTATTAATATTTCAATGATTATCCATCTATATATATCATTTGATATGTAGTTTATAGAAATTATGCTTCATTGCAACGATACTGTGATATATCTCCACGTCAAGTACATACACGGAACATGCAATTCGATAGATATTTCCGCAAACGGAACTCGGGAAGTAGTCAAAACTAATCGAAAAATCCATTCAACTTGTCCATCGCAGCGATTAATTTCTCCATTTAATTCTCTTGAATGGGATACAGTGCTCGACAGCACGCAAAGTTTTGCATATCAATACGATTAGAGCAATTACCTGAGTCGGATTGTTCGGCGATACCCGTCGACACAGCGAGGCGTTGTCGTAATCCTAATGAGAAAAGTCGGCTTCAATTTGTGACGCTGGCACCGCGAGATGTTTCGCCTAGATTAATCGGTGGCGACAAAGTGTTCCCGAAGCCCGAGTTATAATGCCGCGAAGATTATATTTGGGCTGAACTTTCGAAACCATGCGGACACGAATCGATTGACAATTTTAATCGCGTTAAATGAACCTCAAACGATCAATACATATATGTATGTATATTGTTAATATTTCAGGATCAATATTATTGACGATATATATTGATCGCCTGTGGGCCTCTTTTGGAGATGTATCGATTACGATTTCATTAGTTTATTCGTCACGTGATATTAAAGTCTTGACGAGGATCTAATAATTATAATTGAGTGTATGATTGTTAATTAAGCGGCTGATTTAAGTATATCTATTTCAAACATGTTTCACAAAAGCTGTTTTACTTACAAATGTTTGTTGATTTTGTTGTAATGTGTGTTGTACAACATACAGTACTCTGTAGACATAAAGTTTCTCGTTAGCGAGACGTGAGTAATTTTAATATAAACTGGAACACGTTGTTATAGTTTAACAATTTGTACGTATTGCACAAGTACATTAGCACTGTGAAAACTTTTTGATTAATTAGTGATACAATTTTGCTCTAATTAATGATGCATTCAATACTGAAAAATTTATAATTATAAGTAAAGTATAAATTTTATCCATGTACTTGATATAATGGTATAATCAACTGTTTTGATTAAATTAAACGTGCAAGCACATTGTTTCACTGATTTTAACAACTTTAACAAAGAAACGAACAATAGAACACAAACGAACTCTTTGCACAGAGATCAGCAGGTGCTGTTTACTCACGGTGATGAATTCTGAAAATATAACAATAGACTCGCGTCGACGAGTATGAACTATTCTAGGTACTAATCTTCAATCGCCAATGCAGCACGTTTACGCTTTTCAAACATTACGAGCTTGATAACGAAATTCTGCTTCATATTTGAACCGCTCACGTACACGTTTCATTTTAGTGGATTCGAATCTAAAGCTGTTACCATTGTTTCACAGTGGAATAATAATTTCGATCACGTACTCATTCCAAGCGTAATTTTTTATTTCACAAAACCAATGACGACTCACTATCATGCTACCCTTGCAGGTCGATCTTGCAAAATCCCAATGTTATAGTTGAAACGCTAATTATTCTGAATATCTTAAGTTAATAGACGCAGTATTAAGAGTCTATGTCGTTAGTGACTATAATTTTCCTATAATCGACTGAATTTATTTTATTGAATCAAGTAACATTATTTTATATGTTATATTTCACAATACGTATTTTTCATTTTTTTTTTATGTCTGAGGGTAACTGTTGTGCTACTTTTGCAGGCAATTTTAACATCATAGCTTTCAAATTTTTTTGATGTAAATTATTTCCGTCAGAAGACATAATAGTAGTTTAATTCTTTTTCGTACGTACATGCATATTAGGAGTCGACAGTGGTAATTGATCCGACATAATGATCACTGATCGTAAACTGTCGGTGTAAAACAGTGATTTATGGTTCTAGAGAAAGCGACTGTACTCGTTCTTTCCTATTTTAGAGGAGAAGCGGTGGTTTATTCGTTTATTGGATCGTTAGACGATTCCAAGAATAGAGTGTAGAGCTGGTCATTGATTGTAAGACTCTAGTTAATTTGGTTTGACTTTAACGTAGCACTGCTTTTTAGAACTCAGTTACTCGATTATTTATTCCTTACGCTATTAATTTTATTATAATAATTAATTTAATTATATATATCTGGTTTTAAAAGCAAACAGTTACATTATGAATAGCTCAATTCTTTAGTCAGATAAGTTGCACACGCAGTACGAAGTTTGTTAATGTTCTAAATATCAATTTCTAATAACAATTATACTGGATTATATTTAACACCATTAATCAATTTTAATTTAATTAACTTGCTTACTAAAATTGATCCCAAATGATCTCAATCTACGAATGGACATGTAATATTAATATTTATATACAAGGTGCAGCATCGGCAAATACGAAAATTATACTAATTAAAATAAAATAACAAACATTGAACACCAACATACTCCCCATTGTTTTCATAACCAATCGTCTTTATTCTTTCATTGTTTTATCACTGAAATACACATAACTGTCGATCAAAAGTTTGGTACCACTTCCTTAATTGTACAAATGGCATTAACATTGAATGGCTTATTAATGACACGTTAACTCGATATTAGTATTATATGTAGCAATAAAATCTGTTTCGACATGTTCTAGCTTTGAAACGCCCTTAAATGTTCAATTGATAAGTATCAATCAGTTATTAAACTTCTCTATAGCTTGAAATTCTTAGTCGTCCCAAACTTTTGTACAGCAGTGTACAATTCGCCTTCGTATTCTTACTCATTTCTTCTCGCACACGTACGTACATATATTCGTCCATTAATTACAATATGACCGTCCTACTCTATCGCATAAGACTAGTACAATTTAATAAAGCAGTCAACCGCGAAAATGGGATAATGTAGTCTCAGCAAAGGCTCCTGACTCATTCCAATGAACCCTTTGTAAGCAGTCCCCGGCATACTCGATTCTCATCCCCCAAAAATCTACCCCTCGAGCCACCCCAGACAAGAAACTTCGCTACGTCTTCCTATTGTATCGAGTTCACTGATACAGACACGGGACTTATCGACGGATTTCGATACACGCACGAACGCCAAATTATGAACAATGCTCCCGTCACAGACGGATGTACCGAGCGTTAAAGTTCGCCGCGCGTAAAGCTCGTAGGAAACGGCGTGCAATCGCGGTGTCGACGTATTGTCACGATTTACAGCTCGTCTACGCGGCGTGATAAACAATATTAACGCGTTAATGCGTGCACACTTGCACGCGTCGGTGAAACGTGTAGTATCACCAGCAGACGTGCCCCATGTTGAATTTAAGCGATGACGCTCGTTACCGCGTTAACGATCGCAATGCCATGCATGACAAACAGCGAAACGGCATCGCGGTGTCATGATCCAATTTGGATTCAATTTGTGCGCGGTTCACGGTACATTTCTGCCGTTTGTCTTTTTTGGGCGATGGATACGAAATATGAGGGGTCCCTTGACGGCGCGTTCGATCGAGATGTTGCTTTTGACATCTTTTGTGTATTTTGGGAATTGCAGTTGCGATGTGCCTACATGTAGGATGTGTTTTGAATGCACCCGTTGGTTTTCTGTGACAGTTTATATAAAGTGGGATTCGATTTATTTGGCGAATATTCGAGATAGAGAGCGACGTTCATTGCTGACGGTGATAAAAATAAGGAATATTAAAGGGAGAGTTTAGTTCTCGAAATATTTGTATAATAGATGACGAACGAAAAAGCTTTGATTTAGGGGAGTTCTAAATATTTTAAGAATGCGTGGGGTGTTGCAAATTGTTTTCGTATTTGGAAATACTGGATAATAAATAATGTATATAATAAGTTTTTAGTGATATCTAATATAATTAATAGACATTTAGTATTTATTATTAACACCACAAAATAAGGAATGTTTATTGTTTCATAATACGTTAACCGCTAAATCGATTATGGATGTCTATCCGCCTACAGTAGAATATGGAGTTAATGGTCAGACGTCGAATCGAAATTAGGGCTTTAGTATTGGTATCGTTATAATCTCTTTTTCTTTGAAGCCGGTTTAAATTTTTATCCATACAACACATTTTGGTTCAATTTCAGTGCAATATTTTTCTCAGAATGATAGCACCATTCAGAAGGAAGTATCGAATTAAACAATTTTTCTTAATTTGTTTTGTGTAAATATCGAATGCACTATATTTCGTAAACTTGATTGTACTACAATAGCCTGCTGACTTTGATCGGTCACTTTTTCACATATTATTTAAAAATATAATCGATTATAAATAATCAGATTTCTTTTGCCTGAATGTAGAGGAGAATGGCGGAGAGTATTTCCACCACAATTTCTCAATAAAGTTAGCGAACCACTGAACTCACTTTATTCATTGGGTCTCCATAAAAGATTAAGAAAGGAAGCTTCACAATTTTCAATTTGAACATATTTAATGTACCATCCTTGAAAGATACTCCAATCTGTATTTCCGAAAATAACTAGAAAAAGAACAGCTACCTACAAAGTATTCTATGAATAAGTACAAATACTTTCTGTATTATAATCCACATGTCCTTTACTACACAATATAATTGAACATATAAATTCTGCCTATCCATTTTTCCAAATTTACAATATAATAATATTCCAAGATAATAAAAATAATAAAATTCCCAAAATAATAATCATAACAATCGCTCGTATCACACACCATCGCACTCTTATCCTCCCACATTATTCGTTACATTCATTACATTCCCCTTGAGTACATAGTATTCTAGGCTTTTCTCTAATTGTCTCGTTCTTTAAATTACCACGGATTGCTCGAGGAATCACACTTTTCGTTGTCCCCATTTCTACCTCAATTCTGTTCTCCATTCAGACAACAGATTCCGACACTTTCGCAACGATCTTTATCTCGGCGATGATCCAATTTCAACGACACCCAGCGCGGAGAGGGTGGCGAGGGAACGTTTGAGGGCACGCAAGAGATTCGGCGAGTTAAAGAAGCGTAGAAAGGCGAAGGAAAGGAAACAGAAGCTGAAGCAAGTCGCCGAGAAGTCGCTGGCCAAATCGCCGCCGGCGACGACGCTCGCCGCACTGAATGAAACAATAATGTCGAGGTTGGATTTGAGCTGCTTCATGAAGGCGCGCAAAAGAGTATTTGCCAAAGCTGCTCAAGTTGAAAACGCTTATCCGGCCAAGTATGCCAGGTTAGTACCTTTTGCTAGATATGTTGCTGTTAGGGCGAATATGCGAATAAAGTATAAACGTTTATTATTATAGAACCACAAAAAATGTAGATCGTGAGAGGTTTCAGAATTTTATTACTACAACTTTTGAGACTGTGCTATTATTATTTTTTCGAAATTTTATTATTAATACTTTTGCCCTTAGAACTTTTTTTTGGTCGTTAATATTTACAGGACTAGTGCGACGATTATAAATAAATGCAGAGTAGGAGGACTTGAATTAGCATCGTGTTTCCTTCGTACTCTGATCTCTAAATATATTTTCTATCATATCTTTACAGGAGGAAGAACGTACTGCCGCCGTACAATCGATACCTGGTGGCAGTTTACGAGTGCACCGAGGGGTACGTTTTCGAGGACTCGATGGCTGATCGACTTTTCTGCAGCGATGGTACTTGGTTAGGTGCACGTCCACGTTGCGTGAAAGTAGGAGGTAAGACGCCGAGGAAATAGGAACGATGCACGTAAAAATATTTGTCCCAAAAGATTCGAGGCAATGTCACGTATTTATGGAGTATTTTTAAAAAAGAAATGTAATGGAAATTATAGCGCCTCATTTATATTACTAATTTTCAGTCTGCCAGTGGTAGGTAATTAAATTATATTTTGAGTTTCACTGCAATTGAAATTTTCCCTCTGTTTCAATTAAATAAAAGGGGTGTTGAATGAAATAAAAAAACAAACTGTTTCTTCAAAAATGTAAATCCTGTCACTGTAGCTTACACCATAGGTGTTCTATGAAACCCACAGGCATATCGCGTTTTATCAATTGAAAGTCGTATGCCTCACCTGAGGGGAAAGTCGACTCAATGGCAGTCAATACGCTGAAAAATTCATTGGCCTTTGTTTCAGAAGCTACACTCAATAACCTGAAACGTTGCAGTCAGGATCGTGGTGGGTGTGAGCATGCATGCGAAGACACTCAAACTGGCGTGAAATGCTCGTGTTTCGATGGATATCGTACCAAAGGATATGCCTGCATAGGTGATTTATATTTCATTTCATATTCTGTAATTATGAATATTGCTGGACGATGATATATTCGGTAAGAAAAGATTGTGCAAATAACGAAATGTTTGTTCCGTTACGTAATGAGATATATTCTTCAAAAAAATGGAAACAGTACCTGGATTATCAGTAAATTGTAAATTCAGTAGGTACATACTACTTTTCAAGCAGATTTCACTTGGTCAATATTTGAAATATGGTTTTAATAATTGTTCACGTGGAAATATTAATTGTTTAATAATGAAGAAAGAATTGAATTATCTTTTTAATTAAAGGAAACTTTATAACACTATTTTTCATTACTGAAAATGAATAGCAGTAAAGTTAATGAAGATATTTTACGTATAACGTAATTGAAAATTACTATTTATATCTACACAAATTTGTAGAAAGTTAACTTGTACCAAGCGTTGTTTCATTTACTAAACCGAAAAAAATTATATTGTAGATCACATAAATTGTATAATTTGTTCTGAACTTATACAAATTAATACAGACACTGCAATGTATCAAACAGTTTGTCCTTGCAGTATTATAAAGTCTCCAGAACATTTCTTTTCGATGCTCAGCGTAAAATGTTATCTATAAAGAGAAGAATAGAAACTGAACTCGAAACTGCCCGTATGAGCGTGATCAATTTTCAATACGATAAGAATACCTTTCTTATTATTATTTACATCTTGTAATGTCAGTGGTAAATCCTGGATTTCTTAAATCCATTCGATCCAAGATTGAGATATACTATCTCGTACCGCAGTTTATGGTTGACGCGTGGGCGGATAAGGCCATACAACGGAGTCTTACAATTTTCTATCCCTAAATTCTTCGCTCCACACGACCATCCCCATACTTCTACCATGCGATTTCGTCGAAATCCAAACGGGATCAGGATCTAAAGTTAGAGAGGCGTGCAAGTCAACGCGTGAAAGAAACGAATACGACCTTTGAATGGAGATCTCGTAAATCGCTGGCTCTCGCTTTCCGTAAATAAATACTTTACAATGCGAGGCTATCAGAACCAGCAGTTTCAGGAATTCTCGACATTGTAAACAATGGTACAGCATTCCGATATTTTTGTAGTAATTGCATGGAAGTACTGCGTGTTCTTATCTACAACCGCGTTGAAATATGGCAGCCATTACTTAAATTAATAACGGAGGAATTTCGGAGCTTTTCACTCATAATACTTCGTAGAAAAAATGCGCACAAAGCAATAACTAATTCTTTCATTCGACGGAATGCGTGAAAGTTTCAAAGAAAAATGAATTTTCTACCTGTCCCGATCCCTGCATGCCAACATCCAAACTGATCCGATCTTTCAAAAAAAAATACAGAAGAGAAAAGAAAGTTTCGTTTCACCGTATTTCCCAATCAAATCAAGCCGTCCATTTAATTCGCACTACCGTAAAAAATGGCAGCGATATGATTCTACAAAAATTCACTTCCAACCAAACGAACCAGTATCCCTCACACCCAGTGCAGTGCACGTAGAACCGTTTGCCAGCAACCCGGACCACAGTTACAACCAATCATCCGGACCATCATCAAAGTGCAATCTGCATCCATCAATCGGCGGCTAATCGCGAATCGTTTCGCCCCGTATCGACGGCCACTGGTGCACAAATCACCGGATACTTTCGCGTCGATTAGTCAACTTAACAGGCGACGGCGTGCAATTCGCGGCGGAGGCAGACGCGTGGTCAGAACAAGGGGTGTAGGTGCCGGGGTTCCATTGTATGCTAATCGACGTCGGCATCTCCGTTGCTGAAAACGAACGCGCGTACACTGCCGTGGTTGGAACCGAAGCGTGTTTCAAGTGCAACCGTTGCTCGCCCCCGGTTGCCCGCGTGCTGGAGTCCGTGTCGCGACGCTAATCTGCTGTCTATAATTCACGTTCGCGTGGTCAGACGAGATATCGGGACGGGAAAGTGTCGCGAGTGACGGCGTGTACGTTATCGTGGAAACCGTGACGCTTTCTCGCGACTAAACTGGCGGGATTTGATGTAACGTGACATAATGATGCGTGGGAGTGTCGCAGACCTGCCCCAAAAGTGGCGTTGCTCGGATAATTGAATTCTCCTGGGAATGGAAGGGGCGACTTTAGTTATGCATTATAGTGATGGCCGTGACATATTGTAATTGTTGAGTCTGTGTTTCAAGTTTCGCGGAAGCTGTTCAATGTACTATTTGGTGGAATAGAGAAAGAATAGAAAGGAAGGTTTAATAGAATACATTTTGCGAGTTGCGCGGTGCTTTTGGTATTGTTTTTAGTAGATGGAAGATTAAATTGTTAGATATTCTGACGGTAACTTTAGTACACTTTTAGGTAGATAGGTAGGGAACTGTTTATTGAACTTTTTCACCCCGAAAATTTGAGAATCATCGACATTGTTGCTTTCCGAGCTGTGTCGATTGGAAACAGGTGCGCGATATAACGTTAGGAGTGAATTGGTAAAATGTTTTAATGAAGAGCAAACATTCTATTGGACAACGTTTTAAAAATTACAGATACTTACGTATTTCGATTATTTTCATAGAATTTTGTTCGTTAGCATACTGTTCTTTTTTTATCCGCCATTATGAACATGATCGTGTTATAATTTAATGCTGTTTTTCAAATCGTTTTTAATTAAGTTTGATGTGTGATTCCTTGGGATGCAGTATTCTATTCATTGTCACTGATAACGCGAACTATCGAAGCATAAAAGGATCTTTGCCACGGGAATAAAGTGAAGTAGGTCATTTCGCTCCAACGAACAATTCTTCTCATTTGATTGGTTCTATTGTCGCGTGTTTTTCATTCATTAAATTAATTTTATTACATTTTTAAGTTAGCTGATATCTGCTCTAATATTTAGCTGACACGGTGTTAATTCAAAATTTGTAATTGCTTTCGATAACAATTCTATTATTGACTTATTACAGATATTGACGAATGTGCCGAAGGTACAGCTGGTTGCGCTGGAATTTGCCACAATAATCCTGGTTCTTTTTATTGTGAGTGTCGGTCTGGTTATCAACTGGGGATTGATGGTAAATCGTGCCAGGGTAAGTTGGAAAATGAATTGAAGTGACACTATTATAATTCATTTAGAATATAATAGTTCGATATGAATGGCGAAATGAAATCGTAATTAACAAAGCTTAGAAAGTTATTCGATTCAGTTCGAGTGTTTATTTTTATAAAATTGTGCGTTTAAAATAAATTGTTGTGTTGTATTCAAATAGTGGAAAAGTAACCGTGGACAGAAAGTATGAATAATATTTAGTTAAAAATATAACATAATATCGCATTTATAAATTCGACCATCTTGTCTCACGCAAATCATAATTGCATTCATTATATTTTTCGTCGAAAATATCGGACGGGTTCATTAATAAAGAAAAAAACTCATTCTTGATCTTACCTCGTTCATTTAATAATTCTACAACCTTCGTCCGATCGATCTTCTGGATGGTTCGTGATTTTTATTCCCGAACGTCGAATCCTCGTGAAAGTTCTTTATGCATGTAGCAAAAGTAAATCACCTAACGTTTACGACTAGATAAAATCAGTTGAATTCCTTTTTCCTCTTTTATTACCAGGGACATTTCGCGTGGGATCGAAAGCGATGCAATTTTGTGGAGATGAACGAAGCGTCGGAGTTCAATGACGGGAAAATGTTACGGGCCCTTCACTCAAAATTAATTCAGAATTACTTTGTTTTTAACAATATTAAGAAATAGGAATGCGGAGAATGTTTTCCCTGCGCCCGGTGCGTCACCATGTATTATACCCTTTCCCGCTTTTAAAAAACCAAGTTTAGTAATAGAATCTTCTGTCAGAAGAGAATTAATGTTTATCTTGAAAGTTTTCAAAACGAATAGAATTGATGGAATTATTACGTACGTTATTACTTTTTATATACATTTTCCACTGATTTCGTACAAGTTAATAAAATTAAATTCAACAAATTGTCGCACCTTTAACAATATCGTATTTAATAATTTGTTGAAAACGTAACAGCACGCACATTCGAAAAACTCGCTTGGTGAAAACGGTAATGATTTATGTACATCTCTTTGAAAACTAGTCGTTTCGCTAATTTATCAACACAGTTGAAAATGTCCAGCGTTTCGTGCAAATTATTTCGAAACCGGACTCGCAATCAGACCTCGAACGAGTTGAATTCCTCTTTACTTTCCGAACGTGTTCTCGCTGATAAAACACGGTATCTGCTATAATTTATTCGTCTATTAGACCGACGTGGTCGTGTTTAACGAGGCAAAACGCCGCGGGTTAGTGCAAAGAATTTATACAACCGCCTCTTAGCGCTCGTGATGGATTCATTTAATCTCGAGACGTTCCTCCGTGTCGCGATACTCGCGAATTTGTCTTTCCTGGAAAATGCTAACTAAGGCGGAGAGGCAAGATGCTTTCGGTCTCTACCTGCGGTTCGTCTGTGAACCGAAGTAAGAGTTACAAACAAACCCTGGTTATCGAATTACGCGATGCAGTTCATGCATTCGAACGTGTTTCAACGCATGTCACGACTTATCTAGGCTAATTAATCTAGGAGGATTGTGAGTTAAAAAAGAATCAGGGACGCGTGTGTGAGGTTGACATTGAAATATTCGAACGAGCTATTTCCATAGATAATCAAAATGCTTTCGAGCTGGACATACGATTTCTTGCGTAATCTTGTCCACATTGAATGAAATCAGATTACATGGTTTCGTTAATATAACTTCTTTTTGTAACTTTAAATGTATCGTATTCAGTTTATTACATTGATTTTCGTTTGGGGAAATAATGCTGAGGCAGCTCTCTCGGGGTTCAAAATTACGAAACAGTTTCATTTTTCTTTCATTTCATTTCATTTCATTCATTTTTCTATTTAATGATTTTATGCGCTGATAAAGCCGGTCTATTATATTGACCGTAGTTATTTAAAAAATATGAGCAGAGGAAGAGATTGTTCGGCTTCATTAAATCCTAATTTCCTGACTCTCTGAAGTAAATACAATGTTGTTTCTAATGTGTGTAATTCAAGGAGGTTTTGATAATCGTTGAAATAATAATTGAAAATAATTGTGATTATTATGGAGATCAATAATGCGTTTGGAAATAACGATTTATAGAGGACAGGTTTGTTCGAGCTTGGTGTTAATAAATTTTCAGCTGTGACAATATTTAGAACATTTGAAACAAATTCACCGCATTTCAAAATTTATGGAGTATCAGACCACATAGATTTGCTATCGTCAACTTTGCGAAGCATATGCAGTACCTAAATTTAAATGACTGGCGATAAAAAAATACTTAACGAATACTTTTCTTGCTTACAATGATAGATGCTGATTTTCATTACAGAAAGATCTGCTGTTCATTTTGTTAGAAGTTAGGCAAGAATGTGTTACTTTCCCGACAAATTTTTGGTCTATTTAATACTAATTGTGATTGGACATTATTCATGCATGTTCATACGAGAATTTGAGTTGATCAATTTTGGAGATACAAAGGTCTAGGGTATTGTATGAAATTAGATCAACATTCATTGATTCCAGAAGATATGTAGTTCGATTGGAACCGGATTGGATCAGTGTTTGGATAATTGAATGCTTCATTAGCAGGTGTTTCAATGTTCACAAAATGGTCTCTAGATGCGCATATTAATTATCAGTATCATTCCACGTTAGTTACATCTGCTTGTTAAGTGAAATGTTCAAATTTTAATTAGAGAATATGTTATCGTGGTGTTATTTATATAGAAATGAATTTGGAAGGTAAATGGTATTGATTATGTTAGCTTAATGAGCAGGACTGAATCATTTTATATACACATCGAAGAGCCGAATTGTACTGTGCTTGTAATTTTGTCACGTAATTATACTCATATTTTGTACGCACTACTCTGAAATTGTAATAATGCATCTGCATTTATGGACTCCCCGTGTTTCTTTATATGTTTCATCGTTATTTCCGCGCTTTTAATATTTCAATTGTTCGGACGAGCAGCAACAATTAATAACAAAAAAGTTTCATATTCTGTAATTTACATTTGTATTCTCAATATTAAAGTGAAACTCGACATCAATTTCTTGCTGTTACTATTCTAGAAATTTGTGCTTCTATAAATTGCTAACATACTTTATTTTACTAAAAGATTATGTCAATACAAAACAACCCACGGATTTTTCTATTGTAATTTAGTTATTGGGACAGTATCTAATACTGAAATTCTCGATTCGCGCTATTCTATTAGCAGAATAAGCGCCAAACGTCTTTCGTTCAGTATTTACGGTTTTTCGTGACAATCGTTTCTCGATACTATCTGAAGATTAGAACAAACAACGAAAGTATATAGTAGCGAGCTTTCTTCGGTGAATTTCGAAAGCGATTTACAAGGTTACTTGGTTGTTCTCGTTCAGACATTAACGAGTGTTTGGTGAATAACGGGCACGGCCCGTGCCAAGGCACTTGCATCAATCTTGAAGGAAGCTACGAGTGTAGCTGTTCCGATATTCCTGGTCACAAATTGGCTTCAGATAATCACACCTGCGAGGATATCGACGAGTGCTCAACGAATAACGGCGGTTGTTCTCATGTTTGTTTGAACACGCCTGGAAGTGCATTTTGCCTCTGTCCAGACGGCTTTCATCTGACAGACGATTGGAAAACTTGCGAAGGTAAAGTTTATTCTCATTTAAGCTGTTCGGTATTTAATAGAAGAATTATTAAAGCGTATTATATTTTATTAAACAATTATTACAATAGCGAGTGCACATTTTTCCAGTTTTATAAAGAACATAATTCCCCGAGTGTTAGTGGTCATTATTTATTTTGTGGTTTACGGATGTTAACGAAAGTAGTTATCATAATAATTTGCGTAGAATATTCCAGATATTGGGATCCATGTGCTCTATGCGCAATGAAATAATAAATACGCAGACTTGGACTTTTCTGTTACCTCATCATTACCGCCATACAAAGTGAAAACAACTTTGAATTTGCATTATCCTGAAAGTTTTGGACATTAATTTCTAAATGTTAAAGTAAACTAATTCTAGGCTTAAATGTTATGGAATATTAAATGTATTTAAGTAGCTAATTCAGTTTATTGAGTTCTTATGTTATTAGACGTGAATGAATGCCAAAACGCGTCCAAGATTTGCTCGAACAATACGGACTGTGAAAACACTATTGGCTCCTACAAATGCGTGAGCAAACCGCAGAAAAAAGTTCTTCAAGATGAAGACTACGATGCAGAAGATGACGACGACGACGACGACGACGAATACGACGAGGAAGACGAGGGTGTCACAGAAATTCCAGAATTCGGAAAATGCGAAGAAGGTTACAAGAAGGATGAAAACGGCGAATGTATTGGTTAGTAAACATTTCATTTCAATTTGAAACAAATTTAAAATATCCTAACCAAATGTCACAAGCATATATGACGTTTTCTTTTTTAAATCAACGATTAATAAATGAATTTTATACTGTCAACGACAGAAAATTTAATTTTCACCTGACGGAATGGGAATTGTATGAAACAGTTTTAAAAAATCGAAGCCACGCTATTTAAATACAATATTCGTACGTAGAATATTGCGGCTGTTAAACTGAAGTAACTGATATTCAAATTTATAACAATGGTAAGGGAGTATAAAAATGAAAATTAGTTCGGGTTACATATATTTTGTCTGAGAACATTCAATAAATCAGGATAGATTCAAATTCATTTATTCTTAACTTTGATCTACCAGTTAAATCTAAAATAGGCGAATATTAGAGTTAGTAATTTCAAACGCATAAATAGGTATAAAATAGAATCAGAAATATATTTCGCGTTACAGTTTAAATTACAGTATCCACTCAATCATAACCAACGGTATCTCCACAAATTAAAGTCGAATTTACCAATCAACGAACCATCAAGCTTTCAATCTTCAAAGTTCGCCTCTCAAAGCCTTTCATCTATTCACGTTTACGTATTTACAAATAATTTATGCACTCCCTTAATTAATTTTCAGTTTTCATTGACAATCGGGAGCCACCCACAGAAACGTACTAATCACTATTACGCTCCATCCTCAATGCTAACCCTCGCCATTTCAGACATCGACGAGTGTGTAGAAGGTGACGAAGGTGATCCTCACGGCTGTCAACACGATTGCATGAACGAACCCGGTGGTTTCTACTGCCTGTGTCACCCGGGTTTCACTCTACAAGACGATGGGGTAACCTGTATGGACACTGACGAGTGCCAGAACACGCCCGCCCTATGTTCGCATGGGTGCAACAACACCCCAGGTTCCTTTACATGTACCTGTCCCATAGGATTCACTCTAAAAGAAGACAGCGTTAATTGCGCCCAAACAAAGACATGTGAAACCTTGGCAACTCCGTGCACCCATGAATGCCAAGAATCAGACGAAGGTCCAATTTGTGTTTGTCCTGGAGGATATCAGCTTCATGAAGATGGTACAAGCTGCCTGGACATCGACGAATGCACTTTAGACTTGTGCTCTCACAGCTGCGTCAATTCAGAGGGCAGCTTCTCCTGCGTCTGTCCAGATGGTTTGGAAACACAGGAACACGATAAGTTGAACTGCACCGATATAGACGAGTGTGCCAGAAGTGTCCATAATTGCGATCATGAGTGTACAAATGTTCATGGGGGCTACTCTTGCTCCTGTCTATCTGGGTTCAGGTTGAACGACGACACGAGGACTTGTTCCGACGTGGACGAGTGTTCGAACGGTGAGCACAAGTGCGACCACATTTGCACGAATATTGTTGGAAGTTACACTTGTTTCTGTCACGAGGGATACAGACTACTGGGAAATGGTACGAGTTGCGAAGATGTGGACGAGTGTGCTGAGAGCAAACACGGCTGCTCTCACGAGTGTTTGAACGAGAGTGGTGGATTCAAATGTGTTTGTCCGGTAGGTTTGGTATTAGATAATAATTTAACATCGTGTCAGGATGTGAACGAGTGCCTCGAAGGAACTCATCAATGTTCGCACGAATGCGTGAACGCTCAGGGATCCTACGAATGCTCGTGTCCTATTGGAATGACTTTATCAGAAGACAAAAGACTGTGCACGGCAGTTGATGTTTGTAGTTTAGCCAATTGCTCTCATATTTGTGAAAAAGATCGCGATACCTTTAAATGCAGCTGCCACGTGGGCTACACTTTGCAGTACGACGAGACAAGCTGCAAGGACTTGGACGAATGCGAAGAATACGAACACGATTGTTCCCACGACTGCGTAAACACGGTAGGAAGCTACAAGTGCGTGTGTCCTGAAGGTTTGAAGCTTCTGCAAGACGGTCTAACGTGCGAAGATCGTCTGTGCCCTGAAGGATTACGACAGGACGATAAGGGCCAGTGTCAGGACATCGACGAGTGTCTGGATGGAAATCACGTGTGTTCTCATATTTGTTTGAACGAGTACGGTTCCTATCGTTGCTCTTGTCCTCTAGGATGGGTTCTATCCGACGACAGCATAACCTGTGTCAACAGTGATCCCTGTTCTAACTCATCTTGCTCTCACTTTTGTAGAATTGATGGTTCAAAGCACAAATGTGAATGTCTATTGGGATACAAAATTGGCAGAGATGGAATGAACTGCGAGGACGTTGATGAATGCGCAGAAAAATTGAACAACTGTAGCCATTATTGTAACAACAGCGAAGGATCGTTTACCTGCGACTGTCCCTCGGGATTTAGGTTATCCGAAGATAATGAAAATTGCCTCGACATCGACGAATGCGCAAATGAAAATAATAATTGCCACCACGGTTGCGCAAACCACGTGGGAAGTTACGAATGCTTATGTCCCGAAGGATACAAATTCTCCAAGGATGGACTCGAGTGCCGAGATATTGACGAGTGCCAGAACGGCCAGCACAGTTGCTCCCACGAATGTTTCAATACTATAGGCGGTTACAATTGCACTTGCCCATCAGGATGGAAGCTCGAAGGCGATTTAAAAACCTGCGAAAATTTCAGTCGTCCTAACTGTTCTCACACGTACGAACAAGACGGCGATGAGACTCGTTGCGGTTGTCCCGAGGGATTCGATCTAGAAAACGACGAGGCAACTTGCAGCGACGTTGACGAATGCATCGAGAATCTTCATTCTTGCAGCCATTCCTGTGTGAACGCCAACGGGTCTTACACCTGCGACTGTCCGCTAGGCTTTCTGTTACAAGAAGATCGAGCAACCTGCCAGGACATCGACGAATGCGTTGAGAATAACGCCGGATGCTCCCACAGCTGTCTAAACAGCGAAGGTAGCTTCGTCTGTACTTGCCCAGAAGGTTACGAATTAACCAAAGACGGAAAGATCTGTCTAGACGTCGACGAGTGTACAAGGGATCTCCACGGATGTTCCCACCGATGTGAGAATATCCACGGTAGTTATTCTTGTTCTTGTCCGGAGGGTTTCCACTTAGGACAAGACAATAAGACCTGCCTGCACGTGGATCCCTGTGCACAGACACACGACTGCAGTCATGCGTGCGTGAACGTCCACGGTGGTTACAAATGCGAGTGTCCCGACGGCTGGAAATTAAGCTCGGACAGTCGAACGTGCCAGGAAATTGATTTTTGCACCGGCGAACACGGCTGCTCACACGAGTGTGCCACTGGTCCGGACGGCTCCCAGTGTCGATGCTCGGCTGGCTATGTTTTGTCTAGAGACAACAAGACGTGTATAGACAGAAACGAGTGCGAGACGGGGCCGGAGGGGGTGAATAAAGGTTGTTCTCATTCCTGCGTCAACACGGAGGGTAGCTTCGAGTGTGGCTGTCCGAATGGCTATCGACTGGCCGACGACCGAAGGACCTGCGAGGACGTGAACGAGTGCATCGAGGACAACGGCGGTTGCTCTCATCTTTGCGCAAATATAGAGGGTGGCGCGGAGTGTGCTTGTCCGGATAATTACAAATTGTTGGAAGATGATGGAAAGACGTGCGTGGAGATCGATGAATGTTTGATCGATAACGGTGGCTGTTCGCACTTGTGTCATTATGAAAACGGCACTGCGTCTTGTTTCTGCCCGCCAGGAATGATTTTGGACAAGGAGGACAATTCAACCTGCGCCGAGGAAAATGGATGTTATTTCGAGAATGGCGGTTGTTCTCATTTTTGTAATCAGGAGGATGGAAAGGTTATTTGTTCTTGCCCATTGGGAATGATCCTGTTCGAGAATGGGACAGCTTGTGAGGAGAGGAACAGATGTTTGGTGGACAATGGCGGTTGTTCACATGACTGCCTTTACGAGGACGGCGAAGCGTTTTGCCAATGTCCCGATGGGATGGTCCTTTCGGAGGATAAACTTCTTTGCGTCTACGAGAACAAATGTTTTGTTAACAATGGTGGGTGCTCGGATATCTGCGCGTTTGCTAATGGGACCATTAGCTGCGAGTGTCCCTCGGGATTTAAATTGTCTGAGGGGGATAATTCTACTTGCATCGATATCGACGAGTGTTTAGAGCTAATGGATAACTGTACGCATAACTGTACAAACACGGAAGGTGGATTCGAGTGTACGTGTAACGAAGGATTCAGCGTGAACTCTGCGGATCCAGCTTTTTGCGACGATATTGACGAGTGCGATTATTCGAACGGAGGATGTTCCCATAATTGCTTGAACTTAGTAGGATCGTATCGTTGCAGTTGTTCGTCAGGGTACGTTCTTGAAAACGATAATAAAACATGTGCATTGATTGACGGATGCAAAGAGAGCAATGGAAATTGTTCGCACCATTGTCACCACGAAGATGGTGGCGACAAGACTCATTGTTCTTGCCCCCTAGGTTTCAGATTGAAACAGGACGAGAAGACTTGCGAGGATATAGACGAATGTGAGGAGTTCGAGAATGACATAGAGCTAGGCTGCTCGCACATCTGTGTGAACACTGAAGGTGGATATTATTGTGAATGTCCTCCAGGATACATCTTGTTACCAGGGGACAAGAAGAATTGTATCGACGTGAACGAGTGTCTGAATAGTCAACACAATTGCAGCCACGATTGCTTAAACCTATTAGGTAGCTACGTGTGCACCTGTTACGAAGGGCATTATTTGCATTCAGACAAATCTACTTGTTTGGATATCGACGAGTGTCTCGAAAGGAACGGCGATTGCTCTCATCAGTGCACTAACACGATTGGCGGCCATTTCTGTTCTTGCCCGGCGGGATTTCAGCTTTCGCAGGATGAAAAGACTTGCGTCGACGTGGATGAATGCACTACTGGCGTGGCTGATTGTTTTCATGATTGCCTTAATACATTGGGTTCATGGCAATGCACTTGCCCCCAGGGTCACGTTTTGGCAAATGATTCTAAGACCTGTGTAGACATCGATGAGTGCAAGGTGAATAACGGTGGTTGTTCCCATGCCTGTTTCAATGTAATCGGAGGTGTAAAATGCAGTTGTCCCATAGGGCTGCAGATAAACGAGATTGGAGAGACGTGTAAGGACGTTAACGAGTGTTTGGAGGAGAATGGCGGGTGTTCAGATATTTGTGTCAATGTGGAGGGTAGCTCTTCTTGTCAGTGCTCGAGTGGGTTCCAATTGCACGCGGATTTGAAGACTTGTTTGGATATTAACGAGTGCGAAGTGGAAAATGGAGGATGTTCTGATAATTGTATAAATTCGCAAGGCAGCTACCGATGCGAGTGTCCTGTTGGTTTTTATTTGAAGGAAGACGACAGACATTGCTCGGATGTAAACGAATGTGAATATAATAACGGCGGTTGTTCACACGAGTGTGTGAATGAACTTGGTTCTTATCGATGCGATTGCCCGGCTGATCATGAGTTGAAAAATAAATCGTGCCATCCTGCGGATCCTTGCGGCAGTAACAATGGCGACTGTGAGCAGATTTGCAGCGCGAAGAATGGATCGGCTGTGTGCGCGTGTAAGGAAGGCTTCCGTAACGACGAAACCGATACCTCGAAGTGTAGAGATATCGATGAATGCAGTGGACAGCATGGTTGCGATCAGGTGTGCGTGAATACCGTTGGAACGTTCGAGTGTAGGTGCAAGGAGGGATTCGAGATGCAGAACTCTACCTGTGTTGGTGAGTACTGTTTTAGCTTATGATTATGCTTCCTTCTATGTTAACTCCATGCTCAACTGGGGTGATATAAATATTTAATGCAATCCTGATTGTAAAATCTGAAGTCGTGATGCATCGAAGGGGTTAAACTGTCATTATTGCGAATACAATTCTAATTCAGAATGTATATTTTAAGATAGAAATTTTAATTCTTCTAATTAAAATTAATAATAAAAGAAACTTCAGTTATATATAAATATTTTATTTTATTTTGAAAAAAATCTGTTAATGGAAATTATTAGGTTGGTAAATGTAGCATAAATGATTTACCATTAATTTCTCTTGCTTCGAGTTTCGTACCATTCTTCTGAGACACAACGCTGTACCTCTGCGGAAAATATGCGAGGGATGGCAAATCTAGACGCAGTTCACTGAATCACCATCAGTATCGATTTCGTATTAGTCTTCTTCCTGATCTACAAATACCTGTCTAAAGAAAGATTGGAGGGAATTACGCAAGCTAACTTCGTGAAAGGACTATTCTAGAAACGCTTACAATTTTTCACGAATGATCTTATTGTCCCGAGCTTACAAAGCTTTCTAAAACTAATTTAAATAAGCCTACTTTACAAATACACAAAATTCAGAAATGTCTACAAACTTAATTAATTAAATATATTAACTCTCAAATAACTCCTAAATATGTCACTGTTTAACAATAGAAAATTATATAATTGAATTACGAATTCGAATAAAATTTTATCCAAATAAGTTGAAGATAAAATCAAATATAATGTAATGAATAAAAATTAACATTTTCAATTACACGAGCCTTTCACAAACGGAATTCAACCCATACAAATATTTTTATCTGAAGATACTACTAAATATATACACAATTAATTACTAGATAACGCTGTAGGCAAATGTGAAGTTTCCACGTCCTCGAAGAATCACACGAATATTTTAAACAACCCGATACTATACAAACCCTCTTTTTGGACGGAGACGAGGACATAATGTTTCCCACTGATCGTTTTCAGATATCGATGAATGTGCCAGCGGTGCCTGTAACAGAAGCAAGTGCATCAATACTTTCGGCAGCTATCGTTGCGAATGCGAGACAGGCTATCGATTAGATGGTAACGATTGTGTAGGTAGGTGCAAAATGTTTCGTTGAACGATACATTCGCTACGTTTCCATTAAGAGTAAACTTGGCCCGCTCAGATATTGACGAGTGTGCCGAGGACGCACCTTGCAAAGAGAGCTGCATCAACACGGTTGGCTCTTATCGATGCACTTGCTCCCTGGGATTTAGCCCGCGCGGAGATGATTGCATAGGCAAGTATGTTCGGCGACAACGGTGTTTAGGGGTGTTATTGAACTAATGCACCAATGATTCGTGTAATTCTGGGCAAATGGAAGGGGCTGGTAATGAGTGATCGTTTGTTGATTTGCTAACAGGAATTACTGGAAATCTCATAGCAATGAAATGATTGATGTGTGCTCACGTAATCGGAGATATATCGGGGGAAAATTTCACTAAGGTGCGAGTTTGATTAGCAATGCAGACTTTATTCTTGGATGTAAAAGGAACCGTCGAGGAAATGTGGAGACGATTTTGGTTACTAGAGCTTTTGTTACGATTAAAGTTATGGATTTGAAAAGCTGTGGAGTGATTTTGGGTGGGTGATTTCTCGTTTCAAATTAAATATTGAAGAACGTCATGAAGGGAAAAGCTGGCATTATTTGATTGAAAAGAAAAGAGTGACAGATGAATATGAAACACGAATTGTGCAGGGAAAATATTAAAAAATATAGAAACATTTCGTAATAAGAAGTCTCCAGTAAATATACTATAGCTATTGGCTATTTGAATGAAAAATTGTTTTCACTTGGCCGGAATAATTTGATAAATGTAAAATATTAGAGATATGCAGTGACAATTATAAACTGATGTTTGTAATTAGATATAAACGAATGCGAGGGGGACAACGGTAGATGCGAGCAAGATTGCATTAATACGGTTGGATCCTACGTATGCACCTGTCGTCCTGGTTATATCTCGAGTCAGAGGTGAGGAAGCTAATTGAATTTGGACATCCACAATTTTCTATTAAATAAAGACATACCGTACTGCCATGGCTTTTATTATTCCACCAACGAAGAACGTCAGAACGTTTCTATTTTACATGCTTTCTATTCCTTGAATTTGTACAAGTCTTCGCAGTATTCGTAAATAAAGTAATAGAAAGTACTTTCTTGAAAATAATTTCCTCAATTGAAGCTTAACTTTAATTATTAATTTTCTAATAGAGATACAAACGAAATATAATGTGAATTTTGTCTTTAACTTGCTAGTTTTTACTTTAGTCATTATTTGTACAGGTCTTTAAAGCTGTGTAATTTTCTGAACAAAAGCTTGCAACACTTTATCACGACTTTTCGACGTTCGTTCACGTTACAGAGATTTCCTTAGACTTAGACGAATTCTGGCTTTTGTTTGCAGAAATAGAAGCCAGTGCCAAGATATAAACGAGTGCATGAACCGTAACGGGGGATGCAACGGTGAATGCGTTAACACAGCCGGAAGTTACTACTGTACGTGCAGTGGGGACCTGGTGTTGGCTTCCGACGAGAGAACTTGCGTTTCAGCGGAATTGAGATGTCGGGGCATGGAACCGCCGTTGCATGCCGAAGTGCGTAATAATTTATAGCAAGAAACATATATGTAAATATAAATGAAAAAATCATCCCCTTTACAGTAGCTTCAAACATTGCCATTTGAAGTCCTAAACAAAAGGAGTGCACAAAATTTGCATTGCGATGATTTGACAAAAATTGAATATACGCAACTGGTTTTATTTTAGAAATATGTGAAATGTATTTCTTTCACTGTTCTTGATAATTGAATACGACACATTATGAAAGAGAAGTATTTATTTCGCGAGGAAACAATTTTATTTCACAGAGAGTCGCAGAATTAAAAAGTAACTGTAAGAAATTCTTTTCTGTTAAGGAACAACGGTACGTTTCTTTTAACTTATGGAAGAAAGCTATCGCGTTGCTTGACATTTCTTTCTTTCTAATGGTGTCATCGAGTTCATCGTTCATCGAGAAATGAATACGTGGTCACTGTGAAAAGCTCCAGTAAGAGAATAAGCGATAGAAATACGTTCGGTTCCATTCCATTAACCACTGGGATAATCTAAAATGGCATTAAATGAATATTCATTACTAAACATAGTACTATGTGTATTGTGACGCATAATGAAAAATAATTAAGGACTTAAAATCTGAATAAAACAAACATAAATAAAGTCACACCCTGTCACACGTACACATACTATCGTCTTACCAAATACACAGAATTTCAATTTTTTATATATCACCACCGAAACGAGAACAACAAATAATACGCGAAACAAATTTCTCAAGACTCAAATACAAATTAAAACCTGACACCGCATTGACATCATAGGACCACATTTCTAACACAAGAAATCCAGCTCTATGACAAAATATAACCAAAGGATAATAACTTGAAATTGTCGCTAATGACCCTGGTGTCAATGCGACGTTAAACCTTAATGAAGAAAAAAATTTCTCAAACCAATACTACTTCCATATAATTGTCATAGATGTTTTAATATCCACCCTTCTCACGTGCACGAATTTTCCCGTTCATTCGGGTAGACCAGTGATGGGCAAAGTACGGCCCGCGAAAGTATTTAATCCGGCCCGCCGAGGGTCCATCGACATAATATTTTATAATATTATGATTAAAAGCTTTAACACAAAATGCATTTTTTCTATAATTCTGGCCCTCCTCTACAATTTCTTAAACTATGTGGCCCCCCATTAAAAAAGTTTGCCCACCACTGGGGTAGACGTTCTTAAAAATTTCTGCTCCCACGGACCCATTGTATTTTCGGCATTCTTCTTATTGTAGATCAGATGCCCCGGTCATTCTTCCGGGGCAGTGGATTATCCCGTTGGAGCCAGATGTCATATACGATGTGGAAGAGGTTTCAGGCTGGAAGGACCGCACACGAGGTACTGCATGGCCGGAGATCGGTGGAACGGGAAGGAGCCGAGTTGTATTCAAGAATCGATCGTGACCGATTCCCGTTACCATTCAGGTGAGCACCTCCTTTGACCTTTTAGCCAACGATAATCCGCTGGAATTGTATTAAAGCCGGACGTGAAACTTAGCGATCGGAATTGGTGCGATAATAGACCGGGTAAATCGTCCGACCTTTCCTCTGATCAATGTTCTTCTAGTAAATTTAATCGGGTGCGCTTGTGAATTTCGTATATTTGTCGCAAACAATTATGTGGTTCACGAGATATTCCCGTATTTTTAAATTGTCGATACTAACAATAAGTATACTTCTACCGGATTTGGTCATCCTCGGCAAAAGAATATATGTATGTACGCTGCGAGGAGGGAACGCAAGAAACTCTTGAAAGAAATAGAATGCCATTTTTGTGGGAAAAATAGGGTATCATTGTTAATTTAAAAGATGTTCACAGAATATCACGTACATTGTTCCGATGACTTAATGACGACTTATCAAGGACGCGAATTTACAGCCGCAACTATTGTGATCGGTAGCTCTAGCTTTCGCAAGATGAAGAATAAAATGATGTTCTCGCAAGCGATGTAAAATAAATATTACTGTCAGCAGCAAATATTTATCAACGAGAGCCCTTCCAGCGCATATAAATAGTCAGAGCACCACAGTAAACAGCTTTTAATAGTAAGAAGTTCCGGGGTAAAGGCTGGTCTCTAATGACGCCATTCTTTAACGCCATACCTTAATGACTTTGCACGAATGCAATTTAATATTTATTATTTAATTTACCCACTTCTTTGGTGCTGCACCTGGACCTGTACATTCATTTGCTCCAACCATTTACGCTTACTTTTAATGTTTCTAGTACTCTGGTGCCTAGTTCTGTGTCGGGGGGCGGCGATGAGTTTCAAGAACCTGGTAGATATGCACTCCAGAGTCGCTGGGACAGTCCCGATACGATACTTAATAAATTAGGCACAAAAGTATTAAAAATAATCATATTGGATTGGACGAACTGCAGCTTACTTTTGTAAGAATTTCTTTGTGATATCGTATTAGGTATTTTTTTTCTATCCAGTGTACAGTATCAAAAAAATATTATTCACATAAGTGTTGTATCCTGTCCTACACAATCAATTGATTTAAGATTCATTTATCTGCTGCGATAGTCGTTACCCTCCGTAACTTCACTAATATTAGAAATACGAAGGACATCTGGTGTCGGCGACTTTCTTGTCCTGATGGCTTTCATTGATATAACTTTACATTGTATAACAGATCATAGTGTTATAAATAGAATGACCGTACTTCTATGTGTCGGAGAATCGGGCTCAATGTCTTTGGAATATGTTTTATCTGACTAGCAGACTTTCAGTTGTGGTTGTGCCTTCCAGCGCTATACTAATGACGGGTTATCGTTATCAGCTTTGCAGGGTTACTGTTAATACATAGTCTGTTCTGACGTTCGTGAAGTCGACACGCAACTTCATACGCAAATCTGTTGTTCATACTACTGAACTGCAAGGAGTTTACATTTAATTAAGGATTCCAGCTTGAGAGTTTGCGATTGTTGTATTGATTCTGATTGAAGGAGGAGTTCGTGGTATTTAATATCGACAGGACAATTTGTTTTTACGATTATTAATTATCACTATTATTAAGTTTGCTTTGATTAATTTACGGGTTCAATAAATACAGAATTCTGATTTTATATATGATAAATAAAGAGGACTGTCCCTAATTTTTATAACCGAATGTCGTGTGAATGGCTTTCTCTGAAACTTGAAGTGCATTATTTTCGCCTTACAATAAAAAGAAAACCGTGGCTAGTACTACAGATATAAGCTTCAATAAACACCAAACCAGAGTTTAATTAACAGAAAGCCAACTAAGAATAGGTATATGGTAATTTCCAAAATATACCAGGGCAATCACCAAATGAGATACATCACCGCGGTTTGGCCAAAACCAACTTGTCGAAGCATTTGCCTTCCACGCTATTTGCTCCTCACGAGACATCGTGCCACGTTTGATATGCTTAGATAGAGTAATTGGAAGTGCCTTTTGCGTCGACAAATAATTACAGGACGCAGTGTAACGTCGACAAACAATTACACGCGTAAAGTAAGAAGTCTCGAATGGGATAGTTTTCCACGAAGGCACGGTAATTAAACCCTTCAGGGAGTTTCGCAAGCACAGCCGATAATTCGATTACCCGAGCTCAAGCCACGAGACGATTTGACGTGGTACATGATAATTTCGTGGGCGATGAAACGGCGAACACATCCGGCGCCCGCTTGCGTCATGTCTCTTCTAGTTGCGACGGCTGAAACTATAACATCGCCGGACATTTCACGGAAAACCACATGTTTAATAACAGGCTTTGTTGCTTCAGACATGCCACGGCCGTTCGTGAGGTGTCCCCAAGACATGGACGTGGAGCTACCCGCAAGGCAGAACACGATACGCGTCTCGTTTCCGCAACCTAAGTCCAACATGAATTGGTGGAGGTATTTATCGAGACACCGTGTCTATGTTTATTGCGGCGACTAACGTTGTTCTAAAGGTAATACGGGTTGAACGTTATAATTCATGCACGGTGCACTAAAAGCATGCAGTTGGCCTGTTGTGTACGTTACAGTTATTTCGGATAAAAGATTTTAAGCTGTTGGTATATCTAGTTCGATGATTATGATGAATGAAAAATATCGAACATGGTTACGTTTACTATTGAATGAAATTATTTAATTGTCTGTGGCTTTACGTTAAATAATTAATTACGTTGATTATCCTGTTACAGTTTAATGCAAGAGAAACTCGACTATACCGTGGATAACAAAATGTTGATGTATTTCGTGTCTCCAATTGTACAATGTATTCCCTTCGTCTTCTCTGTCGTTTTATCATTTCGCGAAAGAGTTAAGGGGTATAAGGTAAAGGCACCAGTAGTTGAACTTCTATCAGTAGTTGACCATTTTTCAAGAAAATGCGAAAAATAAGGTATCTATAAATATTTGACTTCAGATAATAGCGCGTGAAGTATGCTACGTCACCTCCTGACCTAACTACCAAATATCTTATTTCATTTGAGTTGTTTACCATAACGACAGACGATTAATTTAGTTAATGTTAGCTTCGTGGCTTCGCAGCGTGATTTTCTTAACGATATTCTTAAGGAAACGTGTACAGTTTACGGTAAGTGATTTCCATACTTTTAATATTTTCTGATTGGATCTTTCATTATTTGAATTATAATGGTACTTTATACTTAATAAGTGTAAATTTTTGATTATCTAAACTTTAAAAACCATAATTCATGGGGGGTCAAATATTGACTTTTATTATCCTGATTGTTCCTAGAAGTTGACAGGCGTGGTCAACTACTGACATAAATTTTTCAAATTTATTTACTAATTATAGTACACCTATTTGACTTATAACCTCGTTAGAGATCAAGAGCGCAGTGCTCGTCTTTGTTTTATGATACACTTCAGAAGATGACCGTATGGTCAACTATTGACGTAATCTGGGGTCAATTATTGACTCCATTCAGTGTCCATCTTTTTAAACAACTACATAGTACTATAAAAAATAAAAAAATCAAATTAAAGAAGAAAGAAGACGATGAACAATTGAAAAAAGAGCGAGCTGCAAAAAGGGAAAATAAGAAAGCAGAAAAGACAAGAGCTAAAGAATATAAAGCACTCCAATCGAAATTGAAAAAGGAGAACAAAATTATTTGATTTTCTGTGAATAATTTGTTTTAATTCTTTTAAATAAACAATATAAAAATGATCGCATTTACTGTTTTTATTTTGCCGTAAATGGTCAACTATTAACCTAAAACGTGGTCAATTACTAGCGTTTTCATTTCCGAAAATGGTCAACTTCTGACGCCGTTTTCAGATTTGCAGAAATGTTTATATAATTTGTATAACATAACTTTTTGTAGAAAGTTAGTATTGCTACATAATCTAAGACGTTTAAACAGCATTTTCACACAAAATGTTTTGGTATGTAATAAAAGAGTAACAAATTACTATCATTTGCCCAGAAAATTTCTCTTAAATGGTCAACTACTGCTGCCTTTACCTTATGTGTTTTTAACGTTATTTTTTTAGGCCTTTGGGGTAATTTTTGTTGTAAATCAGAATCATGCTTTGTGTTAGCCTTTTGCATAGACGGTTGCTAATATTTTAACTACATTACATATCTTTCTCAAGTCAAAATACATCAAATTGTAGCAGGTACGCGTCATTGAACATGTGAGAAGTCTTATAAAAACATGTCATTATTGATGATAAGGTTCCGGTCTTTGTAGTGGACCGAAGTAATAAAACCTGGCGTCATTTTCTCCGGTATGAAAGAAATCTCATTGTTCACAAAAATGGCGACACTTTAAAGTTGAAGTAGCTTTTTTCGCTTTTAGCGTAATAAAGAATTGGTAAAAGTTAAGAGTGCTTAAAGCGTTCAAATTTCTGTGTCGCCTATATGAAACTTATGTGGGAATACATTTGATATCTGTAACTGTTATTTTTACGAATCGCGGCATATCCTTTGACACAGATATTTTCAAAGATATGTACTGTGCGAAAAATAAAAATCGATCTTTTCAAAGTTCAAAACACAAACACCCCCTTAAATGAAACATCTACGAAAATCACTCCTCAATAATTTCACCCCTACGTTCCTCATTGAAAATTGATTCGCACCCCAAACACACCACCCGCAAGAATTTTCCCCATTCGTCGGAAAGCCATGAAAGCGACGTCGCGAAATTAATTTCTTTTCGCGAATCTCTCCGCTGCAATATGTCACCACAATAGAATAGTTTATCTTGCGTCGCAAACCGGGACTGCTCGCAAGCCTTCCGCGGAGTACAATGGGAATTCCAAACGAGCTTAGGGGCTTCCTTCCAGGGCCGTATACACGTCTTTGCCCGGATATTTGTGCTCGCGCCTCTATTTATTCAGTCGAGCTTCGCGAAGGTGCTCGCTTCTACGCGGCCCGATAGAGAAATCATCCGCGCCGTGTCGTGTCAGCCGCCAGAAGGATCGTAAAGGCGAAACGGATTCGTATGGTAATCGTCGCCCGATGCCCGCCGCCTTGACAATTGGATAAATCGCGATCTCTGCGTAACTTCGTAGGCGCAACGAGGTGTACTCGATGCTGGTTGGATCAATGGATGTCTTGGTTGTATTGCAGGTACGTGGACGCCTCACCGTCATGGGCTAAGCAATTGCAGGCAGATCTGCCCGCAGGTACGACGGTCGTCACTTTCACGGCGTGGTCACCTGTGTCGAATTTTACCAGCACGTGCAGGATAGTGATTCGTGTTCGAGGTGAGTGTTCATAGTTGTTAATAGAATTGTCGATCGGGGATTTTCCCAATATTGTACGGTGTATGTGATGTCAAGTTCGTGTTTGGATGCGTGTCCATGTGTATGATCGATTAAGAGGGAGTACTTAGTTGTAATTGGAAAGAAGCTATAAAATAAATCGGGAAAGATGGAAGTATTAAATAAAGTGGGCGGAAAATGGAATATGTTTAAGTGGGTTTGAAAAATAGTACTGAGAGAAGTTAACTCCTGTTTTTCAGGATTATACAGCAGTTTCCTTGCGTTATTTATATGATTTGTAATGGTAGATTTGTAGTGATATGGCAGATAAGCATGAGGAATATTTTTCACAGTAAAGCTTCAACTTTGTTTTTATTCTTAGAGATTATTTTGCGAAATTCGATTAATTAAAGACGTATTATTTGTCTAATGTTCTCTGTTACTTTTATTTACATGTATACAATCCTATCTTTTTTCGTGGCACAGAATGGAGATAGTGAAGGGAATGTCTGTTCTAAATTTGGAAATTTAATTACGCACACTTCAATCCAAGTTCGAATTACGTTCATCAATTTCAAACTCTGTACCGGTGACACATTTATTCCCACCAATATGTAACCTGTAATTCCTCGTTATTGCACCAAGAGAACTTTACATATTCGTAAAGCAACTCCTCGATCTCTCCGCTGTGGTTAAGTGTTGCACAATATTTAATAGCAGACATTCCAACTATTACTATAATATATATGCGTGCAAGAAATCTCGATATCAACGAATTACCTATAACTTACAATCGATTGATCTAGCAGAAAATTCGAAGATATGCCGCTCACAGTGATTATTCACCGACAAATTGGCATAGATCTCGCGATTCGAAACTCATATCACGTACAAGCGACCTATAAATTAACATTGCCGTTTCTATCCCTTATTTATGCATCTTTCGTGTCACGCTCATCTAGATTCAGATGTTGCGATCGTAATTCCATGGAATTAGGGGACGTACTTATAACCGTTTGGTAGGAATACAGACATTCCTATAAGTCATTACAAATTATCCTTGAAACTGTTAGGCGTGGCACGCAGTTGGTCTTTTTCTTGGAAAAACTTCATTGCGTCAGTAATGTTCGTGTCTAGGAACTCTTAGGAAACGTTCGATTTTTAACGTTGTTCTCCTTGGGAAATTTGTTATATTACAAGACACGAATCTTTGGTACAGGTTCTTTTTGAATAAAACGTCAACTTGTGATCTAACGAACCCCTCTTTTCGAAAACAGCGAGCCCGTCGTATTAAATTCATCGAAACGTCATTATTTCATTATTGGTTTCCACGAGTGCGGAGTAACACTCGATGGAAAAGTGTTCTCTGGAGTACCACACGGCTTCTGCTTGCCACGTCACACACCTACATAAACATATAAGTGTACTGTAGTCCGCGTTAAGTGTGACTCTATTTTTCTCACTGCATTCCCATCGAGGCCATCGAGATATCGATGAAAAAGAGTTTTTCGCGCCACGGAAACATTATTTCACCGGTTTATTCCGCCTCCCGAAATTTTTGTTGGCTATGCACCTTTTTCTCTTATTTCGTTTTATCTTTCCTGTCAAGCCTGTAGCAACGAAAATATGGATTTATAGTCGTACGAAACTTTACTTCGTTCAATTAACCATTTGGAGAACTGTCGGTTAGGGGAACATTCTGAAAATTCTAAATATTTAGATAGTATAAATAAATTTTGTAGCAATGCAAATGCTCGTTTTTTATCTACTTTATGCTCGTGCATTATTTATTATACAAAAATCTACTTTTTTTAATGTCGTAATTTTCAGCGAATGGCCTTATTTACTCGAAGCCTGGTAATAGGTCATTTTATTGTTTTTTTTTTTTTTTTACATTCAAGCATTAAATTAACTATTTTTCAAGGCCTATTAAAATATGTATATGTTACGATGTTTCGAGTTCCCCCGCAAAAGCATGTTACCCTCGAATTATGGCAATTTCAATCGTATCATCTACATCTGAACATCCGTTTCATTTTCGCCCTGTATTCGATATTTCGCACAGAATATTTGAGAGGTTTCGGAGTCCACAGTTTAAATTATTTGGCATGTGAATGATGCACTAGAGCACGGTCGGCAAGCAAACGAATTGCACCTATATTATATTCATAATTAATACCACGAACTGGCAATTCCAGTTATTTCCTGTTGATATTACCTTCGCTACGAAAGCGCATGTAATCGTATAATAAAAATATCGTACTTGAAAAGAAAAAAGGAGAACGAAATTCATTTTTGCAAGTCTGTAGCACAAATCTGCAAAGTTTCAGCAACTCTAAAGGCATTCCACGGTCGGTTGGCACAATATCGCACAACACACGAGAGAAATGAATGGCCGTGGCCGCAGACAGTTCGAATAGATACGTTATTTTGCGGTATTATTTGATCTCACCGATGCATGATTTACGTCCGCGCCGTTTAACCCCGCGGATAATGGTATCGTTGCCCAAAGCGTTCGCGTAAAGAAAGAATTGAAACGTTCGGTCACATATCATCTCGCGGAATGGCGTTCCCACGTGGTCCCTTTGTTTCTTGGTTTTTTTCGTCACCGCGCGCCCCGCCTCGACAAGGTGCAAGAAACGTGTCCTATAATTCTTCATCCCAGTCGTTCGATATAACGTCTCTATTATTAATGTTAGCTTTCTAGCGGCGCTTTTGTTCGTGCAAGATATAGTTCCGATGATAGAATGTTCTGCTTTTTTTTACCAGGCTTATATTACCTCGCAACGATCTTGTATGCGTCAAATCTTGTAATTGAATTTTAAACCACTTCCCATAGTCCAATCTTGCTGAAATTTTGTATACACACTTGCTTCCGATGACAATACTTGATGCCATACTCGGGGGGCCAAAAAGGACAATAATAAACAAAACAATAAAAATGCCAAAGCTGTAACGGCACTGCTCGTTGAGCGACACTGCTTTTTCCAAACAAACGCACATCACTACGCCGCTGCCGATCAGTGTAATGAATCAGTGCTCGGGTATATCGGTGAGCTAATACTAATTCAATGACAAAACTTTGCTATTTCTCATCCTCTCCTTATGAAACCTTTACATAGCATAGCTGACATTTTTCTGATTAAAATGACACCAAACACGAGAGTGAGGGAGGAAGAGTTCATATAGTATTGCAAAGATAGGTTTATTATGTACAATAACCAAACTTTCATTGCTGCTAGACCGAAATAAAGAATAATACCGCTGCTAGTATGTATTTATCACATGCTGGAAAATTATTTAAAAGAAAAAATATTCACAAATGCATTTACCTGTGCTAATGAGCTTGATTGTTGTGGAATAAAATGAACAATGGAACTTGCAATGTTACCGTAAATATTAATTTTTATGTAGATTGTAGCACTGTGTTTCCTAACACTTTATTGATATGTAAATGGGTGTACGAAACGGTTTTCGAGGATTATTAACATAATTTGTTGAACCAAATTGTAGCACCGCTACTTATAGACAGGTATCTGAATGTAGGTACCACTCACATCCCTGTCTTACCTAATACGATAAATAATTGATTGAAAAGCGTCCTAGTGCCCTAAATGGGGTCCTAGTGCCCCAAATGGGGTCCTAGTGCCCCAAATGGGGTCCTAGTGCCCCAAATGGGGTCCTAGTGCCCCAAATGGGGTCCTAGTGCCCCAAAAGGGGTCCTAGTGCCCCAAATGGGGTCCTAGTGCCCCAAATGGGGTCCTAGTGCCCCAAACGGGGTCCTAGTGCCCCAGAAGGGGTCCTAGTGCCCCAAACGGGGTCCTAGTGCCCCAAACGGGGTCCTAGTGCCCCAAACGGGGTCCTAGTGCCCCAGAAGGGGTCCTAGTGCCCCAAACGGGGTCCTAGTGCCCCAAAAGGGGTCCCAGTGCCCCAAAACGGGTCCCAGTGCCCCAAAAGGGGTCCCGATGCTCCAAAAGATGAAAAGAGAAGTAAAGAAAGTGATGGTGAAAAGTCTTAAGGGGGTAAACACTATTTCTCGAGCAACGTTTCGGTAGAAAAATTGAGCTACGGTGCCTGGTCGCGCGATGCACTTCGGCTCGGCTCGAGTTGAGTCGAAACCACATCGCGATGCATTTATCAAAATGCACTAAAAAGGAGAAAATAATTTAATATAAATTTAAATAAAATCATGACATTAGTGACTATAAACAAAAGCGTGGTGTGCTAAACTATATTGACGTAATCTTCGTGGGCACACCACGCTTTTATTCATAGTCACTAATGTCATGATTTTATTTAAATTTATATTAAATTATTTTCTCCTTTTTAGTGCATTTTAATTTAAGCGTGGTTTTTAAAAAGTTTTTTTCTTATATCAATTTGAAGTTCATTTCACAGCGTTTGCCGTACGTATTTGCTATCTTCTCGGGAACATATTTACCGAGAGCGATGCAAATGTTTCGGCGATTATGAAAGTGGCCAGTGTGAAACACAAAAAAGTGTGAACTTATTACCTGTTTTGTGTTCCATTGATTTATATTTATTTACTTATTTATTTATAAACGGACCGAAGCCCTCTTACATGAATGTTGACATAAAGAAGATTTTCCTTAACATAACTGTTGCGTCGCGAACGAGCAACAATTACGATCCTGCGCTTTACCTGCGAACGACGCTAATAAAACCGTACCTTGCCAAAAAGGCGGCTAACAATCTGCACAAGGAACAACCGTCAATGTGCAGATGGCTAGCACGTTTATGACGCGCAAGTAGTAAAGCTGTTTTTGAGGAAATCATTTTATTTCCTAAGCGAAGAAGCTATAAACCGTCGAATCTGTACACGACCTCAACAGCTAATTGCAATGCGTCATAAACGTGGATTTCCAAAGGGTCTTCGGAGCTGGGCCTAACAGACATGTGGCAGGTCAAGTTTGGACACCCTGATGGAAATTCCGCTGCGTTGTCAAACCGACGACAACGCTTGAAGTCGCACCCCCTTCCCCAAGGAAACGCGTTTCGGGCGCTAAGGAAGGGTGCGGCTACACCTTACAAAACATGCTGATTGGTATTTAGACATTTTCCTAAATGACCAATCAGCATGCGCAAACCCACTTCCGAGTCGACATTTGAGGAAACGCTCGATGAGGAAGCCAGTCTAAAAGTATTAACATCAAGCAGGAGACAACCTCCTCCAACAAATCTCAACGAGTCTCAACGGAGTCTCAATCAACCATTCTTACCGTAACAGTCAAACAATCGTAGTTTGACAGAAACCAACCGAGTCTTGGTTTCTCGTATCTTTCAATAGTGACTCGTTACAATTAATATTTGTAACGAGACGGTATATCGAATTATTACCGTATTCTCGAGTGTCGCATACCACGGCGCTCAACAATAACAATATTATTATATCAATAATGCGGAACGTTTTTCATCGTATGAGCGGAACTGTTAAATTAAGCTGCTTGTTGCGTCGTTCAATACGAAGAAAATGAAATCGTATTCCCGTATGAATTACGGGAGTTTCGCGAAATCAAAGTAGTTAATCGTGCGATTGCACGGACCAACGTTTCCGCTCGTTGCTTCGTTTCTTCGCGGCATTCGAATCGTCGATAACGGCGTAATCTTTACCCGCCCTGTCACCAGCAAACTTCCGTCGCGCCGTTCTTGATTGCCGTTTCTGAAGGGAAGTGCCTTCTGCCCCCCGGAGAAATTGCTCGGCAGACAATTTGAAGAATAAAACTCGGCGATACGCACGACTCGAGCTGTCGTGCAAATATAATAAGAAAATACGAACTTGCACACGACCGGACAGCGCAGTGCGTCCTGAAATATAGCGTGAATTGTGCATTAAATTGGATCACCGTGTCTTAAATATCGGCACCGTTGCCACTGCCGATGCAGTAGCACGGAAACAGCGAGGTAGAAAAATTCAAGCACTCAGCCCCGACGAGTTTCGTACGTTATTCTAACCCGAATCCTCCTTCTAACCGCACCATCAAAAAAAGCACTCTATCTCTCTCTCCGCCGGCACGGAACTTCTAAATTCGTACAATTAATTCTTCCTCTCTGTCTCGTGCCCGCTCTTTCCGCGCTATAACCAAACAGCACGATGGACCGTTCCGCGTTTCGTTCCGGGCAAACTTCGTCAACAAACTTCGGCCTGTGCAAAACTACAAGGCGTCGGTTTAAGGATCGAAACGAACGTTGCTGCCCTCGTTGAAACGTTTGTTCAAAGACAAACAAAAACGTTCACCAATTCAGCGGAAGTACTCGATCGAAGGGCATTAACGAACGAACCGGACGGGTTACAAAGCCGCGGTTCAATCTCGAGCTGAAAGAAAGGAAGCAAGAACGAGAACACGAGCAAGTGGACGATAGAGGAAACTCGATAGCGGAGAAACAGGAGAAAGAGAACGACAGAGGGAGAGGGTGAATGAGACAGAGCGAGAGACGAATTAGAGGCGGCGATCGATTCCCTAATAAAAGGAAACTTTTTCGAAAGCTCGGGGACAGTGAACGGAATCGGCCTCGGTCTCGTTTCGAATCGAAGCCTCGATGCGAAGGAACTTCAGTTTTGCTAGGAGTGGGTGCACTTAGCCGCGTCCCGCTTAATTGCTCATTCCTAAAGTTCGCGAAACTACCTTTAAGCGAGTCCCCATTCGGTGGACAGGCAACCACGTTCGAAGGTAAGAGGTATGGACAACGCGAACGGATTGGATTTTCCTTTGCCCGATGCGCATTTACGCGAAACAGACATTGCTGTTGATTCAACAAGGTTGGCGTGAACAATGCACAGTGAGTCTTAATGGTCGACCTGCGACTCGGGTGCATCGTGCAAACATGCGAGGGAGTAATTCTGATGACGAAAGAGACACGAGAAGACGTGGCTCCTAGGGATGGATACGTGATTCGTTTGGGAAACTTCAAGAGTTTCACTTAACTCTTTTACGGTCTTTTGGTCATTTCTGACCAATATGAATTTTATTTTGTATGCACATATATTTAGTTCTTGATAAGCATTTTAACTTCAAATTGTGGGAAGTATGCTTATTTTTCTTTCTGAAAAAATGATAAAAAGAGTTTCTCTGAATCGAGCATCGTCTACACGCAAAACAAAAATTGTTACATGGGAGGTCTTCATGGTCAAAACTGGTCACTAAATAGTATTAATACTACACTTACTTTCGATTATTTCTTTACATCCCACCAACTTGCACAAAAATTATTGGAACGACGAATAACATTATTCGGAACAATAAGAAAGAATGAAACATTGATACCGCAAGTACCCCTGGAAGCAAAGAGTTCAAAATTTCTTGACAAAGTTCCAGATTTGTTTTCACAAAAGATACTACCTGAGTTACATACCGAAAAAATGTAGGTTCGTTATTTTACAAAGTGCACCGCATAAAAGTAAATTCGCTAGTTAACAGTTATGCTTGCTCGGTCTAATTTCTGTGTATTTAATGTAGATAGTTAAAAATAACCACGAAGGCCTTCAACGTTATTTTAGATGAAGGCCGTATGAGGGTTAACTGAATTTACATTAGCTAAATGAACTACAGTATTCCATGTACTTTATAGTATTAAACGAAGAAACTAATCTAAATACAATTGCATTGCCTAAATTTTAAACTGTCGATAATCGACGACACAACTGCGAAGCAATAGCTTTGTTTTATTAACAAAGCTTCATTTATGAATATTTTATGTTATAACTTCCATATACATTTTACACAGAGTTCGAAGCTTTGTTGCGAAATTAGTCCGCAAATATTTTAGGTAGGAACGTTATCATGTTAAATCCACGATGCTTTCGTACTCGCTTAAGAAGTTTTTCACCCGATTGCGACCAAGAGCGTCAAGGATCTCGTCAAACTATTAAATCGGATCTACGAAACTTTTAATTGCGTTAGACTGCCTTAGCGAGACGTATAGTAACGCAATTCTTCGCTGTTCTTCTCCAAGCCGTACTTCTACTTCAATTAGCGATCATACAATTATAAGCTGGGCAGTCGTTAACCAACGTAGAGGAGTGACCGATTAGTAATTGCAGTTGAATCGATTGGGCATCGATCTGGAGCGTGGCAATTTGTCCCAGAGTGCCATGTAAATGAATGGGTGCTTCTTGCGATGAAGGCAATTAATTACATTTGCACTCAACTTTTTCCTTGGAATCATTCGTTTGCAACTGAAACTTCGATTGCCCTGATGTTGTATGGAATACAGACGCCTTGCTTATGGTACGTTGCCTTTGAAGTTTGTTAAACACACTTGGCGACAAATTTAAAGGATCTCTAAATTTTTTCCGAAAAATATCGATATACATATAAATTTCTGTAACTTTGTGAGAAAAAATTGTACGGTAGTCTATGTGCACTCATTCCACAGGATGAAGCCTCCACCTTCGCATCTATGTATTGAATTTATTCGGAGACACTTTCATATTAAATAACGGGGTAGAAAGGTAAAGGTGCATTTATTTTTTCTGAAAAATGCAAAGCATTTCAAAAGCGAACGTCTGTACGGAGGGTAAATTTCTTTTCGCGATTCGTAAATTTAGTTTATTTTAATATGGCAATGTTCGAGAATATCCTGGGTGTTCTTTGACAGATGAATATAAGTTGCATAGAAAATTGTAATATTGTATTTAGTAATTGTGCAGCCGATTCTGAACAGAATTGCTTTTTCTTATTATTACTGGCTCCTATGCTTTAAACATGAAAATTGCTATTGCAGAAAGGAATTATTTATGCAGCCCAGAGTTTGCTGAGAAACATGAAGAACCTTCATGAATTTATGAACTTATTTGCATTAGACCGGCTGTGCTTACTTAAAATTTTCTATTAGTTTTAGAGCATACCCTGTATGCGGAATTAAATTGCATAATTATAAAAACTATATTATTTTTGTGCCTTTCATTTGTTAACACAGAACTAGTATGATATAGTCTTCGAGGGATATGTTTTTATTATCTGCCAATCGTTGACAGGATAGGAAAGAGTGTAATGCAGTTTGGCCGATTTTACTATGCCTGACCAATCGTCGTCTTGTTCTACTTATACGAGTTTCGAACCGTTCATACCTTGGCTACTTACTCGAACTTTCGTACATATTTCTGCTTGATTTTACGAATGAATGACAACCATAAAATATTTTTTTAAACAAGTTACAAAAATTCAACAATCGTAGCAATGGACCAAAAACACACATTCCTTTCCGATGGAGAGAAATATTTATTTCCGCGAAATTATTGTACCAACAAATCTTTCGCTTCGGATGTGGTTAAATAAAGAATTTCACCAAATATATTCAACTTCAGAGCAAACTTAACTAACACAATCTTTCATAGAACCTGTAACGAGCAGAAAAAGGGTGGGCAAATTCGCGCAACTTGCACGAAACCTGGCAAAGGCCAACTGAAATATAAAAAAAACCTAAAATCACGAAAGCGGTAAATCGTCCGTTTAAACTGCCCTCAATGCTGGTGTTCACCGCATGCCGGACTCTCTCTCTCTCTAAAACGGAGCAATTTGTTTACCATACTCATGGCTGATTATATTACCATTCGCAGACACGGAGAATCCGAAAGTTTCGACGTGCCCGACGTCCTTTGAAGTGCGGCTAAGCCCCGGCGAGCGAAATCGTTTAATATTCTGGCAGGAGCCAACATTCACCGACAACGTCGCCGTCGACCGGGTCTACAAAACGAGGGTGAGCAGACGACGTCGAATTCGAGCCGGTAATCCTCGCTGCCTCCTCTTCCAACCGGCCTCAACACTTCTGGCTGGCCGAAAATTCCATCTGTCGTTTGATCTCGAGAAGATGACGCCTAGAGACGACCCCCTACCTTTATATCCTTCTTTATTTCTCCCTTTATTTCTGCGCAAGAAACACCCCCTTCGCCCCTATCTATATTCCTTGCCATCAGGGGACAAGAATCTCGACCCTCCTTTCATTCTATCTTCGCCTTGTCCGCTTTTTCTCTCGCGGACGGTTTATTAAAACTTCCTCCCTAACGATCGAACTTAACAATCTCGCGATTATCTCTAGCCGAGATACCTACCATTAATTACTATGCGGCGTCTCGAACGCAAGGACTAGTTTAATGAAGAAGGTCGGTGGAAGGAAAGGAGGTAGTGCGACTCTCATTTTCTTATACCTTTTTCTTTCGCCGATGCATTTTATTTTTGTTCGTCGCCGTTTCGGGGGAGTAAGGGACACACGGCGCGGCGGCGCTGCACGGCCAGAAAGTTTGAAGTCGATGGTAATTAGAGACCATCGTTCTCAAATGATCGTCCTACGAACGGCATTGCTATCGTGGCGCAGTAACGTGAATTCGCTGCGAACAGGATTGGCAAGCTTCCTTCCACGCGACCAGCAATCGCTATACCTCGGTGTGCTAGAGCAAATCGCGAAGAATAACATTGCATTGATTAATTATTTTCTAAAAGTTCAATCGTTCATGAGGAATTCCATATTCATTAAAATATTGAAGACTCATCTTGCGAGATTATTCCTGCCGCAAAACAAATTCGCAGTCGAGAAATCATTAATTCACTGACCTCCATATTCTTCTTTCGCATTCTCTCGTAAAATTAAGCTCGCTGATAAAGAAATAGCAAAGTCATTGACCTTTGCATCCCTTTTCTTAAATATCCCACCAATATCACATTCGCTGTTAAGGACGATTAATTCGCTAATTGTTAAACCTTTTAACCTGTTAGCTGTGGTGACGCTTTTTAAAAGTATGTATCTACGTTGTGCCGTTAGAACGACGCGACGACGAGTATTATTGTCAAACACAGAGTATGTGCAGCTGCTGTAAAAGTAAATTAAATTATAAGGAAATAGCACCTGATCTTTTTTTTTTAGCTCAATAATTTTATTGCTCAAATTTATTTAATTTATTTGCAAAACTTTAATATTCATAATCTTCGTAATAGACAACAAAATTAAATACTTCGAAATCAGAAATATAATTTAAAAATTTAATCTATTCTTTCAGAATGATATTGCTTAAAGCAAGGTGCGACACATAATGGCACTTCTTAAATCGAGCTATTTTAGCGATCATGGCAAGAAATTATTTAGAAAAATAATGTGCAAACATATCAAAATATTCTAGAATGTGAAAAATTTACAAATACGTTTTAGTTTTCACAAAAATTTGAATCTAAATAGCAAATGGTAATTACTTTTCTCGCATGACGAGCATACTCGTCATTCACAGCTAAGAGGTTCTAGAAAAAAGAATTAACGAGGTCAGCGTCTCGTCCAATTATTTCCCAAACCGCTTTCACCATTGCTTGTAAATAATCGAAACGGGGCGTCGTACTAAAAGAATAATACAAGAGCAAGAAAAATTAACCAAACTCCACGTGCTAATGAATGTAACGCGATTCAATTACAAATTGAGAATCAACGAGTAATCTCATTTAGAATTCCGCCGGCGGCATTCGCTTCGTCCTGTCTGGGAACGCGAAATTATCGAACGATAAACGGAACTCGACCCGCAAAGTCTAGTTTAGATAATAATTCTGCCGCCATCGTGGCGTTCAGCCGTATTTCAATCTCAAAGAGGGAGAGCCAGCCTGGGTGCCATTGAAAGTTAACTCGCGTGTGTTCCTGCGCAGGAACCCGGACAACTGATGTACCCTGGCGTTCACAACGTGCGCTACATAGCATCCGATGCAGCCGGAAATCGAGCCGAATGCCATTTCTCCATCCACGTACGAGGTAAATTTATTTAATGCTAGGAAATGTCGGCCGTGCAATCGATGATATCGAGATACGGCGATGTCCATCGAATATTTTCGTCCGAGAGATTGTTAAATCAGATAGCGAACTATTAGCCGAATGCAAGGATAATGTCTTAACGTCCCCAGGGGGAGAATTATTCTGGTTTATGGCCTGCCGGCAATATCGTAGGCTGTTCTCATTTGTTCGCGTTGAATGATGATGCTCTCATTGCAATGGATAGATGTTGGTTTGAGTGTTCGCAGAATACGGCCGGTGAACAAAGTGTTTAGTTTTGTTAATTATAATTTGGAGTATTTGTTTAGTATTAGTTATGTAGTATATATCTTTATGGTGCGACGTAGTAGACTGGATAAAAGAGTTATTCTTCGTGTAAAATAATTATTCTTGCATTGATGTTGCTATTTATTAGAACTGTAATATCATATAACATAACATGTTATGATTTGATATTACGTAGTGAACGTGTATGCATGTATGTTTGCATCTTTCATATAAGGGATTCTATGATTTCTGATTATGTATTTGTATTTAAAAATATTTGTCCAATGACGCGGTTCATTGTGAAAAATGTTTCAAGACGTTTCATTTTAATTGATTGATAATTTAATAATTGATTGATTGATTTAATTGATTAATAACCTTTGCGTTAGTCGCTACAATTCCTTCATTATAAACAAAAATTAATTAAACGGCAACTATTAAAGGGGCACAAATAATTTATAGTAAGAATACACTCATTACATCAGACATAATCTCCAGGTCGCCCGATATTTCAATTAATTTCACCTAACTACATCGTTCTAATGGGTCCAAAGAAGAATTTCGAAGTAGATCTAACCGCCTAACTGACGAATCGTTTCGATAAGAAAAGAATTATGCTTTCGTCGAACTTCGGTGGAATTACGTCGCCGATAGCATCGATTGGCCACGATAAAAAACGATTAATCGAACTTATCTGGTGTCCCGTACATTTTCAGAATCCGAGCATCGTCGAGATTCCGAGGTGAGCTGAAAAGAAATCGCTGGCTAGGGTTTCGTGGAAACCTCGAATGTCTTTCTGATACGATGAAATCCTGGCCAGGTCCCTCTTTCATCATGAATCATACCTTTGTTCTGGTCACTCCATTCCATTTTCAACCCCCTTTTTTACTTGCATGTTACAAGCTAATGGTAATGCTTTGGACATTTCTTTTGCTGCTCGTTATTCCACAAAAGTAAACTCATAAAACTCTCCATAGCTGGCATATCCGTATAAATTTTCACAATGTTTATTCTTAGAATTTAACTTTTCTCTCTTTTCTCTAAACTGCATAATTTCCTTAACTCCTTTCTGTGTTTCTTGATTCTTTGTACTAACCGAATGGATAATTACACGAACTTAACGCAATTCTAAGATAAGCATCGTCATCTCAAAGTTTTAATAAATTGAAATAAACAAAGACTGTGCCTGGAAAGACTCGTTACCTATTTAATTGCATTTCAATTTAATTTAACGTGTATTTATTACAGGTGCAAATATCTGCGAGATCCAATTTCCTTAAAAATCGTAACTTATTCAGCCAGAAAGCTTGAGATACTTGTAGATATTCGCGTGTCTTGGAGACCGTCCATTTAAATCCGTCACCTCTGCATTATTCGACGGTGACAAATAAGAGCGTGCCTTTCTGGAATTTCTTGGAAAGATGTTGCATGTTCGGAAGTGACTTTCAAAATGCTCCCTGCGTTTACTTAGTTTATCATGTGATTTGCGAGAGAGGATTTTCTAGCACAGCTGACAGACAATTTTATAGACGGTTCTTCGGTTTCTCTCATCGGTAAATCGATAGATTCTTGTAATGGAAACAGCTATACGTTGCTACAGACACGAGAGAAACTGGGTAAACCACAAACTTCGTGTCGTTTTCTTTTCTTGCGTATATCGCAGTTTATACCATAGTGTTTGTTAGCCACGGTGTTTCGTTCCACAACATTTGCTATACATTTAATCGGATGCTAGTTTTATGAAATTCATTTAGAAAGAGAGATACATATTCTCTAATTTTCTGAATAATATTATCATTATTTAAATACTACACACTAATTCTGTTTATAAGTCAAATATTACGGTCATTCGATTTCAGATAAACAAACGTCTGCAATCCTCGTTTTCTACTATTTTAATCCATTTTCGGACTAATATTTATGAAAAGTATTTCTGTCGGATATATGGTAGTATTGTGACGAAGAATAGAGAGAAAACTGACGTATGATTTAATTTATCGACGTCTGTGAGATTATTTTACTAAGACAGCAGCATCCCCATTAATTAGAAATCAATTAACCCACCTGTCGACTGTTCGAATACCTATTAATTAAACTTCCGATCGTCTGCATGCATAATAATTGCGCCGCTATTAGCATACTTAGCGCGTTAACAAATTGATAATTTGTTAACCCTTTAAACAATTAGCCCCTCGCCTTAAGTGTAAAATGAAATTTGTTACCTTACTTACTTTTGATCGTCTTTTGTATTGAGTAACAAATGTTGTCAGATTAACAAATTACGATACTTCAATTGTTCATATGTATATTGTGTATCTGTATTATACATTAAATTTATTATTGCATGGTACATTGCTGTTTAGAATCAATGATTGTCTAATATTTCAGATTATATTTCAATGATGATAATAATAGCTGAGTATTTCTTACTGGATATAGATCGAATGGCGCGTTAAAATTTACTTTGTACGATAAAGGTTTAAATTGGTATACTGTGTATTTTGATTGCTATTCGATATTTTACAGCACGAATTTCTGTAATAATAGAGTTATGTAGGAATGAACAGAAAATTAATATTAAATATGTAACAAATTCACTTAGTCGTTTCAAAGGTGCGATATCTCCTAATTATAAATTATTCAATCAAAGCATCAATCAGCCTGGAATTTATTTACTAATTTAATAAACTCCGCAAAGAGCGACCAATCTTTTGCTGTAATTTTATATGAACTTTCTATAGGGGATAGTATCACGTTTAACTTTTTTATACGTCAAATTACAATTAAACTAATAGAGTACCGACATGTTAGTAAAACAAAAATGAGTCGTTTTGGGCACTTTGCATATGTCTATTTACAAGAATGAAACGCATAAATATCATACCTACTTATACTATACAATATGTATATTATACATATATTATATTATACCTAGTCGGGCTCAACAAAATTATTACCACCCTCAATAATCTATCGATACAAAAAGTCGAGTTAACAATTTTCTACAATTAAATATAACCCACACCGTGTTACGACACCTGAACAATTTTTTAACGGCGATACTTAACCGAGGAATACTAAACAAGGGATACTTAACTCTTCCTCAAAAATTTATTAATATCATCCCTGTCCACCGTATTGAACTTATATCAAAAGTATATCCGGCTTCACCCTTTACATCGACTCCCATCCCTGTCAAAGTAGCAACCTGGTTCAAGCAATGCAATCAGAGAAATCCAATCTAAATCTGGAGCTTACACTTCTTCTGTCATGTAGCCACGGTTCTATAGAAGAAGAATGCTGATATGTCCCGGTAGACCACCCCAGCCGATACCATCCACCACCTATGGGGTGAGTGAATGCGACTTCTTTGTTGGTAGAGCTTCCGTGGTGCGGGTAGACAAAGAGTATAAGCACGAGTCGCGTATCCTAATTCGATTTTCAGTGGCAGATACCAAGCGGATGCTACCTGCGGTACACGAGAATCTTCTCCGGGGCGTATGCCGCTCAGAACTATCGGGGGCAGAGGCAGAATAGCTATCAGGAGGCAAGGGCGGCTTATCACGAAGTTCATCCCATTCATGGAAACCAAGGTCAAGCCCAACTACCAGCCTCGTATCCCCTCGGAGACTGTAAGTTTCTGCACGTTTCTACGATATCCTCGGCTCTAATATCGTTCTCGTCTTATTACACGAATCTAGAGTATTGGCAGAGATGAGATTTTCAATCTGTTGTGGGATAGTTGATTTGTATTTGTACATAATTCGACGTGATTTTTTTGGTATGGGTGTAGATAGTGTATGCATTATTCTGTTGCTTCGCCGTGGCACTACAAATTATTTAAGCGTTTTGGTGTTTTTAGTTGGACTTGACTGCTCGAAGGTAGGTAACTGCATGCTATTTAAATGATTTATTGCAGTGAGACAGTTTAATTATCGATTAAATTATTAAACTGACATTCCTGTCTACGTTATATTTATTTGTTATGCATATTTTACGTTGTTCATTGGTGACTATTGAACGCTGGCGTTAAGAAATGATTGTTTTATATGTTATCGATTATCATTACATTACTATTATCAATTATATATGTATACGGTACTTTCGTGGTTATATTACATATAGGCTGGGCCATTATAATGTAACAGTTTAAACGTCCGATTTAGTATTACAATTAACATAAAATGTATCAGGCAAAATATGTTCTATACTTATATAGTTCTTATGAAATATTATAGTTCTGCTTTCCGTATACAATTGTATACTTAATACAATTTCCGTATACTTAAATCTATTATTAAGTGCAATGATGTTGCTTGAAATTCAGAATCTGATACTATAGCGACCTGTTGCAAAGTTTTCCATTCACTTTCAATATCACAGAAGAAGCTATATAAGATTCTTCATAAACGTCTCTGGCGGTAATAAAATACGATATACTAGTATTCTTACTCGGATATAACGATAAGGCACTCTTTCACTTGCAAACGTGTCTCGTTAAATATACAGGCCAGAAAGTAATGGCACCACTGGAATTTTAAATGAAGCATCGCTTATTATATCATAGGAATTCGATGGAATTCCGGTGGGAGTTCAACAATTTTTACATATTTTCAACTTGCATATTTGATTCTTTAACGAGCATACCGCACTTTTCGTTCTTTATTTCCCACTTTTCATTTTTCTTTCCTATTAAGCTGCGTTTAAAACAATTTTCGTTTGGAAGCTGCTGATGAAGACATTATTTTTTCCTCTTCTATGGAGCTTTGGAAAGACTATCTTTCTATTTTTCTCCCGTTGGTTTCACCATCTTGCTTCGATGCAATGCTGAAAAATGCAGCCGATGGAGGCTTCCTCTTGGGGATATACTCGGTGTATAATGCAGAGCTGCGTTACTTTAAATAGGACACTCTTTGGATCGACGTATTTCGAAAATTGTGCATCGCCACACAAACCATTCCCCCCTTTTTACCGATTCGCTTTTTTACGAAGCAAATCCTTTATATTTTTCCAGAATCTCCTCAGAATGTCACCAAGTATTAATCTTCAAACCGTCTTTAGTTTCGCATTAAGGTACAATATTTAAATTCCTTCGTAATAATATTTTTAAAATTTTAAGCTCCATAGATTAAACGAAGAGTCAATTAAACTCATTGTCTCTTCCTTTTATTCTATCTTTGGTACTCATTTACTATAGATTTTTAGATAGATATATAGCCACGATATATAGATATATAGATTTTTTCTACTGTGCCTTGATTTCGAAGGCAGCTGAAGTTTATTTCCGATAATTTCTACAAGAGCCCCCGAATAAATAATACGCTTAACACTTTAAAACAAACGAAACTAGTTCTTCAACCAAATTATTAAACCACCGTACTAAAATCTAAATAATAATTTTATATCAATTTTCCGCCTATTAAACTATCGAACAAATGCCCTTCTAAATGAGCCGACCTGGACAGATGGAAGCGAACGAGATGCCTCATGTTTCTCGAGGGCCAATACAAGAAAAATCGTCGCAATGGCGTCTATTTAGCGGTTGAAGCGAAATGCTTTTCGCGAATGAGCCACCACATCGCCCTTTCATGGTAACATTCTATTTTTCACGCGAAAATCTGGTGAAATGCGACGCCCAACGAATACACAAGCGGGCGCACACACGTACACATGTATGCACAGACGACCGTACGACTACAAAATGAAAAAGTGCAAAGCCATTATGCATCGAGTGGTTCACCAACTGCTCTTGGCCGCCACGATACGCGCGAAATCGTCAGTGCAGCTCGCACGTATCGTGGCTACTTTCGCGGTCCCATTTTCGTTTTAGCCCCCTGTTCGGGGTTGATTTTTCGCTGCTTCTCGCGCCACTCGATCAGGAAACGCATTCGAAGCTCCTTCAGAGGCAATGGAACTTTTTCGAACAGGAGTCCCGAAATAGGCGAGCTTTTGGGTTACTGATCGTTCAATTGCGTTCATTCGAGGTTCTTGAAGATTGAAAACAGTTGTAGTGAATATGATATTCGTTGGATTATAATTATAATTATTATTGAGCAATACAATGTACGGGCTGTGCCCGTTTTTACAAACTTATACAGCTAGAACAGACATAATTATACACTATTAATCTACATCTGTTACACCTCAGCCATTCTAAGGGCGTCTTGAAGATTCATTTTGAGGGCGGCTAGTGATACATTAAAGAGGTCTACTTCGTACGTAAGGGAATTGTGTAAAGTAGAAATGCGATTTACTGGGTCAGCTACACGGTATTTCGAATTGTGCGTTGGGATGTGAAAAAGTCCTCTACTTTTTAAATATCTAGATGGTGCATAGAAATTTACAGATCCTAATAATGATGTACAATCAATATTATAATTTAGTAATTTAAGCAAAAAGGTAATGTCGAGAATTATTCTGTGATTTTTAAGTGTATCCATTATAATGAAGTGAACATGGTATAAATGAAGTATGATCGATATGTGTGTGTGTATGTGGTGTGGTACGGTGTGTATCATCCAATTAGTATATCTTTTACTATAATATATATAACACACACAAGATTTATCTATAACTAACTTGTTTTTATCGACATTGATCCTACAAATTTTTGCAACAGTTGTTTTAAACAGGAATCGTTGGATATGTTTAAAAGTGTCGCTGATTTATTAAATAAAGATATTAAACGCAGTAAATGCAGTTGAAAAATGTTACGTGATAAATTGGTTTACAAATTCGTTTACATAAAAATGTTCGACGATTCCAAACGTTAGCCAGGTTTCAATGAGAGTGTGCCATTCGGCATACATTTCATGTGGAATTGAAAAACTTTGAACGTTTGCTTTTAACAATGGTTTATGACGTTTCGAGTACTGCTTTGTTATAAAGGAACTGAATGTACTTTGTTCGACTCGGACGAAACGTAAAACTTATTCATAAAAAGGAAACACTGTGCCAAAAAACAATAGTACTGTGAAAAGGCCCGAATTAAAACTAAAAGCCTTGTGCAATTTACAAAATAAATTTCTACTTGCCGAAGTGTTCTAACAATAAAACGAGTATTTCAAAAGGATGCTTAATTATCATTTACGTTCGATTCATTCTTTGATCGTAACATTAAATCAACTTGTTGTTACACAGCTGTTGTAATTATAAACGCAAAATGATAGAAAATTACGCCAGTATCGATCGACTGTACACATATTACAAATTCCCATAAAATCACGCCAGCGGTAATCGCTAATAGATTATAAATTCACGTACAATTATTTCACCGTCAATAAAGTATAGACGGTTCGATGAAAAACACACGCTGGGGTTTAAAGCAAATATTTCCTTTACATTTGTTTCGTTTTAAAAATAATAAAATATTATTCATGAAAATTATCACTGAATCTTCTGCGTGTATTTTAGAGGTTCTTCTTCCGCGAATTTTGCAACGCCAAATAATATAAAATCACGCGATATCATATGAGCCTCCGCGAATGTATTAAACTCACTTCATTAAACGTTATCAATAAAAACATCATTCACCCCTAAAATAAGAAAACGGCACCATCCCCGATCGAAACAGGAGCCTGCAAGTATTATTAAAAAAAAATATGAAAAAAAACATCGCCTGCGATACACCCGACGTTTTTCACTCACGTCTAGCGGATATCCTGGTTCCCATAATTTTTCACGGCATGGCCGCGTCGACTTCGCCTCGAAGCGACAGATTACGTCGCGTTTCTCGTTACGCGTCGCCCCGAAGGCGTGTTTTTCAGAGGGCGACGTATGAATATACAATCATACCCGATCGGCCTCGAGCCTTTACCGTCGAGCAGGGAAATTAAATTTTATGAAAGGCACAGCCACGAAAATCTTATCGCGAAAGTCTCTTCCTCTTATCCGTTTCTCCGCACCTCTTGGCTGTGCAACTTCCTGCGCGACGTCGGCCTAAGTGGCTGTAATTTAAACGGTAATTACGGTAAATAAAACGTTGTTAAATTGGCCCGGGGAGGTTTCGTCGAAATTGCTGGAGGGAACACACGCCACTTCAACGACAATTTCGGAAGTAGCCCACGGGCGAGCAAACTCGAAGCAGATCGGATCGCGTAATTTCGTGGTTGACGAATTAGCGACGAGCGTTTAACGGATTCTTCGTTTGAAAGGGTATGCGGTGGTTTCTGGCGTATACGAAGTACTCGATGCGACGCTGGGATGGGTAAATTGGATACATAATTAGGAGATTCGGTTTTGGGTAAAGGAAAAGGAAATTGGAGCGTAAAAATGTAGATTTGTGTTCGATGGAGAACGGTCGTTTTCTGGTATTTAGATATTTTTGGGGAATTTAATTTTTTTGCTGCGATTAATTGTTCGTATTGGAATTTTTCTAATTCTTACTTTTACAAGAAATTTTACTATATTTAATTTGTATTGACGGTAAAAAATATATATACATATATATAATCTTTTAATATTTCTGTAGAATTTAAAACAAAAATAACAATCAAAATACTAAACGGGGTTGCAACGAAAACATTCATGAAATCAAATGGTTTACCCAGGTCCCCGAATATTCCTGATGACACGAGACATTCAAAATTAATTCCGCCCATTACCTACTTTCGGTTGTTTAAATAATTCAAAACACTGGCGCATCACTATGAACAGCGAAATAGTACATAAATTCACAGAGGGCAGTTCACTCAAATCTTCGCTGAACTCGGAAGGTCTTCGCATCACGTATAATAAATAACTGATGAGCCGAAATATTATCGGCCCATTGTATCATTACCTTTACAATAGTAATTACCTTTACGAACGTGAACAACCAAAGTGGCAGAATAACGTAAATAATATAAAAACGAGTAAACGCTAGGACGTGAAAAAGAATTCGCAAGGGTTGGCTGCTCCGACTCCGACTGGCAATTAAAGTCCACGAAAATTCTATTTTTGCTCACGCGGAGGCCAGGGTGGTGTATGTTCCGCGAAATCACGGCGACTGGGCGACCGAAATGAGCGTCGAATAAACGAGAAACAGGCGACGTCGCTTGGATAATCCTTAACCTCGTTACGGGACTATTTCGTCGCAGTTTATGCAACGTCGACGATCATTCTGTTGGTACGGTCGGTTTTAATGAAATTGCCAGATTAACGTCAATGCGCAACGTCTTTACCGTTCTTGCGACGGCGAAGATTGTTGCACTACGATTTATGCGTTATGGGATCCTTTATACAACACACGTGATGGATTAGTACGGGGGACGTATGGTGATTTAGATATTGGTTGAATGATTTCGCGATGAAAATTTTCGTATTCAAAATCTAAGGTTGAATAGAATTTTTGTAAATACAGTTCATTACGTGGTATGAATAATAAATTCTTACAGCGACGTCCGAGGGATATTTTAAACAAACCAGACATCGACTGGCTACGTTATTAAAATATGGATCGAAGTGCGGATCTGAATTGATTATCTCGGTGAAAATTTAAATGCCTATTTTGGTTGAAATAAACTGTGTCACGTATCATCAATTTGCTACTGTTCAGCTTGTACACATCGAACGAAAGTTTGCATGGATACAGTAGCAATATTAGTCCGATAATACATTTCCACAGGTTTTCAATAATATTAAAGATAGTGAAATATAAATGTTGATACCACTTATAAATATTGGACATTTGAAGCCATTAATAGACCCTATTGCTAAATCTTACCCATTTTTTGTATATGTATAGTACTGCTCACATGATTAATGCAGTTAAGAAATTAATATTGTTATTATTATTCCACGTACTAAACAAAGTTGCATCCAACATTATTCAATCTTAATTATTTAATTATCATGACTGACTTTTCAATTTTATTGCTTGATTTACCACCTCAAAGAGTTTAATTACACTGTAAACTAAATATCCATAAACAACGCATGTAGATACATATTTAGGGGTTCCAATTCAGCTGCCCATTCCCGTAGAATTAAAGTATTTATTAATAACGATTCCCATATTTCTCACGAATATACTAAAATTGGGTCAGGTCAAAATTAATTAACTTGTAATACCTGAAGATCCAATTAAACTACCAGCAAATTTTCCATACGTTCCGTCAACATACTTAAAATACGGAGCCTTTAATAAATTTATATTGCAATTTGTATAACCGAATTTAATTAAACTGCAGCATCCATATTTCCTGAAGGTTGCGCAAAATTTCGCTAGTTCACATTATAACTCGGATTGACTCAACTACTACAAATACATTATACAAATAATGGAATAAAAATTCTTAAGAGAACAATTCCTTTCAATTTCTGTATCTTCGCCACCGAAAGCTGTGGTCCATAATAAATCAATGAAGCAAGTCTAACCCGTAAATGTTCTTTCCATTGTAGTGTCGTGGTTCACGAAATCGAACTCTGGCGATCAAACATTGATCTCAACACTCTAAACGTAAACATTTTAAATCACGTCGCACTCTCTAGCTTTATTTTGTCGCTGCAAACGTATCGATTCGTGTTGTATGCACTCTATGGATCTACCAGCACTATTCTTTAATGCTTAGCCGAAAATAAAAACCACACAATACGATAATGTAGAGTGTAGAGGGTACATTGAGGGTATGTAAAGACCCTATCAATTTCCCAGCAGTTTGAACGTTATCAGGGATTTGAACTTCATTACTTCAATAGCTTGGCAACATCGGGGTAATCTGCCGTGAAAAGTTTACAGATCCTGAGCTTAACTATCTGGCCTGGTCGTTTCGTGAACTTCTTCAGAAAGCAATTTCACCGTAGAACGATGCCAATGTCGTACACAACTACAAACAAGGCGTGCATACGTCGTTGAGGTGCTTTTTTATGAATTGCTCCCCGGTACTATCGGGGAATCGGTTCGTTTTGTCCCGAATTTGGGTCGACAAATTGTAGAGTACCTACTATCGATCGTATAAACGCGATGTGCTTGTGAGTCAATCCTATTACGGTCGAAAGTGAAAACGTTCGTTATCTGAAGGGAATTTTATTTAAACTCTAGGATTTAATTTCTCCATGTTTTATTGCATAACAATTGAGTGAAAGTACTGTAGAAGTTATTTTCAGTAAACTTCACGTAGATTGGAATAGAGGGCAGGTAGGGCAATAAGATTTCAGTCTGCTTCAATTATCAACTAACTTTATTAATATAAAACGTCGACACGCGACAACTCTCAAACAAACAATGACTCTCACACGATTCTCACGATACTCTCAATTCGATATTCTCTGCCCTCGATTCGACTCTGTCGGATAACGATTAAATGTGTAGAAGTTATTTTTCGTAAACCTCACGTAGATTGAAATAGAGGGCAGGTAGGGTAATAAGATATCAGTCTGCTTCAATTAAACACTAACTTTATTATTATCTCACACGATACTCACAATACTCTCAATTCAACACTCTCTGCTCACGATACGTCTCACTCAAACTCTCCCTTAGCTCTGCTCTAACTCTCCCTTAACTGTGCCTCTCGCACGCATCATGCACTCTATCTATTCTTTCACTCTTAGATACTCTCTCATTCTATTCCTCATTTGCTCTCACTCATACAGGATGTACACTGCAGACATTCCTTGGCGACAGTCAGTCGCGTCAACCTGAATGCTTGGGCCGCTGCACCCTCCGTTCGCACGATCTTCTCAAGTACTCAGCTCCAGATACATACCTTTCACCCTCGGAGTGATTCTAAACAGTCACGCAGTATTTCCAATCCCACAGTGCGATATCTGTAAACGATAGGTCATTTATCAAATTGGAAAAATGAATATCATGAAGAATGGTACTGACATACTTTAGTTCCAAGTTTAACAGACTACCAAAATATCATACTACCTATAAGTAGAAGGAATAATAAAACATTGTGCGGCTTAGTAGATGTGTGTATGTGTGTTATAGAGTACACTTGTAAATTAAATAACTTAAAGTGAAATGCACAGAAATTATGAACAGAATCGACACATAATTTACTAAAGTGATACTATAATACTTACGATCTTTTTACCCATACAAAATGAAACACTCAAAATTATAATTAAATTGATTATATATTAAATTTCAAGCGGCTGTTGAAAGTGCTAACTTCAAAATTCTGACGGTCTTAAATATACCTAAATTGTAATATAATCAAATAATTTTATTTATATATCAAATGAAACGCAAATATCATTGTTACGATCCTCGATGCCCGCGCAACAATATCGGGGTTATCAGATTAAGTCGTTCTTTGATCGTGGCATGTTGATTGTAATTTAGTAAACATCGAAAGCTTGTACATAAGCGTCCAGTTGCTCGAAACATTAGACCAGCTCGTGTAAATTACATAATCGTAGAGCACGAATTTCAATGATCAGTCTGGGCGAAGGTGAGATTATTACGAGAAAGTATGTCGCTTAACTTACTGTGATTACGCATTTACTTCTTCAAGGATAATAACAGGTGATGTACAATGGCTTGTGTTGTATAAAAAGTATACAATATTTTTAATTTCAATAGCTCCGACTTTATTCCAGTTTAATTAACTTCAGCATTAATTACCGTTCAACTTTAATTGGATTATATCTGACTTTCGAAAGGCCAGCTTTTTAATTAGCTCCGTTATTTATTTTTCTTTTTTTTTTAACATAGCAAAATAAATCTTTAGACATTTCCAATGAAAGGTTAGGATAAACCACGATAACGAACGATATAGTTAAATGCAATATGATATTCAGAAACGGATATTTTATATAGACGCGTTGAATAATTTCTAATTAATGCATGAAGTTCATTAAAAATCTTTATGCATGGAGAATGCACAGTGCCAAGTGGGATGTACCATGATTTAATGAACGTTTCGCAATCGTCTGTTTTAGCTAGGTTTCAACGCTAAACGAAATTTTGTAGGAAAGTGATCCTGAAGGTAAAAAATTATTTCCCAGTGTCGAAAATGAGGCATTTGCCTTTTACATATTATAAAATTTCATATTGGGCACTTATGGAGGAATATAAAGGTATATACGTATAATAAAACTCAATATTCATCTTTAAGTCGTGTTTTTTATCCTCCTCATTTCTTTACGGCCAGTCATATTTAATGCGATGAAAGGCATCCAAGGAAAAAATTAAGTTACATCTCTTTAACTTTGAAGAATGTAACAGATGAAGATAGTACATTTATTCTTCATACTTTATTGCCCGATATTATACGGCCTTTTATTTGTCAAACTATTGATACAAGCTATCGTTCTACGACGAAAGTATTATATTGTTCCAAGGGTATCATCGGTTAGCGAAGTCCAGGTACGATAACAAGAATCGATGCGTTAGTAGAAACACAAAATGACGGGAACCACAAATGTAGGCGATATTAAAATGTGAAGAGAAAGAAATAGCAATCGACGCGGTTGATATTGGATCAAATCGCCAAGATGAGCGGAATCTGCTTCCTTATATTAGACTTCTTTTGATGCAGCATATTGTTATCGAGGTGGCTAATATTTTCATCTTGCGAAATATTTTGTGCGTGGAAAATTGTTCGATTGAATAATACAAATATAGGTGTAAAAGAAAAGAAGAATGAGGATTAAGAGAAATGATTGAAGTTGTGAAGTGATATTAATTGCTAATCACTAATCACAATAATTTGGCCGCACAATTAGATAAATATTATACGACCATAAAAAATGTATTGTGATTCAAAAATAAATGTGTATGCAGTTGACTGTGTCAGAATAACCTGTCATTAATTAATTTGAAATATCAATTTTCGTACCTGCCACGATATTAATCGTTCAGGGCTGTTACGAAATTACAAATGAATAGAATACTAAATAAATTAATGGAATTCCTGGACTCGACGTTGGGTCTACTGAATTACAAAGGACCCCTCTCTACAGAGAGTCCCGCATAGGTATTACACAGAGCTAAAATTCAGCTTGAATTTATTTATTATTACTGCAATTATTATTTAGACTTCACTCCATATGTTAGCAATAAAGAAATAAATACATCCATCGATAACAACACTGTATCTGTTACCAGATTACAGTCTCACCAAAACCACTGTACACGCAGAGGAAGAGCGCATTAAAATAAGAAAAAAACATACCTTCCATCGAATCGATTTAAAATATCAGAAAGGACTTTTCGTTTACCCAATGAAGTCTCGCGATCTGTTAGCTTCCATCCACTCGCCAGAAAAAACTTCCCCAATCGAAAGTCACTTAGGCGATAACGGATCGAGAATTTTCCGCCGGCGAACGAAGACAAACGAAGGAAAGAAGCGACGAGCGGAAATCGAGACATCGCCGATCGTTCAATTATGGAAGACATTTCCAGGGATAGTGCGTGGGTTGTGAATGATATCGATCGATTCGGCCTCCATCCGGCGATCGAGGTTCTAACATGAGGCGCGAGACTGCGAGTAGTACGGACACCGGAAATCGATCAGATACCGAAGAAAGATTACGTTATGCTGAACGTCGTGGCACCCGGAAAGTTTGTTCTAACCTTGCAATCGATTCCGCCGTTCGTTGTCGAGAGCATTTTCGCTTTAACCCTGGTTGTATTGTTGGCTCTACCTCTGTTCATCCATGTTCAACACTTTTTAGTACGTATACTTTGGTTGAAATTGCGAAGGGTTCGATGGAGGCTTCGATTTGGGTGTTCCTTGGAAATTGACACCCTAATCGACGGGTTATACTTAGCGTGCATAAACGAATTTTGACAAGCTGCGGAATATTTGTGTCAGAAATAGATGCAAGTTGAAGTCTCCGGAAGGGGATATTAATTTAGGGTTACATTGTGGGCCAGGGTATTTATCATTTTTGATATTTTGAGTAACGATTCAATGTGAAATTCATTGAAAAAGTGTACAATGTCAATCTTCTTCTATCGCCGGATCTATGAAAGGGTTCAGACGAAAGGAAATCATTCGCGAGAAAGTAAATAATATAAATAAAGAATTGTGAGTTATTACGAGTGAGTTTCTTGACGCGAAGAAGAATAATATTCCAAGGAAACCAACTCAGAAACTAAGGCAGCATGCTGCACTTTTCTCAGACAACTTTAAAATGAATCCCTGCAAGCACTTTTCCCCTAAACGCTGTTTTCTCTCAACAAGCACAGTCTGTTAGCCGCATCCATATATTTTTCTAAAATCGCGAAATTCCACAGTACACAATACGATGCCAAGACCAATCAAAAATTCCCTCCCTTCGTTTCTTGTTCCCTATACTCCATCGAACCCCTGTTTCTGTACACCGTCGAAATATTCAATGTCCTCTGCAACTAGGATAAGTCCATGAAGCACACCAAGGCATGGTATCCAGCTCGTGCAACCACTCAACGCAGAACCGAGGCGAATCATGATCGCGTGGTGATGCATTATCCAGTTTCAGCGTTCGACACTTCCTCCAGTTCAAGCATAGATCTTCATTTGGAAGCGGCCCGCAAAACGATCTCCACTCCAATTTTACAAGCGAGCGGGGACAATGTGGAGACAAAACGTAGAAACATTAAAACACGGGCGGACGATCAAACGGATGGGGTCAAAGTAGACCCGGCGTTGAAGAAAAACGACATGATATTGAAACAATCATCTTCGTTCGTCGTTACCAATTCCGAGCTACCTATCGTCGATATATCGGCGTTCGATTACGACGCCTATCGATATAAACTGATAGAGGCCGCCTTGAGAAAGCAGTACGATAACTATCAACCACCTGGTGATGTCGTTTTGAATTCGATTCATTTGAACAACGATGATTCCACGGTCGCTGTGCGATTGAACGATCGTTACCATCATAGTTTGTTCGATTTCGTGGAGGAGTATTACGACGCTACCACCAGGATGAGCAGAAAGGAGGCCGAGTATATGCATCCGTTGGATCATTTTTTGGTGAAGGGAACGCAGAAACCGGAAACGGTGGAAAGAGAAACGGAAACGAAGCAGGTGGATGTTGCGGACGCCAACGGTCAGGATGAGAGGTTGCCACGGATTTCGTTCTACGATGATAGTGCGGTGGGTCGTTCCATACTGAGGAGACAAGGTAACGATGCGTCGAACGATTTAAAGGGTTATTCTTGTGTAGAAGACACAGGCATTCCATTTTTTTTTCACTACTATGGTTTAATAAAACGCGAGAATAATTGAAATGTGTGCTACAAATATTCGGATTGAATTCATCAAAATTTAGAAATTGTAGAGGTTTTCGAAGTCACGATATGCACTATAGGGCGGAGAATTATAAATCTTAAACGCATTTGATTTGGAATACAAGAAACATTTTTGGACAACTACTTATTGCCAGCCGATTGATTTGTTACTTCCTTTTACGTAAGGAATATGCTGTCATAATAATTTCATAAATCTAGAACTGTTTCAATTCCACCAGATGCCAAAATAAACACAATCATCTAAATTATTATATTAAACGCATAAAGAAGGCTCCTCACAAACAAGCGAGCAAGTTTAATCGAAACAAACCGAGCTATAAAAGAAAACAATTACCAGTTGGGTAACAAATATCGTAGCTCTTTCAAGGAAATAACAATTATTTGATAAATCATCACAAAAATCCTGCGAAAAAATCATTGAATAAAAATTCGTTCGCCGATCATCTTCCTCATATAACCAACATGTATCTCTACGAATTATAGACTCCGTGTCAAAGAGAAGTTTAAGATCACCGATACCCAGGCCATCGAGTGCCGGTGCCGATTCCACGACCCCGAAAAGATCCGCGTTCCCGCGATCCTCTTACAAGAAGAGCGCTACAAAATTCTCGAGAGCCACTTCCAGCACAGATACGATTAGCTCAAAGCGGGACACGTTTTGCAGCTCGAAGAAACGCGAGGACAGGCGAGAAACTTTATCTTCCATCGACGGTGTAGAGAGGGAATCGATGGACTGCACAACGGCCAGCTCCATCGACTCTGATAGCGTTCGCAGCGAGTCCAGCAAACTTCGTGACGATAATTCCTGCAATTCTCGTGACTGTTCCGTTGCGTCCAAACGTTGCCCCTCCGAGAGATCACACGTTCATCCCTGCCTTGGTGGACATTCACGGTTGTCCTTCAATAATAAATATGGCAACGCGAGGAGAAGCTCGTCGAAAATATTGGACGCATCCAGACGGAACTCGACGACGAAAAAGTCAAGCTTGTCGGACAAGCAACAAACGAACAAACAATATAGTCAGAACAGTTCGGAGCGCATCGATCAGACGTCCACGAACTTGCCCATGCTTAACAGAATTACCGGGAAGGATAGTTCGAAATATTGTTCGACGTCCAGAATGAGCGATATAAAGTTCGGTAGCCACCTTGGCAAGCTTGAAGTAATTAAGAGCGAAACTGAGGACCTCGCGAAACCTGATTCACATTCAACCTTGGCAAACCTGCCTGCCAAGAATATGGGGGGCGATTCTTTCCGTCCGCGACGTTTAACGACGAAATATTCAGTGGAGGCAAGCTCGCCTAGCCTTCAAGCACCGGAAAGCATTGATTCTCCGACGGAGTTCACGCGTCAGCCTCTAGATGAGCCAAGGTTATCGAGAACTCGGTCGAAGGGTATGGCGAACGAGAAGGAGAATATGGAGGAGCACTCGAGTAAGTTGTCGGCGAGACAGGGACAGGCGGAGAGACTTGGTAAAGTTTGCCTGGAGAGGAAACAGAGATCGCAAACTGTCAGCCCTGTATTGCCGAAGCCGACTGCGAAAATGGAACTTTCCACGGTTACCCTCCCCGTCAAGAAGGAGTTTCGCGATAACGTTTCTGCGCATTCGCAGCCTGGCGGTGGTAATGAACAACGAAGGAAATCGTTCGATGGAAATACGAAATCGTTAAGGGAGGTCGCCGGTAAAAGGGAGCAAACCAGAACGGAATTAAGCTCTCCAAGATTAAATACGTGCAGCAAAAAGAACACACTGGCGTCGATCAGATGCAAAGAAGAAGAGAGGACGTGTGATTTTAATCGTAGAAGGGCCTCCGGGACGATAAAGAATCCGGGATCACTGAGTAACGCTAAAAGCACCCTTTCCGCTGCCAGTAAGCTGCCCTCTGCATCGAGGAGCTCGCAACAAAGAGCGACGGGCACCAGGCTGAACGCCAGTTTGCATGATAATGTGATTGGCTCGCGATCGATGCAAATCAGGTCGGGCAAGTCTTCCACGAGCGAGAGGAGAGCCTGGAGGAGCGGAAAACCGGAGAAAAGCGGGACGAGTCGGGTTGAATTGAAAGAAAATGGTCCGGATGGGTTGATGCTGCCGCGTCGTGACTCGAAGGCTGGCATAGCTATGCAAGTGGGATTGAAGAGGTATATAAAGAAGTTGAAACGCGTGCTGTCCGCCCGTGACAACGTGGATATCAACGAGCTGGCAGCTTTGAGCTTGACCGACGCGATTCTGCCGGATCTGGAATCGAGGCTGTCTACGGTTGAGGTTCAGCAGGTGCAGAATTTGTTGAATATGGCGGAGAAAAAATCGGAGTTGATGCACGAGGATCTGTCGGGATTGGCGGAGAACGAGTTGTGATACTTTTTCTGTATATACATATTTGTTTTATCGATATATGTTTTGTAGAGGGACGATTGTATTATTGTAAATGGTACATTCGCACGGATATTTTTTTTTTTCGGTGTGGTGCAATTTTGTATTTTGTACGGTATTATATTTGCAGTTAGACGTGAAATGTATTTCGTCGGTTTACAAATCGAGATTACGTGCGATGTTTGAAATTGATTAGAGGCTCCTTTTCGAGGCATATTATATTGTATATTAAATGTTTTACGCAATAACGGGGTTGATTACTACGGGGGTGGTTCACGCGATTTTATTTGTAAATTTGTATGTTCTCCGTTGCTATGATAAAATTCATAAACGAGGGATGTAAACGTCCGCTTGAGAAATTGAGGTAAGAAGAATGCGTGGAAAAAGGGATATAGTTCAAAGGTTCCCGCACCTGTTACCGTTTTAATTAAGTCATTCAGATAGTCAAGCTGTTATTTATGACAATAATCCCGCCGTGTGGTTTACTTCATCGTTGTTCATGAAATATTAATGTTACGTATCCTCAAGTGATTGTTATTTATATTATATGCGTGAAATTGTTGCTTGCTTATTTTAAAACAGGAAAACTTGGCACTGGTACCTTGCCAGCGTTCAAACTTTGACAGATATGATTTTTAAACATAAATTTTCGTGCAATATTAAATGAACGTTTGAACAGCAATGTGACATCGCGTGTAAATTGAATATACTTCATATTACGTTTTCCCGAACAGATCAAACATTAACATTTTAATAATAATCCGACACCAAAGTGTCGTTTTTATAAACATATTTTTTAATATACTGAACCAATATATTGCAGCCGTTCAAATTGTTTTTCGAACATTTTTTCTGTCATAAAAAATAAAGAAGGCATTCAGATGGCCTCCTTCAGCTGAGACACCCTGTAGAAGATCGATTTCGATGAAGATCGATTTTTCCTCGTGCAAGTATAATATAATACAATCGCGCCCAATTCATTGTCAAATTAAGTGTACGAGACTTGTTAAACGAGTCCGACGGTTCTTTTAGTGATTTATGCGATTCGTGCCGCCGACGGTGACCGTGTCGACGACGGACCTATTAATAATACATAGCAAGAAAGGAGGACGACGTTGTCGACGAGCCATAAACCGTTCACGAGACAACGTCGCGACTGTGTGCCTCTCTCGCACACGCGAGAAGAGTTTTCCACGTTGGCGACACCCACTTGCGGAACAAGAACTCGCGAATCCTCTTATGTATCTCGATACGTATCATCTGCAATTTCCATTAAACTTTACGGCGCGACCGATAACGTTCAGACTGCCCCAGCGATTTTTTTTTACCGCGCTTCCTGTGAATTCAAAATTGGCGGGGAAAAAATTTGTATTTTCAAAGAGGAGATTCTGAAATAATACGTTCAGACATTATTTTCCGAGGCAGAAGTCTTTCTATTTTTATAGTCTCTGATTATACTGTTTTTTATATGCAGATAAGATTTTATTTTAATTTTTAATTTTACGTGTTTAAGGTCTTGCAATTTCTTCTTTTGAAACATACATACATATACCACGCACTATATATTTATTCTTGCTTAGAAATTAATTTGCAACCGGTTTTTCATATTCCGCTCTAAAATATCCTTCGGAATAATTAATATATGTCCTATCTAATTTAAAACAATTAAAATTGAAAGTGGAAAAAGCTCTAATTTCGTTTGATTTCCGATTTTCTTACGTTTCTAAAGACTCTCAGTCGATGTAATACTTTACGCGTCGAGAGAAGAATAAAAACTGAAACACTATTTCAAACACTGAATCTTATCAAGTTCCGTAAAACGGTATAAACTTCACTAGCAATGTATTTAGTCAACGTTATTTACGATACAGTTTTTAAAGGTCTACGAACTACTCCGACAACAATAGCCAATAGCTATTAAGAAAGAGCACCTCGAGATTCGCATGACGTTGATTAATATTTGCTCGAGCGCGTTTACGGAAGTCATGGAACAGCTGATTTATATTCCCGCGTCCGGATACAGTATGCAATTTCATTCCAGAGAGAATACCACCGAGCCATTAACGGTATTCGCGTTGCGCTACTTCTTGGCATCGATGTCGTAATCTCTGTATAATATGAAAGCTCTTTTGACGTTGGAATTTTGGCTTGCTAAGCAGAGCTACTCGGCTTCTATCAATTACAAATTTTCCCGTTGCAATGCCAAGGGTCGAGCAACATTAATATCGACTGTATACGAGTTACGACTTAACTGTACTTACATGTCTCGAAGCTTCGAATTGACGTGCAATCGATCGCTGTTCCACCGTTTAATTTGCTTCGCACGAGTCGCAGTGATTGCACTGTATTGGCAAATCACATGGGGAATTCCGAAAATTAGTTTAACGAATTAAGTATGTTTAGAGAAAGTAAGCATACGAGTTCGTGAATTACGGCTTAATTAGGATAAAAGAAATGAAAGGTGTGGTGACTTTTTATTTCAACTTGATTTTAAATTTCGTCAGCCTTGTTTCAGGTTAAGGGCTTGTTGGACGGTTTAATAGTTACGAGGGCTGGTGAGAAGTTATAATCTCATCTCCAGTAAATCGTATTTCGCGTGTAACATTTTGTAGGAGGAATTAATATTTGCTTCAATTGACTAATTGGATGAGATAAAATTAATGATATTCTATTACACGGTATTAAGAAGTTGCAGCGAAATGTTTCTGAAATCGTAATTCGCATATTAATTAGGCATAACTTTATACAATGTTAGTAAGAATTTCAAGACAACAATTAATCGGGGTAAGACTGCCCAACAATACATATAAGACCCGTGTTATTTAAAATTAAAAAATATATTTTCCTATATTAAGCAACTGCGAAATGTTCGAATCATACTAAAAGAGCAATACCATTGATAATCTAACTAACGAATTAACAAAGCAAACTGACGCAATTGGTTTAAAAGTACAAAGGCAGAGTAATTGCATTTTAATCAAGTATTTAGCTGTCGCTGACAATTTACCTTTCAAAGGTTTACACATTGTAGCAAAATGTGCCGAGCAACCGATTGTTCCAATTCTGTCTGTATAAAAGCGTTAATGGTAAACAGTCTCGTGAAAGGAATCGCTAACATGTGTTAATACACAGAGCACCAGCATCGTTTCATCGGTCATCTAAAATTCTGCACTCTAAACAATTCTAATTACCCTGCAATTGGTGGAATAGAATTTATAGCCTTGGTAAGCCGCTACTTCGTTCGAATTAATTTTTCAGCAACCGAAATACTGTAATATGGAACAATCGTTCTACTATAAATTTACTTATCAATTTACGAATTTACTTATCAAAAAGTTCAGTGCAAAATATTACGCTTTAAATCCAATGCCCTCATAGATTTTATTTGATGTACACATCATATCGTTTCCTTTGATATGTTACTTAACTTTGTAAGTAGATGGTATAAGCTGAAAAAAAATGAGAGAACGAGGGGAAGATCGGGATGGGCGACCGAAAGACTCGTGGTCATATCTAGCGAGGATAAATCAGTCCGAGAAGATTTAGATATCTGTTTGAATTACGGACGGCAATGGTTAATCGTATATCGATCGACGTATAATGATTTACGATCAGAAAAAAAGACGAGTCATCGAACATTGAAACGTCCATCCATCGCGTGTGTGTTTTGGGTACATGCTCGTTTTCGACGAGTAGACCCTACGCGAAATCGATTTTTTGACTAACGACGAGGCATTCTATATTCGTGACAGAAATCTCAATAAATTGCTGTTGGGCTGCTGTAAAAAAAATAGCTACTTTTTCATAGGAATATTTTATACCCGCTACCAAGAAAAAATTTACGCATTCTATCTATATTCAGACGCACGCCGGATTGATATCTGTACGGATATCTTGTTTCAATTTATTTTTTGTAGGATATTTATTTATATTCCATACTATTTTATTATGTGGGCAATTTCTTTCTCGTACAGAAATTTTTATCCATTGACGGTTGGAACATAACTATAATTATTTTGTGGCTGATTGAAAAGTAATCAAAATTAATTCAAATTATTCCAACTAATTTTCTGTACAGCGACAATGTGCCCGTGCTAAAAATATTTTTTACCATTGAATTTAGCAATTAAATCGTCAATGTAATATATTGGTAAATACATACCATAGTACCACAAAAAAAAACAATTGATAATAGTGTAAACTAGGTACTATTAATTATAACTAATTTTTTACCTACATAGCGATAAAATTTCTTAATTTCTGGCTACATGCAAATTAATACCTTTCTCCCAATTAGATCCAGTCCTATTAACAATTATCATCGAACCAAATATCAATTATTTTCTTCCTCGAACGTCTGAAATTCCTTCAAATTAATTACCCGGTTTGCGATTTCGAAGATTCCTTTCAACATTGACACTCGTCCGCATTCCAAGATCGATACCATCACCCTGTCTGACACAGTGATTCAATCTGCCATGTGACACGCATTAGATCATCTGGGAAAGTGTACCAGTAGTTTAGTGTGCAATGATGAACGCGACATTCCGTTCTACTTGTTCGCAATCGCGTGACGCCAACGCGTTTTGCACAGGCACATGTACCTACATATACTGTATATACGTGCCTGTACAAAACGTGTACATGCGACTTCCAGTTAAGGGAACATTAAAAACTATTGATATAGAGCTACAAGGCAATATGTACTTCCTAATGTATCAATTGATTGATAAAGATGACTGTCACAATGACTATCAAAGAGATGTTCATCACGTTGCTAATTTGTCGATCAATAGATTTGCTAATAGCGCCTGCTCGTCAGCGTTCAGCTGTGAATTTTATCGGTAATTTACCGAACCGGATTTTCTATTCTGTCACTCGTTGTTGTCAGGATGTAATATATGTATAGTGCACTATATGTGCACAATGAAAAATAATGAAGAAACGATAGTATTTCTTGTGTCGCAGATACTGAGGGAATGATTGTGCTTGTTGGAATAATGTTGTTGTAACTATACTGTAAAGTGTAATAAAAAATAAAGCCATGCCATAGTTTTGACCAGCTGCGTATATTAAAGTGTCCGTGAAAACAATTGTTTCAACTTTCTGGTATTTTTATTATTTTATTTCATGCTACACTTTGCCTATGGTTGTATACATATAAGTTATATTGACGTTACGTGTTTAGTTAAAGTTTGTATTGCTAACGCTTATGCTGTTGCTTCCTTTTTATGTTTCGTTTGCTAATATGTTGTACATTTTGCTGCCAAGTGAGTATGGAAATGAACCTGGATTCGTGTGATTCAAAATCGCAATTTAGTTGCCTGGTAGTTTAAAATGCCCGTTTAATACTCACCATGCGAGATGTATGGATGGCTTGCGTTGGCAGCACGTGGAAACAATTTTCCATCTCATAGGGTTGCGTTGATGCAGCTCTTTTAGAACGCACTATTACGGTAATTATTTATCATTTTACTTTGAAACTAGCTTCACGCTTCGTTATAACTAGTATTACCTTTTTATTTTCGTTAATGTAAAATAATATTGAACATTAGGTGCGATGGCAAAAAATTAAAATCTGAATTAAACAAAAATTAATAACTTGGAATATTAATGTGAAATCGAATTAAATTCATATTTTTCACTTCGCCTGATTTCATTCAGCACTGGATTACATATGCTATGATACTCTCGAAATTAATGATCTGTCCAAGCTCGTTCCTTCATACGTACACGACGCTAGAAATAATTCACACTTTACTTGCAAAAGTTGCCAAGCTCATACTGTAGCAATAATATCCCACGTTCATTTACTTTTATTCATTATTTAATTATTTACTTCATTCATTCGGTTATTCAATTATTGTTTGCCCATTCGTGCATTCCTTACGCGTTAGCATCTGCTTTCGTATAGTATCTCGCCGTTCAACAAAACCATATTAAAGACCAAACAGAAAAGTAAGATAAATGCAGTGAAGTAGTAAAGCAATGCGATAAATCTCACAGTTCAACCTCAGTCAATCACTCCGTTCCACACACACCAGGCTGCACATTTCTCACGCATTGTTGTTCGAAGAAATATAGCATGCTCATAAACTAATTTCTCAAATGGAATCACTCTCCTTTTTAGAACGCAGCTATGAGACTGAATAAATTGAACGTTCCTTGTGATTATGGATAATTTGAAGGAATATCAAATTGCACATTAATAAAATTTTATAATAATAACTCAATGATCAATTTATATAGAAAACAATAATATAGTATTACATAATTTTTTCGAGCACAGTGACCAAGGCACGGTTTAACATTATTCGTACAAAGAAAAAACGAATTAAATATGGTTTTTCCCTATCACACCTTCTCTACCTCGGCTGGTACATAAATTATACCACCGTGCAATATTACATCGAATTTTATTACACGGTACGGTTTTCGTGCGCCTGTACAAGAATTTAAAGCAGAACTGTTACGAAAATTCTACCACCGCACCGTACGCGAAGGGGTTAAAAAACAAGTGTGACAGCATTTGCAGAAAAATTAATGTACGGTACTATAGTGAAATACATTGAACCGTACAAGATCTTCCTCTTACATTTTTTCTTTCACTTACGATGAAAAGAAAATTTTAGCCTGCTGAAAAATATCACTTTTCTTTCAACAATTCCTTCCCTTCTGGAAACATTCTTCTTAAATGTCCCATCTGTGAGATTAAGAACATGCGACTTCCTCCAATACCACACCACAGTATGAGTATACCGTACTGGTATCAACCGAATGATTATTAATGTTAATAATGGCATCTCGTGTATCGATCTATTTAATTCAACACCGTCTTCCCTTAAACGATCACTGCTTAGGTTGCCATTTAAATGGCTTCCACTAATTGTAAGTCATTTAACCACCATTTCTAATTTAATAAATAAATTTCTAAATAAATTTCCACTAATTCCGATATATTTTGGTTACATTTATTTTATATAAAATTCCTACCCCACTATGTCACTATTATTGGGTAATCTACTATTGAGCCCTTGTAAATGAATAAATAAATAAATAAATAAATTCCCATTATTTCTCCAAACGCCAATCGCTATTTCTCTGTAAATGAGGTCTCGAGCTGCAACCTTGACTAACTCCACCATCAACCCAAACTGTATGCTAATCGAGAGCATTCTGTTCGCAGATCGGCACACGGGACAATATCAGTTGCAGCAATTACGTGAGCAACACCAACGACGCTCCTCAAGGATCGGGCACATACGTTCTCCAACGACTCATTATGGCAGAGGCCGTGTCGAGACGAGAATATTGCCACGCCGTAAATGCTGCCTATAAAGGTTCGACGGTTGTTCCCAGACGAGAGTCGTAATAACCGAAAGTAATGTAACTGTCAAAGTAATGTAACAAGTAATGTGAAGAATGGCCGGTATGTGGTTCGTGCATAAATTATGTCAAGTGGTCCTTTTACTTTGGGGGAAGATGCAGAAGGCGCTACCAGTTCGTTCCTCGCTTTAATGAAGCCTAATTAAAGATGATCAATTTCCCGTGGCGTATGATCCGTTGGATACGTGATCGTTCGACTATATTTTCGTTTTTCGTTGAACGATCTTCGCAGCGTCAGCGATTTTTCATTTCTAAACCTTTCTTGTGTGTTACTTTATGAATTTAAAGAACCACGTTTACTTTGGCTAGTAGAAATGTTCGTACTGAATATTGATTTACATCCAAACTGTTAGAATCAAATTAAATACGGATAGCTTGACTCTCTACTGTAAGAGATTAATAATGTTAGTCTCATTGGCACAATAAGCCCCTATAGAAGTAAACGTAAAAGTGTTAATGAAATGTGCATAGGAGTTAAAAAGCATGGCTAGACTAAAGTGTTATCGCGGCGACAAGTAACACTAGAAGGGTGAAGGTCAATGGAATTTACCTATTTTACAGGTGTCAATGAAATTTCAAATAATCAATAGTAAGCATCATTAGTAAGCCTCTACAAGGTAGAGGCTTACCACAGGTAAATTCGAAAACTAATTCGAAGCATCAATTCTTCCACTTGAACCCTTAAACTTGAATCAAGCTCAAGCTCAAATAATGTACCACGATGAATCTACTCAAATTATTTATCTATCATTCAATTTCACTGTCACGAAGATTAATTAGCAAAAAGATCGCGAACGACGACATACAATACGGAAAACAAATTGATCTACACTGTGTATTCATAAATTTCACTAAAACTGTGCAACTGCCAAGCAATACTGCCTTTTACGAATTACAAGCAAGTTCTCGAAATTAGGAGTAAGAGAACTCAGAAGGGGAATTCAGGTGGTTTTTTTTAAACACTATGACTATTTTCTTATCTTTCTTTCTTGTTCTTTGTAATATACATATATATACATACATGTATTTGATACATAAATTTTATACATTTATTGTAATATTGGTACGATGTTAATCGAACGTTATTTCTTAACAATGATATGCGAGTGGCGCAGAGGGGTATCAATAAATAAATGAAACATCGCTTACATTCAAACGATCCTTATTTTTCTGAATTATACTCCTTAAACGTTAAAATATCTATTTACCCTTATTGTTAATATCCTTCGTTCCATCGGAGTCATCGATCACGGAGCGATCAAATTCTCGTTTTCAACTGAAATGAAACGTGCCCAGATTGTGCAAGAACTATGGCTTCGATTGCTATAGGGAAACGTATTTGGTACTATACTTCTGGATGAATTTATTGATCCGACTGCCAAAGAGATAATACACGCCGGTTTGAGAAAAAGAAATTTCTTCTCGTTTATGCGTTGCATCGTTCTGAAATGGACTTTGACCTGTATTTAGAGAATCGAGAATATTTGTGCCGATGACATTTTGAGAGTTATTAGCGCATCGTATGAATTGGCGAGAAAAGAGCAGTTTAGATACCCGGATTTCACATTTGGATAACCAGATTCGAAGATAATCATCGTTCTAATATTTATTATATTTATCCATTCGCATGCGTTATTCGATATTTTTATTCGCGACAGTGGAAGCATTCGCTTAAGTAGAGTGATGCTTGACTGTAGGGTAGATACTGAGTGCTCCCTTTTAGATAATAGCAGCTAATAAGGGCAGCGGATGAAATATTGGACCGATAACTACACCTCCGATAAACAGATATTTACTGTAATAGAAAATATGAATGTAGGTTAAAAAGTAAATGCTATCAATTTAGGCACGTATCAACATTGCAAAGAAGAAAATGTAAATTGTACGCGACAACATGTTTAAGCGAAAATATTTCTCTGATATAAATTTACATAATTTGAAATTAGGAGTAGTGCGAAATTGAGCAGACCATAGGTTAATCTTCAGAATATAAAAATGATAGAGTACCTATCATAACTTTCCCTCATCCTTTAAACGAAAGTATCGTAGTTTGATTCAACACTGTCGCTACATAATCTTTGAAGTTCAAAATATTCCAATCAAATAGTCACTTATTATGTAAGAAAAATATCCTATAATGTACAAAACGTCTGCATACGTTTTCGATAAACGATTCCATCATTTCTCGCGCTTGACGTGTACATGCACATACATAAAGTGGCAACGGAGGGGTTGAAAATAGAATGAACCGCAACAATATCTTATTTCAACAAAGTAACGATCGAAAAATTTTTCCATCGATAGTTTCCTTACGATATTTTCTAGTTATTACGTGTTGAACGAATTACACGATACCAAATATCATGTGCCTCGACAATAGACGAAATCGAATGCAGTCAATATTCAGGTGCTATGGATAGCCAATTATTCTATCAACTATTCACGGCAATGTTCTCCGCCTTCTGCAGGAACTAGAAAGGAATGGCACGGCAAGAGTAGCGTCATCTTAAGACCCCGTAATCACGTCATTGGTGCAGCGTGATAATAATGTGGGATGCGAAATAGAAATAGATACATATGTAGATGTATATGTAGTAATAGCAATCCACTAACAAGTGTATAGGTAGCCATACAAGTCTGTTTATTGCAGGTAGTACAGTTGCAGCAAACTTTTATTACAATTATTAACTGGTCGGAACACTTGTTAGGGAAGTAGACCCAATAGACACGGATTGTATTGTTTAATAAGTCTTTTATTATATATTGAATGCATTTATAAAACAATATGGCAATGAGATATGGTTTCGTAATGTAACATAAGATTGTATTTTATGAATAAAATATTTTTCACCAGCATTTCTATAACGTTTAGTTCCTTTTTTTAATAATATAAATTAATATATGTTTTTAGTTTCTCCTTTTGTTTCATTAGCGAAATTTTATCAATATACTTAATTAAACGGTCAAGGAGATTACAAATGTATCATTGTAATAATTGGTTGGGGAAAAAATGGTGAAAGATACTTTCCTGTAAAAAATTATGGTAGTATGATGAATACTATTAAAGAATTGAATTCCTTCTTCCCTCATCCCTTTGACTTTTCTTATATAATAATAGAGTATGTTGTTACAGCTAATCGTAAGGAAAGGCTTAGGCTCCGTGATCATGGACTCTTATTCATGATGGAAACGGAAACGAACGGTATCTGACTGATTTTTTCGCACACTTTCTTTATTCCGTTCTAAAAAGTACGACTTCGAACGCAGACAACACTTATCGATATAATTGAAGGTATCACAAACTTTTGATGACCTCTGGTTACGTTTACCATATATTGTCTCTATACTTATTTATTACTACCTTAACCGATGATTTCAATTATTAGTTTTCGTTATTAGTTAATTAATTATCGTTTAATCAATTATTAGTCCTCGTTTCCATGCTTCGATCGAGGTTCAAATAGGTGGTATAATCCTTAAAGCGGAACACTATGCTCGTCAATAATGTACACATTGAATGCTCCAGAGCTGATAAAGATATTCGGGGTTGGATTTTAATTATTCGTAAACTTCCGAACGCCTTTGAAGCAATGTTAGCTATTAATAAGTTATAACTTCGTAAAGTTTCTTCTACTTGCAGGAAGATTTAATATGCTTCATAACTTCTATCATACTTCTGGAATTTTAACTTTCATCAATATTTCAGGAAAACTCTGGGGATTGTAAAGTAACTTTTGGGGGGATTTTCGTATTACTTTTCACTTCACGTAGTTTCAGTTTTTGGATAACGAAAAGATTAAATTTAAATATGAAACAAACAAAGAAAATATAATATACATTTTAATTAATCATTTGCCTTCGGATATAGAACTAAATCATACGTATTCAAAGTAAATTTCACATGGTTCCATTTTAAGGATTAATCAAGAATCCCATAAAATCTGAGAACATTTCATCGCAATTATTCAAAACCATTTACGTTCTCCATACTAACTCCTAAATTTCTCTATCCGTCAACCAAAGTGTCTCTATTCTCTCACGTTCTTATACCTTTACCATCGACATCGTCATCCCGACCGAAACTCATACTTCTCGTATGGACATCAACAAACCATGAAAACATCGCGCTGAACAGAGACACTATTTGTCACGCATTAATTAAACGATGTGCGCAAAAAAGAGGTAAGCCTCTATTTTTTGTTTCATCGTTTGAAAAAGATTCCTGTTTGAAAAAGATTCAAAGGTAGGTACTAGGAATTGTAATTACATGGATTTTATTTTTCAATACGTTTCGTGGAACAGATACGGGTGCCGAAAGGGGATCATGCGAAATATTTTTACCCACTGTACTTTCACACACGCTTATGTATCGTTCTATCATATATTCCGAGAATTTTCTTTGGCAAAAGAAAAAACAGAATAGCGATGGCAAACTAATCCAGCTTGAAAATAAATGTACGGTATGTTTATATACTATCAGGTTATTCCGTACGTAATATCGTTTTTACAAATGATGGTTTAACAAAATTGAAAGGTGACTAAAATTACCTGTTCCTCTTTTTTATATATTTAAATTATTGGAACAGGAGTTATATCTTTTCTTCCGAAAAATTTGTTTTTTATCAATTTTAAAACTAATGTCTAACTTCACTGAAAATCACACTGAAGCCTCTCTCAGAAACTAGGAAAAAGTTGACACAAAAATCATATACCTCCCTTACAGACGAATACTTATACTTGCCGTTAAAAAGTTGTCGTAATGAGAGAACTCAACTAAACTATTAATAAAATCAAATCAGGTATCGGAATTCAATTTCCATGTAAAACAGTCGACGAACAGAAACAAAAATGTGTAATCAAATACTGCATTCCATACGTTGCCAACGAAACGTTAATCGAAACGTGAACATCGACTGATTAAAAGACGTTCATTCTGCTCGCCAATCGCCGTCCCCGCTCCGTTGAAACGCATTAATTCGACCACACCTGACTCGACAGGCTTTGATGCAACGTGGACTTTGCAATTTCCATAAATCCGTTTCGTTGCCGATCACCGGCCTAGCCGCCCTTTAACATGCACTCCGGGACAGGATTAAAACTATCATTGTCCACGCTGTCAGCTGCAAGCCACGCGAAAACGCGATCGTCGTGGCGTCCAATTTCGAAATTAATCGCAGCCGGTTTCGTTGAACCGGGGCCGCGGGCGCAACGTTCGTTTCGTCGAAATTTTAATCGTCGATCAACGATGAACAAGGGGGCGGCGAAAGGAGGGTGCCGCGGCGGTGGACAACTGGACTCGGTTCGACGCGAATCGAACCCCGTTTCGTTCGACAAATTCGCGATCGTTGTCCCGTGAAAAGAAACGAACGCAAAATCGCCACGCTCGGTACAATGCATGCAAACGATACGTCCTTCTCGTTCCAATCGTGCTTGGCAATCGTCGAACCTAGTTCTATCAACGGCGACGCACGTTGGACTTCCAGATTTGCATAGCGTTCCCGATAGATTTCCACTCTGTGCCCGCCCCACGGATCTATGAATCGTGGATAAATCGCCCTTCGCTTTCTGTCGATTCTATTCTTTTTTTCGTTTTTCCTCCCATGTCCTTGGCGTATCGCCAATGCTGGTCACGCAACGAATTCGCCTCCCTTGTTACTTTGTCTCAATAGAATGGTAAGAGAGAACGATATTGGAATGGTATTTCGACGAAATTTCTGGACCTTCTAGAGGACGCGTGGGTCGTGATTGTTGCAAGGCTGCAGGCGTACGTGCGCAGGCCTCTGGTTGTCGATGTTGCAATTGATCTGTGTGATTCGCTGTTGGATACCATAATGTGTATGGGACACGATAGAGAGAAATGCGAGAGAAATGTGAAAGAAATGCGAGGCAGAAGAGGCGAGAAAGGATGAAGGAAACCTGTAGATCGTTTGGGACGGTGAAAACTTAGACGCGGTAGATCGACGAGACACTTTGCTCGAATGAAACACCTCGTATATACGTTGTATACTTATGCGCATTCGTTTGCGTGAATATGTTTGTGATGACTATGAAGTGGATTTTGCGAAAATCACATGTTAGGAATCAGTCATTTCGAACAAAAGTCGCAGGTAAACAGGAGATATATGAAGTATTAATCCTTATTTTATTGCTATTATTATTATTATTATTACTTTACAGTGGTACTGTTGTTTTCATTTCATATTGATATATAATATCTTTGATGGTTTTGCTTGATTTATTTAATTATATAGGTCTGTTAACTCTGTGAAGACCTTAAACTTCATGTTAAAATTATGATACATGAGAAGTGGAATTGTTTAACTTTTAATTAAATCATTTTCATAATCATCGATCCACAAATATGCGTGTACTTACATGCATGCGCGCGTCCGTGGATAAATTATTCATTCTATTAAATGTAATTAATATATCAGTTCGATTTGACGACTAAGGCGTCTTGGAAGTCGTCATCTTTTATTTCCATAGCGTTTCAGTTTTAAACGGTTATGAGATGAACGTAACGGTCCTTGAGTGCTAAAACATTATACCCACTGGGGTAATATTTTTCGCTATAACGAGAGATCCTCTAAGTGTTTCGAAGTTTAAACTTTTTGAGGGTAATGGAGATGGGAGGTATAAAATGTCGAGAATGTTTCAGTACGCCGTTAACTAAGCAAATATTTGCGAAACTATGGGAGTCTAGGTACTGATAATAATTATCGAAGCATCCCTTGTAACAACAATGCAAGCTACAGGCTTTGAAATCATCTATCTTGATGTTGCGTCATAACGTGGCAATAATCGTTTTACGACATTGCTGGTCTTTTCAATTTTATATTTAATGTCAGGCAGCAGAGAGGGAAGAACAATTGCCGTTCAAGTATTTCTCACTAATAAAATTTCTGACGGGGGTGAATACTTATAAATTCGTAAAAAATTGTGAAACAATATAAAGAATGTTGGCTAACACTTTGTATGCCGCAATTAATTTTTGCATTAAATTAAGTATATGAAACTTGCAGCTAATAAAGTATGAGTATGGCAATAATTAAAAAAAATTCGAGACATCAAATAACTTAATGTTTATTTAAGTTTCCTTGTAGGGGAAACTGTGTTCACTGGTATTTTAGGTTTTTTGTAGCTTCATAGAAGATTGCTTTGTGTTGCAATTCTGCTTTGTTTACAATCTTACTGCAACTAAAATCGCCACAACATTCGGCTAAGTACATTAATATACAATCAATTATCGATCGCGCAGAAGTGGACCGAACACCGAAGGTTAATCCATACTTTGTTCAATAGCCTCGGGTTATTTCAAGGCCTCTCGAAATTACAAATTAGTTTTAGGCTTACTAATTGTAAGATGAAGACAGCGACCAAGGGACAAATTATTTTTTGAAAGTATTAAAATAGGACAAAATCGAATTGCTTGTATCATTTTATGTATTATTAATTAATTAATCTAATCAAATAAAAAATAATAATTTTATAGTAGACCTTTTTGTCAGATATTATATTATCTGTGTTATTAATATTCCAATTTTTGCCTCAATAACAACGAAAAATATTCCTCTCATATTAAGACGCACACAAATGTGATATATTTTTCATTCTGTATTAAACTAAATTAATACCGGTTCTGCAGCGACAAGAAAAATAAAACCTCTATCCAAGTACAGAATTAAATTACCCTGTATACGATCCAAAAGATGACGATTTCCAACCGCCTATTTCAACATCGAAATCTAGTATCAATACCAGAGATTTCAAATCCACGTGAACACGCAAGTTACTGTGTATCAACGTATTACGAAAAGGTATTCGTGTCTCGCCCACCAGTAACCATCCGGATAAAACGGAATTTATTACGCATATGGGGAAAAGACGTGCACGAATCCAAATCGTTTCAATTTCGATCACCTTATCGTTATTCTTCCGCCCCGCCACGTTTGCTCTTCCTTCACCTGGATTCCATTTTCTCTAACGCACCTGTCCACGCACCCATATGCTCGAGCTCACCTGATCGTCGCGGATTCACGAATCACTCTGAACGAAGAACCACGGTAAACACACACTTGCTCGACCATCCAGCATCGTCGGTTGCCTCATACTCTATTCTATGACCACCGATGTCGAAACGCCTACCAGGACTCTGAAACATTGAAAATTGGAACAGAATTTTACAAGATCTAGATATTTACGTCACAGACGCTTGGATTAGACAATCGTTCTACATATGCTCGTGAAATCTGTATATTTTATCGTCAACCTATTTCACCCAACCGTCAAGGGTTAGAATTTGCTTTAATAACGCAGAGACTCTGCATTTCTATGCGTACCATTAACATTTGATATTTTGTGTTTGTAATATGAATAATGATTAATGTGTCGTAAACCTGCCTCGATGTGATTCACGTGCAATCGGGGGTGCACAGTATTTTGTTACCCTCGAGACCGATTCGTAACGCCCGTAGCGCCATTACTTTGCAACCCTTAGACTGAAAAGGGGGGTGGGGTACTTATAGCCCGGGAGAATAGAGCGAAGGTAAAAAAATAATGTCAACGCCGATCGTGTAACAAAGATATAAAGCTGATAAGATTGCCTATAGCAAAATAAACTCGAGGAAAAAGAATTTATAGAGCAAGAAGGAACAAGTGTCAAGAGGAAACTAATCAAGTCGAGACAGCACTACATTTCTGTCACGTGAATGTTATTTAACCATTGTCAATTACGTACATCACAGGTACACCTATTGTTGTCGAACTAAATACATTCCTTTGTATTTGTATCTAAATTGAAGTTGTTAGTTACCATGCAACCGATTCTACGAAGTTTGTGAATGGCGACACAGAGTGTTTGAAAATAGCCCTTGAAGACATACCAGTATTGCAACGCGTTTTGCAATATAATATGTGAAACAAGAGAAAATAAGAGTTGAAAAATTTCCGAAAGAAGCATAAAACATTAAAATACAAGTTTTTACATAATTTCTACACCCTGCTGTAAAGTATTTCTTTCGTTTCATTTCAGTTTCGCCTTACGATTTAATGCAGTTAGATCAGCCTTGAAACATAGTAAGAAACTTAAACCTTCCTTTTCGCAGAGGAAAGGTAGAAGCTGGCTAATATTTATGAGGTAGCATCATATTCCCTTTATACTCTATATCCACGAAACGCTGCCTGCCGTCGCGGAGGAGTTTGTAAACAAAATTGTTATACAATATTTGCATGGGAACATAGATCGTTCACTGTGCAAACTTTGCGTAGTTTAAATTCTCGGCAAACTTTACACAATTTGCACGAGTAATTCGAACTGATACGTGAACCAAATCAACATCGACAATAACGCCATATCCGTTGTGTGTCATCCCATAATTAAAAGCTACGTATATAGTTTAGTGAGTATTAGTTTAATGAGTATAATTACATATTCATGGATTGTTCGTTCCATCCTTTTTTTTTTAATTTAGTACGTCCCTTTATAAAAATTTATGTGCTGCTATCTATAATAATTTTGGAAGTAATTATCTTTAAAGCGATAAATCTGTTTTATAGGATCTTTTAATGTTCTTATTCTTCTAGTTATTGCTGCAACTATCTAAAAGGAATATTATATCTAGGAACTATCGGATTATGCAAATGGAATAATAGTTGAAAAAGGACGAACATAGGAATCTGCCATTTTAATGAAATTTGTTAAGGAATTCCTCTGTTCTGATGGTTCAGAGACTCCGCGTTCTGGAATAAGAAACTCTTCTGCAGTAATTTCACTTGAGAAACTGGGCATTTCAGAACCGCGTTCCCTGTTTGCACGCCCGACTCGTTGGCCTTACTTCTTTTTCTAATGTTCTTTCTTTTTTTTCACGAATACCGTTCTTTATGTAGATTTCTCCTCCGAATAGTAGTATTATGAAATTGAAATGGTAACTACGTTTATTTCTCAGATTCAAATTTGTATTTCAACAATGAGTTTTCACTGTTGTAAAAGGAAACTGAGGAGCGATTAATAGACGTTTCAGTTACACCAAACATTGCCTTAAAACATGGAAAAAATTGGAAGAGTTTTAAGAAATATATTCGTAATGTTGTTCCATTTCTCTTCCTTATGATTTGTAAAATCCTAATAAATCACGAATCTATCGATGGCATTGACAATTTATGAAAGAAAAAATTCTACACGACGGATTTTAGTAATGTCCGCTGGTATTTATAATTTAATTATAAAACTCAATTAAATTAGCCCAGGGATTGTTATTAATGAAAAAGAGACTTTATTAAATCAATTCCATTTTTCAAAACATGATAAAAAAAGGACTTTTAAAAACTTCAAATAGTACGTGCCTCTGTTACCAGAGTTTTATAAACGGTACAGTCCAAAGTCTGCACGCTGTATATCCGTCATAACAAACGTGACACACATTGAGCAATTGCTATATGATCGAACGTTGTTAAGAAATTAAGTGCTTTCTAATTAACACTGACCTCATTGCTCCTAATTTGTGTCACCTTCACGTTGTCCGTGAAAATTGGTCCAGTCCACGTAATTGACGTCCCATTTCTTCCGGTAACCTCTATATCGTTCGGGCAGTCTTCAACTTTTGGCGCTTCGCCGTCTGAAAAATAATAAACCCAATCTAGAGGGGACCTCGCTCTACTTGGAGACAAAGAGGTTGTTCGAGGTACGAAATAAAATGGAACAAAGCACTAGAACGCACATGAAGTTATTACCAAAAGTGTTAAGGAGACCTCAGACGGTCAATATGTGTAGTCCATATTTCAGGATTCGAAACCTTATTGTGCGTGTAAAGGGGACCTTAGACGATCAATATAATACATGGTCAGTTCATTGGTCTCCGTTAAAGGTATAGTCTTGCTATGATGATTATAATTAAAAAACTCCAGACCCCTAGACTCTGAATATTTCCGTGTCGTGTCCTAGGGCCTTAGAAATGTAGCTATTAATAATTGAGAAATAAAGAATTCTTTGTCCTTGGCTCGTTTTGTTCGAGATGTGTTCCAGGTTTCAAGGCACGTAAAGCTCAACCTCTCTGCACCCGTCGACGTTCCTCGGCGGATCTAATTGTCATGGGGCTCGAGTCTCTTCATCAACATGACCGCCTTGCATCGTTTATACGGCCGCTCACCTTCAGATATCCTGCTTACCTGATTAAAAGTTTTGATCGAAAGCAATATTAGACGTCCTTGGAGAATCGATTTCAGCTGCATAATCTAGGAGGGTGTCTAGTCTACCCTCACGACCCTCTACGTTTTACAACTCCAAAGCTGTTCATAATCCTCGACATCGAGTCCAATATCCTCTGACTTAGCCCTTAAACTCTAAAATCATTATTTGACCCAAATCTCTGGGCACGGATCTCCAACATTCTGTCTATTCTTTATCAACGCTAGAGAACCGATCTACGCATCATTCACTTGCAACGTCAGAAACTCTGCTCTTCATCAACGGCGAAGTTTGTCATCGATGAATAGAAACTTCACCCGGTTGCATTTAATCAGTTCCAGTAAATTAGTTTCGCTCGTGGTAGCTGCAACGGCATTACCACGTGATCATGTATTGACCATTTGAACGAATTTTCAATGAACAGAACCATTTCATTTCTTCGCCCAGTTCCTCCTTTCGAATTTACACAATTCGTCGGTGGAACGGCGCGGTGGGTTTTCGGATATCGCGGAGAAACACGTGGGTTATTACCTGTTCGGTGTAAAGCAGGGAAACGTTATTGTACCGTTTTGCGCCTGACAGTCGCGGCTAGCCGTGGCGAAAGGGAAACAGCTTAGACGGGCGAACGTTCGCCGAATTATAACTTATATCGAATTCGCGTTAAACTAGAGCGGCCTGTTGCATAGCTAGAAGCAACCACCGCATTCATAGAAGGTACACGTTTTAACATTAACTCATAGGTTAGTGTTTAATTGCTTTACAAAGAGAATCGTCGATGTTCCCTTGATTATTGAAGCCTATGCTGCCGCGGGCTCGATTTAATCCGGCGTATGTTGGATTAAATGATTACATGCCATCCGCTACGACCGATGTTGCATCAGGACATCAAATGTGCAATTGCTGTCACAGATTTTACGTCCAACACATTGGTTCATCCTGTACGTAATGTGCTTCCCCCGGTACGTGTATTAGGTGAAAATAAATAACTCTCTGTTGTCATTAATAAAGTAATAGTAATAATAAAGTTGAAAATCAACTTTTGTTCGAAACCATACTGTGTACATCTTGAAGATTTCACGCAAGTGCACAGAATGAAATTACTGAACATAAACCAGGAAGAAATGTATCGAACAACTTGTTTACGTAATCTTCTCGTTTCAATGTGTCGTGTGAACGCAACGGAACGGATACGTTATTAGACACAGACAAAACTATTTCTAGCATCCATCGGTTCACTCTTCCCACACTAATTATACACGTCTAACCACCCTCGAATATTCAAGCCTCCAAATTATTTCAATTAACTTAATATCTCCGTCCTGTCCCATTTCTCCAATTCAGCCACGCGAAAGATATTATCCCAATATCGGCTGGATACCTCGTCGAACACGTTAATCTCCACGATTGCATCCAAGGGGAAAAAACAAACGACAGCCGCGTAAGAGAACAGCGAGTAATTTTGCCGCAAGGGATTCAGCGGTTTCCGGCAAGAATCAGCCGGGCGTTCAGTCGGAATTTGTCGAATAATCTAACTCGCAGGGCGAGGGCCAGCGATCCGTAGATTATACAGCGTTGTGGCGAACCCTATCCCGGAAACGCATTTAATTAAAGCGTCGCAGCCGGGATTCCGGCAGACGGAGAAGAAGTAGTTCTCTGAGCCGCAATGCGAAATATTCAATGGAAGGCTAAACGGTATCGAGGACTGAGGAAAATTTGTGTTATTTCGCGAAATATTATTGCAATAAATGGTAGAATATATATATAATCGATTCATTCGTGAAAACAGAATGTTACTGCGATTGATTGAAAGGTGTTTGATGTTTCTATACGCAAGGATGAATAAGAAAAATAAACAATACAAGATTTTCACACGAGAATCTGCTTGGAAAAAATGATTTTAATATAAGTTGAGTAATAATGGGCCTGACTACTTGCAATACCATTCAGCGGGTGTTAAAATCGTGCATCCACGAGGCTGCCATTCTTGTTTTTGTTATTAACAAAAAAGTATGTGATCTTTTGAATTTTAAAAGATCGTCGGAAATTCTATTCCAATCAGTATATTTAAAAAACCGTACAACACTTTCCTTCTTGTTGCGTCTCGCTTTACGTTTGCCTTCGGATTCACTAATATGTACATTTTCTGCAATGTATAGTGTTTTTGAATTCTTTTATATTTTCATGAAATTAGTACAGTATGATCATTGTTAGTTAAACAACCGACACCGAAATGATTAGGCAAGTTCTTATCCATACTCCCAGCTGAGCATCAATGTACATACATATATGTATTATTTTTAATGTTTCTTATACAAACCCATTATCAAACATTACGTTACGCCCAGATTAAAATTTACAGGGTGCAGCAAATGTTCAATTCTTATGAAACCGAACCTTTAACATTTTCACATGTCGGCCATCAAATCAATTATGCACATATTTTTAACGTCTCACATTTCGTTCTACGTCTAGGGTTCTACGTCACAGGAACATCGTGCACTCGAAACATCTTTCAATAGGAGCCCTGCGTTTTTGCACCCGAGACAGCCATGTTAATAGCCGCCGTCTTGCCGGGGAAGAAGCTTTTCAAAGCTGCAGCACAACCGACGCGACAGTACGTAATGACGCATTAGGTTGCAGATAAAGTGCGATTTAATGGTTCACGGTTATTCCGTGCAATAGGTTTTCAAATAGAAACCCACGAAAGTGTCTCCTCTTTTTCCGTTTCGTACGATATTTCTCTTTTACTAATCGCATCGAGGAAACAACGGAAGTCTGAAGTCGAGTCACATCTTGGATCTAGAATTTCTTCGCGAGCCGACAGACTTTCGTTTAATTTAGCAGACGCGCCACTGCAGGAAGGTTTTCGGTGCACGCAGATCCGGTGAATGTGGAAAAAAGTTTAATTAAACGGAAATAAAAAGGAGAGGCTTTGGCGAATTTATGCGTGACAGTGACTTGACAATTTAATGGATCTTTCTTTGGAATCGGATGATTTTCAACGTAAACACGAACGAATTGCTAAAATTGGAACACCGGAGGTAGAGAAAATAGTAGAATATTAAAGATATACCTAACAGTGTGTGTGGCACAGACATTTTTGAGGGTGTATGTGTCAAATAATACGAAAGCTCCGGTACTTTTAGTTTTTTATTTTATTTCGTGCTTATTTCCGAGTTTAACTTCACCCACGCTTGCTTTCCCGCAATTTACTCCTTATGATAACACTTTTTTAAAACGACAAAATACGTTTTACAAGAAATAGTTGATTTTAAACTGCTGTAACTTCATGAAAATTCGTACAAGAGTCTACCTGAACTCGTATTAAAGGGCGGGGCCTATACTTTCCCATCCGCGAATGGAAATTCGTAGATGTCCGAATTAAATTTGTCCAAATCAAGATAATTCAAACTAGCACAAAACAGCACGCTATTCTACAATTAATTCATTATGTCAAATTCTCATTCCAATGAAGCAGTATATATTTCCAAATTTCAAAAATTCCAAAATCCTCGAAACACAGGTAAACAGAATCATCAAAGCTATCCAAAGTCAAAGCGAAATCTTATTCCGAACACCGCTTTGAACCAGCACTTTATTATCTCGGACGAACTAAACTTGCTTTCACCGTCGGTTTAACAGGCCCAACGTTTGCAAGAGAGAAATGATCCACCGTCGAAGACTGTCTACATGTTGCCTGAAATGTTCCCCCAACCCTGGTGAATTAATCGCCCTCGATTCTATCCTCTGATAGCATATACCTACGTCGGCACTGTCTCCGTTGATTAATAGCGTCATTGGACCATCAATACCGATTATCATTGCAGAGTTTACGTGTCACGCATTGATTTCATGCACGTGCATTAATTAATCACCTTTGACGATAATTCGCAGCACGCAGCTGGCCTGCTTCTTCGATACGGGGTGTCTCGCGAAGAACGTGATCTCGTGCACTCCTGGGGTAAGGTTCGCCTCCAATCTGGTGCCCCACGAGGGTTTCGATCGAACGTACCGGAACCAATCGAGATCCGTCGACGGCTGATCGAATGTCACGAAAGCTTCGTCTCGACCTGGCGGCAGCTCTGCGATTACGTCTTTGGGACACTCTAAACGAGGTTTGCTGTATCCTGAATCGAAAGGTAAACGGATATTGGTTGGTCGTCGAATGATCATGAAATTGGTTCTTCTTCGCTGTTTACCGTTCGGTCGATAATATTGGATGTGTGGATAGTACATTGAATTATGCATCGAAATGTAATGCATTGTATATTGGATTATCAATGTGTGTAGACGTTTAACATTTAATATTGGCTGGCAATAAAGATTTACATTCCGCTTCGTATAAACGGTAACAAATATAGTTTTCTGATAAATATTATATTTGTCATCGAGGCAGTAATTATTACGTATTCTGTGGTGCTAAGTAAGTCATTTTTGTAAATAAACCAAGAAATTTTGTAATATATCCGTTGTATAACAGTACGTGTATGTAATTACTACTTTAACCAGTCAGCTGTGGCGACCTCTTCTGAGATCGCGCACCTACGTGTGTCGCGAGAATCAAGCGATGACGGATATAGTCGTCAAACACAGAGTAAGTTGCGGTGTTAAAATATTGGGTCAAGAAGACGGCTTTATTTTATAAAATGAACAGTTTTATTACTAATATTTACTCATACACTAAACATTAACATATATGTACTACATACATAATAAACGAAAAACTGAGGAAAAATCAAATATTTATAAAAGTTAAAACTTCAAACTGCTGCTGTCGAGTGGTATTCACCAAAGCAAGGAACGACACATAATGGCGCTTTGCACGTCGAACACCAATACCGTGATTCTTTCCTAATCTTTTTTTTATAACAAACTATAACACTAACATCTAAAAAACATTATCGTCGCACATGTATAAAGTGGTTGTACGAACTGATAGGCAGTTCCAGCTAGTGCATGCGCATGAATTCGTGCATATGCATGAATTCATCTCAAACTATTTATACTTTTTATTTGTTTGTTTCATTTCGGCTTGACCTCAAAGGATTCTAAACATATTGAAATTTACGAATATATTATAGTTTTGACTAAAATTGCAATTTAAATGGCAAATGGTAACTAACTTTTACGCATGACGGATATAGTCGACATAACGCAAAATTCTGTCATTTCTGAATGACGGATATAGTCGTCAACCACAGCTGACTGGTTAAGTAAATTATTAATATATACTGGTTAAGTAATTGTGTATATTGTGTGTCACGTGGTGAACCACGTCGTATCTCAAATCTTTAGTTTATACCAAGTAATGAGTTAACGTTTGTATACCAAATCATAATTATTTCGAAGATCAAATATGTCCAATTATCGGTTACATAATAATCGTACTCACTGACACACTCGCCGTGCTTCGGACCATCCCAAGAACCATCAGATCGACAAGTCAATTCGTACTCCCCGTGAAGCTGATAACCATGGGGACACTTCAAGAAGCACTTGGTACCTGGCCGATTGGGCTTTGATGTTGTCAAACGGTAGCACATTAAGTAGCCCCGGCCCTCTGGATTCAACGGTGGGCAGGATACGTTATTTATGTCTGAAAAGAGGAAAATCCCAACATGTATAATGTATATGATAGAAGAAAAATGATTTTCATACTCTGGGCACACTTGTATCGGTTAGAACTGATTATCATTAATTGGAATAGATAGTATTAAGCACTGTCAAGAAAATTTTTAGCTGGATGGAACTCATTATTATTAGTGATTGAAGTAGGTATACACGATCCTTGAGCGACCCGAGTTAGCTTAAATGGATAGACGTTCGTTCCTTCATTTATAAAAACAGCCCTGGTCCGTTCCTAAAGATTTGTCCACAATTAATACGTGGATAAAAATAAATTGCCAGTAACCTTTTCTTACTATTGTAAGTAAATCAACAAACATTTCATTCACTTCAGAAATATGACGAAATACATCTGTATATCTATTATTGCCAACATAAAACACGACAGTAAACATGGACAGGTAAGCTAATAAATAATAAATCCATTCCAGCCGTCAAATCACATTATGTATCCAACGTGTCCCTCGATTTTTCACTTCCTTAAAATCGATATTCTAAGCAGTATATCGATCGCCGATATGGTCCCGCAACCCCCTTAATCCGCTTGCAATTAGTTAGAATTTCGGGAACACGAGTTCGTCTCGAAGCAGGGAAACTGCTGTCATCGTTAATCGCCTATCTCAAAGCGACGATACAACCGAAACATCGATACCCTCGACCATAATCTCGAATTTGCGACGTCTGACCGAGTATTATCGTCGGTCATGAATGCTTGTGCCTACTGTCCCCGGCATCTACGTAATATATAAATCATAGATGTTAACGGGGACCAGGAGACGCGGTATCGATGCTGTATTCAGGAGAATCAGCTCCGTGACGGTTCTGGGTGGCGCGCCATGGCATGGCGCCTCGAATATCGAAGCGCCTCAACGCTCGAATTTGTTTCGATGCGACGCGTCGCGACGCTCCAGGACGTCGCTGTACTCGAACACCGTGTAAATCGGGTCACTAGACTTTGCTTAGCCTGAAAATCTTATGGATTTGCAATATGTTGGTGTACCCGCGATTGAACTGCTGTTTTTGGTACAGATTTGGTATAGATTAACCCTAGAACATTTGGGGCCAACAGAGAACTGCGTAAAACTTAATGATCGGACAGGATAAAATAATTATTATATTAATATGTGGATAAGATTCTTGAAAAATAATTTATTGCTGCATACCGTTTTTGGTTCAATGAACATCGTCACAGGTATGAGATAGTATTATTCGTTAAGAAAGGGGGGATGTAATCACGCGAGCAGCAAGCGATCAAAAAATATTTAGCCAGTTTCAATGTATATATGTATAAACGTTGATTTCATACAATGATTTTCATAATTCGTCGGATTAATATCTGGTTTTCCGTTAGTCAAGTTAATTATGTTTTTCCAACATTGTATTTTCTTGTATCGAGTACACAATTAAATCCTGGAATTATTTATACTTTTTATAGAGAAAGTTATCAAATTTAATTCATTTCTTTCTGTATACACATTTATTTCATATTTATGTATATTATTTGCAGCTACATACAGACGTACATACTTAAATATTTAATAATATAAAAAATGTAGCCGTCAATGTCCCCGTATTCTTCCCACACAAATCCTTTAGCCCTTCGCTGCAAATTACACTGATGAAAAATGTTTCATGGAAACTTTAATGAAATATATTCCAGCTTTAAAATGGAATGAAGGATACGAATACCCGAAATAAAAAAGAATAGAATACACAAGAAGTGTCGCAGTACTTGCTGCCCTATCAATAATATAATGAAATTCGGTAATTATCGGTTCGTCGTGAAATGTATACCATCGCGGCGAGTCGATATAACTGTGCAAATAGTCGCAATCTGGGTCACTTAATTTCATATTCTTCATAAAACTTGTAAAACGTCAGCAAAGTTCACGACGAAGCTTCTTGTATCTTTCTTATTGCTCGATAAGTCTATGCAAACGAGGGAGTAAACTTGTGCAACAAAAATTTGAACGAGTGGAAAACGAATTCGGAATAATGCCTAACAGTTGGTACGAACGGTACGAATTTATCCCGAATTAACAAGCACTGTGTCCACGTGTAACTTTGCCAATCGCATATGTGTATAATAATTTGTACATTCTAATTTCATCGCTGGATATTTGAATCTTTTATGAAGATTATAAACGTATGGACTATTTTTATCAAAAGACAATTAAAATTGTTATCTCCATCGATAAGAAACAACTTTGCTCCAATTGCTCAACAATTTCTGAGAACTTTTTCCATATATTAACTTGATCCCGTAAATTATCCTGCATCAATTTAGCAGCGAACTTTTGAAACACTGTTCAATTATTATAATGCCTCGTATACAAACTGCACTACAAATTTTACTGTACTAAATAAATAAACTTCGACTAATATTGTTAGAAGTACGATACCTAATTATTATACATACGCTGTTATATCCAGTCTATAATTATCTTTAAATCACCGTATACAAAAAGTCATATCTAAATCGCTCCGAAGATTTTCCGAAATTAAGTATCCACGAAACTTTCTCTGTCAACGATACTTGAGAAAGCGGTTCAATGCAGTAGAGGTGAAAAACGAAATATGTATACAGGGTATTTCACCTAACTTGACCACCTTAAATATATCGCTTATTTTGTATGATAGAAAAAAATGTCAGGGGGAGAAAATATTCTGTTCGAAGGCGCCAATACGGTGATGGGCCGAATTTTGTTCTCAAGGTCATTTTTTTTCGAGATTTCAAGGTCATCGTATTTTTTTTAAATGTGACTGCATATTTTTAGTACAACAGTCTTATAGCTTGTGAAAAAACGAATCCAACGAGGTGCAATATGTTGATCTTCACGTGATTTTTAGCGAGGATACTTCATTTACCGTCCCCGAACGCGTACTGAAGTTACTTCCAAACATTTCATCATTTCCTCGCTAAAGGTCACGTGAAGGTCAACATATTGCACCTCGTTGGATTCGTTCTTTTACAAGCTATAAGATTGTTTTACTAAAAATATGCAGTCCCATTTAAAAAAAATACGATGACCTTGAAATATCGAAAAAAATTCGGCCCATCCTCGTATTGGCGCCTTCGAACAGAATATTTTCTCCCCCTGACATTTTTTTCTATTATACAAAATAAGCGATATATTTAAGGTGGTCAAGTTAGGTGAAATACCCTGTATAATACGACAAGTTTAAGCTCGCTGCGCGCAACGCGGTAAAAGCTTGGTGTGTATTAATCCGGCTGCAAGAAACGCGGATGAATTTATCGCTGTCCCACGGACACGTCGTAATAAGAGGAACCCATTACTCGGGCGTTTAAGTATTAGTGGCAAAAAACAGTTCGTCACAGAAATGCCCGTGTGTCCGCGATAACATTATTACGTCGCAGCCAAGAAATTTCCCCCGTGTCACCGGAACATATTGCGTTTCCCAGAAACGCGAATGATCTATGGTCCTGGAGGACAGAAGTGGGAGGCAAGCGAAAGGAGGGTCCAAAAGGGGAGAATGTTTCGGAGGCGACAAACCAAGGGTGACTTTCCATCTGTGTACCATTCGAAATATTTGACTGAAGTGTAGTTCAGCGCTGTTCACTCAAGCGAACTAGTCTTCTAATATCTGCAGAACACGGACGTGTTTGCATTGATAACTGGAGTCAAATTCCACTGTCCTGTTAAAAGTTTGGGACCATCAAGCATTGGAAACTATACAGACGTCTTGTTACCATTGGTTAATAATTTTAAGTAAAAAATTAAATTTCTATTTCCAAGCTGGAACATATGGACACAAAATTTCTTACTATCGTTCTTTGTAACATTAATTGCGAATCAATGAATCCTTGACACGCCATTGATAAGTTGTACAACTGTATATAGTTTTTGAATTTATTATAACAACAGAGTCGTGAATAAATTTATCCATATGACAAATTGATAAGATAAAGACGAATTGAAATGATTTATTGTAGACAAAAAATAGGATTTCATATTTCATTAATACACAGTGCTATCAGGATCACGATGCTTATATTTTGTATTCATGTCCTATTGATGAACTGGAATGGTGGTATCGAGGCGTCGGAATACAAACTATTGATAACTTTAAACGCAACGAGAAATAAAATTGCTTGATTGTCTGCTCGCGGGAGAAGCATAAATTATGAATCGGTTAGCCGATGCATTTCTAACATGCATGTGGTTGAACAATATCGTTGACCTATGGTTTATCTATCGCGTAGAAGAGTTGATTTACGATAGACACTAGGCCACTGGACATATCACAATGCAGCAACTGGTTCGAAATAATTTATTTCTGCATAAGCTTAAAATATCCGGGTACAGCCAATGCAAGTAATTGATAATGAACATCCAATCATTCCACGAAAAACCTTAGCAATGCTAAATTTATAAAAGAAAGGAACACAAAAATAAGAACAGAAGAACACAAGAACTATAAATATGAACGTCAGCATTGCGATTCGCCACCTATCTACAAACGTTGAATAGATTCATTATAAAGCTGTCATTCACTTTGAACTTTCCCATTTGAAATCTTCTTAGCCAGTGGAAGAAGGAAGCCTACTGTGTCTAGACCAACAATATTAGATCTACCGAAAAGTTCTCTCCGATAATGTCATCTCAAGATTCAACATATATGGCTGCCTCTTTTTACCATTGTATTTCTACATATGTGCTTTTCTAAATTACATTAATAACGATGGAAATTGTACTGTTCAATAAATATTAATAAACGTGTTGAAAATGTGTTGTTTTATTTCATTTCAAAAACGGACGGAGCATTCCGGTAGACGTATTATTTAGAAGAATCAAATTCTCACAATCAGAATCGCGAAAGAATGCCTTCCCTTTACCGATGGATCACGTATAATCAAAATTTCGTACGTAAATATGGAAAATATAAATACCGCGTTCAACTGCATATAGCAACAACAAGCAGAAGATTCCATTTTAAGATGAGAAACTTACCAATGCAAGACTTGCCATCTGACGTCAGTGCTTTCTCGTCACCGTCGCAAGCGCAGAAGAAGCTGCCGTCCGTGTTTTCGCACACCTCCGTGCACCCGCCGTTGTCTACGGTGCACTCATTGATATCTGTGCGAACACACATACGCATAGAATTATTTCGTGTTTCATGCATGAGTAACAATCGCAACGCCGACTGTAAACGTTACTGCCGTGCGGTGTACACGCAAACGGAATACGATTCCTTTTTTCCCAGCCTGCTAGCGGCGAGGATTGATAAAATTTTCAAAATTCGCCGCTGCGTGCGCGGTTTACAGATGCACTGTAATAAACGCGCCACCAAGCACACGTAAGTGGTTGGGGTTGACCCGATGTATCGCATAATACGTGGTAACGTGTTGCGAGCGAATCGAGAAAAGGATTGAGAGCCATTTATTGCGGAACCACAGCGATTAATCGTCGGCTCGATGAAATCTCCATCGTCTATGCACGCGATAAGTTATTGAAGCTTGAAAGTTTGAATTAATTTCAGCTGCGAGCGTTTAAGGAGTCGTATCAACCGCTGAACAATGTTTTCGATATGAATTAAAACAGAAAAATAAATCACTTTGTCGAAAAGGATTCATTGCGAATACTGTACGTGGGATTTATGTTGATGTTATAATATTCCGATATGAAATAGTTCATTGTTGACAAGAAAAATAACAGCGTATGATAAATAACGGAGGAAATAAATATATGGATTATCTGATGCGTCACATATTATATCAGATATCAATAAAGATTTGTAACGCAGGAAGCTTCCATTCCCAAACGACGAGTTTAAAGTTTAAACTTTAAACACTGTTCTCTAACTTCGACATTCAGAAGCGACGATACTCTGATGATTAAAGTATGCACACGATCCCATGCTAAAACTCTTCATTGGCAATTTGTAAATCCAATGACAACCTAAGTTATTCCATATTTTACATGCAACTTCCTTCGCAGCTTACCCCGTATTATTTCATAAACGAATTACCCATTAGATACATACCTAACAGACTTAACAACCATTAAGGTAATTCGCGGGGAGATGCCTAAGGTTTCTTGTTAAATACAAAAATTACAATATATGTTTATAACAAATCAAAAAATGTTATCTGCCATATAAATCATGTACTATGAATCGAACACAACTAAATTAACAAAAACGAAATGTTAACGCATAAAAATAACACTTTTTCTCGCACACAATTTGGAATCTTACCCCAATAATGTTGGGAAAGATGCTAAGTTCGTCAAGTAAGTCAGTTTGTACGCAATCATCATTTGTGAAAAGGTCAAAATAAATAAGAGAAATTACTTTTTTCCAGCTGATAACCGTTCCTGTTAATAACACATTCTTTTTTTATTACAACCCAAAATATCCAGCTGCAGCCAAAAATTTTTCGAATGTTAGCATATCTTTCTTCAAAACATACTTATGGTGTACGCTAAAAAAATACTAGCAGATCTTTCTAGCAACTAACATAACAAAAGATCTCGTGGATACGATTTCTCTAACATCTACTGGATATACTCTGAGTTATGGTTGCTTGGCATGTACCCCTAATTACCTTAGACCTATATCTTTAAAATTGAAGATGAGATTCCACTCGCATCGAACACCACAGAGACCTCCATTAACCTGCCAGTAACTAGGGTTTCCTTCTCTAGCAATACCATCGATCAGCGTTCCGCGAATTTCAAGCCCGCAGACGTATCCGTCTGATAATATCGCTATGGAAGGGAAACGATGGGTGGCCCCCCTTTCATTCGCATACAACTTCTCGCGGACGGGTCTGCATTCTTTTGCTAGCCGGCCACCGCACCGAACTGGTGCGACTGGCCGGTCAATTGTCAACGAGATGGCGTTAAATTGACCGAAATAGACGCACAAGGGTCGGCCAGATTGCGATTGCCTCGAGCACTTTCAATGACCGTCAAGAGTGCTCGACTTCCGTCGCTTTCACGACCTACGATCGCGATGTGCTGTACAACACGGACTATCCGCGCGATAATAACACGCGGACAAAATGAACGAGCAACGAGACCGTCCCTTTTCGACGGGGTATGCGGCGGTTCTATGCGGCTCGGTACAATGCAGCATCATTTCTGTCGCTGGGGATTTCTTTTGTTGACTCTGTGCGTTCTTGTCATGGGCGGGGTGTCTTTTAAACGTGAAGGGAATATCCGGCGCAGGTTTATTTTATGAACGTTCTTGCGAACGAAAGGGACGAATTTAATTTTGTATCAATCCTTCCATTGTGTTGGATGATTAAGATGCTGATTGTTCGCGTTTCGTTAAGCGTCTTACGGTTACGATGATTATATTTCACGTTATTTATTCATTGAATGTGAGAGAATGGGATGGAGCGAATGAGAATAGCCTGCCGATTGGAGAGGAGATTTTAGTCATTAACAAGCTGCCATTGTCAGTGTGAAACTATTGTTGAAGCTACTTAAGTCATTGAGCGATTATATTCGGTAGCTGTATTCGAAGTAACACCCTTTCATGAGTTTATAAATCTTTGCACTGATCAAAGTAATGTAAAATACCGCTGTGTAGCACTTATATGAATGGCTTGAATATAATTGGATACGATACAATGGACGGGTTGTTAGTTGTTTTAGTACGAAAGTTGTTTCACAGTTGTTTGTTGTTTGAATAGAAGCCGAGTTGTAAGATCTTCTTTGTACTAGGCTAGAATGCGAAAGCTTTACTTTAAGCTTCAAAGTTTATATATTATATGGCTTACTAATGCCTCGAATTTATTAATTGATAAATTATGCAGGGTGAGGCACTAACTATTGCCACCTACAACAACTCCGAAAGTATGATAGTAGCAGAAAAGTTTTCGAAACAAAAGATGCATGGGACAACAGGGGCTGTAATATGGCGTTAATATTTTTTCCCCAGGTGGAGTCGCTTCAGAGATGTGAAAGTCACCTTTATTTTTTTAAATGGAATGCTATGTTTTGTTTTCTGTTTTCTGATAGCGGCTATTGAGACGAATCCAACGAGGTGCAACATTAAGATCTTCGAAGGTTAGCAAAGGTCATTTATGACAAAAAAGGCGATCGAATCGAATCACATGTTGGAACAATTTATTGTACAAATTATTTACTAAACCTGGCAATGACAAAAAAACACTTCAGGGCGATATCGCAGGACATCAATAATAAGAATGGTAAGATTAGTATCATCGAATCAAGCGATTGTAAACGATGTTGTATTCTTTCGAAGAACAAACCGATATGCTTCTCATTTACGGAGAATGCCATCAAAATTCAGTGAGAGCTACAGATTTATACGCCGAAAGATATCCTCAACGTTCTCACCCTAGACGCCGTACATTTCAATATTTGTATGATAAATTGTTCCAACATGTGATTCGATTAGTGCCAAGTGATAGGAAATACTACTCAATCCGTGACAAGAAGATGGCAGCATTACATTGATACCAATGGCAACCACTTTGAACACCTGTAAATGCAAGTTTATTTCGCCTTTTCTGTCTAAAATGACCTTTGCTGACCTTCAAAGATCTTAAGGTTGCACCTCGTTGGATTCGTCTCAATAGCCGCCATCAGAAAACTGGAAACAAAACATAGCATTCCATTTAAAAAAGCAAAGGTGACCTTCACATCTCTGCAGCGACTCCACCTGGGGAAAAAAAGATTAACGCCATATTACAGCCCCTGTTGTCCTATGCATCTTTTGTTTCGAAAACTTTTCTGCTACTATCGTCCTTTCGGAGTTATTCTAGGTGGCAATAGTTAGTGCCTCACCCTGTATATTAAATAGAATAAAATGAGAAGGATGAAATATTAGAATTTATTTAATTATGAACAACCGTAATAATTAGAAACCAGAACTGTAATTTTTGAACAAAAAGGCCATTACGAATTTTCCTTTTTTAAGGTTCTTTCATTCAACATGACTTTATTTGAGTTACCTTATACATATCTCTTTTTAAGCCACAGAACTTTTAAGTGGCTCATTTTTCCCCCCCAGAAACAAAGATGCTCGCGCATGTCAATGTGAAAATTTCAGGTGCCTCGCTGCTTTGTAATTAATCATTGACCAAATAAAGTTTTTAAAAGGCAACTTGTTTGCCGAGGCTTGAAGAGAACGATCTATAACGTTACACGCTATGTATGCGTTATTCATTGTGAAACTTCGGAGCAAATCTAAGATTCTCGACCGCGGTAGACAGCTTTTTATGCAGCTTCTCGTGTGCACATATGGCAGACATCGATCCAACATCCATGTGGCAGGTGTCTGAAGAAAATGCATAATTCATCAGGAGACACTATTGCACAGCTCCATGACTAGCTATTGTCTGAACATATTTCCAATTTTATTCAGTCACACTATTTTCATATTTTTTTCATTCACTTATACACGATCGATACGCTGTTGTTCTTATGTTTTTCCATAGAAATGAAAGGAAGGTAATGCCAATTTCAAACATCTTATCGTTATTACGACAATCATTAATAATTTCAAATTCAATCATTAAACAATTAGCAGATTGCTACAAAATTCTTGTAATTAGGCACATTTAATCATATTTATGCAAAGCGTGATTTAAAACGTTATACATACATTCGTGTAAACCCCCAGGTTATTAATGGCAAAAATGTGTTTCACTTTTGCTTGATGATTCTCACATGGTGGAATTTTTACTCTAACGTATGATTCAATTTATCATATATTCCGCACCATATTTGCAGAGGAGTACAGCGGCAATGGGTATCGCTTCATTTAATTACACAGTACTAATAACGTTACCCCACATTTGTGGTTTGATGCTTGAACAAATATAAAATGTGTCTGTTGTTGAAACATCGATGTATGCATCATTCATCATGTGTATAGATACCGAATATATTCGACTAGTTACCAAAATTAATAACGTGCGTATTTTGATACGTTTCATCAGTTCGACGGCGCAATTCATCTGACTCGACGACTGGAAAATTGATCGGGCGACGATAATTTCGATAAATCGTATATCACGTGAATTGACGAATCTGTTACAAACAGAAGTGACATGTCAAAAAAGACGACTAATTTTATAATATATTCAATTTTATAACACTTGTTGTATTAAACATAGTAATCATTATTTGAAAACTATGTCTGAAGATGTTACCTCTATGTGGAATGTAAAACATTTCGGAATATTCTATTAAAGCAACAATCTTATTTTAATACAAATAAAACAGTGTTTCCATAGTTTTGTAGTTGTATTAAAAACACGAATATTTCTCCTCAGTTCCATTCGTCTTATTTGAATCCCACTAATGATAAGTAAATGTTTCTTGCCACCGAATTATAGCAACAATTAATTAAGGGGTCCATAGCCTTGAGCTAAATGTAATATACACACGAAATGTAGTTTCGCTTATAATGGTGCAACAGTTTAGTCCTAAAAATACGATAGGCAGTTTTGTAAACTGAATTAATTGAAGGCAAATATAATTCCACATTTTATAAAAAAATACACAGAATCAACGAGGAACGAGCATAATAATAATAATTGACTAACAATAATTCGTAGATATTAATTACTGTCTCCAACAATTAAATACATGTTACTTTAATATAAAGAAAATGATTTCACTGCCACAAATATTTACGATCTCGAGTATTATAAATAAGAAAAATCGTCACTCAACATACATATCCAGAACAAACAAATATTAACAATTCCAATGAAAACTTTATGTGTGATATAATAGCAGCCCTTTTGTTCCGTTCCATATCAACCACTTGACACTCAGAAATACCATTTAATTGCAATTCTAAAGGCAGGAAGATGAAAATTAGTGTGTCACGACATAAATACAAATGGCTGTATAAAGGAACAAACGAAATGTTTGCGTGCCCACGTTCTCTGTATTCATTGCTACGATTCAAAATAGAAAGAAACAAGCCCTCGTAAAAAGTGCAGGAAGTTAACCGGTAATGAGGCACTTAGAAAAATGAACGCTGTGTTCCACACAAGTTAAAAGGGTACTTTGGTTACAGGAGAAATTTCTACGAAACGTTACTGTTCTAACAATTTCCCAAACTTATAACGATGTCGATGAAACTTGAAAACGTCACGTACATACGAGAGGTAAAAGAGAAAAGTATCATAACGATAAAAATGTAAAGAATTTTCGCTGAATTTTTTTCTACGAATTTTTTTCATCGAATTTAGCTATTTATTATTTAACAATAAAATAAATAAATAAATGAAATAAATGTGCAATATATTTTTCATTAATTCTCCAAACGACAAATATCTTTTTTCTTCCAATATTCTTCTTTCCAAAATGCATAGTGCTTCGGTATGTCACAGTATTTTCTGCAATAAAATTTTCCTACGAATAGAAAATTCTCTAACAATTGTCGAGGGTTAATAATATATCAATTTTGTTTCTAATAAATCTAGTGAAATGATAGAACATAACAAAACTTTGTACTGTAATTCAATCCACTTTTGTGCAGTAGTTTCTGGCACATGAACATGAGTCTCATTCAAAGATGTTACAATTATCAAATTATCTTTTTGCGTTTGGGAGCAGTGTAACGAAAACACAGGGACAACGAGGAGAAATTGTAATTTCCCTTGCCTTTTGCAGAAACAAGGCCATCGTAAAAACTTAGCAAGATTGCGAAAAGTTTGGAGAGTTAGCTAGAACTTCATTTGGCCCGGAAAAATAGAAATAATCGTCAAAATAACTTCCTACAAGCTATTCGGGTTTTTAAATGCCATTTCGCGAGAATCGGCCAAAGGGAAAATGCAAAGTACTGTGAAACAATAATCTCGTGATTTCTAAATGCTTTATTCAAATAATATCCAACGCTGATTACCATCAAACAGCATTCATTGCTTACTCGTTATTTAAATGAAATTGTACTCAACTCTTTTCCAGATATATTTTTAACAACAAGAGAGAACGTCTGCATATTTACAGATTGGTCAAGAATTATTCATCGACGAATAGTGACACGGTGTCAAATATTCCTGCACAGGAAAGAGGGAATGTGAGAAGAATTCAGTTCACAAGGATGAATCGCGTAAAACTTTCACCTTTCATCGAGAGCGAAAAAACCGAGACAGTAATTTCCACAAGCATCACTAGTTTTCTCTAGCCTTGTTCCGTTCGAGAACGAATAAACTTCCAACGTGGCTAGCAAAAAATAAACTACGCCTTGTGTCCGATAGGAATACTTGCGATAAAAGACTAGGACCAAAGTATGTCATTCAGAATTTCTTGCAACTATCCCACAGACTTTGCAATGTCTTCAGAGTATTTCACCGGGAAACTCCTGAGCCAACGTAAAGAAGAGACGGTTCTTTAACGTCTAGGCGTTCTATTCTTTCCCTTCTTTACTCATTCGCGAAACAGTTATCCAACTTAATTCTTGGCGATGGAAGTTTCTCACAAGAAGTTCACGGAAACCAAAATTGCAACGGGAAATTAAAGTGTTCCTCGAACTTTCGATTGTTTCAGACCGATTTGGGTTTGAAACTGTTACCTTTGTGGGTAGTCATTTTACACAACAACCTTCTGCGTATAATAGAGTTCTTGCTTGTTTCTTAAGCCATTGAAACGTTTCAATATCGATGTGTCAGTTTCCAGTGAAATGTCAAAGTGAAAGCATGCTGCGAGGAGTAACGGTGGTTAATGGCGATGTTCAGATCGATTTATAGTTTAATACTGGTGGGAACTTGCGAGGAGGGTAGTCTGGTGCTTTCAATGGAATGAAACGTGAGAACTTTGGATTCTCGATGTGTATATGTACACTTGCATTTAATGTCAAAGTTCTAATTAATGTAATATATACATATATAACACTGTTCGAGTGTAAGAATAAAGATTGATGATAGTTCAGTGACATCTTGATTTTTTTACCAGTTAAATAATTCATGATAGTTATTGTGTAACATGTTTTTAATTTTATGTTATATTTTTTAGAAACTTTTACGCATATGCTATTGCTATTACACTTAGTAATATTTGGGCAACACCATTTTTTAACACATCTGTACACATGAATTATGCTGGGTGTTCTATTTAGAATTCAAAATACTTTCTGGAAAATCTTGCTTTGTTCAAAGACAGAAATGAGCATGAATTAAGTCCATAGGATAATGAAATTAGGTCAACGCTGCACAATATTTCTGGAACCTCTGTCATAATAAAATGTATAAAGGACTGGGTAATAAATATTTGAAAAGCTGTTTAAAAAATTGTTAAGTTTTCGAAGGTAACTCCAATTTGATTCGGAGGACGCAATCAACGGTGTCGCATCTGATTATCCTCTCATAATTTGATTTACCCGTTAATCAGACGCGTGCAATTCTCATGATACCTCTTTAATTAATGTTATATACATTTCGTCACACGTCGAAAGGTTGAAACATAAACAAAGACAATATTCATATGAATAAAAATTACTGAAATTTCAAAAATGCCAACTAGCAAAACTATGATCAATGAAACAGAACGAAAATTCAAAAAGGAAAAGAACGGTCTCAATGCCAGGAGAAACAACTTATAAAATATATTTTTAACCACTCATTAAATAAGCAAATTGAACTACTATGTCACTTAAAATGCCTCCACAAATTTTCCAATAATTTATACCGAGCTACAAAGGCTTTCTCAAAATTGTCACTCACAGCTGCCCAACGCAATATCATAATATCCTGACCGAAAAATAAATCGTCCCTGTATTCACGATTTACGACGGGCTGGCCCCAAAATTTCATTTCGCTCGCGTTAAACCAGATGAAACGCACCGATAAATTTCTGCGGTGAATTTTTTCATTTTCGCAAATTAACTCCCCCCCGGGCGGGAACAACCGCCCCATGCATTACATAATGAGCTGAGAATAATTTCATTAATGAATTCATCCTCATTTGCGCGGCTACGTCGTACTCATCCCCGTATTTTCAGTCAGCTATCGTTTATACCTCCTACGGGAAATTCAAGCGAACTGTCAACCTGTAATCAGACTCACGAAATGGAAAGGTGCTTTTAAACGAACCTCTCTTAAATAATTCTGTTTCTCGCGTCGACTGTTTCCTGTTAAACCTCGGCGAGTTCATTTTGAATAAAAACTGTAAAACCGTTGTGAATAGAGAAAGCAGCGAAAAAAGTGGGAGAAATGAGAATTTCAACATTTACAACTTTGTATTATATATTTTAGTATGCTACAGTGTACTGAATTGTATTAATTTCACGTTTCGAAATTTTCTATAATATTTGTTTCTACAACAAAAGGATAATAGATCTTATGTTAGTTGAAAACTTGTCGATTTTAGAACTGCTGTAATTTCGTGAAAGAAACAAATAATGTAAATGTTAAAAGATGAATCCTTTACTTTCGTATCACTCCATTAAATGTTAACGGAAATCCTTTTCTATTAAAGACCAGACTGGAAAATTGATGGATCTTTTCTTCTCTGAAAATATTTTAAAATTAGAGTTTCCACAGAGCTTAGATAATATTTTTCGCGACCCCAATCACCACTGATTTGAAGATTGAACTCTTCCCCTTACAACGCTTACTTAAAAATTGATGCACGACTCTCTGTAGACATTTTATTGATCCTTGAATGGAAACAGAGTGAGCGTGTTTTTTAACTAAACGGGGTTGGAAGGTACAAGTGTGATAAATAGTCGGGGTTAAGATCAAAGTTTCATGGAAACGTCTCGAGGGAAAATATGCTTATACATATGTATGTTTCCTGTAATAAGAAAATGATACACGACGGCAACAGTATCCGGTTAATTCCACTTGAATAGTTGCGGTGATAAGTAGTTTGAAATTTGTACATGGCACAAGGAAACTGCAGTAAATTAGCCAAGTTCTATTTGACTTTGAATATTAAATGTGTGCGGTATGAAGTTTATGTACGCGTTAATGTCATTTTCTGTTTAAATGAAAATTTACGGAACCCTAAAATTGACAAAGGAACTAATATCGCAATGAAATATCGCCTATAAATTCCTTCATCCCCATATCAATTTCCTCGTATAACTTGATTGCGCAGCCTAATCGCTTTGGAAAGTGTTATGAAGGCCAGCAAAAGCGGAAATGGGATCTTGTTAGAACGTTCAACTTGCTGAACACTCTAATCACAAGTTAACAATGTCTAACAGATCCTGCTAATAATTTTTCGAAACGAAGGGGCAATATCTGAATAATTATTTACTTACACGGTCAAGAATAACTTATTTGATTTCTCTCTATCGAAGTAAATGTGATTTTATAACAGCAAATAATTCGGAGCAGAAAGTCATTCGTTTCCCCTTATATTTATTATCACACGATATAGTTATAAAATATACAGAATTAACATTTTCCACCAGAATATTTCCACATAAAGCTTGCAATTGGTTTAATATTTCTGTTTCCCATTAATAAATAAAAAAACAACGCAATAAACATTCGAAGTTGCAATATTATATGCATTTCAACATGAAATATAATATATAGAATTTAACACGGAAGCACGTTTTAATATAATTCAATACCGGCTGTATAAATACATTTCCCTTGCTGTTAATCTAACACTTAAACGTCAAGAAACGTTTCGATAAACATCACAGCGTCAGGGCTACCTGAACAGAGTTCTGTTACGTAGGAAGTACTGTTTCCTTCGATTCGTCTATTATGCCCTTATATGGAAATCGAGAGTGCATGCAGTCAAGTCTGCCCCTTCCGCGATGGCACGATGACGCACGCTTCAGGGCGATCTTTTGGACTCCCTTGGAAGATTCTGTACCCCCACCATATTTTTGGTCCGCTTTTCGGATATAAAAAGGGCATGAAATCTACTCTCGTGGCTCAGTATGGACCTTACTACCTGTGTACCATGTCGGTGCCAGATAGCCATACTGATGCCAGTGAGATCGGGTTCCATTCCCTTTCGATCAACTTCTATTTATTAAGGGCTCAGTATCCAATTAACTGGCTTCGTGATACGTTGCGACTTAGGCTGTTTGAATACTCAAGCTCAGTGAGATCGGGTTAAATTCCCCTTTGATCATCAACCGATATTTATAAAGTTCGCATTTGTCGAAAATCAGTGAGATCGGGTTAAATTCCCTTTCAATCATTAATATTCATAAACGTTAAAGACTGTAAACGTGGGTTCTTTGAGTCCACGATTGTTACACATTGTAATTTACTAAATATATAGAATATAGACATTTTTATTATTTGATCATAGATATATTCATTTCTTTCTGTTTCCTATACCAATCATAAGTAGTATATAGAATCCACCGAATAGATATATCTCAACCGCTCGAGATATATCGATAGTTACGAGGCAATAATTACTAACAATCCAGTGGCACCCAGTGATGAAATAGGCACTGGCACATCCACAAATAAACTCTTCCAGTGGCACCCAGAGATGAAATAGGCTCTGGCACATCCACACATTCTAACCCTCCAGTGGCACCCAGAGATGAAATAAGCTCTGGCACATCCACAAAAAACCTTGACCTTCCAGTGGCACCCAGTGATGAAATAGGCATTGGCACATCCACACACTTCCCATCAAACGGCTCGACCGTTTAACTAACATAAAACCATAAACAACCGATCCTCGGCTCCGCAGCCCCTTAGCCCTCGGCTCGTAACAGTTCCATCCATAATGTCGAGAAAAATGATATATTTGAAAAATAAAATCTTATAATACTCTATATTATATCCAGTTGTAGACATTCTACAATAGCAAATGGAAAATCTTTCATACGTTCCACAGTACTATCAAAATCCTTGCCAAACCACTCATGGTGCCATTAATATGAACAGTTTTCCGGTGGCTGATGATCCGGAATCTCGATCCAATATTGCAGCGCAGCAGCATCTATCCTACCGAGTAGATCCATGTGCAAGCTAATTCGATTACGTACTCGGATCGTCTAGAACGGTATTATGGGTCACGACTAGGACCAGGCGGCGGAATCTCGTTAGGACGCTCATCTCCCTACAGGGAATTGTTATCGCATTGCTCATCGGTCGACAGTTCTGAAATTTCGCGACGCGAAATGAACGACAAATGCAATTGTTCTGTCGAACGAAAAATATCGCCATCGCGACCACCACTGTCGCGTTATTTTAAATACACCGTGGAAATATATTGGACGTGACTGCTGACGATCATTAACATGATTCCATAACAAAGAAGAGATAATAAATCGTCCCAAAATGACTAAGAAAAATTGGCTGCATACAAAGTAATTTAAGTTACAAAATTTTACATTAATTCGTTACGTACACGTATATTATTCGATGAACCTCTTACGTAGAGTATACTATGAAAAGAGAGTACTAACCGAAAGGTAAGGAAAGTTCTTTGTGCTTTAGTTTTCCTTGTTAATGCTGCATAAATATGGAACGCATCGTCCATTATGTAAAATAATATATACCTCTCTTCTAACGCAAACGAGGAATACTGAATATATCATTCGCCTCACTCTTCTCTGAGCTCTACGAATCTGAAGTACCTACTAGCCTCCGCGGTAATAACTTATCAGTGCATATCCGTACAGTCAAAAGCCTTTCTCAGCGTACCACATCATTCACAGAAAATACGTTTATATCAAGCGTGAAGTGATCTTTCCGTTTCATATAGCCGAAATATCCTACACGAGTAACAAAAAGCGTAATTCGATCCAGGTACTTGCAGTGTATTACAGTGTATGTACAGTGATTGTTCGCTGTGAAAAGTGTACACCGCGGGGTTTACCCGGCAAATCCAACTTTGCCGTCCGTACGGATTAAACCACTTACCGATACAAATTCCATCGGGGGTAGCTTCGTAGCCCGGAAGGCAGGTGATCGACAAACTGTCCAGCATCGGTTGGTCCTTCAGCTCCATTGGCTCTGCACATCGATAAGATCCTGGCGTGTTGATGCAACCGTAGCGGCACATTTCTGTTTGCAAATCTGGTTGAACGCACTCGTCCACGTCTAAAAAAAACAAATATCGCGTTCTCTCTTTGGTCAAATATTTAATTCACTGGCAACGTTTTTGTTTGGAAAGTTCTATATTGTATTTTTTTATATACAGGGAAAATACCAATGAAACATGAATTGTTATATTTATTCCTGAATTACTGAGAAATCTTTGAGAAATGTATTTACATATTTTAGTATTTAAAAAATTGTATATTTGTTGGTGACAACATTTCATGGACTTTTATATATGAATACATAAAGAGTCGATTGGATAGGTAAGGAAACAGGAGAAGTACAAGAAGCCACTGTTAATTGGTAGGAAAAAGCTTTGTAAATAAGCATCAAAAGAAAAGAATACTGTTATTCGCAAGGCTGCCAAACAAGCGTATTGCACGTGTTCTCGAAAATGTACTCTGTTGAATCAAATTATGCGGTCCCCTGCTTGTCGTGGAGGGTTTTTATTTTTATCAAGGTTTGAGATAACGAGGCTGAATGTATATAGTCATGATGGTTGAGAAAACAGAAAAGAGGCTACGGAATTCTTAAGAAATTATTCCTGTATAATACAGTAATACATACATATAATAAAGTAGTACATAATACTTGTTACTTCCTGTAACTTGTGTGACTCATAGATCGTACCTGATAGCAAAATAAAAAAAGCATCATCGTAAGACGGCAGAAAAATACAGACAGCTCAGGTGCCAAAAGGATCACTCCTTTTGTTTCAAAAGTAAAAACACAAACATGAACAGCCTTATTCCTATGAAAATCATTTGTAATTCAATACTTTTGCAGGGCTGTCCCCTCTCTGGGCTTCGCGTAGTCCCTTGTGATTTAAACAGAAGAGACAAGAAAAAGGCGACAAAGGTGGTGAGCGCAGGACGAATTCTATTACCTTGACAGGTTTTCCAGTCGTCCTCGAGGATGAAACCATCAGGACAGAGACAAAATACCCGACCCATCGTAGAGAGACAGGTGTGGGAGCATCCGGCGTTGTTGACGCTACACGGTCCTGCGTCCTGACACGTGTGGTTGTCAGCTGACAGGAGGGTGTCCTGTAGACCCTCACAGGAACATTCATAGCCGCCTATGGTGTTCCGACACGTATCCTGACAAGGTCCGTGCCCGTTGTTCAACAGACACTCGTTGATGTCTATTTAATGAAAGTGGAGGAGTAATTTTATATTTTTCTTCTCTAGTGAATGGAGATTGAATTTTAATTGACGTGTGGATGTTCAATGGATTTATGCTTTTATTCTTTGATTGATTATCTTGAGCGCTTCAACTGACAGAGAGTGATGTAAAGAACAATTTATACACATGTACATCAAAAAATGTATAAAATTATTGCCGTGACTGTCTAAAGATTCACGTTGAATCGATTATTAATCGCCAAACATAGTAATTGTTTCCTTTTGAAAACAAGATTATACAAGAAAACTGGATCGTTTGTTACCGATAGAAGCTGCAAGTTTTCTTCTCGGGTCGCAACGATATTCATTCACTGAATTTCATTATCTCGAACTATAAATTGCACGGTCGTCCAGATTTTCATTTTTAAGTGCTGTATAATTTAAATACCATATATTCGTTCAATTTTCATTTGCGTAAAACTTCGTACACATCACTTTCATAATTTCAGAACGTACAATTGAACTAATAAAAGAAACAAATGCTCGAAATTAGTATAAAATTAAAATAATAAACGAAACAAATGTTCGCAATTATTAACAAATTAAAATAATGTTTGAATCGAACGGAACATATACAAGAGGGCCGTTAACATTTCCAGCTACAATGAAATCGACTGAAACATGTGATGTTCCGGTATCAAACATCGATGGAAACAGCGAGAGCATGTTCGCCATCGTGCCTGCACTTATTGCTTTTTCAAAAGAGAAAGGGTGAACAAATTGCTTGTACCGTGGAAGCTGTATATTCAAACGCAAATCACTCACCCTTGCACGTGAACCTGTCCTCGTTTAGTCCCATCCCCTTTGGACACTCGCAACGAAAGGATCCTAGAGTATTCACGCACATATGCTCGCAACCTCCCTTGTTATCCTTGCATTCGTTCACATCTAGATTTTAACGAGTACGTGTAATTCGAACAATTTGGCCAACTCTGAATATTTCTGATTTCTTGCTGTTCAAATAGCAAGTATAAAAGATCATTCACGAACCCACTGATACTTCGAGACGTATTCACGAATTGTATTTTGATTCATAAGAAATACGACGAATTATGGAGCACGTTTGTTGACTAGAGTTTAATAGTGTTGAAAGAGCAAACCTGATCTAAAGAAATTGATGCATTAATACAATTTTTAACGGATATCAAGATTTTCTGCACGTAGTTCTTCATGGACTTTTTTTTACTTTCACTCTCTGATAACAAAATTTGGTTTATTACCAGAGGAGGAAATGTGCTTTCGAAAGTCTGAGTGTTGTAAATTATCTTTCAAGCTTCTTTCTTTTAAAATGTAATGCAAAATGACTTTTCATTTCAGGCATGAATTTTCGAGAGTAATTCATTTGGAGATTTGTTCTTTATATCCTTTCTTGAATGGCACAGAATTTTACTTGATCAGATTTGTTTTAACCAAGCTTTTAACTAATTCGAATTACCTCTCTTCTCAATTCATCTAGGTTAACGACATTTCACAGTTCGCTGCAAGCTAATTTGTCCAAGAGCCTCTAATTTGAATCCTCGCTTGATTTAAACTACTTTTTCCTTCCAACCCCAATTAACGAAGTTTTATTGGATTTTTGTTTTCCTGAATTTCTAGTGCGATTCTCACCTTTGTCCTATATCGTCCACCTGCTATCTTTGAAATTTCATTTAAACTTTATATTTGCGAGTTCAACCCCATTAACTGATTTTCGTTTTAAAAAGTGTAATGTCTCATAATAAAAGATTGGTTGCTTTCTGCTGATTTTGCTGCTTTCTTATTATAATTTGAAATAATAATATCCAAATTCTGTTTTAACATCAACGTAGAACAAATGAACACGAGGTAAAACTTTGCCATCGATTCTAAAACAGTACGTCACTTCCATTTCAAAATGCAAAACGGAATTTACAAATAAAACGCTGTATATAATCACCTTTAAGCTTGATGGCTAACGTGAGACACGAACAGTTCGATGTGAATATGAAAAGAAGGGTGAAGGATTTCTGAAACGAATTCGTCGATTTTTTTAATACGGACAGGAAGAACTTGTCGCGTACAGAACGCGGAAGCTGTCAATACTTCGTCGAGTATCCTGTCGATATTTCATCTCGACGAATTTCTTTTATACCGCTTCGACAGGACGCCTTCCGCGGGGAAACGGTGTCGTTTCTGGGTTTTAGTATTCATATTAATAAAAAAGCAGAGAAACCATTCGAATGGACGAACTATCAAAATATTACTAGCTCGCAAAATATTATGGTAATTTTATGACACGCTATCGAAAATATTTTATCATCTTGAATAATAAGAATTCTATTACATCTATGCCCTGAAAACGTCATGGCGGGTGTAAATGATCGCTAAATTAAACTTAGGGAACGAAATATAAAGTGAAAATTCTAACGGAGTATAAGAAAATTTGAAACAATATTACTTGCATTAAATAGTTACAAATGTATCTTAACACTTAATTGTCCAGATTTATATATTATTTGTTTCTTAATTAAACATTGCAATTTTCATTCCGCATAATTTATTTTTAAGATTAATCGATGCAAAAGGAATAGTTAGTAGTCGCATTAGTTAGTCAGAACTTAGACGTACAATTACACAAAAATAAATTTATATGCTTAAGGAGCAAAAAGTTGATTACTCTGGTCATTTTTTTAATAACGAATTCTGTAACCTTTCTATCAATTCGGTACAGTCGTCCTCAATTCCGTTGACATACTAAATATTCACGGATACATCTATTAAACAATCAATGCTTTAGATATTGAACAATACGTATCTTGGCGATCAAACGTAATTGAAGCACCATACAACAGTTTAAATGCATAGACAATTAAGTGTTCCACAGCATTATAAAATGTTAAAAATTTAAGAACATGCAAAATATAAACTTACCAACACATTTATCGCCTTCCTTCCTGAATCCTTTGTAACATGAACACACTGGTCGCCCATCAATTTCCTTGCAAACATGATCGCAGGCAGCCTCGATGCAAACACCCTCAAAATTCTCTTTGACCTTGCACTTTGGTAGCTGACCCACCCATTGACGATGTCTGCAAAGCACCCTGCTTGTTGCGCTGGCCATGTAAAATCCTGGAGTGCATTCGTAGTCAGCTTCCAAATACTCGTGGCCTGGTATCGATGATCTAGGGGAAATAAAAAATTACAAATTTTATTGAATTTTTGGTGAACAAAATTAAATGAATTTAATGCTAGTACTGTCGTGGCGATACTTTAACGATCAATCATATCCTTTACTTATCAATTCAATTTTCTCCCCGACCGTGTTATATTCCCCAGATACAAATTTCATTTAAACTATTCTGAATAGATGAGTTTTGCCTCCCAGAAATTATTATAGTGAGAATATTTTACTAATTCATAACAAAGAAAATAAGAAATTGGAAGGAATTTTTAATGGATTCTTTTTTGGACTGGTTGACCGCGAAAATGAATTTCCTGATTACCTATCATTAGCACTTCAAGTGTTTACGTATGTAGATAGAAGGCAACCAGTAACTGATCGATACATCCCAAAATAGTGGTATTGCCTCTTGTGAAATTAGTTTTCGTTTTAGTATAAATTCCTAAGTGTATCAGAGTTGAGAACCAAACGAAAATTCAATTGTTTCGTACAGTGCATAATACTTCAAAAATTCCTGAATATCTATATCTTTAAGTTTACATAAAGTTACTACTTTAGTGAATAAATTATGTTGCAAACAACAGTGGTAAAAAATATAAGTGATGAATAAATTATAGAGCAACTAATCCGCCATATAATTACTGCAATGGACATTTCTTCATTTAGATACCTGTATTACAAGCAGGTGTAATAAATTACGTAAATTGAGTTAGAGGGATCTTAATGTTTTTCCATTTTCAATATTTCTTCTAATAACCTTTCAATATGAAAAATAGAGGCGTTCCATTCTTCTGATTCAACATTTGTTCGGATAAAAATTTGCTCGCCATTAAAGTCACTTTCCTCACTTTCCTTACCAATGCTGGAGCATTGAAAAGTTCGGGCCTTTCGATTCGAAACTTTCTGCTTCTTCTACAATCCACGCGACGAACTTTTCCCCGTAATTCACTTTTGCAACGAAAAGGAAGAAATTGTAGGTTGTAATGAGGGGACATGTTTCTCATGGCAGGGCAAAGGCATGTGCTCGATTAAAGAACAGGCTAAAAGGAGAGTGCAGCGTGGAAAGGACCATTCGCCAGAATTCGTTTCAAACGATAGAAATAAAGAGGATAACAATTGTAAACTATTGAACCAAGCTTTTCAAACGAAACAACTTTCATTTTCTCGAAGGGTTTCGTGAAATTTCTGAATACGGCGTGAATGTAGGATTTGTTTAATAACAATATCATGTAAGAGACTTTAAGAACCTATTAAAGGCACAAGAATCTTGCTTCGGTTCAGTGTAGTAAATTCTGCTTAATCCTGTCTTTTGCTTACGAATTCATTTAGACAGAAGAGTGAAACGCTTTAATTCCCACGAATATTTCTAAATGCAGGAACTCTGAAGAATATTATCCTACATTCTCTCTAACCCTTTTTTCTTCTTTAATCTGGCTACCTAGTGATTGAAACAAGGCAAATCATAAGTAACAAATCATTACATTATAAATAGTTACATTCAAAGAGATCATATACTGAATATGAATTAATTAAATACGCCTGTGCTCAATCAATTTTCAGAGCCGCTTTTTTTCAAAATCATATTATGGGTCATGCATCGCTACTAAAGCACTCTGTATAACAGAACAGATCAGAGATACATTTCCAATTAAACCTCGACAAAACAAATGCCTGGAGGATCCATCGCCATAAAGGAAATCGCATCGGCTGAATCCCAGAGGCATGGTGCCACTCCAGAATGAGTTGAATTATTCATGTTAAAAGCCACTTACTTTACATATTTGATCAGTGCGTGCCGAGAGAGGGGTGCAGGCACGAACGTCCCGTTTATGCATGATAAATCTCCCTTCGTATCATCGTCGTACGCCACGGTGCTGCTTGCCATTTCCGTCATCTTCTTTCCGTCCAGCTTGTCGACCCCAACCCCGTCCATAATGGGTTTCCCATGAAAATGCGGGCCGCCAGCTTTCCTTCGCTCCACTTCGTCCCGGCGTGGCAGCATCGATAATTTCAAGCTCGACGTCATGTAAGCATTGTAATCCTTCATCGTCCTCGCCAGGACCTCGTTCTCCATGTCCAAAATTGGCAGATCCTCTTCCGTCCTCGAGTAACCTAACATTTTGTCAGCATCGTACCTAGACTTGGCAAACTTCGATTCGTTCACGTTGCCAGGATCCCCCTCGTTGCGTTCTGTATTCTTGTAAGACGTTCTCGACACCGAACTGCCCAAAATACGATTCTCCAAGCTGGCTGGATCCTCCATCTGTACCCGCGAGATTTCTCTTTCTAATTGTTTAGAAAACTCCCTTTCAACGGTGTCCTCGTACATCTTGTAACGAGATGTGGTCTGCGCGGGCCGCTTCGTAGTGTCAGTGGTTAATTGGTCCTGAAGATTGAATGCTGAGGTAACGTCAGAACTGTTCAGGGGGGTTTGGTTGGTCCTCCCGGTCGCATTCGAGGAGTTGTAGCTGGATACATTGTCCTCCGTCACTCGACCATCCATCCTTCCTAGCAACAGCGCGGCCGGCGCGTCGTTCATTCTTCTCTTGAACTTGGAATTTCTGCGCGTATCGCTTTTCTCACCGTTCTGTCTGGGTCGCTTTCTACCGCGTTTTCGTTCACGATTCTTTCTCCTTCTGCGACGTTCGGCTCGGTATCTTCTTGCGGACGAATCTTTCGATTTCTTTGTCTGCCCGCCCCGTTTCCCACGGAGTTCATTCTCTCGAACATCATCAGCGGTCTCCTGTTGGCGACCCACATCTGAACCCTTGGACTCTTTGTTTCTACGACGTTTCCTGCGACCTCTGTCATTGCTATCTCCCTTTCGACGAGTGACCGACGTAGACGCTGCCGAAACGAACGATTTTGTATTGTATAGAAGAGATTATTATTAGGTGCAAAAGGGTAACATAGAAGTTAATAATTCTTTCCTACAATAATATAGCCTCCAATATTTGCAATCTGTGTTTTTAATAATATCGAAGATACGGATAATCGCGAAAAGGGAGGTTTGTGATTTGTTTAAATTTAAAATGTTCGAAACAAATATTCGTAAGATTATTTGCATAGCGAGTGACAATATAAATTTTGCACGCGAGGGAAATTGTTTTCTACGAATGGTAACTTGGAAAGCAGCCAACAATATCCTTATCGTGGACCGATTAACATGTCTCTCATCTGCTTAAAATGGGCAATAATTCTAGCCTCAAGGCGGGCACTGTCATTTGATATGCAATAAACTGAGGCAATTTATGTACACAGCAAAATGTTATTTCACATCTCAGGTGACACATATTGATAGTGACCTGTACAGTTCACCTTTAATGGAGCAAGTATACATGTAGCCGTAACGTGCAGCAGTGCATAATAATGTATATCGATTCCTGTCCGTGACAATTATTAATTATTAATTTAGAAATTCCTATTAATGCAACAATTTAATATTATTATATGAATTGCAAGAATTAATGTCTGCGAAATTTAAACAATTATATACAAGGAAAAATGGTATTTTCTTTATTATTCCTAATTTCCTAAATGTGCAATAATAAAATTGATGATATTAATAACAATTTACCGCGAAACAATTCATCTTGAAATTTAAATGCCTCCGAGCAAAACGAAATGATTATTGAACAGTTTTAAATACAATTTTATGACCAATGACTATACCATCGTGTTTCATTTAAACCCCAAACTTATAAATTGTTTCACCGTGTTATAACTCCGAGTGTAATCCCGTGCGTCATAATTGTCGGCGTGCCTGAAATAGTTTCTCTCTTGAATCAATAAAAACCAACACTTATCCTGTGAAAATTACAGGACTATACGAAGGGCCCTTTCGGTACGATTTGAAAAGCAAACATTTTTACTTACTGACATTCAAGCCCGGCCGAATGAATGAGTTGAAAGCACCTTCTGGTGGAACGAGGACCTTGTCCCTATTTCCGTCGGCCCGAGGCACCGTTTCCGCTTCCGTCCCCGGCACCTCCGCAGCGTTTCGAAGCGAGAGAGAACCCCCGTCTTCATTGAGCGACTTTTTACCCTCGAGAGACGCATCCCAGCTAATGGACAACATAGCCAACGGTTTTTTCTCTCTCAGCACAATAGAAAGATTGTATACTTTGGGAGGTAAGTCCCTTTAGTATGCATAACATCGCGATTCTCTTTAAGGTACTCTGTTTAAAATCTCTGTCGTCCCGTGCAGCTTCTGCTAATTTTTTACCAAGGCCAAGCGAAAGTTTTTCTCCCCGACGCTCATTTCAATTAGCGTGATCACATCAGGATGTATAGCCCGTTCGTCGCGAAGAACGTACGTATGCCCAGGATATCGAGTAAATTGTCATGCGACTAGCGAGAAGTATGTATGTGTGTCCTCTTGGAACGAAAAGAATAAATGGAGGGTATAGAATAAATTTTCTTGATTGCCGACGCAGTTTAGTAGGTACTATAGTAGTGGAGCTTTGTAAGTAGATGAGCTCTATTATTTGGCAAAACAATGATGCTGAAATGTAGTAAGCTTAAGTAACGATAGATCATGTCTATCTATGTCATATAAAACAAACTCTTCTTTGGTTCTGTACTACTTCAAACGTAATATAATTTTGTTATTCGGTTGCTGAAAGCTTATTACCTAGTCAGCAAGTAAGCAATTAGTTTGAAGTACGGGTATGAGTCTTCTCATGATTAAGTAAATTACCGTAATCATTAACGTAATAATTTATTAATAGCAACCCGATAGTTTACTAATAATAATTTACTAAAGGTAACTTGAATTTACACAAGCATCCACTTTGCTCGTAATATAGGTATGTATGCTTCACACATTTTAATCAATCGGGCGTAGTTTTTATTATCCTTAGAAAGCTGCACAAGCAATAAAGAAAATTATTCAATCACTTGTTTCAAATTATTGGTCGCACTATAATTTATTTCTGTACCAATAAATATTGCATCGATTTGTGCACGGGAATCACTTAGATCTTAGCTTAATTATAAGTTCCACGCCCTTCTGCCGAGAAAACCGAGAATCAAGCACGTATGGAACGAATATGTTAGGTAAATCGTTTTTCTGCAGTGTCAATGTGAGTTGGGATACTTGGCTACAAGTGAATAACTTCTTACTCGACTTGTTTCGTGTACTCTTTACAGTACTGCTATTGACCATTGACAAACGTAAAATGTCTATATATTTTTAATAATAATTTATTTATCCCTTTGTCCTATATGTTTTACATGAACATTAATGTAACGTTCGCTGAAAATGAGAATGTATATTCATGTATATCGGCTATGTATATTCACAATGTGTATATTCCACAAAATAAATTAGGGGTAAAGATAAATCATCAATTACAGTACCAGTAAGAAATAGAGGATCGAGACATATTTACCCTCGTACTATCGAACTAAATTACATTTAAGAATTTATAGAACTACAAAATAATTATTATCAGATGGATGATTTTTACTTTAAATGTATGCACACTATCGTGAGCCATAGTAAGACCTTTCACTTACATATCAATCCGTATTAGGCTACGTTTACGGTGAATGCGTATTCGTACGAACGGCGTTCTGATGAATACGTCTGAACTGTTTCAAATTGAAACAGTTCAGACGTATTCATTAGAACGCCGCACACTGGGACAAACGCCCAATCTAGGCGGAAAAAATTCAAATCGCGAAACAGCCGTATCTTCATTTATTCTTGTTAAGGAATGTTTGCTGACACTAATAATGGTCATAATAATTAATTTAGTGATTATTTAAGTATGGAAATCGACCTCTGAAAACTCCATACTTGATCACGACGAAATCGTACATTTATTTTCGTTGTAAAGAAAATTATATGACAGGAATTAGTACCATTCTTTAAACTTCTATGCATTATGGAGTATATTAGCATAAGTGAATGTTCACATAGCAATATACGAAATTTAAAAATAATGCCGTTTACAATAATTATTGGCTGTTTTTCAAAAGCATTTTTTTGATGCCGTTTACCTGACTTTAATAGAGTAGAACTAACAAAGTCCGCAAAAGCCCGCTTTGAAACTTGTATGGTACTAAAGTTTGAACTATGTAGAATGCATGTACAAAAATTTGGCTGCTAATATTTGCTAATCTTTGAGTTCTATTGTTTTAAAGTTCTTGTAAATTTCGAGACATACCACCACATTTTGTTATATAACTTAACAAAAAATGAATATATCAGGCAAAAAACTTTGTAAGTAAAGTACAATGGTTATAGTTTAATACAGAATAAAAAATTGATCTGTAGATTGTTCGTACTAAACTTTATATAGGTTTATACGAAAAACGGGACTTTCCGCGCGGCCATACCCTACATCAAACGGCACATATATTCGAACACTCTGTACATACACTCATTATGCACTAATTACATTATCTTCTTGTATTATGTATTACTTTTATTGATATTTTATTATGTGTTATTTATTAAATTAAAATAATGAAATTTTAAAAAATTAAAATAAATAATAAATTAAAAATCCTGTATTTAATGCATGTAATTTAGTTTTTAACATGTAAAACACTAAAAAACCAGATCCCAAGTTTAAAAATAAAATTTCATCGTATTATGATCATCGCAAAACGAGTTATGAATTTTTTCCACCTAGATTGGGCGTTCGTCCCAGTGTGCGCCGTCCGTACGAATACGCATCCACCGTAAACGTAGCCTTACTCGCTTCCGAAGACACCGCGCAACCACTATTAGTAGAATGAAAAGTGTACTCTATAAGTTTAATACGAAGTTCCCAATGCGCCTTAAAATATTGTCAACCGTCCAAACTATCGCAACAACAACGAACAAAACAAAACGTTACCATTGTCGTTATTATTAAATTCTTAGCGGTTGCAAATAAAAATGCCACGAATAGTTGAGACTCTTTTATGAACCGAGAGACGTGCACCCGTGAAAGACTGCATCGCCAGCGCGATCGTTTCGTTGTCCAGAGGTCTTTTAGCGCGTTGCTTTGGTAATTGTAAGTCGTGCTAGCGTGTAATTGCGACGGACGTTCAACCTTGTTCGCCGGAGGACCGCGAGAGTTACGTATCCACTACTGTGGTCCAACTGTGTTACACGCCAATTAAAAAGTTCGAGTGTGTAATACGGCTGCCCTTATTTCGTGCACCGCCGTAATTATCGGTTCTCCACAGTCTGCCCGTTTGATCCTCGACGGCCTCTCTACGCACTCGAACTTCTCTGTGTTCTAACGACGATTTTCTGTCGGATGTTCGATCGCTGAAGTTTATTGAAGACGCTGGAAAACTTGTTGGCGAGTGAACGGGGAGGTGTATGAGAGAACATTTTCTCCTTTGGAATGATTGATTGGTTACGATGTCTGTGAGAGAATTATAGAAAGCGTTTCAGCTTGGTGGTAGTAATTGCGTAGTTTAATGGGAAGGGTCTTGAAACGGATGATTTGAAAATTGCGAGATAAAATTCCATTGTGTTTGTCATTGTTTTTTCGAGAATATTAGATAAGAAATAATAGACAGTACTGATGGAGTGCGCATATGGAAATATGGTACTTATATATACATTAGCAGCGAACAAATGTTAATTGCAATACTTTTAACCTTAAGTTTGATTGTATTAATAATGCAATTATGATATAATCTTAATTGCAACATTTTCATTCACTTTGATTTATTCATTTAATTCTTGATTCTTGCCGTTCTACTATAATCTGTACAATTTGTAATTATTATACTTGGATAATTGTCAGCAATTCAACACGAAATAGGGAGTTCTGGCAGCAGGAAAGAAATACGCGAACGTGGTAAAGGAAATACTGAGTATTTTATTTCAAACTTTCCACCCAATTAAAATTGTAAATAAAATAACGCAATTTTCGTGGATGCTATTTTAAGATCAACACGAAAGTAGATTCGCACGAAGCAATTGACCCTGATCCACAGACACTGCTCGGTGGTCAGCCTTGGTAATTAAAGTCGCAATTCATGTACCGACTGTAATGCCACAGATACGCACAAATATTTTACATGAAAGAGAGATAGGCAAAAATCACAACTGCATTTGACGAGTTTCAATTAAAAGTAACACGTCACATACAGAATTACGATGATAATACAATATTACCCAAAATTACATTTACAACAAAAAGTTACGCTTCGTGGAAGCCGAACGAATATCTCATCAATCTACAACTTTCCATCGATGTCCGCATCAATTTCCTCGAACACAAAGCCGTTCGACACCCGACATATTCGATCGGGTGCATCAAATATGCATAAAGTACTTACACATACGACTGATCCGCATCGTCAGCCTGCAGCTCGTCCCGCAGATCGTCTATTTTCCTCGCGTCATCTCCACTGCCGAATTGTTCCCGTGATTCGGCGTGCTGGCAGTGCCCTGCAAACACGGATATCACAGTACGTTCATTCCCGGTCGAATATGGAGCTTGAAATTCACACCGGAAAAAAAAGGGGAAAAAAATGAGAGAAGAGGAAAGAATGAAGAAGAATGCAGAATGTAAAAAAAAGAAGAAAGGCGAATGAGAATCGTTTGTAATGGTGCATTCCCGCTGCGAAACAGAGTCGCTGGAGTTTCCATTTCCGGCCAGCAAGAAGTTTGACCTGAACGACGAGAAAAGTTTTCGCAGTTTCAGATCTTAGAGCCTCACTTTGGTTCTGCACGAACTCCTACCGGAAGTCAATGGGGCCCTTGCCACTTTGCAATGCCGGCAAAGGTACTTGCATACACCCCTTGCTTCGCCGCTCGGCTAACCTACCTTTCAGCTCGATATTGATCTTTTTATCGCATCGAATGGGAGGAATAAAAGGTTAAAGCGAAAGGCGGCGTAGAAACAAAGCGGTGGCTAGCAGCACCCGCCTCGCATACGGATACGAATGCAAGTAGTTGGCCGAGCCGTGCGTTTCAACGGCTACCGATAGAGTTTGCTTACGAGCCTTCCCCTGTGTTAACTGCAAACTTAATTTCATAATGGCCAGACGTTTTCAACAATGACTGCAACAACAATTGAATAAACTAGAAGAAAGCTGTTCGGTATAATAGTGTCCTATTGTATACTTTTCATTCTTCTGCGCGCACGAATGTGTATACAATTTTGTATGGTTCATCTTTTACCACTATTTCTACTACGATTTTGTGTATACCTATTTCGACCAAAAGGTGTCAAAAGACACCTTTGCGTTTGTATACAAATAATTGACAAAACTGTCGGGATTTCAAATTATCAGTTAAATATAGATAATTTGAGCAATATATTTATTGATACATCGATGCATATTTATTAGAGATTATTTAATTCGGTTGTAAATTGTAGAATTAGTCACTGCAGTGATCTACACTAAAATGCAACTTGGCGGAAAATCAAAGTTATGCAGCAACACCTGTATTTTCCCTTACAACAGAAATCGGGATTCTCTAAACTGATTATAATTGATATGATGCAGTAACATGGTGTTGATATTTATATGTAAAATGGTTTAAAATTAGAATTTGTTATGAAATCCTTAAGGTGTCAAAGGACACCTCATAGGTAGAAATAGGTATACCATATGCATATTTTTAGATCCAGGATGAGCTGGAGGAAAATTATATCGCGGAATTAATTTAACAGCTACTGTACTAAACGTCGTCAAATTAGTTGTGGACAAATGATTGTACTTAGAGAATAATTTAAAGATAAAATTGGAAAAGTGTCTTTTGACACCTCTTGGTAGAAATAGTGTTAATACAAGCATGGTGAACGTAAATAATTATAATAGTTTCTCACGCTCTTTTCTCTCTTAGCACTTGAATGTTCGTAAACGTATATCTACAGATATCATGGCCGTGATTGTACCCTCTCGATTTCTTGCTGAGTCTACCATCAAGTGTCCAACGCGACTTGATTCAACGAAAAACACAGAGCTCCGCAATAATCTATAGTAAGGGTGGCACTGCTGCCGTCAGCCATGCCGTTTGGAACTCGAAAATTCGGCCCACTATGGTGAGAGTAACTCTATCATTTTCCTCCCGCAACTTCGCGTGTATGTTCAGCCTTTCCCAATGCCCATTTTGAAGAAAAATATCACTGGATACTGTTATTTGATTCTGTGATTAATAATTACATCGTTTTATACTAGTAAAACACTTCATAATTTTAGGTACTGTTTGCATGAAATTGTGTCCATATTTGAAATCCATCTTCTCCGTACTTACTCTTATTTCCAACGGAAGAAAATTCCACGAACCACTTCCGTTATACAACAGCCAGTACAATCTCTGTTTTAGCAATTCTAATCGCAACTATTTTTATAAAAACTTTAGCAAGAATAAAATTGACAATATGTAATCTTCTTTGAAGCATTTTTTCAAAACAATGTCTAAATCAACGCTTACTGGATACTTTCTCGAAAGTCAACTGTTCTTGCACAGCAATCTATTTCCCGATGAATGTATAAAGCTACAGCAAAATATCGAAAAATAATTCCCTATCGAAATATTTGTAACGAATTAATTTCTAATTCTCAACCTCGTATGTAACAAACCCAGAATCGTCGTGTTCTATTTCCCCGTCTAATCTCGTCGAATCAATCTTCCCGTCTGTTTAATCTCGCCTTTCGAAAACGAAAACCGAACGCGGTTGCGAATCAATGGGACCAACCTTTGCGAACCCTGTTCGGGTACAACACGGGAACGTCTGATAAAGTTATGAATTACAGTGCATTGGCCTTCGAAGCTCGACGAGGTCTTTCTACGTGGGATAGGTCAGTAGCTGATTCTAACTCATTCTAGCCGAGACCGTCGATTCTACGCGAAGGAGAAATGGTATCAATCTGATCTGTTACATACATAGCTTGTACGATCTTAAAAAAGTAATTAATGCGGGACTTTAGAAAAAGAATGGAATGCATTATAAATGAAAATGATAAACATATTCTGGCCGTGGAAGAACTTATACATAAGCATAATTTAAAGAAACTTGTTCTTTTTTTTTAGCAGAAACAGGGAAAAGGTAAACGTAGATGGTTGAGTAACTACCGACCGCAGGATATAAATATTTTACAATTTTGGTAACATTATTCGAGCTCTAGATATATGTATTTTAAACCTGATTAAAACTGTAAAAGGTTCAGCAGGATTCGAATATATATTTCATCAGTGAAATGAAGTAACATGCGAGTTTTGCTCCCCTTTCAACCCGCATTGATCGATAAAAGAGGCAAGTTTCTAAATTATTGAAACGTATTGAACGTACTGCTAGCCACAAAACTCGCAGGACGCGGTTCTCGGACAAACGAAGAGTCTCGCAAGTATACAATTCTTTCATGTATTTCTCCACTATTTTCGTTGACTAAACGAAACACTTTCCCGACGTAAATGTACCATGATTCAAATAAATATTCCATTTTTTTTACGGACACGAAGAAATATTGAGATTTGATAATTATTAAGAAACAAAAGGGACTTTTAGATTTATATACATTAAATATTAAAAAGTGTTTCATTTGAGAAATATGTCAATTACAAGAAAATTCTTCAAAGATGATACTTGCAACTAAAATATTCAGAAAGAATAATAATATAATATATTATTGCCAAATCAAAGGAATACGGTAGCCCATTAAATTATAATATAACTGATTTCAGAAACAGTAGTTTAAAATGTTATATGATAAAGGACAAAAAATTGTTCCCTTTCACAAATGCATACGTAGTTTCTAATAATGTATCAAACAGAAATATGTCGAAGTTACTAGAAAATTGTGAAAGAAATGAAACGCGTGGTACGCTTTAAGCCGTGGAGAACTTTGTCTGAGATCACCGATTTATATAAAACGCCATTGGCAAAGAGACATTCATAGCATGTAAATATCAGGTCAACGTGTACAACGACCGCGATTTTAAGTTTCACACCCGAGCTCAGACCTTACATTAAGTAAAGCCACCTCGGGGATGTGACGAAACGTTTGCGCTTTAGCATATACATAATTACTTCTCTTGACGTTACCTATTCGAGCAAAAGAGTTAACCCACCGTACACTGCAAAAGGCACATTTATACCGAATTCACTGTGTTCCGTTTCGAAGTTGGACTCCCACAGATGAGACGCGAAAATTTCTTAAATTGGGTATCTGATTTAGGAATTCGTTGAAATCGAGTTACTCTGACTTACATTTATAATTGGTTTTCCACGTTCTGACAAATATTAATGGCAAAGAGTAATAAAATTTGGTAATACGTCAGAAATATCCTACGTTCAATTAAAACATCAAGTTAATTTAGATCCTAAGTAGGTCACTGCAATCTGAGATTTGCTATATTTGATAGAATAGAGATATGTATACATACATATACATATACATGTACTAACAATAAGTATAATTATACATACACTCTATTTGTAACAGTAGTGTGGAAAGAAAATAATTTATCATTTATTCTGCAACGTGTACCGTTGAACGTGGCGAAAACTTTAATTTATAAAAGTGAACTACCAAAATTTCATTACAATCTGAACAATCTAAATCTTTCGTTGAACTATTTTCCATTCAAGGCATTGAAATTAAAGTGTTGAAACTCTACGATGACCCCGTTCAATCGCCATCTCTCCAAGATATTTTACGCGCGTAAAGCGATAGCGTTCAAAGGTTAGCTCCCGTTTTTTATTTGCAAACCTTTTAAAAACGACGAACAAGCGCTTAATAATAATCAAAGAAGGATTCCCCCGATTCAAGGACAGACTCAAACGCCAGCAAGGTATGGCCGCTTCTCGAACGCTTTTCGGAGCTAAGTAATATCTCAGCAGAAGCGGAAAAGAGAACTGGACGATTTTTCAGCTCGCCCTTTTCTACTTCGCTCATTTGCTCTTAAAGCTGTAGATTAACTTCCAGGGTCGCGAACTAGGTAAAGAAACGTATAGTTTCGTACTTTACTTGGAAGCGAGTTCTGGGTACTTAAAGCTCCTGAAAATGCCGAGGTAAGACTTTCCGTTCTTCCTTTCATGTGCACCCCCTTCTATGCTTTTCCTTCTTTACATCAGCTTACCTGAGCAGGTAATTAAGACGTTGTGCCGGCGCGGACTCGAGAATCCCGTGAATACAGAAGTTATTCGTCGCTGTAGCCATCTACGCAGACACCTCTGCGATGGAAAGTATAAATAAAATATATAAAAAAAACTTTTTAAAAACCACGCTTATATTAAAATGCACTAAAGAGGAGAAAATAATTTAATATAAATTTAAATAAAATCATGACATTAGTGACTATGAATAAAAGCGTGGTGTGCCCACGAAGATTACGTCAATATAGTTTAGCACACCACGCTTTTGTTTATAGTCACTAATGTCATGATTTTATTTAAATTTATATTAAATTATTTTCTCCTTTTTAGTGCATTTTAATATAAGCGTGGTTTTTAAAAAGTTTTTTTTATATATTTTATTTAGTTTTAGCTGTACCTACGATCCTCGTTAAAGAATTCTTTTGTTCTTTGCCGCGCAATGAAAGCGGGACAGCACAGGCGGGACGCTTGACGTGACACTGTCAATTTCATTGTCCCGATGCATCGCGATGTGGTTTCGACTCAACTCGAGCCGAGCCGAAGTGCATCGCGCTACCAGGCACCGTAGCTCAATTTTTGGGGCACTGGGACCCCTTTTGGGGCACTGGGACCCCATTTGGGGCACTAGGACCCCTTTTGGGGCACTAGGACCCCTTTGGGGGCACTAGGACCCCTTTGGGGGCACTAGGACCCCATTTAGGGCACTAGGACGCTTTTCAATCAATTATTGTATTTATCGTATTAGGTAAGACAGGGATGTGAGTGGTACCTACATTCAGACACCTGTTTATAAGTAGCGGTGCTATAATTTGGTTCAACAAATTATGTTAATAATCCTCGAAAACCGTTTCGTACACCCATTTACATATCAATAAAGTGTTAGGAAACACAGTGCTACAATCTACATAAAAATTAATATTTACGGTAACATTGCAAGTTCCATTGTTCATTTTATTCCACAACAATCAAGCTCATTAGCACAGGTAAATGCATTTGTGAATATTTTTTCCTTTAAATAATTTTCCAGCATGTGATAAATACATACTAGCAGCGGTATTATTCTTTATTTCGGTCTAGCAGCAATGAAAGTTTGGTTATTGTACATAATAAACCTATCTTTGCAATACTATATGAACTCTTCCACTCTCACTCTCGTGTTTGGTGTCATTTTAATCAGAAAAATGTCAGCTATGCTATGTAAAGGTTTCATAAGGAGAGGATGAGAAATAGCAAAGTTTTGTCATTGAATTAGGATTAGCTCACCGATATACCCGAGCACTGATTCATTACACTGATCGGCAGCGGCGTAGTGATGTGCGTTTGTTTAGAAAAAGCAGTGTCGCTCAACGAGCAGTGCCGTTACAGCTTTGGCATTTTTATTGTTTTGTTTATTATTGTCCTTTTTGGCCCCCCGAGTATGGCATCAAGTATTGTCATCGGAAGCAAGTGTGTATACAAAATTTCAGCAAGATTGGACTATGGGAAGTGGTTTAAAATTCAATTACAAGATTTGACGCATACAAGATCGTTGCGAGCTAATATAAGCCTGGTAATTACCGAACAAGCGCAACAAAATAGCCCCGAAGGGAAAACTTTTTTTTAGTATCGTGGACGCATTGTCTTTTTACTATTTTTCGTTTCGGTTGAAGAAATTATTGTGGCTTTGGCAGCTCATTCCTTCTTACATGTAGAAGATTATGGTAATGATAATTTTGTTAAAGTGTATTCGTGAAATCGAGCTTTTAGAATGGAAGTGTGTTTAACAATTACTGACATATAAGTGATGGTGGAATTAAAATTGGTTCGTATGTGATGTAAATTTCTTTCTGTATAGATTAAACTGATAAATATGTAGCCGAATTCGAAGAAAATTTGTTTTCCCGAAAATACTAAAAACAAGTGAAGACTCTATCAATGAGATTTAAATAAAGAAGACAAATTAATTGAAATAAATATCAGGTTGTCGAATAATATTCCACAAATTTCACCTACACATTTGTGGGATTGGAAATACCTACTGCGTGACTGTTTAGAATGATCCCGAGGTGTGAAAGATATGTTTGGAGCTGAGTACTTGAGAAGATCGTGTGAATGGAGGGTACAGCGGCCCAAGGATTCGGGTGGACGCGACTGACTGTCGTCAAGGAATGTCTGCAGCGTGTATCCTGAATGAGTGAGAGCAAATGAGGAATAGAATGAGAGAGTAACTAAGAGTGGAAGAATATACATATAGAGTGAACGACGCGTGTACAAGGCAGAGCTAAGGGAGAGTTAGAGCAGAGCTAAGGGAGAGTTTGAGAGAGACGTATCGTGAGCAGAGAGTGTTGAATTGAGAGTATTGTGAGTATCGTGTGAGAGTTGTCGTGCGTCGACGTTTAATAATAATAAAGTTAGTGTTTAATTGAAGCAGACTGATATCTTATTACCCTACCTGCCCTCTATTCCAATCTACGTGAGGTTTACGAAAAATAACTTCTACGCATTTAATCGTTATCCGACAAAAATTCAATATTTACTTCGCTTCTTAGTATTCCATCATTTTTCACGAAGCTGAAATATTTCCAGGAATATAAATCCTAATTTTAACCAACACCCCAGTTCCACTTATTTATATCAATCCAGCCTTTCATCAGGATCCGTAAAAACTTCATTTCCTTGATCCTCCTCAAACTCTTTACACAGGGAAGAAAAACGAGCAGAAAGCTTCATCTGTCTACAAAGAAACTTGCCATCGAGCTCGTTAGAACCGCGTTATCTTTCAATAAAAATTCCCCGGTGAACGGGTCTGTTCGCAAACTGTGCAGAAACTCGAATCGGACACTTTTTCTCGTCCACATGAGAAACGGAGCGGGCAAAAGGAAAATGGTAACGCATCTCCAAGTTAATTTCGCGGTAGGGTGTGGATTTAGGGAAGGGTGTGCTTCTCGCGGCAAAGTTGGAAGCGCTTTACAAGTATCTGCCGGTCGAAAGTACAGACTTTCCGCATCCGCAACACTTGCCACGGTTTACTTGATTTAAGAGCCGGCTTCGTTAGCCAAACATGTAATTAAGGCCGAACCGGAGATACTTTCGCGCTGCAGGAAGCAGCGGAATCGATTTTGCGGACGCATTCGTACGCAGCTGCGATTCTGTTCCAGATTTTATGAAATGTTTGCACCACCGTCGAGTTCCAAGCGATTGAGAGGCGAACTTTCCGGAACCAGAAGTTCCCGGAGATTCGAAAACAATTATATCCGCGACACCGCTTGGTACCTCGTTGCTTCGCCAACGCGTTGCAACGTGGCGGTCTTTAATCACTTTGTGAACTATGCGGGTCAAAACGATTAAGAGAGTGAAAAGATAGAGGAGAGATTGGTTGCTTTTGTCATACGTCATAAGTATGCTACGACGAAAATGAAGGAACTGGTTGAATGGTGATAGAATAGGATAGGGTGGAATATTTTTCTAACGACTACTGCGTACGCGGGTTTAATTAAAATTGAACGGAACTGCAAGAATCCAGTGCATATCTTTGGCGGGATTATTAAGACTACGAGGAAGTGGGTTACGTTTTGATAGCTAAATAAAAGTGCAGTATTAAAAATGCTTTAACCCTTGGAAGCTTCGTTTTATTATTAAAAATATGAATACTAGTGGGATATTAAATGTGATACGCAACGCCTCACTTAAACTGTAACAGAAAATTAGGTTTGCCCTTTCAAACGAAGGTTCTTACATTTCATTTCTATTTTGCACGCCGAATTTCCTGTGTGTAATGTATTTTTATAATTTCGTCTGTTTATATTCAAGTATACTGTGCAATGCAAAAATTACTGTAACTCCGTAACTGCTTCAAAACAGTAAGCGCAATATCATCGTATTGAATGCCTTTCGAGAATTTACAAATTTCCTCCCTTGTTACCTTTATACCGGCAAAAGTTTTCTTTTCTTCCGCACATTTGCCTGAATACTACATACGAAACACAGACACGGAGTTCCGAATTCAATTTCATTTTCCACGACAAGGAAACCGAACGACGCCGATGAACCTTAAAGAACAAAAATAACCAAAAGTGAACTCTGCCTTAGCCGAGGTAAATGAGAATACCAATTTTACTGTGCTTCCACGGAGGAGAAGTTGTTGATAATTTGAATGAGCAATTATGCCGATCATCAAACGGAAACCCGTGATTCTGGAACTATTCTATTTTCCCGAGTCTACATTTCGTTAGTTCGTCCCCATTCGTTATCGTCTGCAAAACCTGGCCAGAGAATGAAAAGGCAGTAGCCAATGACGGGAAAAATCGTTCCAAATGAAACCGATTAAAGCATCTAACAAAGCCATGCCGACGGCGATTGAGAGTAATTCACTCATTTCCCCATTGTATGCGGCTACGCCACGCTGCCGAATCCGTTACGAAACTTTAATTAAACCCCGTCAGGTGTGCGGCAGGGGGTGCCGTTCTTCGATAAGTCCGTCCGATTCTCCGTAAATGTGCACGTTTTTACACAGGATTCTACGAATCGAATAGATCGGTACTTTGGATTGTCTCGTTGGAGAGCTCACTGTGAGGGAGTAACCCTTTCGAACGAGCTTTTCGCAATTTTTTAATCAGGGAAGGGATTTTTCAGTCCGCGGCGAAGTAGACAATATGTCGGGTTTTTAATCATCTATATTGTCTTTCAAGAGGATTTCAATCGTTATATGAAATTCATCCCAGGCCATTTTATTTTTCAATTTAGAATTCCTCTTTATATTTTGGAGTCTAAAGTTACATTGAAATTTACTCATTTCATCAAATCAGCCTTATAATTTTCAAAAAGAGCAATAAAGTCTTGCGGTACTTGTTACGCGCCTGAAACACTTTTAGTGGATATTGTTGAATTAATTTGAATAACTTGAATCAATTTATATATTGCTATCACGAAACGTGAGTAAATATGCGTAATACTAATTAAAGCAAAATTTCGATACATGTTCGATTAAAAACACAAATACAACGTGGTAAAAATAAGTTAATCTATATACGCATTTTAAAAGGAAGTTTAAAGCCAAGTATTCATGCACATGAATTCCCACAGGCATACATAATGCACATGCCCTTATTCTGCTGCACGAAGACAATATCGGAAATATATAGCCCGTCCGCTTAATACATCATAGCGGTCCATAATGGTTACATTCCATTGAAACTACGATACACACACATTTGGCCCTCTATTCGAACACATTACTAACGCAACAATCGGTCGTTGCTTCGATAAACGTAAACTTGATATATTGATTAAATTACGATTCAGAAATTGTCCGATCGATTAACGAACGTGATCGAATCCTGGCAGCAATGTTATTACGAAAAAATTCTAGTGGAAAACGTGCAACACGGAGACTCGATGATACATTCAGCAATTAACACCTCCACCTCCTTTCCATCTAACCCACGATTTCTCGCTTCCGGTCGCCGATCGTGATCTGCCCAAGGCTACTTTTAAGCACACCTGAGACACACACCAACTACGATCCACAGGCAAGAAGATTCAGTTTGGTGTAAACGAACGCGCAAACCAGCCAGAGGCGTAATTAACCTTCCCCGAGATAAGCGTCCAGCCCGGTGTAAGAAATTACGAAATTAGTTAAACTTTTTTGCTCCCGTGACAGCGGAGTGCCCGTAATGGCTGTGTGGGAAAATCTAACCCGTTACTTCGACTCGTTAGCGGTTTTTATAGCGGGTAATTATTCCTATCTTGGAAAGGCAGGCGTGGGTGGTGAAATTCATATTTTTGGCAGAGAAAGTTTTTTTAGTCTGCGTTAATTTTACGTCGCGGGTAACCACGAGAACTGACCGGTAATATAATTCTGTTTTAAAATTGCTTCTCACTCTCGTCGAAGATGTTGGATGGGCTTTGTAAATCTGGCGTTGATGAAATTGTATCGATAAACAAAATTTCTTTAAAGGAGCGATTTTACTGTGGGAAAAGTCGCGTTACAATGCGATAATCCACGTTTTACTGTGCACAATTATCATTTCTGAAAGGACCTTGAGCCTTAATTCTTTTAAAAATTCTTTTTCGTTTCTCTTACAATTAGATTAAATTCTCTTTTAAAAAAAAAGAACAAGTTTTATAGCTCGCTTACATTTTCCTTACTATTACAAACTATGTGCATTCATACTTTTGCATGAAGCATTAAGGGGAATGAAAAATGTTGTAATCTAAATTCTTGCCCCAACGGAACACCGGAAAACTCTATCGACCGGGTGCCTCGCAAATAGCTTGTGTTCGATTTTATCGTCTAGTTCTTGGTATCGATCTCTATATATAAGCGCTGAAAGTCACGCCAAAAATCTACGGATCGACAAGAAAGAACATTTGATTCTTTTCTAAGGATCCCTACTAACACAATAATTATTATACTGGCAATATAAACGTCAGCATTCAATATCTGTTTTCTTTCATCTGTGTGTAGTAATGTATCTATGTATATTATTATATAACATTTCTTCCCTGATCTCCATATACGAATATCTATTGAAATTCATTTTCGAAAGCAATATGGGTGGTCTTTTATTAAACTCATAATACTGGTAATATTAGACAATATTGAACCTACCGACCAACGCTTTGCAATAATCATTAAAATAACATAAATATATTATTCTAACAAATTCGTGTTCACGCGACATGACTGTACAATATCAAAAGGTTTCATAAATCTTTATCGCTACTTCAAGACACATTTAATCATGTCTGGAGCTTTCTCTTTCAAAACGATTGCTCTCAATAACGAATTTTTATTTACAACATTATCAGCCTCCCATTCACAGGAACAAAGTCTCTCGTAACAATAGTGTCCATTTCTGAAAAGTCGACAAAAAAGGGATACCACGATTCGCACTTTTAACCAAGCGAAAGGAACAATATCTGTTGTTTCGCGAATTGTTTTCACCGATGGACGATACGCAGCCCCACATAGAAATTTATGTTTCCTTGTAACAATGACCAGGTCAGATAACGTAATGGAATTTTTTCATCAACGAGCTTTCCCACTAACGGGCTGCACCAAAGCACCGTACACAACCCTTATCAAGTCTTACCCCTAACATCGTGACGGGCCAGGGCTATGATTTTTGCCAAGTATTGCGTCACCAGCTATGGGGTTTGGGAAAGAAGAAGAAATTTCATCTCGAGTCGGGGTCAGGAAAAAAGGATTTCTCGTTCACGGGGGAACCGGGGTAATCGAATAACCAGCAAGGCTTTTATCGACGTATCTGTAAAATACTCTTGGGAGAATCAACGATCGAAGGAGAAAAATAGCACGCAGACAAATGGTACTCCGATCGAATCGACATCGACCCGATATCTGCGCGAGAACGCGTAATGAGATGCAGAGACGATAGGACAACCAATCAAGCTGTCTGGCTGGGGAAGATTAATGCGGTTACAGAATGGTAAAAAAGGGAAATTAATACGCGGGATCGTCACCAGCGAACGGAAACACGCTGAAACATGCACCGGGAACAGTCAGCAGATCGTTTATAAAAATAAATTGCTCATCGAGATTCATGAATTGACACACTATCGAAATATGACACAGTCTACGTCCAATATAAGGCGTGGACCAGCAGGTGTACTAAACCTTCGTCTAACAAGGTCCTGTGAATTTCGTGCAGGTCCACAGACATCCAGAAATGCATTCTATAAATTCTCGTGCTCATAGGAGTGTCAATTTGAAATCCAGATCATAAGCTCTTGTGCTATAGGAGCTTACGATCGTAGGGTATCGTTTTGTAGGTCTATGAACCTGCAGATTCTTGTGTCGTAACAATCGCACGCACTGACTTTTCGCCCGCTATATTCACCACGTGCTATCTTGTATCAGTCTTTGGTTACTGAATAACTTTCACTCATCATTTACCATCCATTGTTCTAATCTCACGCATGTGCACATATCTTGTAGGTATGTTTATACAAACTCACGAGAGCTCGCACAAAATGTTACCACAATCGTGGATAGTAGTTTCTGGCCCAGAGTACCATTGTGATCTCGTCAAGTATAATAGATATACATATGGATGAATGAGGCATGGTCTGGATCCACGGATCCAGTGTCCTACTAGACAAGGGATCCAGCTTAGCATTAGTAGACTCATGCCAGCAGATGCTCCACGATCCTGCGATTGTCTGACAATGATTACGACACCATCGTGTCTATGTATTGAATTATACGAGTGTACATTATCTATGGTATCTAACGATACGAATATAAGGTAGGAAAGAGTGTCAATTCTTTATGTGATATAGTCGTTATAATAATTATTTTTTATATGAAGTTTGATTTGAGGTGCGTAGGAATCATGATAAGAAAAATAAAAAATAAGGAAATAACGATGCTGCGTATAGTGTAGGACAAAACTTTGATTAATTCATGGTTAAGTCACCCTTCGCGAACAGGGACAAAATTACTTGTTCGTAGCATAGAAAAATATCGTGGTAAACAGGAGAGTTGGTGTTTCATTGTGGCCCCTCGGTTCACAATATGCAGAGAAAATTAACAGAGTTTGCATCGAGTCACTCGTGGTTCGTAGCGGCGAACCTAAACTCGCTGAGCGTAAAGCGGGAACCATGAAAGGAAATGAAGTTCTATTGAATTATTTTTGCCCCCATTGGCGAGGGGGGGCGATTTTGTACCGAAATGTTATTGTACGTAAATTTAATTAAACAGGATTAAGTCGACAAGTAATTGGAACTAATCGTAAAATAATTTAACTATATTGTTATTCCATAGTTTTAACAAAATTAAAAATAGTAGACGAGTAGACAATTTTCTGCATTGTTACAAACAAAACATGCTGAATAATACAATCGCACATAAAGCCACATTTATATTCGTTACGTACATTTGCATGTGTTCATATTTTTCTTCTTTTTAATCACATTTTTAAATCACAACATCATTGTCTTCCGAATATCGATTAATTTATACAATCTCCATAAAATGCAACAGCAGCAAGGTAAAATAATCATGGAAAATACGTCCATTGTCTAGCAACAAGCTACGGTTTGCCTTTATTGATTGGCTTGTCGAAGGAAAAACAGATCAGCATGCGTCATTAACGCACAGGCAGACTGTAATGCAATCAATATTCATTGACGCACTAATCAAGGACAAATTAAGGGGCTTACTGAAATTTTTGCTGCATACATCAATGAAATTAACTGACGAATTCATGTTAAAGCTTCGTCATTCGTTACATTCGCATCAGCCTTTTCGAAGGATTCATTTTGCTTTATAAAAGAACTGAAAGGAATTCCGTGTTTTACATCTCGTTTCATTATAATGAGCAAAATTTTCTGTTCTACCCGGACTGTGACATCGTAGAGAACTTTAAACTCACTCCTTTTATTATTCCCAATTTGAAATGTAATTTCAATCGTATGTAGAAAGAGACGGTTGTCAAAGGGCACGTCGGAAGAACGCGCGAACAACGAACAGTTAAAAGATGAATTGGTCTCGTAGCTCTAGTACGTCGATTTACATTTCTAATTTCACTGTGGTTTGGACTGCTTGTAACTCTTACAGTGAAAGGCAGCGGGCTTGCCACAATGAGGGACAAGGGACATTGAGAAAGGTTACCTTCATCATCAATTCAGATTCCCTATTCCTGTTCGGCAAAATGTTACTTACTTTGAAATACGGTGTGAAGTGTACGCGATAAATTTTCGATTTATTGGAACTCACCTTAGATTTCTTGTGAATTCATTGTCAACTCAGTTAAGTGCCAATTATAGTTTTTGACCCTGCTTTTTTTAAAAGAATTAATCAAGGTCTCGTTAAGAGAGAGCACATATGCATGTTTTAAAATTGATGTTCGTAAAATAGACACATTGAATGATAGTTTAAACGAACGAATTAAATAATCCATGTATTTTTCAGTATTCCGGGCTCCTCAATTTCTCATGCCGTATTCGCAGACTAAAGTAACGTTTTTCTTATCAATAATGTACACATTTTTAAAAGATCACTGTAATCAATCTCTTATTACTCTCATTCGATTCAATTGAAAGAAAACTCCACGCCATAAAACGATCTGCAATCGAATGAAATAGATATTACGCTTTGAATATATGTATAAACTGAAAGTAATCAATTTTCTGCCCATTAATTGCAAGTTAAATTCATGTTCACGGCGTACACCGTCGATTTTCAACATAATTTGCTCAAACATTATAACATAATGATTCCTTTAAGACCACTGATGTTCTACTGATATTCAAACATACGTCATTCGTGTTAAAAAATTCACAACTTCTGGGAATATCATTTGCCCGCTCCACATTTCATCCATACCACGTCAACAACGCCGTCATTCAGTACGGTTTATTAGCACTAATCTTTAGTAGTTGTAAATAAATTATAACTATTTAACCCGTTAACTGCTACATTCGTCCCAGAGGACGTACTAAAATCTTGATCAAAACTTGTACCAGCAAAGGCGCTTTAAAAGTTTTAAAACCCCCCAATGAATTTTATCACAAAAAGTTTCTCTTACGCATGGTACTTGCTCTATCCTTGGCGAGATTTTTACGTCCAATTTGAATAACATGGAAATAAGTATTATGAGCGTAATTTTCATCAGCTTTTCATGTAAAGTAATGATATTTTACTATCATTGCTACATTTTTAACAAAGTAATGATATTTTACTATCATTGCTAAATTTTTTAATAAAGTAATGATTACGGTTACGGACCAAACACTAAAAGCATTTTCAAGTAATGACGCTGTCGTGACAATTTCTAATAGAGGTGTAATATTTCCTAAAATTCCATCTGGTTTATTGAGTAAAATGATGATAGAAAAACGTGGAATGTAATTTTGATACAATTTCGAAGTAAAGTATTTGGACTACTATTTCTGAGAATTTTAATAGCATTTTCTATAGTATCAGTGAGTTTAACGTATTATAATTGATAATTCTATGTTGTTCAAATCAATTTGATATCACTAGCACGAAGAAGTGCTTTAACAACATCATAAACCGCGCACGATCCAGGTTTCCTAACATAAGACGAAGTGCTAACTTATCTTCCAATTTCCTTCGTCCCAAATTACTCCTCGCGCCTTACCATTAACTGATGTAATGTGATTTTCTAATTTGTCGAAAACACAACGTAACAATCTACACCCACTAGCAATGCCTAATGATTGTTTAAAGACTATACCATATGTTATTACAGTAAGATACTGAAAAGTATCATCTCCGAAAGCGAAGAATAATAAAAATATAACGTGCGCAGTAAAATATTTGAAACACCGAGAAAGTAAAATGCACACAAAGGTTACACTTTCTTAAAAGACTGACATTAAATAGAAATTTCAATCACCAAGAGATTCGAAGGGACAAAGAATAATATAAGAAAACATAATATTTAAAGCGAACGTTCTATCTACTTTAATGGAACTTTGTACAAAGATATCCGTAAAGATGGAACACTTAGAATTATCCAAAAAGCATAAAGTCGACGTGCCATCGTATTCAAAGCGGAATGCCTCTTTCAGAAAGTATATTTCACGCTCGAGTAGATCGAAAGAAGTATAATACAACTCATCTACTTCCTTCGTAATGCATGAATCCATGGAAGGCCAGTTTGCCTGAACAGTTCTGTCACCGTAGCGTATATCCACAGAGAAATCCTGACATAATTCAAGCTGCTCGTTCAAACGTGAGGGAAATCAAACCATTCTCCATTCATCGTATATCTGTGCCCACAAGTAGGGAGTGAAAACGATTTTTTGAAATAACATAAATTCTATTAAAATGGAGAATTCTGTTAGAGTTATGGAAAATAATTGACCGATCTCCACAATATTTTTAAATACTTACAACTTGTGTGCAATTTTATATTGGGATATTGTACGGACACTTATTTCATTAACAAATAAATGTCATTCTACTCTCGAATTAATAAGCTTTCTCGAATGCTGTTGTTAATATTTCGTTGACATAATACGTTCAACGTAATAGGATTAGATGCTTCATGCCAGCAGTTTGCCTTTGTACAATGCAGCTTGACACGCGAGCACAAATGTCATTGTTAATATTAGGAAAGTCTTATACTAACTTGAGCATCTATTTAAATATTTATAAATATAAAGAAGGAAATAAGAACTATTATAAATAACTAACTATTGCCATATTAATATATAACAACAAACACAAGCATATTGCAATCATCCATTTGTAATAGCAAACGCCCAAATCTACATAATTTGTATGTACAAAATACGTCCAATATTTAAGCCAATAGAAATATCGTACATCTTGTATCAGTAAATAAAATTCTACAAAAGGAACCAAAACACAAATAACGCTGCCTACCATCTACAGTCGCTCATTAATCTATTATAAATTAATGTCATAATCATAATCGGTAATATCAAAAGTCGTCAACGTAAAAATGTGAATTTTCCGAGTCGGCGAGCTGATTTATGCTTCTTATCAGACGTAACATGTTCGTGAGTTCTTTCTGTACCGTATCTGTAGGCATAAAATATACCAAATTCTTTACGTACACATATAACAGGAGTCCCCGTGATTCAGAATCCAATCTCCGATGTTTATTCCAACAAACGGATCGGGGAACCAGGCTGACGATGGGTATTGCTATTTCCATTTGTTCAAATGTCTCTTCCTTCCACCCATTTCATTCCACCCTCTTGTTTGTTGCCACGCTGACAATGCCATTAATAAAATAGGCGATTCGCTAGGATGGATTGATACACTTGCGGTACGGGAAAGAATGGTTTGTTCTTTCTTGCCACTGACGATAAATTCGACACGTTAAATCGCACGAAGGCATGTATGGGTCTACAAGCATGTTTCGCTTATATTAATGATCCGATTTTTTTTTCGGAGCTACGAGAATAAATTATTTCCATAGTCGGAATATTTGGGGAGCATTAAATGCAGTTCGTTAAAAATATAGTAACTCCAATAAAAAGTGACATTAGGCAAAAAATGAGATTCTAATTGGAGAGGAAAAAAAAGATAAAATATCATTTGAGGAAAGGGAAATAATAATAATTAAAAAATGAAATTGGAATAGCGAGAAAGGAGTAAACATGCATATGAGCATATTAAGGTAAAATTGAATAATAAAATTACTGAACGAGTGGTACACGATATTACTTCGTATGGAAGTGTGCGGGGAATTTAATAATAATATCGGATGGTTCAAATTAATATCGACGAACGACAAACATATGCGAATCGTGTCAGAGTAACGTTCGTATTGAAATACAAGCATCACAGTTATTGACATTTTGGAAGATGTTATTTAATTTTTTATCATCATTGCAATTTTATAACCGTAATATGCGCTACATTTCAACGAAAAATGTTTTATCGCCAGATATTTGAAATTTATTGTATGTAATCGCTTTCATCAACTTACGCGGAAGAGTATTTAATTATACGAGCGAAATGAAATGAATACACTTCTTTAAATATGCAGGAAATATGAATTCGGGAGATACAATTAATGAAATCGAGAAAAATCCTTGGTATAAAATATATAATAATTCCCGCCTGGAAATGATTTACGATGTGTAATATGTAATTCAGCATATGGCACTAAATGTAAGCTTGGATTTAGAAGCTGTTTTTTATAAAATCATATACTTCCATCGATCTAAAAATTTCAACGAATAAAACTGAGGAATAGCTGAACGCCCCATAATTAAAGTGCTAAAATATTCCCGAATACAATGAATCTAACAAACTAATTACCAATCTGAAAAATTATTGGCAGTATAGTCCAGGATCGTCTAAAATTAATACAGAATTAATCAATATACAATTCTTTGTTCACAGGCGAAAACAAGGTAAATGCAACAAAATAGATAGTTGAATTAGAACTGTAGAAACGAAATAATTCTAGCTGCAAATTAAATAATTGCAGTTATAAAATTATAGAAAAGTTTCTAATATTGCACCTTCCACTAAACACAAAAGGAAAAGAACAAAATCTAACATCTCGAAATGATCTCCAAAAAGGAAACACGATATCCGTGTTTGAATCTCGACGAAGTGGCCAAAAATTTCAATCCCCGTTATTGAAGAAAACACTGAGTAAGTGCTAGCAAAGCCACTCACTCTTCCAATCGTCCCCGTTTATCGTCTTATTTGCGATCAGCTACCCACTTCGGTCCGACAATCTCAGATGGGTTGCTTAACTGCTCGGTCTGATCTTGACTCCCTTGCTTCACTTAAGACTAACTTCTACGGCTCGCAAAGTATTAATGAGACGACGAATAACGAACGCAAACGTTCGGGGTGAATTCGTTTGATTAAACACCACGATGAGATAGTACGTCGTTGTCTCTTCGTACTTACTAATCGAACAAGTGCTCAGATGTAATATATGATGCCGAAATTCATTATTATATTACATATGGAAAAAATGCGTAACTCATAATTTGTCTAACAAGGAACCATATCAGGGTGTCCGCCTCCGATTTTGATGAAACTTCGTGGATATATTAAGCAGGCGAAAATAAGGGACACGTATATTTTTATAGCTGCCCAATCGCAAGTAAGGGTGAAACCACCCCCTTGAAGTTTCAGCAGACAAATGGTATCTTGAAAACGGTTACAGATATAAGAAAACTTCTTAAGGAAAAGTTTCTTGGTTGGCTTGTAAAAACAATAACAATAAATTTGTTTGTTATAAACAAATTACTTTTTACAAAATCTATGACCACTATTTGTTTTACCTCAAAAAACCATGAAACTTTTCCTTAAGAAGTTTTCTTATATCTGTAACCGTTTTCAAGATACCATTTTTCTGCTGAAACTTCAAGGGGGTGGTTTCACCCTTAAACTTGCGATTGGGCAGCTATAAAAAAATACGTGTCCCTTATTTTCGCCTGCTTAATATATCCACGAAGTTTCATCAAAATCGGAGGCGGACACCCCGATACAGTTCCTTGAAAGTAAGATGATGTTGCATGATCTTACGTTAGGCAGATGGAACTTGCATTAGTATCACAAATACTGGAATATTTGCATGCAAGTAAAGTGAAGTCTTAATATCATTTACCTGTGTAGCTTTAAGTTGTAAGTAGTTTAATTTTGTGCTAGTTACTTGTAATAAATTTTTTACTAAAGAAGTTATTTAAAACTTGAACTTCCTTTCTTTGTTTTTGTTGAGTCGAGGGAGATTTTTGAATTCATTTCGCACAAGACCGCTGCGGAAAGCCTTAGAATTATGCAACGCACGTACTATTAAATCGGAAAGCTGTCTTTCAACCCTACGGTTCGCATCTAAGGTTTACTGTTTCAGTGGATATGCGATACATCAGTCGCAATTCAGAAGCAAGAAGGTAGTTCTCTTAATTAGCATTCACAAGTGTTCTGTTCTTATGTAATGGAATTAAAATGTAAGAAATTAAACGATGCAAGTTTTCTATACTTCTGGCATAAGAACGAAGAATGTAATATTAAAAATATTTGATATTTATTACGAAACCAGGACGGAACATTTGCCAACCAGACTAACAAATCGTATTTCCTATTCAAAATTTACAATCTAAAATGGATACATACATATATGTATAACAAACGAGAAAAGAAGAATTATCATGGTCAAAAACCTATTGAAATTGTCGTTGTTTAAATACTACATTGATTCAATAGAAAGGAGAATGAAACTTTTTTGCTGCCTGCAACCTCATACAATCAGTAGAATTAAATCAACGAGCAAACCATCGTTCCAAACGAACTGGAAACCATACAGCACCTGTATACGAATCGTGTAATCATTAAAATTGTAAAAGTTGTAAGTAAACGGCATACATTTGCGCGTGACGCGTACGAATTAAATGAATCTAATTAAACGACCAGTTTCACCGAAACCTTTCATTCGTCGAGATCAAAATAATTAGAGGAAGTTAAGGGAACATTTCACTGTGTTGGAAACATAGTCTACACCTGCCGAAGCGTCGAATATTCTCGTATACCTGTTTCTATAAATTTATTATTAACAAATATATATAGATTTTACATCGCCTTTCCAATATCCTGGAGTGACACTTATGCGATTGGATAAAAAAAGTTGCAGCCGAACTTGAGAGGCATGTTGGAGTAGGTACTCACCAAAACAAACAAATCTTAATGAATATGTCTGTAAATATCATTGGTTTTAAGATTCCAAGATATTGTTAACTCTAAACCTATAACAGTAATAGACAATATCATGTCTACATAACATTTACACTGAAAAAGTGTTCTGAAATATTCAATCAAATTGATAACTGCTGTCCTCAGCTTTGTTCACTTCAAACAATCCACAATACACATTCGTGCAGCCACAATCAAGACAATATTCCTCGCCGACTGAGTGAACACCGTGCCACGTCAATTTCCCATCCAATCTCCAATCTAATCGATGCAAATTCAGGATATACCTTAATGAACGGATAATGCGATCCCTTTAAACTAATAATTTTCAATTTTCCGTGAAAGGCTCAAGAGAAATGTTCCCTAAAACACTGACAGTGAGCGATGGCTCCATTATAATGCCGGATAATGATCCAACAGAGTATCGTAGATGAACAAAGGAACGTGGAGATTTTCAAGGCGAAGCAGAGTTGCTTTGATTAGGTCCGGATAAAGTTCCTGTTCAAATACCCGGCGCCTATATCCCGACGATATTTTCCGCCGGTTCGAGCCGGCGCGATGTGAGCATCGGTGCATGCAAAAGCTGCATAAAATCGCCGTTCCTTCTACTTTGCAGCGTCCAGGGGCCGATAAAATATTCTCGGGGATACACTTTGCACGGAATTTCATTCGTCCGGGGAACTGCTACGTATTACGTACGTAATATACCAAAGGGAGTCGTTGTTGCCTCTGACAGGCTGGGGCCAAGTTTCGAGGAGGTCATCCGCACCTCAGCGGAATTCATATCAGACGATGGCGCGAGAGAAGAGTTGAATGGTTTGACAAGATGATTGCCGTACAATTTGCGACATTTCAACGGAAGGTTATGGCTGCGTGTGAGCATTCAGCCAATTCGATCGCACTGTACCGCATATGGGATTCACGGTTCTACGCCTCGTTCATCGCCGGAGGAGGCGTTTCTGAGAAATATGTGGTTATATGTGGAAGATTGAGTAATACACGGAATCTTTTTATGAGACGTAAATGAGTTCATTTTTCTCGAAGTTTGGGTATGGCTTGTTTGTTTTTATTTTTCTTTTTTTGATGATGGTTTGATATTTTTGGCTGTTTTATATGCATTATCCTGTCTTTCGCTATAAAAAGTACAATATTTGGTATGATTCAATATCTCTAGATAAATTTATAGTATTGCCAGGCCCAATTGAAATTTGTTGTTAGTATTTATTTACTTTTAGTTGCCCATATTTTGTACTTTGAAAGTTATGTATCTTGAGTTTTTGAAACGTTTTCTGTTTGAAGTATTTTTTAATTCAGTTGTGTTTTTAGTAAATAAGGCCGAAATATTTCAGAAATATTAATGTTTACAGACATTTCAATATTCTTCTATTTGACACCCAAGCATTTTGCTCGTAACATAATATTACAGTTTTAATTATTTAGTTTCCAATGATTTAGAAACGCTGTTGAATATCGCACAAAGGCCACTCAAACTAACCAGTGCATTGAGTAACTAATGTTCCTTCATTTTCATAATTATCGGTTCAAAGTTACAAATGAGCGAAGAACAAAAGATATTCTACTATCCTTGGCCTTTTTCTGGTACAGACTAAGTAAGCTTAAATTGTATCAAATAAGAACTGATTTACACACGAAGTATTATCGTTCTCATCTATTACAACATTTCTAGTTTAATAGACTAGAAAAAAATTGCAACCGCGATATGTAAAAAAGAAGCCAACATATTTAACTTTCTGCATCCGCGTGAAAGTGTTCGTAACAGGTCGGAAAATAAAATGTTCAAGAAATATATACTAACAGTCCGTGTGAGTTAAATAATTATATTAAATCAATGCCCTCATAACATTCTACGAAGTGCAATAAAAAGAAGAAAATAAAAAACGCCAAATATTGCGCTTAAAGGTTTAAAGTTTATTCTAATTCAATATTCGTCAATAATTATCAATCTGCTAAACCAATTTATGTACATAAATTGTAACTGCAGCATAAAATCAAAAACGTCTGACACCAGTAACGATAGAAACCATCTTATCCATTATCCAATTTCCAATTGTCAAGCAAAAGACCCGATAATCGCGACATAGACGATCTGTTTACCAAAAATAATTCGAGGCACTGCAATCTTACATTATTATTTTCGCGCGCGATAATGTCAATGGAAAATCCGCATGGAACTCAGTCACTTGGAAGAAGCATTCCGTTATTCGGGTTACTTTTTAATAAAACGGAGGAAAATCGAGTGGTGCGACCGTTCAAAGGCAAAAAGCTCCCGGTTCTTGAAAAGGGATCGTTGTTTGACACCGTAAACGCACTGTTTCACCATCACAGAACGAATGTGTAAAGCGCGGTATACGATATCACTTCATAATTAAACGCCGCCCTTCTTCGTTACAGTAATTGATGAACTCGTTTTTATTTCGAAATAATCACTCCGGTTTGACGTAATGGCTCGCTTCGATAACAAAATCGAGGGGAACATCGAAAAAGTTATTATACACGGAAGTATGAAATGTATGATTAACGTTGTAATTGAAAGTTTGTGTTATATCATTATCACTACTGATCACTTTTTATTGCTTCCGTTAATGAAATATTTTCACTTAAAATAGAAATAGCAATTCTAGAGGTGACCATGGTTATTCAATGCTGTCTTCTTATAATTAAGGGGAAATTAAAAACGAATATTAACAAAAATCTATTTTCTACTAATTGCAACTCCCATTGATAGACGATTTGTCAAATTAAAGCACCATTATAAAACCTTTTAAACATCGTCGCATATGTAGAAAATAATAACAGCAGCTGTTTAATATAAAATATAATACTTTGCGAAATAGTACTTCAAGGAAAAAGTTTCTAAAGCAACAGGCTCGAGTGTTACTGTCGCCAGAGTACTTCAACTGCAACGCGTTCAAGAATTCCAAAGTGACGATAAAATCGCGCGAACCTAGTCGTCGCATAAAACGATCACTTTCTGGAACTAATAATAAATATAAACCAATATATCCCTCGCAATTTAAATTGTCGATCCCCATATTAATGAATCATTTTATTTAAAATATTTTATTTCGGGCGAATTCATCACATGCAATGTCATTTACAAAAGTGATCACGCAAAACGTATTCGCCACAAATTGTGCACAACAGAAAGCATCTTGTACCAAATGATTGTTCTCCGTATTATCAGTAGATCGTGAAATTTTTTAATGACAACACTTTGAACTGATGAAATTCCAATGACCCTGATCCACCTACTCACCGTACGGCAGAACAAATCCACAGACAAGCGATATGGCACAAAGAAGCCACAGTAGATTCGCACTTTTCCCGATACACATGGCGCGGTACAAACTGTTATCGGCGGTTTTCAAACACCCGTGCCGTATCGTGCGGCCACTCGCGTGGCTCTGAGAGTTCTCGTTAGATTTCGAGTTTGAATCTCGGTCCTTCTCTGTCTTTCACTCTTCATCCCGCACGCAGCCTCAGAAAGCGGTCCAGCGCCTGCCCGCTGACAATACTCTGTACATACGGGTCTGAAAGAGGGCGCAAGCTTCCAACAAGTTCTAATCCTTTTCCCTATGCATTGGTAACGATACTGATGGTGGGTAACCAAATATTTGTTATCATCGAATATATTCTCAGATCGAAACAATAAGTTGCTATCATACAAAAAGAAATGTTATAATGTCAATTGCTATTTATAATGTTGAAATTTGTTCTGTTTCGAATACTTGATGTTGATAAGATTAGTTTACTTCCAAATGATAGGGAAGTTACGGAGTAAATCTTTCATGAAATTATAGACATACAGAAGATACAGGTACAAAAGAATAGATTGATTCATTCAATACATATTTTGGTTGTAGAATTCGAAATCACGTGAGCACCTATATCATTCTCGTAACAGGAACGTTATTAATCAAGATTTGACGAGCATTATTAGTTAATTACATTGTGTACGCTTTTAAAATTTGTTCACATTATGTTCACTAATAGTAGCTAACAAAATTCTAGGATAATTTTATTCAAATAATTCAAATAATAATAGCACAGATTGAATTAACATCGCTTTTTATTATAAATAAACAGATTATAATGTCGGTAACGATGTCAGTGACAGGGAAAAGCTACGGGGGTTTTAGAGCCCCAAAACTACATAAAATGTACGTGGCGCCATCTCGCGTTTGCGACCTTTTTCGCAGTTTATCGCGCCTTCAAAACCAAATTTCGGGATTACATCGTTCATTTAAAAAATTGCGTTTTTCTCGGCTTCTAGTGCGTATTTCTTGACCGGAGTGGCGTTAAATTAAAGCTTCGAACCATAGCTATCCTCTACATCAGCTTGAACAATATTGCAGCTGTGGTTTAAAAGTTATTAACAATTGAAAAATCGGCAAAAATGCACTTCAGGTCACTGCAATTATCTCGGCTTCTGGAGGCGCTAGATTAATGATCGAGTGCTTACAATAAAAGTAAAGGATACCGCTACACGACAACAAACGATTTACAAATGCTGTATGCGCTGTTTATTTTTTATAAACAATTTAATAATTCGTTTGAGAATGCCACAGTAATTACCCATGAAGGTCGTTACGGTGGAACGCGAAATAATTGAAATTGTTTAAAGAAATTATGAAGAAATGCGATGACTTCGACTTCGCGGCGAGCTACATCAATGATCAGAGGACATAAAACTGGTAGTATAAGCTACCATATCCAATAGGTGTGAACATCATGCCATGTGAGGTTCATTTCTTATAAACAATTAAACAATTGAAATTGTTATTACGGCCAACTGCATATAGTTACAGCTACGGGGTACTTTTTATCGAGTAGATTATTCGTTTCCCTTTCATTTGACATCCTATTTATTAAAAAATAACCACCAGAAGCCGAGATAACAATTTTTTAAAATTTCAGGCTGTCGATGATCGGACATGTGGCGCCATCTCGCGTTTGGGGGCTTTTTCGCAGTTTCGCGCACCGCCAAAACCGAATTCCTGGATTATATCGTTAATTTAAACAATTGCGTTTTTCTCGGCTTCTAGTGCGTATTTTTTAACCGGGCTTGTCTTAAATGAAAGCTACGGACCATAGCTATCTCCTCCAACAGATGTAACAATATGTTATTTGTGGTGTAAAAGTTATTAACAATTGAAAAATCGACAAAAATGCACTCCGGGTCATACCAATTATCCCGGGTCTTGGTTATTGTTTCTTAATCTACGTGGTCTCAAATGAAAGAGAGGACAATAAGCTGCAAGAGAAAAAATGCCCCGTTGCTGTAACTTTATGCAGTTCACCTTAATAACAATTTTAATTGTTTAATTGTTTATAACAAATGAACCTCAAATACAATAATGTTCCCACCTATTGGAGTTTGTAGCTTATGCTTCTAGCTTTAATTAATTGTCTCTGGACATGTATGCAGCTCACCGGCAGGCCGAAGTAATCGCATTTGTTTATAATTCCGTTAAACAATTACAATTATCTCGCGTTATTTAAACTGATGTAGAGGATAGCTATTGTTCGTAGCTTTAGTTTAAGACCAGTCCCGTTAAAAAATACGCACTGGAAGCCGAGAAAACCGGAACTGCTTAAATTAACGATGTAATCCAGGAATTCGGTTTTGAAGGCGCTGTAAACTGCGAAAGAGGCCGCAATCGCAAGATGGCGCCACGTGTCTGATTATCGACTGGCTGTGGGGCTCTACAGCCCCACTACTATGTACCCAGTTCCATGTCACTGACAACGTTACCGATACCACCGACGAGATATAGGAATAGACAAGACATGCAATATATTTTTTCGGCCACGATTTCTCGTTCCCGGGGACCCATTACCATTTCCGTGTCACTCGCAACGTTACCCACAGATTATAGAAAACGATGCGAAAATTAAATAATTTTTAAGAATTCTTTTGTTCTTTGCCGCAATGAAAGGCAACAAAGGATATGAAACATTTAATGTTAATTAGAAATCTTCTGGGGCACGGGGACCCATTTTGGGGCACCGGGACCTCCTTTGGGGCACCGGGACCCCTATTGGGGCACTAGGACCCCCTTTGGGGCACCGGGACCCCCTTTGAGGCACTAGGACCCCTTTTGGGGCACCGGGACCCCCTTTAGGGCACTGGTGAGACCCGGTGAGACCCGGGCAATCAATTATTTATCGTATAATTTATCGTATTAGGTAAGACAGGGATGTGAGTGGTACCTACATTCAGACACCTGTTTATAAGTAGCGGTGCTACAATTTGGTTCAACAAATTATGTTAATAATCCTCGAAAACCGTTTCGTACACCCATTTACATATCAATAAAGTGTTAGGAAACACAGTGCTACAATCTACATAAAAATTAATATTTACGGTAACATTGCAAGTTCCATTGTTCATTTTAATCTACAACAATCAAGCTCATTAGCACAGGTAAATGCATTTGTGAATATTTTTTCCTTTAAATAATTTTCCAGCATGTGATAAATACATACTAGCAGCGGTATTATTCTTTATTTCGGTCTCGCTGCAATAACCGAAACGCGTTGTTCGAATAGTATAATTATTGGAGTTGGTAATAATATAATTGACTTGGTACACTATTGTATGCGACACATCATTTATTTATAGTACAATTGATATATGAAAACTTGTTATCATGCGTTTCTTTAATTAAAAGATTTTTAATTAACATTAAATGTTTCATATCCTCTGTTGCCTTTCATTGCGGCAAAGAACAAAAGAATTCTTTAAAATTATTTTATTTTCGCATCGTTTTCAATAATGTGGGGGTAACGTTGCGAGTGACACGGAAATGGTAATGGGACGCGGCGTCCCAGAAATCGTGGCCGAAAAAATACATTGCATGCTTGTCTATTCCTATATCCTCGTCGGTGGTCATACCTACTGGACTTCTACTGTTTCTGACCAACTTTTAGCCGGACCTACGACTCTAGGGTCGTGCCGACTGGACTTCTACGGTTTCTGACCAATTTTTAGCCGGATCTATGACTCCTAGGGTCGTGCCAACAGGACTTCTAATGTTTCTGACCAACTTTTAGCCGGACCTACGACTCTAGGGCCGTGCCTACTGGACTTCTACTATTTCTGACCAACTTATAGCCGAACCTACGACTCTAGGGTCGTGCCGACTGGACTTCTACTGTTTCTGACCAACTTTTAGCCGGATCTATGACTCCTAGGGTCGTGCCAACAGGACTTCTAATGTTTCTGACCAACTTTTAGCCGGACCTACGACTCTAGGGTCGTGCCTATTGGACTTCTACTATTTCTGACCAACTTTTAGCTGGACCTACGATCCTCGTTAAAGAATTCTTTTGTTCTTTGCCGCGCAATGAATGCGGGCAGCACAGGCGGGACGCTTGACGTGACACTGTCAATTTCATCGCCCGATGCATCGCGATGTTGTTTCAACTCAACTCGAGCCGAGCCAAAGCGCATCGCGCGACCAGGCATCGTAGCTCAATTTTTCTACCGAAACGTTGCTCGAGAAATAGCTTTCCTGATCCCCCCAAAGCATTTACATATATTCAACAATCGCATGAATCCCGTACCCGCTACTTCAGTAAAGAATAGTTCTTCAAGTGATCACTGTCCATGAGCAGAGGACGCTCAAATCAGCGTGGGATTTCTGAGTCGGTATGACAGTCACGTTGGGCCACAAAAGTCCATAAGATGTCTTGTCTATTCTTATATCTCGTCGGTGCCGATATCTTACGAAAAGCGATGTATGCGGCCAACTCGATATAATTACAGCAACGAGATATGTTTGGCTGTGTAGCTTAATCTCTTGTCTTTCATTGGAGACCTCATAGATTAAAAAGCAATCATCAGGACCAAGATAGGATTTTTTTTCAATTTTTTACCATAAAATACATGTGACGCTATCTGGCGTTGGGTGCTCCAGGATCACATTAGAATCTCTTTCTCGATTATATTGTAGGTGTTGATAAGTCTATTGAATATCTTATCTGTAATAATATCTATTCCTAGTCGATTTGTGGCTGTAAGGTATACATTGCCTATGCCAGGGTTTGTATGCAATTCATTTTTTGTATGGTCGGAATTTCAATTATGTCTACTCCGAACCTCGTTTGTTTTTTCTTATGTAATTTATTTCTAGATATTAGTTCGCCACTGAAAGTATATAATACGTCTTCTACTTTCTACAAACACATACCATTATGCTGTGCCATAGTATGTTTGCTTTCGTTATAAATATTTTCTTAGTTAAATCCTGTAATCACGTTTTTACTGCATGGCTATTACAGTGAATATTATACACGAAATGTTTCTCAAAATGATCAACAGATAGCTCTAAAAGCAAGCTCCTCTTCAATGGAAGTTGGTGCCTAGGGATCGGTCACGTGGCCCTATGGAGTGAACCAATGAAAACCGACATTGGGTACCACGTGATCGGAAAAATCGAAATGGTGGACATATCGGGACGCAGGATCCCGAGAGGAGACGAAGGACGATAAACTGGGCAAGGGTCCATTATCCGTGTCATCGATGTTATCAAATCAAGAACATGATTAACCGCGAATATCCGTGTAATTTCAAACGCGATTAACGACGATAGAATTAACGCAAGAGTATCGGTGACAGTAAATCTTGTTTAGTGAAGTGTCAATCCGCCCGTATTGTACGTGTGTTCTCTAGGTGCGAGAAAACAGGGACAGTGTGTGTCGAGTGCGCGGATAGCCACAGCTGCACGTATTATTCTCTGTGTAGTACGTTTCTATAACGGCGCGTGAAAAAAAAGGAGAATATATTTTATTCAAGCGTACAAGAAAGAAGAAAATTGGAAATTGTAAACAGACGGCAGTGCATTTGCAGTGAAATTTTAAGTCCGTGGAAATCTGTCCATGTATGCGAGGATTTTTGTGATTAATAAGAATGTGTCACATCGGGCCCCTTGTTATCACCAAAGGAGGTAATGTAAAAAGTTTGTTCTTAGAATAGACCTGCATGTTTCTCGATTACATTCTTGGACGATGATATGTAACGACCAGTAAGTGTCATGCCTGGGACGAGAAATTCTTGATGACTTTAAGCCCGGTTTACTCTGTTGACGTTCACACTGATAGATCGTTGCTGATTGGTGGTATGGTCCATGACCCGCCAATCGGCGTCAGAAGACGGTTTTCTTGCGAATGTCAGCCGTCAGGTCCGAAGCAATCGGTATCTCCGGAACGTATGTCGTTTTTCGCAATCCTTTGTGTATCCAGCGAATGATCGATGTGTTACGATTACCGTTCATCCGATATTATTCATAATATTATTTTACATTGTTCCCCGCACTTGTGTTAAGATAAATCCGGTATCGTTTAATTAACAAAATTACCGGTAATGACGAGAAAATGTACGGAGATATTATTAAATTCGACTAACACAAATTCATATACTGAGGAAGAGTAAAAATAGAAAGAGGTTTTTAAAGTAACAAAGAAATGTGCAGCTTTTTTTCTTTTTTCGTTTGAAGGTTAGAATTATTAGGTGAAACGTGCATTTTGTTGTCAAGCTGTATTAATTTAAGTGTCTTCGACATATCATTTCTACATATATAATGAGATATCTATATTATTACTTGGATACGTGTAAGATGTAAAACCTGCCTTCTATAATGAAAATAATAAGAATTTATAGCTTAAATGGATGAAATAAATTTGTGCAATAGGATAGTGTAACAATGGCAGTATGTACACAAATACAGCAAATAGTTAATTCAACCATATTCATGTTTCATACATCTTTTTCTTCCAGATAAGATACATCCTTAACGCACAAAGCTTTATAATACGTACAGAAGCAGAAGCACGTGTAATTTTTTTGCAATAAATGTATTAAAATACTCAAATGGCATGAGAATGTTTACCAAGCATTGAAAACCTTGGATTATTGTCTCGGTGGAGGAACTGAGTTACTGCCTGCCAACAATAGCACACCTACACCCTTTTCAACTGTATAGTGAATGTCATGATAAAATATAATGGCTGTCAGAAAGATTTTACTGGGCATTCAGTGTTAAATATACGATATCTGAATTATAAACGCATCATCCTATAAATTCAAAATACCCTTTAAATGTTGGAGAAGAAAATTCAGAAAAATCCATAGAATCGACTAAACATAAATTAAAAAAGAAAGAAAGAAAAAGACAAAAAGAATAAAATACTTTCAGTGATTCTATTTTATTATGCAAAAAGGAAGGTACACTAACTTGTGATTACAATACTCTATGGTATTCTGTCCTGTTCAACAAAGTAAACAATGGATATAAAATTAAACACGAAGAAAAATGTGGAAATATTGTATTCATTCTGTGTATTATGTACTGCAACGAGAGAAGAGTACCAATTCACAAATTTTTTATTTTGTTGAAGCAATTTGTGAGTAAGGTTCAATGTGTACATATTAAATAAGGTCTTTTAGTTTATGAGTATTGAATAATTTTCAGTGCATTTGACATACTTGTATTAATGCGAACAATATCTATAAATAATTCACGAAAATCAGCGAGACTGTAATAGTGAACATTTTTAAACAAGATGTAT